>JAQFVV010012593.1:87500-1518330 GCA_028023455.1 Epiperipatus broadwayi
ATCGATGTTTCGACTTGATATATATATATGTACTGTGACCTTCCAGGTTGGCACTAGGAAGAAATGTGGGAAGTTCACATTTGTACTAATAGTAATCTAGAGATAAATACTTTAAGAAAAATGAATTGTAATATAATTTAGCATTTAAAATTAGGTTTTAAAAAAAAGTAAAACTTTAATTGGGTATACTGGTTGATAAAATTTTAGGTTATATGTGCCCAGTAGTGGAAAAGGAAAATGAACAACATCAGGGAAGTTAGTATGAAAACAAAATTAGTAGGAAAGCTATGGTAGGAGTTATTCATTTTTTTTTGGATTTATTATTTACTCCAATCCAAGATTTAACTTGCATATGTGGATGTATGTTCATTTTACATTATCTTATACTTTAGTCATCTTTTATACAATTACTCATAATGTCCAAGTTGTAGTGATAATGTTTACATGCAAAGCAAAGCAGACACACACATATATTATCAATTATATTTTTTTTATATTTTATTTACTAATTATATATTGTTTATAATTTTATATTTAAAATGGTAAAGATTAAATTAATATTTAATTTTTTGTTTTGTTTTCTTCATTCTAATATTTTACTGTTAACATTTTAAAAGTAAGAAAATTCTGGCATGTTTCCAAATTCATAATAAAAAAAGAGGGTGTGGGAGAGCTTAGACAGGGGAGTGTAAACAAGAAGGAAAAAATTCCAAGGAAGAAGATATAAAAGGAAGAAAGCTTAAAAGAATCAATAACTCTCTAAGAGTATTAGAACAAATAAATAAACATCGCGAGGATTCTGATAATATACTTGTGGATGATTTTCTATTATACTACTGGAATAATATAACCATGGAGAGATAAACTTTAAAGGAACCAGCTCCAAATTTCTATCAACTTGTGATCCATGTTCTCTATCTTCAAAATGCCTGGGTGTTATATAAGCTAATTAATTATAATTTATTTTGAAGTATTACTATAGATAAATAATATCAGAATGGTTAGCTAAAAAAATTTATTAAACGCCATAGCCAAACGCTTAATGTGTATTTTCAGTTTTAAGAATTTTCTATCAATATTCTACAAAATAAAATTTAAAATGAAAGAGTTTATCCATTTAATCTTATATCAGGAGGATTTTATATACTTTATAACTTTGCTATTCACGCTTATATAATAAAATAATTCCAATGCATGCTAATATTGTACAATGCTTATTACGGGATTCTAAAAATATAAAAAATTATTGCCATTCTGAACAAATTATGCTTCAGCGGTGGGATAAACTTTTTTTATGTTACAATTCATTGTTATCTTTGAAATTGATGTGTATATTTTCGTTCAACTTTCAAATTTTTTTTTTAAAAAAACTTAGCATTTAATGATTGAATATTGATAGATATTTCTTCTTATTGCTTATAATAGATGTATAAATTTTTTTTCTTTAAATAAAAAAAAAAACAATATAACTTATTATTATTTTAATATGATAATTTATTATCTTATATGATTTAGAAAGCATATTATATATGGTCATATATTCGAGTGTGTGCACGATGTTATAATTTTTTTTTAATTGTATTTATTTACTTTTCTTCAATTTCATTGGTGGAACTTGTTTAAAAAAATAAAGAATTAAAACCTTGTCTATTATAAATTTGTTTATGTAGGAAGTATATTGAGTGTATTTGGAGGTAGAAATGGTAGAGGGATGGTTATATTACCTAGATTGAGTTTGGAGATATTGTTTAGCTTTCACTGTATAGGCATGAGTGTTTGGGTTATTGTTAGTCCCCTCCTTTTCTTCATTTTGGTATAGTTAATGTTAGATAATATACACTGATTATAATAGATAAGTGTTTTATAAATGTTTTAATATGTACAAAAGATGATTGATTTGTTGCACTATATATTTTATAAATAAGCTAATAAAAGTATGTTTTATAATACATTATATTTATAATGTTATAAAAGTGCACATATTCGAAAATATGATTTTATATAATAAAATATTAGTCAATTTTAGTTTTGAGAGAAATGTAATTAATTAGCAAGGTGAATAAAATAATATTTTTATTTATTTATTGGTTTTGTCTTTCATTTTCAATAAATGTTTTATAGAAATAATATCCCATAGGAATTGTTTTGTTATATACATTCAATTGTCCATTTTTCACACACACATATGCTCAACGTAATATAATTATAAATTTTATGGATTTCTTAGTATAAGTCAATTATTTAAACTTTCCAGAGTTAGCAGATTTTAGTATTGCGATGCCAAAATATGTTTTGTCTTGCTTAGAATAGATAGTGATGTATGACAAAAAGGTACCGATCCTCACCATTGTTTATATTTTATTTAATGTAATAGTTGTCAATTTTGCAACATTCCTTATTACTTAATAGATGGTTATAATACAATCAAATTAACATTATAAAATCATTATTTATAGATGTTTATATCACTCTCATTGATATTCAATATGACTACCATATCCTATAGCCTCAACTCAGCTAAGCCATGGAATAATAACAGCTTAAGAATTTATCAATATAAAGAAAAATAAGTTCAATTATAAATTTACTTTATCTTGTATAGAATTGGAGCCTGTGTAATTATTTGTATATAAATAAAATAGATGAAGAGTGCAGAGGTTACAATATATAATATCATAAACACATTACATGAATGATCAGCTATATGAAAACTATAAAGAAACTATATATCTTCTAATAACATTTTTTTCCTTTTCCCATTACTAAAAATTGCACTTTTATACCTTAAATAAAAACAAATATCTGTTTTACAATATAACAATCTGTATAATAAATTATGTGAAAGTATTTTTCTACAATAGAAAACAATAATGTTTGGTTATAACTATTGTAATCATTATTATTCCAATTGATATTTTAATACTGAAATAATATTACAGGTATAGTAATTACAGTCATCAATTTATTTATTTATAAAATATTAACAAGATTATTAGCATTTGGATTTTAAGATTGCTAAAAACTATTTTATTTTTCTCAAGCAGAATATCATTTTCACCCATAATTAGTGAATAGGATGAATATCTAATTAGATAAATGCATCTGAATTTTCAATACACAATTCAAAAAATGATAATATAATCTTATATCTTCAAACTATCAATTTTAATAGTTATATTACTATGATGAAATAGCTATTTTTTAACTTGTTACTTATAGCATAACATAAATTATATATTAACAGGAGAAAGAAAATGAATGGTTAGATAAACAGACAGACAGACAGACAGGTAGGCAGATAGATAGATAGATAGATAGATAGATAGATAGATAGATAGATAGATAGATAGATAGATAGATAGATAGATAGATAGATAGATAGATAGATAGATAGATAGATAGATAGATAGATAGATAGATAGATAGATAGATAGATAGATAGATAGATAGATAGATAGATAGATAGATAGATAGATAGATAGATAGATAGATAGATAGATAGATAGATAGATAGATAGATAGATAGATAGATAGATAGATAGATAGATAGATAGATAGATAGATAGATAGATAGATAGATAGATAGATAGATAGATAGATAGATAGATAGATAGATAGATAGATAGATAGATAGATAGATAGATAGATAGATAGATAGATAGATAGATAGATAGATAGATAGATAGATAGATAGATAGATAGATAGATAGATAGATAGATAGATAGATAGATAGATAGATAGATAGATAGATAGATAGATAGATAGATAGATAGATAGATAGATAGATAGATAGATAGATAGATAGATAGATAGATAGATAGATAGATAGATAGATAGATAGATAGATAGATAGATAGATAGATAGATAGATAGATAGATAGATAGATAGATAGATAGATAGATAGATAGATAGATAGATGGATAGATAGATAGATAGATAGGTGGGTGGATGGATGGATGGATGGATGGATGGATGGATAGATGGATAGATAGATAGATAGATAGATAGATAGATAGATAGATAGATAGATAGATAGATAGATAGATAGATAGATAGATAGATAGATAGATAGATAGATAGATAGATAGATAGATAGATAGATAGATAGATAGATAGATAGATAGATAGATAGATAGATAGATAGATAGATAGATAGATAGATAGATCAGTTAAATGCGAGCTTAAAAGCAAGTTATGACGTTTATGACTTGTTTTATTATATATATATATATTGTAACCAGTTGGATTACATAGCACACACTGATATAGTGTATGTGCATAAATATATTATAAAAGTGAAAAGAAACGGTAGAAATAAACACAGAATAAATTTTTGTAGATATTTTTCTACATTTCCTAAAATAAAATAATAATAAATAAAGGGTTACATAACTCTGGGCTTAAAGTAAAATTTCATTATGAAATTAATGTTTTAAAAAAGTCTGAATAAATATAAATATTGCATCATTATTAATTATTACTCTGATTTTGAAATTTAAAAACACCCTATTGTATTTTTGAAATTTTAATTAATTAAACAAAATTTTTATCTATTAGAAATCACCTAAGTAAGAGCATGTATATGTTTTCAAAATGATTAGTGAGATAAAAATACAAACTCTGTTTAATCAAGCTGCTGTTATCACCTTAGATGATTCTATAAAAGGGCTGATAACAAATTAGCTCCAGTCTGGATAATAGTTTTTTGTAAGAAGTGTCAGCTAAAAGTTGTTTATAATATTTTGTTGCAACATGATAAAGTGCAGCAGTTGGTTTTAGCTGACCATGTGTAGCTGTAGGTAAGATATAGACTGTTTTCCTTAGCAGGAGTTTGAATTCACATGGAGAAAATGACCCACTTTTTATGCTGAAATTCATAGCCTTAAATAAGGAAAGGACAGTGCTTGCCTTGAAATCTATCAAACCAAGACAGATGCTTGCCTG
Organism: Epiperipatus broadwayi; assembly: GCA_028023455.1. Classification (NCBI taxonomy): domain Eukaryota; kingdom Metazoa; phylum Onychophora; class Udeonychophora; order Euonychophora; family Peripatidae; genus Epiperipatus; species Epiperipatus broadwayi. Next base: position 92,447 of record JAQFVV010012593.1, read on the forward strand.
AAACAATCCTAGACTGAAAGAGATCAACTACAGACCAAGATTTCACATGAATTGCATACTTTTACCTGATGATGACAATAAACATGGATTATATTTTTAATGGACCAAAAGAACCAGCTTGCTGAATAAATAATTACATATATGCTGATGTAGCTAAAGCCAGAGAAGGCCAGATAAAAATATATAAAGCTGTGGTGAGTGAAGTTATATATAATAATGAAATTTAAAAATATTTTTTTAGTAAAATGACATTTTAAAAGTGATGCATGAATTTGTACTTTTTATGTTTATGGTGGGTATATAGTTGAGTGGGACTGTCTAGATGCAGTATTCATGATGCTCTGAAGTATATGCTCGGCACTGTCTAGACCTCGATATTGAGCACCCAGAGTAGTCCAGCGGTGAATATATATATAGGCCTCATGAATAGGCCTTGGTCTCATGAATAGACATCATTTATACCTCTAAGTCTCACAGATATGAGCAGGGTTGGCTCATTGCCTTTTATTTTTTTCTGGATACTACTCTTTAAGGATGATCTGTCTAGATACTTAGAAGGAGCAGTGCTTAAAAATTAGGTATTTTTTCATGATGTTATGGAGCTTTGTGTACAGATAGTCCAGCTTGGCTGTCTGCTTATCATGGCATGGGAAACTGCAGTTCACACATTCACTTTTTCTATCTCACCTTGCCTATTTCATCAGCATTAACTAATCAAGCTGAAAGACATTTTAAAATTTATAATTTTTTTGATTCTATAAAGCCATGTTATCTTTTGTTTATTAAAAGAAAAAGAGACAGTTTAAAAATGAAGCAAACAAGCAAATAACTTTGTGTGGATTTATCAAATTAAAAAAAAGTAAAGAATCAATGATTCTATAATTTAAATTTTAAAAAAACGTTGATAATTAATCAACAAATACCTGTCAAAAATTGACTATACTTTTTTTAAGGGAAAAAAAGAGAACTTTTAAATTTAAACTAATTTTAAATTATATATTTTGTTTATACACATGTATATGTGAAATTTATGTGTTTTCCAAATGAATTAATTATGAAAAAATATAATATTATTGTAACAAGTTGAAATAGATAAAAGTCAGTGTGCGTATATACACGCACACTCATATATGTAAAATTTTAGTATTTTTCTTGATTAAATGTCAATTTTTTTTAATATTAATTGTATATTATAAATCACGCGTCTGTGCGCATATATATGTAAACCATAGTAATAACATGAATTGCAATTTTGTAAATCAATGTATTCAATTGTTAAAAATTGTTTCCATCATCTCTTGTTCACATACAGTATTAGAGCTTATGTTCCTGAGCTAGATTCGTGCATGGATAAATGGAGATGTGTATTTAGTGCTTTTGGGGCATGCAGTGATGATCAATCATCATCCTGGTTGGCACATAAGATTATATTCTTTAAAGCCCATGCACTATTATCTTTTATTTTACTTTAGTCTTATTAAAAGTTAAGTTTATAGTTGGCCAGTACAAGTGGCCAGAGCATTGATGATGATCAGCATGTTTTAAATGTCCCAGCATTGTTGTTTTGATTTCTGATTCTTATGTATTCTGATAGATGAGCACTAAGATGGTGTATCCAAATTCTATTTAAATAATTGCCCCAAGCTGGCCAAAGCTCAATAGTTAGCCTGGTCTACAGAAGACCCATTTCTGGTCCAGTCACAAGGTTGACTGTTGATTTTATTCTGATTTATTGTACTGATTTATTTATTCCCATCAATGATGATGATGGATGGTTATTTTTCTTGAGTATCTACTTGTACTTATTTTTTAAATTATAATGCTGGTTGATATATGATTATTTATGCTGTAAGTTAGCTGGCTAATCTCTCAATGATCACAGAGATTCTCAATGATCTTTTGGAGATGTTCTAATATCATGCTCCTTTAAAATAACTATATTACTTATATATAACTTTTGCAAATTATTGATATTTGTATTTCATTAAATTGACTGGGAGTGATGATGATTTTCCATCACCCAGTTCAAACTTTTTCTTTTTTACCCACCCCATCCCATTACAAATGGGGTCTTATAGGATAAGAGTTCTGATTTTGAATTGTACACAAAATTATATACACAGCTAAAGTTATTACATTGGTTTACAATATTACTACCAAATTCAAGTTATTACACTAATTGCATTATTTTTTAATGGATATCTATAAACGCATACATATATCCATACACAGATGTGCGTTTTGTAATATATGATGAAAACATTTCAATTAAACATAAAATAATTATTACATTTGTGATTTACATAATTACTATTCAAAATTTAAATTGTTACATGGATTTACATATATGTGGCACAGATGCACAATTTCTATTATACAATTAATCTATTACAATTGATATTCAGTAACCAAATGATTAAAATTTGCATATGTTATAATTGACAATATATGCACATATACATGTGTGTGCGTGAAATAACCTACTTGACTCGCTACAAAATAATTATCACAATATTAAACCATAAAACTGAATAAGATTAAAGTTTCAGTTAAATGATATACATTTTACATAGTAGGTTTACTGAAATGCATATAATTTAAAATTAATTTCAATTTATAAGTTCTTCTTTTTTCTTTTTTTTAAAAAAAAGTAAGAAAAGTGAAAAGTTAAAATATGAAATTTTCATCTAAGTGTTGCTTGACTATTTAATTGGCAGCTGAATGTTGGAATATAATAATTATAGACATTGGTATAATGGAAAAGGAAAATGTTATTAAGGATATCACAACGATGGAAGGTTAACCCATAACAGCTTTCTCTTTTCATTCAAGCCATGATTCTCCAAGATTTGCCTGGATGAACATCATAGAAAGGAAATAATACCATTCAGCTGAAACATAATGCCCCTTTTGAATGCAGTCACCTCATGGATATGAAGGAACAAACTGGATAAAATGAAGGTAAGGATTTTATAAAATATTCGATCCTATGTGCGTTTATAAAAGACAAGACAAAAAAGTCTTTCTAAACTAAAATTATGAACGAAGGTGGCTACATAAAAATATGTTTATCATTGATAAATTATAAATGAAACTAAAATTATGAATAAATGTGGCTACATAAAAATATGTTTATCATTGATAAATCATAAATGAAAATAAAATTATGAATAAAATGTGGCTACACGAAAATATGTCTATTATTGATAAAATATAAATAAAACTAAAATTATGAATAAATGCGGCTACATGAAAATATGTTTATTATTGATAAAGTAAACATGAAACTGCTGATCAACTCATATCTGGAAACATTCATCTATGGCAGACCAAACAATAATATTTATGATAGATATTAAAGTAACCAAATAAAATTACAAATGCTTACCTGCCTATAAGAATATTACCCATAACTATAACTAATTATATTATAATAACATATTTATAATTTAGATAAAATTGGAAAATATCAAAATGAATGTATCCATACAAAATGAATGAATATAGTAGATTTATACTATATTGTAAACAAATTCAAACATTTAAATATGAGCTAGTATGTCAATAAAGGTTAATGGCATATGTGTATAATGAACCATGACTGTAAATAAGTTGAAAGATTGAGAAAACTCTGAAAAAAGTAATATAAACACAGAATTAAAACAGGTTATATACATACGAGTTGAGAAATAAAAACACCAAACCAATGAACCTGGGATAAATGTGCATATAGTATGAATTAAAACCAGGATTTGGATAACCATAAATAAAATATATGTATCATGCTGTAACTAAAATATTTGTTAAATTAAGTGGAACTCTAAATTAGATGTAAATGTAAATTGCTAAAGAACTGGCATTTTTTAATTCATACTGCTTTACTATTGAATGTATACCAAGATACACAATGGACTGTAACTAAAATATTTGTTAAATTAAGTGGAACTCTGAATTAGGTGTAAATGGAAATTGCTAAAGAACTTGCATTCTTTAATTCATATTGCCCTACAGGATGTATACCAAAATACACAATGGGCTGTAAATAAATATTTGTTAAATTAAGTGGAACCCGGAATTAAATGCTATCAGTTGTCTTCTTTAGTATCTCTGTTGTCTTAATAGCTCACACTACTCTCTGTGAACTAACTAAATGATTAAAGATGTAAACTATACAAGAGATTGTTGATGAAATATTTTGTTTGATGGACATTTATTTAAACCTGTTATTAAATAAAATTGTTACTTAAAATCAATTTTAGTTATCAAGTTCAATCCTATTTTTTGTTTTTGTTACATCACTCATCATTCAGTGCACTTGTTCATGAGAATTTCATGCCTCCTGAGCTAGGTCTGGCATAACTAGACCTACACAAGTCAGGTTGTAGTGAGATGGAACTCTAGTGATGCTGTTTGGAAAACCAAACATAGAAATGTCTAGATTCTTCCAGCCTCTATAGTGCTACATCCTCTGATGAGAAGGAAATATTGTTGTAGGAGGGGTTAATATCCGCATTGGAAAATGCCAATCGATAGTTCCTTCCTGCAGCATGCTCATCAGGAAATTGTTACAACCAAAGTTATAACAGGGTTGTACAGTGGTCCAGTTACAATATATATATATATATATATAGTAACAGTTATATTGGCTAAGTTATAGTTACATTATTATATTTTTGGAAAATAACATGATATATTCATTAAGGTAATTTTCCCTTTGTTAAAAATAAGATATTCTAAATTGATTATGGAGATACCCCAAAAATTATAAAAATAATGAAAGCAATGATATGTAAATGAAGCTGAAGAAATATTAAAATAAGATGGATTTTTCTTTTTTCTTATTCTTCATACTATCTTTTGAAGTAGAAAAAGCAGCAATAAAATTGTCTATCATGTAAAAGAAAGAAAATACTCAAAAAAAGTTTAAATTTCTAATTATATTTAAATTTTACTCAAAGTGATGGAAATACCTTTTGTACTTAGTCTTGTATAGAATATGAAGTGCTAATTTAAAGTAAATAGCTCATCAGTTTCTAGAATAGTTCAATGGTCCAATCTGTAGTCCTTATCAACTAGTTTTAAAAAAACTATTGGTAGATGGAACTCTGCAAGTGAATTGCCAGAGAAGAAATAATATTAATGTTTTGTGTAATTTCCTTTATTGCTTTACTTAATGATATTTAAAAAATGAAAAATATTTAAAAAAAATAAAAGTTTTTTAAGACAGTGGTAAGATATTTTAACACCATAACTTTTAATGCTTTAATATTGTTTGGTAATTGTGAATATTTAGGATAAATAAAGGAAAAAAATATTTATGAAATTTTAAAACACTAAAGCATGAAAATTATTTTTGGATCTTTTCCCAAATGACATTATGTTTTATATTCATGTAGAAATTATAAAAATATATTTCATTTTGAATTATTTATAGCACAAACTGTATAATAATTTCTAATATTAAATTAATTGAAGCTATTTCCAGAAAAGCTATCTAGCAATAAATGATCATTTTTATGTGAAAAGTGATTATGTGAACTTATAAAGTGATAATGCATTTGAACTTTGATTATAACTTCTGACTTGAAAAGCAGTCAAGAAAGCAAATTTCCAAAGAAGATTCTAATGACTTATTTTACTATTTATTGATTGGTTTATTATTTCATTTTGTTATTAATAAATTATTTCTTTAGTTACTAATTTATTAATTGTTATTTTCTGCATAACACTTGCTAATAAAATATATACAATGCCACACACACCACTTATAAAATAACCCCATCTCATACATAGTATTGAGAACATACTCTCCTATATGTTACATTTGAAATGTACACTAGCTAAAGCAAATGAATAATTGTATGAATAATAATATCTAGTTAAATAATTATTATTGTCATATTATTTTACTTGTACGTTTTGCTGCTTCTGCTTATATTAACCAAGTTTACTGATACTATATATATTGGAACAGACACTCAATCCATTCTGACACAGAGGGCGCCACCAGATCACTATGTATCTGGAAAATTTATTTACTGTGATCAGAATGGATGATGATGTTTTGCGCTGATTAAACTCAAGGAGAAACAAGAGATCTTAAAATTGTTTAGACAATTGAGAAATAAAAGTACCAAGACAAATATCAGTCAAATTAAGTTTAAACAAATTCTAAAATTTTATTAAGAGGAAATAAATTATGAAATAAATACAAGTTTATGACACAAAAAAATAGGGTTAGCTCAGGCGTGTACCAGATAGACTAAAGGCAATGCTCTGGCAAACCGACTGGTATTCTAATAATGAATTAAAAATTAAAAGTCTCAATAGGAAACAAGCAAATGATTAGAAGAGTAGTTACATCTGTCCAAGCATTTCAAAAAAGATAAACTTACAGAACAAATTCTGAGTACACGCTCTGATAAATTTAAAGCACACATAAATACAAAATAAATCTGTCAGAGAGTGTCCATGAGTATGAAAATATTGAAGTACTAAATACTTTAGCAGAACGAAAGTCTCACTCACCTGTAATTTAAAAGTGATAAATATTATCTTCCTGCTGACGCCTTATAAAATTATAAAGAAAAACAATAACTCTAGTTTTCTGAATCAGAGATGAAAGCAATTACTATCTTGTAGGAAGTCAACGAAACCAGCATGGATGATCTATCAATAGCATTCTAACCACTGACATTAGAACACCACAGGATTGCTGCATGTAATACTATGTTGTGGCTGACTTCATATACAAGACAATAAAAATGCTTGATTACGATCTTTCATAATCTAAAAGAAATCTCTAATCTCAGAAAACCAGAACAATTAAGTCGATAAAACACCAGCTAGAAGATTTACAGTTTGCACAAAGCGCAAACTAAATGTTTAAAATTAGTTAAGGAAAAATAATTACAGGTAAGTATTTAAAATATACACAATTGCTAAAGCATTTATGAAAAGTTAGGCATACAAATATAAAAACTCACTCATTTCTCTCCAATAAACTAAAATTGAAAGCAAACTTGGAATCTTAAAACTAAGATTCCAAGACAGACTACAAAATATTAGAAAACACAATAAATGTTAAATATGAGGCTAAATATTACTTGTAAACACAGATTTATATTTAGATTGAGTGGAGATTTAATTAAAAGAAATTTACCCTGGGGAGAATGAAAGAAAATTAACCTTATAGTAAAGTACAGTTCACATAGAGTGCACACATTGATTTTTATCCATTTTCAGGTCCTTAGACAGTGGCAAGGTATAAGCAGTGGGGTCTTGTTTTTTTTTCTTAGGTCTTCATGGCAGGATTGAAGAAGAGTTGGTAGGCAGAGTCCATCTTTTGAGTTAAGTTAGCACAACATATTGTTGGTTAACAAACTTATAGCAGTATATTTTGGCATTCTGGAGCAAGCAAAATTATTTTAAACATGGCAAACTTTGCTGTTTAAGATTAAATGTTCCAAACTGCTAATGCTATAGTTGTTGCAGAGGTTAATCCAGATGGAGAAAAAAACTGATGAATCACTGACTTACTCAATATCTCTGGGATAGAATAGAATAGCTTATCAGATTTTTGGTGCTATTTATACCTCCACTCGATTTCCTGCATATACTAGCCTTGTTGTTCAATTCTACACCTTAGGCAGGGTAAATATTAATCTCCAGTTCAATCTAATTTAAGATTTCTACCCAGGGATTATAAAAAAAAAAAAATAAATAAATAAATCTCCGCTTTCAGAATGAACTTTAATAATTAAAGTAAAAGCTACAAGAATGCAATTAGCTAGCTTGCCTGTTTTTAATCAGATTGATTGATTAAAAACAAGTGGTGAAAGTAAATTATTTTAAAATAAATCGATAAACCTTAAAATGATCCGTTTTACTTATAAATGCATGTGTATTTTGATACACGTACTCTTTTTAAATAATAACAAAAATTTAGAAATTAAACGTTTAATAAAAATTAGAAGCCCAATAACTTATTTCTTTTTAAAATTTTTTGTTGTAATAATACTATTGAACCAGATATCAATCTGGTTCAAAATATATATATATATATATTGAAATGAATAATGTACTATTCAATGTCAATTGTAATTTCCTCTATGAATAAGAAATTTTTTAAAATATATTTAAAACTTTCTTGTCAAAGAGTGCAATTGAATAAGAGATTTTAAAAATCACGGAAAATTAATGTGTTATGCAAATTAATCAATTTAAATTTTTTAAAAAAATGGAACAAGCTGTTCTCAAAATATAAGTAACATTTATTTAAAATCAATTTTTGTAAAGCATTCTCACTATATGCAAACAATATCAGTGCTTCATTATATTTAGTGGGTAAGAAAGAAAAACCAAAATCTGATAATCTAATTTGGACATCTGATAAACATAACAAACTATGTTTGAGTATATGTGATTAAAATAAAGAAACATTTATTTCAAACTGTAAAGTTAAGATTGTTAAAGTATATTATGGTCATATATAATATGTTTCATACTTTTCATTGGGGAAAAAACAAAGTACAGTTATCTTGTTTTGCAATATTTATGTTTAAATGAACTACTTTGATTTTGTTTCATCTATTTTAAGTTTATATTTATTATTAGTATGCTATATCTTATAAATTATTTAAAATAAGAAAATGTACAAAAAAAGGTTAAAGTTAGTTGCATTTTAATGCTGCTGAAATAAAAGATTTACTCTATATTATATATTTATGATTTTGACATTTTCTAAAGATTGCTTTTAACGCATGTCAATCAAATGTTTTTTTTATAAAAATTATCAGTTTAAAACAAAATAATGATAATAATAGGAAATGTAATATTTATTTGAAATGTAATGTCTTTTATTCTTTATTGAGCTTTATCACAATAATGTCAATCGTTTTAACTCTGTCCTTTACCAATACATTATACATTTTTTATTTCTGTATTTTATGTGTTTACTTTTTTATTTTTATTATATATGTAATAGAATAAATGAAGAAGGGTTAAACATGACATATAGCACTATCAAATGTATTGAATTTTCAGAATAATAAATGTTTATTGGATGATAAGTTAATGTGTTGATGATCACTTGACACACACATGCCCAGGCTCAAATATAATTTATAGTGAACATATTGAATGTATAATCAGTTTAAGATTTTTCTAATAATGCTGACTCACCAATAATAATATTTTTGTTCTTGACATTGGTATAGGTTATGATACCTAAGATAACTTGAATATTTATAAACTTAGAATGAATATACCATCAAACAAGTGTAATGGCAACACTAGCACACTGGGTTGAAATTTATACTTATTAATGAACATTGTTTTAACACTGAGCCATAGCTTGAAAATTCATGAACCTATTCATAATATTGCACTACTCAGTAAACTTATTGAAATATATATGTAAAAAGTGACCAAAACAATAATTATATATATCTCAAATAAGCTCTTAACAAGCTTTCCATAATATCCCCAGCAAAGCTTGTTCAGAGTTTATTTGTGAGCTCTATATATATAACATTTGTAATACAAGCTTGTTCCATTAAGTCATGAGACATATGACTTGATTTCTTTGTAAAGACAATAATCCCCAACATTAGTAGTACAATATCTAATGAGACATTTGCATTTTAATGATGAATTATATTAAGTTTTTATTATCAATCAAAAAAAAACAAAGGCAAAAACTCTCCATACAGTAGTGCCACCCTGTGCCAAACAGAATAATCAATGGATGCCAGAAGGCTTGTGCAATAAAATCCCTATCTAATGCCTATTCATCCAATATCCCCAGACTAGTTTCTGGCTTGTGGCCATCATCAGTGAGGAGCCTTGGATCTGAAAGCACTGCACCTAGATCAAAGTTTGGACTGTATTTTTTATTATTGTTATCATCATCATTGTTATTAAATATCAGATTAATATATCAGATTTTTGAACCCGTGATATTTTTTTCTTTTTATCACTATTTGATTCATAAATTAATACTTCTTGATTAACTTTATAATAATGTTATTTCTAAAAAAAAAAAATTTTTTTTTTCTAGCGGTATTTTTTTATGTCAACATTAGAGACGTGTGTGCTAAATTAGATCAAATCAAAACCTTTTAAGTTCAGAAAATAATGGAATTTATTTTTTTTTACTGAAACTTGGCTTAGTAACCAAATTCATAGCACAATTTTGGATGATAGCTATAAAGATGTCATGAAGCAATTACACGAATTGGAGGTACACTCATTGCTATTAAAAAAAGAAATTATTCACAAGACTATGTTTTTAGATTGTACTACTGTGAATTCACATTTTACTAGGTTTCTCTTGATTATTATATTAAATTTTTGGGGAAAGTGTTTATATCAAACCAGCTTTGACTTGGATGCCTTACTTTGTTATTTTGATGGATTTTTGGTTGATAATAAAATGAATGCTATCATTACTGGAGACTTTAATGCTGCCGAGTTATTCAATAATGCTTCATTTAATGTTTCTTTCACTATCACTTAAGGCATATAGGATGTTACGATTTTTTGATTTTTTTTTTCCATTTAAGGCAACATAATTCTTATTTAAGTTCTGATAATCAAATATTTGACTATGTTTTAAGTAATTTATCTGAGATTAAATGTAATTGTGTTTCGTCTCTGAGTTTCGTATTAATCTGCATCACCCATCTATTGAGTTTTTTATTAATATAAATTATTTTAAATGTTCTCTTTTTCTGAATATTAAAAGACGTTAGAAAGAAAAGGATTACGCAATTTTCATTTTTGATTGGAGTTCATTATATTCCTCATCGAACATTAATTATAATATAAAATTATTTAATCGAGTATTTAATGATTTCATTGATTTTATATACCCAAAAAATATATTGCTCACAATTATTTTCCTTCTTGGTTTTCAGATACACTTAAAAAAATTATTAGAAGAAAATCTTATCATCATAAATAATTTTCTAAACTCAGAATTTATTTTTTATAATAACTTTGTTAATTATAGAAAATTGGTTAAAGCTATTCAGAAAAGTGATTTTCAAAAATATGTTTAAAATATTAAACTCAACATTTCAGATAATTCTAGAGAATTTTAATTCTTTGCTAAAAAAGTTGGCATTACCAAAAGTAAGTCTTAAATAAATTATAGCTTCTTTTTAAGTGACTGTGATATTTCAGTTCGTTTGTCTAAATTGTATGGAAATTCTCAATTGTCTTTTGAGTATAGCCTAATGAGTGTTTTAATGATATTTCTAATGATTGTTTCAATAATAATGATATTATGTCTAAAGTTACATTCAAGTTTAAGTTATGATAACGTATCTTCTTGTATTTATAAAGAATATGCAGCATTCAGTGCTAATTCGTTAATCTTGCCAAAGTTGTACCTATTTTTAAAAATTGTTCAAAAGATAATGTAAATAATTACAGACTTTATTTCATTGCTTCATACAATTACACACATATTTCAAAGGTGTATTTATAAAAAATTTAGGACATAAAGAAGGTTTTAGTTTCTGGGCAAATGGTTTTTTACCTCAAAGATAAACTGATACTGATCCCTTTACCAATAATTGATTATATTGCTAATGCTTTTGAGAATCAGTGCCACTTAGATGTCTATTTTGAGTTTTCTAAAGCATTTGATAGTGTTGGCCATTCTGTATTGCCTCGTAAAATATACAAATTAGGTTTTTCTTATAATTTGATACTATGGTTTAAATCTTTTATTAGGGAAAGAATGGCTTGGGTCAACTTTAATAACAAGTTTTTAATGCATCCTATTGCAATCTAGGAGTACCCCAAGGCAGTAACCCTGTGCCATTATTATTACATGTTTATTTTTTTTAAGTGTCATAGCATCGGCAGAGACGCAAACCCGCAACCCAGGCAACTGCCTGCTAGTGCAAGGCAGTCGCGCTGACCTCTCGACCACCAATGCAAGACTATTACATGTTTGTTTAAATAATTTAGAAGTAAATTTGGAATTTTCACAACCTCTATGTTATGCAGATGATTGTAAAATATTTAGGATTATTAACTTAATTACTGATGAAATACTTTTACAAAAAGATATTCACAATTTTGCAAACTGGTGTAAAAATATTAAGATGGATATTAATATGGGTAAATATTCAAATGTTTCTTATTTCAAAAAATCTGAAATCTTTAACTGTTTTTATTATATCGAAGGCCATAAAATAAATTTCATTGATGTACAGACAGACCTTGGCATTATTTTTGCTAGGAATGGGTCATTTTATCATCATATTAAAACTAAGATAAATAAAGATTTTAAAATTATAGATGTGATTTTAAAACATGGTAGACAATTGACTGACGTTACAAAGCATAAACTCTTGCTCATTTTGGTTTTGCCAATTTTGGAATATGAATCTGTGGTTTAAAACCCAAGTTCCAAATGAGATATTATCAGAATTCAATTAGTTTAATGATAAATTTTCTAAATAAAATAACCATTATATATTCCTATCTGTTAAAAAGATTAAAGATTTTAAATTTTTATATAATCTTGTCTCTCAGAAAAGTTATTTTAACAAACAAAATCTCAAATATTGCAATTAATAATTGTTTACATAAAACACATACATCTAATTTATTTTACATAAATATTTGTCATTCTAAAACATTAAAATCATCCCCTCTCTTTCATTTTCCTAACACTTATAATCAAGATTTTATTAATGAACATATATTTCTGAATCAGCTGCAGAAAGGCAGTTGCTATTAACTGAAGACAGATCCTTTGATTCCCCTTAGAAGCCTTAAAAAAACAAGCAGAGCAAATTCATAATGTCCACTCCATACGTTCTTGTCATTGCATCTGTTATTTCAATGTGATTATTCATATAGTATAGGAACATGGATGGACTGCTCACCAATATGCATTAGCCAGCGTGGTGAGTTTATTGGCTTTTTACCTCTGAGTTTAAGATCAAGAAATACCATGGTCTTTCTTCTCAGTTGCCTGAGAAGGCAGAATGAATGTTTGTTTAAATGATAAATATTTTTCTAGTACATATATACAATTATGACATACAAAAATAAATCATGGCCCTTATTCTCAGGAGGCTGTAAAGTCACCATCCAAGACAGCAGTTGGTGGCTGAAGGTGGAGGGTGCTAAGAATCCCCTGATTGTGGACCCAGGCTGCCATTTGATGATGACTTTTTATTTAGGTACTTACAACTGCATATCACTTTCAAGTGAAGGAAAATTGGAAGAATTAGAAAAAGAACTGTCTTATGTTAAATGGGACATTATTGGACATCGTGAAGTTAGAAGAAAAGGTGAAAAGACAATTGATTTAAAAAGTGGACATGTACTCCATTATAAAGGCACAAATATTGGAAATACAAGTGGGATAGAATTCATTATAAATAAAAAGTGGAAGAACAACATTGTGGAGATTGATGGTGTATCAGACAGAGTAGCAAGATTAGTTATACAACTTAATGGCAGATACCAAATGCAGATAATTCAGGTTTATGCCCCAAAAAGTTCTCATAGTGATGAAGTAGTAAAAAATTTTTATATGGATGTGCAAAAGGCTTTCGATCAGAGTAAACAACATTTTAAAATTGTTATGGGAGACTTTAATGCTAGAATTAGTAAACAAATGAAAAATGAAAGTGCTGTAGGAATTTTGGTTATGGTAATTGAAATGAGAGAGGACATAGACTAGTGGAGTTTACTGGAAAAAAAAACTTTATATTATGAATTCTTTTTTTGAGAAAAATGTTAAAAGGAAGTGGACTTGAAAGCATACAAATGAAGATACAGCAGAATTGTATTATATTTTGACTAACAGAAAATACATATTTCAAGATTGTAATGTTCTTAATAAATCTAACACAAAAAGTGATCATCGATTAGTAAGATGTAAAATATGTGTTAATGCAAAACTAGAGAGACAAAAATTATTAAGAAAAACAATTTTTACAGTTGATATTCCTAATCTTCAGAAACATTCTAATGAATTTAAATTAGAACTTATAAATCGGTTTCAAGTATTAATAGATTTTGAACATGATTCAGATTTGAATGAAATTAATATGAAAATAACTGATACACTTTTAAAAACTGCAACAAAGATAGCTGGTAGAAAAAAGCACCAATTGTCCAATAAAATTTCTACTGAGACTAGAGAATTTATGAAGAAAAGAAGGAATATGAAGATATACAAAAATGATGCATTAAAAAGGATTGAATATCTTGAATTTTGTAAAATTGTATGGAAAAGAGTTAAAATGATATAAGAAAGTATAATTATGAACTAGCAAGAAAAGCTGTAGAAGAAAATTAAAGTCTCAAGAATGTAAAACAACATTTTAGTATTGGTAAGAAATTTATATCTGCAATAAGAAAAAAAGATGGAATTATTACTAAAAAGAGAGATGACATTATAAAATGGGTAAAAGACTTTTATCAAGAATTATATAGTAATAAAGAACAAGTACCTCCTATTTTTATTACATCTTCTGAATTGCCCAGAATTTTAAATGATGAAGTGAAACATGCAATTAAATGTATGAAGAAAGGAAAGGCTTTAGGTAATGATGGAATTATAATTGATATAGTAAAAGAAGCAGGTGAAGAAATAGAAAACATTTTAGCAAAGTTATATACCAAATTTCTAAATGATAAAGATGTACCAGATGATTGAAAGAATGCGGTAATAATATTAATATTTTAAAAAGGTGACAAATTAGATATTAGAAATTACAGACCTATCAGCGTTCTATCAGTTTTATACAAAATTTTTACCAAGATAATTACAACTCATCTACAAAAAACATTGGATTTCCACCAACCAAGAGAACAAGCTGGATTTAAAAGTGGTTTTAGTACAGTAGATCATATTCAGGTATTGAGAGAAGTTATAAAAAGGACAAATGAATATGAGTTTGCTATTATGTTTTGGATTTGTAGATTATGAAAAGGCATTTGATTCCATAAACATTTCTTCAGTGATTAAAGCATTGGATCAAAGGTATAGATCCAGAATATTGTCATATTTTAAAGAATATTTATAAAAATGCAACCGCAACAATTGGATTACATAATGATACTGGGAAAGTCAACATTGAGAAAGCGTAAGACAAGGTGACTCCATATTTCCACAACTTTTTACAGCAGTGTTGCAAGAAGTATTTTGTGGATTAAAATGGGAAACTAAAGGAGTGAAAGTAAATGGAGATTATTTAAGTCATTTAGATTTTGCAGATGATGTAGTTGTTTTTGCAAATAATGCTTCAGAGCTGCAGGAAATGTTGCAGCAGTTATCAGATGAAAGTAGGAAAGTAGGACTAAAGATAAATGTTAAAAAGACTAAAATAATGTTTAATTGATTTGCTCAAAATATAAAAATAAAGATTGATTATGATGAATTAGAAGAAGTTAACAGTTACAAATACCTTGGTCAGATTATTAATACAGACGAAAACATAATGGATGAAATTAATCATAGAATTAAACCTGGTTGGAGTGCTTTTAGTAGAAATAACTTGATACTAAAAAGAAATGTGCCTATGTGTTTGAAAAGGAAGGTTTTTAATAAATGTGTTTTATCAGTTCTTACTTATGGATCTGAGACTTTGTTAATAGAAGTGCAATACAGAGACTCCAGACCACTCAAAAAAGTATAGAGAGGTGCATGTTGGCAGTAACAAGAAGAGATCAAAAACACAATGTATGGGTAAGAGAACAAACAGGTGTTACTGACCTCATTGAAAAAATTAAAAGATTGAAGTGGAGTTGGGCTGGACATATTGCTAAAAGAGATAATAGATCGACAATTGAAATCTTAAACTGAATTCCAAGAGATTGTGAAAGACGCAAAAAGAGACCACATGTGAGATGGATAGATGAAATAAGAAAGTGTGCAGGGGTGATGTGGAGAAGAGAAGCTAAAAATCGGAGAAGATGAATTGAACTTGGAAAGACCTTCATCCTGCAGTGGATTGATAATCTTTGACAATGATGATGATGATAATTTCTGAATAGATTTTAAAAATTTTGTTACTAATCTTTTAAGAAAGTATGACATGTAGGCATAAATAACCTTTTGATTTATTTCATCGGTTTTTGAGAATAACATTTATGATTTTTCTAAATATCGCTGAATAAATTAGCATTTTGATTTATTTCATAGGATTTTGAAAATAGCATTTATGATTTTTTTTGAAAAAAATGTAGTGCAATTTATGTGAATACTTTGCCTTAAATGTTTTATTTTTTTTCCCTGCCATTTTTTAAAACTACGTACTTCTAGGCAATATCATTTATTATTTGTATGTGTCAGCAGTGTTTTGAAGGTGTTTTAAAATTCAAAATGATGCATATTTGCACCTAATTTTTTTCCAAATGAGTTTAAGATTCATTCCAAATACTATCTTCCTCTTAGTCTGTTTGATTGTGCCACTTTTCAGCTGTGTAGTGATACCACAATTATAGCAATCATGATAAAGGTGGCCAGAAAAGCAAAAATAAGTTGTTACATTTGCTTTATAATCAAGCCATCTCAAACTTTGACATACATAAATGCAATAATGATTCTAACTAATCATTTATTAAAACAGATATTATCTCTAGCCCAAATATAAACTTTAAACCTCAGTTAAAGATTAATATATATGACTTTTTAATCAACACACACACCTCAAATAATTCAACTTTTTTTATGTATGTATGTCTCTGATTAATTAAAAAATTCACATATATTAATCCTTTACTAAAGTTTTAATATTTATAACTGAACTGGAAATAATCTCTCATTTAATAAGTATTTTAATATATGAATAATACATGAATGACAACTCGTGATCTAGGTCTACTGAAGAGTGCTTGATCAGTACAAAATACATCTTGAAGATTATTTGTCTTTTATAATATCATTATTTAGATGTTTTTCAAAAGAATTTATACTACTGTGGAAATTATTTAATACATCTATAACATAAATAACATATTTAAATTAAATATAATATGAATTTGTATTTAAGACAGTAGCTTAATGAACAAAGTGAAAGAAAGGTATTTAAAAAAGCTAGTGCTTACATACATGTGGCCATTGGACTTACAAATAATGAGGCAGATATGGCTTGCAAAAGTCTATTCATCCACTTCACCATTTATCATTTCAGTTATCATTACTATATGTTTGTTCTTATTGGAATTTGAACATGGATAGATTGATTGTCAGCTATCATGATCAATCCATTGTTTTTTTTATTTCAGATTATAAAACTCAAGTGATAACATGGTATTTCCTATCAGTTATTTAATATTTTTTAAGTGAAATATCAATAGGTTTTGTCTTGAAAACAATCCGAAAGTTTGTGTGTTAATTATGTTTCTTATTACCAATTTTGACAGATAAAACTAAATTATGACTCTTATTGCTCTAAGAATGTAAAGTCATCAGTCATTGTAATGATTGGTGGTCAAAATCAGAGGCTATTTAGAATCTCCTGATAGTGGACTTAGTTACTTACAATTTCTAATCACTTTCAAATGAAAGCATCATTGAATAAAACACTGTCTAAAATATTAAACCAGAGATTTTTAGACATTTTAAATTTTAAAAAAAAAGTGAAAAAGAATTGACTTTAAAAAAGGATATATATTTTATTACAAAGGTATAAGTATCAGAAGCAAAAAAATTGGGATAGAAGAACAACTATATAGAGATTGAAGGAATACTATTCAGTTTTTCAAAATTGTTTATGCAAGTTAATGAGAGATGTCAAACTGCTGTGTACATGTGGAATCTGAAGTCTCTGTATTGCTCTTCTATTAAATGTCCAAGTCTCAGATCCATAAGCGAGAACTGGCAAAACACATTTATTAAAAACCTTTCTTTTCAAACACATAGGCATATTTCCTTTTAGTATCAAGTTATTTCTACCAAAATCACTCCAACCAAGTTTAATTCTATAATTAATTTCATCCATTATGTTTCCATCTGTATTAATAACCTGATGAAGGTATTTGTAACTGTTAACTTCTTCTAACTCATAATTAATCTTTATTTTCATATTTTGAGAAAATATATTAATCATTACTTTAGTCTTTTTAACATTTATCTTTAGTCCTACTTTTTTACTTTCATCTGATAACTCCTGCAACATTTCCTGTAGCTCTAAAGCATTATTTGCAAAAACAACTACATCATCTGCAAAATCTAAATGACTTAAATAATCTCCATTTACTTTCACTCCTTTAGCTTCCCATTTTAATCCACAAAATACTTCTTGCAGAACCACTGTAAAAAGTTTTGGAGATATGGAGTAACCCTGTCTTACACCCATTTCAATGTTGATTTTCCTACTATCATTATGTAATCTAATTGTTGCTGTTGCATTTTTATAAACATTATTTAAAATATGACAATATTCTGGATCTACACCTTGATGATCCAATGCTTTAATCACTGAAGAAATGTTTATAGAATCAAATGCCTTTTCATAATCTACAAATCCTAAGCATAATGGCAACTCATATTCATTTGTCCTTTCTGTAACATCTATCAGTACCTGGATATGATCTACTGTATTAAAACCATTTTTAAATCCAGCTTGTTTTCTTGATTGGTGGAAATCCAGTGTTTTCTGTAGACGAGTTGTAATTATCTTAGTAAAATTTTTGTATAAAACTGATGAAAGACTGATAGATCTGTAATTTCTAATATCTTCTTTATCACCTTTTTTAAATATTAATATTAATACTGCATTCTTCCAATCATTTGGTACATCTTTATCATTTAGACATTTGGTATATAACTTTGCTAAAAAAATTCTATTTCTTCATTTGCTTCTTTTAATATATCAATTGCAATTCCATCATTACCTAGAGCCTTCCCTTTTCTTATAAATTTAATTGCATGTCTCACTTCCTCATTCAAAATTCTGGGTAATTCGGAAGATATAATAGGTATAAGAAGTACTTGTTCTTTACTACTATATTCTTGATAGAAGTCTTCTACACATTTCATGATGTCATCTCTCTTTTTGATAATAATGCCATCTTTTTTTCTTATTGCAGATATAAATTTCCTACCAATACCAAAATGTTGTTTTACACTCTTTAGACTTTCATTCTCTTTTACAGCTTTCCTTGCTAGTTCACAATTATACTTTCTTATATCATTTCAACTCTTTTCTGCACCATTTTACAAAATTCGAGATATTCAATCTTTTTAATGCATCATTGTTGTATATCTCCATATTTCCTTCTTTTCTTCATAAATTCTCTAGTCTCAGTAGAAATTTTTTTGGTCAATTGCTGCTTTTTTTAATAGCTATCTTTGTTGCAGTTTTTAAAAGTGTATCAGTTATTTTCCTATTAATGTCATTCAAATCAAAATCATGTTCAAAATCTACTAATACTTGAAACCGATTTGGAAGTTCTAATTTAAATTCATTAGAATGTTTCTGAATATTATGAATATCAACTGTAAATATTGTTTTTCTTAATAATTTTTGTCTCTCTAGTTTTACATTAACACGTAACTTACACCTTACTAATCGATGATCACTTCCTGTGTTAAATTTATTAAGAACATTACAATCTTGAAATATGTATTTTCTGTTAGCCAAAATATAATCCAATTCTGCTGTACCTTCATTTGGATGCTTCCATGTCCATTTCCTTTTAACATTTTTCTCAAAAAAAAGATTCCATAATATAAAGTTTTTATTTTTCTACAAACTCCACAAGTCTATGTCCTCTCTCATTTTTATTACTATAACCAAAATTACCTACAGCATTTTCATCTTTCATTTGTTTACCAATTCTAGCATTAAAATCTTCCATAACAATTTTAAAATGTTGTTTACTCTGATCAAAAGCCTTTTGTATATCCATATAAAAATCTTCTATAACTTCATCACTATGAGAACTTGTTGAGGCATAAACCTGAATTATCTGCATTTGGTATCTGCTATTAAGTTGTAAAACTAATCTTGTCACTTTGTCCGATACACCATCAATCTCCACAATGTTGTTCTTCCATTTTTTATTTCTAATGAATCCTACTCCATTTGTATTTCCAATATTTGTGCCTTTATAGTAGAATATATGTCCACTTTTTAAATCAATTGTTTCTACACCTTTTCTTCTAACTTCACAAAGTCCAATAATGTCCCATTTAATATAAGATAGTTCTTCTTCTAACTTTTGTAATCTTCCTTCACTTGAAAATGATCTGCAGTTGTAAGTACCTAAATAAAGAATCATCATCAAATGGCAGCCTGAGTTCGCAATCAGGGGATTCTTAGCACCATCTGCCTTTGGCCACCAACTGCTGCCTTGGTTGGTGTCTTTACAGCCTCCTGGGAATAAGGACCATGATTTTTTTTGTCTGTCATGATTGTATATATTGGAAAAAATATTCTTAAACTCGGAGGTAAAAAGCCAATAACTCACCATGCTGACCAATGCACGTTGGTGAGCAGCCCATTCATGTTCATATAGTATATGAATAATCATGCAGTAATAACAGCTGCAAGTATATTTAGTATTATTACAGAAATCCGAGATGAATCAATTATAGAATTTTTAGGAATAAATATACTTTCTTTTCCTAACGGGCATGAAAGTATTCAAAGCACATTAGAACAGTTTATATTTGGACTAATAAAAGCATATTTTTTATAATTGTAATGTTCTTAGTATATTTGACACAAAGTTATCATTGGTAATGAAAGTAAAAGATGTATATATAAAACTCAATGAGTGTAGCTGCATAATATAGCATAAAAATATTATATGCATACAATACAATGAGCAATATAAATATTATCAATATGATTAATTACAGAATACGCCTATCACAATTATTGTTACTTTGAAAACAGTCTGGGCATCACATTTGTCAAACAGTAATGTTAGGTCACATTGGACAGTCTTGTGCTCAATTTGGCAATCAGGATAGTAACCTGCCATAGGAAATTCTGCTAAAGATCATTGGCCATCTTGTACCTTGCCTCTTCAAGTTTTTATTTTCCTGTTTCAGTGATTAAATATTGTATACATAAATTACAAGTGCAGTTAGTCTATCTATTAGTCTGATGTTTTGATTTTAATATTGCCCATTGCTATACTTTTTTGAAGACAACAGAATTAATTTCAATTAATAAATTTCATATTAATAAGAAAAGTATTTACAAGTTTCAAACTTAGTCCTAAAATTAAAGATTTGTGTTTACATTAAATATTATCAATCCTTTTTTTAAAAAATTAAAATAATTTTATAATAGCTATAATCAGTATGTAATACTGGCATAAATTTTTAAATGCCTGTTTCTTATTTTTTTATTTGGACGGGCTTTCATATCAGCATGTTTTTAAATATGTTTCTATTTTGCCAAAAACATATTAGTTCAAATTTAATTCATGAACATTAAATTTTATTCATACATACATTTTTTTAATAGTATCTCACATTGTTTGTGGACAAAATGGCTGTAAATTTAAATATATTTTACAAAATATCGATATATTTTTTTACTTTTTTAAAAAACAAAAATAATAAAACTTATTAAAATTATTCATGATACTGTATGAATAGTTTCAACTTCAACGCATTAGCGTATTATTAATTATAAAACTTATTGTAACTAATGACAAGAATAATAAAAAGCACATTTATTTCTTTATAATAATATAATAAGAAAGCAATCAACTAAATTCAATTAAACATAAGTAATTATATAACTATATTTCTTTAATTTTTTATACAAATAATTTAATATGTATTGTAAGCATTGCTCATAAAAAGCCCATTTGAAAATGATAATTATATAAAACAAATGCATATCTTAGGAGTTGTAGAGGTCATGCTTTCTTTTTTATTTCTTTCAAAAAAAGTAATCTATGTTTTACACTTATATAAAGCAGTCCATTTTTTACTTTGAATCATTGCATTTTAATCAGATAACATAGTCTTTTAAAAACTTTGGCTACTTTTGTTGAAATTTTTGTAATCCATATGATTCTGTATTTGCTTTACTTTTCTCATAAACATTAATTCCTATTTTAGTCATATTGGCAATAAGTTCTAGACTGAATACTTCTCTCTTTTCTCTGATTTAATTAATCAGTAATTGTTCTTTACTTCTATGCATTTCTGAACTGACATCAAGTTAGAAATTAAAAGATTTTTTACCAAACATTCTTTTATGAAATCAATGTAATGATGAAACTGTGTTCCTATTTTTGACCATATAAATATAATTTTACTTGGATAATAATTGAACTATTTCATTTGATATCAATTTTTTAAAATAATCATTGACCCAAATTTTATTGTCCACTGCTAAATTTTTGCATTCTCCATTTCTACTTTCTACGGTGTTTTCAAATACATGTAACAATGATGACTTGTTTAATAGTTTATATTCCAACAGTTTGACCACTGGTTAAATCTTTGTTGATATTGTAGGAGTTGGGTGTTGTTGTAATATTGCTTAATGAAGTGCATTACACAGTTACTGAGAATCCATTTTGTATGTTGGATGCATTTTTAGTGAGTATTCTATTGTGATCGATACATCATCACACAAGTGTGCTTTACCTGCTTTTATGGAAAAGTTTTTAGACTATTCTAAAGCAAAACCCAAATTATCTAGCACCATGTTTTTCCAGATTCCATAAATATATATATATATATATATATATATATATATATATATATATTTATATATATATATATATATATATATATATATATATAATATATATATATATTGTGCCCTTATCTATAGGTCATAATAAGGTAGAATGGTCAATTACTAAAAAATTTTAAATTTTAAAATACGTTTGTGTAATATATTGATAATTGTATGATTGATTAGATTTTATAGTACAATTTAAGGCTGAAAATACCTGGTATATAAAAATGTAATGAATTATTTTAAAGAAACAGTTAAATAAAGCTTAATTATATCCTTGCTTATGGTTGTAAAAGCTGGCCATATAAAATAATACAGCTATAAATAGTTAAAAGTATATTAACAATCCAATTGTAATATTTTAAAACTAATAAATTAAATAAACGCTATATGTAATATTATAATTATAATTAATATTCAAATTTAATCTAATATATTTTAAAATAGACTTTGGGGATGGTGAGAATTATATTTAGTTCTACATTTTAAATTATTGTTCAAAATTTTATAAAATATATCAGTTTTGGTAATTTAGACCGAGACGTAAATTAAAAAATCATCTGATAAAGTTAGTAATCATGTGACTGTATATTATATACCTTCACACACACGCTTGTTAGAATAATAATAAAGTTTGTGAATTATAAAACTAAATATAATTGCTATCTATCATTAAAGTAAAAGTTGAAATATTAAATGTTATTTTAATAATTGTTTTAAAGTTTAAATGATTTTGATAAAATTATAATTGAGTTAAAAAAAATACTATTCTAAATAATATTTAAGACAAGACGTCATAAATTCTTTATTTTAAAAGGTTTAATCTATTATAAAACTAAAATGTGTAAATTTGTTCGTGCTAAAAAAGTCATTAACCAATCAACGGAGGTATTTTAGCAGACAAAATATAAGAATTAGACGGAGCGGGAGAAAGTAATGTGTAAGTGAAGGAGGGAGTAACATATTTTTTTAGCTGGATAAGATCGTAAGCTAGAAAAGTAATATAATTTTAAAATTTTATATTTATTTTAAAAGTTTTTTAAAATATAATATTTTGAACTGCCTTTACATGGAGGGATAATTTTTAAAAGTTTTCTTACCAGGATATTTTATTCAAGTTTAGCCAAAACCTTACAGTAAAATGGAAATACTACAGAAAACAGTATATAGAAGTTATGATAAAGGAAAAATATTTGTAAAGTGCCTTGATACAGCTTTATTTATGCTCAACCAGAAACTTATTATTGTAACTCAGAGGAATATAATTTGGACGCTATACGGAAAACTTAAAAGAGAAGTTATTTGCCGTCAGGAAAAATTATGACGCACAAATTTATAAGGCTACTCTGAAGTTTTTTATTCTTCTCTATGGAAAAATTAAGATAGTATATCATAAAGAAAAAATTATGTAAAAGTTATAACAGAGAAAGAATGTTCATCTTTTTAAAGGAAACATTACAAAGTATATAGTATCAGAATTTTAAAAGAAAGGAAAAATTACCGAATAATGATATGAAAGAGTCATTATTTTTTTTTTAAAAAAGGAAAGAAAAAACTTTATCTAAGAAGAATTAAAATATTATAAAGTGTTCATTATAAAAAACGCTTAATAAAGATAGAGATTAGGAAAATGGAAATTTAAATTACTTAATGAAGATGGATCCATGGAGATAGAAAAATTTACTGAATATTTAAATCAAAGTACATAGAAGATGCATCATAAAAGTCGCGCGGGAAAATATTAGCAGAAAATATTAGAAGAGAATATGTAGACGTTTTCTTTACGGGATTAACTAATGTCATAATTAATAATTGTATTAAAAATTATAAAAAACCAAGGATTGTCATCTATGAATATTTATTAAACAGAGCAATAATTGTTTTGCCTTAGAATTTAACAAGCAGGGAGAAGAACATTAAGTGACTGAAGAAGAAATAATAAACATTTTTTTTTAGCTTTAATATGAACGGTTTTCAAGGAAATTTGATAAAGAAGTACAGTAAATATAGTTTAAATATTTTTTACTAATTTATTTTAGAATATAAAATGTTATGTGAGATTAGGGAAAACATATAAACATAAATTTAGTAATATTAAAATTTAAATATAATAGCTTGATAAAATTATAAAAATATTGTTTAAAAATAAAGTGTATGGATGTGAATCTTATATCTACAAGGATCAAATGGATGGTGAAGCCTACGGAATGCGATCGAGGAGATAAAGGTCGTTTATAATGCATAATGTGTTTTTTTAGATCATCTATTGAACTAAGAATGAAGTGTGAAAGTTTAAATTATATGTACACATTTTATACAACATTTTTAACATATAAGGAGATAGGAGTAATTCGGAATATGCATGCAATAATTTATTTAAAGTATATTAATAATATAATTTAACAGAACAATTGTGTGATTCTTTTGAACTTTCATGTGATAAAGTATTCAGATATTTAAATAGTTGTATATGATTAAATATACGGAGGAAAGTAGTAAAAAGATTTTCTTATAGAACAGTGGAATAGTTTTAAAATAAATGAATTTTATTATTGTTAGTAATGCAGATATGTATTTGTCGATGTACAGTATAGAAAAAAATCTTGAGAAATAAGATTAGATAGTGACTTGGAAGTACTAGTGGAGAGGAAACCAAGATGATGTTTTTTTTTTAAGAAATAGGAAAAATAAAGGATTTGGATCATATTTAGTTTTGTGTGATTTCAGTATAGTTAACTAGGCCCTATGACTGAACACATATAGTTTGGACAGTGTTTTTGTATATCTTTAAACTTTTGATGTAAGAATAAAGCTGAAGAAATAGCTTTAACATCGTTCCTATAATAGAGGTTGATAGACAGATAAAGGTCACTCCTCTATAGTGTCTTTTAACTCACTGTGCCATGATTGTCAAGATATATGACGAGTAATATTCTAGTTGTATTTTGATTCTATGCATCTATCTTCGCTATCCTTATTTCGTGAATCTGCATCGGTCAGAAAGATATTTTCAAAGAAATAATGAATAAAATAGAACTGAAGATATGTTATCGTTTATGTAAGAATAGTTTATTTGCTGGAATGTATAGAATTATGTAACTTTAAAATTGAAAGTCCAAAATATCATAAAGAGAGAAAGAATCATATAATACATTGTAAAATTAATTCGGAAATGAATATAAGATTTTGAAAGAGAAATCTAAACAAAGTTGTTGTTTTTTTAAAAGTGATAATAAAATTTGAATGTTTTAAATAATATTTAGAAAATAAGTATTGCATATTTATTAAGAAATAGTTCAATAATGTATAATAAACATATACTTGTGCATGGTATATTAATAGTTGTAATTATATCATCCGAAGTAAGGCTTGAATGAGAATATTAGGATTAATAAACATCGGATAATGAATAATAAAAAACCTAATACCGAATGTAGAACAATGTTTTGACTTTGTAAGATTCCATACAACCCATATAAAACTAAAATTTGTTATTTTGTAGAATTTTATTACGAATGTAAATTTTGTAAAAAATGTAATTTTAATAATATTAGGGATGCAAAGTGTTAGTGATAATCATATAAGAAATGCATTTTGTAATAAGCTAACCATAATAATAAATCAAGTAATAATACTGTATTTTCTTAAGTGTTAAAAAATAAGATTTAACTAGGAAAAGTAAATAATATTTTGATTTCATTTTATAAACTAATAAACTAAGTTGAGATATGAGAGTAAGGGATATCCAATGTATATAGTGTAAAAATATTGTTAATTTATTTATGATGTTAATAAACTTTGTTTTAAATTTGTTCTAAGGTTTTTGTGTCCGAGTTGTTATTTCTCCACATAGATTTATGAAATCACGATACATTTATAATTGAAACAGACAAATAAATTTTGCACAAAGGGTAAACATAAAAGTATTATAAGAATTTTGAGAATTTATTGGTATGTTAAAATTAAAATATCATAATTTTATATTATTTATTGGTCATAAGTCGGTTGCCACAATATTACATTAAATTATATGCTAATGTTGCCACACGTATTCTGTTGTCAGATTATTAAAATACTACCACGTACGTATTTATTTATTTCATTTAGGAAGAAAGAAGATTATATTATATTATTATCGTTATTATTATTTTATTATTGTTAGTTGCCGTGTAGTAGATTATGACATAAAATTCCCTTTTCATATTTTACTACCGTAATGTTAAATCAGTTAGAATACAATTTATGAACCTGAGATTTTATTTTATTTTACTTCATTTTATTTAATTAAGCTAGATTCTTGTTATAAAGAAGATTAAGATAGGATTATTATTTTAATCGTAGTGAATAGAGCTTAGAAAGTCGTAAGAATACTATGAGTTAGTTATTTGGTATAGTAAAAAGGGGGAATAGTGTTCTTATGCCATTGAGGTAGTATCGTGTGGATAATGTCTCAATGTAGTCTATCTCGTTCCCGGTATTGTCACTCCATGTCTCATGAAAATAGTAAATATTTGTTAATTCATTTTAAAATTGAATCGAATTTGTATTTTAAAATTAGAGCTAGTAATCATTTTAATTAATGCTGAATACTTCATTTATTTATTTGTTAACTGAGCTAGAACCCGTAATATTCGTAATAAACAGTATATTTTTGGGGTGAGAACGCGCGGGGGGAGGTTAGAATATATATATATTTAAGAGTTGATATTGTTTGATTAAGGCCTGTATTGTGGCAATATGTGTATGATGGTGTAATGTCTTGGTATTCCTGACAACTGGGTAACCCTTATAAATCAACATAAATAATTTCTGAGTAGCCTTTGAAAGGTGTGAGTACATATTTCATTATTACACATTTTTTATTTACTGACATTTGATCTTTTAATTTCCAGAAAATTAATGAGAACTTGTATGATCATTTATTTGGCAATCTTATATGCATCCAGTTTATGAATATCATGGATCCATCATATGTTTTTCATCACAGTGTCATTATTATACTATTCAGAATAGAACATAAGCTAGTGTTATAAAAGTCTCCATTGCATACTTATCTATATAATCATCTCCAAATAGAATTTGAATTCAATGCAATAATCATGGACTCAAATGGCCAGATAATTGTTTTGATCTTGAAATAATTCCTACAATGGTTTGTGGTTTTTTATAACTAAACTGGACATTATATAAATACTAATGAAATTTTTAATCCCAAAAGTGATGACAAATGTTTTTTAAGTTTGTTGTATTTCATTCAATTCATGAGAAAGTAATTGATGCAAAAACTATTATGAGCTTCTTACCTTTTGTTGGAGTTGGTTTTTGATAGCTCTCACATGAAGTATATATGCTTAAGAATACATATATATGGTTGTATACTATGGCAGTAGTTTATTGAAAGTCAGAAAAATGTTGGTTTAATTGAATATGATGTTGTGAGTTCTTTTCCATCACTACAATTTTATCTCAAAAATTCCTAATGTAACAAATTATTCATGTAACTTTTTCTCAAAAAACTTTTGAAGTTAATAAAACTGAAATAGTATTGAAATTCTTAGACATTTGGGGGTTTGTGGTATTATTAACAACTCGTGTTTTTTTCTTTTTTTCTTTCTTATTGGATATCAAGTGCCCTAAGTGTTTAATTTGTAGTATTCCAAATACAGTTTTTTTTCTTTAATCTGAAACTGGGTTTTGCATATTTGTGAAAAAATTATGGAATTTAAAATGAAAATCATGCCTGAAAATTTTTTCCTGTAATATTTCATATGTCTTTTCTGTATTTAATCTTACCTCTAGTTTGGCAAATATCAAGCAGATTTTCTGAACTTAAATCTCACTATGAATTTTCTGAACCCAAAATTTTATTAATGCATGGTGATATATCAGGGTTAGGAAACTTTTTCTGCCAAGGACCATTTGGATATTTATAATATTATTTGCAAGCCATATAAACTTATCAACTTAAAAATAATCTGCTATATTTGATCAAACATTTAATTAGTTTACTCCTAATCATTAGGGATAGGCAATGTTTTCAGCTGATGGGCCAAGTTTAATTTGTCCTTTTTAAATGTCGGCTATTATTTTTTGTGAATTTTAAAAAAGTATCCTTGGGATATTTATATTCTCAAATTTTTATTTATATTCTGGATAGATTAATTCTACAGCAGCTATGATGCAGTCATTTATAGACTCCCATTCACAAAATGGCTTCAATGTTTTTGCTTTTTTTAAAAAAAATAATGTAGTTTACTTTCACATAATTTTCTGACTTGCTTGTAATTTTTTGAGACATATCAGCCAGTTCATGAAGCTCCTTTTTAAGTTTTATATTTTAATTTGTTTTTCTTTCCCAACTATTTTGTGGTAATTAGAATATTTTGATAACCAGTATTCTTTATTAACTGCAATACCTTCCAGACATAACAGACACATCAATTTACTATATTTTTTATAAAAAATATTTTTTGAAATGTAATTTTCTGTGTCAATTTTTTAAACTTATTCAGTGTAGATATCATTAACAAATGCAAAATAATAATAATAAAACAAAGCAAAATTCTAACTTTATATTTGTGAGATATACAATTAGCTAAGAAATTTACTATAAGAACAAACAAACATCCTCAGTATCATACATTAACTTTATTATCAGATAGACCACCCAATAAATATAATTTGTTAGAATATTGCACCTCTGATAAACTGAATTGGTACTATTATAAAAGTTGGAGAGACGAAGTAATGTAGTTGAGAAAATTAATATTTTATTTTATTTAAATCTTAATTCAATATTTTAATTACATGAATGTTTAAATAGAAGTTTTATATGGGGCCATTTTATATATGCTAGAAACTGCATTGAGAGCTTTTGGGGAGCCAGTTGTTGGCCCCAGATCTGGATATTCTTTACTCATTCACTATAGTTTTATATTGTAATATAATTGGTACTGATCTAATTAACCATATTTGGTTTGGTTGTGATTTCAAATCATGGCAATTATACTTAAACAGCTGAAAGACTTTCTGTAACATATAACAGATAAATGGCTGCACTTTGATCCAATTTTTAAAAGGTCATAGTTTTTCAAGCATGATCGTTTCTTGCCCACATTTAGCATTGGGTAATTATTTTTATCTGTGGAATATAATTTCATTTTATATGATCGACATCTGGATTAGAAAAAAATTAAAAGTGGTGTAGCTTATTTTGAATTTTCAGTAGGTAATATTTTTTCTTGTTAGTTGAAACTTATAGGCAGTTTTCTCATTACAGTTTTGCATTGGGCTTTGCCTATTTTAACAGGATTTAATTTGATTTTTCCATGTTCTTTGTTGAATAATGATAGAAATGTATTACAGATTTTTCCTATCATAATTTTCTTTATAATCATTATTTTAATGCCCATCAATAAAAACTATTTTAAGCTAAAAATATGGTTCATTTTTTGCTAAACAATACATAGTGATAGTTCTGAAATTTTTTCATTTATTTATATCACAGACATTACCTTGCCAACCATATCAATTTTCTTTACATTTATGTCTTCTACTATATTAGTTTTGGTTTTTCTAATTTAATTATTTTATTCTGAATTTTACAAGTCATTTTCAATCATAATATTACATCAGTGGCATTCCTGATTCACTATCAATTTCTATGAATAGCTGTAGACCAAACATTTTAGTGGATAACATTGTTTGGTCACTATGTAAAATATTCACATTTCTGATATCTACATGTGAATACATTTTACATAATTTTGGGTATTGGTGATTTTTTACTTTTTCAGATTATTTTTACAAACTATTGCCAGAGGATCTACTTGCCCACAATTTATACAATGTGCCTTTGTTATTTGCAAAATTTAACTGTATATCCCAAATTTTAACAATAACAGCATCTAGTCATTTTCCTATTATCTATTTGTATTTTCTGGTAATTTCTGGTGTTTCCTTGGTTTTAAATATGGTCTTCAACTTAACTCAGGTACTGTATCGATCTGAAAATATTTTGATTAGTCAAGAACTGTTTTGTAAGTAAGAGCCATTTTAATTGTTTCTTATATATTAGATCAATGACAGCCAAACTGTTCATGAATTCTCTTTTTCATGGCCCCTAATAAGTACTGTAACAGAGTGTCTTTTACATAATCATGAAAGCACAGTCTTCTTAAAATTGTGCAATGCCTAATCACAAATATTTTCATCAGGGGTGATGATTCTAAAAATAAAAGCATGATATATGTTTAGTGCATTTTGAGGTAAGATAATTAAAAAGTAACATTTAATTTTTAGTATGTAACTTTTTCCATTTTTATATATCTAATAGATGTTTTCAATTTGTTATATTTCTGACACTGGAAAGAAGAATCGAATGGTGATTTTTTTCACTCTTCCCAATGATATTTACCATGTGGTACTTTCTCTGTGAATTTTAGAAAGTGGTCATTCTTGTATTTTATATGAATGAAAATTTAGAGTTGTTATAATGTCACATGTGTAATTTTCAATATGTTAATATTTGTTGAACTGTGTCAACTGATATATCTGTATTTCATGTAATTGTATATCAATGGGTCTTGTCATTACATATAGCATAAAAACAACAATACTGACAGCTCACTATAAATTAGTGACTATTTCCCATTTATTTATAATTTAAGTAAATTAACTTTAATGTCTATACAAATATATTAGACCATTTATAAAGGTGGGATCCCAATTTTATTGTTAAAAGTAGGTTGCCTTAACAACAGTTTGAAATTGTTGATTGTTATTGATATTGGGATTGTCTAAGTTGTATCAGGCTTTTAATGATATATATATATATTTGTAACCTGAAAGAAAATTATCAGATTTTTAAAAAAATAATAAAATAAAGAAAGAATAGAATAAAATAGGAAAGGATTCTTATCAGAATCACATTAAGATATCTTATGGGTTTGTTCAATGGCAGTTATATATATTTTAATGGTTACTCCAGAGACTTTTATTAATATTAAAAAAAATTGTAAAACACCAACAACAACAACAACAACAACAACAATAATAATAATAATAATAATAATAATAATAATAATAATAATAATAATAATAATAATAATAATAATAATAATAATAATAATAATAATAATAATAATAATAATAATAATAATAATAATAATAATAATAATAATAATAATAATAATAATAATAATAATAATAATAATAATAATAATAATAATAATAATAATAATAATAATAATAATAATAATAATAATTCAATTCAATTCAATTCATTTTCAATTCAATTCATTTATTTACCGTACAAAACTACAGCATAAAGCCAATTACAGTATTGCACCATAACAGATATATAAATACATAAATGAGTTTAAATGACAAATTATTAATATAATTATGTGCCATATTTCAATA
This sequence comes from Epiperipatus broadwayi, assembly GCA_028023455.1. Classification (NCBI taxonomy): domain Eukaryota; kingdom Metazoa; phylum Onychophora; class Udeonychophora; order Euonychophora; family Peripatidae; genus Epiperipatus; species Epiperipatus broadwayi. The sequence goes on from JAQFVV010012593.1 coordinate 124,573, forward strand.
AAAGATAATTAATACATTTAAAAATCTAAAGTAAAATTAAATATCAGCATATATACAATTATTATTAAAACATTAATAATAACAAATAAATAAAAGGGATAAATATAAAGCACATAACAAAATAATAATAATAATAAAACAATTTAACATATATATATAAACAAAATCAAGTTAAACCAATCAAATATGACATTTAAATTTAATAACATTACAAAATTGAATATAATCTAAATTGAAGTAATTATTATTACTACAAATCTGATTATATAAATATGGCAGTCTAAATAAAGGAGAAAATCTAAGAACATTGGAATGACAAGTTTTAATGTAACAAACAGAAGCAGACCGAGTATCATGCACATGAGATCTAATTACAACAGTAGAAATTGTGTCAGGTAAAAGAACTATTTTATTAACAAGTTTATAAAGATATTTAAGATCTCTATATTGTCTTCTAGAAGAAAGATGAACAACAGTTTTATTTCCCAAAGAAACATATTTAAAAAACTTATTACTCACTGATTGTAATAAGTTACATCCCTGTTTAGAGCTAGGATTCCAAATGACTGAACAATATTCAATGATGGGAAGAACCAATGATAAAAATAATTTAAATTTTGTATCACCACTGAAATGATGACCAAACCTTAGAATAGTACCTATAATTTTTAAAGCTTTACCAATAATCATTTCCAAATGAGGAAGAAAGGATCCATTACTAGAAAATATAACTCCCAAATCTTTTTGGGATTCAACAGAAATAATTTTGTGACAATTAATAAAATAAGAAAAATGCAAAACTTCAGATTTTTTAGAATACGAGACTAAGGAACATTTACTGAAATTAACAATCATATTATTTAAATCACACCAAGCACTAAAATTATCTATATCCTTTTGAAGAAGAGTGCAATCAAACACAGATGTGATTCTTCTAAAGATTTTACAGTCATCTGCATAGCACAAAAGATAAGAAGATTTTAAGCAATCCTTAAGGTCATTCATATAAATGTTAAAAAGCATAGGTGCTAAAATACTACCCTGAGGAACTCCAAAATTACATTTAAACTTAGATGAAATAGTATTATTAAATTTAATATATGCAGTACGACCATGAAGAAAGGATTGAAACCAATAAACAAGCTTAGTAGAAAAACCCATTTGATATAATTTGTGAAGAAGAATACTGTGGTCTACTTTATCAAAAGCTTTTGATAAATCAAAATAAACAACATCAAGTCTCTGCTGGTCCTCAATTGCATGAGCTATATGATCATAAATTGTTAGCAAATTAGTTTCTACGGATCTATTAGGTATAAAACCATGCTGTGAAGCCGAAAGGTGATTACTAACATCTAAAATAATTTTATTATAAACACACCTCTCAAAAATTCTAGCAATAGTATGTAAAACAGAAATAGGTCTATAGTTATTAAGATAATCACGTGAACCATTCTTAAAAATTGGGACCATTTTGGCACACTTAAGCACATTAGGAAAAACACAAGAATTCAGTGATAAATTAAAAATAAATGCAAGAGGAACTGCAATAAATTCAGCTAGCCCTTTGTAAATAAATGAAGGAATATTATCATTTCCCAAACTAGAATGAATTTTAAGTCGCTTAATAGCCATAACAACATCATCCTTAGAAATATGGTCAATCATACAATGAACAGTTGAAGAATTACAAAATAATGCAATATTTGAAGATATTGCATCATGTGATGAATATACATCAGCAAAATGTTTTGAAAAGTCATTTGCACTTAAAGTGAAACCATGAGTAGCTTGAACCTTTTTTTCTACCCAAACCAGACTTTTTAATGAAATCCCAAAATTCTTTAGGGTTAGATGAAATATTAACCTCAATTTTTCTAATATAATTCTTCAAATCTCTTTTATAAACATGCTTCACCAATCTTCTGAAATTAATAAAATTATTATAAAAAAAGATATTCTGTGTTTTAAAATAAAGTCTACGATGATAAGACTTCCTTTTAATAATTTTAATAAGATCGCTTGAAAACCAATGAGGAAAACCCTTATAAAAAGGTCGCTTATTGGGAATATACAAATCAATAAAACCATTAAGAATCTTTAAAAACTCATCCAAGCAATGATTTACATCATTAAAAGAATACAAAAAATTCCAATTAACTTTAGAAAAGTTTCTACAAAAATCAAAATAATTACCCTTCCCATAATCCTTTCTTGAAATATTAGAAAAATTAATCTTTGAGTGACAAACGTTAATATAAAACTCAAAAGGTGGATGATGAGCATCAATAGGAAAATTAACAGAGACAACTTGAAAATTACTAACTACTGTTGAATTACATAAAATATAATCCAAAGTACGATGAGAGGAATTAACAAATGGGTTATATTGCTTAAGTCCTAAAAATTTACAGAACTTTAACATTCTAGAAGCCTTAGAAGACAAAAGAGAAAAGTGTGTAGCAATTCTACCCTGATATAAATCCGGAATATTTAAATCACCAGTAATAATAATATTATCATAGCCAATCAAAAAATCTTCAAGTGATGTCAAAAAATAATCAAACTCCAACAATGACAAAGTGGGTTTGAGATAAACATTACCTAAAATAAATTTAAAATTGTGATTTAAAGTAATTTCACACCATGTAGATTCACAAAAAGAAGAAGAAAAAGAAAGTTCTTTATAAAAAACATCTTTATGAAGAGCAATCAGAGTACCACCACCTCGAGAAATATTATCCATAGATCTGTCAGTTCGCAAAATACTGAATCTATCATCAAGAAAAGAACAATCAGGAAATTGTTGATTCAACCAAGTTTCTGTAAGTAAAATAAGATCAAAATGTTCTGTTTCAAAAAATTGTTTAATTTGAACACATTTAGTCCTCATACCTCTGACATTCATGTAAAAACAAGAAAGGCCTACCATGTTACCCACAAAGATAATGGAAACAACACAAATAAAACCAAAAAGAGAAAAAAAAAGATAAAGAAAAAAAAATAAATAAATAAAAATAAATAAATAAAGATAAAATAGATAGTAAAACAAAATAAATTCTCTTAAAACCTTAGAGAACTAGCCAGAGATCCATAAAAAAAAGAAATGGAAGCACCGCAAGGCCATAAATTGGGGGATATTATTTCATTATGTTTATGTGCAGAAACAGAAACATAAAAGCAAGAAGACTTAGAATTATTCATATTAACTTTATGACAAACAATGCTAGTTTGTAAATTATTTTCAAGAAATACTGTAATATCTTTTGAACTGAGATTTACTGGCATGTTAGAAAGAAAATATCTATTATAAGTTATATTAGTATTAGAATAAACATCAGCAAAATTAGATTTATTAAATCCATCAGATATATTAGTTTTATTAGTCCTTGAAAAATCATTTTTACTAGAAGATAAAGAGGAGTATCCAGAATGATTTATCCAATAGTTACTATTTGAATGAAAGTCAAGTGAATGTGATCTATAAGCTGGAATGAATTTGGGAGCAAAATCTGGATAATTAAGAATTTTATGTCTAATAGACTTAGAATAAACATTACCAAAATTAGATTTATTAAATCCATCAGATATATTAATTTTTTTAGTTCTTGAAAAATCATTTTTATTAGAAGATAAAGAAGAGTATCCAGAATGATTTATCCGATAGTTACTATTTGAATGAAAGTCAAGTGAATGTGAACTATAAGCTGGAATGAATTTGGGAGCAATATCTGGATAATTAAGAATTTTATGTCTAACAGACTTAGAATAAACATTAGCAAAATTAGATTTATTAAATCCATCAGAAATATTAATTTTTTTAGTTCTAGAAAAGTCATTTTTACTAGAAGATAAAGAAGAGTATCCAGAATGATTCATCCGATAGTTACTATTTGAATGAAAGTTAAGTGAATGTGATCTATAAGCTGGAGTAAATTTGGGAGCAGTATCTGGATAATTAAGAATTTTATGACTAATAGGCTTTAGGGAAGATACATTAACAGGAAGACCTCCATTATATCTTTTATCCATAAAAGAAGCACTCTGTAAATTATGAGCTGGAATGACTTTAGAAACTGCAGCTGGATAATTTAGTTTTTTAGATTTCACAGACTTTAAAGAAGATAAAGTAACAGGAAAACTTCCATTATCTCTTTTCCCCACAAAAAAAAAATTTGGTGATTTAAATTTACCATGAGAAAAAAAACCAGAATCAGAAAAGCAATCACTAATGGAATTTACCTCAAGCCAGGATGAGTTATAAAAACATCTACTTTTAAATTTGGAATGAGGCAAATCATAAATACATTATTATTATTATTAATTTTATCACTAACTAAATTAACTTCAGGAACACAATAATAATAATAATAATAATAATAATAATAATAATAATAATAATAATAATAATAATAATAATAATAATAATAATAATAATAATAATAATAATAATAATAATAATAATAATAACAACAACAACAATAATAATAATAATAATAATAATAATAATAATAATAATAATAATAATAATAATAATAATAATAATAATAATAATAATAATAATAATAATAATAATAATAATAATAATAATAATGCATATCAGACAATACATGATTATAACAAATAAGGAAGAGAAAAGGCTTCACTCTTGCTTATAGAACACTTTCAAAAATCTAAAATTTCCCTTCATCAAAATATATTCTCTGAGTAAAATAATTTGCACTTAAGATAACATCTATAAATCTTCATTTCAAATATCTTAATAATAATAACTTATTAGTCACCAAATTGAATAATAGTATGATCTAAGCTATTCTCCTTTTGCAGAGTAAAATACGAGAGACCATTCTAATGGCGTGTGAAAAATAATCAACAATTTCTTTTGCCACTACCATAATCATAATCTAAATAAATGAATCAATAATTAATGTAATAATAATAATGATCTCATGGTTCTTTGTAATTTTTAGAAATTATAATATGGTATTGCCAATAAATGACTGTCATCCTGGTAGCCATGAGAGGCACATGCTTCTATTATAAGCTAATGTTTCCTAACATCTTGTAACATGAATAATAATTACTCAAAGATATATTTCATTTGCTAAACAATTGCATAAATAAAATATACAAAATTTAAAATAGTCATAGACTTTTATCCAGGATATCACTCGAAATAATAAAGAGAAAAGGTTCCTTTTTATGACTTTCTACTACCCCATTGACAACACCATTCAAATAATTAAAGATGATTATTGCACATTTTAATTTAAAATAGACAAATTAATAATGGGCAGTCTGGAAAAATAGTTTAAATAATGTTAAGCAATATCAAATAAATCTTCATTTCAATTTATAATAATCCCAATTTTTGTAATTAAAGCCTTTATAAAAAAAATTTTTTTTTTTTTCACAATTTAAAACATTCAGATTTGGATCTGCAGGAATTGGTTATCTGTTTACCATGATTTCTTTTAGAAATCAAAATGATTAAGATTGTAAACATTGTGAACTCAAGACAAATTGCATACAGAAAAACAGAAACTCAATTTTAAGTAATACATTTATTAATATTTTATAAAGCAACATGAACAACAACAATTTATTTACAATAAAGTTGAGGCTATTTGCCTAACATAGATGCTGTGACATTATTTGGTCAGGTGAAACACAGGTAGAACATTCTGACTTCTTTTTCAAACTATTTAAGGTTTAACAAAAATATTTGAATGGATTATTTAATCAACATATAGTGAGTGGAGATATTGTATTGGCTCGTTTATCTAAATTTTTCACTTAACTAAATTATCCCATTTAACAAAAGTTGGCTTTAAAGAAATGAAACTGAGAATAACTCCAGTCATAGCTGAACAGAATAATTTCATTAAAATATACCCTTGTCAAGTAACAACTAATAATACCCTTATCTGTAGATTGAATTACTATTAATCTGAATAATATTCTGACTAAGTTTGAATATGCAAACAGAAATGATAATAATAATTATCAGATTTATACTGATAAACTAAGATTGTCTCACACTATTTGTTTAAATAAAACATAAAGCAGGGCATGTATCACTCATCGGAAGTCATATACACACATATTACACTGAGTTATTGTCCACATAATAATAATAATAATACCTATCTAGTATTAAATAACTTACAAATCCATCAGCAAAGAGCTCCAGATGGTGAAGACAAATATATTGAAGATGTGTTTTTGCCTATTAATCTATGTGCTAAGCAATAAGTATTTAAATTATTAACAACTTGTAGGTTTGCTTGTGGCTGACTGAGATAACACAGCAGCACAATACAGACATTATTATACTTAACCAAGCACTGTAAACAAACTGCAACCTGAAAAATTAAATTCTTCAATAACTAACTTATCATTGCCAAATCATATCCAATATACAAATAACCTCACCTACTATGGTGGAAAAGCATTTAATAACATCATGAGGGATAGGTGAAACATAGGCTTCACAGAGAAAACACAAAGTATGGTGGCTTTCAATACCTATGTCTAAGGCAAAAGTTATGTGTGGATGCAGTATCTGCACATACAAAAAATGGAAAATGCATCAGAAATGATTCTCTCCAGGGATCTAGGTACCTTAATAGCATGTGATAACTATCATAAAATATAAAGCATTATCAACTTATGGCATAAAATGTGAACAATGGGAAAAGCATCTTCATCCCATAAAGCACAATAAGCAAACAATCTCAAATAAAGTGTAATGTTCTAAGGCACATATCTCAAGCTGAACGATAGCAAGATAAATTATCACTGAGAAAGCTAAAATAATATTCACGTTAAAAATTAGTAAACAATAAGCAATGTATGAAACTAACAATTTAATGAGTCAAATGACTATATAAATATTTAAAGATAATAGTACATTAAAATTCATCATCAGATAGGAAATACACCCATATATGCAATGTAAAATGTATAGAAATAAAGAGGATGTAATTTTAAAGTAAATGTAAATAATATGAGACTAATAAATATTCAATTTATTCGAATTTGACAGTAAATCACTGCAATTATCACAATAATTATGAAAATTTTGGACTTCTGATAAATCCACTTTGACTGTTTTACCAACGAATCAATGAAACACTCGTAAATCTTATTTAAAAAAAATAAAAGTAAAAGTTGAATATCTCTACTAAATAAAAGCAAATATCAAATTATATTAAATTTACCTTATGTGTAATAATACCTATGCATCTATCATAAACCCATTAAAGACAATAATAATAATATATATACATGATTCATTATCTGGTATTTTATTTGGAAAAGAAAATATAATTCTAATTTTATGTAAGAAAGATGTGAGATTCATTTTCCACACATCCGTATTTCAATTCATAAACAGCATACTAAATACATAGGGTATAATGTCAACACTTAATAAAGAAAAATTATTTAAATTATCGATAATAAACTTGTTTGATTTCAATAAAATCAATTCATTACGATTTACAAAGCAAGAGAGCGGGCCTTTATTTGAAGTAAGAAATAAATGGTACTAACGTCTTATGATCACTGACAAATTATTTTTGCTTCATATTTATTTTGCTGCTCATAAGGCATTAGTACTGTTTATTTCTTACTTCAAATAAAGGTCCGCTCTCTTGTTTTGTAAATCATAATGAATTGATTTTTTTAAAATCAAACAAGTTTATATTTATCGATAATTTAAATAATTTGTTTTTATTAAGTGTTGAAGTTATCCCCTATGTATTTATCATGCTGTTCATGAATTGACTTACGGATGTGTGGAAAATGGCTCTCACATCTTTCTTATATAAAATTAGAATTATATTTTCTTTTCCAAATAAAATACCAGATAATTAAATGTATGTAATTCGTTCGGCACAACGCCATAAATACCTTTATTTACCTTTGTCTGTTTTCTCGGGGCATAGACAAATATATTTCTTAAATAGTTATGTATTAATTACTGGCATATGAGTACAACTGCCATTATTTATTGTACATTGTAATCCATGCTCCAAATTACAAGAGATAATTTATAATGCTTATCGTAAATATTTGAACAAACATTTGCTTATTATTAAATATTTTATATAACATACTTGGTTTGACTTTCTTATTTATTATTTTTAAATATTCATGCTGTCTGTATTGGCAACCCAAATATACATATATGAATTGATTTAGAAATATCCATAGTCATTTTATTATACATTTATTAGAATCAGGTAAGGGGTCTCAGTAATCATCATATCCATGGAGCTAGTTCCATGATGCACAGTTATGTGCTGTCAATATGTGTTATCCATTAGCTTTGATCTGAGCTCATAAATTGGGTTCAAATTCAAGTTTGGTCTTTGATATAATTCTTTGGTTTGACTGGGTTTGAAGTCCAACTTCATGGTTTTAGGTTATGTTGGGTGGATTCATAAAATAAAAAGGGTTACCATTCCTTCCATGGCTTGCTCATTAATTCATATGATAGAGTCCAGTAAGTTTAGGAGACAACATAGAGGTGCATTTAATTCATGTAAACTTCATTGGATTAGTTTTCTTCTGATTGGTATTGGATAGTTCTATTTGGCAGGTACATTTTGAAAATTTGAGGGAATCTTCGAGGTCTAGCAATCAATTCCCTGAAGTTAGCCACATACCATGCTGAAAATACTATTAAAAATCATGATTAAGACTGACTTAGTTGCTAATAGCAATTCTTCTTAAAATAGTAATGGCTTTTTATAGAAACTTTTCCAGGCTATTTATACTTATTTCTATGGTTTCCCACCCATTCTGATTCCGATGCCTTAGGGCTAAAGCTTTTAAATTATTACAAACCAAAATTTTCTTTAATTGATTTCCGATCCATTCCTTCGATAAGACTGTCTTGCATTGGTAGTCGAGAGGTCAGCACAACTGCCTTGCACTAGCAGGCAGTTGCCCGGGTTGCGGGTTCGCATCCTGGCCGATGCTATGATACTTAAAAAAAATCCATTAACTCTGAATTCATTTTCTATTTAGAAAATGAATTTGTAAAATCTGAATAATGATTTTAATTAAAAACCATCCTTACAGTTTTAAATTATCATTTTAACTAATAAATAAAAGATTCCCTATTGTCTTTGGAAAAGGATGATCTGAAAGCTTATCGAAAAAAATGTAACTTTTAATCATATAAATTTGAACAAAATCATAAAATATGAAATAAAACATTACGATGTAATAAAACTTTATAACGAATATATATATTTAACTATTTATATACGTACAATTATAAGAGCAATACAGAGACTCCAAACCACTCAAAGAAGTATGGTGAGATGCATGTTGGGAGTAACAAGAAGAGATTGAAAACGCAATGTATGGGTAAGAGAACAAACAGGTGTTACTGACCTCATTGAAAAAATTAAAATATTGAAGTGGAGTTGGGCTGGACATATTGCTAGAAGAGATGATAATAGATGGACGATTGAAATCTTAAACTGGATTCCAAGAGACTGTAAAAGATCCAAGAAGAGACCACATGTGAGATGGATGGATGAAATAAGCAAGTGTGCAGGGGTGATGTGGAAAAGAGAAGCTAAAGATCGGAGAAGATGGATTGAACTTGGAGAGACCTTCATTCTGCAGTGGATTGATAATGTTTGACGATGATGATGATGATGATACGTATAATCCATGTAATTATAATATACATATTTTCATGAATATTTTATCATGAGGTAATTAATAATACTAACAAATTTGATCATAAATAAATTAGCCTCAATAAACATTTAAAGAATAACCTGTTTTAACTGAAATAATGTGGATTGAAAATAGTATAAAGCCTCATTACATTCGGAAATATTTACTGTTAGTGACACGTTTTGAATTAGGTTAAAGGTGGGATCTCATGTAGCTCGGATCAAATTTAGATTTGACGCTTCAGTACTATGTTTAGCATTTAAGCCTTTCTTGTTTAGATTTAAATAATGGTTATTTTTAAATGTTTTAATGATTTTAAAATTTTTATCTCGTTTATTAACCCATGCAAACACACATGTACACAGAGGAAGTGATGTTTCAATTTAAAGTTTAACTTATTAACTTATTTTTTTTCTTTAAGCAATTATATATTATTTATCCGAATTAATAAGCATTATTTATTTAAAATATATTTTATTTTCAAAATAAATTGACTAAACAAGAATTTAGCATAAGTAGTTCATGACTACCATTATAACTAAATAATGATATTAAATAATTATACTTTAACCCTTCAACTCTCTGTCTATGATATTTATACCTTTGTTTCTAACCTAATCTTGTTTACTATCTCTATTTTAAACATATTTAACTAAATATTAACTTCCGCTAAAGCATATATCTTATCATTATAAGAATTACTTTAATAATGATTCTTACATTTGCAAGTTATTATTCATTTTATACTCATTGGGGCAGAGTAAGAACATTTTTTTTATTCAAGTTAGATAACATAATTTGCACAAAGAAAGTTGTGATCTCTTTTCTCTTTTACTTATTCTTTACTATATATATATTGTAATGGACCGATGACCCACCCTCAACCATCTACCTAAATCCAACCCACTGCATACACTGAAACACGAATCCGGCTGTCCATAGAAAATTGGAAAGATCCAGCAACTACAGCCAAAATGGATCTTTACTACCATTCATTTGGTAATACATACAGGATCCACCCAATTTTCATGTCACTCCGTTAGATTCCCAGAATTCAAACCCAGTCATAATCTGAGTAGTTAGATTCTGTTCAGGTATAATTTATTAGTATATATCTAGCCAATGTGGGCAATGACTTGACATTATGGTTCATATAGTACACTTATTAAGTACCTATTACATGTATGTTTCCATATCAAGAGATACGTAAATTCAGTGCTGTATTGTCAACAAATTACATACAACCCTTGATGTAAGATCAATTTAAATTAACAAATTTATTTAACTTAATATAACGCATTTAAATATATAAATATACATATTAAATCACCATAAATATGATTCCTACCACTTCCACATAATCTCATCCAAATAAAAAAAAATACATTAAATAATAATATCATCAACTATGTGTCATTTTTGGTATACATCGACATCTACCATTCATGCCATCATATAAAAAGAAATAATTTACAATCAGTAATACTATTTAAATAAATGACACTGTTTTTATCTTTTCTTTCAAAAAAAATATATATATCATCGTATTAATATACAAATTATTATTTTGTATATTATAGTTGAGTTAATGGGTTTGTTTATGACTATTATGAGTTATGAGAACTGGAATTGCCATCAATTGATTAAATTAATTATATGTACTTATAAGTAATGGTTAGTATGTAACTTATTAATAAGTGGTTAATATGGGTTTGATTAATAATTAAACTTGTTACTAAATGTTATGTCTTTAATGTGTCAAAGAGTAAGTCTTACCTTCCTATATACTCATTTCATCATAGTCCGGTCCTTCTTTCTCTTCTAACAAAACCATTTATATTTTTTATTTCAAAATACATTTTACATCATGAAATGCATAAATTTAAATTCTTTCAGTAATTCCAGCTCAAAAGAAAAATCAATATGTAAGTAAAAAAAAAAAATAAAGGAGAGAAAACCTTACAAAATTTATAACATCAGCATGTCAATCACAACAAACAAACAGTTACATATCAACATACATTTATGAATGATTCTATAAATATCTTGATCAACATAAGTATCTTCTTTTAAATGGAAAAATTAATTATAAATTGGGAATTTTCAGCATCTCTTATACTTGCTTCATTTTTCAAATTAGTGCCTTCAGTAGTAGTTTGGATAATCCTTGATTTGGCAACTTTCACAATTGATATATAAAACTTCACATAATATTTGGTAGCCATTGTATACATATATATCTGTGATGGTGGGAATTCACACCTATAAATCATGTTCATCGCCTTCTTCAAAAACCATCTGGGTTGCCTTGACCTTTCACAATGACTTTTAACACACCTGCATCATTCTTACACTAGTATATATATATAAAAAAATTTTATATCAGCAATGAGTACGTTATAGCTATATGATAAACAAAACATGATTAAAGTCAATCTTTGGATAATAAACATTATTAAGTCTAAACTTTCAACAGTCTTAGAATTATCAAACACTTGATTACGTGAATAAATATCTTTTCACATATCTCATAACGAATAGTTCAATAGACTTATAAATAAAATAAAATAAAAATCTTAGTGCATATTATGTTTCAATCAACTGATTATAATTTATTTATTTATTTAATTTCTATAGTTCCTGTAAAAGTTCAATTCCAATAGAAGCATAATAATATTCCTCCATTTCAGTTTTACTTTTTTTCTTTCTACATATATATATATCAAATTAAACAACTTACAGTTCTATGCATCCTTGTGTGTCCAATTTCTTTGAAATGCTAAAAAACGTTTTACCAAAATATAGTTTTCAACTTATTTGACTTGCTGTCATTAATAAATAAAGAAAAGAAAATCTTGCATATAACTTTTCTATACATGTTTTTAATTTTTCCAGCCATTAGTAAAAAAAAAATAGTTGTTTGTTATTATTATGGTTACTGCATACGTTCTATTAGGGTTTCCTCTCCCCTTCCCATTTTATAACACTAGATTACAAAATTGGCTTTTTTTTTCTCTACAAAACTTTCTCAACTGTTTGAACAACATCGCTTTGTCAAAGGTGATTTTAAAATATTAATAAAATGAAATTTAGTAATAAATTTATGATTTTGTTTCAAGCATTTCCAAATCATTATACTACAATATAATTTTATTCATACTGTTATATATCATCAACTTACACTGTTCAATAGATGTATTAGCTTTTATAAATCAACACATCCATGTATATATTTATGTTCAAATGCATTTAATGGTAAGGATAGGAATGAGAGTTATAGCGATTCTTACAATATATTATTCATAAACACTGTAAATTATTATATTGAGGTTTTCAATAGGAAAAATATACAAATGTACAGTCTATTAATTAAAACAAAATTGTAATTACAATAAAAATAATAAATTTAACAGTAATAAACTATTATAAACAATCCTTAAATCTGCAGAAGTACTTCTTGTTAATTACTGAAAGTACTTCTGCAGATTTAAGGATTGTTTACAATAGTTTATTACTGTTAAATTTATTATACACCTGGGTCTCGTTTTATGTGGATTGTTGTAATGTGATTTTGAAGTTGTGCGATTCATGTTTCTTCTTAATATCTTTCATATTTCACTATATTTATTAGATATCAAGAAATTTAAATTATTGCTAATTTATTTTGACTTTAAATACTTTTTTTTTTAAATATAACATTATATTAGCAGCTAATGTGAATATGGCCTGAAGCTGCATTTAGACTCTTAGCTTCTATGTAAATAACCTACTTATACCAATTAGTAAATAATAATAATAGATTTATACTTACTTATAAAAATATCACAATAAATATTCAAAAAATTTAAACTTTTAAAATGCATTTTGTTAGATATAACAGAAATAACTTTTTAGATTTTTAAAATAAATAATAATGAAAATTTTATTGATTTTGTAAACTGAAAATAATCTTTGTGATGATAATGTATAATCTTTTTGTTTTCATTGTGATCTCATTTTTTAATATAGAAACAGAAAATGATTAACACAGCACAAGACTGAAAGTGGTATTAGTTGTACATTACATCATGAATTTGATTTCTTACCAGTTCACAAACAAATGCATATTGTCAAATAGCAGTAATGATTAAAATATGTATGAAAAAATGTAAAATTAAATACTGTAGTTAATAAAAAAAGTAAAAAAAGTTTGTCTTGTATTATTTTTTTCAAATATTTGAAATTTTTTATTAGTCATACTTTATTTCTTTATTTTTTAATGCAAATTTTAAAGTAATTTTTCCTTGTTGCTTTGCTTTTATGCGATTTCTGAAAATTACAGAAACTATACCCATTTTTTTCAAGCTAAGTCTATTTTTGAGTGATTTCTTTTGTGCACATATTCTGAGGAACCTATCTACTGCATAAAATGAAACCCAGGTGTGTGTATATTTATTATTGGGTTTGGGTAAATGTGCATCTTGAAAAGACTATTCCAGATGCATATCAGTTGCATTAAATGTATCTTATCAACAAATGCATTTTAAATTGGATGGGCAATTATCTTGCTTAACCCAATATATTTAGCATTTCGTATAGGTCACATGATGATTATTTAATGTGTTAAATAATTTTTTTAAAAAAAAGTAATTGTTACAACCCCACAAGCTGGAATATAAGCAATAATTTTAATTAGCCACATTATGTTAATATGTGCTTTGAATCTTAACTTTCTAAAGAATTGTTCCATTATGTGGATTTATTGTTAAGTGCTTATTATTGTAATTATTATGAGTAAAGCCCTGATAATGTTTGGATGCTACTTCAAATGTATGATGTATCAAAATAAAATGTTGAGTATGCATTAAAAGTTGATTACCTGTTAAAAGTGATTATTTACTGAAATTGATTCATAAATTGTGTAATTAATTTTTATAGCTATTATTTTTGTAATTATAATGAATAAGGTTTTCAAGATAATGTTGATGTATAAAAAAGTACAGATAAATAACATATTATTTATTAGTCATAAGTATAAATGCAATGTCTGTTGATATATTTTATATTGGAAACAAGTTATATTAAGCTAAATTAATTTATAAACTCCATAAACCTGTTATATTTAACTTATTTTATGATTTATTTCTTCCTGTTCATCAACCTCACATTATTCTGTATAAAATGTTTTGAGTAGATAATTGAATCACCAGGGAGTATCATCTTAATTGTGCATAGCAAATGTTCTATAGTTTTTTATGGTTGTTATACCATGCAACAAATCACTCTTGTTGTATCAATAATTCTAAACTTTATTTGTTAGTTGAGGTTTGATCCTAACTAAAGATTAAAACTTTAAAGTATAATAGGGCAAAATATCAAATAAGCAACTAAGATTTTTATGAAGATGTGTACTTGTATAGCATTGATATGACTACTAGACAAACAATTTGCTTATCCCTATAATAAGGGCCAAGGAATAAAACTGACATTAGAAATGAAGTTGTTGGTGGACGAATAGTCACTGTGAGAAAAGATTAAAAATATTGTAAAACATTGTTATCTATGAAGAATATACAGCCCTGTCCAATAGTGGTTTATATCTGCTTTGCTTTATTAATTATACACATATTCATAAACCAATGTTTGATTGTTTAAAGAGACTAATAATATTTAAAATTATTTGCAGGGAACTTCTAATATACTGTTTGATTATATTTCACTGATTTCTTTTATATAATTGTCATTATTAATAAAGTACTTGTTATATTTATAATACAGTTGTTTGTCATTATTGAAATCATCATGTTTTAAAATTGAAGATAGCATCCTCCTGCTTTATTAATTTTCTTTATTAAATTCATTTACATCACTTCTTACTTTCGTCTCTAATTATAATAAAAAAATTAATAAAGTGTGATAATGTACAACAAAATCCCTTTGATATCTTTAATATACCTAAGATAAGTTAATTCTAATTTTTAATTTTATCCACTGTTAAATAAATAATTTAATCACATTTAGTTAAAACCCCTAAAAATTAGCTGATTTTATTTAACATTATCTTAATCTATAAATAAGAGAGTTAACTGTTTGCCATATCTGAATAAACACAGAGTAAGTCTTTATATAATATACATTGCAATATAGTTTGTTCACATATATTAAGATTATTTTATTAAATCTATAAGATATCCTAGGAATAATTTTTATCACTATTTTAAATCATTATTATTATTATTATTATTATTATTATTATTATTATTATTATTATTATTATTATTATTATTATTATTATTATTATTATTATTATTATTATTATTATTATTATTATTATTATTATTATTATTATTATTATTATTATTATTATTATTATTATTATTATTATTATTATTATTATTATTATTATTATTATTATTATTATTATTATTATTATTATTATTATTATTATTATTATTATTATTATTATTATTATTATTATTATTATTATTATTATTATTATTATTATTATTATTATTATTATTATTATTATTATTATTATTATTATTATTATTATTATTATTATTATTATTATTATTATTATTATTATTATTATTATTATTATTATTATTATTATTATTATTATTATTATTATTAGACTGATAAAACAAATATACATTCATTATGGTTTACTTTCCATTAAAGCGCATCCAACCTCAAATGCGTTCATCGCAACCCAACGTCTTTTGCTCCTGCTTTATTCCAATCTGAACATTGAATTACAATTCATTGCCGAATGAAGTTTAATTAAATGGATTTTTCATGTCATGCTGTTTGGGGGTATAAACATAAATAAGCATATAAACAAAGAATAGAAAAAAGAAAAGGGTGGGAGTACTCATTAACATAAAGTGAACCATTGTTTCATAAAAAAAGTTTGTAAAAATTTATCAAATTTAATATTATTTATTTATCTAAATAGTTATGAGTAAGTTAATCCTGCTACAAAGAAATATAATGTATTTAATAGTATTTAAAAATGCATTTAATAGTATTTTAAAAATGAATAAAACTAAATTTCTTCGTCTGCAATACAATTACAGTAAGAAAACTACAATTCACAATTAAAAGTGCTATTGAAGGGAAGGTGCAAGAATGAATTATTATAATTATCTGTAAAAACCAGGAAGAATAATGAGTCTCAACTTCAATTAATTAAAAGGTGTAAATACAGCCACTTAAGAAAATATGTTGTGTTATCTCGGCTTTGTTCATTAATTTAAATAATAACTTAATTTTGAAGAGGTGCAAAAACAAATACAAAGTGATAACATATAAAATAAGTAAATTAGTTTACTGAACTTTAAAATAATTTATTAATTAAAACAAGAAGTCAAATGAAAATAGTTATATTTTAAATTAAAGTAACTATATACTACTAGAATTAATTTTATAAAACTATAATTGAGGAATATTAAATAAACTCATATGATAATAAGAGTTTATTATCGATTATCTTAAATAAAAATTATTTTAAGGAAGAGCATTTTGTTTAGCACAGAAAGGTTATTAATTTCAACTCTAACAAATATCGATAAAAGAATATATTGCCGGATAATAGAGCTGGGTGAATTTATTTGTTTATTTTAATACATACATTGTACAGGCTTAAACCTGTACTTATATATGTAATATATGCGGGGTACGAACTCAGACTTTCACACGATCCACCACTCTCAGTGCCATCTCATATTTCTGACCCACCTGGTCACACACATGTTAAAAGATAAATAATCACCAATATATGTATTTCATGCTAAACCAGTAATCATCAGTTTGTCTAGATTACTATCCTCACACACATATATAATCAGTATTCAGCTTTATATTAAGATAGCCAATCTTTATGTTTATTTTCAAAACGAAGTAATTCTTAAGTAAAATATAAAAAAAAAGAAAAAGTGTAAGTGAGAATGACTTATGAATTAATACTAAGTATGGTAAAATGTAATAGTGGAGAGATTAATAATCACGTGTTTGGAATTATTTAAACTACAGTTCCATCAATCTTCTATGATATTTATGAATATGTAATAATAGAATGTATTCAGATCTGAAAGCTTAAACCAAGATGCATTGAATTTTTAAAAAGTTTTATCTAGTTGTTGTTAAGATTTTAATGTTTTATAGAGGATCTTTGAAGTTGCTTGCTGATGGAGAAGATAAAATTAATAACTTACAAGGAAATGTGAAGCAACATACAGAAGACTAAAATGATGCAGAACTAAGAGGAAGAATAAGAAAATAATATTTTTTTCTTTGATTATTATTTTTAATATAAATGTAAATGTAGTGTTAGATGCTAAGCTTAGTAATAAGGTAATAATATTAGATATATCTGAATCAGATATTGTGATATATGAATATAATTTATATGTTTAATGTTTTTTAATATTAATGATAATAAGAAATATACTTAAGAAGTTAATATTGCATACATGAAAGTGGAGACAAAGAGAATATGGGTAAGACAATATGTTATAGTTATGTTATAAAGTTGAGTTTGATGTGTCTATATTGAAACAGTAAGATTCGTATTCGAATCTTAAGTTTCACCTTTTTCTGTCGTCTCTCACTGACCGGTCTATCCCGCCCAAATTTAAACTTTTTGATATCGAATTGTGTGTGTAAATATATGTAGAATTCAGCATAATCATGCACACATTTCGATCTCAAATTAAAGGCAATAAATAGGGATAAAATAATATAATTTAGATTTCTTTTAGTAATATAATTTTGTATAATTTTAATCATTTATTTTGGATTAAAAAGTTCGTATTTGTTGCTTTGTTTAAATTTCGTTTAATAATCATTCTAAAAATATCTAATGTAATATTTAATTAAAAGTTAAAATAATCTTATGTTCCCTTTTTGTTTTTGAAATTTAAAAGCATCGGTCAGTGATAGATAATAGATTAATTAAAGAAAAATTCCCCAAAATATAATTAGTAAATGTAAAATGTAAACAATAGAACGGCAGCTTTCTTTAATTAAAAACCAACAAAATGCATTGATTATCCTCAGGGCAGATTAAGTAGAACCTAAAAATATCTTAACAAAAATGTGAAAGATCAAGATAAAAAAAGAGGCCATCTTAGACTTGCTGGAGACATTCACTTAAACTTTAGTTTGCTCTCGATCACTGAGAGTCTCCAAAAATATAAAAATAATTTGTTCCTGCCAAGGTATGACCGAGTAAAGCACCTAGATTATTCTCCATCGGGAGATGGCCTATCGGATGCTGAACTTTCATTGCCCATCATAAATTCACCATGAAGATCTGCTGCCTGAAATAAATGAAAAAGCTGCTGCTGTTGTGAAATTAAATGAAATATCTAAATACAAGAAAGACTTGCCACTCGTGAACTTTTTGCTGCTAAACTAATGGAATCAGAAAACTTCTTATAAAATAGGTACCTGTCTGTGTTCAAACTCTAGAGTACTCTAATAATATGCTATAGCTTTTCTTCATAATCCTTATCTAAATTATAAAATGTAAAAACTACCATATGTATAGCTAAAACTGAATAATTAACTTAATGTGTAAATTTCTCTACTAATCTAGCTTACCTCATTTTATATTGGGTGCGTATTTCTATAATCTACATTTCTATCTATAGTTATTATTTAATTATTGCATGCTCATAATTATTTCAATTATCAAAGTTTAAATCTATGATCGCCTAAAACAATGAATGCGTGTCAAATTTTCATTAATATTTACTTTCCTAAATAACTTTACTTTCATATAAATCGACATGCATTCAATGCTTCATTTATTGTAATGCAGGGTCTACTACTTCGCAAATGGCTGACGTATTAGTTATAATAATTCCCAATTTATATATGTTTGGTATTTAATAAATCATCATGAATAATTCCATAGAATTACATTTCTTTGAGAGTCACCAACGTTCTTTAGTAAATGTTGATAATGTCGGGCCGAATTAGAAATCCATTTAAATCTTATAATTGTTTATAAGTATACATGTGTTACGTTTTAGAGACGCGATGACCCATTTCGCCGTGAAATTTCCAGCTTCTTCAGGGTTGAAATTAACCCCAGTTGTCCTACACAAGCGGGCATAATGGGTGCTCCCGTAGGACTTGACAACGTCATGCAGCCAGCCGGCAAAAATGCGACACGGACCGCTTGTCCCTGGTTATGCTTATGTGACACCTTACTTCATCGGGTCGGGGCAGAGACCAGCCTGACATTCTTATAAACCCATTCGCGGCATTGCAGTTTCAATATACTGCCATTCCATATCGCCTTTCTAAAGCGTACCACGTGTTCCTTTGCGCAATTCTATTATTCTATATATCACTCTGCCTCTGCATTATCTTCATAATTCACTTTCAAATAAATGTTTGCCCTTAGTCATAAGATAAATATTTTAATTAAATAAATATATGTCTGCCATTACTCTTATAACCCATACTTTAGACTCTTGCATTGCAAAGGTATAAATCCCTCCATGCATGCATTAGAAATGCTCACTCAAGAATTTTAGGTAGCTAGATTATGCAAACAAATAAGTGAATTCCTTTTGTAAACATTTCAGTATCGGAAATACCGCTACTGAAATCCTCAATATAAAATAATGTCTAAATAAATAAATGTATTCTGTAAAATATAATCATGTCGCAAATTCCACTACTAAAGCTTTCAATCCCTAAAATATTATTAGTCAATGTTTTATCTAAAGGTATTAATAAATAATTTTAAACTATACGTCTGCAGTTACATTTCATTTATTCGATACTAAAACGGAAATCTCCAATCCCTTTCCATTTCACCATCAACCTAATGACCTACTCGTCTGAACTAGTTTCGAACCTATCTTAAATGTAGAAATATTTTAAATGTAAAAATGTAATATATAAGTCGAGCGGGAAAACTTTGCTACAATGGCCGCTTGAGTTGCATCATCCATTTACATACGAAAACACGCTATAATTAGACAGGTTTGATAAAATTATAGTGGAGAAATGCTCATAAATTATTATAAAATGTTTTATAAATTTTCAGTCAATTTTTAATTATATTCGCTATAATATTCGTATGTGGGTGGATAATTTAAACCTTGGAATAACGGCAAAATGATTCATATATATTTAAGTTTAAATAAAAGTAATGTAAATGTTTTCTTTAACTTATTTAACGGTTTTCTGATTTAATGTTTTACATATATAGTTGAAACAAGTATTTTCTTTAAATTTGCTTTTTTTTTTAATAAACAAATATGTTAAAAGTTATTTAGTTTTATAAAATAAGAATTATCTGTTCGCAATTAAAAATGAGAATTTTTGTAAACAAGATATCAATTAGTGACACACCCGGGTAAAAAAGTAAAATCTGTTTTCTGATTGATTTTTGTTTGCAACAAAAGACTTTTTCATTAAATCAGAATACCGTTCCTTCTGCTAAGTAATAACACCTGAAAAGGAATTTA
Organism: Epiperipatus broadwayi; assembly: GCA_028023455.1. NCBI lineage: Eukaryota > Metazoa > Onychophora > Udeonychophora > Euonychophora > Peripatidae > Epiperipatus > Epiperipatus broadwayi. The sequence continues at coordinate 145,749 of JAQFVV010012593.1, forward strand.
ATTAATGAAAATGAATCAAATTATATAGTTTATATATTTTGATACATTTTTTTTAAGGAAATTAAATATAACACCTCGGAGATTTTATCAGTTGTTGTAGAAATTGAATTATATTATTTTGCTTTAATTAAAAGTCAATTGGTCCTGAGGTTTACGAAATTCCAGAAAGGTGTTAAAGTTTAGTAGAAGGATATAAATAGGCCTTATTTTAAGTGGGAAGAGAGAATCCATCTTACTTTTGAAGAGAGTCAACAGGAGAAGTTTTATTATTGTTCAACCTTAACATGTCTGGCTAAAGTCAGGCAAAATTTTGCTGCTTTCCCGTGATGGAACGCCTAGTTCAATCCATCAAATGCTAAAGGAACAACCAAGCTTACACCAACTAAATTTGAAGATGCCATAAGCTGTAAAAATAATTTATTTGCCTTCGTTCCGATTTCAATCCAGCTAAACAAACACTATTTTAAAAATCGTCTCCCAACTAAATTAAAGATGCCATAAGCCGCCCAAGAATTCACCTTCATTCCAGTTCGAATATCTCCAGCCCATCTACAGGAAAACTGTTTTAATATTTAAAATCGCAGAGCTCTGTAAATTTCAAAAACAGTCATTGTTTCTTCAAAACAGGTTAGCTAACCATATTATCGAAACTTCTTTCTAAATTGTTTTTCAAATAATCTTTAAATTCTATAATATGAAATACCTTTGTAAATTTCTCTGTTAATTAATGTTTTGCTATATAATTTAATCACTGCAATTATATTTTGCTTTTCTTTTGCTTATTTTATTTATTATTAGTTATGCCTATGTTTCGAAATGGTGTGCATTTAATTATTAAAATGTTTTTAAAGATATGAATTTAAAATCTCCGTATTATTATTTATATAGCGTCATTTCGTGCGCTGTTTCGAAACCCAAATTCATATTTTTGTCATTTAGTAAATTAATTAATATAAATATAAAATGTGGCTTTTCAACCTTTATTTATTATGTTACTAAAGATTAAACTAGCCTGGAGTATAATCATAAGTATATTTTTTTAGTTAAGTATTCGTAAGTCCCCTATTAAATATACTTTTCCCCCTTTTAAAAGTTTAGTAGTTATAGATAACTAAAGAGATTGAATGGGATAAAGTAAAGTTTGTGCCAGTCAAAACATGCTTATCCATCTAACACGAGCTGGAACTCACAAAATGTACTTCAAATCCAGTCAAGCCCGTCCAACATATAATGAATTTCAAAAAAAAATTTTCGTCTCCCTACTTTTTTTTTTATAAAACATATGAAATTCTTTTTTTTTATTTAAAAAAAAATCCCTTCTTTTTTTCTAGCTTTAATAAAATATACGAAAAATTTAAAAAAAAAATTTTTTTTTTCGTCTATATATCTAAAGTATAACACATATTTTAATATTAAAGATGACTTAATAAAAATTTAACTCACCCCCACTCTCTTCTTCCAGCTGTTTTTTTATATATATACACATATATACTTAAATAGTTTTATGACCTAATTCCGTTTGACCCATCTGCACCAATTTCAAACCTTTTAACTTTTGGTTAATTTGACGTTACTTTTATATATCTATTTCTTACTCATTTTAAACCACTCCAATTCATAAAATACTTTGATAAAACAATGAGACCCCCCTTTTCTTTTAATCTAAATTTCTTTTCTCTGCTCCCTAATGACAAATTTATAAGAGGATGACTTATAACTTGATCAATCATCCTCGGGCGCCAGTCACTAGTGAACAGGAAAGACACAAAATAAATTTAATAAATTTTTTTGCTATATACACACAAAAGTCTATAACTCAAGGTATGTAGGTGTTTACATCGAAGCCTCACTTGGTCGTCCAAACACGGAAAAAAAATCTTACATATATACATTATTCAAAAAAAATTTGACTCAAAATCATTAATTTTGACTAAAAAAATTATATATATACTCCCTAATCTCTTCAGGGGTGGAAATGAGTTACAAGCCCCACGATTTGGGCGTCCAAACGCGGAAAAAAAAAACCTATGAGCCAGTCAAAACATGCTTATCCATCTAACACGAGCTGGAACTCACAAAATGTACTTCAAACCCAGTCAAGCCCGAGATTTAGGTCAGGGACCAGCCTGGATTCGAACCCACTCTCCAAGCACCAGATCTGACACCTAATGGATAACATAACAATGGTAGCACACGAGATTTAATTCTTCATCCGGCCCACTAGCAAATCGGAGAAAACAAGAAGACTCATGGACTTAAACATATATATAAAAACTTAAACACTAGACATTCCAAAGATAAAATCTAATATATTAATTTAATAGGGGTTTTACTAATGAAATAGCTATGGGCAATTAGTGAATTGGATTGATTTAATAATGAGACAGAAACTGATATATGATGAATTAAAATATATTTATTGACAATTGTTGTTGGCAAAATAGGTTTGTGGCTATGATTCAATGAAGCCAAATATCCTGCTATACAACTAATCACTACATTAACTTATTTGTTATGTCCTTTTATAATCAGTTCGAGTGGCTCTTTTACGTAAAATCAAACCAAGTCTGGAGTGAAACTTAATACATCTGACTATAATCAATTTATATATTAACTATGGGCTTATAAAGCATCCCAAATAGCTTAAGATCGAATGGGTTTTCAAGAATGCTTCGGTTCAATGCCGAAGATTGCATATTAGGGAGGAAAGAGTTGGCTATAACGATTTTACTAATATGCTAGGCACAAGCAAAGTATAATAATAACGTGGCTCTGCGGATGGAAGAATAGTTTTAGGGTTTTTGTGACAAACAACAGTTTACCCAATAACCGGTCGTCATGCTGCTAATGGGGAACCTTTATTTGGTTCAGAGGCGGGGGACTTACGTGCTAATCTGGCCTGTAGCTCAGACTTTGCTACTGCACTAGCCATAAGAGAAGATGGGCTGGACTTACCGTGGCTCCATCTTATATATATATATATATCAAAAAGAACAGCACAACGAGAAAATATTAATAAATCCCACATCCGCCAAGCCGAAGGATATTATAAATTAAAGATCATATATTAAATGAACACTAGATCATCAGCTTGATCAAAAGAGCCAACTCTTCTGTAGCATGAGAAATACGATATGCTACTGACAGGAATATATAGATACAAACTTTACTTTATCCCGTTCAATCTCTTTAGTTATCTATAACTACTAAACTTTTAAAAGGGGGAAAAGTATATTTAATAGGGGACTTACAAATACTTAACTAAAAAAATATACTTATGATTGCACTCCAGGCTAGTTTAATCTTTAGTAACATAATAAATAAAGGTTGAAAAGCCACATTTTATATTTATATTAATTAATTTACTAAATGACAAAAATATGAATTTGGGTTTCGAAACAGCACACGAAATGACGCTATATAAATAATAATACGGAGATTTTAAATTCATATCTTTAAAAACATTTTAATAATTAAATGCACGCCGTTTCGAAACATAGGCATAACTAATAATAAATAAAATAAGCAAAAGAAAAGCAAAATATAATTGCAGTGATTAAATTATATAGCAAAACATTAATTAACAGAGAAATTTACAAAGGTATTTCATATTATAGAATTTAAAGATTATTTGAAAAACAATTTAGAAAGAAGTTTCGATAATATGGTTAGCTAACCTGTTTTGAAGAAACAATGACTGTTTTTGAAATTTACAGAGCTCTGCGATTTTAAATATTAAAACAGTTCTCCTGTAGATGGGCTGGAGATATTCGAACTGGAATGAAGGTGAATTCTTGGGCGGCTTATGGCATCTTTAATTTAGTTGGGAGACGATTTTTAAAATAGTGTTTGTTTAGCTGGATTGAAATCGGAACGAAGGCAAATAAATTATTTTTACGGCTTATGGCATCTTCAAATTTAGTTGGTGTAAGCTTGGTTGTTCCTTTGGCATTTGATGGATTGAACTAGGCATTCCATCACGGGAAAGCAGCAAAATTTTGCCTGACTTTAGCCAGACATGTTAAGGTTGAACAATAATAAAACTTCTCCTGTTGACTCTCTTCAAAAGTAAGATGGATTCTCTCTTCCCGCTTAAAATAAGGCCTATTTATATCCTTCTACTAAACTTTAACACCTTTCTGGAATTTCGTAAACCTCGGGACCAATTGACTTTTAATTAAAGCAAAATAATATAATTCAATTTCTACAACAACTGATAAAATCTCCGAGGTGTTATATTTAATTTCCTTAAAAAAATGTATCAAAATATATAAACTATATAATTTGATTCATTTTCATTAATTAAATTCCTTTTCAGGTGTTATTACTTAGCAGAAGGAACGGTATTCTGATTTAATGAAAAAGTCTTTTGTTGCAAACAAAAATCAATCAGAAAACAGATTTTACTTTTTTACCCGGGTGTGTCACTAATTGATATCTTGTTTACAAAAATTCTCATTTTTAATTGCGAACAGATAATTCTTATTTTATAAAACTAAATAACTTTTAACATATTTGTTTATTAAAAAAAAAGCAAATTTAAAGAAAATACTTGTTTCAACTATATATGTAAAACATTAAATCAGAAAACCGTTAAATAAATTAAAGAAAACATTTACATTACTTTTATTTAAACTTAAATATATATGAATCATTTTGCCGTTATTCCAAGGTTTAAATTATCCATCCACATACGAATATTATAGCGAATATAATTAAAAATTGACTGAAAATTTATAAAACATTTTATAATAATTTATGAGCATTTCTCCGCTATAATTTTATCAAACCTGTCTAATTATAGCGTGTTTTCGTATGTAAATGGATGATGCAACTCAAGCGGCCATTGTAGCAAAGTTTTCCCACTCGACTTATATATTACATTTTTACATTTAAAATATTTCTACATTTAAGATAGGTTTGAAACTAGTTCAGACGAGTAGGTCATTAGGTTGATGGTGAAATGGAAAGGGATTGGAGATTTCCGTTTCAATACCCATTCTATATACTATTCCCTTGATTATGTAAATATGAATGTTTAATTAATATTAGTTTGATTATTGGCTAACTCGAGAATAAAATCATGAGTCTCTTGCATATCCCTGACCACCGTGCCTAAGGAAATATTTACTAATGTCGCATCAGATGCGTTGTTTCATGGATTGTATTGTGGAACTGATAAACTATGTTCGAACTCAGTACCATGGGTGGCTTCGCTACTCGATGGTGCTGCTGTTCTGTATGGTGGTCGAATTCTGCACTATGTTTACGAGTCACACGTTTTCTGACCGTTACAATATGTGTGGAGATGATAATCTAGAACAACCAACGAGGGCTAGTTTAGCACAAAAATATATATTGGTGGTTATTTATCTTTTTAACATGTGTGTGAGAAAATGTATCAGTGGTATGAGATAGCATGGTTGGTTGAGGCTAGTGTGAAAATCTGAGTTCAAACCCTCTATATATTACACGTAGAAGTGCAGATATGAAACCTGTACTGTAGAAAAAATTCATATTTTAAATTATTGTAACGAATATTTTTAAATATAAAATATTTAATGAATAAATTGACGTTATAACTCTTTTTAAATTGACATAAAGTATTGTTAATCTGTTCTTTCTTATAACCAACTTCAAGCAAATCCTTGGCAAATATCTAAATATTTTTTAATTTATCACACTGGTAATGAGGTAATTTTTCATTAAGAAACAAAAAAGATTTAAAACTTTCCATCTTATGCATAATTAGTACTTTTGATTTGCAATTTATGTATCCCTTTTTTGCAATAGTTTGATTATTAATTTATAACTTAACATACTATTATATCTTGTAATATTTAAACTGTCCGTACAGTGTCGCCATTCGTAAAAAATGTTGATCATGTGATATTTGGTGTTTCAAAAACTTTTGTGCACTCAGTTATTTCATCACTGCTAAACGCCGGTTAATTGCATTGTTGGATTAGATAGTAGGCAAATCTTGATGCTGTCTTGTTTGAACATATAACCTGCTTTAATTATGTGTTTAAAAATATTGAATAAAATCCAATTTTTTAGTTAAGTTTTTTTAATTTTTTATATAAAATTATGGTATACTATTCTAAGTCCATACTGTCTTTGGTTATCTCTATAATTAAAGAACTAAGATACGCATCATTCTGTTACACATACATTCACCTTAGAAATATTTAAATATTTATTCAAATTTCCATATTTTAAAAATTTCCTAAAGTTGACAGTACGTATATTAGTTAAAGTTTTATCAAAATTAGAAACTTGTGGCAAGGAAATGTATTTTCTACAAAGAAAAGTCATTTAAGAAACTAGTGTAGAGGACACATTTACACAGGTCTCAAATACTATATTTCACTTTGGAATATATTTTTATCGTGATAATGATGTAGACTGCATTTTGATAACAAGTTATATCAAGTTGTCAAAGAAAAAAGTTATTGAAAAATGTCAAATAAATTTTGTTCGTTATACATTCATCAAAAACTTCTAATGTAAAATAGGAAATATTTTTATCAAAGGTAAAATAGGTAAATATTTTTATCATATGCAAATAAGAAATTCCTACAATTTACTCATGTCAATACTGCTGAGGAGTTGCTACATTGATATGATTAAATTGTAGGAATTTCTTATTTGCATATGATAAAAATATTTACTTATTTTACATTAGAAGTTTTTGGTGAATGTCTTTAAGCATGACATTTATGTTAAAACAGTACTTGAATTCTAAGTTATCATATAAAAACAAAAATTAAAATTCATTGTTGTTTCCTTTTACGCGATGGCCTTTTATTGACAGGTGTTTATTCATTAAAAAATGTATAAATAAAGACGAATCAGTTACTTTCAAAAGTAGAATTAACAATTCGGAGCAGATTGCTTTAAATCTAATAAGGTAAGACACATTATTAAATACAAAGACATATTTACTTAGTAATATTAAAGAACTTTATAATTTATCTTAAGTCCAATAATTTGATTAATTTAACAATATTCTTTTTGTTTTTATTTGCTGTTATCTCTTTAACAATAATACGAATTTTTTCGATAAAAATGTTTTTAATTACACTATGTTTTGCAAATTATTTTTTTAATATTTCAAAGCAAACGTTGATCAATTTAAATTGTAATCAAAATAAATAACAGATCGAACATATAAATTTATAAATTTTATAACATTTAAAATAAAGTATTATATTTTTGTTATAAATATGATTTGAAATAGAAATTATTATAACCTTTGGAATTTCTTTCTCTGTGAAATTTATTCCATGAAGTAAAATATTATTTCAAAATTCATAATCAAATTGCTGTTAGTATTTCTTGTTTTATCCCAAAATCTACCTTAATATACCAGCTTGCGATTCCATGATTTAACACTTCAATATTTTGTTGAATTTTATTTTAATTAATCTTTTTAAGTTTATAAATCATATTTCGTGATTTTTTGTGGATGTTAGATATATTATTAAATTTTGTCGGCAATACATTAAGTGCTATATTAAATAAAATCTATTTTCAGAAAAGATAAAATCTTTTTTTTTTTTGTTTTTGTTGGATCCTTTGATTTCCAAGTGACAATCCGTTTGCACTTCTAATATTGTAACTAACCATTTCATTAAAAACATTACAAAGACTAAAGATTATTCCAAGCCTAAATAAAACTTAAATCCTGATTAACGATTAATATATTGTTTGTAATTGTACATAAACACATACAAGTACTGGATTGGAGATTTCAAAGATATCTTAAAAATAAATACTTTACTGAGATATTACTAATTGTTGTGTACATACTCTAAACATAGGGGATTTGAACTCAGACGTTCAAGCACCCTTCAACTATCTACATTATCTCATACAACTAATACACATGACCACATACATGTAGAAAAGATAAATAGTCACCAATACATGAGGGGTCAGAATGACTTCAGGTCAACTTGGGCATGACAATAATATTGGCATCAGCATGGGATTTAAGTTTTCATTATCAGATTTTTAATGATATGGATAGCTGAAAAGTTGGACATTGGTGTAGATTGACGCCTGTCTATTAAAGTGTAAAGATTTTCTATTTTAATATAAAACTGAGCACTGATTATGTGTGTGAGAGAGAGATGATAATCTGAACCAACTGATGAGTACTGTTTTAGCATGAAATACTTATATTGGTGATTATTTATCTTTTGTACATATGTGTGGTCATGTGTATCAGTTGTATGAAATAGTGTAGATAGTTGAAGGATCGTTGAAAGTCTGAGTTCAAATTCCCTATATTTACAATTAAGCTCCAGGTTTGTGAAAGAGTGCCTGGTTTTCAAGTATTTGTACATAATCTAAATAAAAATGAATATAAGATGCAATAACCACTTTCATATCAAGTAGAATTAGAAACTATATTTAATTTTAGATTTAGATGAACACCCAATATCAGAATACATGCATTAGTTTCAGAACAAATTATTACAAATTTAATTTGAAGATAAATATATAGCAAACACAATTATGATACCATCCCTCTCAGATAAATATCTGTCATGATTATAAAAATATTTGTACTACAGAAAAATTAAGAAAAATATATTAGAGGAATATATTTTTTAGATCACTAACTGGTGAGAATAAAATTAATGAACGTTTGAGTAAAGTAATGAATGTTTGAATAAAGTAACAGTAGAAAATTTTTACATAATATGAGATAAGAAAATTGCATTTGGTAAGTGCTAAAAAATATTTGCTAATTACTGCTATGTCTGAAGGTTTCTACCTTTCAGAAACCAGTCAGAATAAAAAAATAAATGAGCATATAAATCATCATCTTCATCAACCATTATCAATCCACTGCAGGATGAAGATTTCTCCAAGTTAAAACCATTTTCTCTGATCTTTAGCTTTTTTTCTCCACATCACCACTGCACATTCTCTTATTTCAGCAATTCATCCCACATGTAGCCTCTTTCTGGAACTTTTACAATCTCTTGGAATCCAGTTTAAGATTTCAATTGTCCATCTATTATCATCTCTTCTAGCAATATGTCCAAACCAATTCCACTTCAGCCTTTTAATGTTTTCAATGAGGTCAGTAATACCTGTTTGTTCTCTTAGCCATGTATTGTGTATTCTATCTCCTCTTGTTACTCCTAACATGCATCTCTCCATACTTCTTTGAGTGGTCTGAAGTCTCTGTATTCCTCTTGTATTAAGTGACCAAGTCTCATATCCATAAGTAAGAACTTGTAGAACACATTTATTAAAAATCTTTCTTTTCAAACACATAGGCATATTTTCTTTTAGTATCACATTATTTCTACCAAAAGCACTCCTTCCAAATTTAATTCTATGATTAATTTCATCCACTATGTTTCCATCTGTATTAATAATCTGACCAAGATATTTATAGCTGTTAACTTCTTCTAACTCATCATAATCAATCTTTATTTTCATATTTTGATAAAATCCATTGAACATTACTTTATCCATGATTTATTTTTGTCTGTCATGATTATATATATTTATTGGAAAATATTTATCATTTACACATGCACTCATTTTGCCTTATCGGGTAAATGAGCAAACTCCTTTTTGCAGCCATAGAGTATAAATTTTTTACATATTAGTTGATAAAGGCAAATACAATAAATATTGCATAATGTTATAAAGTTCAAAGTTTACCTGTGCATGTCAGGTTTTACAATTTTGGTCACTTCAGCCATTTTCACTTATGGCTTTGTGATAGATTTCTATTAGTTATTCCAATATATTTTATATCAGCTCCACATTGGAAAATCCTGGACTGAGAGAGAGAGAAAAATATGATTCTGCCTCCTTTTATCTCCATCACTTTATCCAACACCTCTTTCAGGAGTGAGAACCCACTACCATGCTCTCTTTAAATTTATTTACTAGAGTAAAATGATAAACAGATACGTGAAATTTCAGTTCACTAATTTATAAATACACAGCAGTTATTCTCCCCCTTTAGAAATAAATGATTTTATCATAAAATGAAATCCTCAAATTTAACCAACGGTCAGCATACTCAAGATCCTGGATATGTTCACTCCATCTCCATCTGGGCTGTGTAAATTCCAGTAGTAGTTCCTACTCCAACTCTTTTTCCTTATGTGTTTCTAAGTATAATTTATTATCATGATCAGTTTCCCCACCAGGCCTCCCATTTAGCTTTGTTTCATACAACACATCAAAATCACCATCTGATAAAGTTGTTTGGGTCAAGGCAAAGGTGATTTATGTGTTTTCTAAATGCTTTGCCATTTTGAAAATCAACCAGATGAATTTGCTTCGATAATAACTGTTTAACTACTCCTGGAATCCATTTGCATTTCAACACATTGTATATTCAAATGCTCTCCCCAGGTAAAAATTTCATAGCTTGAAAAGATTGTCTACTCTTAGCTTCGGCAGCTAAGAGTTGAGAGAGATGAGTGCAAAAAACATGATACATTAATAACTCAGTCAGCATTTTTTCAGTTGCTGTATTCGAAGTAAAATGCTGTGACTACATTGCTTGTATCAAAGCTTCTGAGATGTACTGTAATTTTAGTTTTTTAAATATATTTTTCAGATGTTAAACTCTATGCTTGGCTATACCATTACTTTCAGGATGGTATGGAAGTGTAATAATGTATTTTATCCCTCTGCCGTTCAGAAAGTCTATAAAAATTTTTAAGTAAAACCTGAGCCATTATCAGTCATAATAAATTCTGGATAGCCATGTGTAGCAAACAATTTGTTAAAAACTCGAATGGTACTTTCACTCCTGCTATTTTAACTAATCTAGTAACAGTATTAAGTGTTCATTTAATGGGTTAAAACCATCATTATGGGATATGATAAACATATTTTCTCTCTGTTTAATGCTATTGATTTTAAATACCATTTTATGTTCTTAAATTTAAATTTTCATGATCAATTCATTTTAATAATTATTCGTTTATTACACCATTGAGTGTTAAAAATTGTCTTATAGTATATTTGTTGTTTGAGTATACTTGAGTTTGTTAAATAGAGAGAATAATATTTTCCGACCCATTTATTTGTCATGCTAATTTGCCAAGGTCATATACATTACTTTCTGAATGGATTATTATTTCATCATGGCATTACGCAAGAAACTATTCTTACTTATTTGGGGATTTAATTAACATATCAGTCATTAAAGCTTGAGCCATATTTAGCATTGCTTGCTCATGATAGTGTTAAAAGTCTCTTATTTTGCTTTGTCATGCTTAGTCCCATATATTCTTCAAATAACTTGTCCCAGAATAAGGTTTGGTAGCACTGACTTTAGGACAACATTAGATTATTGAGGTTTTACACGAGATAATGTCAGCAAGTCTGGACCATGGCATCCTTGCCAATTGTCTCTCCAAACATTGATCTGTCATAAATGCAAGCAGATTCTCATAAATGATAAAACTACTCCATCCAAGAACATATTTGAATTTCATTTTGATGCTGTCATTGTAGCTATCACTGCAAGTTCCCTTTTATTGTGTGTATGTCCCATATTATCTAACCATTCTCTAAATTATTTTAAATATTTTAGTGTCATCGTTAAACTTATTTAAGCTATCTGCCTTTTCATTTGGACAGGCCTAAATGCACTCATGGATGATTGAGTTATTAAACCAAACTGTTAAGTCAATTAGCAAATGAATGCTAATTCCTGTCATATAATTAGTTAATATAATATTAATTCAATAGCTTTCCTTAATGTATCACATTACTTAATTGTTGAATCTAAGTGTAAGCCTTCGTTTGGAGGTCATTCATAAATCTATCTTATATATAACCAGAAATTAATCATCCTCTCCTCTGTTTGGTTTATCATAGTGTTAACAGCATTAATCTATTAAATATCATTTATAATTCTCATTAGCATATCAAGACAGATTTTCAAAAATATGTCATTTACCACTTATCTCTGTAAACTATCCCTTGCATATTTCCTTACAGCAATAAATTTATATATACATCAAATCATGCCATCAGTCTACACAAATTATTAACTGTGTGAAATCTGTGCTGTGTTGATTTATGTAAATAAAGTTATTTATGTTCATTAAATTGTTATATATTAATAGTTCATGCGTTCGTGTCTCAATTGAATCTCACTCATTTCGTATTTTAATAACAGTACTTTTATTGAAAAAAAATGTATTTAAAAAATATGGGGGGGGGGGGGGGGGGGGGGGGGGGGGGGGGGGGGGGTTATAATCAATTATTTTTAAGTAATATTCATGCTAGGTTTGTATTCTGTTCTTGTTCATTGTGGATGGATGCTATATCATAATTCATGCTTTTTTATGCTAGCCATTTCAATTCAATTAAACTATAATCTTTCCTGCATATAAGCTATCTGGATTAGGATTTAATAATCTTTAATTGTAGTAATTACCCTGTAGATATTGTGTCTCCACTATGTCTACAAAACTAAAATAAAGAAAATTCATCTGTTATCATCAGAAGTATTGTTCATAAAGGTGTAGTTTTAGATAAGGGCAAATAGGGCAGAATTCATGATTGCTCTTGACTTGTGTATCTCAGGCATGAGTGGATTTAGGGCACTTTTGCCTAGATCCTAAATTTTATTAGATGAACATACAATTCTGACCAGTACAAAGGCATGCTGGTCAATTATCAGTCTGTGTAAAGAATTATCTACTATAGTGATAGTCATAATATTTTTTATTTCCATTGATCAATGCTACACTTTGATGTGAATGCAATAGCGGAGAAGGTCTCATCATCATTTCTATAAGACAACACATCAGTTGATCCTCTGGTGTTTCATAGAGTTAGGATCAGCACTCATTCAGGATCAAAGTGTGGCAATACTATTGAATTTGACATCAGGATTTCAATTTATGAAATTTCTATCATGCTTACTGTTCCACTTCCAGACTGCATTTTTCTCCAGTAGTACATATAGTAGTTCAGCAGCCTCAGTTTTAAATATAAAAAACTTCTAAATGACTGATGAGACCTAAAAAACCTAGTTTTTTTGTTTCCATGCATCTTTGCTTCTTAAATTGCTTTGACTTTTTTGTGTAGGATTAATGTCACCTGCATCTATCCTAAATCTAGAAATTCAAGTTCTTTAGCATCAAAAATACATTTGTCCAAGTTTATTTTATTACCTAAAGTTTCAACTTGTATAGGAGTTGCTTAGTTGAACTCCAAGGCTTTTTTCTAGAGTTCTCATGACTAATAAAACATCATATCCACCTACAAATTGGTCAATGACTGTCTGAAATATAACTGGAGTGACAAACATTCCAATAGACACTGGTTCATTTTAAATAAATCATTGTGAATGTTTATCAAGAATGTTTTTTAGCCTGACCATCAACTGATAACTGCAAATATACATATTTCAAATCAATTTTTGTAAAAACTTTCCACTTGACAATGTCGATTAGACTCAACTGATGATAGTGAGTTATTATCAGATACCAATGCATTGTTGATTGTGCATCAATAATCACCCCAAATCTTCACATCACTGATAATGGGGACAATTGGAGTAGCCCATTCTGAGTCTGATATGCACTCAATGACTCTTCAGCCTTCCACTTCTCAAAATCACTTTCCACTTTAGCTCTAAAGGCACTGGCAATGGTCTGTATTGACAACTGATCATTTTTTCTAATTTTCTGTAAACTAGACTATATATCATAAGTACAGACCCAGTGTTTTATCAAATACTCTGGCTCACTTTAATCACTAAGTTACTGCATCAGTCAGCCTAATAAATTGCTATATTCAACTGATAATAGAACCACAGGCAAACATAGTTTTATTAGGCATCATAACTGTAACTATTGTTTGTCCCATTGCCTTGGTAATCAGTGGTTGTTTTTCTGCTAGGATGCAAGTAATATGTATTTTTTTAGTAATAATAGCTCATATCTTTTTTGAAGCAATGAATAGACTGCAGACCCAGTGGCCAGTTCCATTGTGACAGGCATGTCATTAATAAGTATTCTGCATTTAAAAGCAGAGTCAACACCTCTTCCAATATTTATACAGGCATTTTGTTTTTGTTTTTGGTTTTAAATTCTTTTACATTTTTTGCAATAGACTCACCTATTCTGTTTTTAAAAATGTGTTTCTGGATAAAACAAGAAGCTTTTTTGTAACTGATTTATTTTGCAATATGTACATACTGTATATTGGTTGATGTGTGCATGTATTGATTGATCATTTCTATAACAATATTTTTCATTCATTGCTTTTGTTTTATATGAGCAGTGTGCTTTTACTACCAGTTGAGTACTTGACTCACCCAATTTCCAGCTCAATGGTTTGAATATTATAATATATTTTCTTCAATGGGTTTGCTTGACTAGCTGTTGATTCCAGTATAATCACTTGGAAAAACAGGGGAATCAAATATTATGTCAAAGTCCATTAAAAGCTTGACCCTAGGGTTGTGAGCTCTCATGACCTAACTAAAATGATCACAAAAAGCTTCAGTTAGGAAGCATCTGAAATTACATTGTTAAATTAGTTTTTTAAAATAATAGCAAAAACTCAAGATTTTTTTTATTTCCCTTATGTACAAATATTGGAATGATATTTCTCCATTATTGTTAAAGGCTTTGGGGTGAAAAAGTTAGTACACACTTTTTTCAAAATCAAGATTACTTGGCACCACAGACATTGCATGGGCTTTAAAAATCTATAAGATTGAGGATCCAACCACAAAAATAATAATGATAATTTTAAATCAGAATATTTAATTTGACTAGCCTATAAATAAAAGAGTACATGATCTTTATAGTTTGGCCACTTTTCTGGATAGGCTGAATCAACTTCTTCAATTAATATTTACAATTTTACTTTTTCTTTCTTTAGGCCATAAGAGAAAAATATTTTACTTTTATTTATGAAAGTGACCATTTGAGTTGACTTCTTAAACATTATTGGACAAGCTATTGTGTGCATAACTGTCAATATTTGATTAAACACAAAATTTAACCGTCTACAAGGAGAAGCTTATGCTTTTATTAATAAATAACTACTAATATTCGATTTTAAAATTGTTTACTGTGTAGTTTTTTCAATGGTGTAAGGGTCCAAGAGGCACGACGCTTGTTCAAGCCGCTAGGTACCACTGTTTAAAATGTTGATGGCACTCTTTAAAATGCATAAGCACAGGAACCTTCCACCAGCTAACTGGTAGCAATGCTGCCCACAAGGTGACATTGGTTCCACGATTCTAGCCCACTACATGGCATTGTTTATCCATGCTGCACATAGAAAAACTGCTGAGCCTAATCACAGTTTTAATGCTCAGTTGCTCTGTCTGTGCACATACTACTTAATAGATCGATAACCTATAATGTGAAGGTGTGATTAATCTAGAAGCCACAACTATTTAAATCTGTTTTGACAAGTAACACTGTTACATTCAATTTCACCTTCTGATAAATCAATATATTTTCAAATTATTTCTTTTTAAAAATCGATCTTTTTTAAAAAATTATTTTCTTGAAAAAATTGTTTTTTTTTTTAAAAAAAAGGTAATTTTTACAGCAATTTCAACACTGCTAAAAATCGGGTTTTTTTTAAAAAAAAAAAAAAAAGCTAATTTTTGCAACTTTTTCTCCTATGGCAATATTTTTTTTCAAAACTGTGTTATTTTAAAAGGTGATTTGTTTGTAAAACTTTTTTCTACACTTTCAAATAATATTTCCACTAACTTTTAAACTAATACAAATTATATTTCGGTTTATAAATCTTTCAATTAGCAGTGTGTTATTTTAAAAAGGTTTTTGTTTTTAAAACTAAATAAAATTTAAAGAAAAACACATTTAATAGAAAGCAACGCTTTTTTTTTATTAATGTTAAGATGCCATAATAAAACATTGGCATGATAGTGGCTCAAATAAATTTACCCAAATTGTTGTGAAGTGGTTTGTTTGCTGTTATTAATTTGAAAATGATTCATTTCTATACATTCATTTTTACAATATCTTTAGCCAAGAGAATTTTTTTGATCTGTTGTTCTGAACTTGTTTGTGTGCTGTCTGTGCTTCTCTTATTACAATTGTTTAAGTTCTGTTATTCTATTTCTAAAATTCATATTTTAACTAAAAACCGTATGTTGCAGTTTGTAGAGATTTTGATTTGTTTATCAAGAGTTTCTATCACAATAAATATTTTTAAATTACTTGAGAGAAAGAAATCAAACTCTCCTTTAAATATACTAAAATATCTATTCAGCTCAAATTTAAAACAAGTTTACAGTACAATTTATATATACACATACATGTATTATTTGTAGTATAAGATCTAAATAACTCAATTATACTTAAGTGGTCAGTCAAAAAGCAAATTTTATTACTCTAACAATTTCCTGAATAAGTTCTTGTTTATCATCCATTTTTCAAATAATCCATAGAAAAAAAATTCCATTTACTTTGTATCATAAATTATATTTAAATTTATAAACCACTGCATCCAGTGGCACTTTATTGCTCACTGGATTGCAAATATCAATAACACAAATATATAATAAATAATGAGGCAGCTTGGCAAGTAGATTTAAATGGCATAAATTTATTTACAGAGTTATATACGAGTTCATCACTCTTGTTAATATATACAAAATATAACTATTATACACATGCTATATTGTATATCATTAATATGACTATTATACACATGCTAATTTACATATATAAATGAGGGCCCGGAGGCATACAAAAATAATAATGAGATCAGTACGACCTGTTACATAGTCCCTAGGTTTATATTGGCACATCTGGAGGTAAACCTCTCCACAAGGCTAAGTGAAAAAAGGAGCTGACTGGAGCACCCAAGGAAATGGCACATCTGCCTTTCAAGAGCTTCACTTAGCAAGTGTCTTGTCTCAGTTCAATTTTAGATCTAACATTTCTCTGTTCTTGTTTTTTAGAGAAGCCTCACTTGATTGGCCATCCACTGTCCATATGGTGGTCATCTCTTTAGTTACTATTCTATCCCTGATTAGATAATGCCATGACTATAGAATTGTCTATTTTAAGCAATAGCTTTGTTTGCATTATCTTAATTCTTCTTGGAAAATGACTTTATAGTTTTTCTTAATTAAACTATTTAATTAGTCTAATGCTTTATCAAATATTGTGAATGCCCTTGGCATTCACGCACATACTTTTAGTCTAGCACTAATATCATTTATTACTTATAATATACAATTAGCAATCCATTAGTTTTACATTTATAATTATTACTAGGTATGTATTTTGTATATACATACATATACATGCACATTTAGCATACCTCCCCCAAGTTCAGAGATTCGTGTTTTACTTTTTCTCTATTCTCTGAACTTAAAACATAACCATTGAAGTGGGAGGGAATTTTACTTTCTTTCTTAGAACGTTGGGGGATGTCCCCTTCCATGTCTGGAGAGTCATGTTTTTTTGGAAATGGCTGTGGCATTTGTTGAATGCTTTTATCTTTTATGCAATTGATATATGTGTTTGCATAACCCTCTTCTGTCCTCCATTAACACAGCAACCACTTGCTTACATAAATGTTGCACAATTTTCACTTTAATCCAGAATCTGTCCTGATTATTTCTAACCCATACACAGTCTTGTGGTGAGAATTTATACTTTCTGCCTGAAGGTACTTTGGTGTCCTTCATTGGTATAATTTTGTCAAGCTTTGTTTCACAGTCTATGACCTAGATGTTTCTCTGGGTTTGAATTCTCGACTATGGATGGACATGTTTCTGCACGCGATTGACTGTTTTTATGTTGTTCAATAAGCATTCCACTGTCATTAAATTTGCTCATCAATACTTTAATTCCCAAATGATTAAACCAATCATGGCCATGAGGGGATTTATCGGGATGTGACTTATATATAATGGCAATTATAATTTTTTGCTGTTGTGAAAAGTAATTGGAACCTGAATTGCTCCTTTAATCTTTATGGTCTTGCCATTGTTGTCCCAAGCTTTAAATTTGGTATGCATAGAGTTATATATGAGTTCATCACTCTTGTTAATATATACAAAATATAACTATTATACACATGCTATATTATATATCATTAATATGACTATTATACACACGCTAATTTACATATATAAATGAGGGCCTGGAGGTGTACAAAAATAATAATGAGATCAGTATGACCTGTTACACAGTCTCTAGGTTTACATTGGCATGTCTGGAGGTAAACCTCTCCACAAGGCTAAGTGAAGGAAGGAGCTGACTGGAGCACCCTAGGAAATGGCACATCTGCTTTTCAAAAGCTTCACTTAGCAAGTGTCTTGTCTCAGTTCAATTCTAGATCTAACATTTCTCTGTCCTTGTTTTTTAGAGAAGCCTCACTTGATTGGCCATCCACTGTCCACGTGGTGGTCATCTCTTTAGTTACTATTCTATCCCTGATTAGATAATGTCATGACTTTAGAATTTTCTATTTTAAGCAATAGCTTTGTTTGCATAATGCTTTATCAAATATTGTGAATGCCCTTGGCATTCACGCACATACTTTTAGTCTAGCATTAGTATCATTTATTACTTATAATATACAATTAAAAATCTGTTAGTTTTACATTTATAATTATTACTAGGTACGTATTTCATATATACATACATATACACGCACATTTAGCATAAACCATTCAAGTTGTTCTATCTGGGTAAAAAATAAATTCATTAAAATTAATATGTGTGTAAGCAATAAAACATCAAACAGATTTTTTTGAAATAACAAACAAAATATAGGATTCATAAAATTGAAGAGTATGGACAAGACCCTTATTATCAGTTCCAATTTGCTGAGAGGAGTTGTGGTTATAAGTATATGCTACCTACTTAGCATTGTATTCTTTGTAGACTGAATAAGATGGCAGAGAATTGCAGTTTGCATAGTGTGTAGTGATTTATTCATGAGCTCTCCTCAATGTAAAAATCGAGTAAAAATGTTCAAGGCATAAATATTAATTGAAGTTGTATTTAATACTTTACAAGGAAATTTTATAATAATAGGTTTAACTGAAACACAGGCTTATTATATACCTGTGTCTATATATGTAATATATAGGGTATATGACCACAGACTTTCACACGACCCACCACTCTTCACTCTATCTAATAACACTGATGCACTTAAGCACATATATGCTGAAAAGATAAATAATCACCAATAAACGTATTTCATGCTAAACCAGCAATCATCAGTTGGTCCAGATTATCATCTCCCACACATATATACTATAAGTGCTCAGATATATATTAAGATAGACAAACTTCAGCATGAAGTATGTATATTGGTGATTATCTATCTTTTCAGCATATATGTGCTTAAGTGCATCAGTGTTATTAGATAGAGTGGAGAGTGGTGGGTCATGTGTAATTCTGTGCTCATATACCATATATATATTAATAGGTTTAATAAGTGTGGCAAAAGTAAGATATTATAAAGACTCAGAAAAAAAAAGATTAAAAGCACAATGTAAAAGCTAATGACAATATAGCAAAAAGATTCTGTTTTGACGGAAACAACACAAGATGTAAATTAATGAAGATAGGACATGAATCCAAGAGAGGTGAGAAAGTGTCATTTACAGATATAAGTTGCAAGTTAAAAAAATATATACATTTAATATCTTTATGGATGGTTAGATTGAGGAACTATTTTTGAAGTTTGGATTGTTTTGTTTAAAAAGTTAAGAAAAAACATTGCAGTCAACTGTATTTAAATTATTAAGAGCAACACTGAATGTATAAAGGTCATGAAATAGCTATGAATGTTTGATGCTTATGTTAAGCTTGTATACTGTCAAAATTAAAACTATTATTCCTCATAAATAATTTGGAAGACATTGCCTGTCAAAATTTGGATGATTATTGAAAATTATATATAATCTTAATAGCCTAAAATTCAGAAGCCTGATAGTACTGTCTTTGCCAGTGTGCTGCTTCTTTCTTTCTTTCTTTCATTATTGAATTAGTAATATCACCACAGCTTGTAAAAGTAATGTTACTTTATTATAAGAATTTAACAATGAGTTAATTTGTTCCATAATTACATTGTTAAAAATGTTGTTAATTTCGATATAGGATATATCTAGATGAATGTCTAAACATTATGAAAAAATTTTGAGAAAAGTAAAAGCAACACTTTTTAGTAGATATTTTCCAAGATCAGAATTTATCAATAAAAGCTGAAATCTAATAAGAATTTTGCAATAGGTCACTTTATTTACTTTATGATAGAACCATCAAAAATGAGTGTCATGTGATGCTGGATACAGTTGAAAAATGAATAATTACCTGTTCAGTAATTGAAGGTTATTGGTTTATCATGGGATAAGTACATTATCTACAAAAGCTAATGAATACATATTTATTTTTAATAATGGTAGAAAAAGTTTAATTAAATTTGCATATTAAAGTAATACAAGATAAAATGAATTATTTTTATACTGCATTTTTAGGACTTTAAGTAAATAATCTATGTATATACACAAAAAATTTGATAGACTTTTTTAGTCTGATAAATACAAAATACATTAAATCCAAGGAACTATAAACGTAAATGCTATTTTATACTTAATACTGATTGATAATTTGGAATTAAGCTAAATGTCATATGTCATTTCTATCAGATCTATAAAAAAATTTGTAAAGTTAAATTGAATCTCAAAAAGCAACAATAACAGTCTCAAGTTGAGACCAAAAGTAAAATGTCATTTTTATTATATGTCTAGTAAAATAAAGTATTATAAAGGTTCTCAATAATATCTGGCCATATTCTATATGCATAGTGAATAAATGTACACAAGGTTATTGTAGATGATTACAAAAATAAATATTAAATGTGGAATAAAGCCACTGATGGTTTGTAAGAAATATGTTGGATATCTAGCTTCAAGAAATATGTTGGATATCTATCTTCAATAAAATTTAGAAGATATAAGATTTTTTAAAGAGAATTTTCAAAATTGATTTACAAACATATTAAAAAAATTCTCTAATTCATCATGAATAAGTATATCATATAAACAGATGTTGCAAGTATAAAAATTTACTTAAATAATCAAGGATGGCAATAAGTTTGAGTAGTTTTTCCAACAGTGTAATGTGGCCACAACAGGCAACACACAGAAGTATCCAGGGTAGTGACCAAAAGCAGCTACTTATGTTCAAGCCCATTTATCTTATGTCATCTGCTACCAGCAACTACCAAGTTTCTAGCACAGAAAAACTGCACAGTCTAATTGCAAAATTAATACACATACTACTTAACAGATCAATAGCCCATAATGTGAAGATGTGATTAATCTATAAGACACATCTATTTAAGTCTGCTTTGACAAGTAATACTGTTACATTCTATAAATCAATGTATTTTTAAATTTTTTCCAAGCCCCTACAAATCCTTTATGAACTTTCACTTTAGTAATGGTTATTAGAATTTGTTCTAATCCTACAAATGGTCTAATAGCACTTTCAATGAGACACATTCCAATCTTTGCAACTGTAAAAAAGAATAACAAAATCCGAACATCTGTTATAATTTTTCAAAAATCTTTTTAAAATAACATGTTTGCAAAATAGTAATTTCCACTAACTTTTAAACTAATACAAATGATTTCAGTTTATAGATGTTTCAATATTTTTAAAAAAAAATGGCAAAGCATATTAAAGTCTGGGAATTGCCAGCCACAGAAAGGGAAGCCATTGCGTTTTTACAGTGCAGTGAAAGCCTGCAGTTCCATGCAGGACATCTAATTGGTTGTACCAATAACATTGTAGGGGTGAACAAAACAGTTTAGTAGGCATAAAAACCATCAGGAATATATGCTACTCCAGCAATGGATCTTTGGAGGTGTGTACCATGCATATCTGCAAGTACACTACTTCAATCCATATGTGACAACATACAGCCAGGAACCACTATATATTTGGACTACATTCAACTTTAAGGATGCAGGATTTAGCCAAATGAAGGTCAATCACCACTACAACTTTGTTGACCTGACAACTGCCATCACACAGAACATTGAGCATCTGTGGGGGCTGTTAAAGCAGCATAACAAAAAACAGCATGACATAACCTGCCGAAACCTCAACAACTATAGTGGAAGTTTTATAGTAATGAAATGGTTTGTAGTAATGTCTATATTAATGATTTAATTTTTGTTTCCATTTTTATTTTTTAAAACTCAACAAGACACAATTAACATTGCAGATGTTCTTTTTCTTTTTGTGAAATGTTTTTTTTCTTTAAAATGTTTTTTTCTTTAAACATGTAAATGTAGCATTCAATGATTTTGAAATATCTGTAAATATAAACATGTAAATGTAGCGTTAAATTACTTTTAAATGTCTCATTAAATTTTTTAGTATTTGGAATAAATTTAATAAAAATTGTTTGTATTTGTTATTTTTTCATTAAAATTGTCTTCATTTTCATTAAAGGTTCTTTTACAATTGCATATCTTATGGCTTGTTTGAAAAGTGTGTATGTGTGTGGGGGGGGGGGAATGTTATAATTTTTCAAATGTCCATTATGTTTTCCAGATTTTTTTTAACAGATGAACTTTGTGTGTATATCTCATAGTGGATATGGACATGTTTGAATTGGCCATATGTAATTTTGGGGATAACAATGAAAAACTAAAAAAGTGAAAGTAAATGGTTGACATACAATATCAAGACTGCATTCTTCTTAAAGACAAATTTATTTTCCAAATTCTAACTTCTACAATGATCCTGATATCTCCACTAAAGGAGTTTGCTATTAACTGGAAGGTGACCTTTTGATACCTCTTGGAGGCCTTAAAGGAACCAAGCAGAACAAATTCTTAATGTCCACTCCATATGTTCTTGTTATTGCAGCTATTATTACTATGTGATTATTTATATAGTATAAGAACATGGATGGGATGCTCACCAAATTCATTAGCCAGTATGGTGAGTTTATTGGCTTTTTATCACTGAGTTTAATATCAGAAAACACCATGGTCTTTCTTCTCAGTTGCTTAATAAGATAGAATTAATGTATGTGTAAATGATAAATATTTTTCCAATAGATATATACTATCCTGACAGACAAAAATAAATCATGTCCCTTAATCCCAGGAAGCTGTAAAGTCACAAACTAAGGCATCAGTTGGTGGCTGAACATAAAGAAGGCTAAGAATCCTCTGACTGTCGACCCAGGCTCATTTTATGACTTTTTATTTAGGTAGGTACAACTATGCATCACTTTCAAGTGAAGGAAGATTGCAAGAATTAGAAGAAGAACTCTCTTATATTAAATGGGACATTATTGGACTTTGTGAAGTTAGAAGAAAAGGTGAAGAGACAATTGATTTAAAAAGTGGACATGTACTCTATTATAAAGTCACAAATATTGGAAATACAAGTGGAGTATGATTCATTATAAATAAAAAGTGGAAGAACAACATTGTGGAGATTGATGGTGTATCAGACAGGGTGGCAAGATTAGTTATATACTTAATTAGCAGATACTAAATGCAGATAAGTTATGCTTATGCCCCAACAAGTTCTCATAGTGATGAAGTAGTAGAAGATTTTTATATGGATGTACAAAAGGCTTTTGATCAGAGTAAACAACATTTTAAAATTGTTATGGGAGACTTTAATGCTAGAATTGGTCAACAAATGAAAGATGAAAGTGCTGTAGGTAATTTTGGTTATGGTAATAGAAATGAGAGAGGACATAGACTTGTGGAGTTTGCAGAAAAAGAAAAACTTTATATTATGAATTATTTTTTTGAGAAAAATGTTAAAAGGAAATGGACATGGAAGCATCCAAATGAAGGTACAGCAGAATTGGATTATATTTCGACTAACAGAAAATACATATTTCAAGATTGTAATGTTCTTAATAAATTTAACACAGGAAGTGATCATCGATTAGTAAGATATAAGATATGTGTTAATGCAAAACTAGAGAGACAAAAATTATTAAGAAAAACAATATTTACAGTTGATATTCCTAATCTTCAGAAACATTCTAATGAATTTAAATTAGAACTTACAAATCAGTTTTAAGTATTAGTAGATTTTGAACATGATTCAGATTTGAATGAAATTAATAAGAAAATAACTGATACACTTTTAAAAACTGCAACAAAGATAGCTGGTAGAAAAAAGCAGCAATTGACCAATAAAATTTCTACTTAGACTAGAGAATTTATGAAGAAAAGAAGGAATATGAAGATATACAAAAATGATGTATTAAAAAGGATTGAATATCTCGAATTTTGTAAAATGGTGTGGAAAAGAGTTGAAAATGATATAAGAAAGTATAACTGTGAACTAGCAAGGAAAGCTGTAGAAGAGAATAAAAGTCTCAAGAGTGTAAACAACATTTTGGTATTGGTAGGAAATTTATATCTGCAATAAGAAAAAAAGATGGAATTATTACTAAAAAGAGAGATGACATCATGAAATGGGTAAAAGACTTCTATCAAGAATTATATAGCCATGAAGAACAAGTACCTCCTAAAATTGCCCTGAATTTTAAATGAAGAAGTGAGACATGCAATTAAATTTATGAAGAAAGGAAAGGCTCCAGGTAATGATGGAATTATAATTGATATATTAAAAGAAGCAGGTTAAGAAATAGAATTTTTTTTAGCAAAGTTATATACCAAATGTCTAAATGATAAAAATGTTCCAGATGATTGGAAGAATGCAGTATTAATATTAATATTTAAAAAGGTAATAAAGAAGATATTAGAAATTAGATAATTTTCAGACTTTTATCAGTTTTCTACAAAAATTTTACCAAGGTAATTACAACTCATCTACAGAGAATATTAGATTTGCTTCAACCAAGAGAACAAGATGGATTTAAAAATGGTTGTAGTACATTAGATCATATCCATGTATTGAGAGAAGTTGTAGATTATGAAAAAACATTCGATTTTATAAACATTTCTTCAGTGATTAAAGCATTGGATCATCAAGGTATAGATCCAGAATATTGTCATAATTTAAAGAATATTTTAGCAACAATTAGATTTCATAATAATATTAGTAAAGTCAATGTTGAGAAAGGTGTAAGAGAGGGTGACTCCATACCTCCAAAAGTTTTTACAGCAGTGCTGCAATAAGTATTTTGTGGATTAAAATGGGAAACCAAAAGAGTTAAAGTAAATGGAGATTATTTAAGTCATTTAGATTTTGCAGATGATGTAGTTGTTTTTGCAAATATTGCTTTACAGTTTCAGGAAAATGTTGCAGAAGTTACCAGATGAAAGTAGGACTAAAGATAAATGTTAAAAAGACTAAAGTAATGTTTAATGGATTTACTCAAAATATGAAAATAAAGATTGATTATGATGGGTTAGAAGAAGTTAACAGCTACAACTATCTTGGTCAGATTATTAATACAGATGGAAACATAATGGATGAAATTAATCATACAATTAAACTTGGTTGGAGTGCTTTTGGTAGAACTTGCTGCTAACAGGAAATATGCCTATGTGTTTAAAAAAGGTTTTTAATAAATGAGTTTTATCAGTTCTTACTTATGGATCTGAGACATGGACACTTAATAGAAGAGCAATACAGAGACTTTGGACCACTGAAAGAAGTATGGAGAGATGCATGTTGGAAGTAAAAAGAAATTGAAAATGTAATATATGGGTAAGAGAACAAATAGGTGTTAATGACATTATTGAAAAAATTAAAAGACTGAAGTGGAGTTTGGCTCGACATATTGCTAGATGAGATGATAATAGATGGAAAATTGAAATCTTAAACTGGATTCCAAGAGATTATAAAAGACCCAGAAAGAGACCACATGTGAGATGGATGGATGAAATAAGAAAGTGTGCAGAAGTGATGTGGAGAAGAGAAGCTAAAGATTTGAGAAGATGGATTGAACTTGTGGAAACATTCATCCTACAGTGGATTGATAATGGTGGTTGATGATGCTGATTTTCACTAAATCATGTAACCCTATTACACAATTAATCTATTATGTGAATAAAACTTAGATCTTAACTTTTTACTTATGGATTCACCCTTACTTGTGGTAACCACAATGAATATTAAAGATATTAATTCACAATTAAAATTTCACAAACTAATTTTTTGTTGTTGTAATCCAATTGCTTTTCTATTAATGTGGAATTCTGAAACATGCTCAAATTCTGGCTAATTCAAAATAATAGTTGAATGACAGACCAGCAATGGGCATCATTATCTTTTTTAATTTGAACTGGGCATCATTATCTTGTTTAATTTTAAAAATGTATCTGGCCTGATTTATCTTTAAGAATTATTGGCTTTGTTATAATTATACATGTATTCCAATATTAATACTAGTTTTCTAACATTTTCATAATACATCATTAAAACTAAAGATGACATTATATTTATTTTTTAATTTCACAATGTAGTCAAACCCTAAATGATTACAACTTTGCATTTTCCATGCAACATTTATGCAAACTATCATTTTTTATTCCATTTCTCATTTTTAGAGATTGTATTGTTGACAATTTCGCATTCTCATTAATTGATTGCATATTTCTTTTTTCATCACTTCCAGCAGTCTACATAAGTAAAGTTCTTTTTTTTTTCTAATATTATATGATCAATATTAGATTACGATTATAACAAATTCTAATAACATTACTAAAATGAGAGTTAATAAAGGATTCATAAATGACTTGAAATCACACCTGAATGATATCTATAGAATTCTCATTACGATGTATTATATCATTTTTCAGTAGATTTTTACAATTATTAACTTATGGGATTGTGATCAAACTGAAAACAGTGGCAAACTTAAAAAAATTAATAAATATACTTCAATTTATTTACTGACTAGAATCTCTACAGATTTTTTATTAAAAAGATTGTGAGTAGTTAGGTGGTTTAAAGAATATATAAATCAATTTTTGAATAGATCAATTTTAATATATATCACCCAACAGAGACACATAAATATTTACCCATTTCACAATATCAACTAATAAACTATTATTTACTTTGATTAATCATTAAAATGTGAGTTAATGCAAAAAATTGTCTATGCTCAGGAGGTCACAAATTTATTGCCATCCTTAATTACTTAAGTAGATTTTCATTTTTTCAACATCTGTTTATATGATATACTTATTCATGATGAATTACAGACTTTGTCTAATATTTTGAAAATTCTCTTTAAAAAATCTTATATCTTCTAAGTTTTCTTGAAGCTAGATATCAAACATATTTCTTCCATATGATCAGTGGATTCATTATACATTTAATATTCAATTATTATTACAATCATCTACAATAACATTGTGTACATTTACCCACTATGCAAATAGAATATGTCCAGATATTATTGAGTACATTTCTAATACTTTTTTACTAGACATATACTAAAAATGACATTCTATTTTTGGTCTCAACTTGAAATTGTTAATTTTGCTTTTCTGAGATTTGATTCAACTTTACAAAAATTTTCATAGATCTGATAGAAATGACATTTAGCTTAATTTTAAATTATCAATCAGTATTAACTATAAAATAGCATTTACGTTTATAGTTCCTTGGATCTAATGTATTTTGTATTATCCAACTAAAAAAGTCTATCAATTTTTTTTGTGTATATACATAGATTATTTACTTAAGGTCCTAAAAATGCAGTATAAGAATAATTCCTTTTATCTTGTTTTACTTTAATATGCAAATTTAATTAAACTTTTTCTACCATTATTAAAAATAAATATGTATTCATTAGCTTTTGTAGATAATGTACTTATCTCATGATAAACCAATAACCTTCAATTACTGAACAGGTAATTATTCATTTTTCAACTGTATCCAGCATCACATGACTCTCATTTTGATGGTTCTATCATAAAGTAAATAAAGTGATCTATTGCAAAATTCTTATTAGATTTCAGATTTTATTGATAAATTCTGATCTTGGAAAATATCTACTAAAAAGTGTTGCTTTTACTTTTCTCAAAATTTTTTCATAATGTTTAGACATTCATCTAGATATATCCTATATCAAAATTAACAACACTTTTAACAATATAATTATGGAACAAATTAACTCATTGTTAAATTCTTATAATAAAGTAACATTACTTTTACAAGCTGTGGTGATATTACTAATTCAATAATGAAAGAAAGAAACAGAGGACAGGCAAAGACAGTACTATTAGGTTTCTGAATTTTAGGCTATTAAGATTATATATAATTTTCAATGTTCATCCAATTTTGACAGGCAATGTTTTCCAAATTATTTATGAGGACTAATAGTTTTAATTTTAATAGTATGCAAGCCTAACATAAGCATCAAATATTCATAGCTATTTCAACAGACACTCATACATTCAGTGTTGCTCTTAATAATTTAAATGCAGTTGACTGCAATGTTCTTTCTTACCTTTTTAAACAAAACAATTCCTCAATCTAACCGTCAATGAAGATATTAAATGTATATATTTTTTAACTTTCAACTTATAGCTGTGGATCAGACTCTCTCACCTCTCTTGGATCCATGTCCTATCTTCATTAATTTACTTCTTGTGTTGTTTCCTTCAAAACAGTATCTTTTTGCTATATTGTCATTAGCTTTTGCATTTTGCTCTAAATCTTTTTTTTCTGAGTTTCTATAATATCTTACTTTTCCCACACTTATTAAACCTATTATTTTAAAATTTTTTGTGAGTATATGACATTTTTAATTATTAAAATGATCTTAATGTTTTAAATACAACTTCAATTAATATTTATGTCTTGAATATTTTTACTTGATTTTTACACTGAAGAGAGCTCATAGATAAATCACCACACACTGAGCAAACTGCAATTCTCTGACATCTTATTCAGTCTACATAGAATACAGTGCTAAATATGTAGATATACTTATATACAACAACTCATCTCAGCAAATTGGAACTGATAATAAGAGTCTTGTCCATACTCTTCAATTTTAAGAATCCTATATTTTGTTTGTTATTTCACAAAAATCTGTTTGATATTTTATTGCTTACACACATATTAATTTTAATAAATTTATTTTTTACCCTTATAGTGAAACTTGAATGGTTTATAAATTTATATATTTATGATGTAATATTTATTGAGGCTGTAGCCTTCAAGAACATGCGTATAAAAATGCGATGGTAGGGACTTCTACAAGTCTTTAAACCACAAGCTTACTCTTTGGAAGAAAAGAGGGGAACCCTTCTTTACTTCAACCTACTTTCTATTTAAATAGGTGAAGCTGAAGCGGTTCGATCTGAGAGCGTGAAACTATTCAATATTTCACTGATTAAGTCCAATATTCTTATTACACATTAATACTCGTGAAATCTTTCGATTTACAACGAGTCAATGGAAAGATTTTATAGCTAGAAATCTATTACGGTAATTTAAAGTTGTAATTATAAATTTATTTAACGCATGTTCTTAAAGGCTACAGCCTCAATAAATATTACATACGTAATCAATTTGCATTAAATAAATTTATAATTACATATTTATGATACTAAATAAATGGAAATTTTTTTCTATAGATTATTTGAAAAATGGATGATAATCAAGAACTTATTCAGCAAATTGTTAGAGCAATAAAATCTGCTTTTTGACTGACCACTTAAGTATAATTGAGTTATTTAGATTTTATATTACAAATAATACATGTATGTGTATACATAAATTGTACTATAAAATTTCTTTAAATTTGAACTAAATAAATATTTTAATATACTTAAAGGAGAGTTTGATTTGCTTTCTCTCAAGTAATTTTAAAATATTTATTATGAAAGAAACTCTTGATAAACAGATCAAAATCTTAATAAACTGCAACATTCGGTTTTTAGTTAAAATATTTAATTTTAGAAATAGAATAACAGAACTTAAACAATTGTAATAAGAGAAGCACAGCACACAAACAAGTTCAGAACAACAGATCAGAAAAATTCTCTCCACTAAAAATATTGTAAAAATGAATGGATAGAAATTAATCATTTTCGAATTATTAATTGCGCGTAACTGCACGCAAACCCCTTCACAATAATCTGGGTGAATTCATTTGTACCGCTATCACACCGGTTTCATTATAGCATCTTAACATTAACAAAAAAAGCGTGGCTTTCTATTAAATGTTTTTTTTTTAATTTTTGTTTAGTTTTAAGAACAAAAAACTTTTTAAAATAAGAAGTTTGCTAATTGAAAGATCTATAAACCGAAATATAATTTGTATAAGTTTAAAAGTTAGTGGAAATATTATTTAAAAGTGTAAAAAAAAAAGTTTTACAAACAGATCATCTTTTAAAATAACAGTTTTGAAAAAAATATTGGCATAAGAGAAAAAGTTGTAAAAATTAGCTTTTTTAAAAAAAAAATAAAAAGACCTATTTTTAGCAGTGTTGAAAGAAAGATTGCCGCAAAAATTACCTTTTTTAAAAAAAAAAAACATTTTTAGAGAAAATAATTTTTTAAAAAAGTTCGATTTTTAAAAAGAAATAATTTAAAAATACATCGATTTATAACAAGGTGAACAAGGTGAAATAGAATATAACAGTATTAATTGCCAACAGATTTAAATAGTTGTGGTTTCTAGATTAATCACACCTTCACATTATAGGCTATCGATCTCTTAAGTAGTATGTGCACAGACAATGCAACCGAGCATTAATATTATGATTGGACTGTGCAATTTTTCCGCGCGTAGCATAGATAAATAGTGCCACATAGTAGGCTAGAAACTTGGTAGTTGCTGCTAGCAGTCGATGTAAGCTAAATGATCTTACACATAGCAACCAGCAACATCAAGCGGGTAGCATTGCTACTAGCTATCTGATGGAAGGTTCTTGTGTCAGCCGTGATAATGTTAGTGGCCAAATTTTATGATTAAATGATGAAGTCCAGTGGCTAATGAGGGCAAGACTTTGTCATTGTAAATGCTTTATTTAGTCATGGGAGGGGGGGGGGTATAATATTTTCAAATGCATAAAAATCACTTATGTGCGGTATATATACGAAAACACAAACATGGGTAAGTATTCTTTGTACTACAATTATTAATAATATAAATATAAACATTCATATTTACAATATTTTACAATGGCTATACTCTTCCTGCTACAAATTTGGTGGAGTATAGCTCCTTGTTTTAAGGTGAATTACACAAGAAAAAACTTCAAACGTTCTTATACATTTCCTACTACTTTCAGCTGTATCATGGGACCCTGCCTTGTGAGCAGTCTAGTGACACTTTCAGTAACATTATTCATGCTAATGTTTGGTTCTAGCAGTTGGCACTCCTGAATGTGGGTTTGGCTCATTGCATCTACTATTTAACTTAATTGCTTTTTGGTAGAGAATGGGGATTTTGTCTTTCACTGATGTGGTTAGCAATTGTGTACACCTACTTTCAAAAAGACTGATTATTTATTTTCCAAATCCCATCCTTAATGAAAACAGATTCAGTGAGCACCATTGCCGGTTGGCTTATTTTTGCCATTGATTATATAAGTTAATAGTGCTGAATGCTCAACCTAATCTAGATAAGATAAAATTTAGACTTGGTCCTTATTTGAAGGTAAGATGAGACATGACATTTAGCAATTAAGTTAAAAAAACTATCAATCATTGGTGAATAACAAATCTACAGTAATTTTAGCTTGAATGGATAGCAAAATGAGAAGATGAATCAATTTATTTAACATTGTTGCTTTATAATAAGAAGGATTTAGATGAAATTCAGCAAGGAATTGGAAGTGCTATTACTGCTTTGAAGAAATTAAAATATAAACAATTATTATCAGCAGAACATTATTAATGCAACTGAATTAGTTTTCTATTGAGCTGTTATTTTTGTTATTTTATTGAATGTGAAAGTTTAATTCTGTATCAACACCTTATAGTTGCATTAAAATCTTTTTTTAAAACATATTAATAATTATACAGGCTTAAACTGCATTTATATATGTAATATATGCAGGTTTGAACTCAGACTTTTACACGACCCATCACTCTCAGTGCCATCTCATATTGCTGACCCACCTGATCACACACATGTTGAAAAGATAAATAATCACCAATATATGTATTTCATGCTAAACCAGCAATCATCAGTTGGTCCAGATTACTATCCTCACACATATATATAATCAGTACTCAGCTTTATATTAAGATAGCCAATCTTTATACTTTAATGGACAGGCTTCAAACTATTCCAACTCACAACTCTTTAGCCTTCCATTTCATTGAAAATCTGATGATGGAATGTTCAAAACCCTTGTTAGTGCCAAGGTTGTCATCCTATCCATGTTGACATATTAGTCATTCTGACCCCTCATGTACAGGAGAATAATCCATTTATACATACATATGCAAGGGATGGGTAGACCTTTTACACACTATTTATATAAATTAATACATTGTAAACCTTGGCACTAACAAGGGCTTTGAATGTTTCATCATTAGATTTTCAATGAAATGGAAGGCTAAAGAGTTGTGAGTTGGAATAGTTTGAAGCCTGTCCATTAAAGTATAAAGATTGGCTATCTTAATATAAAGCTGAGTACTGATTATATATGTGTGTGAGGATAGTAATCTGGACCAACTGATGATTGCTGGTTTAGCATGAAATACATATATTGGTGATTATTTATCTTTTCAACATATGTGTGATCAGGTGGGTCAGCAATATGAGATGGCACTGAGAGTGATGGGTCATGTGAAAGTCTGAGTTCAAACCTGCATAAAACATATTAAACAAATTTATATAAATATTATGGCAAGAACTCGAGACCAATCCATATATTTTTTAAAATTGCTGGGTTAATATTATAAAAGTTTTCTATTGCAAAAACACATATTTGTTGAAGTGATTATGTAAACAATAATCAATTTGGGCATGGGAAGTGTCAAATCTCTTTACATTTTAAACATTATAGTTAATATATTTTAAAAAAAACATAATATGGGATGTATTTACTGGGATGAAATGGTTGAATAAGACAAATATATAATGAAAAAGTTGTTACAATGTTTTACAAATATGACTGTTGTAGAAGGTAAAATATTAAAAATATAACAGTGAAGCAACATGTTCTATATGGGAAAATTATTTTTAGAGTATTATTAACATGGTTTTCTCTTAAAGTTAGAATAAAAGTATTTATTTATCAATGGCTGTTGCTAACTTTTAAAAAAAAATCTTATTTAAGCCATTGCATATAAAATGCTTTCTGAAATTCAGATCGGATTTAAATAATCAAAATTTATATTGTACTAATATTGTTTTTTTATGGCTTTCCACCTCTGTTTAATATTTTTTTCTGGAATTAAAATTGTCAACATAATTTACAACTGGTTTTTGATTACGGATGCACTATTTGATTTAATTAATGTTACTATAATTAATAGAATTATTATTTTTATCTATTTTGTAGCTGATAAAAAAACAAAATGTTGACATTTTTTGTCTTGATTATTCTTGGATCTTTTCTGTTTGGAGAAAATGACGGCTGTCGTAAAGAACTGGTAAATACACATAGTTTACAATATAAAAAAGAAATCTATGTATCTATCTATCTATCTATCTATATGACTACCTGTTCACCTGTCTGTCTATATCTGTCTATTTATTTATCTTATCTATCTATACCACTTCATCAATTTAACTATTTTATCATTCATGTTTTATCCATCTAACTATCTAACAATAAATCATCTGAATTTTATGTCTGCCTATGTAAATATTATATCACCTAAATATCTATTTAACATTTTTTTATTTGTCTATTTATATATCTATCAATCAACTTATTTATCTATCATACAATCTAAATACTTATCTACATATTTATATGTTTAAATAAGTTTTTATACAGAAAAAGAATTAGAATCAAAACTATTTTTTTATGCTGCATCTTAAGTATTCAATAGTCAATAATATATTAAAAAATACTTATCTATAAACAACAAAGATTATACAAATTATATAATTATCATAAAAAATATTTTTTGGCAAATTATGTTTTTTGCCCTTTCCAATATATCTCCAGAATACCATGATTTAAAGTACACACACGAAAGAAAATATTTATGCAATCATATTACAAAATTAACCTGTTATATATATTAAATGGATATATAGCTACATATATTAACAAACTATCCATTCTTTATCCATTAACCACATGGATATTTTGTATATATTCATACAATTGTTTTTATTATACATGATATAGTTTATTTTATATATTTTACATCTATTAACATTTTTAATATAATCTAGAACACATATTATCAATGCAATTTATTTTAGTCAGTACTGCAAATAATAAATGTATAATGCAGAACTATCATCTTTCTTAGCAATAGCTTTCTATCCAAATTTCTAGTTTTCTACCAATGATTTTATTTCTATTTCAATTTCTTCATCTATCCATTTGCCTGTCTGTATAACTTTATGACTGTCTTCACTCTATCTCTGTCTAAAAATTAATAATTGTTTTGATCTATTTATGTATATGTTTATATTTTTATTTAACTATCTACAAATTATTTTATTTCTATAGCTACCTGCCTATCCATACCTCTAAACCTGACTAATTACCCATACAAAAATGCTATCATAATTTATTTATTTTTATATTTGATTATCTATTGTAATATTGTAGATAGTAGCCAACCCTCGCCACATCAATTATTAGAAGCTTATACATAAATAAAGTTTGTATGTGGAAATAATATTTAATTTTACTGTATGTTTTAATAGTAGCAGTAGCAGTAGTAGTAGTTGTTGTTTAGCAGTAACAATCTATTTGATCACTACCAAGTTAAAGAGCTGTAGTTTTCCATAGTCCAAAAGTACACAAAGCCTAAGCCTAACATGTTAAAAACCATATCCTAATATACTTTTTTCAATTTTTGATGAATTGATAATTAATAATTTTGTCTCATTTTTAATTAAAAATTCCAATTGAAATTAAATTACACACCGATAATTTAAAAAACAATATAGAGACAAAGCCATAAAATAACCAAATGCTTCCTGCCAATATTACCAGCAGAGAGTTTCAAAATCCAAAGTTCAGTCATTTTTAATTCTATTGTAACAAATTCCGATATTTGTTAGCGAAAGAATATTCCAATTACAAATTTCCCAGCAAGCAATTCACTTGCTTTCAGTCAAGTTTACAAGCTCCAGTTTTTATACTTAAAAAAAAAATTCAAAAACTTAGTCTAATGCAAGATAATAATATATCATTAACCAATTGATGACTTCTATCCAATTATGAGTTCCATATTTTATTCAAACTTTCAATTAAAATCAAGTTATCTAATGATAATTTAAAAAATCCATCCGATGACCAGTGTCTGCCACAAATAATACTAGCACAGAGTTTCAAAGTCCAAAAATCAATCAAGATGTTATTGTTGCAAACTCTGGTCTTTGTTTAGTAATAAAAATTCGATTTCAAGTTTCCAGCAATTAATTCACTTGCTCACAAAGTTAACAACCTCTGGCTGTTTATACTTATAACTAAGTGAAAACTTTATGCTAGCAAAAAAAAATAAACTAACTTTATATATCTTTTTCAATTTGCAATCAGTTGGTAACTTATTTTCAATTTTGTATCAAATTTTTCATTCAAATCTTCAACTAACATCAAGTTCCTAGATAATTTCAAAAAACATGTTACTTCCAATAATGCCAAGCCTACCTATCCAAATTTACCATTTTCCTATGTCTGGGTCAGATAACCATAAATTCATAGTTAAATCACATCAAAAGCTTT
This sequence comes from Epiperipatus broadwayi, assembly GCA_028023455.1. Taxonomy (NCBI): domain Eukaryota; kingdom Metazoa; phylum Onychophora; class Udeonychophora; order Euonychophora; family Peripatidae; genus Epiperipatus; species Epiperipatus broadwayi. The sequence continues at coordinate 181,585 of JAQFVV010012593.1, forward strand.
AATCAGCCTCTACTTCTAACAGACTGACCCACAGTCTGACTAACCTATGATAAACTTCAACTCAATGATAGCATCCAGTTTTAACATAGCTGTACCAGCAACCCCTTCTGAAAATCAGGATCTCTACTAATGGATTTTATGCTTAAATCTTGTCAAAAGCTTACTCAACCTCTATCTTTAACACATAGATAAATCCAGGGTCTAACCAACCTATCACAAACTCCAATTCCAACCAATTCTAATATAGTTGTCACCCTTCCCCTCTCTCGAATACTCATCTATTCAAATGTGCCAGAAATCAGGAATGATGGAGTTGTACCAATTATGAAAGCAATCTCACCATGTCTTCTATCCACACCAATGCCCTCCTCAACCCACATTGCTAATGAAACCAAGAGGAAAACCTGGCCACCCAAAGAAGATCCAGCATTCTAAAAGTTCAAAAATAACATATTGATCTCATATTAGTATGGACCTCCCTAACAATTGCCACCCTACCATAGAAATTTTAATTCCTCACCTATGTTACCAAGACAACTCAACCACATGAAACTAAGCTTGATTTGCATCTGTAAATACAACAGTCCAGAGCATGTAAAATTTATCTTGTGAAAATCAATAAAATAACTCTTCATATATGTAAAACCTACAACTACTGTTTGCTGATGCCAACCTATGTAAAACTCTTGTAACTAATCTACATCATATAAAAAGTTTTGTAATCTTATATAAATCAATAAACCAACTTTAACATATGTAAACCTATATCTACAGATTACTTATGTAACCAGAGCAATCCAAGCTATGTAAAACCCTCGTAACTAATCCACAGTATGTAAAAATGCCTGCAATCCTGTGTAAACCAGTAAATCAATTTTTATATATGTATACCTACAAGTACAGATTGGCCATGCAAACACAGCAATCTAAGCTATGTAAAACTCTTGTATTTTGTAAGACAAATAAAGTTTATCTTTGAAACATAGTAGTAACAGTAGTAGTAGTGGTAGTGGGAGTGGGAGTGGAAGTAGGAGTAGTTATTATTATTATTATTATTATTATTATTATTATTATTATTATTATTATTATTATTATTATTCAATTTAATTTATTAGTAAACAACAGCTTACAACGCCAAAAAAAAACGTTTACAAAGATTAAATTTACACAAAATTTTGACTTAATAAATTTAATATATACTTTTTAAATATTTTAAAATCTGAAGTAAACTCTACATCACTAAACATATTATATTCATTTTGTAATCTCTATACAGGTGCATTTTTTACACATGTATGTTTAATCAATGGTAAATAAAAAAGGCCGTGATTTCTGATATTAAAAGTTGGTATTTCATATAGCATATTTGTTACTGAATTATCAAAAGTTATTGTGCCAATAATATCATTTTCTATAATAAAAAATAAAAAAAACACATATCAGATAATATTCTCTTAATTCGCAATTCATTATTATTATAAGATAAAGTTTTTTTTCTCAGTGATGAAAGTTTATTCATAAAAAAAACAGTATTTATCATTAACTTTTTCTATTTTTTTTTCATATTTGTTTCATTTATGAAATTCCATACATTGTACCATAACAAATATACAGTAATATACATAAATGAGTATAACTGGAAAATTATTAATAAGATTGTATGCCATATTTTTTTAAAAGATAGGTAACACATTTAAAAATCTAAAGTAAAAATATTTTCATTAGTAAAATCATGATCTTAGACAATAATTCATTCATTCATTTATTTAAGTGGCAAACACAAGCATATTAGCCAATTACAGTTAACACATTAAAAAACAACAAAAAATAAAAGGGATAAAAATAATGTACATAACAATAAAAAATAATCAATTTAATAAATATTTATATATGTAAACAAAATCAATTTAAACGAATCAACAATGGCATTTAAATTTAATAATATGACAAAATTGATTATAATCTAAATTGAAGTGATTAATATTACTACAAATCTGATTATATAAAGATGGTAGCCTAAATAAAAAAGAAAATTTAAGAACATTGGAATGACAAGTTTTAATGTAACAAACAGAAACTGGGTATCATGCACATGAGATCTAATTATAATAGTAGAAATTGTGTCAGGTAGAAGAACTATTTTATTAACAATTTTATAAAGATATTTAAGATCTCTATATTGTCTTCTAGAAGAAAGGTGAATAACAATTTTATTTCCCACAGAAACATATTTAAAAAACTTATTAGACACTGATTGGAATACATTACATCCCTGTTTAGAGCTAGGATTCCAAATGATTGAGCAATATTCAATGATGGGCAGAACAAATGATAAAAATAATTTGAATTTTGTATCATTACTGAAATGGTAACCATATCTTAGAATGGGACCTATACTTTTTAAAGCTTTACCAATAATCATTTCCAACTGAGGAAGAAAAAAATCCATTACTAGAAAATATAACTCCCGAATCTTTTGGAATTCAACAGAATTAATTTTGTGAGAGTTAATAAAATAAAATAAAATTTAAATTTCATATTTGTTACAGTATGAGACTAAGGAACATTTAACAGTCATATTATTTAGATCACACCAAACACTAAAATGATCTATATCCTTTTAAAGGAGAATACAATCAATCACTGATGTGATTCTTCTAAAGATCTTACAGTCATCAGCATAGCACAAAAAATAAGATTTTACACAATCTTTAAGATCATTCATATAAATGTTAAAAGCATGAATGCTAAAATACTACACTGAGAACCTCCCATATTACATTCAAATTTAGATGAAATAGTATTATTAAATTTGATATATGCAGTACAGCCATGAAAAAAGGATTGAAACCGTAAATAAATAATTTGTGAAGAAAAATGTTGTGGTCTACTTTAGTAAAAGCTTTTGATAAATCAAAATAAATAACATCAAGCCTCTGCTGGTCCTCAATTGCATAATCATAAATTGTTAGCACATTAGTTTTTACAGATTTATTAGGAATAAATCCTTGCTGTGAAAAAAATGAGTTTACTAACATTTAAAATAGTTTTATTATAAACACACTTCTCATAAATTCTAGCAACAGTATGTTAAGCAAAAATAGGTCTATAGTTATTAACACAATCATGTGAGCCATTTTTTAAAAATTGGGACCATTTGGGCACACTTAAGAACATTAGGAAAAACACAAGAATTAAGTGATAAACTAAAAATAAATGCAAGGGCCACTGCAATAAATTCAGTTAGATCTTTGTAAATAAATGAAGGATTATTGTCATTTCTCAAACTAGAATGAATTTTAAGTCACTTAATAGCTATAAGAAAATCATCCTTACAAATATGATCAATCATACAATGAACAGTTGGAGAATTGCAAAATAATGTGATTTTTGAAGGTATTGTACTATGTGATGAATATACTTCAGCAAAATGTTTGGAAAGTCATTTGCATTTAAAGTGAAATCATGAATAGCTTGAACCTTTTTCTTACCCAAACCAGACTTATTAATAACATCCCCAAATTCTTTAGGGTTAGAAGAAATATTAACCTCAATTTTTTTAATTTAATTTTGTAAATCTCTTTTATAAACATGCTTAACCAATCTTCTGAAATTAATAAAATTATTATAAAAAAGATATTCTTTATTTTAAAATAGTCTGCAATGATAAGATTTCCTTTTAATAATCCTAATAAAATTGTATGAAAACCAAGAAAGAAAATTTTTATGAAAAGGCAACTTATTGAGAATATACAAATCAATAAAACTATTAAGAATCTTTAAAAGCCCATCTAAGCAATGATTTATGTCATTATAAGAATATAAAAAATTCCAATTAACCTTAGAAAAGTTTCTACAAAAGTCAACATAATTACCCTTCCCATAATTCTTTCTTGAAATATTAGAACAATTAACCTTTGAATGACAAATGTTAATATAAAACTCAATACATGAATGATGAGCATCAGTAGGAAAATTAACAGAGACAAGTTGAAAATTACTAACTATTGTTGAATTACATAAAATATAATCCAAAGTACGATGAGAGGCATTAACAAATGGGTTATATTGTTTAAGTCCTAAAAATTTACAAAACCATAACATTCTAGGAGCTTTAGAAAACAAAGAAAAAGTGTGTAGTAATCATACCCTGACATAAATCTGGAATATTTAAATCACTGGTAATAATAACATTATCATAGCCAATCAAAAAATCTTCAAGTGATGTCAAAAAATAATCACACTCAAACAATGACAAAGTGGGTTTGAGGTAAAAATTACCTAAAATAAATTTAAAATTGTGATTTAAAGTAAATTTCACACCACATAGACTCAGCTATGGCATTAAGCATTGGGGTTTCTAAAAGGGACTTGCCATTGATAGAAATAGAAGCAGAAAAGGATAGCATTTTTCCTATCTCCAGTGCCCATCTAATATATCCTTGGGTCCAGTAATGCTGGATCATAAGAAATATTCTGTTTCTCTTGATGGAAATGTATAAAGCAAGGGCTTTTTGCTTGGCTTTATATAGATTGTTGTGATATAGGATGTCCTCTACATTTGCAACAGTTTGGAAGTGACTTTAGACATGTGCTTATTGCATCTTAATCCTTGATCAGGCTAGTATGCCCTTGCACTTCCAGGAGTGGTGAGTTAGCAGGGTTTGCAGAATACCAATGAATGAAAACCATTCCTCCTCAGCCAGGATGATCATAAGTTTATCTTCTGAAAGAGGATGTATGCTTCAGAGAATATCGCTTTGGACATGTTGGCCTTTGCCATAATTCTCATGGTCTTACCATAGAATTTACCAGAGGAATACCCACCCCCCACCTTAAATCCCAGCATGAGATCTAGTTGATTGATAAAAGTGATCAGATTGAGTGCAGCCCACAACAGGAAGTGGATCTCTGGCAAATAAAAGACCAGGTTTATCAAGGTTTTGTAGTTTTTGGTATAAAATGAAAATGACCCCAACAGGAAGAAGGCTTCCCCCCCTCATCAGCCTTCTGCTAAGTCACACAATAGTATCGACAGGCATGGATAGATTGCTAGTATCAAGTTTAAGGTATGTGTTAATTTTAGATAGTTGGAATTGGAATTATTGGTGTAAACATATATTACATTGAAGATATTAACTTTGTAGTTTAAATTAATTATATGATGTAGCTACAAGAATTTTAAAATCGTGTGAGAAATTTGCTGTTGATAAGAATTCCAATCCCTTCAGATGCAGAGAAGCCGATAGAGAATTCAACATATCCTAATTTGCCTAAGATGTCATTTATCTTGCCATCAGAATGGATGTGATGTTTAGTTTCACCCAGAAGCAAAAGTTGTGGTTGGTTTTGTAAAAACCATTGCCTAATGGCAAATATGCAAGCAATGGAAATAACCCCACGGATGTTTAGTCCTATGATTTTTCAGATCATTTAAACAATATAGACTGTGGGGTACTGCACCACCTGCATTAAGCACTGTCAAAGGTGAAAGATCCTTTTCCACCAGAGGACATATATAGATCCACATGTATTTCTGTTTTGCCATTGTCTTCATGGTTAGTGGACCGATCTGTCCAGTTTTCATGGTGGCTTGCTTCCTCAAAGTGTTGAACATTGTGCATATCTGATGTTTTAACTTTTTAGCTGATCTTATTGACTGAAGTTCTTGCTCCTTGCCACTGTCAGCAATTTGGTTATCTTTTGGTGTCTGCTGGCTCTAAGGTTTTCACATCTTCTTTGAGACTGTACTTGTAATTTGACTGGGATTTTCTCTTGTTCCACTAAGAGAGCCTGGGTTAGGATGATTTTGAATTAGCAGTTAGAAAATCACTAAATACATTGTCTCTGGTGTCACTTCTCAATGGAATATCATTTCTGAGAATTTCAGGAGATCTCTGGAGATGCTTAAATCTTGTAGATTTGATGCAGTTCTGATGTGTATGTCTATTTTTTTGAAATGTCAGATGGCTTTGAATTGACTATCGAAGTGTTTTGGCTAAGGGGTGCAGCCTTTTTCTCATCTGCAGAGTAGCAGGTTGGTTCTTCACTGTCATCTTCAGAATTGGGTGTTTTTTATCCTATAAGTGTGCTGTGGGTGCTGCCATCACATTTTTCCCAGGAGTCTTCAAGATCCAGTCATAGTGGGAGTGCCATCTGTGCAAATATTAATGTATGAAAACCACAAAATTTCAATTTTTTGTAATGAAATTTTAATTTTTTGTAAATATGAATTACATTTCATCAAAAATGTTTTCCTGTTGTAAAATCAGATAATTCATGACAACATAAAAATTGATTAATTATATTATTTTCATGAATAAATCAAATAAATGCAATTAAGTGAGCTTTTCCTGAATTATCAGTTGTTTCATCAATTTGTAGAGGAAAATTTGAATTTGCATTAATTTTAGCAGTATTTTCTTTAATATTTCAAGACAAATCTATAATTCTGTGATGAATTGTGTCATTTGAAAGTGGTACTTTACAAATGTCAATTTCTGCTGATTCACCTATCATTCTCTTTACAATTTTACGACAAGCAGGTAACATAATTTCTTCAGCTAATTTATGTGGTTTTAATTTAAGAGCAATTAATTCAGACACTTCATAAGAAGCTATATGAGCTTTTTCAGATACACTAAATTGCTTTATAAAAAAACTTTACTTGTTCTGTACTTGTGGATAATGAAATTTTGAAAATAGCTTTTGTCTTTTGGTGCAAGCGAAAGATGAGTAGTGAGCAAATGATGTTGGAGGTTGTTTGGAACCATGGCACTGTTTTCTAATTTACAACCACATACCACACACTTGGGAATAATTTGATCCTTTTCTGTTGTGTAAGTAAATCCAAATATTTACAATGAACATTATCTTTTTTGCCAGAGGAAATATTTTTACTTGATCTGGGCTTGGGCTTGTTAAGCTGATCGCTAACATCATCATTATCATTGTTAAATTTTTTTATCCATTTTAGAAAGATCTTTTAAAACAGAAATGGTTTTGTTAAAATTTTATTCAAAACTGCATATTGTATATTAACCCAGAATACATTTTAATTATATTTGACAACACAATATTATCCATATGAACACTTCAATCTGGCAATTAGTAAACTAAACAATATATCATATTATAAGCTAGTAACTAAAGCTGTAATAGTCATGCACATTGCACACTTTTCTGACATCACTTATGTATGGTTGCACACTTCAAAAATCTCAAGGCACACTACAGTGCCATGACACAGTGGTTGAGAATCACTGCTTGAAAGCATTATAATATTTTAAAAATGCCCTCTTGTATAAAGTCTACAGTACATGAGGTGAAAGTATGTGACTTCAATTTCACTAATATATATATATATATATATATTGTAACGATACATAAATATGTCGTTACATTAATTTAAAATAAAAACTTACAAGTTCGCAAATAAGAGTAAAAAACTAAACGCTAAAATTAAAAATGTTTGTTATACGTATATACATTCGCACAGATGCTAAACTTTAAAAATATTTTTTTCATAAACAAAAAAAAAAAAAAGTATCTGAACGTATTTTTTTTAATAAAAAAATACCAGATTGAAATATAAAAATATTTTAATAAAAAAATAATGTAAGTTAAAGTAAAAACATGTATTAATTAATTCCTGTAATCTGTAAATGGAAATGATTATTTATTAATTATCTAAAAGCTGTGTAATTAAAAAGTCAGATGAAAAGTTAGATAAGAGAAGAAAGAAATTTTAGCTTGACCAATGGAAGCACTAAGCCTTGGCTTGGACCCTAACGAAAGTGATAGACTAGTGATGTTTTGTTCATTGAATCCTTGTGGATAATATAAAAAAGGAAATACAGTTTTTTTCTGACAGTTCCAGCGTTGTGTGTTTGAGAGATGTGGTATGACGCACATACCACACTCTATAAAAAAAAAATGAAAAGACTGTGATACCTTGAACCAGCTATTGCCATCTCCAGAACATTACCTTCCAACGGAGGCGTCATGGGAATTGAAAGCAGAGGCCTGGACTCTTCTACCATAAGCTATATGAAATGAACAATTGTTAAAATCAATTAAGAACTTTCGTCAAGTTTTACAAATTGATAAACAAGCCAACTGAAATGTTAAAACGGACTCTTATCTGACTTTTGTAAGTTTTTAAATCAAATTAATAATGTTTAATTTTATATGTTTTCCGATTGATAAACATCATTTCCATTTTTTTTTTCTTATTGTAAAGATTATTTAAATGTATGAAATTTAAGTTGTTTATAGACGCTTGCATGGATTCGTTTGCGGTTAATTATATTTTGGTTTTCATATTTGATCAAAATATATAGACATTCGATAAATAATGATACCTTACGGTGAGTATCTAAAATGTATTTATTCGGATGTCTTTTTAGTTATTGGTGACAACACAAGTATCTTATGGTGAATACTATTGGGTTACTTATAAGTTTCCCTCTGCGATTGTCGGTATCAATAATTTTGTATTTTGATCGTTTATGTTTATTTTGAAATGTTTTTGACTGTGGAATCTATGTAATCGATCTATACCCAACATTTTTAAACAAATCTGTGCGAACGTATTTAAATGTTAAAATTAAGTCGGGTGTGAATGGCTATATAGTTTTGTAAAGTTGTATTAAGGGAGGGTAATCTTAGGTTATTCATTTCGTAGTTGAATTGGTTCAATGGATTGGATATATTTGTGTAATTAGTAGATGTAGTATGAGGTCCTCTACAGGCAGGATTATAGATATACGCCACACACCCTCTGTTTGCCTATGGATGGGTTTGTAAGTCGGCAGAAGACCGCAGTCCATTCCTATGGAGTTTTTTGTTTATTGTTCTACTTGCCAACAGATGTCACATTCCTGTTGGTGGAGAGTCAATGTCTTCTCTATTTCTACTTATTGTTCAGATGTACATTCCTGACAATATAGTATTTTGTGTTGTTGTATCATGCTACATTGAATACATGAATGTATCAGATGGATTGGCGCCAATTTGGTTGTGAAATTTGTTGCCTAAGGTTAAATCAGGGAAGAATATTTTCTTTTCAAATGCAGATCTATGTAGTCTATTCATACTTGACTATCTAAATAATAATTAAACTCATTGAAACTTAGTTAAATGTAAAATTAAAAGTTAATATAAAAATCTAAAATGTTAAACTTATTCCTCAAAATTTAAATATTATTTTATATGTGCGTAAATAAATATTTTTATATGTTAATTTCTGGCAGTGGCTTTTACTCTTTGATATTTAAGATATAAATTAAGATATAGATTTTTATCTCTGCATCTCCACTGAGCTAGTGACTTGGGCTAACGATCGGAATATTTAAATAAAGTGGAATCTTAACAGCGCGTATCTGCCTACTTTATAAATTTTTCTAGGCTCAAATGCCTAGATGGCGCCCTTGTAGTGCAGATATTGTTTTTGCGGTTAGATTCGATCTTCACTTTTATTCCGATTGGTACAATATATATATAGTTCCCTCACTAACTGGAAATATAGTAACATAAAAATAAGACTAGCTCAGATAAAATGATTATGCTCGGCTTAAATACATATAATCAATAATAAAGATATCCTATGATACCATCTACTATTAAACTAACTCTAGCTTATTAAGAAATAATAAATGGTTCGTTAGATTTCTAAAAATTAAATAAATAAAATATTAATAAATCACAAGACAAAAAAGTGAAGTACAAGCAGTAAAGAATTATATTGAGCCAATATTCCACGAGATACAACCTCAATGGCATAAGAATACTACCCTCCCCCCTATTATTTCAAATAATAAATTCATAGCATTCTTACGACTTTAAAATAATAATCAATTTAATATAATGCTATTAAATAAATCCTAATCTCTTTATTAAAATAATATAATTATAATTATCTCAAGTTTTTTAAAATAACTCTAATCAACTTATAATCTTCAGTAGTCAAGTATGATAAGGGATTTTGTATCATCCTTAACTACACCTAACTAATAATAATAATAATAAATAATAATAATAATAATAATCTTCAATTGATAGTTATCAATCTTATCTATTGTTCGATGTTATGGTAACTATCAATAATAATAATAATAATAATAATAATAATAATAATAATAATAATAATAATAATAATAATAATAATAATAACAATAAGTAATATAATATAATCTTTTAGCTTTCATATGGCATCTTAAATAGAATATGTCGTGTAATCTGAGAATATGTGGCAATGAATAACGTTGTAATTCTATGCAATAAATTATATAATTAATTGTGACCATAATAATAATGTAAAATGAAATTTCTCAAATATATTATATTGTGAAACACTGTGATTTCTGAAGTAAAAAATTATATTCGTACTGTGCAAATATTATGTTCTTTTGTTATTGGGCGATCATATATTTGTAATAGTGAATAATCAATACAACACAGAATTTTATAAAAAACAAGTTTAACAAAGTTTATTATTATAGACTTTTTAACAAAACCTATATAAAATATTTACAGTTATATTTTAGATAAATTACATATCGGCCTCATTAAAAAATAAAAATCAACAAGTAAATAAACCTTTACTCCGATTTATAAACTTTTGCACATTTATTTAAAATAATAATAATAATACTAATTACGAATACACTTATAGTTTAATATAATATCCATTAATTGGCATGTTTTAAACATATGTCTTTCGTAAGGATACGCGAAAATATGAAAATATAAACTACTGAAGTAACATTCACTTTTAAGATATGTTCATAGACTTTATAACAAATTAATCAAATTTCTATTATGATAGTGCTGATGTTATCTAAAATATTCATCTTAGTTTGTTAAATAAATAAATTGACTTGAATAAAGTAATATTATATACCTTGCTTGGCACTACTCTAATAAAAATCCCTATGTGTTGGTTTTATGTGTGTTCTAAAACATAAAACAATATTCACAAAAATATAAGTACTCTTTCTATTTTATGTGGTTTCTTCTGGATGCTCTATTTGTTAAAAATATGCATTACCATGTATATAGTCAAAATATCAAAACATTATTCAAAAATCTCGTGAATAATTTGTTATCTTTTATATATATATTATTAATAGTTTAATAAAATACGAAAATATTTATGATTTTTTATTATTATAGTTTGTATTTACTTTCAACCTCATTTGTATTCCACTTCAACATAAAACAAAGCAAGAAAAATCTATCTCATCTTCTTTCAAAATAATGATTCCATAATTCCAAAATTATTCATTATTTTCCTTCATAAATGCAGTTCTGTACGATGCAATAACTTTTCAAATTAAGATAGCAATATTATGTGTAGGCATGAAGGACTAACTAGAGTATAGACCCAATAGTATAAATATATGGGATGATCTACATGGCAACAGTGCATATAAAACGGTATAAATTCTCTGTCTAATGACCTCAAACATAAAATAATGTCCAGGCTATTTATTCAGCTCTTTCGAACATTTAAAAATATATAATATTAAAAAAGACACTGCCCATGGAAAATATATACAAATCCCAGGGCTCTGTTATTTGTACTTGCATAAACTACTAAAGTAATAATATAAGTTACTTTCTATTCTCCATAAATCCTACGTATTAGCATCCCATTGGTTTCTTTTCATAATCACAAGGTCACTATCACTTTAAAACTTCATAATAGATTTATCAATCTACATCGCAAAATTATCTAACATTACTCTAAACAATAAAGAAGATTCACGCATGACTTCAATAATCTAAAGCTACTAATAACAAAAAAAGGTTTATTTACTTTCAAAATTCAGCAATAGACATAGAAATAATTTTGTTTTCAGTTATTAAAATCAATATTTTAAAACACTTTAAAAATAGGGTTCCTCCACTAAAGAATCATATAAAAATTAGATGTACCAGTAAATTATATTACAGTAGTAATATAAAAGAAAAGTATGCATATCTTTTTTCAAAAAAAAATCTAGCTCATATTTTTAGAATAATAATGTTTTATGTGTATTTAATGCATGCACACATATTCATAAGTTCATATGATAAGGTAACACTATAACAATATTCCAAGAAATTTAAAAAATATATACATCATGTAAAAATTTATCTATTTTACAAATGTACCCACAGTGACACTAAATCTTGTTGGTCACTCTTAAATGTTTTCTGGTCCCATATTTCATAAAAGAAACATATTAAACAATAATAACATTTACTCAGCAAAACACTATCCTACTTAGAAAAATATTTATAAAAAAAAAAACTTTGCAAAGAATTAAATATTCCTTATAATAATAATTATATTAAATTAATAGATATTTATATGTAATTTTTCTGCCTAACAATAATAAAAAAAACTTAATACTATTATTAGTAAGCAAAATGATAAATGAGACTATATTTACGAAAACTCCAACCCGCCATAAAGTTCAAATAAAAAATTTTTTTTTTCTTCTAATATTTCTTCATTAGAAGTCCTTCATAGAAGCTTACTCCTCAACATTTGTAGCTAGGACAACCACTGTCTAACACTTTAGAATAAAAACTTTTTTCTCCTTCCCTCAACATGATTGCTCATGAACAAAAAAAAATGAATATGAAGTGAAGTCGACTTTTGTATCCAACATTATTTCAAAGAATAATTATTAATCATTTATGAAAGTCTATAAAATACAGTTAATTGTCTGATAGCTTTTAGGAAAAATAATTATTAAATGTGTGATATCACTGGAAAAGTTTTTAAAATAATCTCCGAAGTTTTCCTATTTATTAGAATCCTACATGGGCTTTTGATGCATCAGTTACGGCTATATAGATCCACGTATTTGTAAGGAAAATACGCATTTTATATTCCATTAAAATAAAATATCATTTACTTGTAGTTTAAATAAAGTCATTATAAAGTTATATTTTAGTCAGGATAATTTTATTTTTGATTACTTATTATTTTCCTTTTTGATGAATAATTTTAAAAAATCACTTTTTTAGAATATTAAAATGATTTACAGTCTTTTTTTCTAATGACAACTTGTGCAGTACTATTGGTTTTTATATCTTTATCACCACTTCAAGATAAGTTTATAATAAGCTTTAAAAAAACAATATTTCTTTTAAAATATTTACCGCAACTTTTTTAAAAATATACTTTTTAAAAAATATTAAAAGTTAAAGTTTTTACCGTATAGCTTTTGTTTTTCAAATACGGTCATCTATCCTGAAGATATAATGCATTTAAAATATTAAATTTTCGAAGAATATTTCTGTTTAACTTCCTTGTTAATGTCCAAAATATTAAAATAAATAATATATCTTTTTTCAAAAATATTTTTAAAATTATACTTTTGTTATTTCTACTTCCATCCTTACTTTTCTAAAATACACACGCATTTCTGGTATTAAATCCATAGCTACTGTGAAGCTGGCTCAAGCTTTAATAGAATAATTGGTAGGGAATTTTAGAAAATTTAATAACGCATAGTTTTAGCTTAGTAAATTTATAATCTTTTCAATACTCTTTTTTAAAACAATAATTTCAAGTAGTAAATTAGGCAATACTTTGATATTAAAAAAAATAAATTATTAAGAAAGTTATTTAGTTATTACGTTATAAAAACACATATTTTATCACTCAATTAAGTTATTAAAAGCACCCCAGAAAAATGAAAATATCTACTTTTATATTAAATTAAACTGGTAATTTGATTGGCTATTAAATTTTTAACTTGTGATCTAATTTGCATATTAGCCAATGTTACACAATCAAAATTTAAAATAAAAATGACAACTCATTAAATATTATTTAATTCTAAATTAATTTTATACTTTTATTTAAACAAACTAAACATTTTTAAATAACATTTTAAAAATAATACTTTAGTAATTTATCCAATATTTATTTTTAATGTATCTATTGTTAAAAATTTTAACTTTATTAACTATATTTGTTTTAAAACTAATTAAACAATTATTATAACATTTAGGTTTTATCTTATGATATAACAAATGTTTCAATTTTTTAACAATTCTAAAGCAATTTTGAAACTTTATTTAGAAATCTTGTAAGCACAAAAGTATGAGTACTTGTGTCACATGTCTTTCAAATCCAGACAGAAGGTAAAAAATTTTATTTGCTGTCTGATAACAGAAATAAATATTTAATTACAAAAAATATTATTTTAAAGAATAGTAATATAATAATAGAATTTGGAATAATAATTTTGATACTATTAAATTAAACACATCTGTCTATCATTTTAAATATATTTTAAATAAATAATTTATAACACAAATATTAAATATAATTTTTATTTTGAAATACATTAATTTATTTAATTTTGAGTCATTATTTTAAAACTAAGTTTTAGCACTTTATATATTAGGGTTTTTTAGCATATTGTTTTACTATGGCCAGTTTTCTTAATCATACAAAAATTATAATGTTTAGCTTTACTTTATTATTTTAACATATTAATATAGTTTTTATGAATTTACTACTCTCACTTTACTTTAACAGAGCATTTTAAAACATTATCAACATCATACAGTAGTCATACTAATTAAAATGTATCCTTAATTTAAAATTTTTTAAAAATTGGCTCTGTGAATCTATTTGGACCTAACCAAAAGGGTACTATATATATATATTTTTTTGAGAGTACCACATGAGCCTCACCTAAAACAATTTGATTCTTTATGAATTTACCTGTGCCTATATCAAATTAACAGATATAAATAACCTACACCTGTCTTAAGCTTTTCATATATCAGCTATATACATAAACTAATTAAATATTAAAATAATAATTCTAAAACTGAATTATTTTAATATATTTATATGCATACATAAATAAATGTTTCCAACTAATAGTTGTTTTTATTAACCAAAACTTGACATTGACAAAGCCTTAAGTCAACATTGCATTTTATCAATTGAAACAAAGGAAATAAGCGTTTGGAGTTCATTACAAATTGTATATTTAAACAATGAAGAGTGTGAGCATGATTATGTGATATGCTTTCGGAAATTAATCCAAGTATAAAAACAAACTAATATTGTTATAATAATAATCTTCTATTTAGTTATCAAAGCAATAACTACGTCGTCGGTAAATTTAGATGTGTTCAAATTTAGAACACATTTAAGAAAAAAAGAAGATTCACTATTTTAAAACTATCTTCAAGTAATTAATTTACTTACTTTTAATATTATAAAGAACTAAAAAAATAGTCATTTAAATTGACAAGGTTATAAGAGAAATCAATGTCTTCGAAATGAGTTTTCAAAATATATGTTTAAGAAGACAAAAATTTACAAAAATGTTCTCTGGCTAGACAATTTAAGCCAAGGATTTCTGCTGATGTTTTAAACCTGAACATGTAAATTTATTCCTACTTAATGCCTAAAATATAATCATCTTAATTTCCAATAAAAAAGCTGTTTTAATAATGGACTATTTTAATGAAGATGTTAAATATTTTACTACACAAATATTTAAAATAATGAATATTTGGATTGCCTCTTCGAAGTATAATCAATGAACTTTATCTTTCAACATTCATCTTCATTTTATTTCATCTAAGGAAGGATATCCAACCATTATTCTTTCTAGTCTTGGATTACTTCATTGTGTACTTTAATAACTCATAAACTTTATTTCCTTTGGGATAATTATATTTACGTGGAAAAATTACTTCGTATATTAAATTGGAAAACTGATAAGATGAACATTTTATTTTTATTTATTTAATAAAATCTAGATGTTGATATTTTGATATATGTTCTGATGAAAGTGATGGTTGACTAAGATAAAAGTTTTTAAATTATTTCAATTTGGAAGTAAGTTTTATTATATTCCAAATTGAACCTTACCTGACAATTATCATAATTTATTTTTAATCAGTAACATAATTAATATAATAATACATTCTATTGTTATTCTAGGGTGAATGGATGTTATCTGGTACAAACATATAACACACACTGAATCATTTTATTGACACAATACGTAGATTTATAATGTATGGTGGTATTATTTATTGTACACCTGATTTTAAATTATGTATATGTAAATAATTATATTATATATTTTTTGGATGTTAAATAGTTTATTATTGTATTATATATAAGCACAGATTATAATTCTAAATTTTAATATTTTAATTATTTACGTGATAATATTTTTGTTTCTATTACTGATTAAAATGTGTTAAACTTGATTTTAAAATTAAACACGTCTCGTTTGTTTATTTTATTTAGTCATTTTATAAAACCAATAATTATAATATACATACTCACGCATATATGTGTTAAATCAACTTAGTGATTTAATATTTATAAAGTTATATATAGCTAATACTAAATTTATCATTACTATGGAATATTTGTGGAAATGACTGAAGAGAGTCAATTGCGATTTCTACTCTGAGCTCAAATTCCGAGAGTAATGAGGTTATTAATAGAGGAGTGGATTGAATTATATTTTAAATCACATCATCCATGGCATTCTATAAGAAGACTCAAAGTCCAAATATAGTTAGATGCGACTTCCTTGAGCCCTGAAAAGGATTGTCCCATTATAATATATATATCATTGCTGCACACAGCTGTACGAAGGGATGGCAGTTAATAAATATTAAAATATAAAAATCATGCCAGCCCATGCATGGCAATGCAAGACAAGAAAAAATACCAGGTACAGAGCTACAAATATGCAGCCAAAATATCTGTCTCTTTAATCACAAATACCAGAAAATATTGCCAGACAAGTAAGAAACATTCAGTGAAGTTCATTATTAAATTTTTATCAATTTTTCTGTAAAATAAAGAATTGTTATGAATCTATATGGAAATACAATCTTCACATTATATCACAACCACAAGTAATATATAAATCAGAGTCTCTCACACATCCTGGGAAACTTATCCCTTGACTATAATTTAAAATTCACACTAAATAAAATAAATAATATGTTTAGTTAAACTTTTGATCCATCCAAAGATTATTAACCTGAATTCAAACACTCTTTCTAATGCTTTGAAGATATGCAATTTAATATACATAACCATTAAAGATAATTTACTAAATTCAAACACATCAGTATTTGCTACAGTGGACTAAATATACTTGTTACAAGTTACAATCCTAATACGGCTGTTGTATTATCATGGAAACTTTTATTTTAATATACTATCACTTATGCCATGTTAGGTTTTCTCTTTCTTCTGTATTCATTTTATATATTTTATTAACTGAACATTAAACTTACTACTGACCTGCTTATTGTGACACATAAATCTCATAAGAAAAAGTAAAAAAAAGAAAAAATACTACAAGAATGACAAGAAGGGTGTGAAATTTAAACAAATTATACTTTTTAATACAAACTCTATACATCAATTAAAATAATAAAGTTAACTTTTATCTATAATATATACTCATGCAAATGTCAATCTACTGATCTATAATACACTTACATAATATATATTCATCAAATATAGACATGTCATTAAGAAAATACATTATCACTAAGTATAACAGAAAATTGAATGCACACAAGAAATTAAAGAAATTTACTTAATCACTGTGAAGAATTTAGTGCAATATAAAAATTTTACAGAACTAAATTCATATACATAAGTCACTAATATTTTACTATAGTAATCATCTATGGTGAAAGTTTAAAAAGATCAATCACATGTGACAAAAATCAAAAGTTTAAACATAGTTGTGTTCATGTATGGAACATGTACTTTTTCTAGAGACTACTATTTATTTGAGGGTTTCTGTGTGGAACATCGATTTTACTGATGGAGCTTTCAATATGGACCATTTTTACTTTGCCAAACATTTCATATTCACTTCTCAGCATACTTTTGAATCACTTTATCTTATGGGTAAAGCTTCTTAGTTTAATGAGAATTTGATGTTTATTAATTTAATTCATAATCAGAAAAAATCTTAAGATGTGGCAGACATATTTGGCAATCATTATATATTGTTCTGGACTCTGGTAATGATTACAGCAGATAGATGACATACTTGGCTAAAGCAGGCATTTTTTAAAACACGTAAATGACGGCTTTTCCAGTAATAACGACTGATAGACTTTATGCTCAAGCACTGGAACACTTTTGAAAACAACTGAGGGAAAGAATTTGTAGTTTACCCCACTATTCTATAGAATGTTTTTTTTTTTGGCTTTTGGTGCATCACTTCAAGTTGTGGATGATTTGAAGCCACTTAAAATATGCTTTACTATAATTTTATATTAATATGAAATAAATAGTTTTCAGAAGATTTTTTTAATTAAACCACTTTAATTGGCCTTATCTTAATTTATTTTTACTTTCTTATTCTCCCTGTTACTATAGTCAAATTTCTGGATATCTGTTACTATGATTGAGTAATTTTGTACATTTTTATTTAAAATTAAAATTTTACTGCAAAGATAACAAAATTACCACAAAAAAAAAAATATATTTTGCTATCAAAATTGAAAACGTCTAGTTTAAATGAAACAAAAGTGAAAAATTTGTTTTCGGAAAATGGATACAAATTGATTTTCTTTTTCCAATTCATGTTTTAATAAATTACTCTTACTTTCAAGTGTTTTCTTTTTTGGGGGAAAGAAAATGATTTTAAAAAATATTTGATTTTAATTATTATTTTTTGCTCACTAAATACATTTAATTATTATGAATGTAGATTAAAATGAAACAACCAAAACTAAAATGAAATGAATTTATTATATATTGAAATGTGTTTTATGTGAATCAATTCACACCCACATGCAATTGGTTTAGTTGAATATTACTCAAAATGAAAAAAGATGTAAACACATATATTTACCTTTATTATAATAATTTAATATACATATAATAAATAAATGAAAAGTTATGTAGATATATTGATAAGCCAATAGATATGCAAGAATTTAGGAATATAAGCTGTTGGTTCATTAAGAAGGATGTTGTTAAATAGACCGACATGTATATAAATGTATAAATAAAAAATCCAGTTTATAAGCAATCTGAAGATGGAACTAGTTTGAAGATAAATATAGATTGACAGAAAGGCAAGTAAGAAGAGTTTTAGTCAAATAACAGATGGCACTGAAAATATATTAAGAAAGAAATTTAGTTGATGTATTGTTAAATAGATAAATATATAAGCATGTCATCAGACAG
Organism: Epiperipatus broadwayi; assembly: GCA_028023455.1. Taxonomy (NCBI): domain Eukaryota; kingdom Metazoa; phylum Onychophora; class Udeonychophora; order Euonychophora; family Peripatidae; genus Epiperipatus; species Epiperipatus broadwayi. The sequence goes on from JAQFVV010012593.1 coordinate 200,807, forward strand.
ACAAGATTGTAAATTGATTGCTATGAATGTAGGTAGTGGTAAATCCAGTAAACTTAAAAACCATATGATAGATAGAGTGGCAGACAAACAAATAGAAATCTATGTAGTAATGTTATTATTCAGAACCCATATATTTGGGGAAGGTTCCAATATGCTTATGTAGCTTATTATATGTGCAGTTAAATAATATAACATACAGGCTAATAGGGAGTTGAGTAGGAATGTTTTTGTAAGTAGGTAAAAAATTTAGTCAAAAAGTAGATAGTGTGACAAATATATAGTTCTTTACATTGACATAGTATAATATAAATTAAGTCAGGATGGTGGGTATGCATATAAAATGATTGGTACTTTATATTATTCTAACATAGATAAATAAAAGGCAGTTACATAAACAGGTTAGGTTCTCATTAAGTAAAATTAAAAATTAATATAGAGATAGAATATAAGGAGGTTTTTAGTTGGCCAGCTAATTTGTAATGCAGGCTAATAGGAAAATATAAATAGTTACGTATGTTGAGAGATGTGCATAAAGATACATTTAAAAAAATCTTTTATATAAGTAGATATACTGCTGGACAATTTATAGATAAATTATGTAGATAGTTGTGCAAAATAATGTGGAGAGACTTGAAAAAAATGAAAATAGGTAGAAAAAAATGTAGGTGGAATTTTCACCAAAACAAAAGAAAACATGCAGTATACAAATGAGTTCTTAGGTAGGGAAATAGATAGGCAAATAATAATAAAATAGAATATTTATAACTTTTGTAACTGTTATAATTTTGTACTGTTTGAATCTCTTTAGTGTGGGGATAAAGGCCTATATTATGAATCATGCTGCCCTGGATATTCATGTTATTTGTTTTATGATCAACCTGGACTCAGATTTGGTCAATGTTTTAGGTAAGTAAATGTCATATAACATTTCTTTCTAATTATAATAGACTTTTAAATTATCCAAAATGTTTTAGTAACCATGTATTTTATACACAGAATTAGAATTTCTGGAAGTGTGGTGAATTTACATAAGTATAGTACTTTCAATATAATCATATACATCAGTAATGAAATTTTTCTCATTAATAATAGATCATGTAATCCTAAAAAAGTCTTCAAAATAGAATTCAATGTCAACGTTATATTTGTTGTTTCTGCCTATTTAAAGTATGTTTTCTATATTCATTCATCCCACTAAAAGTATAAATATAAATCTCTTTTTTACAGACTTTCATATTTATAGTGAAGGTCATTTTGGATAATCTATTTTAAATTACACACACATGCACATGCATACACGCACACACATATAATCAAAACTACACCTCAACCAAACTAGCTTAAATATGTTATTTTATAGTTCTTTACACTTGAGAAGTCTGTTTATAGCAGTGAAACTATTGCTAGTGTTTTAGAGTTTATTTTTGGCTAGTCTGACTGAATTCTGAATTGGTGGTAATTTTGATTATTTATTGACTAGTTTAGCTTTATGCTTTAAATGTTTATTTATTCCTTTTCCCTTCAGAAGCCTGATAAATGAATCACTAATAACCTATAAAAATAAATTAGTAATGAAATAAAATTTCATAAATATATATAATTATTCTTAATTGAGTTTCATTGCACAGACAAATATATAATATATTTTTAAAATAAATTAAATTAGTATTAAATATTATAAATCAATAACTAAACAAATGGTAGTTCATGAACAAATGACATTAAAACTCTTGCCACATAAATATAACTAATTATTATACACAGTTTTACATTTTATAAAAGTAATTTTACTTAAATACTGAATCCATTTCAACTGTCATTAATTTTTTTTAATAAAATGGAAGCAAACGTCATCAATTCAAATTCCAGGATTCTCGAATTTTAACACTAGTTGCTTCTTCATTTATCATATTCTTTTTATTTCTACTTATAAAAATTGCCTCCTTAATTTTTCTTTTATTATGTTTTTCTTCTTTGTGATGAATTTCAACATTTCCAATATCAAAATTAAATTTATATTTACAAGTCTTTTCGTGATCTAAGAAAACTGAACCTATCACTAAATCATTATTATTTTTATTTATTATATGTCTGTATAACAATTAATGCTCCATAATTTTTTTTCTACACTGCATCTTGATTCACCTATATATGATACCATGCATCCATAAAAATTTGATAAACAACATTACTTTTTGCTTGTGGGTATGACAGTTTTAGAATTATTGACAGACTTATTAACATTATTTAGAATGCAAAAGGAAACATTAAATATATCCTTAATTATACTTTTGAAAAATTAATTTGAGAATATAAAATAGAAATCTATTTTTATATTAATCTTCAGCTCCTTCACATTATAATACTTTTTTTAAAATCGATATAAAGTATTATTAATCTGTTCCTTCTTATAACTAATTTCAAATACATCCTGAATAAATATATTTATTACTTTTGTAATGACATAATTTTTTATTACAAATCAAAAAAAAATCTAAAACTTACCATCTTATGCATAATTGGTTCTTTTGATTTACAACTTTAAATATCCCTTTTTTGCAATGTTTTGATTACTAATGTATAACTTAACATATTGAAATAAAATCCTTGTTTTTTAAATAGCGCTTTACGAAAAAAGGGGAAGCTTAGTATTATTAGAAAAGAGTTATATGGCTGAGCACTTTCAGAGAACTTAAGTCTCCTTATTCATAACCTATTAAAGACTTAAGTTTTCTGAAAGTTCTCAGCCATATAATTCTTTTCTAATAATGCTAAGCTTCACTTTTTTGCGTAAAGCGCAATGTAAAACTTAACATATTATTATTTTTTGCAATAATTAAATCCAATTATTTAATATTTGACTTGATGACATTTGCTTATATTATGATTTTTTAAATATTATACAGCATTTGAAGAAGATTAAGTAATTAACAAAAAGTATTTTTAAGCCAATAAACATCACATGACCACCTCCTCTTATGCTTGTGTATAACTGTTGTTATACAGAAACTAATCTGGGGATATTGAATGAGTAGGCACTAGATGGGAAGTTTATGCACAAGCCATCTGGCATCCATTGATTACTCTAGCTTGCTGTGTGAGCTTCTAAGATCTAGGTGTAGTGCTCTTAAATCCATGGCTCCTCACTGATGAAGACCATGAGCCAGAAATTAGTCTGGAGATATTGGATGAGAAGGCACTAGATGGGGATTTTTTTATGCTCAAGCCTTCTTGCATCCATGATTATTCTAGCTTGCTGTGTGTAGCAATATATATAGTGAATTTTACCTTTTTTAAAAAAGTACTTTTGCTAATTGTAATACTGTGTATAATAATTAATCGCTATTATATTTATTAAATTGTATTATTATTATTACAATATTTATTAAATAATAGACATTTTATTTGTGATATATATTATAACAGTTCAGAGGAACAGAGGTAAAAACTTTGTTTGATAAAAAATGATCATCATCAGACCTTATTACTACACAAAATTTAAAGATTAAATATAAACAGAATGACTATGAGTATGAAGAAAGAGCCTGCAAAATTAGCAAAACCAAGGCTAACTATATCAATTATACATTTACCTGCATCACACAAAAGCAGTTAATCATTTATCATCATGAATGATCAACCACAAAACACAACAGTCAATCTTATGATTAGACTTCAAATGAATCTATTATAGACAGCTAATTATTTAACACTTGTCAGCTTGGGGCAGATTATTTAAACAATAATTTGGATGCACATACCCAAGTGCTAAACCAAATAATGCTGAGATACTAAGACATGCTGATCATCATCAATGCTGTGATCACTTGGTATCATTAATGTACCAGCCAACTGTACATTTAATTTCTAAATAAATAATTAAAATAAAATGTAGTGCAAGAACTTTAGAGAATATCCTTTTTGTATTGTCCAGCATCATTAGCATCTGGATATCTATAATAATAAATATAAACCTCTTTTATACAACTGACTGTTAAGCATGAATCAAGCTTAATGAACAAAAGCTTTATAACTGTTATTGTAAGCAAGAAGTATAATACAAACATGTATTTTAAATCTATTTCAGAATTAATTAAATTCACTCAAATAGCATAAAATTAAATTTATTAATAACAAATTACATTAAGAATTGTAGAATATAGCTATACATATAAATTAATTTTCTATTTTTGATTAATAGAAAAAAATAATATATCACATTGTGATTTGCAAATGCACCTATATAAAAGCACTCAGATGTGCTGTATAATAATTTTAAAACTAACATATTCAAATTGTCATAGACATAAAAAATCCATTTTTAGTATATATAATAATTAATTTAACAATTTGTAGAAATTTTTAGATGTTTACATGACTCATGTCTATATAAATAAACACAGACATGCTGTATAAAACATTTATTTATTTTTAATGATATATAAATAAAGATCAATATATGTTTGGGTATCCATTCAGATGTGAGTACATACAGATGTTTATGTCCCAATGATATTTCATTATTAAACAAATAAACTTATTAAAAATATTGTTTTCACCAAACATAATTAATTCATTGTCAAATATATATATACATAACCAATGCATATGTGTATATATATTTTTTTACTAATCTAATTTATTGGCTTACTATTTTAATTGTAAATAATAATAAAAAATGAAAAAAAAAATTACTTTTTTGACAGACTTTCATAAAAGTTTTTATTTTATTTTTTTCAGGTTACTCTTAATTAATTATAAACTTCTTTAAAAATACTTCAGCAAGTTCTTTTGTTTAATATAAAAATATTTTTGCAGTTTTCCTTTTTAATAAAATATTCTAGAAAATGCAGCTTACTTTTAGTTGAATAGTTATTTATTTTATAATTTAAAAATTACAATTATAATTTTCAAGAAAATATTTAAAAGGTACTTTCTGGTTAGCTGCACCCCAGCCGCTAGAGGCGCTGTTTCTGTGTAAACACACAAATATCCAGAGTAAAAGCCAAAAAAGCAGACGACGCAAATTCCAGCCGCTAGATGGCGCTGTTCACCATGCTTATGCACAGGAAGCTTCCACAAGCCAGCTGGCAGCAAAACTGCCCACCTGGTGGCGCTGGTTGCAATGCATAAGTCCATTTAACTTACATTGTCTGCTACCAGCACTACCAAGAACCTAGGTGGCGCTGATTCCCATAAACAGATATAGTTTACACTGTCCGCTACACCAAGATTCTAGCCCACTCCGTTGGGTGGCGCAGTTTCTCCACGTTTACACAGGGAGAAACAGCATTCTCTAACCGCAATATTATTGCAAGAGTAACGTCTACGCACATATTACTTAAAACATACGCAGTATATAATATAAAGGTGTCAATAATGTAGAAGTCACATCTATTTAAATCTGCTTTGATTATTAATACTGTTACATGGAATTTCATCCTGTCATAAATCCATGTATTTTACATTCATTGTTTTTAAAAATAGATCTTTTTTTTTTAATTTTTTTTTCTAAAAATGATTTTTTTTTTTTTAAATCAAAATATGACCACGACTATTTACATTTGCTTTCACAACGTAACATTCTAATTTCACCTGATTTTAAATTAATTTATTTTTTAGAAACGATCTTTTTTTAAAGATTATTTTATGTAAAAATAATTTAAAAAAAAAAAAAAAGTAATCTTTACAATACTGTAATCATTAATCAAAATAAATAATAGTTTATTAGTTGATATTGTGAATTGGTAAATATTCAAGATTCTTTAAACCATCTAGCTACTTGCAAAAATCTGTAGAGATTATAAACAGTAAATAAATTCAAGTATAATTATTATTAATTCTTTTAAGTTTGCCCGTATTTGTTTTGATCACAATCAATCTCGTAAGTTAATAATTGTTGAAATCTACGGAAAATGCTATAATACATCATAATGAGAATTCTAGACATATCATTCAAGTATAATTTCAAGTCACTACGAATCTTTTATGAACTGTCATTTTAGTAATGGTTATTAGAATTTGTTAATAATCATAACCTAAGATTGATCGTATAATATCAGAGGATAAAAGAATGAACTTATGTAGACTGCTGGAAGTGATGAAGAGAAAAATAAATATGCTATTAATTAATGAAGCTGAGAAATTGTCAACAATACAATCTATCATCATCATCATCAACAACAACCATTATCAATCCACTGCAGGATGAAGGTCTCTCCAAGTTTAATCCACCTCCAATCTTTAGCTTCTCTTCTCCACATCATCCCTGCACACTTTCTTATTTCATCTATTCATCTCACATGTGGTCTCTTCCTGGGTCTTCTACAATCTCTTGGAATTCAGTTTAAGATTTCAATTGTCCATCTATTATCATCTCTTCTAGCAATATGTCCAGCCCAACTCCACTTTAATCTTTTAATTTTTTCAATAAAATCAGTTACACCTTATTGTTCTCTTACTGATATATTGCATTTTCGATCTCTTCTTGTTACTCCAACATGCATCTCTCCATACTTCTTTGAGTGGTCTGAGGTCTCTGTATTGCTCTTCTATTAAGTATCCAAGTCTCAGATCCATAAGTAATAACTGGTAAAACACATTTGTTAAAAAAAAAACCATTTCAAACACATAGATATATTTCCTTTTAGTATCAAGTTATTTCTACCAAAAGCACTCCAAACAAGTTTAATTCTATGATTAATTTCATATATTATGTTTCCATCTGTATTAATAATCTGACCAAGGCATTTGTAACTATTAACTTCTAACTTATTATAAACAATCTTTATTTTCATATTTTGAGAAAATTCATTAAACATTACTGTAGTCATTTTAACATTTATCTTTAGTCCTAATTTCATCTGATAACTACTGGAACATTTCCTGAAACTCTAAAGCATTATTTTCAAAAACAACTACATCATCTGCAAAATCTAAATGACTTAAATAATCTCCATTTACTTTCACTCCTTTAGTTTCCCATTTAAATCCATAAAATACTTCTTGCAACACTGCTGTAAAAAGTTTTGGAGATATGGTGTCACCCTGTCTCAATGTTGACTTTACTAGTATAATATATAATCTTATTGTTGCTGAAATATTCTTAAAATATGACAATATCCTGGATCTATACCCTGATGATCCAATCCTTTAATCACTGAAGAAATGTTTATAGAATCAAATGTCTTTTCATAACCTACAACTTTTCTCAATACCTGGATATGATCTACTGTACTAAAACCATTTTTAAATCCAGCTTGTTCACTTGATTAGTGGAAATACAATATTCTTTGTACACGAGTTGTAATTATTGTGGTAAAAATTTTGTTAAATCAAAGTTTGCTATAAATAAATTGTAATTACTTTGATAAAGATTTTGTATAAAACTGGTAGAAGATTGAAAATCTGTATTTTCTAATACTTCCTTCTGTGCTAATATTTTCTTTATTACTTTTTCAAAATATCAGTATTATTACCAAATTTTCCCAATCATTTTATACATCCTTTATCATTTAGACATTTAATATATAATTTAGCTAATATTTTTATTTTATTTTTTCATCTCATTCTAAGATATCACTTATTATTTTATTATTTTAAGGAGCCTTTCATTTCTTCATAGATATCATGGGCAATTCAGAAGATTTAGTAACTGTAGTAGATACTTTGTTTTCTTGTTTTTATTACTACATAATTCTTTATAAATGTCTTTCTCACATTGCATCATGTCTGTCATCTTCCTTTTTAGTAATAGTTCTATTTTTTTACTTTTTATTGTTGAAACATCTTTCTTTCAAATAACAAGATGTTTTCCACTTTTGAGATTTTTATTTTCTTTCATAGATTTTCTTGCCAATTCAAAATTATCTTTTAATGTATTTAATTCTTTTTTATGCCATTTTACAAAACTGTAAATACTCAATTTCTTTAATGGATTATTTTTAAAATTTTCCATATTTTTTAATACATTATTTTATCTCAGTAGAAAATTTATTGATCAATTGTTGCTTTTTTATACCAGCTATCTTTCTTGCAGTTCTTACTAGTGTACCAGTTATCTTCATATTAATTTTATTCATTTCTGAACAATGTTTAAAATCTGTTAATTATTTTAAAACAATTTTACAAGTTCCAATTCACGTTCATTAACTTGTTTTATAAGATGAATATATTAACAATTGCTAATACTATATTGCTTAATATTTTTTTTCTCTAGATTTATATTAACATGTAACTGACATCTTACTAACTAATAATCACTGCCTATGTTCAATCTATTAAAAATATTAGTCTTGAAATACATATTTTTTCATTATCAAAATATAATTCAATTCTGCTGCACCTTCATATGGATACTTCCATGTCAATTTCTATACCCTCTATCATATCTATCAAAATAACCAAATTTACCCTTAGCACTTTCATCTTAGAGACATATACCAATTTTAGCATTAAAGTTTTTAAGATATTGTTAGTCTAATTAAAAGAATTTTGTACATTCATGTAAAAATTATTGTTTTTTCATCACAATGAAGTTGTTAAAGAATGAAACTGAATTATCTGCATTTTTTATTTTTCATTAAGTTGAAAAATTAATATTACCAAACTACCTGATATAACACTAAAGACCATAATGTTATTCTTTCACTTTTTATTTAAAAAGAATCTCATTTCACTTATGCTTTCAATATTTGTTTCTTTGTTGTAAAATATGTATCTATTTTTTAAATCAATAGACTTATTTCATTTAACTTCATAAACTTCATGGTTTACTTTTAATCTGTTCTTCCAATCTGTGCAATCTTTTATTGCTTTAAAATAATCCAAAATAATTAAAGGTCATCACTAAATGGTGGCCTAGGTCCATAATCAGGGGATTCTAAATACAGTTCCCCCTTTAGGGTGCTAACTGCTACCTTGACTGGCAACTTTACAATTTCCTGTAAATAAGAGCCATAATTAGTTTTGTTTATCATGATTGTAAATATCTATAAAAAAGCTTGCTCACACACATCTTCAAAAAAACTTAACCAATATTTCAATTAGAACTATCAGGCAACTGAAAAGAAAGATTATTAAATTCAGAGGTAAAAGCTAGGAAACTCACCACATCGGCTGATATGTGTTGTGAGCAGCTTATACACTTTGTTTATTATATAAATAATTATTTAATAATAACAGTTGCAATGACAGGAATATATAAAGGTATATTAGACCATTAAGTACTATTGAATAACATAATTTAAATTTAAATTGTACAAATTCCAAAATGCACTTAAATTAAAATCAGTCAGATTATCAGTTCATCAGTGAGTCTCTGTTGTTATTAAAATATTCCCCTTCTATTTTCCATTTGCATTATCTATGTGTTTAGATCTTAAAAAAACATATTGTCATAATTTGATTTAAATAATATAACAATCATTGACAGTGAACAGAATGAAAGGAATTTGAAAATAAAAATAGTATGATTTATTAATAACATCTCAATAACTAATTGAAAATTCAACAATATTTAATTAAAAGCAATTTCAATTATATGAAAAAAAATTACATTAAATTATTTTTTTACAGTTCATTTAATTATTTAATATATTGCTATTCTAAAATTTTCTTTTTTGAAAAGGATACTTTGCACCAAAATGCATTTAACTTATTAAGTATGTGCTTCTGTCAACAATAACTGTTGGAAAACAAGTTAGTATATATTTTAAAATATATATGTTTTTAATCATGTTTCTACAAATTATATTTTTCAAATTTAAATAAGAAAATTAAAAATATATATATTTTAAAACATTTAAAATAAAATAAACAATTTTGACAATTTTCTTTTTTATAATTAATGACATAATGAGTGTCTATATTTTACAATTGTTAATATATTCATCTTATAAAACAAGTTAAAGAACGTGAATTGGAACTTGTAAAATTGTTTTAAAATATTAACAGATTTTAAACATTGTTCAGAAATGAATAAAATTAATATGAAGATAACTGGTACACTAGTAAGAACTGCAAGAAAGATAGCTGGTATAAAAAAGCAACAATTGATCAATAAATTTTCTACTGAGATAAAATAATGTATTAAAAAATATGAAAAATTTTAAAAATAATCCATTAAAGAAATTTCAGTTTTGTAAAATGGCATAAAAAAGAATTAATTACGTTATAAGATAATTTTGAATTGGCAACAAAATCTATGAAAGAAAATAAAAATCTCAAAAGTGGAAAACATCTTGTTATTTGAAAGAAAGATGTTTCAACAATAAAAAGTAAAAAAATAGAACTATTACTAAAAAGGAAGATGACAGACATGATGCAATGTGAGAAAGACATTTATAAAGAATTATGTAGTAATAAAAACAAGAAAACAAAGTATCTACTACAGTTACTAAATCTTCTGAATTTCCCATGATATCTATGAAGAAATGAAAGGCTCCTTAAAATGATAAAATAATAAGCGATATCTTGGATGAGATAAAATATATATATATATTAGCTAAATTATATATTAAATGTCTAAATGATAAAGGATGTATAAAATGATTGGGAAAATGTGGTAATAATATTGATATTTTGAAAAAGTAATAAAGAAAATATTAGCACAGAAGGAAGTATTAGATAAATAAAGATTTTCAATCTTTTACCAGTTTTATACAAAATCTTTATCAAAGTAATTACAATTTATTTATAGCAAACTTTGATTTAACAAAATTTTTACCATGATAATTACAACTCGTGTACAAAGAATATTGTATTTCCACCAACCAAGTGAACAAGCTGGATTTAAAAATGGTTTTAGTACAATAGATCATATCCAGGTATTGAGAAAAGTTGTAGGTTATGAAAAGACATTTGATTCTATAAACATTTCTTCAGTGATTAAAGGATTGAATCATCAGGATATAGATCCAGGATATTGTCATATTTTAAAGAATATTTCAGCAACAATAAGATTATATATTATACTAGTAAAGTCAACATTGAGACAGGGTGACACCATATCTCCAAAACTTTTTACAGCAGTGTTGCAAGAAGTATTTTATGGATTTAAATGGGAAACTAAAGGAGTGAAAGTAAATGGAGATTATTTAAGTCATTTAGATTTTGCAGATGATGTAGTTGTTTTTGCAAATAATGCTTTAGAGTTTCAGGAAATGTTGCAGGAGTTCGCAGATGAAAGTAGGACTAAAAATAAATGTAAAAAAGACTACAGTAATGTTTAATGGATTTTCTTAAAATATGAAAATACAGATTGATTATGATGAGTCAGATGATGTTAACAGCTATATCTTAATCAGATTATTAATACAGATGAAAACATAAAGGATGAAATTAATCATAGAATTAAACTTGGTTGGAGTGCTTTAGGTAGAAATAACTTGGTGCTGAAAGGAAACATGCCCATGTGTTTAAAAAGGAAAGTTTTTAATAAATATGTTTTACCATTTCTCACTTATGGATCTGAGACATGGATACTTAAAAGAAGAGCAATACAAATACTTCAGACCACTCAAAGAAGTACAGAGAGATGCATGTTGAGAGTAACAAGAAGAGATTGAAAATGCAATATATGGGTAAGAGAACAAACAGGTGTTACTGATCTTATTAAAAACATTAAAAGACTGAAGTGGAGCTGAGCTGTACATATTGCTAGAAGAGATGATAATAGATGGACAATTGAAATCTTAAACTGGATTCCAAGAGATTATAAAAGACCCAGAAAGAGATCACATGTGAGATGAATGGATGAAATAATAAAGTGTGCAGGAGTGGTGTGGAGAAGAGAAGCTAAAGATCAGAGAAGATGAACTTGGAGAGACCTTCACCCTGCAGTGGATTGATAATGGTTGTTGATGATGTTGATCTTCACTAAATCATCTAACCCTATTACACAATTAACCTATTGTGACAATAAAACCTAGAACTTAACTTTTTATTTATGGATTCACCCTTGCGTGTGGTAACTATAATGAATATTAAAAATATTAAACCACAATTAAAAGTTCATAAACTAATTTTTTTTGTTGTAATCCATTTGCTTTTCAATAATGTGCAATTCTGAAACATTTTCAAATTCTGGCTAATTCAAAATAATAATTGAATGGCATTATATTTATTTTTTAAATTTACAATGTAGTTAATCCCTAAATGATTACAACTTTGGATTTTCCATGCAACGTGTATGCAAACTATCATTTTTATTCCATTTCTCAGTATTTAACAGCTTTTATAGATTGTATTGGCTGCAGAAAGGAGTTTTCTATTAACTGAAAGGAGACCCTTTGAGCAGAGCAAATTTCCTAAATGTCCATTCCATACATTCTTATCATTGCAGCTGTTATTACTATATTATTATTCATATACTATATGAACATGGATGGGCTGCTCACCAACATGCATTAGCCAGCATGGTGAGTTTATTGGTTTTTACTTCTGAGTTTAAGATCAAGAAACACCATTGTCTTTTTTCTTAGGGCCTGAGAAGGCAGAATGAATGCTTGTGTAAATAATAAATATTTTTCCAGTACATATATACAATTATGACAGACAAAATAAAGTATGGCTCTTATTCAAAGGAGGCTGTAAAGTCAATAACTAAGGCAATGGTTAGTGGCCAAAGGTGGAGGGTGCTAACAATCCCCTGAATTGTGGACCCAGGCTGCCATTTGATAACGACTTTTTATTTAGGTACTTACAACTGTGGATCACTTTCAAGTGAAGGAAGATTGCAAGAATTAGAAGAACTATCTTATATTAAGTGGGACATTATTGGACTTTGTGAAGTTAGAAGAAAAGGTGAAGAAACAATTGATTTAAAAAGTGGACATATACTCTATTATAAAGGCACAAATATTAGAAATACAAGTGGAGTAGGACTTATTATAAATAAAAAGTGGAAGAACAATATTGTGGAGATTGATAGTGTATCAGACAGAGTGGCAAGATTAGTTATACAACTTAATAGCAGATACCAAATGTAGATAATTCAGGTATTTGCCCCAACATGTTCTCATAGTGATGAAGTAGTAAAAGATTTTTATATGGATGTACAAAAGGCTTTTTATCAGAGTAAACAATATTTTAAAATTGTTATGGTAGACTTTAATGCTAGAATTGGTAAACAAATGAAAAATGAAAGTGCTGTAGGTAATTTTGGTTATGGTAATAGAAATGAGAGAATACATAGACTTGGGGAGTTTGCAGAAAAATAAAACTTTATATTATGAATTCTTTTTTTGAGAAAAATGTTAAAAGGAAATGGACATGGAAGCATCCAAATGAAGGTACAGCAGAATTGGATTATATTTTGACTAACAGGAAATACATATTTCCATATTGTAATGTTCTTAATAAATTTAACACAGGAAGTAATCATCGATTAGTAAGGTGTAAGATACATGTTAATGTAAAACTAGAGACACAAAAATTATTAAGAAAAACAATATTTACAGATGATATTCCTAATCTTCAGAAATGTTCTAATGAATTTAAATTAGAACTTACAAATCGGTTTCAAGCATTAGTAGATTTTGAACATGATTCAGATTTGAATGATATTAATATGAAAATAACTGATACACTTTTAGAAACTGCAATAAAGATAGCTGGTAGAAAAAAGCAGCAATTGACCAATAAAATTTCTACTGAGACTAGAGATTTTATAAAGAAAAGAAGGAATATAAAGATATACAAAAATGATGCATTAAAAAGAATTGATATCTCAAATTTTGTAAAATGGTGTGGAAAAGAGTTGAAAATGATATGAGAAAGTATAACTGTGAACCAAGGAAACCTGTAGAAGAAAATAAAAGTCTCAAGAATGTCAAACAACATTTTGGTATTGGCAGGAAATTTATATTTGCAATAAGAAAAAAAGATGGAATTATTATTAAAAAGAGAGATGACATCATGAAATTGGTAGAAGATTTTTTTCAAGAATTATATAGTAATAAAGAACAAGTACCTCCTATAATTATTACATCTTCCGAATTGCCCAGAATTTTAAATGAAGAAGTGAGACATGCAATTAAATGTATGAAGAAATGAAAGGCTCCAGGTAATGATGGAATTATAATTGATATATTAAAAGAAGCAGGTGAGGAAATAGAAAATTTTTTAGCAAAATTATATACCAAATGTCATAAATGATAAAGATGTACAGTATGATTGGAAGAATGCAGTAATAATATTAATATTTAAAAAAGGTGATAAAGAAGATATTAGAAATTACAGACCTATCAGCCTTTTATCAGTTTTATATAAAAAATTTTACCAAGATAATTACAACTCGTCTACAGAGAACATTGGATTTCCACCAACCCAGAGAACAAGCTGGATTTAAAAGTGGTTTTAGTACAGTAGATCATATCCAGGTATTGATAGAAGTTATAGAAAGGTCAAATAAATATGAGTTGTCATTATGTTTTGGATTTGTAGATATGAAAAGGCATTTGATTCTATAAACATTTCTTCAGTGATTAAAGAATTGGATCATCAGGGTATAGATCCAGGATATTGTCATATTTTAAGAATATTTCAGCAACAATTACAGCAACTATTAGATTACATAATGATCCTAGTAAAGTCAACATTGAGACAGGGTGACTCCATTCCTCCAAACTTTTTATAGCAGTGTTGCAAGAAGTATTTTGTGGATAAAAATAGGAAACTAAAGGAGTGAAAGTAAATGGAGATTATTTAAGTCATTTAGATTTTGCAGATGATGTAGTTGTTTTTGCAAATAATGCTTTAGAGTTTCAGGAAATGTTCCAGTAGTTATCAGATGAAATTAGGACTAAAGATAAATGTTAAAATGACTACAGTAATGTTTAATGAATTTTCTCAAAATATGAAAATAAAGATTGTTTATAATGAGTTAGAAGAAGTTAACAATTAAAAATGCCTTGGTCAGATTATTAATACAGATGGAAACATAATGGATGAAATTAATCATAGAATTAAACTTGTTTGGAGTGTCTTTGGTAGAAATAACTTGATACTAAAAAGAAATATATCTATGTGTTTGAAATGGAAGGTTTTTAACAAATATGTTTTACCAGTTATTACTTATGGATCTGAGACTTGGACACTTAATAGAAGAGCAATACAGAGACCTCAGACCAGTCGAAGAAGTATGGAGAGATATATGTTGGGAGTAACAAGAAGAGATCGAAAATGCAATATATCAGTAAGAGAACAATATGGTGTAACTGATTTTATTGAAAAAATTAAAAGATTAAAGTGGAGTTGGGATGGACATATTGCTAGAAGAGATGATAATAGATGGACAATTGAAATCTTAAACTGGATTCCAAGAGATTGTAGAAGACCCAGGAAGAGACCACATGTGAGATGATAGATGAAATAAGAAAGTGTGCAGGGGTGATGTGGAGAAGAGAAGCTAAAGATTGGAGGTGGATTAAACTTGGTGAGACCTTCATCCTGCAGTGGATTGATAATGGTTGATGATGATGATGATAGATTGTATTGTTGGCAATTTCTCAGCTTCATTAATTGATAGCATATTTATTTTTCTCTTCATCACTTCCAGCAGTCTACATAAGTTCATTCTTTTTTCCTCTGATATTATACGATCAATCTTAGGTTATGATTATTAACAAATTCTAATAACCATTACTAAAATGACAGTTCATAAAAGATTCGTAGTGACTTGAAATTATACTTGAATGATATGTCTAGAATTCTCATTATGATGTATTATAGCATTTTCCGTAGATTTCAACAATTATTAACTTACGAGATTGATTGTGATCAAAACAAATACGGGCAAACTTAAAAGAATTAATAATAATTATACTTGAATTTATTTACTGTTTGTAATCTCTACAGATTTTTGCAAGTAGCTAGATGGTTTAAAGAATCTTGAATATTTACCAATTCACAATATCAACTAATAAACTATTATTTATTTTGATTAATGATTACAGTGCTGTAAAGATTACTTTTTTTTTTTTTAAATTATTTTTACATAAAATAATCTTTAAAAAAAGATCATTTCTAAAAAATAAATTAATTTAAAATCAGGTGAAATTAGAATGTTACGTTGTGAAAGCAAATGTAAATAGTCGTGGTCGTATTTTGATTTTTAAAAAAAATCATTTTTAGAAAAAAAATTTTAAAAAAAAGATCTATTTTTAAAAACAATGAATGTAAAATACATGGATTTATGAGAGGATGAAATTTCATGTAACAGTATTAATAATCAAAGCAGATTTAAATAGATGTGACTTCTACATTATTGACACATTTATATTATACGCTGCATATGTTTTAAGTAATATGTGTGTAGACATTACCCTTGCAATAATATTGCAGTTAGTTTTCTCCGTGTGTAAAGTAGAGAAACAGCGCCACCCAATGGAGTGGGCTAGAATCTTGGTGTAGCAGACGATGTAAACTATATCTGTTTATGGGAATCAGCGCCACCTAGGTTCTTGGTAGTGCTGGAAGCAGACGATGTAAGTTAAATGGGCTTATGCATTCAATCAGTGCCACCAAGTGGGCAGTTTTGCTGCCAGCTGGCTTGTAGAAGCTTCCTGTGCATACGCATGGTGAACAGCGCCATCTAGCGTCTGGAATTTGCATTGTCTGCTTTTTTGGCTCTTACTGTGGATATTTCTGTGTGTTTACACAGAAACAGCGCCTCTAGTGGCTGGGGTGCAGCTAACCGGAAAGTACCTTTTAAAATTATATCATTTACAATATAATAAAAATAATAACTTTAATAGTAATAAACTATTAGAAACAATCCTTAAATCTACAGAAGTACTTTCCAAACAATTCTGTCTTTAATTTCTTAAAATTTACGTCAACTGCCATTAAATTAAAAAAAACAAAGTGGAAGCAAATGTCATCAATTCAAATCCCATGAATCTCTTATTTTAATGTTAGCAGCTTGTCTATTTATTAAATGCATTTTATTCCTATTTATAAAAATTGCTTTCTTAATTTTTCTTTTATTATGGTTTCTCTCCTCACACTTTCAAAATCAAATTTATATTTACATGAATTTTTATGATCAAAGTTTCCTGCTAGATAATATGTTATTTGGGGCAATACTATAGCATTAAGTAGTGCTACCTTCCACAACAAGGATTGGTAGACCTTAGATAGTTATGTTAGTGTAGAATTGACCTTAGTTAGTAAGAAAGCTTGGAGTTCTCTTCTCATAATGGATGGGGGGAGGCTAGGGAGAAGCTGAGGAATTTCTGAGTGGGGCTTCAAATTGACATGGTATTTGCTTATCTGATAGGATTGACCATATGGCTGATTTCATTCTGTTTACTCTGAGATCAAATTTGTGAGAAAATTGGTCCAGGAGTGCCTCAAGCCTAGTGAACTCATCCCAAGATGAGAGGTAACATCACCACATCATCCATATAGGAAATATGGTGAATGTTCTTCCTCAGCATAGGGATGGCCATACCAGAAAAAACAGCCTCAATGCTTAGCAGCAATGGGTTTAGATAGGCTATGAAGAGGAGAGTACTTAGTGGTGAGCCCTGATGGATGGAAATACAGGGCCGAAATCCTGGAGCCACTCCACCATCGAGAGAGAGAAATACCTCCTGATTGTGAAGTAGGTTCTCTATCATCCGGAGATATGCTGAAGGCACTTGTAGTTCCTACAACACACTAAGTAATACTTTGACCCTGATGCAATCAAAGGCCCTTGCAAAATCGAGTTGAACTGCAATTGGTCAGGACATTCTCCTGCGAATATGATCTATGAGGTGAAAGTGGCTGACAGCATCAGCAGTTGAGTTCCTCTTCTTGGCAAATTGATATGAGGACAATTTATCTATGATGTTGTCTTGGATGTCCGCTTTAATTAGGCCTTTGATTATCTTATTAGTAAGGGCAATGTCAGGATGGGCCAGAGGTTGTCCATTTGGTGTGGGGCTTCCCATTTCTTAATAAATAGAAGCATGGCAATTGGACACAGTGGTGCCTTTGACTAGAAAGTCAATCATTTCTTTGATTATCCAGGATGGTAAAGACATGAAGGTGTATGCATAAAACTTGGGAATACCATGTAAGCCAGGATGAATTCTATCTGGGAACGATCTTTTTTTGATAGGATCCTAGTTTCAGTGATCTTATGCGGAGTTTATTCCCTGTTGATGAGATTCCTATGTAAACTAGTTACTTCCTGAAGCTGGAAATTTCTGTAGTAAAATTTACAAACTTTGGCCAACATGGAAGAACCAGAATATTCATTGCCCTGTATCTCTATTGACTTAGGGACCCTAGACCTTTCCCAGAGCCCATCTTAGGTAGCCTCTGGTCCAGCAATGTTGGTGATGAAGGTATTGGCAGGCCCTCTTGATTGAAAGATACTCAGCAATAGCTCCTTGAGTCTGCTTATATTTTATTTTTAGAGCCAGAATATTTGAAACAGTTTGGACTTCATAAGAAAATGAGCTGAGCTCACTGGAAATGGAGTCCAGTTCATGAAGCATATGAACTGGGCCCTTTGATTTAATTGTGCATTTAATGATTAGGTATTGGAGTGTGTCTTCAAATGCCCTCCAAGTAGCCTGTGCATGAAGTCAAATTAGCTGTAACCAATTAAAGGTGATATAAGCTTCTGAAATCAGCCAGATAGTAATATTGCCCTTAGTAAGCATATGAATGGTTTATGGTAGTTTGTTAATGATCTGTGAGACAGTTCTCAGGTTGACTCTAATGTCTAAGGCAAAGTGGTCAGAAAATACTGCAGGCCATAGATGAGCTTCAATGATTGGTGAAAAGGGGGTAGAAAAGAGGACCAGGTCAATGAGTGATCTGGACTTTTGACTGTAAAATGAAAATGTGGTTTGAGGGGAAATCTCCCACTTTCCATTTGTTGATTTAGAAATTGCATAAATTTGTTTTGACATGGTTCATATGTAAGATTGAAATCTGCCATGATTAAAGTGGGAAAAGAACTGATTCTGAGGATGGAATTTATAGTATGAGTAGTTCTGAGAAATGTGTCTGAATTCTTGGATAAGTATAAATTTATTAAATTAAAAGGAAAACTATTGATTTGATTGGTGGCTATTAAACAGTTAGAATCAATGTACAAAATTTTAAAGAAGGAAATAGGGGATTTTTTATTGATGATTATTGCAACTCCTCCTGAATCAGAGGAAGAGTAGAAGTAATGGAAGTAGCCTAAGTGATGAATGAGATCAAGAATGTGGGGTTAGATGCAATGTGGAGCTTAGTCTTGGATAGGCAAAGAATTTCAGGGGCTTGGTGATGAAACCAGTGTGATAAGGCATAAGCCCTGTCATGAGAGTTCAGACCTTTAACATTAACTGATATGACTCTAAACATAGTAAATGGTATTTATAGTCCTGTGAGTCGAAGATATGATGTGCTTAGAAGAGGAGTCAGTAGGATCAGGATTGATGACTAGAGGAAAAGTAGCTTCAAGTTCAGGAACAGGCTCAGGAATATTCTCAGCAAGAAAGAAGGAAGAGCCAATGTCATTCAGCAATGGAATGTGTTCAGAATTGTATGAGGGAGAAACAGGAGGAATGGGTTCGAGATTTGAGTCTATTTGATGAGGATTCTGAGAGGCTTCAGGCATTACAGGAGAAGTTTATCTAATTTTTTTTATTGTTAGGGCTGGGGGAGGCAGATGACTTATCAGGAAGATCAAGTCCCCCAAGGGAGGCAAGACTGTCATCACTGGAATGAGATTTAGCTGGATTAGACCGAGATTTACACCCAAGGGAGGCAAGACTGTTATCACTGGAATGAGATTTAGCTGGATTAGACCAAGATTTAGGATTATGGTTTTTCCTCTTACATCGGGGAGGGGAGGAGGAACCACAGGAGTCAATCTCGGGTCAGTGACAAAGGCCATAGACAGGCCATTTCTCTCAGCCAGAGAATGGACATCTGTGGATTGGTCATCAGATAAGTCATCAGTAAATTGTTGAGAGCAGGGGACAAGAGTTGCAGTTGTAAAGGAAAGATGTGATTTAGGCCAAGATCTTGATGATTATCAATTCTATTGTAATTGTAATTAGAAGTGGGTCTGTTAGAATGAGGAGAGACACCATGGAGGATAATTATAAGGGGGATTCCTGATAATCAATCCAGGAATAGACAAGAGAGAAATGCCCTTATTGAGGACAAATTTTGAATATTGCCACATTGGTGAGTACATGGGTTTGAGCATGAGGTATGAGTTTGTAGTCAAAGGAGATGATTTTTTATACAGACCCAGAATGTTTTGTAGGTCAGTTCTGTCAAAATCAGCTTCACAGTTCTGCACTGTTTTATCCAAGTATAGAGGATAATTAGACCATCTATGGTGACTAAATAACAATGCAGCAAGTGATTTGAAGTTGTTTCTGAAGGCTTCTTTTGCAATGACATTGTGGAATTGCACAATGAGATATCATTTATTCAGATGAAATAAGATCTTATATATAGATCCCCATAGATTGTGATCTTTGAACAAGACATACAGTGATTTGATAGGAAAATTAAACAAATTAAGATCATTATCTGTAGTTGAGAGAATGACTGCATTTTCATTCGTGCAATTTTGAAAGGTTTTATGGAGGAGAGCAGGGATAGATCTATTGAATTGTTCATTGATGAAAGCATGAATGGTAGGATCACAATGTAAATTGTGAGTGGCTCGAGTGATG
Source organism: Epiperipatus broadwayi (assembly GCA_028023455.1). Lineage (NCBI taxonomy): Eukaryota > Metazoa > Onychophora > Udeonychophora > Euonychophora > Peripatidae > Epiperipatus > Epiperipatus broadwayi. The sequence goes on from JAQFVV010012593.1 coordinate 221,491, forward strand.
TTATTTTTGGAGTATCCTGTTCAGTAAGTATGTTTTCTTCATCAATAATTTGTATGGCCTTATTGAAAGAGTCTGATTTAGGAGTGTGATGTAGATTCTGAGTGATAAATGATTTAGACTGAATGTTTGTGTTAGGAATTATAGCTGCCTTCTCAGCATAGGATAATGGTTTGGAAGCCGATTGATAGGTATTATGATTGGGAGCAACATTTAGTGAGGGGAAGTCGTTGTAATTGTTTGTAGCAAGTGGATTAGGTCCTGTGAATTTATTTTTATTGAAATAGTTTGGTGTTTTTGATTTGGTGTGCAGGACTTAGAGAAGGAAAATCTGATTCTAGCTTTGTTCTAGTATAGATTTGAGAATCTGTGGAAAAACTCATATCATCATTATTATTATATCTTACTGCTTCATCATATTTCTCAAACTTTGATCAGGTATTTGGATTAATTAAATAATATTTTCTTGGATTTTGTTTATATTAGTAACAAAAAAGTAATATAAATTATCATTATCTAATGAGAAATGCTGATATATTTGCACATGTCGTACTGCACATGGGTATGATATACATCATTAGAAAAGATATGGAAGCCCATTATCTGTTGCAATTTGATGAAAAAAATTGGTATTTTAATATATTTTTTCTATGTTCACTTTTTATTTATGTATTTTAATGGTTTGCTGAGTAAACACCATGAATGAGTTTCATTAATCTCTAATATAAGTCTTGATTAAATCTGGAGTAATACTGACACCATTACGAATGTATAATAACATAATCATTCCAAATTAATAAATATTCTAGTCATCTTAGTATCAGAAGCTATGTCCATATGATGATCCAGTGCTATTGACATCAGGAAGTCAACATTATTAACAAATGCTTTTTAGCTGATATGCTTATCATAAATTATTATTTGGAATAATTGTGTGTCATTTATTTGTCACAACATGGTCCAATTTACATATTTTATACTGAGCATCCAGTTACAAAACATATTATGTTAATTAATGTTTTTTAATATAAAATATGTAATCAAAATTTTTTAGACAAATATCATGTATCAGTTCCTTTGCATTGTGAAACAGGAGTAGTCCCAGAACACAGAAAGCATGCCAGAATAAAGGATTCTTTAAAGACTGAACATAAATTTGTTCAATATATATTTAGAGGTAGTAAATGTTTTTCCCAAAATCTTATGTAATGACATAGGTATATATATATATATATATATATATATATATATATATATATGTATATGTATATATATATATATATATATATATATATTGTACATATACATATAGTATTCAATTATTTAAAAAAAAAAAAAAATTTTTTTATTCTTTTATACATACAGAGATTTATATGTATAAATCTATTATTATGAATAAGCAGTTCTTTTTATGATTTATTATATAATATTTTTATTATTAAATAATATGTGTTAAATTTATTTAACTTTCATTTTGATAAAATAGAGTAAATCAGAAAGGTGTGAAATAAGGCAATCAAGATTGTTAGATTAAAAAAAAAAAGGAAAAATTGTACACGTGTGAAACAATGAATAGATCTGTACAAACACAAAGATGCTTTTACACTTATTTCTGATTGCTATAGATGGCCAGCTTTGTTTGTTATCTGTATCTTAAAATTATTTTTACAAAAGAGGTGCTTTGATGTAGTAACGATAGCATTAATTTTATGTCAAACTTGTGAAGCTTTGATTTTTTTTAGATAAAGATTTCCAGATGTTTTTCGCGATATAAACGATTAAAACAATTTTTTTTTTGGAGGGCAGTCAGTCTAAAATTTTTTAAAGAGGCAGTTAATCATAAATTTTTTTTAAGAGTCAGTTATAAGTTTTTTTTAGAGAGATGATCACTAAAATTATGATTATTATTTTGAGACTCAACTCAATCGGTCCTTCCTTGTTATAATTCTTAAGCAGAAATGTAAGCTCAGATTTTTTTTTTAAAAAGAGAGTGAACGCTTTAATTTTTTTTTTTTCCTCTCACTCTTGGAAAGTTTAAAAAAAAGAGCAAATGAAATGTGCGTTTATATAAAGCAATTTTCAAGCAATATTAAAGAATAGGAGAGAAATGGAACAAGATTGAATTTATTATAAGCTAGTAATAATTATAAAAATGATATTAACATATTTGGTTATGCATAAGAATATGCCTTTGCATTGCTAAACCATTTTTTCTGCTTCCTGATTAATACAGAAGAGTCAAAATCGCTGATCTGTCTATTATGAAATCATGTATCCAGTAATAACCAACAAAATTATAGATTTTGAAGCCAACCACGCAAGCTATATGGAATGCTTTGTTCTTAGTTCATGTCTTATTAAAAGCTCACTGCCTTCAAACCAATGGAGAAGGGGAAATAGGAGGAAAAGAAAATTTAAAACAGCTATGTAGAACCAAGTTTGAAGCCATAAATCAAATTTTTTGTTGATTTACCTCAATCATCTAAAGTGTCAACAGCAATTATTTTTTTAGAGAAGAGAAACAAGCAAATCCACCGGTACCTACTTGTTCAAAGTACTTATAATAACTTTTTTTCTTTTAAATGGTAGAAGGAAGCCAATCAACAGTGAATAATAAGGAAATTGAAGAAACAAGCAAAGTCAATTGATTCAGCATTATCTTAAAAGTATCTGCAATGACTTTTTTTTTTTTTTTATTGGTGAGCAAAGAAAAGCAGTCTAAAATTCAAATTCAGGACATTAATAAGAAGTAAAAAGTAGACGGGTAAATATGAACTTTCCTTAACCGATTTTATTCTTTTGCTTATTAAAAGTAAACCTTAATTTACTGGTCAAAGCAATTTTCTTTTTTGATACAGAAACATTAAAGACTTGTTTATCTATAGTTGTTTGCAATATCTCACAACATAGCACAAACATAATTTAAATCTTTAAACTTAAATTTTTCATTATTTTTTTTTATTATATATTGTAATGTTGAAATGTTTTTTTTTTAATTGTTCTTCAGTTGTTAATGATGATGAGCAACCTATAGATATATGCATTTATAATGTTTTTTATTTTTATTTTATCTTGTTGCATATTAAAAAATTAATATATGTATTTTATTTTCTTTCGCTATAAGGTTGCAAAAGAAAAAGATATTTTTATATATGTAATTTTTGGGTATACATTTTAAACATATATGTTAACATTACCGAATGCGTGAATGTGTAACTGTTTATCCAAACACATCAAAGAATAGGTTATATATGATTAGTTTAAAATGGTAAATTAAAAAGTAGGGCATTACATTTGAATGGAAATGAAATAACACATACAAGTTTCACCTGAAATTTATTTTATGATATGATAAGTAAGAAAAGTCTTAAATAAGCATTTATAGAATATGTATTTTTTTTAATATTGAGTTAAAACAGCTTATTTTGAGATATCAAGAAAAGTGACAAACCTATATATTAAGTTTATTTGCTTATACTTATATGAATTTTTATATTAATAAGCCATTTATTTAATTGTCGATTTAACTGTAAAGAAGGAAAGAAAGAATAGTAGTGTTAATAAAATATAATTATATATCTTAATTGGTTTCCGAGTTATTATTAAGAATATTGTGTTTTTTTTTTTTTTCTTAATTCTATCATTTTAAATCAGCATCATTGCTCGCAGTTATTAGGTATTACCATTCATATATATTGAGCAATCACTTGCAAATATTAAGCGTCCGCAAAATAATAGGTAAACTAGAATGTTGATATTTAAGTATTTAAGGATTATGCTTGAGAATAAACAAATTTTGATAATTATAGTTCAACATAGAAAGCTAAAATTGTGTTGTGTCCATGAATTTAGATCATCCTCATCAAAGATGGATATCATGTTATTAGTTAAAAGTGTTTCAAATAATACTATATAAAAGTTATGATCGCCATCAATCATCATTAATAAATTATAATCATTAAACTTAATGTTTAGCGTAATGAATATGTTTTAGTAAATAGGGGTTTATAGAAAATTGAATATTATGCGAAGATATTCATGATGATCAATCATCACCATTAGTATTATTAAATCCCAGTATGAAATATGATAATTTTAATAGAAGCTTATAAGTTTATAAAGATGAATTTATTGTTGTGAGTTTATTAATAAGCCATGGCTGGTATCATCATCACTATTATAATCATTATTATGACATTACTATTATTATCATTATTATGATATTATTATCATCATCATCATTATTACCTTTATTGTGATAAATAATTTAGTTAAATGGCCATCAATATCAATAATGGTCTTCACATGCTTGTTTGGAAGCCATTAATAGGATTATACATGTTTGTTCATCAATATACGCTAATGAGCTAGCAATGTCTATAAGAATCTTTGATCTATAGTATAAACTTTGGTAATATTGGGATCCTGTAATTTTATCAATATAGATAAAATGGAGGAATGTCATTTTGTTCAATAGTCATCCAAGTCATGTGTGGTAAAAATGTACTGAATGAGTTTGAACTCAAGTACACTATAAATAGATACTTATCTAGATTGAAAACAATCTAATGGCGCTCATGGGAAAACACATGTACTTAGCTAAACTGAATAAAGAGTGATATCATCCCTTTCCAACTTCATAATATTAGTTTTATAAAATATATTTTTATAAGTTGTCATGAATAGTACCAGTGTGTGCATATGACCATGAATGGTCCTATATATTTGGAAAGAAGGATAGAAGGATTCTTTGTTAGAAGAATCTAGTATTGGAGATAAGCATAAGGCACTCCAGGAATCTCACAGTGAGTACTTTTATTCAGTTGCTATGTTTAATATTATTTTTATTAGATGACAATGTCCAGTATGTTTTACTGTTTAAATGACTGCCCCAATATATAAATAAATACCAAGAATCTTTAATGCTGATATTTTCTTTGTCTATGCTATGATGAATTGAAATAGCTACAAATTATAATTACAAATACATATTTATATTAACTGATAAATAATTGTTACAAGTGGCAATTGATTTATTTAAATTGTTACAATATATATATATATATATATATATATATATATATATATATATATATATATATATTTATTTATTTATTTATTTATTTATATATATTTATTTATTTATTTATTTATTTATTTATTTTCAGTATCATTCCAGAAAAACGTACTACAATAGCGGTAAAAATCATTCAAAATCATTAATATTTGTAGTTTACTTGTAAAATGTACTTTTAAGTGCAAACACATGCATATATATATATATATATATATATTATAACCTACACTCCCAACAGCGCTCATATACATTACATGAACAAAATGCCTAGGCGCCAGTTCTATTAATGAATAGAACAATATAACAAAATATATAATACAAAATTATTACTGAGACTATATTTAAGTTTATGTTCAGCTCAGCTCAGTGGGAGGCTATAGGCAGTTCATAAGATATATAATAATAAAATGAATAAAAGAAGAAATATTATAAAACCTTTAATATAATGTAAATTCCTTTTTAATTAATTGTATGATAAAGAATCATAATGTTTATTTGGTACAGTCTATTAAAATATACTTTCAACTTAATTTATTCCTCCATCCAAGTATAACATATATAAGCTTGCTATAATTATATTTTTAAACAATACTATGACTTGGCATATCATAATCTAAACATTTACTTTAATGCCAATCAAGAAATAAATAATAAGATCTCAGGGAATTTTAACAAACACAGTTGAATTAAATAAACTACATTGGCCCATAAGTTATAATTCTAAAGTATGATAAAAATGTAATGAAACAAATTTACTAAAATATTTTACTGTGTTTCAATAATAAGATAGCGACAGAGATAGGGTATTTTAATCTCATATCATCATCTAACAAATATACTGACTTGGCAACCTTTCTAATATGTTTGTCCAGTAGCAAAATGTTCTTTTATAATGTTTGGATTAAAAAATACAATATTGTCAGACACCAGCAGATTTAGTATTATAACTCTAAAATAATATATCTATTTTTGTAATAGATTTATGAAATGTGGAGGTGTGGAAATGGAAAACACGAATGTACACACGAATAACTCAAGACACAATTTTTAAGATTTTAAATAACTAAAACAAATCATTTATTACAATAAAATAAACTTGGTTTAACATGATATTTACAAATGGACTATTTGTCTTACAGATTTTTAAATTATCAAATAAACTTTGAGCGTCAGTTTGGGATTATCCCCACTATCAAAGCAAATTAATAACAAACTTAAATATCCTGACTTTGAACACATGCTTTGCCTACATGTTTCATCTACATGACAATAAATAAATAACATGTTATATTATTAGCACAAAAAAATAATTTTGAGAGGATATTATTCTTGATTAACAAAATAAATCAAATTAATTATATTTGGCTCTCAACAAAGAAACTTTCTCTAATTGACTAAATAATCACTTTCAACAAAGAAACTTCCTCTAATTGACTAAATAATCACTTTCAATTAGTATACCTTTCATGCATAGAAACAAAATCATGTTTATTCTGATGATTTGATGATTTATAACCTTTATTTAAATAAATACACTGTATTTTAAAATATTTATTTCCCGTTTTAATCTTAATACTTTATACTTTATATTTAAATAAATGTAATGTATTTCAAAAGCATTTATTTCTCATTTTAATTTCAATAATTTTATACTTTATATACGCAATATTATTTATATTACACGTGTGTGTGCACATTCAAGCAATAATAATATAAAACAATCTTTTCTATAAACTCTTCATTCATTAAGAAAATATCATACAATTATTTTATTTCAGACAATGTCATAATTCATCAATAGAATACGACACTAATACTACAACAAGAATTAATCTAACAATTTATCTAGCCACATATTAATTAACACAAAGCTATATTTTCATGATTATACATACTATACGTTATAAGGAAAATCTTTATAAGGTAAACTCTTGCTGAACACTTCTACAACAATTCATCTGGTTCTAAATATACTTTTGGTGGGGACTTATTCCTCATCACCAGGAATCTAAGGAAAACATCACATAACTTCCTAAGCATCATTTAATCATACTTCAACAATAACTCATCTATTTCTAAATACATTATTGGTAGGGATTTATTCATCATCACCAGGGCCCTAAGAAAACATCACTTCAAAACATCATTTAATCATACGCATATAATATCAACTAGGCTCTACTCATGGAAAATTATTAACATATACTAAATAAGCAAAATCTTTTATCCCTACAAATATCATAACGCAATCAGATTTCTTTCCATTCTCATAGCTTTTCTAAATATCAAACATTATAAGTGCACGCTGGCAGATAAATACATACAGATAACATACTAATCTGTTCAACTTAGCAGAATACAACAATGCCCAAAATTTATACATAAAATATTCACAAACTGAACTTTATCAAACATATGTCCCAATTGTGCAAAACAAACACACACCAGCGAACAAAAATATATATAAAATTAACTCTAAATTACACACTATGCAGGCAACATGGTAATTAAATATTGCATTAAGGTATAACTTTTAATTCAAAATAAACTTTAGGTTACTTTTAAAATTTAATATTTATAATTATTACGAATGAACTTTCTTTCATATCTTGCAAACTATTTCTATTATATGTTCGTTGATTCAAAAAAAAAAAATTCTCACTTTGAGTATGCAAAATAAATATAAACCTCTCTAATAGTATATTTTAAAAAAATATTTCTTTCTTTTACCTTCGTAAATGAACAATGAGACCTATTTGAACACAATTAATTTTTACCAGCGTATTCGTCATTCAATTATGCTTCAGAGACGGTCTTGAAGATCAAAATAACCCAAATTATAAATGAACATAATAATAAATAAGCCTATCTACCTATCATATACATTAATTATGACAAGCAATAAAAAAATAAAGAAACAAAGGTTATTAGTTTTGTAACTTAAAAATAAAAGTTCACTTGCAAAGCTCGGTTCCAGGTTTATAAAACAATATGAGACACATTCCAAACTGAATTTAAAATAAACTGTTGCAGGATACCAAACAAATATAATCATGCCTAAATAGGACTCAGCATCTTTAATGTTTATAACAAAGTTATTTAAGTTACTGTATCATACATAAGCAATTAATTTGTCTTCTATTATGATGAGAATATAATAAATTCTTAACTACTTTTGGACAAGAATTATCTCACTTATTCTGTTGTAGTTCTAAATTAAATATGTAATTATTTTAGTAGTTTCTTGAATAGCATTTAACACTTTATAATTTATTCTATGCCTCGTTTATTCATAAATATTGTCCATTAAGATACCGCGTTTCCTTGGTAATTTTTCAATTAATAAGATTTTGTTTTATTTTCCATCTTTATCAAAGAGAACAAAAATTACCCTCATTTCTATCCTTCCATTCGATTTAAGCAAATACTTAATTTGAAGTAGCTCACATTTTATTTCCTTCATTTAAAATACGTATTATTTCCAGAAATACCAGACAAACAAATACAGTCATCTCTTTATGATGAATTTAAACATGGCATGATTTATCAAACTATGCATATCCTTAAATTTATGTTTAATTCTCACAAAAACATAACACAGAAAATATTGAAGAATTAAAATATATTCTGTAAAATAGTTCTGCATGTGTTTTCCAGATATATTAAAGAACACACATTGGTTAATGATACAACAATAATATTCATGCAATTTATTCCTATTTAAAATAACAATTAACTGAAGTAAGGTAGACTGGATGTTATTAACATACATTTTTAAAAGAGCAATAGTTATGAAGAGGTTAATTCAAAATGTTTAAATTAAGGAGAATAAAGTGAACTGAGTACCTTTTTTAAAAATTTAGAACTGCATTCTGAAATTAACTTGTCCCATAATAAATTTCTTGGGATCCTTTCAAAATTTTACTCCAAAGACTTTTTAAAATCAATTTGACTTCAGCAACTGGTTTTACTTTCACAAAAATGAGCCACTGTTTTTGGCTACAATTACATTACATAATAAGCAAATTTTCCACTGGAGATCTTTGTTAAAAAGCTCTCTTTAGCCATGTTCATTTCCTTCCACCAGGTTACTCCCACACTTCTCTTCTATTTCAGCTAATTACATATTCAAAAAAAATCTTTTCAAAAAAAAAATCACTTGGATTTTTAGAATTAAAATCAAGATAAAAATAATAATAAAATAAATAGCTTTTACAAACATGAAAGAAAAATGAATATTAATTAACTATTAAATAAAAATGATTAATAATTTATTTAATTTGTAAAATAATCTATTGATTCAACTATCTATTAATCATTGGAAAGAAATATATTTGTTAAATTATTTAAGATAACTACTGTAATTTAAATGTTTTTATTGTGAATGTACTATTGTTTGCTGTTCTTAAAGATGAAAATGAAATGAAACATAATGCAGAGTCATACATGCATGCACATGTACTACAACCTAAATATTAAACTATCTTAACTAAATATAATTGAAATGGCTATTAATTGTTGACAAAAGATAAGTATCAATAAATAAAGAATTTTGAAACTATTCAACCAATACTACAATCATATAAAATAACTTTGCATCTTTCTGACAAACCCTTCTTTCTTACATTAAATACCTCATTAACCACACTAATAATAATGAATATCTATCAAGTGGTCAATAAACTGCATAAGCAACCCATATCTAAGCTTTAAACAATCTCCAGCAAAAAAATTTAAAATTCTAAGGCTATTTCTTTTTTTTTAAATATAATATAACTATTTAATGCAGATACAAAGTATCTTAAACCCTTGTGCCCATTCAGATGGTCACAATATATATATATAATGTTTTAAACTCAGACATTCAAGTTCCTTATGACTATTCACTTCATTTTATACAACTTGTATAAAAAAATAAACTTGTGAAAAAAATAAATGATTTCCATATATATATATATATATATCAAAATATTAATATATAACAAACTAACCAAAGGAAATACATATAAAAACAAAAAAAAGACTTATAAATCCAATAAATAATATTATATTTCAACCAGAGGACTGATTTTCATCAGAAAGAAAAAAAATACACAGTAATATTATTTATTGGATTTATAAGTTTTTTTTTTGTTTTTTTTTGTTTATATATATATATATATATATATATATATATATAGTGTTAAACCAGCACTTGTCAGTTGATCCAGATCACCATCTCTCAAACATATATACAATCAGCACTTAGTTTATATTAAGATAGAAAATCTTCAAACTTTAATGGACAAGAATTAATCTTGTTGACCCTCCAACTCTTTTACCATCTATATCCTTAAACATCCAAGAATGAACATCAAAAGATGAATAACTAAAACCCTTGTTAATGCCAATATTATAGTCATACCCATGTTGACCTTATGTCACTCTGATGCCTCACATATAGAACCTTAATGTGGTCCTTTAAATATACAAAAGAGGACTGAATATAATACACACTGAATATATAATATTTAAATATTATGTGTATTAACTATGCTAAACTAAATGTAATTACATTAACTTAGTATAAATAGTATAGTAAACTATTAAACATCATATGATCACCATTTTTATGATTAAACAAGCTATTTACACAAAGACAAAACTTTCCACACAGTAGGGTCACTCAGTGCAAGTCAGAGTAACCAATGGATGCAGGAAGTTTGTGCATGAAATCCCTATCTATTGATTACTCATCCAATATTTCCAGACTAGTTTTTAGCTTATGGCATTCATCAATGAGGAACCTTAAGTCTGAAAAAATGCTGTTAGATTTTAAAATCTACTCTTTTGCATCCACCTTTTATCTTATTAATAAACTATAAAGCTTTGATTCCAAAATGAAAACACGCTAATGTTTTAATTCAAGCTCATTAGCTTGTACAGTCATATAGATCTGAATATAATCCCAGTAGAATTATGATGACTGTGATTATTACAGAACCAAAGACACCAAAAAATACAGATGCTGAACAGAGTTCAGGTCTCCATGACTATACAAGTTAATAAAATTGAATTAAAAACATTATTGTGCATCCATTTTGGACTCAAAGTTTTATAATTAGCTAATAGAGTAAAAGATGGCTGCTGGAGAGCTACATTAGATCCTAAGATCTAGGTGCAGTGCTCTCAGATTTAAGGCTACTCACTGATGAAAGCCACATGCTAGAAATTATACTGGGAATATTGGATGAGTAAGCAATATAAAGAGATTTATGTACAAGCCTTCTTGCATCCATTGGTTACTCTGGTTTGCAATGAGTGACACTTTTGTGTGGAGAATTTTGCTTCTGAGTATAGATACATGTATTTAAATATATTTAAATAGTATAAAAATACTCTAACAAAGTGTTTGGCATTTTTATATTATTATTTATTAATAATGATGGAGTATCAAGATATAAAATATTACTGCTAATGTATATCATCATTATCAACCATTATCAATCCACTGCAGGATGAAGATCTCTCCAAGTTCAATCCATTTTTTTTTTCTGATCTTTATCTTCTCTTCTCCACATCATCCCTGCACAATTTCTTATTTCATCCATTTATCTCACATGTGGTCTTTTTCTGGGTCTTTTACAACCTCTTGGAATCCTGTTTAAGATTTCAATTGTCCATCTATTATGATCTGTTCTAGCAATATATCCAGACCAACTCCACTTCAGACTTTTAAATTTTTTCAATGAAGTCAGTAACACCTGTTTGTTCTCTTATCCATATATTGCATTTTCGAACTCTTCTTGTTACTCCCAACATGCATTTCTCCATACTTCTTTGAGTTGATATTCCTAATCTTCAGAAACATTCTAATGAATTTAAATTAGAACTTACAAATCAGTTTCAAGTATTAGTAGATTTTAAACATGATTCAGATTTTAATGATGCATATTATACTTGATATATTAAAAAAAGCAGATAAAGAACTAGAAAATTTTTTAGCAAAGTTATATACCAAAGGTTTAAATGATAAAGATGTACCAGATGATTGGAAGAATGCAGTTTTAATATTAATATTTAAAAACAGTGATAAAGAAGATAGAAATTACAGACCTATCAGTCTTTTATCAGTTTTAGACAAAAAATTTACCAAGAAAATTACAACTCGTCTACAGAAAAATTCGATTCCCACCAACCAAAAAAACAAGCTGGAATTAAAACTGGTTTTAGTACAGTAGATCATATCCAGGTATTGAGAGAAGTTATAGAAAGGACAAATAAATATGAGTTGCCATTATGTTTTGGATTTGTAGATTATGAAAAGGCATTTGATTCTATAAACATTTCTTCAGTGATTAAAACATTGGATCATCAAGGTATAGATCCAGGAAATCATATTTTAAAGAATATTTATAAAAATGCAACAATTAGATTAGATAATGATAGTAGGAAAGTCAACACTGAGAAGGGTGTAAGACAGGGTGACTCCATATCTCCAAAACTTTTTGAAGTAGTGCTGCAAGAAGTATTTTGTGGATTAAAATGGAAAGCTAAAAAAGTGAAAATAAATGATGATTATTTAAGTCATTTACATTTTGCAGATAATGTAGTTGTTTTTTTGCTAATATATATTGCAACATTCAGTTTATGTATCTCACTAACACACTGCAGAATTCAAACCCAGATCACAAAACTCAACACTCTAGAAGTTGTCTCCCAGAAATCCCAAGTTCGAATCCAAAGTCTCTACTTCACAGCGCCATCTATGTGATAATGCATCTGATGCTATTCATAGCATGTTTTCTTGTTGGTGCCAGTGGTCAGGGAGAAGCAAGAGACTCTATATTATAATACATCATTAACTTCACTAACTAAAGACTATGGATGGTACAAAATATATATATAATGTGAAAGAGATTGAAGTAATGATGTGCATCGCACAAAATAAATAAATATATTCAAACAGTAATAGTATGAATACTGAACCCTACCATCTGATGTCACAGTTTTTCACAAAACACACATCAATATACTGTTTTAGCAGACTTACCTTATAGCTGACAGTACAAGAGATGTTTTTAAGCTGTAACAGGCTGCCTGCAGGTGATGTATTCTATGATTATGTAACAAAATACTATTCCCATTGCATCACGACAGTATTTTTCAAGTGAGTACTCTTAAACTCTCGCTACAGTCTGATTTGATGGTGACATTTGAACAAGATAAAACTCTGCAAAAGTTCATTGTCAGAAAATTTTAGAAAGTGTAGTGGAATTAGTATTTCATATTAAGAATTGTCATGTCATCACACATGCTTCCCTATGCTTTAGAACTGCACACAACTTGAAAAGGTTCTTTTTTTCAGCAGAGTTTTTTTCCAGATTTCACATGCAAATCCCCATTTACACACGAATCCATATGAGAACTGTAAAATATCATCTGCAAGTTGTCTTCTGAGTAAATTTCTGGATGGCCACACAAGTGGACACACAATATTGTGTTTTCCCAGAAAGAGAAACTCCTGCAAGCATACCTATATAGGTCTGTGTAAGCGAAGTTGATTTGAAGGGTCCAAAATATCATTACTTACAGCTTTGAGGCTTCCCTGTTATTTTATTTGCGTGTTGCTTTTGGCTGCTTTTTTTTACATCCCAAAAATGATGTTGGTTTTTTTTTACTTGTTTTGGTTCACAACTTGTCCAAAGTTTCGTTTCTTTTTGATTCAATAAATTAATTATGGGAAACTTGTTGTTTTTGTTGTTCACATGATTATAAAATAGATAAGTAATATTTGATAAGTTTCATAAACAGTTAATGTAGGTAATATTTTATTATACCAAAAAAAAAGAAGTGTTTAAGAGTTTATTCAAAAGACCCCATCAAAAAAAATTAAAAAAATAATAAAGAACTGTGCGGTTACATAATAAAATGTTCAAAAAAAATCCAAAAAGAATTTGATAATTAAAAATCAAAACAAACCTTCCCCGCCACTCCACTTCCCCTGGCTTAAAAAAAGTGTTCTTTAAAAATGAACTGTTTGTGTCTTTTTTAAAATTAAAGGCCCAAAAAAATTAAGAAAGAACTTTTTGCTATCATATAAAGCTTTCTGTAGTATAAAGATTTGAAAAAAAAAAAGCCTCGTAATAAATTAACAAAAAAAAAAAAACAATTCAAAATCAAAACAACCCTTCTCCCCTCCACACTCTAAAAAACCAAGTGTAGGTTCATTCAAAAGTACCAAATTGTTGAAGACTTTCAGCAAATCAAAACATCAACAAAAAAAGAAAAAAGATAAGTTAAAAGCAAACAACCAAGCCCCCTCCACCATCTAAAAACAACAAAGTGTTCGTTAGTAACGTTTTTTTGTGTAAACAAACCGACAGAGTGTTAATCAATAATTTAAAAGCAAACCAACACCCCTACACCATCTAAAAACAAAGTGTTTGATTCTTTAAAAAAATGAACCAAAAAAAAAAACCATATGAAAAAAAATTTTGGTTTACCGTAAGTAATATTATCTAAGTAATATTATCTAAAGAAACTTACAGACAGTTAGTCATTAATTTACAAACAAATCATCACCCCTTACTAAAAACAAAGTATTTGTTTATTAAAACAAAAAAATCCAGGTGGAATAAAAAAAAACTTTGGTGGTTTACCATCAACGACGGAAAAAAAATTAAAAACTGGTTGAAAAAATAAATCTTTTACCATAATATTATGTAATAAAACAAAAGTTTGGTGTTTTACCATCGCTGATGAAAAAATCATAAATTAGTATATTGATGTGAATTGGGTGGGAAAGAGCACAACCAGATGGTAGGGTTCAGTATTCATACTATTACTATTCAAACTAAATACAATTTAAATACTGTTTATTAATTAAACATTATAAAGATAGCATTGTCTGAATAAGCCAGACCATGCCGTCAACTCATTAAAATATATACTTACACATTTAAAATAAATTTAATGAAGTGCCATTTACCTTAATGGCTTGTTAATTTATATATAATCTCTATACCTGGGGTTAATGCAAGATAATATCATAATAATGTGCATAAGCAAAAGTACAGTTACATAAAGAATAGCTGATTTCAAGATATATGAGACCTATGGTGAATATAATGTGTTTGATTGAACCAATTTATACATTTAAGATTTGAAAGAAGAACTTATATTGAATTCAAAAATGGTGCAGATGAAAGCTCGCTGACTAGAGACATGGAAGTGTTAGAACATGGGCAATTGAATAAAATATCAACTTTAATATTAAAAGAGAATGGTAATACCATTGGAGGATCAATATACAGGATGGAATGTGATACATTAAAACTGTGTTGCTTTGTGAATTAAAAATAAAATAATAAACAAATTTAAAGTAGAAAGGATGGCATCTTACCATGGACCCCGTGAAAGATTTTGGTCACAAACAGTCCGAGTCTGGCATTTTACCATGAACTCTGTGGTTGGGGTGACTTAGACATAAAATTGCTAGGTATGGCTTTTTAGCTCATACACTATCTGGAAACTGCAAGAAAGAAAAGGGAAAGGTCTGAGCCATAAATCTCTAGAGAAACAGAGCTGGTCTCAACAACCTATATACCTATACAGGTAACACACAATGTAATGCATAAACAAATATATAGAAGGGTAGCTAAATAAGGAAAGGTGCTTAACCAATTCCTAAATAATTTTAAAATGGTCTGCACATTATTGACCTCAACTTTTATAGTTCACAAATTTTGTTATCAATAGAATAAGTTATTTTAAAATAAGAAAAATGGAGGGGAATGCATGATTTAAAAGGTATGCATAAGATTATATGTAATCATGCATTTCTCTATATTATATAGCCCACTTATTAATTTTGCACATATCCTCACATTATATAAAAAAAGCAAAATACATTTTTCTTGAAAGGCCTAATTATTTAAAAAATTAAGGGGTCAGTTATATAATTTATCTGCAATAATATGGTGGCACGCTAATAAAAGGGAAAGAAATAATTCACTCAATGGATGACTATCTAAGCACACTACTATAATAAAAGACATAAAATAAATTAGCAAATATATAAAATAGAAAAATATTAACCCAAGGATAGAAAGAAAAGCACACAGGTTAGATTACAAAATATGTTATAGAATTGCAGTTTTATAATAAAAAATACATTTAAATTGAGCTAGCATTAAAGGAAATATACATCACAAGAGCTCTTGGGTTAATTGAGGTTACCTCATACCAATTGGGTAGTTCATGCACATTTTTGTCTTTCTCTGGTTGACTTTAATTGGAGGCTTAATGGAAGATAAGCTGAGTTTTTTTGAAGTGGCAGCTTCTTTGGTCCATGATCAATTTTGACATTTTTTCAGCAGCTGTAGCAATTTACAATAGGTACGGAACATCTGATGGTCTGATGCTGCAGGAATGGCCATCCAAGAAGGAAAAGCCTTCCCACTGGTCTACTCAGACATTATGCTGACAATAGGAAAAGGCTGGTAATTTATGAATTTCTCAAATAGTATAGGGTTGACTTTCACTTCTTGTAATAAATTTATATATTTAAAATACAGCGAACTTCTGCTTTAATAAAAATATACTTCTCAAAATAATTCAACTAATCAAAAACAGAGTATAAAGCATAATCAAAATACAATATATTAAAAGCTGAATTTAGACTAAGAATAAGCAAAAGCAAAATGGAATAATAGCAAAAGCATAGGATAAGCATATGCATAGCATAGACAGCATAATCTACCATAGCCTAACAATTAATAAAATCAGTTCTGTATATACAAAGTGATCTTATTATCCTGTGGTGATCAATCTAGAACCAAAAATAGATGCAAAATTAAAAGCTGCACTTATCATAACCAAACATCTGAAAACAGGGATTAGTAATTAATTTTACTTTTAAAATATTCGATTAAAACTTTAATTTTGTTTTAATAATATTTTAATTAAAAAATACCTGAGTGGACATCTGTTGTTTATCTAATGTCAAAATATTCAAACCACTAATTAATAAATTTTACCAAATTTAACCAATTAACCCTATTGTTTTCTTCCCAACCCTCATTTACTTTTTACATAAAATTTGTGGCATAATTTTTAGAAATCTAAAAACAAAATTATTTTACTTTTAACTTCTAAATGTTTAAATCTATTTATGATTAAATATTATTTTACTAAAAGAAAACAAATATTACGAATGTAATATTTGTAAAATAAATAGATTTAAACAAAAAATGACTTTAAATAACAAATCTATTATTTTTATTTAAGTTTTAAAATAAATTATCGCAGTCTGTGTGTAAATTTACTTACATTACCTACTTTTTAAAATGAATATGTGTACATGCACATACTCACATTTTATAAATTACTATTGTTAGGGTTTTAAAATTATATCTATCACAAACATTAATACATTTGTGATCTAATTTAGGTGGGATTTTGGCATATAAGTGGCAGTACATAAACACTATGAAAAATTGGAGTTTAAACTAAAGTATGAGGGTAGAAAAGAAGAGAGAGAAGGTGAAACGAAGATTTGTAAAGCAAATCTTACTGTTTCAATATATATATATATTAAAATAAAAAAATTACAAAATCTGTAATAAATAGATATTCTACAAATAACACATATCCATGATTATTGGAATATCATGTGATATCTTTTCACCCATATAACATAGCATAATAAATTTATTTTCTGTGCAATACATTATAAGATATACTGTATTTATTTGTACCATTATTATAATTTACATAATGTATAAATAAATAATAAATATTTTAATATTTACTTAATACTTATATTTATAATTCTAGTAGAAATAATCTCAAATTTATTAAATATAGCCTTAATCATTAATGTATTTATTTGGAGTAGATAATATCAAAATCGTGTGTGCTAATTGTTTACACTCTAAGAAAATATAGAAGATTAATTCATTTTCTAGGTCTCATTGGACTAATCACATATGACAGGTCAGAAGTTACAAACAATAAAAGGGTAAGGCCCATCAAATATAATCAAATGATATATATATATATATGTGTGTGTGTGTGTTGAAACGAAGATTTTCACAGGTTGCATATATAAAAAACGTATTTTGCAGGTTCATCCATGTTAAATATTTAAATTTTTTAACATGAACCTGCAAAATATGTTTTATATATATATATAAAATATTGAAATATAAATATAATGTATATAACTTAACCTAGATGTAATTAAAGGTGTTTGAACTCAGAATTTCAAGCTCCCCATAATCATCCACTTCACCCAATACAACCAGTACACATGGCAACATACACATGAAAAATATAAAGGATCTTTAATATACATATTTCACACTGAATCAGCACTCATCAGTTCGTCTGAATCATCATTTACCACACACATATATAGTCAGTGCTTGAGTTATATTAAAATAGTAAATCTACACACTTTGATTGTTAGGCTTCAACTCTATCCTCTCTCCAAATTTTTCAGCCATCCATATCACTGAAAATCTGATGATGTAATGCTCATTCCCTTTCATGATGCCAATAATACAGTAAACCCATGTGACCTTAAATCAATCTGTTCTCTCATATGTAGAACCTTAATATGTCTATTTAAATATACAAAAGAAAAATGGGCAGAATACAGACTGAATATTGCAAATTGAAAAAAATAACAATAAAAAAAATAAAGGAAGCTATACTAATATACAACCATAAACATGACTAAATTAACAGGCAAGCAACAAATGTAAAGATCACAGAATTGTGGGAAGGTTAGCCTTTCAATGTTTTAGTTGACAAAGAATATTAGGATAATCAAAAGTGCTCCTAAGTGGATAAAATTTTTAATTATTTAATTACTGTATTTACAAATATTCAGTTATATAATTACATATATTGCTTTGAAAAAAATACATACATCGAATAATATATTGTACCAATATCATGTTGGTATATATAATAATTTTGTCTTAAAATTATTGAAATAAAAATCTTTCATTAAAAGAAGAAGTTTATAAAAATCTAGAGAGTTTTTTTATTACACAAAATCCAGTTCATTAAAAGTTTAGTAAAAGAAGTTTGAAGAGTTGTTTTCTTTATTATTAGTAGTTGAAATAAAAGTTAAAATTAATTAATTAAAAGGGGGAAGGGGATCTGCTTTGGAGGTATCAAACTAAAAATTTTGTAAAAGAAGTTAAAGAGTTTTTGTTTATTATTATTAGTTAAAATATAACAAAGTTTAAAAATATAAATCTCTTTTCATTCGAGTTAAAGAAAAAAAAGTAATCTTAAAACTAGTTTCGAGTTTAGATTAAAATATACATATGTGTAAATGATGAATGCTTAATAATATAATAAATATGTGTGTATTAAATATTAAATATGATATAAACAAAGGATACGATGGCTACTCATTAAAAAATGTAAAAACAAAATGTTTGCAATGGCTGCTAATTAAATGATCTTCAACATGTAATTAAAAGATTATCTAAAGAAATGTGTTCAAAAACAAGGAAGGAATTTTGACAACAGATATAACTGGAGGATGTCAAAATGAGAACACATCTTATGTATAAATAGGCCAGTTTTTCATAGGACTGTCAGTTAAGATTACAATTGAGTTAAAATAAGGTTGAGTTTGAGAAACAGTTCAATTCAGTCAACCAATTAATGTTTACCAGGATGATGCAGTGCTAATCATCGGAGTCATATGACTTGCTCTAACCTCAGTCCAATCACACAACTAACCTGCCTAGAATAGAATGCCTGGATAACAACTTGAATAATCACCAGGAATATTTGGCTGTCTCCAAGAATAGTGTCACTGAATAAGAATTAAACATTCTCAAGAAAACTTCAAATCTAACCAGTTAGAAATATTCTTACTTGAAGCCGCAACCAGGAAGAAAACTAAGTTCTAAATCCACGTTCCAAAATCCTAGGTAATAACATTTTTCTTATTCTCATTTTAAGTAACCATCGCATTAATTTGAAGCCTCCCAGAGACAAATAATATGAACTCTATAGCACACATAGGCAAACTATTGATGTGTGTGTTTGTTAAATGTCAAATATTATTTATGCTTTGTTATTATTTTGTGTGTGAATCAAAATGTGTGTGTTCAGTATACCAGTATTATGTTAGTTAAATAAGATTTATCAAAGTATTTAAAATCAGTATAATAAATGTTCATTAAAATAAATTGTCTTTTAAATTTCAAACTTAATGTTTGCCAGTCAATTTCTTTTTTCCACTAATTAAGGAATAAGTTGTTATTGAATTAAAAATCGACTGAGTTGGTTAAGGGATTTTTCGAGTGCTGGATTATGGGCCTACTGTCCAAACATGCTAGCTGGAACCCAGGGTTTACTCTGAAACAAATAAAGTGTTTGAATAGTTGGGATTGGAATCTAGCAGTTGAGGTGGGCCACAGTCTGGAAATGTGATCATGTTATGCATTGCATAGCTTGGTCTGACTGTGGGTATTGTTGATGGCCCTGCCATCAATAGTTTTCCACTCTGCTCAAATGCACTGGTTCATTCACATAATATTTATAATATAATATTATAAATTTATAGGGTTTAAACTCAGTTAAACCCAGAAATTAGAGTAAGTTGAATCTCTAAGGCTCGAACCCAGTACAATATATATAATAAAAACTGTTTAGGAAATTTTAATGGATGTTTCCATTATCTCTTTTATCAAAAACTTTTCAGTTTTAAAAACATTAGCATAATACATCTTATTTTTTGTAAAAATTATTGAACTAAATACAATATTTTTGTGATTCTAAATGTTTTTTAACACTGTTGTATCTTTTAATTGTCTTTGTTTTTGAAATGAAAGATAGTACTTATAAGAATCCACATTCATTTATATATTATTATTTATGTGATAAATGTTTTTATTTAAAATATCTATTTAATTTATATTGTTGTATAATGAATATCTTTTATTACATTGAAAACTTATAAATTTATTTATTTATTTTAGACTTACATTAGAAATTAGATGACTACTGAAGAACTTCTCTGTTTGTATAGTCTATTTATAATATATGAGCAACAATCATCAACTTTTTTCGTTATAGTTTCTATTTTTGAACCCAAACAGAAGTTTTTATACATATTTATATTTATGTAAAAAGTGTTTCTTAAACATTTTTTGAAAAAATAATTTTACGGATAAAATGAATTAATAACATATTTATTAAATAAACAGATTATTTATTTATTAAATTATTTATTTATTTATGACATTATTTAATTTTCTTATTAATTGACTTTACTATTTACAGTGGAATTACAATGCTTGCCTTATCAAACAACATGATTTTAATTATATGCTAATCAAAAATAAATGTAAAAAAAATTATACAAATAAATAGAAAAATATAATAAAAATTTCAGACTTATTAAATGTTACCACTTTCACTACAGTAATAAAATACAATAAAATTTGCAACTTTATTCAATTTTACAATTTTCAGTGCAGTAGCAGTCATGGTTTGTCTCAGCTAAGCATAAATTTATGCATTGTAATTCCATTTTTTCATGATTCAATTGTTACACTTATATAATTCTGTAAAAGCACATGTACTGATTATTTTCCAAGCATTATTTTTTTCTTCAAAAAGTTTAATTTTGTGTATTTGAATAAAATACTACATTTTTAAATCTGTAATTGAGAAAAAGAAAGATCTTAAAATACTTTTGTTAAAGGAGAAAATGAAAATAATTGATTTAGTCATAAAAAAAAGAAGTCTTAATTAGAAGTGGGGCCATAAGTATCATAAAATGAATATTCTATCAGAAACATATAACAAAGAAGAAGGTCTGTAAATAAATATATAAATGTGATGCTTCAATTATTAATTATTACATTGCTGTATACATACAGTATACTATACAATGCGCAGCAGCTGTTTTAGATACACATAAATGTTGAAATGTACTGTATTATACACTTAGATTATCTTAAATAATATTTGCTCTACACAAATTATTGTTTATCAAAACAAGGGAGCTATTACATGTAATTTCCACTGGAATGATAAGATCTTGGAACAAAATATATTGTAGTTTACACCCTTTCTGTAATCAACATATTGATCAGCCATTCTGCTGTTATTATACTTAAAATAAATATTCATTATTTGAAATTTTTTATTTTATACATTAAAAAATGATTTTTTTACAATTTGGATTTTGAATACTAATATGCTCCTATTTTAAGTTCAAAGATGTCTTAATATTGTCAACTGCATTTAAACTTTAATAATCATTTTAATATATCAAGCATTGTCTTATTGGCTTGAATTGTCAAACAAAATAAAATCAAAAAATATTTAAGCCAAAAAAGACTAATAATAAAACTACATTAAATATACATGTTTGCAATGGATAATTTTATTAGAATGGATTTAATAAATGAGTTCAGAAGAAATTAGTACAGACAAATCTGCAAACCCACACACCCATACCTGAGTATTATATTGGAAATATATATAAAAGACATATTTTGCGGGTTCAGCCGTGTTAAAAAATTTAAATATTGATATACCGACATTTCGACTTGATATATATATACATAATGTCATAAACACATTACATGAATGATCAGCTATGCGAAAACTATAAAGAAACTATATATCTTCTAATAACATTTTTTTTCTTTTCCCATTACTAAAAATTGCACTTTTATACCTTAAATAAAAACAAATATCTGTTTTACAATATAACAATCTGTATAATAAATTATGTGAAAGTATTTTTCTACAATAGAAAACAATAATGTTTGGTTATAACTATTGTAATCATTACTATTCCAATTAATATTTTAATACTGAAATAATATTACAGGTATAGTAATTACAGTCATCAATTTATTTATTTATAAAATATTAACAAGATCATTAGCATTTGGATTTTAAGATTGCTAAAAACTATTTTATTTTTCTCAAGCAGAATATCATTTTCACCCATAATTAGTGAATAGGATGAATATCTAATTAGATAAATGCATCTGAATTTTCAATACACAGTTCAAAAATAGATAATATAATCTTATATCTTCAAACTATCAATTTTAATAGTTATATTACTATGATGAAATAGCTATTTTTTAACTTATTACTTATAGCATGATATACATTATATATTAACAGAATAAAGAAAATGAATGGTTAGATAGATAGACAGACAGACAGACAGACAGACAGACAGACAGATAGATAGATAGATAGATAGATAGATAGATAGATAGATAGATAGATAGATAGATAGATAGATAGATAGATAGATAGATAGATAGATAGATAGATAGATAGATAGATAGATAGATAGATAGATAGATAGATAGATAGATAGGTAGGTAGGTAGGTAGGTAGGTAGGTAGGTAGGTAGGTAGGTTGGTAGGTTGGTAGGTAGGTAGGTAGGTAGATAGATAGATAGATAGATAGATAGATAGATAGATAGATAGATAGATAGATAGATAGATAGATAGATAGATAGATAGATAGATAGATAGATAGATAGATAGATAGATAGATAGATAGATAGATAGATAGATAGGCAGGCAGTCAGACAGATAGACAGACAGGGAGACAGACAGACAGGGAGACAGACAGATAGATAGATAGATAGATAGATAGATAGATAGATAGATAGATAGATAGATAGATAGATAGATAGATAGATAGATAGATAGATAGATAGATAGATAGATAGATAGATAGATAGATAGATAGATAGATAGATAGATAGATAGATAGATGGATGGATGGATGGATGGATGGATGGATAGATAGATAGATAGATAGATAGATAGATAGATAGATAGATAGATAGATAGATAGACAGACAGACAGACAGACAGACAGACAGACAGACAGACAGACAGACAGACAGATAGATAGATAGATAGATAGATAGATAGATAGATAGATAGATAGATAGATAGATAGATAGATAGATAGATAGATAGATAGATAGATTATGGTAAATAAATACACAGATAAATATAAATAAAAATAGTTAAGTAGAGAGAAAAATAAATAGCTAGATTGCATAAAATATAATTAATGGCACTTATCAATGATTGAAATTGCAAATCTTTTCTTAAAATTTATATTAAATTAAAAAGAAAAACTCTCCAACTTTATAAATATAGAAATATTATAATAATGTTAAAAAATAAAAATAAAACAATAATATATTTGTCTGAAGGTTTGTAATGATGGTATATTGTAAGATGTTATATGTTGGACTATTTTCATCATTTATGAGTGAATGTTGAATGTATGGAAAATTTTAAACTTTATTTAAACTTTCCAAATACAAACAACTTGTTAGTAATAACACACAAATAGATAGTACAGGTTAGTAATTACACAATGTTTCGAGTAATATTATTCTCCACTCTTTTTCAGGTATTGCTAGCCTATATGCACAGTGACAATATTTGCTTAGAAGTTGAACTCGCACCTTCAGATTCCTGAATATCGAATTTAAGGCAAACGATCTACCCACTGAGCTATTCTGTCAAAGCTCGGTACAGCATTTGCCTTAAAATCGATATTCAAGAATCTAAAGGTGCGAGTTCAACTTCTAAGCGAATATTGTCACTATGCATATAGGCCAGCAACATCTGAAAAAGAGTGAAGAATAATACTACTCAAAACGTTGTGTAATTACTAACCTGTGCTGTCTATTTGTGTGTAATTACTAACAAGTTGTTTATATTTGGAAAGTTTAAAATTTTCTTTACATTCAACATTCACTCATACATGAAAATAGTGTAACATATAACATCTTAAAACAATAATATACCCTTCTTTTCCAGCACCCAATATTTAAACATAATGATTTTGGAAACAAAATGGACATGGTTCTAAAGAAAATCACTACTTTAACAACAGTGAACATGATAAAAATTAATAATTATTATTTATAAATATGTAAATAAATCAATTATTTTATATAGCGCGAAGTTTTATAAACTGTAATAGCTAAACAGCATTAAGCTGTTGCACATGCGCTTTCCAGATTTTAACTATAAATGACTGAATACAAACACTTCAAACACATGATAAAGTCTTTGGGAAAAGATAGAATGGCCAGGCCATCTATTTTTTCGAACCCAAACTCTTTTGTATGGGCAAATCTTAAGTGTCTGAAAGTGAAAGCGTGAAGATATTAAATAATCACTTTAAATTACTTTTACATGCTTGAATGAATGACGCTGGTGAAAATTACTAGAATTTACGATACATCATTCTTATTTGAAATTAAATATATGTAAATAAATCAATTATTTTATATAGCGCGAAGTTTTATAAACTGTAATAGCTAAACAGCATTAAGCTGTTGCACATGCACTTTGCAGATTTTAACTATAAATGACTGAATACAAACACTTCAAACACAGTACCAATAGTTGTAACAAGCTCTTATTCATAAGTGCTGCAAGAGAAAGCATTTAATATCTCTATACAGAATTTTTCCTATCCTCGACCCCATCCATTTCCAGATTTTTTTCTTGGGCAGTTTTATTTGTAATACTGCTAAAAGGGGCATAACTAAGACTCGAATGAAATTTTTGATAGTAGTAAATTTTAAGAATCATTATAAATTCAAATCTAAAAAAAATATCTCCAAACACTTTGTGTTTTTATGCACTCAGAAAAAAATAAATACGTAATGGTAGAAATTCTGGTTTATTTGAGGTTGATTAAAAATGTGTTAAATGTTTTTGCATTACTATCTTCTTACTCCTTAGTAAATATTTTTACGTGAATTATTTATGAAATTTTAGTTAAAAAGTCTTTTTTGAATTGATAAATATTAATATTTGTTGAAATTAATTGGAAATTATTTTTTAGTGACACATGCAGATTTTTGTAATATTGGATAAAAGATTAGCAAACTTAATGTTTACAAGTTAATTAAAAATAATTTATCAAATCATAATACATTTACACATGGAAATTAATAATATCATTTATTACAGATTAAATAAATATTATCTTCAATATCAAAACCAGTAAATGAACTTTCATACATTAAACATTGGTAAATAGCCATAAATGTGAGTGAATCATGATTTCTTTGATAACTTAAATATTTTTATAACATCAAACTTTTTATGATAGTGGATGGTTAGCCATACTGTGCCACTAGGTGATTTACCCATCAAAAATCATACAAGCAACAAATTTCTAGTGAAAAAATCACTTAAAAGTAAACTGTTGAAGGCAACAAATTGAAGAAATTGCTGTAAAATACAAATTACAAAAACAAGAAATCAAAGAAAATGCTATTTAATGTTATTTTCAAAAGCCTATGAAATAAATCAAAAATTAAAATACATAAGGCAAGAAATTGAAGAAAACAGAAATCAGTGAAATACATAAAACACAACCTCTTACCTATATGAAGAAATCAATCAAAAAATAAGTAAAGTTCAAGTTACAAAAACAAGAAATCAAAGAGACTATTTAATGTTATTTTCAAAAGCTTATGAATTAAATCATAATGCCTAAAGCAAAAAATCAAAGAAATTACTTTAAAATCCAAATTACAGAAACAAAAATCGGTGAAATACATAAAACACAACACCCCCTTTGCATGAGGGAATCAATCAAAAATAAGTAAAATACAAATTTCCAAAACAAATAAATCAAAGTGATAATTAGAAAAAGAATTGCACTTAACAAAAAAAATGGCTGAAAAAATGAATTGCATTACATTTAAAAAAAATTCTTCTGATTTTCAACACTATTTCATGGAGTATCAACAAACAAAAAACCTTATTAACCTACTTTTCAAAATTATAAAAAATATATAATACTAAATTTCATCATTATTTCAAAAATAAAAGAATTTTAACAGTAGTTTTGGGTAGGTTTTGAATCTGTCTATATTTTTTATGATAAAACTAGGAAGAAAAAAGCATATTTGGGGCATTATACATTTACAGATATCCCTGTGGGCTCATGCCTGGCCATTATCTAACTAAGAGATATAATAATAATTCACAAATCTTAATAATAGGCTAATACATATTAAATAATTAAATATAGATAGCATGAATGCATAGCAATCTGTTATCTCTTAGAATAGATTTCAAAGCAATGAGAATACTACACGAGAGAGCTTTTAATTGTCTTTCCCAAAAATTTATTAAATTAATTATTCTCTGCTTTGAAATTATGGCATATCATAACATGAATTTAGAAATGAAATAAAATAATTAAAATAGAAAATAGGCATAATCCCAGATTATAGGAAGGTTAAAATAATAAGTGATTACAGTTACAGGAAAAATTATTAAAAAGTTACATTTATAGTCAACACTGTTAAAGTTACCATTTAGAGATTTTATTTAAACAAAAATTTTAAGTGATTGACAATTTATAATTTAATTAATGTTCATTATAGTTAGCCTTATTTAAATATTACAAGTTTTTAAAATAGATTTATAGAGGTCTGTGATGAAGAAATATTACCAATATTCTTCCAGGATAACTTGTCTAGCATTGGATGAATTTATTGTCCACAAGTGGTCACTGAATTTCTCCATCCTAGTGAAGTCAAATGTGGGCATTCCTAGATCTCTCCATTTGTGATGAAATATGTGGTTTATATATTAAATTTTACCCCTCTATTGCATTTGCTTACAAGCTAGATTTGCAGCATAAAAATCCATTATTAGCATCCTATTGATTATGTTTTCTTTCACTTAAAGTTAGTTATTTTTAAAATTAAAAATTAGCATTTAACCAAAGTGCAATTTTAAAATATAGAAACTGATAAATAGTTGCATAAACATTTCATTATACATGTATGATATTCTTAGAAAAATAGTGATTTAAATTGATACACATAAATTTATAATAAATTAAAGATTTAAAAAGATAAATATAATTGCACTGTAATATAATTAAACCTATTACATGTCATAGTTTATACTCACTCTAAATAATTTTGAAGAACTTAGGTCATGTGAGAGATGTCCTTTGAGAAATACAGTTCAGGTCCCTCACAGGTAAATCAATTTGGATGTTTTTAAAATCAACAAGATATTTTTTTCGATTATCACTGATTAAAAAGGAAAGAACAGCATTTAAAATATAAATAAAATAATACATATTATTTTAAATTATAAATCAACTAATTTATATATATATATTGTATCAGACCAAAACTCCCCTGCGGATTTCCTAATCCTAATCTTGCACTGAGCATGAAGTGAACAAGATTTAACAGGCAAAGAAATGGATATCAATTTAGCCGATTGTCTGTACTCATGTATATTGGTTGGTACTTCCAGCTAAACTGATAGAAAGAGTGGATTGACAGGACTCTTCCAGTTAAAAACACCCTTTAGTTGATATCTTATTTGAATGCCCGAATATTTAGAACAATGGCAAGTACACACCTTTGAAAAATCTATTTACAAAATAGACTTTTGTATGCCACTTCTAGAAAAGAATAAAAATGAATTTTTCCCCCTCCCAGAAGGGTGTGCAATACCATATGTCCAGCGAAGCATGAGAATAAGATTTAACACCCCGGTAGAGCGATATCCCTTGTGGCTAGCTCAGTCACTCTACATCTAGGGTCTTCAAATGGGTAAGTTAAATAATTATTACAGGTACATGGTTGATAAGGAAAGAATACATTTTTATCAATATAAATAATAATACGAAAATGAAACAAGTTTAATATTATGATTAAATATTTATTTAATCTCAAATACCCACCACCGTTTCATACTAATGATGATATCATAAATAAAAAAATACTAAATAATTAATGATCACAAACCCATATATATATTCAAGGCGTTGAAATAGATAAAATACAATTTTATTTAAGAAAAATAATAAATCCCTAAAGCTATTTACAATGTTTATAAGTAATGGAAGTGGTCTGAGCTCCTTTTACCCAGTAGAAATAAATTTTACTTTGTGTGATTTGATATACAGATATGAGATTTTTGGTCATACAGGCATACGCTTTTACTGATGACTTTAAAACCTTTTTATTGATAGCAAATATAATAATAAAAAGAACTATGCATACGTATATTTGCATTATGAAATATTTCACTAATTTCATATTTTTCAACATGTCAATAAGGTTGCGTTAGTTCAGATACTATATAGTACGCAACATGAGGTACTGTATCTATTTCCTTTTTTCTATAGATAAATTCCTATACATGTATATACGTGCAGCACAATTATACACTTATTACTATTTTAAATATAAAGTTATTAGAGGACTTGCTTACAGGGAATCTATAATAGATCAATCCCTTCTTACATGCATCATGAGGTGCAGCAGTGACAAAAAAATAACTTAAAAAGGATATACGGTTAAATACATTTTTAGATATTCAACATGAGATATCGTATTTACCGAATATTATAAGCGTATGTACACATATATATACATGTATATTTATATATGATGAATTTCAGGAGTAACAACAAGAGCAAAACGAATAGCAACAAAAAAAAAAGAATCTCATTGCAACCTTTGTTGAAAATACTAGAATTTGAAATAGAAAAATTGACTCAAAAGATTTAAGTAAAAGCTTTATCATTTATGCCCGTAATAACCGTAAATTCAATATACATATGTGAGAGACAACTCTCTTTTTTTAAATGATTAATAATAATAAAAAATAATGATATATTTAATCGGAAATATCAAAGTTAATTATTTCAATATTAATAAAATATCTTAAAATAAATTTATGTCAGCATCTTCATTCTTCTCCTATGGGCTCTGAGTGGGCTTCAAGTCAACTGGCTGTGTGGTGAGGATTTCATCTATTTAGGCATAGGCCAGGCAGCATTCGTCATCATTGTGGGTTGCTGGAACTGGCATGGTCACATGTTGCGGCTTGGAACAGAGAAAGGGTGGTGCACTGGCTGGTTGTCTACCCCATAGTCATTTTACTGGACTCCCTGGTAGATTGCTTCATATTTTTTCTGTATGTGTATGATAATAATTTTTATCAAATGTTCATTTGCTATTTTGACTGGTTCATTAAATCTTTAAGAAATCATTAGTTCTTAAAAGAACTGTATAATGGATTTCTTAGAAAGTGTCAGCAGTAGTCTTGTTCATAAATTAATCTCTAAGTAGCTGGTTGCTTGGAGAATTCTGGAGCCAAAGTAGTGAATGACTTGCCCAGAACGACTGCCAAAGAAAGAATGAATCCCACAGCACTATCAATCCCACTCATAAGAAAACAATTCAGATATCCCTCCGAGAAGAATGAATCAGCCAATCCTTTTAATTTAGCTTATCACTTAGATTATAAACATTCCTTTATATTTTTCCGATTAAATTCTACATTTTAAGTTTGACATAATGGTTTCCATCTTGAATGCCCAGACCACTTGATTACAGCTATTAAGTTTGACATAATGGTTTCTATATACAAAAAAAAGATAACATTTTAATTATAGCATTATCAAACATTTTGCTTTTGATCAGATTTTTGCAAAAGCAATTAACATTATTTGCTTATGAAATAAAATTACAATCTTTAGAAAAGTAATTAAAAAAAATATACAAGTATGTTGGAAAATAAAAAAGCAACTACATATAATGACATATCATAAAAAATATACAAAAAGGAAAAACACATGAGTTTATTATACAATATTTTGTATGTCAATTTCATATTACTTTAAATTGGTGTGTGTGAGTATTTTAATGCTCAGTCCTGACTTCCATTATTAATATAGCACATTTATATATTTGTTGTGCTTAATACATACTTTGTGCAAAGCCATTTGATAATGCTGGCACAATACCCCCCTCTCCAATGAGATTTTTAAATGGGTATGACCATTTAAAGTCTTAAGATTTTATTATGAACTGAAAATTTTATTATGAACTATACATGTGAGATGATCTCTAGAGCATCCTGGATGCTATGGTATGGGTTTTAGTGCCCAAGCATTGTATGTGCCCTTTATTCCCTGTTCTGTTTTAATTCAAAAAGCATTATCCCCACTGCACTCCACAATTTCAAAAGAGCCTTCATAAAGGTTAAAAAAAATTTTACACTGGAACTTTTCGGGAATGCTCACATGAAGCATTCTGACCATCACTCTATCCCCTACCTTGAATTGGTAGTTTTGTGTGCTGTGTTTCCTTTTGTTTCTAATGAGACTCATCTTATGCATCTGAGCTTGAGCCTTTTTTTTATCTAATTCCATGACAATTGTATTGTCTCTGCTCCCTGGGAAATTTGCCTTGAAGTGTTTTGGTACAAGTTTTCCAAAATGTAGCTGTGTTGGAGGGAATCCTGTGGATTCATGTACAGACCAGTTTATATAATTTAGTATCTGAGGTAGCTGTTTTACCCATCCCTTATGGTTTGTTGGTAAGTATGTACGAAACAGCCTTCCCAACTCTCACATAACTCTTTCACAGGGATTACTTTGGGGTTACGGATCGACGTAAGTACATGTTTGACTCCCCGCTTAGTAATCCATTTGTTCCATTCTTCTGATACAAAAGGGGTTCCATGGTCTGTCAGAATTGTTTCTGGTTTCCCAACTGTGTTAAAATGTGAGGATTCTAGAACTTTTATAGTTTCATGTGTTGTAGCTCTTGCTAAAGGGTAGGCTGCCACAAATTTGAAAAAAAGGTCATATACAATGAGTAAATATCTTTTTTTATTGAAGGGTGGCATAGGACCATAAAAATCCATGGCCATTATAATACACAATATATATATATATATAATACAATATATATAATACACAATATATATATAGTAACTAAATAAAAAATATATTATGAATAGCCACTGCCATTTTGTAACTATAAAAAAATATATGACACCCCATTTGCAACTATCATAAATATTAATCTAGTCACTACAATCATGAGATAAGTAAATTATCTCATTTCTATACAAACAAAATAAAATTAAAATAATCACTGGCATCATTCTCTTAAGATTTAACATATTCACGTTATTGGGAAGCCAGAGTAACCAATAAAATATAGTAGCCATTGTCACTAGATAAATAAATATTAGCTGTAGCAACTGAATAAGATTATAGTGACACTAATGGAGTGCATTACGCTTATCTCCAATAATAGATTCTTTCAACAAATAACCCTTCACTTTTTCTTTTTTCACGTATATAAGACAGTTCATAGTCGCACACACTGGTGCTATTTGTAACTACTTAAAATATCAGAAAAAATGAATATCAAATATCAAGTTGAAAAAGGAAATCAAACACTTTTATTCAGTTTAGCTAAGTATATGTGTTTTCCCTGAGTGCCACTAGATTGTCTAAACCTAGATAAATATCATATCTGTTCATGATGCACCAGGTTCAAATCCACTTGGTACATTCTTTACAACACATGAACTTGGATGAATGAAAAATGGCATTCTTACATTTTAGCTGTATCTATGAAAATATAAAATCCCAATATAATAAATTCTCAATACTTAACACTTTTACAGGTGTTATCAGCTCAATTTAAGTACATCAGATTGACAGGTGCATAAATACTCTTACTAATGGCCCACAAAAAAACATAGTGAGGACCATTCTTTATATATGGCCATTAAATCTATTTATTTAATGTATTTATCAATAATGATATAATAGTGATGATGATGATAATGATGATTCCATCCACAGCTTTTGCAATTAACTCACAACAACAAATTTATCTTTGATAAACCTATAAGCACTTACTTAAAACCATATTGTATTTAAACTGGGAATCAATTACTTATATTTACCAGCAATGATGACTGAGCATAATGAATCTCACGGCCTAAAATCTAGCCTTTTATAAGTTTATAGTTAATTACTTAAAACACTATTATATTCAAACGGTGATTTAACCAGTAATATTCACCGTTGATGAGGATGGTCAAAACCTATCAGCACAATATATGATTTTAGCTTTTTGTTATCAACCTATAATTACTTACCCAAAACATCATTATATGTACAATGTGATCTAGCGCTTAACATTTATTAGTGATGATGAATGATTATAATTAAAATGATAAAATCAATAAAAAAAATAACAATACTACTAATAATAAGAATAACACAAATGCCAAATATTGTTTAATTATATTTATGACGATTCTTTCTCTAATAAAACAAATTTTTTAATCATTTAATTGACTGCAGTAATTATTTTAATCAAACATATTATAAAAACAAATATCCAATACTGTATGTATAATCCAGTAAGATTAAATACATGTGTATATTCCTACCTATTTTAAAATAAGCTGGTTTTAAATGAAATATAAAAGAAAACATTCCATCTAATGCTTATTCGATATTTCTTCCAGCTTTATTATGTATATGTCATAAAGGTAATAAAATTCATTCACGCAATATGTGTATGTTTACTTTCATACACATGTGACTCTGCTGCTAATTCGCTACCTTAAACTAAAAATTATGGATCACTAAGATTTTAGTCTAACCTATTTGACCTAACTTAAGTGATGTACGTTTTTATAGCAGACACACGCACACTTGTGATATGTTAGCATATATATGGTGTTAAAATGTTTATTTTCATATTATTCATTGATACATAAATGACATATATAAAAAAATATTATTTAAATCTTGAGCAAAAAAAAAACTTATATCAAATTTAAATATGCAAATAAATAAAAAAAAACATTATAAAATAGATATTAACAAATAGCTCAAGTACTCTTAACTCAATAAATGACAATAATAAAAGATATTTTGTCATTACAATATATATAAAAACATATCCAAAGATAATGAAACATTAAGTTTAATAATTTCAAAATGTAGGTGTGTGTTGTTATACAGTAATGATAATTAATGATACAATCAATAAACAAACTTTTAATAGTTATGTATTAAAAGAAAAGATCTTTGACTATAGAAAGAGTCTCATAGATTACTTTTAATAAGTAAAAAAAAATTGTTAATAAAATTTTAAAGTTACCCGATTCATTTTCAGTTCTTACTAATATCCAAAGTTCAAATAACAGACTGACTTGTATATAACTTCAGACTGTGTTGATTTAGCTTGTTTTTACCATTTAAAAGTTCTTGCAGGCCTTTTAATGAACATAAAAGAAACTTAAAAAAACTGATTGGTAGACTGTTTGAGGCTTGTTGTGTGGATTTATGCAATCTTCTTCTTTCTTCTTTTCCCTTCCCTCTTGAACAAACCACTGGGTGGAAAAGAAGTATCTGAGACAGCATATGTGGTTGACTTTAAACAGGGCCATTTTTTGAATATTAAAGAATTGTATATATGAATTTACAGACAAACCATTAAATCAACTCATGGTGCCAGAGATCTCAGGGAACAAAAACCAAATAGCAGTTAACACTGCATTTTCTCTCTCTCACAGCTGACAAAATATATAAACAATGAATCCATTTTCTTTTTTCAAAATAGCAATTGGTGGCTTTTTTACAATACCATTTTACTGTTCAGCATCTTTTAGGAACTCAATCTCTATTAATCCATTCAAAATAGCTTAACTGCTAGAATGTTTATATATTATCACATCTTCTTCTATGCTATTTAAAACAAGATTTTGATACTTTTGCCTTTTTCTCTTCCCTCAGTTTAGGAAAAGAAAAAGTTTAATGAAGTATATTCTGATGGCTATTGACTTATGTTGAACTGACCAACTGAATATTGACTATCTCTCTGAATAATTCCCTCTCTCTCCCCCACTGCTCTTTTTTAGGTCTCAGATTTTCTGCCACTGCCTAGCTTTTCCAGATTAAAAGTTTGTTCCAGCTATCATTTTAGAAAGAAAACAGAAATTTCAAAACTGAATGGTCAAATAATGATCAAGTAATTAAAAAGAAATTTAATATCACCTTCCATTGTGTCAAAAGCATTTTTCCTTTTTTGACAATTTAAAACTCAGAAAATATAAAAAGAATAAAAATTAAAATTTATGTGTAATTAAAATGTTTGTTTCTCTGATTTATGCATTCATACTCTCAGTTTAGATACCATAAATTTGGTGACCTTAGATATGACTTTTTGTCTAGCTGTTTTATTTTAAAGAAAAACTAAATTATATATCTGATTACTCTATTTAATATAATAGACTAATGCATTTAATATTATTTCTTATATTTATTTTCTCACTACTGCTTATTAACAACTATTATTTATTAATATCTACAATACTCACACACACAAAGATATATATAAAAAAATTGTTAATTTAAAAATATATATGTGTGGGAATGAGATCCTATACTTACAATATATATATATTCTCAAAATATGAAAATAAAGATTGATTATGATTAGTTAGAAGAAGTTAACAATTACAAATACCTTGGTCAGATTATTAATACGGATGGAAACATAATGGATAAAATTTCAGAATTAAACTTGGTTGGAGTGCTTTTGGTAGAAATAATTTGATACTAAAAGGAAATATGACTATGTGTTTGAGAAGGACGGTTTTTTTATAAATGTGTTTTACTAGTTCTTAAATTATGGATCTGAGACTTGGATGCTTAATAAAAGAACAATCGAGAGTCTTCAAATCAGTCAAAGAGGTATGGAGTGATGTATGTTGGGAGTAATAAGAAGAGATCAAAAATCAATATATGGGTAATAAAACCACAGGGGTTATTTGACCTCTAAGAAAAATTAAAGTCTGTAGTTGGGTTGGACATATTGTGTTTTCAATCTCTTCTTGTTGCTCCCAACATGCATCCAGATTTTGGGGTTTCAGGAACTCTCCAGTGCCTGCAGGACATGGACTGGGGTACATCCAAAGATCAAGCTTCCAGGCCCCTGGATGATGATCTGTTCTTGTGCAGTTTGACCAAAGATGCGAAGGAGAACTTCACATTCTATATATAAAATTTACTTAAACCTTAGTCTCAAGATTATCAGCTAGCAGTACACACACACACACACACACATATATATATATAGTATTCAGACTTAATTGGGTCCATGTATTTATTAAACAATTATCTCAAATAATTAATAATATGCATTCCAGCCAACTATGACTAAATATGATCTATATATTAACCGCTACACAAATACAATTAATTTTATAGCAGTAAGATTCACTAACTATATATTCAGAATGGGGAGATGATTAATTTAGGCTGTCTATGAGTTTAATTTCAGCAGCAACCCTCTCTATGGATATATATACTCTATCATTTCTAAGAAGGTTTATTGGTGGTAGCATTTACACATACATTTGCTTTCATACTAATCTTTAATAATAATAACATATTCAAAATACCTGGATTACAAATAAAATATTTTATTATTACCATCATTACTCTTTATGAGCATTTACCCTCACTGTAACAGAATTTAGATGTTATTTACAATCTTATCATTGGAAAATTTATCAACTTCAGAGGCTGCTCGCTTATGTATATATAAGTTTAAGACACTTTCGCTTAAATAATTATTTATGTACTATAAAAATAGCTGCTCACTATTCTTTTACATGATTATATATTATGCAGATTAGCATAATTAGTCCTTGTTACAATGGAGGGTTGAGATCACAACTCTGAAATTAATTAATAGTATTTTCTTTTAATCTTATTTTCTTTTCGTTAAATTTCCTATTTAATAGTAGCTTTTGGTGTCTTTGTGACTGAGACCATCCTAAGAGAGTTGGAGAGTCAAGAAGATGCATAAACAATGTTTATAATTTAAATTTTGATTTCCTCCATTATTCAAGGTGAAGCCATTAATACAAATAATAAATGTTTAATATTAAATTTAACGACTAAACCAGTAAATTGAATTAATAATTATAATACAAAAACATATATAGATTATATAGCCCAAGACTAAGTAATAGTATTTGATTAGGTTAAGTTACAGTTATTCATTAAACAAATATTATAAAGTTTACCAGCATTCTTGAGAGTTTCTCTTGATGTTGATGAGTGACATTAGCCCTTGATACAGAATAAAGTGAGAGATGAGGGCAGTTTCTTCTTACATTCTATTGTTTATGGAACAGCTCCAGATGCCCAGCTCCCCAATATGATGACCTGGAGAAGCTGATGCTTATCTACTCATGCATTTTAGCAGGTTCTATGCATATCACTTTCTGTATTGAGCTAGAGTGCAATGAAACTTCTTTCTTCTCAAGTTAATGCACTTCATTCCAAGATATTACTAATAACTTCAATGAACAGTTCTCTCAAATTTTTAATAGATAAAATTTATTAATAATTATAATAATGATAATCCTAAACAATGTGCCTCTCCTTATATACTCATGCTTTTTGCCTGCATCTTGTTTTAAAAGATGGTACATTTTGAACAAAAATACATATTTATTATTTAACAAAAAACCCTGCATTTTTAAACCAAAAGAAAACCCAGAAAACTCTCCATTATAACATACATTTTCTTGGGGAAAAAAGCCATGTGAAAAAATACCATATATTTATAAAAGTCAAGAAGAAAAATAAATACTTATTACCCACCCACCACCCACCCCTAAATTTTTTTTTAAAAAAAAAGTCTCCTTTATAATGTACATTTTCTTGAGAAAAAAAAAACCATATTGAAAAATACCATATATTTGAACAAAAAACGTATGGAAAAATGCTGTATATTTGAAGAAAAAAAGCTGTATGAAAAAATACTGTATATTTGGAAAAGTCGAGAGGCCCAGGAACATTATATCGCTATGTTTTTAAAGAGAAACAGTGCCACCAATCAATATACAGAGTATAATTAACTAATATCCAAAACACAATATATGCTTATCATTTAAATAAAAGCCAAGGGAAAATAACTAGCAGATGTACTAATTTTTATTACCTTTTCTAACTATTAATGAGGTAAGTGAATATATAGGTTATACAAACATTGTCCATCACATTTTCTTCCTATCTGTTCAATGGCTTGTTTAAATAATGATTTAAACCATAACAGCCTGTATAATAAAATCCCTACATTCACTTTTGAACATCAGGGAGCAAATCTCCCCCAGAAGTGAATTTGATCTCACTCTGGAAACAGAAATAAATCAAGAAAATCTCTAATAATAAATTTAATACTAATTTTTTATATTTCTAAAAAAATACCCTCTTCTACTAATTCTAGTGTTTTGTTAACTAAAAATGCAAAACAATAAATAACTGGAAAATTTCATCATGTTAATATTTAATAAAATTAAGTTGTAATAATAATTTAATAATAATAACATAAAAAACTGAAACCTTTGACAGATGCGCCTTAAAAATGCTTATATGACAGCCAATCAGATGTAATAATGACTGCACAAGGGATCTCTCAATTCAAAACACAAAGCAGAGATTTTACAAGAAAAAGATAGTTCCCACCTTCTTCACTACTTAAATTTATATATAAATAAACCAGATTCAAGCATTTTGAACCAAAAGCATAAAGCTTTAAAGACCTTCACATTTAATTTACTAAATATTATATATAAATAAACAACATGAAATCTTTTGATTTACTACAAAATAATTTTCAAATCTAATGAAATGATCGTAACAAATATAAATATATTAATTTATTAAGCACAAGCAGATGATATAATAATAATGTGAAAGGCTGAAACCTTTGACCAATGCACTTTAGTTCCAAATGCTTGATTCTGGCTTATTTATATATAAATTTAAGTACTGAAGAAGGTGGGAACCATCTTTTTCTCATACAATCTCTGCCTTGTGTTTTGAATTGAGAGTTTCCTCTGCAATTATGATTACATCTGATTGGCTGTCATATAAGCATTTTTAAGGCACATCTGTCAAAAGTTTCAGAATTTCATGTTATTATTATATTATCTGCTTGCACTGAATAAATTGATATATTTAATAATAATTTAAGTGGAAATTTCCATCACATTTTAAAATAGATAAATGAATTTTTAAAAAGATTTATATATACATATAAGTAGATAATTATTGGCATAATTTATATAATATATACCTATTATATCTACTGAAATTTGAGATGTGATAAGATATTAGTCTTGTTTTTCTTTCTTGTTTGATTTTTGGATTGTAAATATGTTAACTTATGAAACATTGAACTATGTTGCTATAATGACAACAATATTAATATAAAATTGTTTATTATTAATTGTATTGTAAGATTGTAAATTAACTTTATTTAAGAAAAGAAAATGAAGATGTAAATAATAAATCATATAGTTTGGATAAAATTATTATTGTTTGCCATCATATGTTTTTTCTTTGTTACTGCATTCATGGTAGTAAATTATAAATTCTCTGAGGAGTGCCAAAGCACAAAACCATGGTCAAGGGTTTGGGGGGGGGGGGTTCCTGACAGAGATATTCTAAGTGCTGGCCCTGGTTAAGCATTTATTACAAAGCTTGTTGAGGAATTGGTAATCCTCATTGTTTATAACTTACAAGCTTAAGAGAATAGGGTCATGTAATCTATGATTCTTATTTTGACTATTAATACAAATAAATGTTTAATATTTTAAATATATTTGTCCTGTTTATTTGTATTATATTATACTAAGAAATATGTATAATAATAATTTCCAGTGCAATATATTGAAAATGTAGTGTAATTGTTTAATTTATGTTAGAATGAAAAGTAGTATTTGTATATTAAAAACATAAATATTTATATGTAATAATTCTAAAATGTTTATTTTCATTTGTTGAATAATACAAGGATTTATTAGAGAAACTCTACCAGAAATTGCTTAATGAGTGAATATAGAGGATTACTATGGTTACAATGATGTCAATAAAAAAACCTTATAAATAGAAATGAATAATTTGATCTCACTCTCTCACTCCCTTGTTTGTGCTTTATGCAGAAGCATGTATAAACTTCTTTATGTATTTCTTTATTTACCTTGAAAATAAAATACTAGTTTTCTACTTCACCTTTGAGTAGTAAGTAATTTCAATTGCACTTTACACAAAAAAGTGAAGTTTTTTTCATAAAGCGCAATTGAAATTACTTACCTTAAAAATATATAATTGATAAAATAAAATGGAGGGTAAAAACAGCATTGTCTTCTCATGTACAGGGTAGCATTATCAAAAAAAATTTTTGGAAAATAACAATTCATTATAAAAGGGAAAAAAACATCAAAATTGCTTCATTAAGTCATAAACCATTAGAATATTTTTATCCTTTAAATAGATGTAATCTATATTTTTAAAAAATAGAAAACAAATGTCAGAAGTTGTCTGTGTAATTTTATTAGATTGATTGATCTTTTTTTAAAGTTGGAATCAATTTCATTTCCCATCATATCATCCTAGATAAAGCTAGCATCTATTCATTTAAAATATTTTGAAATAATATTTATTCATGAAAGGATATCTCTTTATATCATCATGAATGTAAATTTTATTTATGTGTGTAATGTCTTATAAACCAAATAATTATTATTTGAAAGAATAATTTAAATAATCAATATAATGTACTTTGAATTTAAAAGTTTTCACAAAGATATATCTTTTCTGGCTTGACGTTTAAAATAGACATCAAAAGTGTGATGCCACCCTGGAAAGACTCATTTAGGTCATTTATTTATATTTGTCATTATATATATATATATATTGTGCCAAGCATTATCAAATGTCCATGCACAAAGTCTACTGTAAAAAAACATTACGGCAGATACACATGTAAATTTATATATATTAAGCACAACAAATATATAAATGTGCTACATTAGTAATGGAAGTGGAGTCTGAGCATTAAAATACCCATGCACACCAATTTAAAGTAACATGAAATTGACACAGAAATATTGTACACATATAATAAATTCATGTATTTTTTTTATTTTTTTATTTTGTATATTTTCAGTTTATATCATTTTATGCATTTTGCTTTTCTCTGAAAAATTCAAATAGAGAAAAGCAAACTTTATTGAACAAATGAATCACATGTTGGAACGTATTAGTAAAATAAATAATTAAAGTAACTGTTCCAAAATACTTGTATATTTTTTTTAATTACTTTTCTAAAACTGTAATCTTATTTCATAATAATAAAAAAATGTTAATTGCTTTGGCAAAAATCTGACCGAAAGCAAAACATTTGATAATAAATGTTGTAATTAAAATATTATTTTTTTATAGATAAAGTAAAAATTCTTTTGAATTGATATCAGAAATGAAGTTGACTGAGTATTCAAGATGGAAATCAAACATTATATCAACCCCTGCTATGTAAAATTTAAATGGAAAAATAGAAAGGAATGTTTATAATCTAAGTGATAAGCTAAATTAAAAGGGTTGGCTGATTCATACTTCTCAAGGGAGGTGTCTGAATTAGTTTTGTATGAGTGAAGTGATTAGGTTTTAGTCTGTGCTGTGGGATTCAGTTCATTCTTTCTTTGGCAGTCAAGTCATTCACTACTTTGGCTCTGGAATTCTTCAATTATCTAGCCACTTAGAGATTAATTTATGGACTAGACTACTGCTGATATTTTCTAAGAAGAAATCCATTATACAGTTCTGTTAAGAACTCTTGATTTCTTAAGAATTTAATGAACCATTCAAGATAGCGAATGAACATTTAATAATAATTATTATATTATAGCAGATAAAAAATATGGAGAAATCTACCAGAGCTTCCATTAAAATGACTGAGGTAGAAAATCAGCTGGTCCATTTGCCCTTTCTCTGTCCAAGCCATCAAGATGTGATCATGCCTGTTCCAGCTGGCCATGATGATGACAAAAGCTGCCTTGTCTGTGCCTGAATGTGATGAAATCCTCACCACCCAGCAAGTCAAATTGAAGTCTGCTCAAAGCCCAGTCAGGAGAAGATGAAGATGCCTACATAAGTTTCTTTTAAAAATATTTTAATATCGAATTAATTCATTTTGATATTTCCAATAATTAGAAATGTGTTGTCTCTTGCATATATATATATTGAATTTATGGTTATTACAGGCATAATGATACAGCTTTTACTTAAATCTTTTAATTCATTTTTCAATCCCAAATTCTAGTATTTTTAGCAAAGGTTGCAATTAGTTTTTTTTTATTGCTATTTGTTTTTCTTCTTGTTGAAAATTGTCATACATAAATATACATGTGAATATACATGCACATGTTGAGTGTCTAAAAAGGTATTTATCTGTATATCCCTTTGAAGTTATTTTTGTCTTTGCGGCACCTTATGATGAGTGCCAAAGGGTTTATTTATTGTAAATTTCCCATAAGCAAGTCCACTAATAACTTTATATTTAGAATAGTAGTGAGCATATAATTGTGCTGCACATATATATACATGTATAAGAATTTATCATAAAAGGCAAGTAGATACAGTATCTCATGTTGAGTGCTCTATGGTATCTGAGCTAATACAACCTTATTGACATGAAAATTACAAAATTCGTGAAATATTTTATAGTGCAGATGTAAGTATGTATAGTTTTTTTTTAGATTCCCTATCAATAAAAAAAAGGTTTTAAAGTCCTGGATAGAAGGGTATGCCTGTATAACCAAAAATCTTTTATCCCAGAAATATATATCAAATCACACAAAGTACAACTTATTTCTATAGGGTAAAAAGTTCAGACCACTTCCATTCATTATGAAACATTGTAAATAGTTTTAGGGATTTATTATTTTTCTTATTAAAATTGTATTTATATTTTATCCATTTCAACACATCAAATATATATGGGTTTGTACCAATTAATTATTTAGTATTTTTTATGATATCATCATTAGTATGAAACGGTGATGGGTATCTGGGATTAAATAAATATTTAATCATAATATTAAATTGGTTTCGTTTTCATATTATTATTTATTTGATAAAACGTGCTCTTTCCTTATCAATCACATACATATAATAACCATTTAACGTACCCATTGAAGACCCTAGATGTAGAGTAACTGAGCTAGCCACATGGGATATTGCTCTATTGGGGCGTTAAATCTTATTCTCATGCTCCGCTGATCATATGGTACTGCACATCCTTCTAGGAGGGGCAAAAATTCATTTTTATTCTTTTCTAGGAGTGGCGCACAAAAGCTATCTGTAAATAGACTTTTCAAAGATGTGTCCTTACCATAGGTCCTAAATGTTCAGGCATTCGAGAAAGATATCAACTAAAGGGGTATTTAATTGGCAGAGTCGTCAATTCACTCTTTCTATCAATTTAGCTGGAAATACCAATATATATATATATATGTTCAGACAATCAGCTAAATTGGTCCATTTCTTTCATTGTTAAATCTTGATCACTTCATGCTCATGCAAGATTAGAAGCAGAATTCCACAGGGAAGTATGGTCCGGTACAATGTATATATTCTGTTTATCTTCATTTAAAATGTAAAATTATTTATTTACGAATAATATATAGTTTAAAGTTAATTAGTGATCTATTCACACATCAATATATAAAGAATTTATATTTTTCTAAGTACAAACTTATATCTTGTAGTTTAATCATTATTATCTGAATTTAACGTATTCATTTTTTTTTATTTAGTGATTATAAATTAACTTTGAATATATGACTTATATTAGGAGTTCAAAAAGTTTTATCATAATAAGTATTCATTTAAATTTTGTTTTCTTAAATAAGATTTTTAACAAACAACTAGATTTATCTTTGTGTAT
This sequence comes from Epiperipatus broadwayi, assembly GCA_028023455.1. Lineage (NCBI taxonomy): Eukaryota > Metazoa > Onychophora > Udeonychophora > Euonychophora > Peripatidae > Epiperipatus > Epiperipatus broadwayi. The sequence goes on from JAQFVV010012593.1 coordinate 265,227, forward strand.
ATATATATATATATATATATATATATTGAAGCAGTTGACCTGATACACAGATTGAGCTTCACAGCCCACTCAGAATCTCCCACTACCAAACCATATTCAAACTCCATCCTTACACATATATACATATTTATTAATACATATTTTTTTCTTCTGTCTTAGCTATTAAAATAACTGATATATATATATCATCATCAAACCATTATCAATCCACTGCAGGATGGTCTCTCCAAGTTTAATCCATCTTCTCCGATCTTTAGCCTCTCTTCTCCACAACACCTCTGCACATTCTCTTATTTCATCCATCCATCTCACATGTGGTCTCTTTCTGGGTCTTTTACAATCTCTTGGAATCCAGTTTAAAATTTCAATAATCCATCTATTATCATCTCTTCTAGCAATATGTCCAGCCCAACTCCATTTCAATCTTTTAATTTTTTCAATAAGGTCAGTAACACCTGTTTGTTGTCTTACCCATACATTGCGTTTTCGATCTCTTCTTGTTACTCCCAACATACATCTCTCCATACTCCTTTGAGTGGTCTGAAGTCTCTGTATTGCTCTTCTATTAAGTGTCCAAGTCTCAGATCCATATGTAAGAACTGGTAAAACACATTTGTTAAAAACCATCCTTTTCAAACACATAGGCATATTTCCTTTTAGTATCAAGTTATTTCTACCAAAAGCACTCCAACCAAGTTTAATTCTATGATTAATTTCCTCCAGTATGTTTCCATCTGTATTAATAATCTGACCAAGGTATTTGTAACTGTTAACTTCTTCTAATTCTTCATAATCAATCTTTATTTTCATATTTTGAGCAAATCGATTAAACATTACTTTAGTCTTTTTAACATTTATCTTTAGTCCTACTTTTCTACTTTCATCTGCTAACTCCTGCAACATTTCCTGCAGCTCTGAAGCATTATTTGCAAAAACAACTACATCATCTGTGAAATCTAAATGACTTAAATACTCTCCATTTACTTTCACTCCTTTAGTTTCCCATTTTAATCCATAAAATACTTCTTGCAGCACTGCTGTAAAAAGTTTTGGAGATATGGAGTCACCTTGTCTTACACCTTTCTCAATGTTGATTTTTCCAGTATCATTATGTAATCTAATTGTTGCTGTTGCATTTTTATAAATATTCTTTAAAATATGACAATATCCTGGATCTATACCTTGATGATCCAATGCTTTAATCACTGAAGAAATGTGTATAGAATCGAATGCTTTTTCATAATCTACAAATCCAAAACATAATGACAACTCATATTCATTTGTCCTTTCTATGACTTCTCTCAATACCTGGATATGATCTATTGTACTAAAACCACTTTTAAATCCAGCTTGTTCTCTTGGTTGGTGGAAATCCAAAGTTCTCTGTAGATGAGTTGTAATTATCTTGGTAAAAATTTTATATAAAACTGATAAAAGGCTGATAGGTCTGTAATTTCTAATATCTTCTTTATCACCTTTTTTAAATATTAATATTATTACTGCATTCTTCCAATCTTCCGGTACATCTTTATCATTTAGACATTTGGTATATAACTTTGCTAAAATTGTTTCTATTTCTTCACCTGCTTCTTTTAATATATCAATTATAATTCCATCATTTCCTGGAGCCTTTCCTTTCTTCATACATTTAATTGCATGTCTCACTTCTTCATTTAAAATTCTGGGCAATTCGGAAGATGTAATAGATATAGGAGGTACTTGTTCTTTATTACTATATAATTCTTGATAAAAATCTTCTACCAATTTCATGATGTCATCTCTCTTTTTAGTAATAATTCCATCTTTTTTTCTAATTGCAGATATAAATTTCCTACCAATACCAAAATGTTGTTTAACATTCTTGAGACTTTTATTTTCTTCTACAGCTTTTCTTGCTATTTCACAGTTATACTTTCTTATATCATTTTCAACTCTTTTTTGCACCATTTTACAAAATTCGAGATATTCAATTCTTTTTAATACATCATTTTTATATATCTTCATATTCCTTCTTTTCTTCATAAATTCTCTAGTCTCAGTAGAAATTTTATTAGTCAATTGCTGCTTTTTTCTACCAGCTATTTTTGTTGCAGTTTTTAAAAGTGTATCAGTTATTTTCATATTAATTTCATTCAAATCTGAATCATGTTCAAAATCTCCTAACACTTGAAACCTATTGGTAAGTTCTAATTTAAATTCATTAGAATATTTCTGAAGATTAGGAATATCAACTGTAAATATTGTTTTTCTTAATAATTTTTGTCTCTCTAGTTTTACATTAACATGTAACTTACACCTTACTAATCGATGATCACTTCCTGTGTTAAATTTATTAAGAACATTACAATCTTGAAATATGTATTTCCTGTTAGTCAAAATATAATCCAATTCTGCTGTACCTTCATTTGGATGCTTCCATGTCCATTTCCTTTTAATATTTTTCTCAAAAAAAGAATTCATAATATAAAGTTTTTTTTTTCTGCAAACTCCACAAGTCTATGTCCTCTCTCATTTCTATTACCATAACCAAAATTACCTACAGCAATTTCATCTTTCATTTGTCTACCAATTCTAGCATTAAAGTCTCCCATAACAATTTTAAAATGTTGTTTACTCTGATCAAAAGCCTTTTGTACATCCATATAAAAATCTTCTACTACTTCATCACTATGAGAACTTGTTGGGGCATAAACCTGAATTATCTGCATTTGGTATCTGCTATTAAGTTGTATAACTAATCTTGCCACTCTGTCCGATACACCATCAATCTCCACAATATTGTTCTTCCACTTTTTATTTATAATGAATCCTACTCCACTTGTATTTCCAATATGTGTGCCTTTATAATAGAGTATATGTCCACTTTTTAAATCAATTGTTTCTTCACCTTTTCTTCTAACTTCACAAAGTCCAATAATGTCCCATTTAATATAAGACAGTTCTTCTTCTAATTCTTGCAATCTTCCTTCACTTGAAAGTGATCTGCAGTTGTAAGTACCTAAATAAAAAGTCGTCATCAAATGGCAGCCTGGGTCCGCAATCAGGGGATTCTTAGCACCCTCCGCCTTCGGCCACCAACTGCTGCCTAGGTTGGTGACTTTACAGCCTCCTGGGAATAAGGGCTATGCTTTATTTTTGTCTGTCATAATTGTATATATGTATTGGAAAAATATTTATCATTTACACAAAAATTTATTCTGCCTTATCAGGCACTGAGAAGAAAGACCATGGTGTTTCTTGATCTTAAACTCAGAGGTAAAAAGCCAATAAACTCACCACGCTGGCTAACGCATGTTAGTGAGCAGCCCATCCATGTTCGTATACTATATAAATAATCACATAGTAATAACAGCTGCAATGACAAGAATGTATGTAGTGAATGTATGGAGTGTAACTAATTTTAATGAATAAATATTTGATTTTATTTTAATTCATATACGTGCGTAATGGATATGTACATATTATAGGTGAGGAGAGATTACTTTTAAAACATATATCAAATTAAAGTGTATTATATTAGTGTGTACTTTTAAAATTATATTTAATTTATTATTTATTTTAATTATAGCAGTCAGAAAAAGGCAATGTAATCCTTGTAAGAATATTATTGAATGTAATAAAGACAATTTACCAGAGACTCATTAGTCTGAATTAAAATGTTATAATTTTATAACAGTAATGTAAAAATCCATAAGTGGAAATTTTATCCACTTTAAATTTGTTTTAAAATTTTAGATCATATTTTAAAACAATCATTCAGAAATTTTAACAGGATTACCTTGTTTTTAAAACTTATTTAAACAAAAGGTACATCCAGTCAGCAAATTCCAGATCCACTAAGTGCATAAAATGCCTCAGGTCTAGCAGCTAAGTGCTTTCCAAAATAAACAGAAAAATAGTATAAATTCTGATAGATTTGATTCCTAAGAAGAGACTCATAATATTTAATCAGCAATGGTAAATATAAGCCATGCTTGTTGTTATAATAATCCAATGTGTCATGAGTAGTCAAAATTTTCACCTTTCTCTCCAATCAACATGCTCTTTCCCACACTCATCACCCAAAATCTTGTTACCCATGATTTTTAATATGCTTAAAGACTAAATAATGAAATTCTACCTGCCTGACTGACTGAATCTAACTAGATCTAGTTCACCAATCCCAATGGACACTGAAATTATCAAGAGCCATTGATTACAAAGCCGCTGCCTAATGTCTAAATTTTTAAATTCATCCTTCTGTAATTAATTCTAATAACCCTGTTTGCCATTTAAAATATTATTTTATCAGCTGGTCTTTCAATCGGAAATTAAATATTTTGTTAAATAGTTTGTAATTTACTTACCTAATATTAGCATGTATATAACTCTATATAACTTTCTTTAATTTTTTTTATCATTGAGCCTCTATTAAATAAATGTAATATTTTCTTTCACCTTCATGTGACAATAATATTTTATAATTCTAATCCTTATGTTTTATATTTTATGTTTCAATAATATGCCAATAATTTTGTAAAGTTTCAAGAATATTCACTCATCTTTTTATTTTATTCCCCCTTCTTTCCATGGGGAGGTCAGTTTAGCTTTTAATTCAAATGAGTTTGTTATTTTGATGACAGCAAACACTTGCAAAGTTGGGAAAATAAATTAATTATCTTATAATGTCATTGTAAAAAAGCAGAGTAGAAAATCTGTTTTTCTAATAAATGTTTTTTTTTATTTAACTAATAAGCACTAACCTTAGAACTTTATGAAATCAAATCTGCTTATTATGAAATTAATAATCTCCATCCCATTTGTATATGTTTAAATTATGTTTAGTATAATATAAAAGCACTTATAACCAAATTTTAATATTTATTTAACATTGTGGGAAGTTTATAGATAAATTAATGTAAGGGGGAAGGGGAGTTTTTATTCCAATGATTATGTATTCTAGTAATAAGTTTAAATAACCCTTTACTGTTCAGTATTTAAATCATACTATTATGTTGGACATTCCCAATATATATAGGTTATCAATCATTTGTCCTTAGTTTTAAAGTCTTTTGTTCCAAGTGTTGTATGCAAACAGGCCTCCACATTCAAATACACAAATGTATGTCTTCCTGCTTCATTCCCCAGGATTTTTAGTAATCTGGATCCTTATATTCATTCCAAGTCCAAGAACATAGCTGGAAACCCCCCTGTGGGACTTCTTTGTTGTATGAGCTATTGACATAGGGTCACTCTGGAAAGATCCAGCCTATTAATAGCTGACACCTTCATTCTGTGAACCTAATCTGCCAAAGTAGCAGAAAGAATTCAGTTACCATTCTTCATTCTTAAATTTAACTTTTTTTAAAATGTTATTGATAAATTGAATACATAAATTTTTTATATTTACTTTATCAACTTTCATAAAGTTAAGATTCTTCATTTGAGTAATTACTTTGTCTTCATAATCAGATTTTAATAATAAACACATTCTAAGGCCCTTATCTTCTTTTATACAAATTAAATTATTTTCAGGTGTAAATTTTTTAAATTTAGATATTTGTACATTCAAATAATAATCCATTTTATAATTAAACTTTTTTCCTTTAATTTTTTTACTAAATCCTTACAAACTTTTAAATCAGATTTAATTCTGCTTAAGGAATTTTCAACCAAAGATTTCAATTCTAGATCACTGTCTCCTCACTGACCGCCAACATACTTTGCACCAAGATTTAATATATGCTTTTGTTGTAAATTGAGATCCATATCCAACAAATTAATGTAATTATTATCTTGAGATTTACTTTTAATGTTCTTATAATACAAAAAGTTGATTTTTTTATCAAATTTCATACAAATTTTTTCATAATATCGATCAAATGACATCTGACAGTTACTTTTAAAATTAAACCAATCACCTCGGTTATTCAAGTCAATTAAATAATTTAAACTTTTTAAATATTGCCTTTTATCAAATATTAAACATTTACACATGGAAATTATATTTCATAATACAATCATTTTTATATAACAAATCATATTCATACCCAACTTGCAGGACATATTAACTTTTATTTTACAGCAATTTGGATCTTAAAATAACTAGAAATCAATGCATGCTGGATTACTGTATGACCATTAAACCAATAGTAAAAAGAGGTTATATTCCATATAAATCAAAAGTGCCAATGTCACACAAAATGGCACATGTAAAGTCCTTCTTATTTAGAAATAATAGTCTTTGCAAATATTCATCAGATAAAGGCAAAAATATTGAAATATATTCAAATGAATTGTAAAATGTTGGCTACAATTGTAATCATATATATAATGTTATTAGAGATTTTAATACAAAATATAACAATAAAAATTTTAAAAATAATATTGATTCTCCTACTAATAAAAAAATATGGATATCAATCCCATATATTTCAAATGATCAAGTAAATTTTATAAGGAAAATTTATAAAGGTATATGTGATATTGCATTTTACACACCTCCTACATTAAACAAATTAATAAATAACTCAAAAAATAAAACCTCATTTATAAATAAAAATTTTGTCATTTATAAATAGGTATGTAGGTGTAACAGTGGATATATAGATGAATCTAGATGTATGTTGGAAAAAAGAACTAAAGAACACTTGCTATTATTAAAACGAGTTCAGAAATTGGAACAAAATTGCATAGTAGATAATAATATTTCAGCATCTGTTTTTTACGACCATAATAAATCATCTATTTATGGTTTTGACTTCAATTTTAATAATGTAAAAATATTGCAAATTGAAAAAAATAACAATAAAAGAAAAATAAAGGAAGCTATGCTAATATACAAATATAAACATGATTTAATTAACAGGCAAGCAGCAAACATTAAGATCATGGAATTGTGGAAAAGTTAGCTTTTCAAAGCTTTAGTTGAAATAATTGAGAGAGTGCAAATTTCTCAAGCGCTTATGACTACCAGCAGCCAATCAAATCTTAAGCACTGGGACAGAGAATTTAATAAGAAAAGAGCGGTTCCACTCTCTTCTTTACTTATCTTTAGTTGACAAAGATTACTGGGATAATTGAAAGTGCTCCTAAGTGGATAAAAAATTTTAATTATTTAGTTACTGTATTTACAAATATTCAGTTACATATATATAGTAAAGGAAAAGTAGAAATAAACACAGACATAATTTTTTGTAAATATTTTTCTACATTTCCTTGAATAAAATAATAATAAGTAAAGAGTTAAATAATTCTCAACTTAAAATAGAATTTTATTATGAAATAAATATTTACAAAGGTCTAAGAAATATTATAATTCTGATTTTGAATTTAAAAACAAAATTGTATACATTATCTATGAAAAAATTTCTATTATCTATTTTGAAATCTTTTTAATTAGTTAAACTGATAGATATTTCAAAAAGTAGCTTTTAATTAAAAGTGATTTGAAGAGAATAAAAACATGTATATATGTATGTTTGACCTTTGGTCAAATTCCAAAGGATTAAAGTTAATTGAAATCAACTTTTTCTAATCAGACTTTGATAAAAATTTCAAGCTTGTTTTCAAAAGCAATAAGAGAAATAAAAAACCCAGAGTTTTTTCATTTAGTCACCTCAAAAAGATTATAAAAGGGCTGATAAAACTATCAGCTGCAGTCTGGATAGTGGTTTTTGAAGAGAACAGTCTGGATAATGATTTTTGAAAAGAGCAATTGGCAACATATAGCTAACTGCAAAGTTGGTTATAATATTTTGATGCAGCTTGTTAAAGTTTGCAGCAGTAGGTGTTACCTAGACAGAGATGGCTGGAAGACTTATACAGAGCTACCATGAACTGACACAGCTGAAGGCAGGACAATATATCCAGGAGCTGCTACTATTTTCCTTCACAGGAGTTTGAATTTACATGGAGAAAAATGACCCACTTCTTTGTGTTGAAATCCATAGCCTTAAATGTAGAGAGGACAGTTGCATGTCTGAAATCTATAAAACCAAGAGAGCTAGCTTACCTGAAGCCCAATCCAAAACAGCTTACTTGCCTGAAATTTATCAAATTCTAGACAGAAGGGAGACCAACTACACATCAACATTTTACATTGATTATATTTTTCCTAATGATGACAATCACCAAAACCAAACTCGAATAGAAAAAACTTCCAGCTTGCCCAGAAACCCCATCTTGCTGAAGAAGTAATTATATGTATTCTGACATATCTAAAGCCAGAGAAGCACAGATAAACATATATACAGCTAATGGTGAGTAGTGCCAAATTTCCTTAGTAAAATGACATTTTTATAGCTGATATATATATATATATATAAAATGACATTAGTTTAAAATCGTTTATTAAAGAAGAAAAAAAGTTTAAATTTATTTTTATAATTTGGAAAAAAAAAACAGTCAAAAAAAAGATTTCCAGAAAATCTTTTAGACTATAAAAGAAAAGAGACGTTTTAAAATGTGATGATATTTAATCAATCAAAACAGTTACTGTTTGAAAACTGACTATTTTTTTAAGAAAACAACAAAACTGTAATCATCAAAGAGTAAAACTTGTCATCAAAATAACAAATAAACTTTATATACTTTCAATATTGAATCAGTTATGAAAATATAATCTTATTGTAACAAATTAAAATATGTAATGTCAGAGTGCAAATACATGCACACACACATGTAAATTTTTAAACATTTATACCATTTTTATATATAACTGAAAAGGTTAATTATGTATTTATCTTATATGATGATTGTAATGTCAGTTGTACTGCATATTTGTGTGCACATGTATGTCAATGCTTGTCAAATAGGACATATATGCAAATTTTGATCCTTTTTGTCATTATTAAATGTCAGTTGAAATATATTCATGTATTTGTACAATTCATGGCTGTGCGCATATATGTGTGTATGTGCTATATGTAAACCATTGTATAGTAACTTGAATTTTGTATGTTAATCACATATATGTAAATCACAATGTGATAATTTGAAATTCTGTATAGTAATCAAAATCAGAAAGCTTATATGTGTCTAGTCTTATTTTTATAGATCTTAATTTCATTTTTTTGTAAATTGTTTCCATCATCTCTTGATCACAAACAGAGCTTCTATTCCCAGACCTAGATTTGAGCATGGAATGAATATATGAATGGGGATATGTATTTCTTTAAAACTCATGCACTAACTTTTATTTTATTTTAGTCTTAGAAATGAAGTTTATAAATTTGGACAGTACATTAATGGTACTAAGTGGTCAGAACATTGATAATGGTCAGTATGTTTTAATGTCCCAGCATTATTGTTTTGATTTATGATTATTGTGTATTCAAATGGATTAGCACTTAAGATGGTGCATCCAAATTATGTGTACATAATTACCCCAAGCTGGTAATGGCTCAGAAGCTAGCTTGATCTGCAGAAGACCCATTTCCAATTCAGTCACTAGATTGACTTTTGATTTATATTTTTTATTGTTCAAATCCAGTCACAAAATGGATTGTTGACTTTATTCTGATATATTTTGATTGATCATTCATTCTTGATGAATGGTTTATTTTCAGTATTACTTATAATTACTTTTACTTTATAAGGCTGGTTGATCATTAATTATGCTTTTAGTTGCTCTTCTGATTGCTCAATGATCTCTCAGATATCTATTGATCTCATGCTTTCCTGGAATATATAAAATTGTTTATATATTTTTTTGGATGTTAAACAATTATATTAACATTTTTAAATAATATCTTACTTTAATATTATACTTTTGTAAATTTCAAATTTCATTTACTTGGAGTTGATAATGATTTTCCATCATCCCAGATACAACAACCTTTTTTTCACCACCCCTATTACTCCATCCCATTACAATATATAGTATGCAAATTTAAATAATTATAATTACAAGAATTAAGGTTAATTTAATGTTGAAACTAAAAAATGCTCTATAAAATTATATGTTCTCAATGTATGTCACATAAGTGCTCGTTTTAAATAACCCAATGAACCCCTATCATTCTATTAATATGTAATGCAATCTGTTATTAGTGTAAGTACATTTATATAGTGAACATAAAGGACTCTTCTATCTCAATATATTACATAATATTTTTCATAAATTGTTTAATAGAATGTATATGTTATTATAGAAAAATTAATTTATATAATACATAAATAAAAATAAAGATATTTTAAAATATTTATAATAATTGCATTTATTTTTTTAAAGTTGTTAAATATAATTTCGAGTTAAACTTACATAACATAGTTTTCTATATAATTCTATAAAAAATCATTAACAATTCAAAATTGACCTTTATTTAGGTCACTATTAATTCTTAACTATGATTAAAAAAATAGTACAAATATTTTTTGATTTTAGAAAATGCATTATAAGTTATTTTTTATTTATAAAATATTTAACTTGAAATTAGGTTTGTAATTTTTGCGATTGTGTGTTTATAACAGACTTGAAGCAGTTTATTAATAGTATAACCTAAAAATTTCTTTTAATTTTAGCTAGACTTATTATCTATTTTACATCAGTACAAGTAAAACATTCAACACCACAAAATTCATATGTATGAGTGTAAGTCTGCGTTTATATATATATATTATTGTTTGTATATTAATATGTGTGCAAGCGTAGTTAGCATGATAATTTCTTTAAAGGTGTGTTGAAATAATAAGGCTGGAAAATCGTATACTATAACAATAAATCTTTGTTAACCTAGGCATTGTCAATCATTGTCTTTATTTAACAGATATTGTTATAGCACTGTAAAGAATCAGTTTTTCCTCCCAATATTTAAAAAATTATCAACAAATATTCCAATTTTATATTTTATGAATTCTTAGCAAACTGTTGGTTTGAACTTATAATAGATTATAAAATTTATGTGGTATTCTGTTTAACTTTTGACATATTGTAAAAACAAGGTTACAAAATTCAATTAGTTTTTAAATTTCATTTTTATAATTATGTGATTTTTTGGAATAGCTTTAGTTTCCCTCAATTTTTTTTTTAAATTAATCTATTTTGAAATTATTTTTGCAAAGCTTTTTAAAATGATTTTGAACTTAAAGAAATTAGAATCCTTATTAAAAAATTGTGAAGTGTTTTTGTAAACTTAAGGTATAATGTAACATTGCTATTTGAATAGGTATTCAAACTCAGTTCTAGCAAACTTTAAAAACTCCTGTGCTCAATTCAGGCTGAAAATCGTTTGTTGGCTTAATCTTAGCCTACCAACAAATACTATTTGCTACATTAAAATGCTATTCGACATAAACTATGGTTAAAATGTTGAGTAAAAAATGCTACTATACTCTCAGGTAATGACTGTTTTAGTTTTCATTAATATTTATAAGAAGATGATGAAAAGAATCTTTAGATGCAATGGAATAGTAAAACATTTATTAACATTTTTCTTATAAATGCTGTTGCGTTGTTAGCTTAGATGTCAACACAGCTGCCTTGCAAGCAAGCAATTGCTTGCAAACAATTGTTGCGAATTCACTTCCCGGCCGATGCTATGACATATGGGGAAAAAATGCTGTTGTTTTATATTAATATGAAATTCACTACACAATTCTGTTTTTTTGTTATCTGAGTTTATAATATGGCATTACTGTCTGCATTCTAACTTGTAAGACACAAAAACTACAGGGTCAGTCTTTGATAGTCAGTAGATTTTATACAGTAATTAAGATCAGCAACTTCATTATTTAAATTAAGCATAAAACGGAATGTTTTAAATGAACATTGCAATATTAGGTTTTGACATTAAACATTATGTAAACAATTGTAAATGTATTTCGCCCAAGAAAACAAATTATTAAAACGTCTTAGATCATACGTTGGTTTTAAAAACAATTGTTAAAACTTTAGAGTTTATGAGAAATGTAAAAGGCTAATATTATTTGATTTTTATTATGATTATTGTCAATTTATTTTATATATATGTCAACGTTTTAATCACATTAAATAACTGACGTTTATTCATCAATAGCGTCAGAACAAGTTTATAATAAATTATTCCAAAATCTTTCACTTATTTCAGAATAAGAAATGTATAAAAAGTTACTTAGTGAAAAACAATTGTCAGGTGGCGTTTAAGCATCAAAAAGCCACATTGAATTACAAATCCATAGAAAACGTTTTGCTCTTTAGTTTACTATTCAGATTCCCGATATTAATTGATTAATATTAAAATCTTTAATTCATCATTTATACCATGATTAAAGGAGCACTTTCATCACTAGATTTAGCTGGAACCAAAGTTAAATGTTTTTGTTTCTTTATGTTCATTAACAATGATCCTTCTCATAATTTATATATATATAAATGTTGATTGTATCTCTCCATATATTTAACTGACTATAGAACTAATGTTTCATTCACTCTGACTTGCCTTTATTTCTCTGAAACGTAAATGCCTTTTATGATTTCCTTTTTTGGGCACATCCTTTGCATTTTTTAAAATTATGAATATATTCCTTATTACTTAATAACATTTATTTATTTTAATTTCATGGTCTTTCTAATTGTCTATTGTTGGGTATGATCTAATCTCGAAAAATGTTTCAGTGTTTGTCAAAATTTATATGATAGCTATTTCTAAAGATACACTGAATACATGCTGTGATATCGATTATTTTTATCTACTTAAACATGTTTCAATGGCATAAAAATAATATCTATAGCAACGTGTATTGAACTTATTTTCTTGTCAGCTAAAGGTAGATAAAATCTATACAAAAAAAATCCATGGCAAACAGACATTTTGAGAAACAGAGAAACTATTAACATATATAAATAAAATGCAGCATGAAAGCCCTGATAAACACCAAAATTATATACAAGGAACTTCTTCAGTTTTAGACAGATATCTATATCCCACATTGAAAAGTCCCTGCAATTAGTGATAAATAATCATATTTAAGGTATCCAAAAGATTTATTTTATTTACATTCTTTTAAAATTTTATAACCATAGACTCATAATAATGGTAATAAAAAAACTGTCCAGTATTTTGATAATATTTCACTTATCTTTATCGTAAGATACATTGCTGTCCTGAAGTCCTAGAGTGTATCAAATAAAATAACAATTACGTTTAAATTTTTTTTTTTTCATTAATTATTTTACCAATAAAATAAGACCAAGTCCCATTCTGCAGAGTTAATTTCATTTTTTTTAAAAAAAAATCTAATATATGTGCGATCAGACTATAATCTAACAACCTAACATTAAAAATTAATTTAAATTGCAATATACACACAAGTTCTATTAAATAAGTTACTAAGTTTATTCACTCAGAATAATATACATATATATTAGTAATAATAATAACCATAGTTCAACTAGTGACTGGCTGGTTGGAGAACAATAAGCAATGTGAACCATGGAACAGTTCATACGGCTGTAAATAATCAAACGTATAAATAAATAGCTAGTTGGAGCTTATCACTAATTCCCTAATTTCGTAACCACTGCAATATGTTTTCTTTCATTATTAAAATTTCAGATGATCATTTATTAGCATTTTGTATGTAAATAGCTTGTTTGCTCACGTTTTCTTGAGTCAGACTAATTGAATTTACCTGGATTCTTTTCTGTCACTAAATCTTGTGTATAATTGCCTTTTCATCTTTTTACTCTTCAAGTTTCACTAGTTTGGTTTCTCACTTTACTTTTGTTCTTTCTCCAGTCTACTCTATTCATTGGAAGTTTTGAAAGCAATATATGTACTTTGCTAATTTAAATATGGTCACACTTTTTTATAATGCAACTTATTTGCAATTGGACTAATTCTTTTTTCTGCATACGAAATTTCTAGAGTGACTCAACATTTTATGTGGTGACCATCTTGCACACAGTACTTCTATATGTATAACTTTATTAATAAATACTTATCTACTAAATACACACCAATATCTCCACTTTTTTCTAGAAATATGTAACTTTTAATTACTAATAAAATATTGCAATTTTATAGGCTTGTATTGTAGGTTAAACCATCTTACTGGTGATATGTATCTCTCCTCTTCAGTAGTTAATTTACTATTTGAATGAGTAGTTGCTCATATGAATCTTGGCTAGGACTTTTTCTTTCAGTTTCTTTTTCTGAAGATTTTTCTTGAACCTGTCTCATTTGTAGGAACATCTGTCTTAATATCCTTATTCACTCCTAGATTGTTAATTATATAACCCAGCATTTTAATTTGATGTTCTCTTTTATAATTTATATAGCATCTCAAAACTCTATCATATTTTAATTCTAACTTTTGTCTTTGTACAGATACTACTTTACTTATTTCTCCTGCAACCATATTCTCCTAAGTGTGCCCTTTATCCAAATCATATGTTTTAAACTAATTTAACATTTTGTAAGTTTATACCTCTCCTTTTGACTTTACCCAGGATTAATACAGACAAATGCATCCTTATGTGGTACTTCACCATTAGATACATGGGGTTTTTTCTTGTAAAATGTAATTTAGCATGAAATGCTTGTAAAACATTGCTATAGTAAGCTCTTCATTCATAACATTAAACTTACAATCTCCACTCAGTTCTCAAAACTAATTATATCAAGTAAAGTTTCTGCATTACCATGTACTGATAATTAGAAAAAAATGAGATTTATAACCAAATTATTATTTAAACTATCACTTCTTTTTGCTTTACCACTACCAAATGACATATTGGTATTACTATGTTTGTTATTGCTATTCCTGGAAGAAGTAGTCCACTAGGCTTAAAAACAGCCCCAGTGTGTGAGGAAAACCATTTTTAAAAGATTTTCTATACTCTTTCACTTCCATGGTTGAAGGCGAGTCCTTAACGAGAATTACCTAAACATATAATATTTTTAATCTAAATATTTACCACATTGAAAAACAATTTAAACAGTCTCATTAGTGACTGTATTGCTTTGAGCAAAGATCACAACTAAGGATTGGCAGCCTACTAAGTCTGTTCCTGTCATTGCTTTTCTAATTGTTGAGCATATGATTTTAAATAAGGCAATAAAAACACGTAATATATATATATAATGCGCCATATATATATATGTATGTATAATATATTGCAAATTTTTTTTAACAAAAATAATTACTAATTCTAGCAAAATTTAAAATAAATTAGTATAAACTAAAGTTTAATTTATGCAAATTAACTATATATATATAAAACAAACATAAAAATCAGCAAGAGACAGAATGTGTGTACACAAGTTTTTATATTCATATTTGGACTTCTTTTTAACAAGAAAATGTGTTTACAGAAGTATATATATGCAGCAACACATATTTGTGTTAGAGATTGTTTCCTCAGGGAATTACGTTTCATTTTATTTACATATTCATTTATTATTTGTAAGTATAATAAATTTATGTTTATTTATATTTGTTTACTTAACTGTAACCCAGCTGGTTTGCAGATACATTGGTGTAAACAGTATTGTGGCTGCAGTCAAAGGAGATCTGAAGCTTTTCCAGAGTGACTACAGTCAAAAGAAAAATTTTAGTAAAAGACAAATGTTCTGCTGGTAATTAGCATGTTAATATTGAAATTGAAGAAACTGTTACTTTGCATATAAATTACACAAACATTGAAAGTGCTTTTATATTTTAATGTTAAGGAATATAATGTGAATAATGTAGAAAATTGGTGTTTATATGTGGAGCACATGCAGTGATATATACTCATTAATAACTTAGAAACATACAATCTAAAGTACCAATGCTAATATGGTTGATAGGCAAATACTTTCTGCAAATAGCAAAAAAAATAATTATGAACTGAATCCCCAGAAGAAATAGTATACTTTGATCTTAAAAAATAAATAAATATGTATTTCAAACCAGTAATTTCTAAATGGGTGTCGCATTTATGTTATAGAAATAAGAGACAAGCACCAAATGAGAGATATGAGTAATATAACATAGCACAGCCAAAATAAGTACAGCAGTTTGAATTTAGTATTGAAATGAATGGCATGCTTTTTAATCAGTGACTATGGGAGATGAATGATGATAAATTATGTCAAACTCAGGTCAGAGAGGTTAGCCTTAACATATAATCAGGCAGTGAATAAATATATAACACAAAAGTGACTCATGGAAGATGCTACAGAATTTCAAAATAATAGAGATGTAGCTACACCTAAAATGATAGTGAATAAAGCTGATGTTCAGACTGTGAGTTGTCAAATCACTAGGAAATCAAATTTTGTGTAGAGAGTAGACATTTAAAGAATGTCTATAAATTTAAAGAAAGTCTATAAATTTGTGAGAAACGGGTCATTTACAATATCTGTTGCATGAAAGAAAAATCAAAGAAGGGGGCTAGAAGATTTCAAATTTTGGGGAGGAAGGTAATGAGCAAATATAAGTAATAAACAGTGTAAGTAAGTAAAAGTAATAAACAATGTACATAATAATTACATTTGTTTAAATGTATGAACTCTCAGACAGAGAGAAAATGTTAATAATAACTTCATTTGCTTAAATGTTCATGTTTTCAGACAAAAATATATGTGGCGATTGACAATGGTAAAAGGTATTTCTTAATTTCACTAAAAACTGGACAGAAATGGCATCACAATGAAAAAAGGGAAGGTTATAGTTACAAATGGAAATGAAAATGAGAAAGGTAATGGTACTGGTTAAACTGAAAGCAAAAATAAATTTACTGCCATTATATATTGTGAATTAAGACCATATCAGATTTGCAAAGATATGGATGGCTGAAGAGTTGGAAGGTGGAGAAGTCTATCCATTAAAATATGAAAGATTTTCTATATATGTATGTGTGGGAGATGATGATCTGGATTATTTGATCAGTGCTGATTCAGCATGAAATATGTATAATGGAGATTATATTTTTTGCATGTATGTGGTCATATGTATTGGTTGTAGGAAATGGAATGGATAGCTGTAAAAATCTAGATGGTTTGAGTTCAAATCCCTTTTAAATGACATTAAGCTCACCACAGTTACTATACATATATTTAAATATTACATATACATCCTATATAATGCTCATATTTCTGTATATTTAAATGGGACATATTAAAATCCTATACATGATGGGTTACAGTGACTTAAAGTCAACATGGGTATAACAATAATATAGATTGCAACAGATAAATTAGTTTCATGTACATTTATATTTAGTTACATTCTCACATTCAAAACAAATGCAGTTCATCAAGAAAGGTAAACAAACTATAGTGATTAGTGAAGCATTGGTGGTCAAGAGGTCACCACAACCGCCTTATGTTATGTATGTGTATAATTAAAATACACATACACACAAAATAATAGTAGTAAATATCGTAAGTGGGGATTTAATATTTAAATATATGTACGTGTATAAATTCTCACATATACATACATAAATTATATATACACCTGGGTCTCATTTTTCGCGATAGATAGGTTCCTCAGAAAACATGGGCAAATGAAATCGCACAAAAATAGATGTAACTTACATTGAAAAAGGGGGGATGCAGTCTGTGATTTTTCAAAATTTGCATAAAAGCAAACCACCAATGTAAAATTACTTTAAAATTTGTGAAAAAAAAAAATAAGAAAATAAAATATGACTAATAAAAAATTTCAAATTTGAAAAAAATTGATACAAGACAAACTTTTTTTAACTATAATATTTAATTTTATTCAAAATAATATATTTTTATGCATAATTTACAGTACAGTAATTTACATTTTTTTATACATGTTTTAATTATTATTGCTATTTGCCAAAAAACACGTTCGTTTGCAAACTGGTAAAAAATCAGATTCTCACAAGAGGAAATACAACTAGCACCAAGTTCATTCTCATGTTGTATTAATGGTTTTCTGTTGACAACGTAATTAGTAATTAATCTTTGAGACAATGATTTTATTAATTGTTTATGAACTTAGACTTATGATAATAAAAAGACATTTACTCACCACTGCTGGGAAAAGTTTAGTTAAAACTAACAACTAAAAATTAAATTCTTATTTTTGTCTTTAATTTTTTAATTTTCAATTCCGTTTAAAAATCAAATTTCATTTTACATCACATTAATTTCAAGTCACCATAAGTAATTTTTAAATTGTTAATTACAATTAAAAATCAGATTTTAATTTTTAATTGTCAAATTTAATTGTGCCCACTGCTATTACTCACCTTTTAAAAATAAACTTGCAGACAATAAATGATTAATAATTGATTACGTTCTTTTTTAAAAAGCAAAAACAGAATGTGATTTAAAATGCAAAATTAACAGGCACAATGTTTGAACAAATTTACATTATAATCTTGTAAAATTTAATGTGTGTATACATAAAATGTGGAAATCATGATTTTAATTTCATTATTGCATAAAATCTTACTATTATAAAGCACTGAAAATATTGAAATTACTAAGATGAAAGTCGAATTCCAATAATGTGCTATTACTTTCAATATAACATAAGTGCGTGAAATTTATTATTTAAAGTAATAGTGCATTATCGGAGTTCGACTTCCGGTGAAACATGAATCGCGTAACTTCAAAATCAAAATAACTCTGTGTAAAAAGAGACCCAGGTGTATACTTAAAGATAAAAATACTTTGTTAATTTAAAATAATATACGTTAATAGCTGTGTTATTTTTTTAAAACAGCAAGTAAACAAATCCTTTCAGATAGGAAGATTAATTAATGAAGGAACTTTGCAGATAAACAAAATGATTAATTAAAAAGCAATCGGGCTGCAAAGGGTAATCAATCAAAATAAAACTTAAACCAAAAAGTAAACTGGGAGGGATTGAGATTGGACCAATCAAATCCAGAAAATCAGGACTGAAAAAATGAGTGAAAGTGTAAAGCATTTGGACACTTAAAACTGGGAGCTCTACCGATGCAGATGAACTGGAAAAGGCATTGAACATCACTTATTTAGCACGATAGCCCCAGAGCAGATAGCTGGCCTCCGAACATCCAAGAGTCAGCATAGGAACTATAAAGTAGGTTGCATAGATCTTCATTATTATTTTGTGTATACCTTCGGGTTTGTTAATATAAATAGATTATGATTGTTTTAATGTATTAGTGTAAATATGTATATATTAGTGTATTATAATTAAATCTGTTTTTCTTATTCTACTGGTGTTAGTCTTTGTGATTGTAATTATTGTAGGCATATATAGGCAGAGCAAGGTTAGCTTACTGTATAGATTGTTCACCAGTGAGTATTATAACTGGTGGACATAACATTTGGTGCAGTCAAGGGTTTGAACCTAGTAAAGCTAGAGTAGTGTGTATTAAAATTGCTGTTATTCGCCATTTACTCAAAGCAGAAATTTTTTTAAGTACAATATTTGGGTAGAATGGATAAATTGCATATGGTATTAGTGAATTTGACGTAAACGAGATGAGCAGTTGGCCATTGTATGTTCAACACATAGAAAAGTATCTTTTTATTAATAGAGTCAAAGACGATAAGTATAAAATAACCACCATATTATGTTTCGCGGGTAAAGCAGGTTATATAAATCGCAAATCAGTTAGTAGCACTTTTACCCCCTGAGCAATGCTAGTACAGTGACTTCAAAGAGCAATTGGATAATTATTTTAACCCCACTCCTTCATGTCACATTGCTAGACTACAGTTCTGCCATCGTCTGCAAGCTAGAAATGAAACGATTAAGGATTTTAATTATGCACTGTGAGTGTTAGCTAAAGACTGCATGTATGGTTCTTACTTAGACAAAGCTTTCCTTGAACAGTTCCTGACAGGCATAAACTGTGACATATTACAGCAACAACTACTGTCAGTAACGAATCTTGATTACACAAAGGCAATCAAACGTAGCAAAGCCTACGAGCTCATCTTGGAACAGTCCAAAAAATATGCAGAATTCAATAATGGGGGAATAATTTAGTTTTAGGAGTGGTAGTTATATGTTTTCACATCTGTAGATAGAGTGGTGACCATAGATAGGGTGGAAAAATATCACATGAAACTTTACTTGAAAATATTACTCAAAAATTAAAATATATATTTTGAAAACTTTTTAATTTGGTATTCCATTTATAAAAACATTCATTTATAACTTTATGGACTAGGTTCAAATTAAGTTATGACTTATAATATTTTAGTAAGAGAGTTTGAGAGAAGCTGAAGTGCCATATAACATTTTTCATATTTCAATCCAGAATGACAACATTTTCTCCAAATGGATCTTAAAATCTATACGTTGATTTAAATTGAATGTCCTAAAATTGAAATCTTTTTTATTTTTAAATTTACTTTCACGTGAAAATTAGCAATGTTAATTTAATAATGGACGCATTTACACATGAGTGAATTGCTTCAGTTTATAAACAAAGTATTTTATTTTAATATATAGGGTATATGAGCACAGATCACATGACCCACCACTCTCCACACTATCTCATAACACTGATACACTTGAACACATTTTTGTTGAAAAGATAAATAATCACCAATATATGTATTTCATGTTAAACCAGCAATCATCAGTTGGTCTAGATTACCATCTCTACACATACATGCTATAAGTGCTCAGATATATATTAAGATAGCCCAACCTTATACTTTAATGGACAGGCTTCAATCTACTCTACACTCCAACTCTTCAACTGTCCATCCAATTGAAAATCTGATGATGGAATGCCCAAAGGCCACCCTGAAATAGTATTTTCAATAAAAACAACCTTAGCTTGTATATACCATGGTATTGAAAAATAGTTTACCTCAATAAATGCAGTTCTAAAACATAATCCAAGCTCATCTCTAATGTTATATTTCAAAATCAAACGATTTCATCTTGACAAGAGCAGATTCACCAATTGACATATTCTAGTTCATCTTTACTGTGACGTTCAAAAATAAAGTGCTTTTTATCAGCTGTGTAAATATGACTTATATGACCTACTTTTTAAAATGAATATGTAACATGTATATATTCGCATTGATGTTAGGGTTTTGAAATTATATATATCACAAGCATTTATACATTCGTGATGTAGTATTTTCTTGTTTTATGGTTTTGCATTTTAATTTTTGCTAGTATAGTGTTAGACAGTTTTGGTTTTCTATTTAGGTATACTATTTAATATTTTTGAATAGTGATATATGGTTTTGTGAATTTCATATTTTATTTGTTTTGTGTATTTGTATTACTAATTTGTATTATTTTGTATTTTTTGTTTATTATTAGTTATTTGTTTGTATTTGTATAATTATTAATTTTCTATCAGTATGTGGAAGTTTTTATAAGATTATTATAGTGTTAGGCAGTTTTGGTTTTCTAATTAGGTATACTATTTAATATTTTTGAATAGTGTTTTATAGTTTAGTGAATTTCATATTTTATTTGCTTTGTTTTGTGTATTTGTATAATTAATTTGTATTATTTTGTATTATTTGTTTATTATTATTTATTCATTTGTATTTGTATAGTTATTAATTTTCTTTCAGTATGTGGCAGATTTTGTATGATAATTTTTCTTGTGTAGAAATTTTAGAAATAAAAAAGTTAATTAATATGTCTAATAGAATTGAATCTTTAAAGGCTCAGGTTAATTTTCTTAAGTCTTGTAGGTTTTGCAATGTGTTTCCTAATTCATGTAATATTAAATTGGATAGGAAATTGGTTTTATTTTCTAATTGTGATTTTATTCTAAATTTTAAAAGATTTATTCTTAAACAATTTATTATGCAGATTATGAGTAGTTTATCTAATTTAATTAATATATATTAAATGATTAGAAAAGGGTTGGATTTTAGAAGGAATTTTAATTATTCTGTTTTAAATTCTTTTTTAAAGTGGTTTAGGAGTAAGTGTGAAATCACTTATAATAATAAGTATTTCAAAAAATTTAAATGGTTGATTGGAAAGGCTGAAAATAAAAGTTTTGTGAAAGGAAAAGAGTTTAGATTTGGGTGTTATAAAAATAGGCCTGATGCTTCATCTGTTTTAAATTTGTCAAATTATGTTCTGAATGTATCTGATTTGGCTATTTTAGCTAAGGGTCCTGGCTTTGTTCCGTTTGCTAATAAAAGTTTAGTTTTTGATTTTGTTTCTGCCATTGAAAGTAATAGTAATATTTCTGATGAAAATAAAATGTCTTTACAGGTTATTTTAAATAGTCAATTACTTAAAAGAGAAAAATTTGTTTTTGCCCCTAGGGAAATTAGTTTTGTTAAAAAAAGATTGAAAGCCAATGATGTGGTATTGTTAAAAGAAGATAAAGGTGGCCGGTTTGTATTGTTAAATAATATTGATTTTAAAAGTAAAGTTTCTTTAGAATTAAATAATGGAAAATATGCTATTTTAGATTCTGTTCCTGGTAAAAAAATAAAATCTAAATTAATTAAGATTATGAAAGTTATGGAAAATAAAAAGATTTTTGATAGAGCTACTTATTTAAATTGTTACCCTAGTGATTATGTGGCTCTAATGGTTTTCTTTAATTTGAAGTCTCATAAAGATAATTTTCCTTTGAGATGTATTTTTGATTTTACAGGAGGAATTGTTGATAAAATATCAAAATTTATTTTAAGATATTTTAAGGATTATATAAAATTGGGTCAATTTTGTGTTTCTTCTTCTTTTGAAGCTTTTAAGAAAATAAATGGTTTTGTTTTGGATGATGATTGTGTTTTTGGTAGTTTAGACAGACATTGAAAATATGTACCAATCGGTTAATAGATTAAAAAGTATTGATGTTTTTCTTTCAATTTTAAAAAAAAAAAATTAGAATGTTTTTCTGCAGATAAAATTAAGGTTTTTCATGATTTGCTTTTACTGTTAGAGGATTCAATGTATTTTATGTCTAATGATGTGTTTTATAAGATTAGAGAAGGTTGGGTTATTGGTTATGTCATTTCTCCATTGATGTGTGCTGTCTATATTGATTATTTGGAGTGTAGTATTATTAATATGTTTTCATGTTCTATTAAATTATTTGTTAGGTATGTTGATGATTGTTTGTTTGTTATTCAGAAAGAGAAATTAGAAGAGTTTTTATAATAACTGAAACACAGGCTTAATATATACCATGTGTCTATATATGTAATATAGGGTATATGAGCACAGACTTTCACATGACCCACCACTCTCCACTCTATCTAATAACACTGATACACTCAAGCACATATATGCTGAAAAGATAAATAATCACCAACACACATATTTCATGCTAAACCAGCAATCATCAGTTGGTCCAGATTATCATCTCCCACACATATATACTATAAGTGCTCAGATATATATTAAGATAGACAATTTTCATACTTTAATGAACTTGCTCCAATCTACTACACACTCCATCTCTTTGACCATCCATCCAATTGAAAATCTGATGATGGATTGCTCAAAGACCACCCTAAGGCCGAGATTATTGTCACACCCATGTTGACCCAAGGTCAATCTGAACCCCACATGTACAGGACATAATCCATTAAATACACATGCAAAGATGGGCAGACATCTCTTTTCAGCATATATGTGCTTGAGTGTATCAGTGTTATTAGATAGAGTGGAGAGTGGTAGGTCATGTGAAAGTCTGTGCTCATAAGAGTTTTTATGTGGATTGAATGGTTTTGATTCTAGTATTAAGTTTACAATTGGGGGGGGGGTTGATTTTGTAAAATTGAAGTTTTTAGATTTAAATGTTGAGAAGGTTAATGATGTTTTGTTTTGTAGTCATGTTATAAAACCTAAAAATTTGAGAAATATGATTAGGCCTGATAGTTATCAACCTTTTATACATAAAAAAATGTCTTTGTTGAATTTTTGTTGTTGGAATAGAAGGCTTAATAATTTTAATAATGATGCTGATATTCAAAGAAGTCAATTTGTTGCTGAATATGTAGAATTGGGTTATAGTCATGATTTTATTAAAAAAGTGGTATTTAATAATAATGTTTATGGTCGTGATTTGGATGATAAGAATTTTGTTGGTAAGGATGATGATTATATGTCTTTACCATTTAAAGCATCAATATATAATTTGATTTATAGGAATAGTCATTTGTTAGGTGGAATAAAGGTTGCATGGAGGAAAGGTTCTGATTTGAATTCATTACTTAATGGTTCAAAGCAGTCTATTGATAGTAGGTCTATTCCTGGTATTGTTTATAAAATTCCATGTAGTTGTGGTAAATTTTATGTAGGCCAGAGTAAATTTAGTCTTACTGAAAGGGTTAAGGTTCATATAAGTAGAGTTAAACATAGGTATCTTAACTCTGCTTTATATATTCATGAATTGAATACAGGTCATAGAATATTGTTTGACAATGCTTCAGTTATTTTTTATGAAAAGAATGAGTTAAAAAGAAGAATAAAGGAGACTTTGATGATAAAATTCCTTGATTCTGAGGCTATCAATCTTATGAAGAATTATTTTGATATTAAGGGAAGGTGGAGTTTGAAATGAATTATGGGAAGGTTTGTTTGTTTGTATATATATATATGTTTTCCTTTAGTTTGATTTTCACTTGAGAAGGTCTATTTGTAGTAGATGAAACCATGGTTGTGTAAGGGTTTTGGTAAAATTTTGAATTTAATCTAGTATTTTATTGTTTTTATGGTTTTGCATATATATATAGAATTAGTGCGATATCATCTAGTCAGAGCAAGCATGATTTATTAATCAAAAATATACTATTTTAAATAAATGAAACAATGATTCTGAAAGTTGTTATATATATATTAATTCTAGAATTTTCACGGATAAAATATGTCATATTATTATTACTATTTGTGGGATATTCTGTGTAGTGAAAAAGCTAAGTGCTGACATTTCAGTACAATATCAAGTACCTTCCTCAGAGTGTCCTCTTTCTCAAATCATAAGAATGCATCTGAGATTTAAAATTGTTTTTATCATTTTCTTTCTCCTCATATTTAAATTCTATTGGTTGAGAAGTTTTAAAATTTATTTTCTCTTCCAATAGCTTCTTCCAAATGTTGTTAATCTTCTTTAATTCACACCTTTCATTTATGCTCTTGGGCCTTTTAAAAATCTCTATAGCTTCTCTTAGCAATCTCTGGTCATATTGTTCGATTTTTGCTAAAATATTTGTTTTTTTCAAAATTGATATCATGATTTGTTAATTTTACATTTTGGCAGTGAGAGAAAAATCCAATTCATCAGCTATTTATTTTCATATAAAATTAACAAATCGTGATATCAATTTTGAAAAAACAAATATTTTAGCAAAAATTGAACAATATGACCAGAGATTGCTAAGAGAAGCTATAGAGATTTTTAAAAGACCCAAGAGCATAAATGAAAGGTGTGAATTAAAGAAGATTAACAACATTTGGAAGAAGCTATTGGAAGAGAAAATAAATTTTAAAACTTCTCAACCAATAGAATTTAAATATGAGGAGAAAGAAAATGATAAAAACGATTTTAAATCTCACATGCATTCTTATGATTTGAGAAAGAGGACACTCTGAGGAAGGTACTTGATATTGTATTGAAATGTCAGCATTTAGCTTTTTTATTACACGGAATATCCCACAAATAGTAATAATAATATGACATATATATGATTTATTAATTTAAATAAAATACATGCAAGTTATTTGATTATAATTCTTCATTAGTTGTCATTGGCCTCTTTACATTTATATAATATGAGATTTATCTTTTATTATTAAAGAAATGACAAATGTATCCATTGCTTTATTTTGGTGCAGCTAATTCACATGCCAATAATCGATAAATTACAATATCTGTAAATACAATTTTAATAGCACTATATACGAATATATAAATGAATCTTTAGTCCACCCCTAGAAAGAAAAACAAAATGTAGCACTTCACCAAAATTGCTTAATAAAGATTATTTAGGTATTTATAAACATTACTAACTTCAGCAAATAAAATAATTTCAGCTTAAGCTGAGTAAGAAAACGTGTGTGGGAGAGCTAATTTAGAGTATATATAATTGTGTCTCAAAATGGCACCCACATGACAATATTAAGACATTATTTAAAATATGACAATATCCTGGATCTATATCTTGATCATTCAATGCTTTTCACTGAAGAAATGTTTATAGAATCAAATGCCTTTTCATAATCTACAAATCCAAAGCATAATGGCAACTCATATTCATTTGTCCTTTCTATAACTTTTCTCAATACCTGGATATGATTTACTGTACTAAAACCACTTTTAAATTCAACTTGTTCTTTTGGTTGGTGGAAATCCAACATTCTCCATAGACAAGTTGTAATTATCTTGGTAAAAATTTTGTATAAAATTGATAAAAGGCTGATAGGTCTGTAATTTCTAATATCTTCTTTATCACCTTTTTTAAATATTAATATTGATACTGCATTCTTCCAATTATCTGGTACAACTTTATCATTTAGACATTTGGTATATAACTATGCTAAAAAAATTATATTTCTTCACCTGCTTCTTTTAATATATTAATTATAATTCCATCATTACTTGAAGCCTTTCCTTTCTTCATAAATGTAATTGCATGTCTTACTTTTTCATTTAAAATTCTGGGCAATTCAGAAGATATAATAGATATAGGAGGTACTTGTTCTTTATTACTATATAATTCTTGTTTAGGATTTCTTTATTGTATGGATTTACACAACTTAACTGTTAACAAAATATTATTAAAAATCTGAAAAGATTCCAACCAGAAATGGATTCACTAATAGAATTATTAAATCTTTAATTAACCCTTCAAATCTACCACTGTACCATAGATCCAACAATCATTAACCATGTGATTCCTAGTTTGCAATTAGCCACATTTATAAAAAAAATAATGTCCGATAAATACTATTTCTGAAGCAGATGAGCACAGTAACTATGAGTTGTCCTAAATCTATTAATGACAATTTGAGTCAAGATTAGGTTTTTTTTCCATTTTCTGTAACAATTTCTCTTTTTGATACGTGATGGACGAATATGTGAAAAAACAGGAAACCATTGCAGTAAAGTAGACTTGAGCAAATCTGGAGAATTTCTTAGGATATTTAATTGATTTGGCTTATTATGAGAACTTTATATCAAAACAGGGACACAATATTCATCAATAGAATATAATAATATTAAGGATGCCTCCCATAACCCCAAATAGTGCAAACTAGTTTTCCAAGTAAGTTGTTCCTAGAAATTGAATTTTAATTTACTTCTAAATAAATATTTTTTTTCATGGTAAAATAGGGTCATGTTTCAATCTACTATTATAAAACTTTTCTTGAGCTCACAAGATGCTTCCCTATAGTTTAAGCTATATTCATTTCAAACAGCTTATACACATAACCACACACTGTGAAAAAGATATATGATCCTCAACATAAGTATTTAATGCAGAACTAGCACTCATCAGTTGGGCCAGATCATAATCTCTCACACCTATATACAATCAATGCTCAGTTTATTGTCATTCTCAGAAAAGGAATAAGACCACAGAATTTTAAAAAATGTTACCAATTATGCCAAATCCTGATTCACTGTAGTTCAAATGAAATAACATTACATGCTTTAAAAAACACTTTCAACTATACTGAATTATTCTCAAGAGACTTTTTTAACTGAGGAAAGAATCTCTTCTAAAAGTCTAAAATGTTCAAAAATTCAGAAAAGAATCTCTTCTACTAAGACAAGGTCATCAGCCTATGTGAAATATTTAGGGTGACCATATGTTCCAGTTTTTTCAGAGTACAAACATATTCTTTTGGAACAGTTTATTGTCTCAGTTTTGCTAACTACTAATTTTTATTTTTACTTTTTAATTTTATATTTATTTTAAATTAATATTTATTCATTTAATATTTTATAAATAATTGTTTGATTGGTTATCAGTAATTTTCCCCAAGTGGAAGTAGCTCTCCATTATTTTGGAACGTTAGTAATAAGTTTTTTCCATTTATCATTTGTTTTGATATATATACAAACAATTGTCTTTTTTTTTTTGTTTCTATTATGAAATGAATATGTTACTAATGTAAATGTGATTATATGTTTTGTGATTTTTCTATTTTGTACTGAAATGTACAGTAATCTGTAATGACCTTTTCTTTTGGTAGTGGGGAATCATGTGTCCCTGGCTAGGATATTTGGAAATGTGGATATACTATGAATATTACCCAAGAATTCAGAATTTTTGAGATATAGTTGGATAAGGAGAAATGCAAAAAGACTATAAATTGAAATCCGTGATAATATAGTTCAACAGGTAAAGGGATTTAGATATTTGGGTAGTTGGTTGAGTGAAGGTGGAAGAAGTGAAGTTAAAAGAATAGCATTGGCAAAGGGGGCATTTATTAAAAGAAAGAAAATATTTTATGGAAAATTTTGAAGAGAGAATTAAGAAAGAAATTAATTAAATGCTATGTGTGTAGCATACTAATGTATGGTTATGAAACATGGATAATGAGTAATAAAATTAGGAACAGATTGGAAGCCTGAACATGGAAAAGACCGGAAAAAATCAATTGGATGAATAAAATAAATGAAGTTTTGATAAGAGTAAATGAAAAAAGATTGATTGAGGGAATCAGCGAGAAAAAGAGAAAGTGGATCGGACATATATTAAGAAATTATGGTTTAATAAAAAACTGTTTGGAGGGATCAGCTTGCGCGGAAGTAAAGAATTGTCTATTTGACTCTCCATTTGACGGAAATAAAGGACATAAATATTTCGCCAAATTAGCACGTTGTTATAACAAAGCTATAGTAGCCGTTGTAACAAAACCAAATAAATTAACTTTAAACTTATAGTTGTTATATTAAAGGCAACATAAACTGCAGATATTAGTCTGAAGAATATTTGAAATGATAGTTTGAAAATTTTAAAGAGGTCACAAACTCATTAACAAGATCTTATTAACATTAGTATTTAATTATTATTACTTTACGACTTACGTTAGTCATGTAAAGCACATTTTTTTAAAAAAAGGATTGTATTTTAAAGTTCAATAAACGCCCAATGAGGGCAGCACATTTTTTTAAAAAAAGGATTGTATTTTAAAGTTTTATAAATTGAAAGCTGTTTAAATAAACAACAACAAAAAAAAGATATATCAGAGAGTCTCGTAGATGTTGATAAATAAAATGTATTGGTTTTATAAAGTAGTAGACGGAAATAAAAAAAAAAAAAAAGAATAATAAAGACAAATTCAAAAATATGTATTGAATTGTAAAAATATTCGATAACATTGTATGTGCATATCTCACTCACCTCTCCATTTCAAACACTTTGTAATTTGAGAAACTTTTAAATTTACTTATAAAGGAATCCTTTGTTTTCTTATTCTTTATTATTATATAATAATTTGAAGAACTTTTCCTTGCATTTCATGATATCATCTCTTTTTCTTCTCCAACTTTTTTTTTTTTTTTTAACATCTAATGCCAAAATGTTTTACATTTTCAGACTTTTGTTCTCTCCTGTAGCATTCCTTCTGAATTCACCACAATATTTTCTTATAAGATTATTAAATTCTTCCTCATTATTTTACAAAATGTTAGATATTCAAGGCTTCTTAATATATTATTTTAAAAAATTGTTCATATTTCGTCTTGCCTTCATATATCAGCCCAACATTTATTGGTAAGTTGTTGCCTTTATTCTTAAGTCTCAATTCAATGGGTAAAATGTAAAACAATTTTCCGTTTAAAAATTTTAATTTTATATGAGAACTTATAGATATCTCGTAACATGACTCTTGATAACTAACCTTAGTAAATTAAAGACAACTCAAATTAATCATTAGTAAAATCATATAAGATATACAATAATACATAATATATATATATGTTATTAGTGAACACCCTAGGGCAGTGTAAATAATGCGACTGCACTAGGCCCCATATCTGCATCATCTATGCTTTCCGCTAAAATAAAAAAATAAAATGTTTGATTATTTGCTAAGTGTAATTATTATGATAGAATGACAGCCTGTTAAGCTAATTGCGCAGACGCTGTGAGAATGTTATTAATAAATGAATACCTTCGAACAGCCACATGATATAGTATTTATATAAGAGTAAAAAGGAATCCTTCATTTTATTTTCTCAAATATTCATTTAATAAAATTCCATAAAGCTATATTTATAATTTATAAATAATCATAAATAAGTAATTATTTAAATATTATAAGTATTAATTTGTACAATTTTATTTTAAGTAAACAAAACAAAATGCACATAATGCCAAAAATTAAATTTATTTTCTTGAATTTTTTTTTTTTAGAGAATTTTCTTTCAAAATAAAAAAAAAAATTAAGAAAAAGAATTGTTCTTGATTTCATTTAAAATTATTGTAAAGTAATATATCTATATCTATAAATAAGATAATTTTTTTAAACATACCTAAGTACAGTATTTTTATCATGAATAAAAGACCTCTCCTTAAAAACATTGCTATTTTGGCATAAAAATTATAATAGTGTCATATCTACCCTTGCCTTTAGAAGTGGACTAATCCAGATTTCTTTGTTTTCTGATCGGATTGAGCGTGCATTGCTGCTAACCAATGTATAAATAGGTGAACAAGCAATGTATAAACATGGACAAAGGGTAAAAACAATGTGTAAACATGTGTGTAAAATCCTACCATTGGTAAGGCTCTCTGAACCTGATTGCTGCCAGTAAGGTAAGTGATCTGACAATAAATAATCAGCCTTTTTGGGGGGAAACCAGAGAATGTCTGTCTACGTATATGACTGAACATGCTTTCCATTGAAACCACTTCCAACAGTGAAGGTGTTTATACTATATTTACTACCAATATGTCTATGCAGTGAGGCAAGTCTCAATAGGACTGGAAGCTGCTACAACTACAATGGACTTCAGGCTAGCTGTCTAGTGTAGCCGAAAGAGTCATTTAACAAACTTGAGGCAAGCTGTCCAATACAGCTGGAAGAGTTAAGATTAGAACTATTGAGGCAAGCTAATATATACAGCTGGAAGTGAATCTAGTCATTTGGTATGACCAGCACAGTATTAACTATGTTTATCTACATTCAACTGTATTTTGAGATTGTTCATATTTTTTTATATTACTGTTGTTTTGAGTCTGAACCCTACAATTCAGCCAAACACAACAAATAGAAATCAAATGTGACCTGCAAAATGTCATCAGTACTATAGATTTACTATTTGGGTTAGATTAGAACTGAATTGCATATTCTTCTTTAGTGATCAATCTTTGGAATCAAAGTCATCTTAAAATAAACTGCTTTCTTTTTATGTATTAAACTGTTCTGTGTGTGTGTTTCATTTCTGGAATAATTATTGTATTTTTCAATTTAACTACCATTTATAATTCTACCAACTTAATTCTTTATCTAAAATTTATTTTAGTAAATTAAAGTAGTAACCATCTTTCTATTATTAATTTATCTATGCTTGAAACTTTATTTAAACTAACTTTTTAGCTATTTTTCAAATGAATTGGTAAGTGCTCCAAAAATTCTGATTTTTTACACTAATTGTAGTATTTTGTAAAAATGGCAGACATGTTTGTGCACTTCAGAAAAAACTAGAATTTATTCGAGAGGTTGTTTTTAGATCGCGCTCTGATAACTGAGGAATTTAATTAAGACGTTGATGTAATGGCGATTGACAATTCCAAGAAATATTTGCTGATTGCAAATATTTCTAGATAAGAGACTGTACCTTATTGGACAATGAATTGATTGTTGCTATTATCAGAAAGTGATAAGAAGACTGGGTAAGAACTACGCAGGGCAGTGTAATATAGAGAGTATTAGAGGCAGTATTTGAGTAGAGATATCTCACATCAGTGCTTGCGGTTAATGACCAGTGCCCAGTGGAAATGTAGTTCACGGGTGTAGCTGAAAGAGCCCACAGAGATGGGGAGACTGCAGCAGAGATATTCAGAGCATTCGTTGCAGGCATTTGTTGCCAGAGAATACAGAGTGTATTGAGAGCATTTGTTGCAGGGCATTTGTTGCAGAGCATTCGTTGCAGGGCATTTGTTGTCAGAGAATCCAGAGTGTATTGAGAGCATTTGTTGCAGAGCATCCATTGCAGGGCATTCGTTGCAGGGCATTCATTGCAGAGCATTTTGAGCAGAGCATCCATTGTAAGAGAACAGCATGGGAATTGAACATTAGCGAACTGTAAAGATAGAGTATTGCAGACTACGTAAAATCTTTTTATTGTATAGTTTTTTGCTGACCGCACAGTCATACTGGTGAATATAACACTAATCTTAACTGCAGACATGATCTAAATACTTTGGAGGGTTTTTTTCTGTTTTTAATTGATTGTGTTTTTAAAACACTGTAATTATTAAATTGCCTGAACTTTTTCCTTTTTTCAAATCTCATATCTCAAAATGAGTTTAATCTTTTTTATTAACTTGTTTTTGATTTCTTTTAAATCTATTTTTTTTAATACTAGTATACTTAACTGAGGTGTTTTCAATACATTCCATACCCTTTTTTAAACTTTGGTAAAAAAAAACAGTTCTGCTGTATTTAGTCTGCATTATGTGTAAACACAAACGTGTGTAAATACGTTTTATAATGTATATTTATTAGTGAAACATGAATACAAATATATGCTCATATTTACTACCTATTTACAATGGCTATACTCTACCTGCTACTGTTTGGAAAAGTATAACCTCTAGTTCTAGTGTGAACTGTGAAAGAAAAGATAGTACATACCCTGATACTTTCCCTACCACTTCCAAATGTAACTTAGTAACCTGCCTCATGAGTAGGTATAATGACATTTCTGGCTGTACTATAACAGCTTGCCTCATGCCAATATTTCATTCTTGCAGCTTCTAGTCCTGAATATGGATTTGCCTCACTGTGTTAACCATTACCCTTTGATAGCTATTGTCTGGAGAACATATATACTGCTGTTCAGGTTTAACAAAGGTGTCTGGAGAGTGTATATACTGCTGTTCAAGTTTAACAGTAGTTTTATGGAGAATGTGTTCAGGTTTAACAGTAGTTCTCTAGAGAATGTATATACTGTTGTTCAGGTTTAACAATAGTTCTCTGACCCTACCTTCAAAAAGACTATTTTTGCCACATCCCCAATCTTAATGGAGGCATTCAGATTCAGAGAGCATCATTGCCTATTGGCCAGTTCTTGCTATTGGTTATGCATTATCTCTTTTATATACACATTGGTTAGTGGCAATGAATGCTCTTTCCCAATGGAGATAAGAAGAAATCTTGACTGGTCCATTATTTGAAGACAAGGTGAGATATGACAAGTTCTAATATAGTTTACATACTTAATATTAGTTTCTCTTAAACCCATTACAATATTTATTATTATTCCAAAATATGCCATTAATAATTTATTTTAACATTTAAATATATCTATTATTATTACTTTTAATACTTTTGAACTGCTATATGTAGCAATCCTCACAAATTCTGAAAACCAGCCTACAAAGTTCTGGAAGACCTCATGGCTGACAGTGAAATGAATAAGACATTATTCATTCTTACATTTATATTTACACTTTTCAGACTTTTATTCTTTTCTATAGTTTTCCTTACCAATTCACAATTATATTGTCTTACATCACTACTAACTCTTTTTTGTATCATTTTATAAAACTAGATATTTATTTTTATTAATTGATCATTTTCAAAGCTTTTTATATTTCTCTTTTCGAAAATTTCATACCTTGTTTTGTCTCAAGAGAAAGTTACTGTTCAGCTTCTTTTTTTTTTTGTACCAGCTATCTTTTTTTAAGTTCTATTTTAAATTGTTTTCACCATCTTCTTTAATGATTTTCACCTGTCTAGTTTTGCATTAGCACTGTTATAAATATAAATATAAAATGTAACTTTTTTGTATTTTGAGAAGAAAAAAAAGAGAGAATCTAATTATGCTCAGGTTAATCATTACTATAATAAGCACAATTTTTTAATTACATGATTAATTGCTGGAACTAGTAATAATTTACTTACTAATTTTAAATTTGTTAATTATAATGTAAACTGTTGATTTTTGAGAAAAATAGGTAATATAAAAATCAAAGTAGTACAAAAATACCATTTGGGTGTACAATAATCCATCACTGATGCAAGAGAAGATAAAGGAGGTTGCCTTGACTATGGGATGATATTGTTGATAGCTTAAGGGTTAATTGTTAAAATTAAAGAGCAGTGACAGAAGGGAATAAAAGATTTTTTAGAAAAACAGCTCATATTTTCCCAATATAATCCATCAATGAAGATGCCAAAATGAGCCTAGGATTGTACCAGCCTTATTGTTGTTTAATGTGGAAAGAGAGCTATGCATCTCTGTAAGAAATTCAGGTGGTAGTAAAATTATTCTGAAATTAATTGAATTGTTAATGTTAAGATTGCTGTCAATTTTGATATAAAAAAAAAATTTAATGTTATACAATGACTAATAAGAAGCTTATTATTTAATATGTATAAAAATTTAAATATATTGTTTTTAAGTGCTATATTTGAATTAACTCTTTCTTTAGATATAATTTATGTAAGTTATAAATTTGAGTTATAAATTGTACTATTTATTTTAAAATAAAAAAGTAAATCATAGTTAAAATAATGTAAAATATTTGTCATTAGTAATTATAATGGTTAAAATTAATGTATTTTATAATTATTAATAAGATATTTATTTTATATAACACTATGTTTTTATAAACTGTAATATTAATAATCAGCTATTAAACTAATGCACATGAACTTTGTGGATTTTTAATTATAAATAAATAATCTCACTTCCAAACACAAGATAAAATCTTTGTGAAAAGATAGAATGAATCCATCTATCCTTTCATTCCAAATGTTTATGTGTGGGCAAATCTTAAGTATTTGAAAATGAGAGCATGAAGATGTTAAGCGATCACTTTAAATTACTTTTACTATGCTTGAATTATTAATAATAAATTTGAAAACTGTTATTTATTTGTCATTTTAAAATTATTTAATGATAAAATAAATGGGGAATTAGATGTGTGTTAATAGACGTGTACACATTTATTTAATAATAAAGAAATTTACTTCATGGTATAATAGTTAATTTGTTAATTATCTAATTATAAATGTTACTTTTAATCATATAAATTTTATAAAAGTTCATAAAATCAATAATTAAAATAATAACATAAATTATAAAATGTAAATGTTAAAATTGGATTTTAAATAAAGATTATTTTCTTATTAAAAATAATTTACATTTTGCATTATTAAAATTAATAAATATTGATTTAATAATATTAGTTTAATGCATTTTTCAAATAGTAGACATTTTTGCTAGATGTCTGAAGATAATTAACCAATCAGATATTGTGAAATTTTTCATATAAATAGAAGATAAGTAGGCAATTTGGGGAGATAATTTGGAAATCCTTAGAGGAGGAAACTTAGAGAAGCATACTTCATTAATGGCAACAATAATTCTATCAATAGACATGATGCTTACTTTGACATTTCCAAATGTTAATCTATATAAATCATTTGCATATACTTTGCATATTATCTTTATTTCTCTGTTCTGTATTTCACATTATCACTATGAAAATGAAGCAAATGGCCTTGAAAGTGCTTAACATTTAATTTTTTTGCACTCTCTATAGCTTCTCTTTCAAG
Organism: Epiperipatus broadwayi; assembly: GCA_028023455.1. Taxonomy (NCBI): domain Eukaryota; kingdom Metazoa; phylum Onychophora; class Udeonychophora; order Euonychophora; family Peripatidae; genus Epiperipatus; species Epiperipatus broadwayi. The sequence goes on from JAQFVV010012593.1 coordinate 300,843, forward strand.
TGCTTCACACGCTTTTAATTTTATATACTAAAAATTTTAAGTATAAATTTTTTAAAATTGTATTATTTTGGTAATAAAAGTTAACAATAATAATTCTAAAAACATAGAATGACTTTTAAGAAATTGTTAATCTTCTTGGAATAAGAAATAAACTATCCTCATTGGTATTATATATATTCTGACTACAAACTTATAATAGTTGGAACAAAACTTCATTCACTTGGATAAAATGTACTAACTGTGTTTACTACTTGAAACAGAATGGAGATGTAAGATATTTATTTCTTAATACGTTTTATGTGCCTTATGATAGAAAATATTTTATACTAAATCTCATCTTTTGCAGTGATAATTACTTATATTTGTTAAGACATTTAAATATATGAATTTATTTATAACATTAAAATGATAATTACTCAAGAGACGAATATGACACAAATTAATTATTATTGAAAAGTTTATAGTTATAACATTAATATCATTTAGATATTTGTAATTATTAACTAGTTTAATAATAATTAGCATTAAGTTAATGCACATGCGCTTTGTAGATCTTAACAATAAATGAATACTCTCATTTCTCAAATCCAAGATAAAGTCTTTGTGAAAAGATAGGATGAATCCATTTATCCTTTCAACCCAAATGTATAAGTGTGGGAAAATCTTAAGTATTTGAAAATGAGAGTGTGAAGATATTAACAATCACTTTAAATTACCTTTACTATGTCTGAATGAATGATGCTAGTGAAATTTACTAGAATTTACAACACGTCATTCTTAAATAAAATTAAACATATGTAAATTAGATTATTTTTATATAGCGCAATATTAAATTATTCAAAAAAGTAATCTTAGACCATTCTAATTTTGTAAGTATATGTCTTTGACATTTTCAGAAAACGATAAAAAATTTAAAAAAAAGAATATAATACAATATATTTACTAGAGTGTGAAGTAATTTTATAAATAATATGTAAGGAAGGATGAATTTATGCTGCAAGAAACTATTATTATAGATAAATAATTCTTATTTGGATTTTTATCATATTTACAAATTATGATAAATAATGGTAAAAATTGCAGAGGGGAGAGAAAAAGAGGAAAGAAATTTCTTTTCTTTCAAGCAGCAGTTAGTCATGACATCATCATAGTAACCATACTTTCAATGAAGAGTTGTGATTTTTTTACTTATTTTAAGAATTGAAGAAAACTTTATGTGTACAGTATTTTAGTTAAATTGACTATAATGTTAAGATAGTATTAAGTACTTAAAATTATTTATTTCTAATATTATTTAGATTTAAGTATTTTAAAAAAATGGTATAATTTATTATTATTATTATTATTATTATTATTATTATTATTATTATTATTATTATTAATAATAATAATAATAATAATAATAATAATAATAATAATAATAATAATAATAATAATAATAATAATAATAATAATAATAATAATAATAATAATAATAGATGGCATTTTACCAAAAACACTGTCAAAGCATATGTTTGTTTACATAAACATCAGAGCAAGCATTCACTATCTCTATCATTAATTCTACCTTCAGATCATGATTTCAAGCTGATTTTCTATCATCAGTGAAGGATAGGAATAAGAAACTAGATCTAAACACTAACTCTGAGCATTTATGATAGCAAATCAGCTTGAAATCATGATCTGAAGGTGGAACTAATGATAGAGATAGTGAATGCTTGCGCTGACATTTATGTAAACAAACATACGCTTTGATGGTGTTTTTGGCAAAATACTATCTATTGATCATAAATACAAGCGTTAGCAAGTTTAACTTGTTTTTTGTTTGTTTATTATTATTATTATTATTATTATTATATATAATGGGAAAGAGATGATATTCACAAGTGAGTCATCAGTGATATTCATAAAATATTATGATTATGGTAATATACATTTTTAATGAAATGTAAGATGTTGATATTTAAGTTTAAGCAAGAAATCACATAAAGAAAGTATGTGTGATATTTTTAATGTGGAAATTTAAATAAAAATATATGATACATAATTGAATTCATTTATTATAATAGTGGTATGATTCCATAAGGGTATGTATGATTGATCTCTTTGTTGATTAAAAATAAATAATTTTTTATTATTGTTATAAATTTTATCATAAAACTATTTGTTTTTTAGTCTTCTTGGTATGTTAAAAGTAGTATAAGGTGTTAATGATAAGTTTATATATTAAGCATCACATGATCACCATCTTTTATACTAGCACATGATTGTTATAAAACAAGGCAAAACTCTCCTTACAGTAGTGCCACCCTGTGCCAACCAGAGTAATCAATGGATGCCAGAAGGCTTGTGAAGGCCACAAGTCAGAAACTAGTCTGGGGATATTGGATGAGTAGGTATTAGATAGGGATTTTATGCATAAGCCTTCTGGCATACATTGATTACTCTGGTTGTTACAGGGTGGCATTACTGTATGGAGAGTTTTGCCTTGTTTTATAAGTTTAGATATTATTAGAGAAATAAAGAATTATATTTCATGTTTTGCAAGTATTTCATATGGAGTGTCAAATTTTAAGTAGTGGTATGGGAATATATATATATTGGAAATCCTGTAGTGCTGTGGATGTGTTGATCAGGTTAAATATGATAAAGCATAGAGTAGGTCAGAATATTTATGATATAATGGATAGTGACATTTTCTGAAATCTGCAAGAACTTGAAATAGTAGTTGAAATAGAAAATTAAGGTAGATATAACATATGTGGCCTTAAGTTACATTTAGTCCATGATATCATTTTTTATAATTTTATAAAATATTCATCCCACAATTGTCATCACAAAAAAATCATACTGGTATAAACATCATATAAGGAATTATTAAGTAGTTAATAATGGTAATATCTAAACTTTCAAATGGTGATAAGGTAGATTATTTTAGTGCAAAAATGATGAAATATAAAACAAATAGTGTATTAAAGAATATAAAAAGAAATATTTTATGAATATTTTATTAGATATCAGAGATCAAAATACAAATTGAAAGTATGAAGAATAAGAGATATTTTATTGAAAAGAAAACCTGATATTTTATTCTTATTATGGTATGTGATAGATTAAGATGTCAAATCTTAATGAACATTTAAATAATTAAATATTTATTTTATAACAGAATAATAAAAATTGAAGGAATAAAATAAATTATAGAATTGTAATTAGACAATAATATTATGTGAGAGGTAAAAGTGAAAGAATTATAATGTAAAAAGATACATTTATAAAATATTTGTATCTTGATGAAAATGTAAATTGTATATTTGTGTTGCTATATTTTAATATAAAAATAATAAAAAGTATTTTAATGATAATTGAGTAAAATATGGGAATATAATAAATCCTATTTGTAAATAAGTTCAGAATGAAGTATGAATCATTTTAGTTTATTAGAATTACTTAGTTAATATTAGTTATAAAGTTTTGTTATAATATGTTAAATATTATTTATTAAATATAAGATATGTAAATAAATAAATAAATAATACTTCTGTAAATATATAATATAACAATTCGTCAATTGTTAATATAGGGTTTCTATAATATAAATAAATAAAATAATAACTAAATAATATTTCCAAGCACTTTCAACTCTTACGAGTCCTCATCAAGGCAATATAAAAAATTCTATTTTCTTCTAGGTGATAAATTTAACATTTCATTGTATTGGCCAGGAACAACTAATTGGAAAGCTGGTAAATTTCAAATTCATAGCACAAGATGAATTTTGTATAAGATATGATTCTTTAATCTTGCATTTTTTATCATGTGTTTCATGCATTAATATTGTAAAATCCTTTGGATTACATATTCTCTTGCTCTATTACACATATATTTATGTTGTTGAAGGTGATATTTAATATTTGTTTTGGTTTCTCCAACATATATTGCACTACAATTTATTTGTGGGCATCTAATAGAGTATACAACACTGCTTTTATCCCCCTTATTTATTACTTCCTTAGAATTATTTATTAATCTATTAAGGTTATATTATATTATATAAGGTTATATTATATTTATATAAAATATGTGTAAATTATTTTTTTAAATTTTGTATAATATTACTATAATAAATGTTAATGTTTGTTTTTAAATTAATAAAGTATTGAAAGTCTCATTTCTTATTATCAACTCATTTTTCATCATCCTTGTCACACATATATTATAATAATGGAAGATATATATTTTTGCACATAATTTAAAATCAGATAATAAATAAAAATCAATACAATGATTGTTCAAGGTAATTGATATTGTATGTAAAATATTAATTAATAATCAATAAAGCAAGTTATATATAATGTGACATTGCTTTTATAAGCTTGTATTTACAAAAATGTAATACAGAGGGCATACCAATAGCTCGAACGGATCTTTAACTACAAGAGAATATACATGTAAATAAAAAAAATGGGTGATTTATTTTGTAAATTATGTAAGAAAGGAATAGAAAATATTAGGCATTTGTTAATTGAATGTAAATGCTTGAAAACAGAAAGGGTACATATAATGAAGTTATGGAAGAATATGAAAAAAGTGATTATACAGAAAGTGAATTATTGGTTTTTATGCTGGGTTTGGGAAAAGATAAAGGGGATTTAGATATAAAGGTTATAGAGTTGACAAAGATTATGTTGTGAAAATTGGATGGAGCAGAATATGGGAAAATTTAGAGTGGGGAATGGAAAATAAAGTGGTTAACAGGTTTATCTGGGCATAATTGCTGAGATATTCTTGACTTCGTTTAAGGAGAAGCCACAATACATCACATCACATCTTGATTGATAAGAGATCTGGGGATAAAAGTGCTCCGGATAGAGATTTTAAATATTTTCTGTTACTGCACTTATCAATTAAGAGCCTGTTTGAGAATATTAATTAATTTAAAGTTTTACATCATACTCAATGATCATAATGAAGAATGAATAATTAGCGTGACATATAAAATATAAATAATTAAATTATAATACATTGTGATAAATTATTTTAAAACTGATTATGGTGATTAATAGTGATAAATGTTGGCTAATAATCTCTAATTTTAATTTATTTTTTAGTCAATTTATAAGATAAAGTTGTCAATTAGTTTACAGATGAAGAATTGATTATGATATTTGTTTCCTAATACTTTGAACTGTAGCTAGATGTAAGTAAAATCCCTCTTTACATTTGGTTATGTAAATTAATTTATTCATTTTAAGAAACAATCGTTACCTGAGATGTTTATTGAGTTAAGGAATATTAATAAAAGTTAATAAGTAGATGAATATTATATTATTATTAAATTTAACATTGAAAAATTTTAATATTCAATATAATATATTTATTTTATTATGAGTCATTTGAGTATCATTGACGTTTTAGTGAATTTTAGTGGATTTTTTTTTGGGATATTCCTATGCCTTTGAGGATATGCTTTTAGTATATACTCAATGTTAAAAAGGGGTATCTTATTGGATGATTGGATAACAAGTCTCATGATTATTGTTATTTTATTATTAAACAATTTATTAATATTGATATAATAATATATCAGACATGAAATAAGTAACATTGATATTATTAGAATTTTTATATAAAAAAAAAGAAATCAAATAAGACTGAGCTAGAAGTTTGTTGTTTATATCTACTATAAAGTAGAGTGGTAGGTTGAATCATCTGGTTAGGCTATATATATATTGTAACTTTCTATCAACAACTGTAACTAATCAATCTAGCCTCATGTTTTAGGATGACATATCCTCCTCTGTAACCTTCTACAGTTAACAATCAATCTAATCTAGCCTCTCATTTTAGGGCGACTAAATCCTCCTATGTAAACTTCCTAGTTACAACTAATCTAGAATATACACCTAAAAATAAATGTTAAACTAAAGAGATGATTTCTTTATTGACTAAACTCACATCAAACTATAAACTTAAAGAAGATTACAAGGTGATTAATGAAGATAATAACTTCTGGTCAAACTAGCTTTAAAATCCATAAACAAACAAAATGTTATAAGATAAATTTAATATTCATCAAACCAATAAATAAATAATAATTAGATCGATGGAATGAATATGAAATTAAAATTATAAATTAAGCAATAAGTAAATTAGGATGTAGATGACTAAATGGATGATGAAAATAAGTAATAATTAAATAATAAAATGAAATGAGTCTGAGAATGAAGAGAAAAGAATGAAGATGTATCAGAATAATGAATGATTAAGATGATGGTAGAATAAGAGTTAATGGATGATTAAGATGATAATGGAATAAGAGCTAGTGAATGGTGAGTTAATTAGGATAATGAATTAGGATGAAAGAAGAATAAAGAAAGATTGAAATGACAGATGAGAAGAATGATGATGATGGAAGATGATGTCCAGAACTCTAAATTGATATTGAATTAAATGATAATAAGATAACTAAATAAAATAGGGATTCCAAGCTTGACAAAACCAGAATATTCACCATAAAGTCAAAACAAGCTATACATTAAGACACAAAAGAAGCAATTTACACCTTAAAGTTTGGTTGACTTTTATAAAACAGTGAGTATAACATAACTCAAATCCAACTACAATAAATAACTAGATATAAAATTTACCATAAATTCAAATTCTACATTGCAAATTACTAACTTATTTTTCTCAGGGTTCAAACAACTTAAAGATTGTTATACAAGATATACTTGGGTCAGTGAGAGGGATTTTGCCACTACCCAAATATAATGCACAAAACGGCTCTTAATACAAAATCGAATTAACAAACAATATTTAGTAATTTCCAAAGAAACTTTATAAATTCCCTAACTATTATAAACTTTAAGCTTCAAGAAATAGGAATAATTTTTCAATAACTAAACACAATAACTTACCAACTTTCTTTTCTCAAATAATTATAAACAATGTGATCAAGATCAGTGAATGATAGATCTGCGGGTTCAAATAAACTGATTAAACCAATATTAAGTGTTTATCTTTTAGTATACCACTTAAAATAATATGCACTCTAGGTTAATAATATTTTGATTATTAAGTAATGAGGCCTTAGATGTACTCATAAATTATAGGGCTTAACAAGATTATTATGATATACCAACATATAGTGAATTATACTATATTGATTGATGATTTCCATATAATCAGATGATATGTCAATAGCAATAACAATAATAATATGTGTGGTGATTAGCAATAAGACTACAGACAAATAAATACATTTTTAACCCAACAAGATTTATTTACATTATTTACAAATTTATTTCAGACACATTGCATAAAATAAGATGAATACATTAAATAAAATCAGGGATGGAAAATAATTGGTATCCCTTTGACTACACACATATGATATCAGATCAATTAATACAGTGATATTCATAGTATCACTATCATTATGGGCTATGTTTCTATTATTATTCTATCCTATAGAATAAGATAGTTAAACTTTATTTAAGCTAAATTAGCATTTAAATTATAAAACCAAATGTATTTAGGTCTTTGGGATATACGCAACTTTTTAAATGTAAAACTCAAAGTTATAATTTAGTGTATTAAACTGTAGCTATATTATTTATTAGAATATAAGGACAATTATCATATTCAGTATAATTAACAATTATTATCATTTACTATAAAAAGATTCATTGTATTAATGTGGGGACAGACATCAAAATCCAAATGCATACATGACACTAAAACATTGCCTATGTCCACAACCTAATCATTTTAATAGTTAACCTATCTTACCGATCCATCAGTGAATCACTGCTTGATGAAGATAAATCAACATTGTCCATGTGTATCTCTTGCTCTTTCATATAGAAGTTCTACAATCACTAGTAAGTTTTGGTTGGTTTGTTTATAAACTGATGAAGATCCTACAACATCATAAAGACACTATTCCAATTAGGCAAACACTATAGATAGACCAGTGTCCCTTAATCTAACTTTATCTTATCCTTGCTATTTGATTTTGAAATACTAAACTTCACCATACATGGTGGAAAACTAACTATATAACCTCATGAGGGATCAAACAATAAAGGGAGGCTCTACAAAACAACATGATAGTTGTACAATAATATGGCCAATTCTAATACCTTTTCATAGGTATAAAAGTGTGGGCATTACCTCATCACAGGGAAATAGAATTCAGACCATGGATATCATCCTCTCTTGGGATTAACTATGCTAACTAAGCACTAACTATTAATCAGCCTCGACAATATCATCCTCTCATGTAATCAGCAATGGGAGATTCTCCATCAGCCCATGCACAATATTAATATTACTCTATTTGATGCCATTATATGTGGCATATACTTATCAGCTGAAAGCTGTCACAAATCCTTATCAATACAATAGCAAGATAAAATAACACTAACAATAAAAGTGGAAACATAAATATTCCATTTCACAATGCAGAAACTATTAATGTATTAATAAACAAACCACCAACATAAAAGTCAAATGACCATTAATTATTTTAAAATAATAATTATACTTTTGTTATAGCAAACCATACACACATAAACAATGAAGATCAGCCTACATTTTATATTTAAAGTGGACATGTTCATTCATAGGCAAAATTAAGAAATGAAAAATGCTTATATTAATTATTTCATATAATAAAACAATTGGGTCATTATGTGTATAACTTTGACAAATTTGGGTCTGTCTGTTTACCCTTCAATAAAATATTAAAATCTGTTTTAAAAATGTGAGAGAGAATAAATGATATTTAATATTATATTTTCCCTTAACTGGGAAAATAACAAAAATGTGTAATAAATGTATATATCTTTATACATCTCTTCATCCTTACTAAATATATTTTATACCACAATATATATATATTGTAATGGGCTGGTGGATTCCATAAGAGATAGGGGGCGCATCTTACTATGGTCGGACTTTGGGTTTTCGAATAGGATGCAAGTGATTACGCAATGAAATACATAATAGACTAGCTCTACCTATTTTTATTAACCTAGATACAATTTGGGTCAGTTCATCCAATTCTCACCCCTTTCTAGCCACATTATACCACAGTATTCAAACTCAGGGAGTAATTGCCTGAGCTCTCTTATCAGGGAAGGAGATCACACTAATAGTAGTTATTGCACCTCTATATAGGTGATAATTAATTACCAAAAATCAATTAAGCATAAGATATATAAAAAAAATATGTATGTGCAGTATAAGTATATATGTATTAAAAGTTATAATAAATGACTTAAATATGTATATGTATTTCCTCTATCATATTAATAATATTGATAAGTGTAAAACTAAATAAGATAATAATGTTTACAATGGGTATGTGAATAATGATAAACTATAAAGCTGATGATGGATATTGAAATAATGATGAGTTAGAGACCAGATTAAAATAACGAATTACATAAACATTTATTGATTAACAAATAAAAATATAAAATATGAATAACAATTAAATCTGATACATGTAATTTATTTTGTCAAGAATGAATTTCTACCACATCGATATCTATAATGATATTAATAAAAATAAAACCCTTGCCCTAAACCCCATGGTAGAAGTTCATGTACTTGACTAATTATTTATAACAACGAATCTGTAAAATTATAATATGTATATGTGATTTCGATTTTAGCTGGCTAATTTAAAATATGTATACAAACCTAACAACAACAACAAAAAAAAAATCTTTGTTGTCCAGATAAATCAATGGTTATAAATCGTTGATTTATAAAAGCAATACAAAAGTAAGCTTAATTAATAATAAATGAAAAAAATCTCTCATTGAGTTTTGCTTACTATAAGATAATATTAAAATGTCTTACCTCTTAATTTCCCATATGTTGTCAAAAGTCAGTCAGATGGTACGGTCAAAACTATTAATTTTTTTATTCTTATGCAATTAAAGATGATAATATATAAATCTAATTTTCCCCCCTTATTAATCTCATACAGAGTTTTTCCAAAATTATACACATTAGCTTCCATTTGTAGAAATGAAAATAATTCATAAAATTTACAATAGACAAAATAATAAAACAAAAATCACAATTTTTGTCCCATTATGTTAATTAAAGTTCGATAAGTCTGCTGGAAATTGCTCATTTGCTAAATAAATTCCTAGGAATGGAGATGAAGTTTTGCTCCCATGAAGAATAGAAGTTTCTTGTCTGAGTCAAAAAATAATAATGTTCTCCAATTATCCTGTCTTGGATTTGTTTAGGCATTTTATTTAAAGCAAAGATGGTTTTTAAGTTTCTCCTAAATGGGCAGGTAAAATCTTTAAACTTTCATGGCTTTATCGATGACGTATTATTACCCCATGGTACAAACTTTTCAGCAAGCAATCATGATATAAAAATAATATATATTTATTGATTCATTTGCTTCTCAAGATTTCAATGATGATATTATTATATATCAAAACAATTATTTATTGAATATTGCTGCAACGCGTAAATTTAACTAAAATTTGTCTAATCAGCAAATAATTTAAATCTTCTTACTTTCAAATTATTTCTTTCCCTTCAAACGACTGTTTTGAAATTTCAGGTTTTGATCATTTTGATTAATATTTTAAAAAAATATTTATATATTTAAATTCGAACATTCAGATACATTTTGTATTCGAATTTATTTTTTTAAGCAGAAAAAAATAATAACATTCTATCTTCAAACGCAGAAGACAATTATAACAATTAATACTGGTTGTATGTCACATGAAGTTATTTTAAGCATTTTAACCTTGACATTTCCTATTATTTAACTGACCTAATATAAATAAATGGGATTATAAATAAAAAATAATAATTTATAAATATTTTAAATTTCATTTCCACAAATGGTTTCTATGTGTTTAGATTTTAATTCAGTCATTGTTTTTATTTTTTATTTTTATTTTTAAGTTTATGTCTAAGTTTTTTTTATTTTTATAACCATCCCCAATTATTAACATATAATACATTTTATTCCCGTGTTAATATACCTATCTGTTTCTCCCTAGTAATTTAATGGCTTTTATTACTTCTTTAGAAATAAAAAGATGTTTATACCCATGTATATGTTGGAAAGAAAAAAAATGTTAATTTGCCCCAATTTGCTTGGCAATTTATTGGTTAAGCAAATATTTTATGTGGCTCCAATTGGTAGAGTGTCTTAAATAACTGGATGGTGTGGCAGGTTGTAGCTCAGCACTACAATATATATATATATATCCCTGAATAACACATGACAAAAGTATATTATTATACCAAACACAGCAATAACAAAAAATAAACGAACATTTTCTCCCATTAGATTTTATCCCATTCATTCAAAGTTTGTTCCATCCTTATGAGCCAAAATGATAAGAAAACTGATATCCTAAGCAAACATTCCTATGTGATATATATATATATTTGATTATTATATTTGATGCTAGCATAGTAAGACCAATATTCAAACGCTTTTCTGAGGGTAGCACAATTAAAAATAGGTTTATCCACATTTTTTTATAGATAATTTTCCTTAAATTAATTTGTAGGTCTATTACGATCTTTAAAACAAACTTTTTAAAATCATTTATTGATTTATTTATCAGTGTCAGCAAAGTGAGACAATATTTAAACACTTCCGAGTGTAGTATGATTAAAATAGGTTTATCCATACTTTCTGTAGATAATTTTCCTTAAAATGAATTTATAGATTCATTACAATTAACAAGCTTAACTTTTTAAAGTCATTTATTGATTTGTTTATTTTGTTTTTCCATCCGCAATAACATCTGTAATAATTTTAAATGATCTTGACATTTTTAAAACATTTTAAAATATTATTAATATGCATGTTGTACAATAAAGATTAAAAGTAAATATTTGTTTATTCATTTCTATCAGCAAATTAATGTGTTTAATAATACTAAGAAAAATTTATTCAACTGTGAGCAATTATCAATACGATATCCTTGGCATTAATAATCTGTCATTTTTCTATTTTTAATAACTAAGCAAATTTGCACTGAAACACTATTGGGCAGACGAGTTTTTTTCTTTAATGAGAATGAGAAATAAATTCATGCATTTTTCTTTTTAAATTGATTAAACTTTATATGACTTTAAAAAAATGAATTTTTAAATTTGTCTACTTGATATTTTCACACTTTTGTTCAAAATTATTTCGAATTATATTTTATAAAAAGTACAATTTATAAGCAAACGTATTTTTCTGCTTTATACTTAAGAGCACAAAAACCAAACATTTTAGTCTTTGTCTTTTAAATGTAAATAATTTATGCATCATTTTTAAATCTGAAAATTGACTAATTTAAACAAGATAAAAGTAATTGCTTATATTTTCTGGAATTGTTCTTCATTTGAAGTAGTATTTGTGATGTAAATATTTATCCTTATGGCTGTTATTCCATCTTCTCCAGTATGCATATTAGAAATTATAAAATCGATGGGTAACAGCATTGAAATAATACAAGGTTTTAAGGTTTTTACTCCATACTTTTAATGCCACATTATCCTGTAATTTTGTTCAATTTAATCCACAAGGTTGTTGCTTTTCAGCTTTCTTTTTTTACTTTATTTTATAAGTGTAAAAATTGAAGTCTTGTTGATTCTGATTTTCTAATAGCCTCCCTTACAAACTTTGTTATATTATTTATACCTTGTATTACAGTGCATTATGGTACTAAATGGGCCAATAACTGAACAGTGTGAATAAATTAATATTTCTCCCTCTAGTGAAAATCACCTAGACTTTCATATCATTTTAGATTGCAATACAATATATTTGAAGATTGTTTACAAAATAAAGAATTATAAATTGATTTTTTTCTTTTAATTACTGTTTAATAATAATAATAATAATAATAATAAAGTGCTAAATATTTTCATACTTACAAATTGGTTTAATACTATTAAAATATTATTTGAAATAGAGCTGCCACTTGACCTTCTGATAAAAATGTTTATGAGATTCATATCCACTCTATCAGATTTTCTAGTGCATCACAAACAGTCCCAGACATCATCACTCTCAGGATATTTATTGGTAAGTTTTTGCTTAATTGGAAATTTATACTCCAACGAGCATTTCAATCTACAACTGAATTTTACACATTGATTTTTAATATATTAAAAAATTATTACTAATTAAAATTTAAAATTTTACATGCTGGATCTCTTAAATAAAGCTTAATATCATTGAGCAATGCATATGGTTATAATATATATATATTGTAACTTAATACATGCTTTCCCTCATTCTCTTCAATTTATATTTATTAATTGTCAGCTGGTTATTGAGATTTGACTTATTCTGATCGTACATTTTTTTCCAGAGGGTGAATTGACATACCTACGCATTCATAGGATTTATAGCTCCAACCCTCCCCTCCCATATGAAGTTTTCCAAATTCTGAGTCATCCTTCCCTTTTTTGTGAAGTTTTCCTAATATTCGGTCATTCAAAGGGTAAGGGAAAAGGATTCAGCTGCTGCATACAAACATGGATGTGCATAAACCAATCCAATTCAGTCCTTCCCAAATTTAACTAACTCCCTCACTGCGCAAACATCCACATTTATGGGCTATGGCCCAAGTGCCAGTCTTGCTATTTAACAAGAATCGCAGAATTTGCTAATAATCAACTAACTCAATAAAATTTAAGCATTTGCCCAGTTTATACTAGCTTATGCTCAGGGGTGGTGGCATAACCTGCCGGAAAAGAAATGGCAGGTGAATTAAAATCTCTCTCTTCCCTTTCTTTCTTTCTTTATTAGATAGTACTCTCTCTGAGATCTTTTCCCTTGATCTAACACATTTATTTCTTAGAATTACTAAACATACATCAACATGCACCCTTAGGAAAGTAATAATGGAATTTATTTTAAAACATATAATACATACTCCAAAAATATATATATAATAAAATGTAAAAGATACTAATAAAAAAAAAAGATGAAGTTTGTTATATTAAATTTAAAATCTATTTATGTTTATTTGAAGAAATTATAAAGTGGCACACACATGTATATGACATAATATTCTGTTTACAGGACATTATAGTTAAAGAATAAAATCTATGTAGCAAAATATGTATAAAAGTTATTACACTATTTGATTTTTGTGTATTTAAAGATTGGAAATAATAGCAAATATATTTATCATTGTTTTGATGAGTCTTCTGAATTAAAGTAAATGTCTATGAGTGCACTCTTTGTGGTTATTAATTCTTTATCCTTCACTCCAATACCTTGGGCTAACATGGATAAACCATGAGTCCATTTGATCTTTTAATTCAGTGTTCTAATTAATAAGTTCATCGTTCTATGACCGATCTGTGGAGTGGCAAACATCAGTCATAGGATTCATTCATTGGGTGTTTTCTTTCCCCTTTTTTTCTTTATACATAATATTTAGGGCAATCTGTCTCTTAATATCTTGCATGGCCTCAAAGGTACAGAAGGAACTGAAGTCTAACATAGACCCCAGCATGATGAGAACTTCACCCCATGCATATCATGGAGTTTTCTTTTTATATCTTTTTTTTCTGGTCAAAGAAAAAAATGCTTTTTATAATTCTCTTCTTTTTGCTACGTATTACCTTCTGCCTTCTCTCTGCAATAATCCCCCTAGCCAGCCAAAAATTGCTAACAAAACCAAAAAAAAAAAAATGTCCTCACTCTCGATCCAAGTTTTTTTTCTTTTTTTCTTATCTCTCACAAAAGTCTTTTAAACCAATAACCGAACAAAAGAAAAACCACTTAGCAACTTGGTCTTAACTTTTGCTATTTTTGAAAACTCCCTCTAACTATGTTTTGTTGTTTCCCTTGATAATTAGAGAATAGGATCCTCAAGAATTTAATTTTTTTTTAATGGACATTCCGCCTGTTCTTTTTTTTTTTAGCTAAACACAAAATCATTTCCACAAAGTTTCAAAACTTGATAATACATTAATCTTATTAATTTAAATGAAACATCCAACTATTAACTATATTCATTTCAATAACAATACAGTCTATTCGACTCATTGATTTGTGGAAGGCAAATGCAATTCCTTTCTTTTTTTCTTCATATTTTAAAATACTTGAAAATCTCTTGATTTTATTCATTTTTCTTATCCCCTTCAACACAATATTCATCAATATACATGTATGCCACAAAATAAGAATAAAATAAGTGAGAGAAAGAAAGTAAAATATGTACATTAATATTAGTAACCCATCACCGCAATTATTATTATTTACGTAACTATATATGTGTAAGCTGTGTGGTCCTTTCCAAACACACAACTCATGAAACAAAACACACACACATACATACATAGCCTGATTTACTCTCTCCCTTGTAACAGGGTTTGAACCCAGTTCCGGTTACAATGCCCTCCCCCGTTCAAAAGTCTTCAAAATGAGGTATACTTATTTTGATCGCTAATCAAACAAACTACACACAAAACAAAAAAAACATCCTGATCACTAACCTCTCCCTTCCTTATACCTTCATATCCATCTATTTTCTTCCCTTTTCACTTTCACTCATATCTATAGCGTTCAACATTTCGGCCACCTCTTCAATCGATGACCTCCCATTTCCTATCAGTATCTGCTCGATCCTTGTTGGCAAATTATACTTGATGATTCTAATTATGTCACTCTGCCATATTACATTCATCCAAAGTTTGCAATTTAGCCACTTTCCACTGAAAAAATTGCATGTAGTTCTCTTGCCCATTTACTCTATACTTTTCTTGCATTATACAGTATCTAACGACCTTTTACTGCTCTTCTGACCAAAACATTTCATGCACAGCTTCAATATACTCCTTAAGCATTTGAGGTTGGCAAAACAGTGACTCCCACCTTGACAACGTATTCCCCGCCAAGTAGCTACATGCTATTATTACCTTGTTTCCTTCAGACATTTTGTTTATGCTAAAGTATCTCTGTAGGCTCTTGAGATGCTCTACCAGTGCCTCTTTTATATGGCTGGTGAATGAACGGATCTTAAGGAATTGGTTAATATTTTCTGGCTACCTATCCATTTCTCCATGGCTTGTTGCTTTTCCATTATCTTCCCCCTATGACTCAGCCCATTTCTCCCTTTTCTTCATCTTTTCTTTTGGCCCTTGGCTTAATTTCATTTTTCTCTGTATTTTCCTTCACTTCTGATTTATCACTCACTTGCTTTTCACACTCCTACCTTACTGCTTCTTATTTCTTCACGTAACTTTTTCTCCAACTCTGCCAACCTCTTTTCATTTTCTATCTGCCCCTCTAATAATCTTTCATTCATTTCTTTCTTTATTTCCCTTATTTCTTTCCGTAACCTTTCTTCCATTTCCTGTAACTTTACCATGATCCGTTCAAACATGTCCATTTTCTTTCCCTTGTCCGATGTTCTGGGTCCATGTTGCTCTGTGAACTAGTTTTCATCCACTTTCCCCTTCGCTATTTTTCTCTTTATTTGTTTTCTATTCATATTAACCATATATGCCAGATTCAATGTCCCAGCTCCTTGACCATTTTGCCACATGGTATTTTTTTTCTTGCCCTATCTGCTTTTCTACTTCAAAGTTTTCCATCTCCACTATTTTTTTTACCATATTATTTTTCTCTTTGTTTTTTCTTTTTCTTCTTTAAAAAAAATATGTAAGTGACTATGAATCCTGTATTTAAAAAAAAAAAATTTTTCTCTTCCCTTTTTTTTCCATCGATGCACCCTCTATCTCTTTCAGCTGTATTCACCCTGCCACTCTTCATTCTTCAAAAGTCCATCATTGGGCATCCATTGTAACTTAATACATGCTTTCCCTCATTCTCTTCAATTTATATTTATTGTCAGCTGGTTATCGAGATTTGACTTATTCTGATTGTACATTCTTTCCAGAAGGTGAATTGGCACGCCTATGCATTCATAGTATTTATAGCTCTGACCATCCCCTCCCATACGAAATTTTCCCATGTTCTGAGTCATCCTTCCCTTTTTTGTGAAGTTTTTCTAATATTCGGTCATTCAAAGGGTAAGGGAAAAGGATTCGGCTGTTGCATACAAACATAAATGTGCATAAACCAATCCAATTTGGTCCCTCCCAAACTTAACTAACTCCCTCATTGTGCAAAGGTCCACGTTTATGGGCTATGGCCCAAGTGCCAATCTTGCTATTTAACAAAAGTCACAGAATTTGCTAACAATCAACTAACTCAATAAATTTTAACTTAAGCTTTTGCCCAGTTTATACTAGCTTATGCTCAGGTGTGATGGCGTACCCCACCGGAAAAGAATGGCAGGTGAATTAAAATCTAACTCTTTCCCTTTCTTTTCTTTCTTTGTTTTATTAGATAGTATTCTCTCCTAGATTTTTTCCCTTGATCTAACACATTTATTTCTTAGAATTACTAAACATACATCAACATGCACCCTTAGGAAAGTAATAATGGAATCTATTTTAAAACATATAATACATACTCCAAAAAAAATATATAATAAAATGTAAAAGAGACCAATAAACAAAAAACAGATGAAGTTTGTTTTGTTAAACTTAAAATCTATTTATGTTTATTTGAAGAAATTATAAAGTGGCACACACATGTATATGACATAATATTCTGTTTACAGGACATTATAGTTAAAGAATAAATTCTATGTAGCAAAATACATATAAAAGTTATTACACTATTTGATTTTTGTGTATTTAAAGATTGGAAATAATAGCAAATATATTTATCATTGTTTTGATGAGTCTTCTGAATTAAAGTAAATGTCTATGAGTGCACTCTTTGTGGTTATTAATTCTTTATCCTTCACTCCAATACCTTGGGCTAACATGGATAAACCACGAGTCCATTTGATCTTTTAATTCTGTGTTCTAATTAATAAGTTCATCGTTCCATGACTGATCTGTGGAGTGGCAAACATCAGTGATAGGATTCATTCATTGTGTGTTGTCTTTCCCCTTTTTTCTTTCTACATAATATTTAGGGCAATATGTCTCTTAATATTTTGTGTGGCCTCAAAGGTACAGAAGGAGCTGGAGTCTAACATAGACCCCCAGCATGGTGAGCACTTTACCCCATGCGTTTCATGGAGTGTTCTTTTTATATCTTTCTTGTCTGGTCAAAGAAAAAAATGCTTTTTATAATTCTCTTTTTTTTGCCACGTATTGCCTTCTGCCTTCTCTCTGCAATAATCCCCCTAGCCAGACAAAAACTGCTAACAAAACTTAAAAAAAAAAATGTCCTCACTCTCGATCCAAGTTTTTTTTCTTTTTTTTTTATCTCTCACAAAAGTCTTTTAAAACAATACCTGAACAAAAGAAAAACCACTTAGCAACTTGGTCTTAACTTTTGCTATTTTTGGAAACTCCCTCTAACTATGCTTTGTTGTTTCCCTTGATAATTAGACAATAGGATCCTCAAGAATTTAATTTTTTTTTAATGGACATTCCGCCTGTTTTTTTTTTTTTTTTTAGCTAAACACAAAATCATTTCCACGAAGTTTCAAAACTTGATAGTATATTAATCTTATTAATTTAAATGAAACATCCAACTATTAACTATATCCGTTTCAATAGCAATACAGTCCATTCGACTAATTGATTTGTGGAAGGCAAACAAAATTCCTTGCTTTTTTTCTTCATATTTTAAAATATTTGAAAATCTCTTGGTTTTATTCATTTTTCCTATCCCTTTCAACACAATATTCATCAATACACATGTATGCCACAAAATAAGAATGAAATAAGTGAGAAAAAGAGAGGAAAATATGTACATTAATATTAGTAACCCATCACCGCTATTATTATTATTATTTACGTAACTATATATGTGTAGACTGTGTGGTCATTTCCAAACATACAACTCCTGAGACAAAACACACACATACATACATACATAGTCTGATTTACTCTCTCCCTTGTAACAGGGTTTGAACCCAGTTCCTGTTACAATATATATATATATAAGTGAAAGGCTAAAACCTTCAACAGAAGTACCTTAAAAATGCTTATGTGACAACCAATCAGATGTAATAATGACTGCACGTGGAACTTTCAATTCAAGAACACAAGCCAGACCACAAAAAAAAGATGGGACCCACCTTCTTCTATACTTAAATTTATATATAAATAAGTCAGACTCAAGCATTCCAAACTAAGAGCACAAAGCTTAAAACATCTTCACATTTAATTCACTAAATACTATATATATAAATAAACAATGCAAAATCTTTCGATTTACAACAAAACAATTTTTAAATCTAATGAAATGATAATAACAAATGTAAATATATAAATTTATTAAGCACTAGCAGATAATATAATAATAACAAGAAAGGCTAAAACCTTCGATAGAAGCGCTGTCATTATAGGCGCTTCTGTCAAAGGTTTTAGCCTTTCACATTATTATTAGATTATCTCCTAGTGCTTAATAAATGTATATATTTACATTTGTTACTATCATTTCATTAGATTTAAAAATTGCTTCATTGTAAATTGAAAGATTTTACATTGTTTATTTATGATTTAATTAAAAACATTTTGTGCATCCATATAAGTATCTTCTATTTTTTCATCAAAATGAACTTGTTGGTGCATAAATGTTAATGATCTATATTCAATATCTTTCATTAATATGAATAACCACTCTAACTAATATCCCTTCAATCTCTATCATTGTAGTTCTTCCACTTATATCTTAAATGGATTTTAGCAGTTTTAGTTGTCTTTTTCTGTCTATTTATATTTCACAGCTGGATCTTTAGTGAATGAACATTTATATTAAAAGACCAAAATATATCGAGTGCATTCACTAGTGATAGGTTTACACAAAAGATTCAGAAGTAAACACTATATGGAATATATTCATCAAGTTAATTTATTTGTCTATTTCATATGTGCAGCTTTATATTTTCCAGACGTAAATATTACCAAAATCACACTTTTCTTTATTTTGCCATAATATCCTATAAATACAATTTATCCAAACCACTTCAAACACTCTTTAGCAAAACTCTTTCTTTATTTGTACATGTACATATACAAACTCCTACATTTCGACTGACCTGCAGTCTCTGAAAAAGACTGCAGGTCAGTTGAAACATAGGTGTATATATATGTACAAATAAAGAAAGTGTTTGAAGTGGTTTAGATAAATTGTATTTCCCAGATGTATTGACTGCACTGTTGCAGCTGTGACAATAAAAACAATCTTGTATTTCACTATTGCATCTAAATAAGTACTTCAAAAGTTCTTTGTTAAACTACATTTCTTGTGGCCCTTTCTGGGCAAAACTTTAAAATTTTTGACATCGTGAATTATTATAAATCAAGAATAGAATTAATTATTATATTATAATATTTTGATTTTGTTGATCTCTTTTAAAATTACTTCAGTTACAAATCACCTACTAATTGAATAAACTCATCTTAATTTATTGATGACAAATAACAAGTATTTCCATATCTATAATTTCCAAATTTATTAAAATGGCTTTGAAACATTTTTGCTGGAAGTTTTATTATTTCTAAATATATTTCCATTATACACCAAATCAAAATTTTATCTTTTCTTCTCAGCATAGCATTTGTTGATATAAAAAAATTACACCAATAAATTCTTTGTAAAATCTTCTTTCAAGGTATTCACATTCAAACAAATTAGAGAAACTCTGTTTTTTTATCATGTGCTTGAAATATGAAATAGCTCTTTCTTGTGACTTTAGTCTAATTGCTGCATTCTTTCCCATCATTGTGGTGACTAGATGCAAATGAAAATAGTTTGTGTATTCTATATTATGTTTTAGTTTTAAAGAAAATCATTAATCAGAGATGATTCACATTTTACTCTTCAAGATATAGCGCAGTAGTAGAGTGTTACTCTGAACTTCAAGATCCTGGGATCAATTCCAGTTTTGGCACTTCCTGGGCCCAGACTTTTTATTAACTGCTGAGCGATAATGCCAATTGATTGTTTTACTATTCAAGATTTTATCTTTAAATTTAAATTTTGCAAAATATGGTTGACTTGTTATCTCCAAAATCTATGTTTTGAAGAAGTTATCTCTTGTGAACAAAATATTGAACAAGTTCTTCAGCTGTATCCCAGTAAACAGAATCATTGCTAAATTAATCTAAAGTAGCTTCAAATATAACATTTCCATTTCTAAAATCAAATTATCATTTAAACTAGATTTAAATTAATTTTTACTTGATAAAAGTGATTTGTAGTGTAATATTTTAGATATTAAAAAGTCAATAATGCACTATTGTACATGATAATACTAAAAATTAACATAAACATTCCTGTTTAAATCCAATGTTTCATCAATAAAACCCAAGGCTAGAAACCAGTCTGGAAATAGGAAATCATTGATTACTGTTACTATTGTGTTTGGTCTGAATCACAGACCAAACTTACAGAAAAATAATACAAACACCCGAGTTACAATTAATGTAATCTTTATTATATCTACAAAATTTATAGCCAGATCCCTCACCTTACTGAAAACATTCGGATTCAGGGATCATCACTGCTTATTGGCCTATACTAATCATTGACTATATGTTTAGCAGTACATTAGCCTATTGGCCAGCAGCTAACAAAGCTTAATCTGATCAGATAAAGATGAAATCTGGAATATTCCACTTCTGAGAGAAGGAAGGACTATAACAATTACTATATATGATCTAGAGTAGAGAGATGTCCTTGTTATGTTGGAAAAGTGAATGTAAAAACTGTTGAGATATAATGTAAAAAAAATGGAGGAAAAAAGTTGTAATGCAATAGAGATTAGATATCTTCTTAATATTCAAAATATGTTATATTTTTAAAAATAATCAATATGTATAGCATATATTAATGAGTAAAAGATAAAAAGAAATTGAAAAAATAATTAAATCACGGTAGTATTATAGACGAGACCAATCCCATATAGTTGCAAAAATATCTGTTGGTCTATGGATTTGGTCCCTCATTTTAATGTAATCATTTTTTATAAAGTATTTAAAAATGTGAAATGTAGAATCAAAGATTAAGTAACATCTTATGAACCAGAATGTGAAAAAAATGAAGATGATGATTCTTATGTTGGGGGGGGGGGGAAGCCTCTACATATGCTATATCAATAAAACAGGCTTTTATTTGTATACATAAGCAAGTAATATTAGTTTAGACTGTGGTTTGATTGATGAGAGGAACATTTCAATCGGAAGTGTTCCATGATCTCTTCTTCTCTATGATAAAGGGCATGTGATAGATCTATAATTATAAACAAGGGCTTGCTGTGAATTATTTATATTATAGCATAAGAAGTTCAAATTTATTAATTTTCTATTGAGAAAAAAATTATATGCAACCTATCACATCTGATAGTAATAGTTTCGAAAATTGTGGACTGGACAAAATATTTAAAACATTTAATTTTGGAGGTATTATTTAAGATTGTTTATTGCATGGCTTTGTCAGTGATGGTTTTGGGGTTCCCCTTAGAAACCAAAGAAACAGAGAGCACATTCTAAATTAATACTTAATTATTTAATAAAAAGTACTAACCAAATTAAAACATGTCAGTATATGTATCTAAAAGACTGATAGAAAGAAAAAAAATTGAGTCTTGTATAAAATAATGTACATTATTACAGAAAAACTTATAAAATGTTGAAATAGATGATTAAATGAAATTGATCCCAAAGATCACGTTTCAAACTCTTGAGATTTCTCTGAAGTCTATTTACCCATTAAATATCACATGATAATCATTCTTTAGGTTTATGCAAGCTGATAACACATAGGCAAAACTCCTTATACAGTAGTGTCACTCAGTACCCAATAGGATTATGGTAACTATGGTTATTAAAGAACCAAAGAATCCAAAATGTGTAGATACTGAGCAGACCTACATGTTTATACAAGCAAATGAGCTTGAATTAAAAACATTGTTTTCATTTTGGACTCAAAACTATATAGTTAACTAAAAAAAGTAAAAGATGGTTGCTGGAGGGTTGTATTAAATCTTAAGATCTAGGTGCAGTGCTTACAGATCCAAGGTTCCTCACTGATGAAAGCCACAAGCTAAAAACTAGTTTGGGGATATTGGATGAGTACGCCCTAGATAGGGATTTTATGCATAAACCTTTCTGCATCCATTGATTACTCCAACTTGCACTGATTTTTGCCTGGGTGTAAGGTCAATTTACCTTATATTATATTTTAAACTTTATTTTAAATATATATAAAGAACATTGATCCCAAGTCATTGAGTATCAATATTTGCCTGAAGGTTTGTGATGACAATATATTTGATGTGATAATGTTAGATTACTTCGATCATCTATCATTAAATGTTGAATATCTAAAAAAAATTTAAACGTTATTAAAAATTATCAATTATAACTTGTTAGTAATAACCCACAAATAGACAACACATTTATTAACCTGTGTTGTCTATTTGTGTGTCATTACTAATAAATTGTTTGTATTTAAAAAGTTTAAATAAAGTTTAACATTTTCTGAACATTCAACATTAATTAAATGATAGATGGAAATTTTCAAACATATCGCTTTGCGTATTATTGACGGAGAATCTACATTGGTTATCAATATTGAAATACCAAAAAAAAAAAATTGTTTCAGATTCTATTTTATTTGAATTATTTCAAAAGAAAACTTAGTTAAAATAAAAAGTATTTTTCACTATTATATAATAATTATAGTAATTTTCTTTACGATAAATTTTTCATCGAGAATATTTAGAGCAATAATTAGTCAATTAATATTATATTGACTAAAATTAATATTTTACTATAAGAATTATTAATCATATTATCAATGTTTATTATATATTTTGTTTAACGCTTGCTTTCAACTAATTCTTGATAAAAACAATTTTAAATCCATATTAACTATTAAGTGCGGGATTACAATAAAAATGGTGGTCTTACAGGTTTTGACGTTAATAAAAAGTTAAAACATAAATTACATACTGCTTTCTATTGGATAGAATTAAAGGAAGTAAGATTATTATTATAAATAAAGTAATATAATCATTTGTTTTGAAAGTATTTGATATTATTCTATCATCTATTTTAAAACCATTTTATTGCAATGCTTGTAGAAAAACATTGTTTACTCCATCTTATGTGAGAATGAACTAAAATGTAAACATAATAGTCTCGAAGTTGTAGAAAAGGATTAAAGAATATTACACCATTTGACAAGATTAGATCTAATTTTCAGTACTATGTGATTTTAGACTATGAATTAGGTATTAATTAGTTTCTATTAAAATATATCAAAAATTACATATAAATCAAACAAAGCATCATGATTTTCTGTTTGTTCTTAACGTCTGTATTGGGTTCTTTAATTGTTAATAATAATCAATGATATTTATACGTGCGCCTCGTTTAAGAAAGCAAACATAAAAACTAATTTATAAATTGAATGTGATGCTACTATTTAATATCCGTTGATCAATCGAGTGCACGTTAAATAGCTCTCAAGTCGGAATAAATAAAGTGAATTGCCACTCCTAATGAGAATCTAATTATATATTAATTATTATGTTTATTCTATTTCCTGAAGTAAGTTTGATTAACCAGATTTTATGTCAAAAAGTGATGATGGGGCTTAATTACAAATCTGAATATTAAATTACCTAGAAAGATTTATATTAAAACAGGCAAAACTCTTCATACAATAGTACCACTCAGTGCAAGCCAGAGTAATCAATGGATGCCAGAAGGTGTGTGCATAAAATCTCTATCTAGTACCTGTTCTTCCAATATCCCCATACTCGTTTCTAGCTTGTGGCTTTCGTCATTGAGAAGCCTTGGATCTCGGACCACTTCACCTAGATCTTCGGATCTAATGCAATTATCCATTAGCCATCTTTTATCTCTACTTAACCACAAAACCATTGATTACTCTGGCTTGCACTGAGTGGCACTACTGTATGTAGAGTTTTGCCTGTTTTAATAACAGCCCGATTAAGCATAAGAAATGGTGATCATGTGATGTTTAGTGGTTTACGATTTATGTTAATGTAAATATTTAATAAAACCACCGAAATTATCTGTTAAAATTATTTGCAGTAAATAATAGAGCTAAACTAAAGCATGTTTTTTGTAAGTATCTTGACCAGTCTTTTGCCATAATTATTTGAAAAATCATTGAATTATTAGTATACCCAAGAAATTTTCATGTGTCTAGATAAATAAATAAATAAATTGTTTGATTGCTTGGGAATTCATAAGAAGTTCGAGGGCCAGAAATGTGAAAACTGGTATTAATTTGAGAACTTCATACTCCAAACTCTGATACTCTTATCATTATGCTAAATCTTACAGAACATTTACTAGAAGATCACAATGCACTTCTACTTTCAAAATCATAATGGACTGATAATTTTTATCATTTTGCCATTCCAGAAATTACAGATAAACTTTCCTAATAAAACCCTGCATTGATTTTTGATAGATTCCAAGTCAAAATTATATAAAAAACAAAAAAACATTGAATATCTTTTGAATGCACAAAAAAAAAAAAAATGCACATAATTTTTTTAATTTAAAAAATATGTTTATTTGTGAAAATTATGAAATTTTTGTACCACATTAAGCAACAATAAATTTATTTATTGTTTCATCTTAAAGGATTTTTAGATAAGTTATAATAACTATAACCAAATTTATCAAGCTAATTTTAATATTGTTAGTTGGTAAGTCTCGGGAATTTTTTGTAAGTTTTTCCACCTTAAATAAATATAAAATTTGGATTTTATAACAATTATTAAAAAAATTTTCTGTATCTGTTTATATAAACAAATGTTGAAATGAGTTTTTTCTCATAAATAGAAAGTGAAATTCTGGATTAGCTTAGTCTCCTATTATTGATGGTTAGTTGTATTGTTAGAGGTGGCTTTTTATTTTTTAATATGTGCATTTTATAATATGTTCTTTAATTTTTATCCTAAAAATTGATAACTTATGGAGTGCAACATGTGAAAATTTTTAGGAAGATTTTTTTTTTTCTTGTGTTGAGAAAGCCTTTTCTGAGACGTCTCAAATTGAAAAGCAGAATGGAGTTTGGGTTTAGATTATCAGGAAGTATTTCTACTTAATTTTCATCCATCTATTAGAACATTTAAGATGTGAAAATTGACAAGCTTCAGAGATAACTCTTATTTAAGTTGGATTTAATTAACTTTTTATAAGTAGCTTTCTACTCCAGTACCATTTATTGAGCTTGAATAATCAATGAATACCACATGGTTGTGTCTTTATCAGTAATTCTAGGGGTAGGGATTATCATTTAGTAATCACTTGTTACTCAGTAGATATGATAAAAGTATACCAGATGATTGGAAAAATGAAATATTGATATTTAAAAAGGTGATAAGGAAGATATTAGAAATTACAGACCTATCAGTCTTTTATCAGTTTTATACAAAATTTTTACCAAGCTAATTACAACTCATCTACAGAAAACTTTGGATTTCAAACAACTAAAAGAACAAGATGGATTTAAAAGTGGTTTTAGTACAGTAGATCATATACAAATACTGAAAGAAGGTATAGAAAGTCCAATGAATATGAATTGCCATTTGATTCTATAGGCATTTTTTTAATAATTAAATCATTATATCATCAAGGTTCTGAAGAATATTTATAAAAATGCAATAGCAACAATTAGATTACATAAGGTTAAAATCGAAAAAGGTGTAAGACAGGATGACTCCATATCTCCAAAACTTTTTACAGTAGTGCTGCAAGAAGTATTTTGTGGATTAAAATGAGAAGCTAAAGGAGTAAAAGTTAATGGAGATTATTTAAGTCATTTAGATTTTTCAGATGATGTAGTTGTTTTTGCAAATAATGCTTCAGAACTTCAGGAAGTGTTGCAGGAGTTATTAGATGAAAGTAGGAAAGTGAGGCTAAAGATAACTGTTTAAAACACTAAAGTAATGTTCAATGGGTTTTCTCAAAAAATGAAAATAAAGATTGATAATGATGAGTTAAAAGAAGTTAGTAACTGCAAATACTTTGGTCAGATTATTATTATTACAGATGGAAACATAATGGATGATGGAATTAATCATAGAATTAGACTTGGTTGGAGTGCTTTTGGTAGAAATAACTTAATATTAAAAGGAAATAGTCTGTTTCTATATTAAGATCTTAGACCAGAATGAAAGATGGAATCCATCTTTTACATATAGAGGTTACCTTGACAACAGATGGAAGATTCATGGTTTAGATAAAGTTGGGCTGTTATTATGTGGTTATATTTATAACATCCTATCTTTATGCAAAATTAAGTTTATCATTTAAATAGTAGGTGGGTTTGAAAATTTTATAAATGACTATTTATTAGGTTTCTTTCAAAGCTGTTTATATTTGCCTGTTCAATGGGGTTTATTTAAATTCTAGGAATATAAAAATTTTAATCTATTAAAATCATGTGCCAATTCACTTTATCTATATTAATAACTTAAACCAGAGTGAAAAATAGAATCATCTTTTACTTATAGAGATTGCATTGACAAAAGATTGAGGATTCATGGTTTAGATAAGTTGGACTATTATTAATATTTACTAATAAATTTTTACTAAATCCAAATTTATGGCAAATATTCAACTTCATGCGATAGGATAAATTGAAGGGACTAAATATTTGTAATTTTAAATACCCTTTATGTTGAATATTGTTCCTATTACTTATGGGAACAATATGACTAAGTAAATTGTAGTGATTTCAACCATTATTATTAAAACAAAAAATTTGAATTAAATTATTTTTTTATAATTTTTAATATATGTATTTTAGTAAGGTTATCATTTTCATTTTCAACCATTATTGACAGAAATACTGTGTGGGTAAAGAATCCTTTGTGCAAGTTAAATTCCAGCACTCCCAGACCCATGAAATAAAATTTATAAATCACAACAAAATGACTTCTGTAAAATTTTATGTAATAAAAGACATAGGAACAGTAAATCATTAAAAAATTATAATTATTTACGTTTTTTATCTTTTTTTTTTACATATTAAATCTCCTGATTTTGGCAACCATAAAATAACTTCTAGAAATTTTTCATATGGTAAATAACGATTAGCATTAAGATCAACTCTAACCAGCATGTTAATTAGTCTGTTCTTGTTTGTTCGTTTTTTTAATTTGAATTTTTCACACACAACTTTTGTATATTTTCTATTAACTTTTCAAATATTCATTTAATAATAGAATATTTACATTACTTCATAATTGATATTTATTAAGGCTGTAAACCTCAAGAATGTGCGTGTGAAAATGCGAAGATAGGGACTTCTATAGGTCTTAACCACAAGCTTATGCTCACTATTTCAGTATAGTAACTTAGATTGTACATACCATACATTATTTTATATATGCTACACAGTATGATATCTAGGGGTTAACAATTCATATTACAAAAACATTAAATTGTCATATTTACATTGTTTATTTGATAAATTTTTAGAAGCAATTATTTTGCCTTGCTCTTTATTTTATTTAATGATAGTTATGTTAATAACTAAAAAAAAAAAAAACAATTGGTTTGTTCCGTTATAATAGATAATGAACTTTTTAAGAACATTCCCAATAGACATGGCTATTTAGAAATAATTTCAAATGATATTATATGGTAATTAAAATCAATACAGTGGCATTAAATGATAGTATCATTTTAGTGAAATTTGTTAAGAATTAAATATCTTGGTGTGCGATATCTTTTTAAAAAAGTATGTTTTTGCTAATTTTGTTTTCTTTGAATTTGGACTGAAATGTATTTGGATAATATTATGGATCAATGATTTTTTAGCTAAATAACAAACTCCATGGCAGTCCAGATCCAAGAAAAAGCAGATTACAATATATATATATATGTCAGTATTTTTAAAAAATGGTATTAAAATGACAAAAAGATAATATTGATATTAAAAGAAAATTTTCTAAACAGAATTAGAATCAATCTCAGGATCCAATATTTCAATCTGATACTCTACCATTATGATATATATATATCACACTATACTGGTACTTATAAAATATGACTGATAAATACTTATTATACAACTGACATCCAATGTACGACAGAATTATTATAAGGACTTTTTTAAAAAAAAAAAAGTTTATTTTTAGTTAAATTATTAATAATGATGAGTAATTTTTTATTTAAATTAGAATATTTGAATAAAAGTGATTTGGAAATTAAATATTGTCATGTACATATAATTTTTTTAATTATTGCTAAATGATGCCAGTCTTTTCGGTTTAACTCAATGGTAGAGCATATAATGTGTATTTCAAACAATTATCACACGACTATAAAAGTAATCTTCGTATATTTAAATAAAAAATGCTTACAATCAGAACACGCTTCTAACAATGGAGTGATTCAGAAATCTAAACATTTTCATTTACATATAAATTTTATTAATTATCTTGGCAACATATCACCTCCATTGGTGAAGCACTTTTGTGTCCTGCACAATTTGTACACCCTCATAGAATAGGCTTGATTAGTGATCCATTGCAGAATGGCCTCTCCAAATTTAATCCAGTTTTTCTAATCCCTAGCTTCTTTTCCACATCATGTCCATAAAATTCCTTATTTCAATCATCTGTCTTAAATGTTGTTTTTTTTTTTTTTTGGTCTTTTAATCTCTCTGGACTCAATTAAAAACTTTGTCCATTTATTATCTTCTCTTTTAATAATATATCCAGACCAGTTCCATTTCTATATCTTAATTTCAATGATATCAGTGATATCTTTGTATTCTCACTCCCCCTTTTTATTTGTTACTACTAGCATACATCTTTGATCCGAAGTCTTTGCATTGCTCTTTTGTTTTAAGGTTTCGTGTTTTAGATCCATCAGTAAACACTGGTGAGACACATCTATTAAAAATCTTTTTTCCTGAAACACATAATTAGGGTATTTATATATATATATTACTTATATTACAGCTCTGAAGAAGACAGTTGGACAGTCAAACCTGTCAGCTATTTTTGGAAATGTAAAAATAATAAAATGCTTGCATGTGTAAAGTGCATAGAAATATATGTTAGCGTTGTTTGCTTATGTTATTGCATCAAATATTGCTTAGAGTATTGCAATTATCCAATTCATTATGTCTATATAAACAGCGTTCATTCTGAGAATAATATCTAAGAGATTCATCAGTCATTAAGTTATATTTGCTATTTTGATGATTACTTTTTAAATATTCTCTAAGTATGGTGCAAAGACATGATTAATAATGATTAGTTCACTTAAAAGTTTTTGTTCTTCACAATCAAAGCTTTTTTCACCTGTTTCCTTAAATAATGATTAATGCACAGATAAACTCATGTCACTTTTTTAATAAGGGTGTGGCAATTCTGGTATAATGTCTAAAAGTTTTTTCAGCTTTCTTATGTTTGCTGATATAATTACATTTTTCTGTATTATTTATTTTATTATTGGGCATTTAAAATCAACATTTTTAAACAACTTATATATAATTGCTTAAGTAATCTAGATGTACATTGATGTGTCTAACTTTTACTTGCTTGCAGTCTGAAATTGATTGACTCAAACTACCACGGCAACTACTTTCACTAATAAACTGATCAAATGAAATTTATTAATAAGTAACATATTTGTGACTTGTATAGCATATCTGATTTCTCAGTTTTAGTGCTAAAGTTTCATTATGCCAACATTATGATTTCTAGAAGCGATTTTGTATTATTTTTTAAGTTTAAAAGTACTACAGTAATGTGACTGATATTAAAGAATATTTCAAGGTAAGAACAATAAAGTACTGGATTTAATGTTAAAAGCACTAATTTGGCAACATTGTTTGCAATAGCTTGAGTTTTGGAATGCCTTGCATGTTTTCGTGCAATAGAGAAATGCTAGACTCTGGAATGTAAGGTCTTTGAATCGATTCCAGATTTTTGACTTATGTCTCTGGTTTCCAATTTCTCATGAACCCTCAAGCAGTAAAGCTATTTGATTATTTTTTTTTTAAGCCAATCTCCAACAATTCTATATGCCTGGGTCTCGTTTTATGCGGTAGATAGGTTCCTCAGAAAACGCTCACAAAAGAAATCCCACAAAAATAGACTTAACTTACCTTGAAAAATGGGGGATATGTTCCAGTAATTGTCAGAAATCGCATAAAATCAAAGCAACAAAGAAAAATTACTTTAAAATTTGCATTGAAAAAATAAGAAAATAAAGTATGACTAATAAAAAATTTCAAATATTTGAAAAAAGTTAATACAAGACAAACTTTTTTTATTAACTACAGTATTTAATTTTACATTTTTTCATACATATTTTAATCATTACCGCTATTTGAGAATATGCATTAGTTTGTGAATCAGATTCGTGATGTGTGTACAACTAGCGCCACTTTTAGTCTTGTGCTTTGTTAATAGTTTTCTGATTTTATATTAAAAAAATGAGATTGCAATCAAAACAAAAAGATTATACATTATCATTAGAAAGATTATTTTCAGTTTAAAAAATCAATAAAATCTTCGTTATTTATTTTAACAATCTAAAAATTTTTTTATTTCTGTTATATCTAACAAAATACATTTTAAAAGTTTAAAATTTTTGAATATTTATTGCGATATTTTTATACATAAGTATAAATCTATTATTATTATTTACTCATTAGTATAAGTAGGTTATTTACATAGAAGCTTAGATTCTAAATACAGCTTCAGGCCATATTCACATTAGCTGCTAATATAATGTTATATTTTTGAAGAAAAAAAAGTATTTCAAGTCAAAATAAGTTATTAATAATTTAAATTTCTTGATATCTAATAAATATAGTGAAATATGAAAGATATTAAGAAGAAACATGAATCGTATAACTTCAAAATCGCATTAAAATAATCCGCATAAAACGAGACCCAGGTGTATTATGTCTGACTTTGATTGTGTTTTAACAACAAATTTTTATCTTATGTGCAATTTCACAGCATATAAAAATGACTTAATTAATAACCATGAATCTATTGCACCCATAATTAAATGTCTTAAAAACAAAAAAATTTCATATGTCCCAATTAAAACAATGCTTTTACAGAAGCAAAATCCACATTATTTCATGTTTTTCCCCTATTGTACAATCAGTAGATATTTCATGGATAGCACTGATTAGTGATGTATTAAGCATTATCATTTAACATCAACTACTTAAGTTTATAATAGGTTGCAGGCATAGTTGTCTAATAGATGAAGCAAGGCAGCTACTTCACGATGCTGAATTGGATACGGCTCTAAAGTGAAACATTTTTTTAAAATAATTTTGATTTATTTAGTTACAGAAAAATAACCTAAATAAAATATTTAAAAAAAGAGTTTCAGAACATTTTGGAAAGAATATTCCACATCCCTTTCTTTTTAATAATAATTTTATCACTCGTTCTTAAATTTTTTTAATCCTTTAACGAATACAAAAATATAAACAAAAAAGGTAGTAAAAAATTAGCTAAAATAGGGAATTTAATGCAGCAAAAAAACAACAACTTTCCAAATAGTGATTTTTATTTTCTTTTTAATTAAAAAGTGAAAACAAATGAGATAATTCTCCAACAATTTTTATTTTTTGAATCTAATTATTTTTTTATTTTTAGAAAACTTGAAAGCAAATTAGTGTTTTTAATGGTTTTTGTGTTGCAAAGTTTGGACAATGCATTTAAAAACTCATTTACTGGATTTCTTCTCACATGTCCTTGACCTTAAAGAAAAATT
This sequence comes from Epiperipatus broadwayi, assembly GCA_028023455.1. Classification (NCBI taxonomy): domain Eukaryota; kingdom Metazoa; phylum Onychophora; class Udeonychophora; order Euonychophora; family Peripatidae; genus Epiperipatus; species Epiperipatus broadwayi. The sequence continues at coordinate 333,654 of JAQFVV010012593.1, forward strand.
ACATTCCAATTGATTTATATTTCTGAAATTTTTTTAATGGTAAGTATAGATTCAAACAAATCATTAAAAGTATTGAGGCGTTGGTGATTTTATATTGCTAAAGCTATTAATATATGATGTTTCTGAACTTAGTTCAGTCCCATATGACTATTTAAGTTAGATAGCTGGATTGAAGACATATGGATGTTTGAAAATTTCAGATTTTCTATTTAATAGGTAACTATTAGATAAATTCTGGGGCTTGACCTATTATTTTTAAATCTAATACCTGAATGACCTAGTGCCTCACTGATGACAGCCAAAGCTAGAAACCAGTCTGAGAATAGGGATATTCAGAAAAGCTTGGTAAGAGCTACTAGCATGCTCATTATATAACATTTGTAGTACAGCATGATATATGACTTGATTTCCTTGCAATTATTGTTTTGCTCTTGAGGCTTTGGTGATTTTATATTGCTAAAAATATTAATATATGGTGTATCAGAACTTAGTTCAATCCCATATGGCTATTTAAGTTATATAGCTGGATTTGAAGATATAAGGATATCTGAAAAATTCAGATTTTCTCCTTAATAGGTAACTATTAGATAAATGCTGGGGCTTGACCTTCTATTTTTTAAAGGTAATACCTGAATGTCTTAGTGCCTCATTGACGACAGCCAGATCTAGAAACCGGTGTGAGGATAGGGTTAATCAGAAAAGTTTGTTTAGAGCTATTAGCTGCTCGTTATATAACATTTGTAGTACAAGCTTAGTAAATTAAGTCTCATGATATATGACTTGATTTACTTGCAATTATTGTTTTGCTCTTAAGGTTTTGGTGGTTTTATATTGCTAAAACTTTTAATATATGGTGTATCTGAACTTAGTTCAGTCTGACATGGCTATTTAAATTAGATAGCTGGATTTGAAGACATGGATGTCTGAAAATTTCAGATTTTCTTTTTAATAGGTAACTAACTGTTAGATAAATGCTGGGCTTGACCTGGTATTTTTAAATCTAATACATAAATGTCCTAGTGCCTCACTGATGACAGCCAAAGCTAGAAACTGGTCTGAGGATAGGGATATTCAGAAAAGCTTCTTAAGAGCTATTAACATGCTCATTATATAATAAAAGTATTAAATAACTGTTTTCGGGATATCTAATTGAGATAATAAATTGTTTTTTAAAAAATTAAGTTTAATGGTAAATAAAAATAAAACTTAATAATTAAATAAATGTGAGTGATTCTATATAGTATGAGTGATGATGATTATCATATTCTGCCACTATCACTCTACTGCAGTTTGAAGTTACACCAAGTGTGGTGTATTCTCCTGGCATCTCAACTGAGAAACCTTCCCACATAATATAATAACAAGAATATCTTAGTCAAACTATTTATTACACGTTTCAAATATAGCAAAATTTGATTATATACACTTAGACCTAATATATACATACATATATCTTATATATAGATAATCTCAGTTTTAAATACATTTACTGTACTCTCTAAATTTACTGCCCAAAAAATTGCAGTCCTTACTGCATTTTTCTTTCAACAATTCAGCTAAGTATGTTACAAGTTCCCAATATTAAACTATAGTAGCCCTTTAGGCTTACATAACAAAAAATAAGATCAGGTTGATCTGTTTAAAAACTAATCGAGTTTCTGTACCCTCACATATGAGTCTCTAGGTTTACTCCCGCGCTGGAACACGACGACTTGATACAGACAAAATCAGTTACTGGAACCCACAAATTTTATAAGCAAAGAAAAAAACACTTCATTGCAGAAATACTGAGTTTATATAGGCTGCAGTTTTTTACCTTATCTGATTCTTCTCATTACTTAAATTCCTTTGTCGAGAATTTAATTAATGGCACTTTCCAGATCATCTATTTTGTTGTTTATTCTCCAACTTGCTCTTCAATACTTTTTAATCAATCTGTAAAGAAACTTTCTAATTACATAACTATTCTTCTTTTTTAATATTACTAATTCCACAAGATTTATATTATCTCTGTTGTTGATCAAATTCCTAAATACTTCTCTTTCCATTTTCTTTAATTTATACATTTATTCTTTATCTTTTTGTGACTTATACTTCTGGGGTATTCTTGTCGATATTTAAAATTAAATATATATTCAGTGTATAAATATTACACCAAGTTTAATCCAGTGACTGATCAATAGACTTACTTCTTCACATCAGCAAGCATTCATAGTTCACATATGGGTTCTTTCTAGGTCTTTTGTGATCTCTTGGAATCCTGTGTAAGGCTTCAACTGGCCATCTGTTATAATCTTTTCTAACAATATGTTCAGTTTAATTCTATTTCATTCTTTTTAATTTAGTCAATGATATCAGTTATTGCTCTCTCCTCTTCATATTTCATTGAGTGATCTCAAGTTTCAATATTGCTCTTCTATTAATTGGGCCAAATCTCAGGTTCCTATTGTAACAGTAAGAAAAGTAGAGCTGCTTTAACCTAACCTAGAGATGCAGATAGAGGGGGTTCGAACCTCACCTACTCCTCTAGATTGCTACTAAGCGACTTACTCCCCAAACCTCACTAGAATTTAATCTTAATGTATGCCCGGTGGTCAGGGAGAGAAGAGACCACGAAAAGGAATTTTTACATATATAATGATCAGATGTATATATGTATGTCACAAAAGAAAACAATACTAAGTGGTTTTATTTATAGTGAATGAAAGATAACTGAAACTTTTATTATTTACATTAAAAGAATTCATACAATGCTTTATTAATAGAACGCAGGCTGTTTTCACTGCAACCGGATAGACATATACGAAAGATCCATTGATCATAATGATAAGAACAGACAAAATTTTACATTATAATTTCATCTTTAAAAAATATTCCAGCCAATGGAAGTGTTACATAAAGGAAATCAAGAGAGAGAGATGATTCATTAACTCTATGGTTGGGGAACATGGAATTAAATAAGTGGTCAAACTCAACTAAACACTTTGGACAGGTTTAAATCACAGCCCTACTTCTGATTTAAAAAGAATGATAAAGTGACCCAGCAGGAATTTCCAGCTATAATTGAAACATTTCTATGAGATTTTGAGAAAGATTTCCCAATAAATATAAATATACAAGACCATGCACACAGGCGATAGCATATAGTGGGCTGTGAGGCTTGAGACATAACAGTTACCAAGAGGTTAACACAAGACCGGATAGCTCTCCGTCTCTAAACTAGGTTAGAGAGAAAAATGGAATCAGTTCGCTAAACGCGTGACCCGGATTCAGGATCAGAGTTTTTGTTGCTTATGTCCAGTTACGTACATTTAAGGAACTGAGATCGACATGAGATCCCGAACAATTTATTTATTTTTCAGAAGGTCCGAATGTAGGTATGTTAACCTAAGCAAACTTGGCAAAAGAAGCACTGTAATTTATGCTGAGCGGCCCAGTAGATCACCCGAGGCACGATACCATATAAATACGGTCAACAACCTTTAAATTTAAAAAAGAAACCCTCTACAAGCAAAATATATATCTTAGGAAAGCTCAACTATCACTGAAAATCCGCAGAAAAATAGTAACTTCACCTTTATAAAATTTGAATTAATAAAAAGAACAAGTGGGCGGATATTTTATTTATTTAGTTGAAATTTAACCCATTCACCACTAAGCCAATGCTATTTAATAATTTCTTAATACATATTGTCAAAATGTACTCTCTCTTATTACTAAAATATAAATGCGAACGTTTTATTTCACGCTCTTCAAAATATAACTTTAAATTTGTAACTCTTCATTGACTAAAATATAATGGCATTTGATAAGGATCCTTTTATATATATATAAAAAAACTAAGTTAAAGTTTGGAAAGTTTTAAAATAGAATATTTAGCAATTTAAATCTTGATTTTAAAATAGAGTTTTGCACTTTCTATGATTTGCTTCCTTTTCTTTCTAAATAAATAGTTATATAAAATAAATAACTTAATTACGGGAGTATAATGGCGGAAAGTTAAACGAAGCATTTTTCAATTAAATTAATAAGAATTACTGCCGCCATTATATGTAATAACTCTACCACCCATTAAAGTATTTAAAGAAAAAAGAAAGCAATTAATGAAATATAATTTCACAAGACTCGAATACATAGATTTAAAAAAACATATATATATAGAAAAGCATAAATATACATTGAAATTGCAAATTACAAAGATATTTTAATAATTTATGGGAACGTTACCGGTAACTAGATGGGTGGGTCAAAATGAGTTTATTTGATGTTTCCCCGCAGGTCTTCTCGGTTCTTCAAATTTGTTTTCCATGTTTTTTGAGGGCAGATTTTCACGGATACAGGGCAGATACTTTTGTTCTCTGGCTGGCTTACATGATTACGACTCCGACCTCAGAAACAGCTCAGGAGAGCGAAGGCAAAGAAGTTACCCCTGCATTTTTGCAGAGCAACACATTTCTGGATTTTTTTTTATTTATATGCTGAAAGAATAGAGTGCAGCTTGAAGTAAGTACAGCAAGCAAGAGTTCGCTATATTGTCCAATCTTTCAGCAAAATTTCTTCCAACAAAATTCTTAAGATTTTTCTCTGATCTTCAGCACTGGTTACCCGCAAGCTTAAGACCAAGAACAAGAGAAAAGTTCTTTATTTATACCCTTTTTTTCCATTATGTTTTTAATCTGCTAATTAGTAGCGAATCATGCCCGTTGTTTCAAATTTTTCCTGTTATCTATTCTTTTATCTAATTCAGAAAAATGTTTTATTAATTAATTCCTTTTCTTAATAAATAGAATTCTTCCAATATATATTTTGAAAATAGTTGCAAATATAATTTTAACTTTCTATATTTTATTTTATTAAATCTTTTTTCTTTAACACAATCTCTTCTTTAATTTAGGCAACTATTTGAGAAAACGATAAATTTAGTTTGAAAAAGAAACATACATTCACTGTGGTTGGACTTAGGGTCTTAGTTAGTCCACAGTGAATGGTGAAGCCAGCATATATATATATATATATATATATATGCACAGCTTCATATTCCTAGAACCCATTAAAAAAAAACAAGTAAAAAAAAATGACTAAAACTACGGTTTTGCAGAGAGAAGCAGAGTGATCCGGAAAGAGCGCTCCTATTATACAGAATATTAGTGTATTTATATGAAATAATACTGATATGTGCAGTTTATAAAAACAAACTGAAAGTTTATAATAATACTGATAAATAAATGATATTAGTAAAAAAAAACTGAAAGTTTATCATAATGCTGATATGTGCATTATATATATTAAAAGAGAAGTATATAATAATATTAATTAATATATTATAACAATGCCAATATTTGCAAAACATACACCCAAAAAAAAACTGAAAGCCTATAATATGATTTCGTTGTCCATATGATGTGTCCTGGTCGTACTTTGGAGTTCATGTAAAAAAAATTACTTTTGAATGGAGCACTCTATTCAAACTTTTTTTTTTTCAGTGGACCTTCCTCTCTGGGTCTTGTTATTAGCTCTCTGAGCTGTATCAACTTTATTACCTTGTCTTCTATCAAGTCTTTTGCTAGAAGTCAAGTTGAAATTCCTTATTAATGGTGCTCTGTTATTTAGCTGTTTCCCTCTTATGTGTTGTGATGATGAAACTCGCTCATAGTTAGATCCCTTGGTCAGTGATTTTGGTATGGGTAAATGTGGTTTCAAACCTAGAACTGTGCTGCCACTTGATAAAGTAGTTTGTTTTGCCTGACCTGCCGTGGTGCGTTTTTGAAATATCTCGTGATCATTAAATTGATGAGTAAAACGCTTGAAGGCAAGGTGAGGTGTGCTCTGCCCTTTCTATCTCTAATTCCATCTGGCCTTTTGTTTCATTTTCTGTTCATTCAAGATTAGTTGGTTCCTGTATGCAGGTTATATTGGTTGTCTCTTGGGTTTTCCATTTATGAAAATCTAACTTGTTGTTGTAAAATGTAAACTTATTTTCTCTATAGTTTATTCCTGAGTCATGTCTTTCTAAGAAGTCCGACCCTAACAGTACATCATAAATCAAGCCTGGTATTATCTGAAATATGTGTTTTACATTTGTTGCTCCTATCTTAATATCCAGTCCCAAACGATGTGTTCCTATGTTGGCTTTTTCTCCATTAGCCAATATAGCATAAGATTTCCTCGGTGAGATCGGTAGTACATGAGTTCCTACTGTTGCATCCCACCATTCTTTTGACACCAGTGACACTTGACTGCCAGTGTCTATTAAAGCTGTAATTGGGACATCTTCTAACAGTGCTTTAATTGTGGGGCACTCTGAGAGTGGTGGTCTGTGATCATCTTCCAGTTCGCACATGAATGCTGATGCCACTCTTTCATTTCCCTCAATAATTACTTCTGTTTCATCCTGGAGTTCTATCTGGGGTATATAAATTATAGGACCCATATTTTTCTGGAATTGCTGTGTGTTTTGATCATCATCATAGCAGTTCCTGACAGCCGCCATCTGTAATTTGGTGTGTCAATTCTTTTTTCTTTGTCTGCATGCTCTTTATTTAGGTTGCCAAAATCTATAGCAATTAGTAAGTCTACCATCTCATCAATTCCACAGTTGTGGCAGCCCAGCATCAATTGTTGTATGTGGAGAGGCATATTGTACCTTATTGTCCGTATAATCTGCCCCTCTGATAAGTGGAAAGCAGTCAATGATTTTAACAAAGACACTTGCCGCAAGAAAAACTGGGTGTGAGTTTCTCCTTTTGAAGTGCAATACTTTTCTTGAGATATACGGTGCATTATTCCATCTTGCCTCTCTTCACTCCAAAAACTTTTAAGTAAGGCAATGTGGTAATCTGCAAATGTTACTGGTTTGTTACTTATACAGTCCCACCAATTCCGGGCAGATCCATGTAAATGATTAACTGCAACTGATAACTTTTCAGCTTCTCTGAGTTCCTGGAACATGAACAGCTCTTGTAAACTTTGCAAGTGTGCCATGGGGTTTTCTCCTATGTCACCCCGAAAAGTTTTGATGTGGATAAATCTTGCCACCATTGGGTTGTCTGTTCTTTCCATGACCTTTATGCTTTCTTTAATTTCACGTTGGAGATTCTCATTTCTTGACTGATTCTCTTGTGTCGTTTTTGCTTCATTGTTTCTCTCTTCTTTCATCCTGTTGATTTCTGCTCTATATTGTCTACATTCTTCTACTTTTTGTAACATAGTTTCCATCAATTTCCGTACCCATTGTGGTTCCAGTGAATCTATGTCTCCTTCTGGACTATACATATTTTCTAGGGAAATACGAATAGCTAAAAAAATATTTGGTTTGCTGTTGTTTTTAGTCTTTGTACTAATACTATCCTTAAAATTTGTCTTATTTGTCTAATTTTACTTTTCAAAAATTTGCTTCACTCTCCCAACCATTCCTGCAACAGTCGTCCTTTTTTTTTTTTTTAACCTGCCAGCTTTCTATCTATCTCTTATCCTATGCATAGTTCCTGCCCTATCGGTGTTTATTTACTTATTTACTACCCTGTTCTGTGTATTCTATATGTGACTATAACTATGTGTATTTGATATACACTTCAATAAAATATTATTACTACTGCCGGGGGGGGGGTAAAAAAAATTCTACTTGAGCCCATCTTTTCTCTGCTCCTTGTTTGATCACTCTGTCTTCCTTCCTAGCAAAAGAAAGAAAAATACATTAAAATCTGATTTGGTTTTAATTTTCAACCGAACTGATTGATTTCACATCTTGTAAGCTGTACTACTGATAGCAACACAGAAAGTGCAAAAGAAAAATATATAAACTTCTGTCATTCACTATATTTATTTTCAAAACACACACACACAAAAAAAAAATTTCTTCTGATCATGAAATTCCTATTATTATATCTCAGTGTCTATCTCTAAACAGTAAGGCCACACTTGGGACGCCAGATTATACAAAAAAAAAAAAAACTGCAATGGTAAGAAAAGTAGAGCTGCTTTAACCTAACCTAGAGATGCAGATAGAGGGGGTTCGAACCTCACCTACTTCTCTAGATTGCTACTAAGCGACTTACTCCCCAAACCTCACTAGAATTTAATCTTAATGTATGCCCGGTGGTCAGGGAGAGAAGAGACCACGAAAAGGAATTTTTACATATATTATGATCAGATGTATATACATATGTCACAAAAGAAAACAATACTAAGTGATTTTATTTATAGTGAATGAAAGATAACTGAAACTTTTATTATTTACATTAAAAGAATTCATACAATGCTTTATTAATAGAATGCAGGCTGTTTTCACTGCAACCGGATAGACATATACGAAAGATCCATTGATCATAATGATAAGAACAGACAAAATTTTACATTATAATTTCATCTTTAAAATATTCCAGCCAATGGAAGTGTTACATAAAGGAAATCAAGAGAGGGAGATGATTCATTAACTCTATGGATGGGGAACATGGAATTAAGTAAGTGGTCAAACTCAACTAAACACTTTGGACAGGTTTAAATTACAGCCCTACTTCTGATTTAAAAAGAATGATAAAGTGACCCAGCAGGAATTTCCAGCTATAATTGAAACATTTCTATGAGATTTTGAGAAAGATTTCCCAATAAATATAAATATACAAGACCATGCACACAGGCGATAGCATATAGTGGGCTGTGAGGCTCGAGACATAACAGTTACCAAGAGGTTAACACAAGACCGGATAGCTCTCCATCTCTAAACTAGGTTAAAGAGAAAAATGGAATCCGTTCGCTAAACGCGTGACCCGGATTCAGAATCGGAGTTTTTGTTGCTTATGTCCAGTTACATACATTTAAGGAACTGAGATCGACATGAGATCCCGAACAATTTATTTATTTTTCAGAAGGTCCGAATGAAGGTATGTTAACCTAAGCAAACTTGGCAAAAGAAGCACTGTAATTTATGCTGAGCAGCCCAGTAGATCACCCGAGGCACGATACCATATAAATACAGTCAACAACCTTTAAATTTAAAAAAGAAACCCTCTACAAGCAAAATATATATCTTAGGAAAGCTCAACTATCACTGAAAATCCGCAGAAAAATAGTAACTTCACCTTTATAAAATTTGAATTAATAAAAAGAACAAGTGGGCAGATATTTTATTTATTTAGTTGAAATTTAACCCATTCACCACTAAGCCAATGCTATTTAATAATTTTTTAATACATATTGTCAAAATGTACTCTCTCTTATTACTAAAATATAAATGCGAACGTTTTATTTCACGCTCTTCAAAATATAACTTTAAATTTGTAACCCTTCATTGACTAAAATATAATGGCATTTGATAAGGATCCTTCTTTTATATATATAAAAAACTAAGTTAAAGTTTGGAAAGTTTTATAATAGAATATTTAGCAATTTAAATCTTGATTTTAAAATAGAGTTTTGCACTTTCTATGATTTGCTTCCTTTTCTTTCTAAATAAATAGTTATATAAAATAAATAACTTAATTACGGGAGTATAATGGCGGAAAGTTAAACGAAGCATTTTTCAATTAAATTAATAAGAATTACCGCCGCCATTATATGTAATAACCCTACCACCCATTAAAGTATTTAAAGAAAAAAGAAAGCAATTAATGAAATATAATTTCACAAGACTCGAATACATAGATTTAAAAAAACATATATATATAGAAAAGCATAAATATACATTGAAATTGCAAATTACAAAGATATTTTAATAATTTATGGGAACGTTACCGGTAACTAGATGGGTGGGTCAAAATGAGTTCATTTGATGTTTCCCCGCAGGTCTTCTCGGTTCTTCAAATTTGTTTTCCATGTTTTTTTGAGGGCAGATTTTCACGGATACAGGGCAGATACTTTTGTTCTCTGGCTGGCTTACATGATTACGACTCCGACCTCAGGAACAGCTCAGGAGGGCGAAGGCAAAGAAGTTACCCCTGCATTTTTGCAGAGCAACACATTTCTGGATTTTTTTTTTTTTATATGCTGAAAGAATAGAGTGCAGCTTGAAGTAAGTACAGCAAGCAAGAGTTCGCTATATTGTCCAATCTTTCAGCAAAATTTCTTCCAACAAAATTCTTAAGATTTTTCTCCAACCTTCAGCACTGGTTACCCGCAAGCATAAGACCAAGAACAAAAGAAAAGTTCTTTATTTATACCCTTTTTTCCATTATGTTTTTAATCTGCTAATTAGTAGCGAATCATGCCCGTTGTTTCAAATTTTTCCTGTTATCTATTCTTTTATCTAATTCAGAAAAATGTTTTATTAATTAATTCCTTTTCTTAATGGATTCTATTTAATTAAGAAATTTTATCTTATCGAATTCTTCCAACATATATTTTGAAAATAGTTGCAAATATAATTTTAACTTTCTATATTTTATTTTATTAAATCTTTTTTCTTTAACACAATCTCTTCTTTAATTTAGGCAACTATTTGAGAAAACGATAAATTTAGTTTGAAAAAGAAACATACATTCACTGTGGTTGGACTTAGGGTCTTAGTTAGTCCACAGTGAATGGTGAAGCCAGCATATATATATATGCACAGCTTCACTATATAAAAACTGAAAAAAGACATCTATTAAAAACTTTTCATTTTAAACACGTAGGCAAACATTTTATTTTAATAGTAAGTTATTAATTTCAAAAGCACTTATTCTGAGTTTAATTGTTTTCACTTTGATCCATTATATTTTCATCAATATTAAAAATCTTGTCAAGATATTTGTGGTTGTTAATTAATTCTTGAATATTAGTCAATTTTCTTCTGACTAAAAACATTGAACATTGGTTGATACTCCTTTAGTATACAGTCTGTTCACTTCATTGATTTATGTTGTCTTACATTTGAGCAAAAAAAAACATCAATAAAATCTTTATTTATTCTTAAATTTATGATGATAAATGTATATTGAATATAATGAAAAAAATGTGTATTAAATAAAATAAAAGGTAGTCCATGCAAAAAGATATGTATGTAATAAGATAACAAAAGATTAATATTTGATAAATTTTTATATCTATAAATTCAACGATAAATGCTGACATTTTATTTTTTATAACTCAAATTCACAAATGTCTTTATTTCCAGAAATTAATTATTTATTCTGTTGGCAAAATATAATTCAATGTAATGCTTTTATTTAATAGACTTATAAGAACTAAAATAAATATAGGTTGTTTTTGCACAAAATGTGAATTAAATAAAAATGGAAAAGCAATAATTAACAAATAAAATGCTGGTGTGAAGCCAAATGAAATTCCAGAAACAAACTCATTTATAGCAGCTTGTCAACTAAAATCATTAAATTGTGTTAGATTTCAACAAGAAAAATATAATAATCATTGAAATTGCAACTTGACACCATAAAATTGGAATCACTAAAAAATAAAATGTCCACATTTATCGTTTAATTCATAGCTACAAAAGTTTATTAAATATTAATCTTTTTTTTTTTCCATATACAGTACATTTTATCTGTATACTTGCTTTGCGTTGTTGGAAACTCACTTTTTTATTGCAAAATATATTATTTACATTTTATTTGATATACACTTTTATCCATTAAATACTGTCCAACGCTATACTAGCAAATAAAAATAAAATAGAAATTCATATAACACTTCAGCCAAAACAACAAAATTTTACTAAAATTCTTACACAACCATGATTTCCTCTATTAACAGATTTCACAAGGTCTATTTGTTAATATATAAAACCATGTTGTGTAAGAATTTTAGTGAAAAATTTGTTGTTTTGGCTAGTATTGTAATGTTATATGAATTTCTATTTTACTTATAGTCATAAATTCAAGGCTAAATGCAGACATTTTATTTTTTATTGATTTTTCTTTCTTTCTATAATAAGTGCTATGTAGTTCTATCTAGAGGATAAACTATACTATAGGAGTAGCCGTTAATCTGTTTAGCATTTATCTTTAGGTTTACTTTGTTACCTTCATCTGATAATTGTTGCAATGTTTTTTGAAGTTCTGAAACATTTGCAAAAATCTGCATTTTCATCCTTTTAATTTTCCATTTTAATTTACAAAAAACTTTTTGTAAAACTGATGTAATGTTATCTTTGTATCACCATATAATCTAATCACTGCAGCTCAATTGTTAAATATTTTTCAGAGTATGACAATATTTTGGTTCTGTATTTTTATAATCAGAAGCTTTAATCACTATGGAAATGCTTATAGAATCAAATGACTTTTCAGAATCTACAGTCCAAAGTATTCATTAGTCCTTTATCTCAATATTTGATTGTGATCCACTGTTACAACTTGTTTTTTTTTTGACTGCTTTGATTAAAGATTATTACAGGTAAGTTGTAATTATCTTGGTATTTAATATTAAATTTCAAAAATCTTACACTTTTCACTTTTCAGCAAAAAAAACTTTTATTATTAATTACAGTTTCGACTGCATCGTCTTCGTCAGATCTTATTCTCTTTTAACCTTCTCTATCCTCCATTTTTTTACAACTTTTTTGGAGTAAACTTATAGAAGACTGATAGATCTGCACTTTCTAATATTTCTTTTTTTTTAATTTTATATCAATCAGATATTTGAATATACTTTTCCCAACACTTTTATATCTTCAACTGCTTTTTTAAAAATACCAATAATAATTCTATCTTTCCTTAGTGATATTTCCTTATTCATAGATTTAATTGGTTATATCCCATTACTTCAAATGCATGGTATTCAGAATATGTAATTATAGAATTATTTTGTTTTTTATTATTATATTTATAGAACTCATCCACACATTTTATGATGTTATTCTTTTTTATATATATAATATTTACTGTTGAAACAATTTTCCAATATTAAGATGCTGTTTTATATTTTCAAGATTTTTATTGTTTTATAGTTTTGATTGTCATTTCACTGTTATATTTTTTATATCATTATTAACTTTATATTGTACCGTTTTATAGAATTCCAAATATTCATTTCTTTGTGGATTATTTTCATACTCTAATCTTTATACATTGTCTTGTATCAGATGAAAATTGTTATTGTGAACTAAAAAATTCTTCTAACATTACCTAATAGGGAACTGCACAAAGGCAATTGATATAAAGTGGAAAATTTGAAAAACTATTTAGACATTACATCAAAATTAATTAAGTGAGCTAACAGTTATTTCTATAGAAAAAGCTATATCTAAAACAGGAAATTATAAAGAAACTAATAAAACCCAAAAAATGATTTAATATATTATGGTTTGTTTGGTTTTTATTCTTTTCTTTTTAAATTGTATAATTTTTTAATTTTGTGTGTGTTTTCTTTTTAGTATTGATATTCTTTTTATTCAATATATGTTTTTCCTATTATTATCCATTGTTTTTTTAAATAAACCAAAAAAGACTTTTGTGATTATTTGCTCATAAGAAAAATGCCTATCCAGCAATCCCTCCTAGAGGAACAAGGGAGGAGATTGCAAATAGCGAGGATTTTAAAATTTTCCATTTTTGTTTTACTTTCTAATTAAGAATAACTAGATATCTGTTTAACCGAGTTATGATCAATAATTTGCTAGATTGCCTATGGGCCAGTTACCTTACAGAAAATTTGTAAGATTCTTGAGAAAAATTTCATCCGATCTAGGTTTGCACTCCACAACACAAGTTTGATATACACATAGGTTATTTCTGTACCATGAACCCTGAATCTTCACAGTAGTATAAATAAATTTTGCTCCTGAATGGAATACTTTATTGGATTTGTGGAATTTATGATTGTTATTGATAATCAATAAGTATTTTTAGGAAAAATAATTGATCTATCTAAATTATTTAATGTTGTAAGTGCTGTTTTAAACTTCTGAAAGGTTTTTTTTTTTTCCTAATAGAAATAAGAAATTTGTCACTTTTAAATTGTAAATTTTCTAAAGTCTACATTCTCTATATAAATTAGAGATTTCAGGATTGGTTTCTGCTGAATAAAAGAAACTCAGTTCAGTTTAAATGAATGAAATTGTGGCATATTTTGCCACTAAAACATTAATCATGTGACATCTTGAACAATTAAATTGTATGTTTAACATGTGTTGATTCAAAAATAGTACTACGAGCATCTTGGAAAGATGACAATAGGAAGTCTAGAAATTAAAGAGATAATTAATAAAAGGAAAAAATTTAAATTTCCTATGAAATTTATGTATGTACAGGATAGAGAAGAAAATGGGAGGAAAAAGTAGTAAGAAAGAGTTGATAAGATGAGAAATAACAAAAAATTTAGTAATAAAATAGTGAAGTAAATAAAGAGAATTTTTCAAAAATGAAATAAAAAGAATAGCATTAAATTACTAGAATTATCAAAAATTCATAGTATTTCCTTCTTTATTTTGCTTACAGTTTCGACAGTCCTGCAGTCTTCATCAGAGCTACATTTAAACATATAATCATATATTCATATAACCCATTGTTAAATGCTCTAATTTAGCATTTGCATTTATTGTGTATATTTGTGCAAAGATTTTATATATATATTAATGCATTTATATACAAGTTTTGTTTTTATTTTGAAGCATTCATTGATCAAAAAGATATTGTTTTTATAATGAAAACAATAAACTGATTTACAAAAATAAATATGAAAAAAAAAAAGATGAGAAAATAACTTTTTTTTTTATTCTGTAGTTTTGTATAATTATAATTTACCTTTAAATATAAAATATTAAATTAAAGTATGGCAAATTTTCACTGGTAATGATTGAAAAATGAAAATTATTATCTATTTTAATACTTAAATCTGCTTGAGAGCAGAATCCTTATAATATGTTCTCTGAAATTTATGTATAACTAAATATACTTTTTTTTTTTTTGTAGAAATGTCATTTCAAAAAAGGAAATCGGACGTAAAAGAATTTCATCTACTAAAAAAATTTAAAGTTTCTGAAGATGAAAAAAGATCTGAAGTTGACTATTTCAGCAATTTCACACAGATGGAAGATTTCAGAGTTAGCGATGATAGTTGTCCCTCAAAAAATTCTAGAAAATCACTGGATATTTCTTCTGAAGCTGGAGTAATTGAAGCAGAAATTACAATTGTCAATGAAGGTGAAACAATTCTTATGATAAATCCTGGAACTAGTAGTAATGATAGTGAAAATAGTTGTGAAAAATCAGTTGAAGTTGAAAATGCTTCTGAAGATCAAAATAATCAAATTTCAGAAGTTCAACAAACAGAAGAAAATCAGTCAGAAATAGAAATTAGGAAGCAGTCCTGTGAAACCGCCATTAATTTACATGATAAAATAGAAGACACAGTAGTTTTAGAAAATAGTAATGAGTATAAAGATAGTAGCTTAGAAAGCGAAAACAGTTGTAAAGTTTCTCCTCCTGTTACTGCTCTAAAAAATAAGACAATTAATTCTAAGAATCTTGATAAGGATTCACCTGAAAACAGCAAACATAATGGGAAAAAAAAGACTAAATTGATAAAAAGTGGATCTTCAACCCCTTTCAAAGTGAATAAAGAAATTCGGCGATATGAGGGATCTCCATGGAAACTTACTCCTGAACAAAGTATTGAACATTTTCGGGCATTAAATGAGCAATTAATGCTTCTAAATCAGCAAGGAAGAGATCTTGGTTCTACAATTCACAGGCCTAAAAATAAAACAAATAATAGTGAAGCTGATAAAGAGGGGAATGAGTCAGATCATTTTGATAATTTGGAAGTCGACTGGTTTGAACCAGATGAAATTAAGTCAAGTACACCAGCTAAAAAAACGAAGAAAAGAAAAAATGCAATAAAGAAAGTTTGCAAAAGTAACAAAGATCTTACTGAAAAAAATAATGATGAATTGGATAAAATTTTAGAAGAAAATGCTCGGCGGAATAACCTTACAGCTATCAATGTTAAAAATATTTTACATGTAAGTAGTAATTTTAATGTAGTGTTATAAAGTATTTTATGTTACATAATTTTTAGAGGTTTTTTTTTTTAAAAAAAAAAAGTAGAACTAATTGTTGATTTTATGTGTTATTAAATAAGAAAAAGAGAATAATAAATTAATTTTCTTGTAGATGAATTATTAGTCATATTAAGTTTAAGTCGTATCAATATAAACAGTAATTTTATCCTAGTATTTCAGCAAGAATTCACTAATTGTGATAATGAGATATTGTATTTTCAATTTATAAAGTTGCTTAATTTCTCATCAGTAGTACAGAAATTATATGGCCCATTGATTCCAATATATAAAAATTATCATCCATTGTTTTACAAATTTTGTTTAATCAAATTTCTCAACATCCATGTATATAAAAACTCAACTATACCTGCCTTGATTTTCACATAGAATAATTAGAAATAAGGGGGTGGGGGGTATTAAAAAATAAAAATTTTCTTTAACTTTCATGGTGTTCTTGATGACGTGCAGTCAAAATAAAAGTATGGGGTAAACAATGAGGATTGCCAATTCCTCAACAAGCTTTGTGATAAATGATTAGCTAGAGAAAGTATTTAAAATATCTCTGTCATGACCCCCCCCAAACCTCTGACCATGGTTTCGTGTTCTGGCACTCCTCGGAGAGGTGCTAGGATAGGTTCAGACACTACATCTAAAAACCCTAACCTTGACTATTTAAAAGTATGAGTTGTTTATGTTTAGAAGGATTATTAGTTATTAATTTTTATGAATTACTTACTAAGCAGGAATTATAATTTGACATTTTTGATTTTATAATCTTCATCCTACATTTTTATTTTTGGTAGCACAATTTGTGAGAATACAATGAAAGCTGAAGAAAATTTATTTTTTATTTTTATATTTTAGTGCATTTATGTGAATAAAAGTATTTTTTTTATTTTCTACTTTTTAGTTTTATATACTTCAGAAATTAAGATTGAAAAATGTTTAGATACAATTTATTATTGCTAAATGGTAATAATTGTAAAGAATGCTGAATCTTATATAAAATTAATTTTTTTTAATTTTACACTATTTTTTTTTTGTTAAAATTGTTTGAAACTCTAAGAAAATTTATTGTCATCAGGAATACGTGTGTATGTAAAGTTTCAAGATCAGAAATTTGAGTAATAGGTAAAAATTGAGTTACAAGACTTTATCCAGACAGTCAGACAAAAAAAAAAACTAAGTTAAATAAAAGCGTATAAAAAGGTGTTATTTTTTCATTTTTGTTTACATTGCAATTATTAAACAGTAATAGTAAAAGAAAAATTTTAAACAAGCCAAGAATATTACATTGACAATGTTGACAACCCTTTCAACTTTAAATTGATATGTTAATATTAATTGCATAAAGACTTACAATTGTAATCAATATACCTAATATTTAATTATATCTGTCACATTTCCCAGCATTCCAAAGAATAATTATAAACAAAAGAGTAAAATGTTTTTTTCTACTTACTAACATATTTTAGTAGAATATATTTATTATACTGTAATTAAAAAAGCTGTCACTTGTTAATCAATATTATCTTATCAGTTTAAATTTGAAAGCTGATCATCTTTGCTGATGTATTATTTTTGACTTTAATAATTTGCTAGTTTAATAATTATAGTTTACTTAAATTTCTTAGTGAATGGAAAAATATATCTTTTTGCAATTTATTTGTGATTTTCTCTATGATGCTGATAGGTATAACAGAAATAGTTAAAGATTAGTTAAGTTTTTGTTGTAATAAATTTTTCTGTCTAACATTATTCATATAGATATATTTGATATATATAAATGAAAGTGACTGTAAAGGAATAATTGGAAATAGACTTTGAAAATAATCATAGAATGTAGTCAAACTGTAAATGGAATTACAGGATGATATATATATATGGATATAGAGAAATTTGGTTCATAGAATAAACTAGAATTTTAAAGAAAATGAGTATGTAATTGATAATTTTATATACAGTATTTGAACATTTTTGAATCATTTAGGTAAGCTGCTATTAAAATTTATTCTTTTAAAAAATTAATATTAAACAAATCAGTTTTAAATAGATATTATGATAATCTTCAGTTAGTCGAGCAGTTGTATAGCATCTTCACTTCCAAAATAAGAAGTATACTGTTATTTCAATAGCAGATTTTCTTTCTATAATTTCTGTTACACCATCTGGTATAAGCTTGAGTAATCAATAGATAAATGATGCTGTTTAATAGATTTCTATCCATATTACTAGATTCATATCTGGCTTATAACTTTCATCAGTGAGAAGTATTTGAATCTAGGTAATCTACAGCTGGATTTTTGGGTATAACGCACTTACTCTTCCATCCGCCATATTATATTCTTTATTATTATTATTATTATTATAAGCTATCAAACTTACTCTTCCATCCGCCATATTGTATTCTTTATTATTATTATTATTATAAGCTATCAAAATTTAAAACATCTTAATATTTTGAATCTATACAAGCAAGTTGGCTTAAATTCAAAATTTTAAATTGTTTTTATATTTTGGTTTCTTAGCTTGCTAGTAAAAATAATAATTAAAAAACATGACTGTTGGAAAATTCAATAATCCAGGTATATTAGATCACGATCAGAAAACTTCTTATTGATGAAAACATTTTGGGGATATAGATAGACCAGCATTGGATAGAAATTTATTGAGTACTACTACATAACATCTATTGAATACTCGAGCTTATAATATGTGGAGAACTGAAGTGAAATACAATTTGATACTGAAAATCATTCTTTGTGTGATGCTTTATTGGTTTTATACTGGTCGTTTTTTGTTTACACTGCATTAGATTTTTTATTTTTTTCTAAAGGATTTTAAACTTTTAAATGTTTATTATGGATACAATATCTAGAATCAAGATTTGGATAAAAGTCTAAAATTGATGCAATTACTATTTTTTTTTACATGAGAAAAATGATAAATAATAATTTTCATTATAAAATAGAAATTATAAAATCTAAATTTTCAAGACCAAGATCATGGCAAAAAGGAGACAAACAGAAAATACGTAGAATTAGTTTAGATCTTAACGGCAGTAAAAATTTTAATTATGATAAATATTTTTGAAAAATAAATTTAAACAAAGCTTAAGGTAATAATAGAGTGATAGAAATTTGGAGCAGTGGATATAATTTGAGATTATATATACAAGTATGGTCAACAAATGTGATATAGTTAATAATAATTGTAATTTATCTGATGATTCTGGTAGGAGTTTGTTCTTGCTGAATAGATATGGTATTAATCTTTGCATTCTTATGTTGTTAAAAGTTCAGATGACATTTAATTAAATGTATTTAAGATTTTGATTACTTTGAACACATAACTGATAATGAAACTGAGAATGTCTCATTTTGTATTTTCACCAAGTTTCACAATTGTCGGCCCACTGTTTTTAAGAAATCAAGCTCTCTGTGTTTACCTTAGAAGCACATGTTGAAACATTCTAAATTTGCCAAACATTTTGTTCCATTTAAACCAAGATAGGTAGATGGGGGGGGGGGGGGTCTAAAGTTTACTGTGATCATCCTGGGCTTAGAATTCATAGCCATTATTAATAAATTTGAAACTGGCTGTAGATTTAGTTTATAAAGGTTGTAAAATGTATTATGTTCCCAAGGTAGTACAGCAGCTGCTTCTTAGCAGAATTATTCATCAATTTTTGTTTTTCACTTGCCAAAATTAGTTAAATATTAGAAATTTATTGTTTTCTGAAGAGCCATTTAAATTTGTATCCACTACTTGGGAATTTCATTGTCTTCATTCTGGAAAAATTCATGTAAATATCTTGCTCTCCAGGATCATGAACCTATATGACACAGTCTGCAGCCTGACATAAATTATCCAAATTTGCATAAGTGAAAACTTGAAGTATGGATGGTTTGATAAATGAGAATATTTTTTATTTGAATTATTCATCTAAACATTATTTTGTTACATGACTGTACTTATATGCCAGAAGATCAATATCAAACTAATTCAGAAAGAGTAGGATTTCAGGGATAGAAGTCTAAGCATTTCTGATTTTGTTGTCATTTTATATACTGGAATAACTTCAAGATAATTTGAATATTTTAATGAAGTTCAAGAATCTTTCAACTTGAAAAGTGAAATTAAGACTATGGGTAATGATAGATTTACTTAATGTTCTATTTGAGGAGGACATCCTATGATTTGACTATCAATTCTTTTATTTTTAAACAAAGTAAATGTTTTACTTTCAGGATTTTGCCTATTAAGCTTTCTGTTTTGTATAAAGCAGCACACAATGTTTATTCAATGAAATTGACAATGATAAGCCAAAATTAATCTATATAAATCTATAATGAAAGAAATATGTTAATAATGTGTTAATAACAACATCACATAACTGTCTCAGTTTACTCATATACTTCTGAGAGCATTTATATACCATGTATTAATGATAAAATCTTAAACATCACACTGATCTGGTGTAATTAAAATAACATGCTACAGGTACTTATTTGGCTAATGAGCATATACTTTACATATTTAAATAGTGATAGGATGATGATGGAGTTTCTACTGATAATTGTATTAGGATATTGAGGATTTGACTTTTTTGTGAGACTATTATATTTGGTATTTAAACTATATACTGTCATCTCATTAGTAATGTTCTCCAAAGTAATTGAAGGCATGCACTGAATCATTTATGTACACTTGATTTAATTATTGCTGATACTAGATAAAATTATGATTGTTATTGAACATTAAAATTTTAATTACCAAGAAACTCTACTATTTCGTGGATTCTGTGAGTTTAGTAATTTTTGCTGGTCCAATAATAATTGTGATAAAAACTATTGGAAGGTTAAGTCTAGTTCATTCATTTTTTGTTTCACTATTAGATTCATAACAGCAATGTTAATTGCCTGATTAAAGCATTCTGCAATTTTATGTGGTTTTAAGACATAGACCAAATTTGGTCATAAACCTACAACATGTTTTCTACTTATCTTTAGTTTTCATATGTTCTATCGTAATACTTCATTATGAAGTCTCATTTACATGAGTTTGAAGCTTCTTTTTTTTCTAATTTAAATTAATTGTATGTTATCAATATGCTTATATCTTGCTGATTTGGACATTAGTGTATCCCTTTTGGATAGAAAGATGTTTATGTTGAACAGTTTATTATATAGTTAGTTTTACAACAGATTAAATTATATTTGAGCACAGAAGTTCTAACCAATTAACACAGTAGCCTCATTAATTGATTGAACTGATTTTAGTCAAGATTTTTTTAGTTATTAAATCTAATAGTCTAGGCTTAAAAGATTAATATTTGTATCCTATCATTCAAATGAAAATGTAGGTTCCCATGGTAAAATTGATGTCTGTTTTCTTTATTCCAGTATCAATGTTTATGTGTCATTGCTTATTGCTGCCATCTTAATGGTTTATTCTAATATTTTTTTATATGGTGAGTTCGACCATATTGAGATATATAATGAATACAGATCTTTATAATTTTTATATATTTAATAGGAATATGGATTCTATGCTTACTTCTTGTTTTATCCAACTACTACATTTTTTAAACAGTTCTGTTTTTTTTTATTTTCTTTTACATATTTTCTTTTTTTTTAATCAGTCTTTCTTTTTTCTCAAAAGAACAAAAGAAATTCTGGATAATTTACTTCTCTTCATTTTTTTTCTTGTATAATCTTTATATTATCATTTAGAGCCTTTATAGTTCTCCAATCTATTTTCCAATCATTCTGATCATTATTTAGTTTTACATTTACCATTGATAATATATTTTATTCAATATCTTTGAAGTATTATATTCTTCCTTTTACCTTACATCCGTCTGTATACATTGATAAAATTATAAACAAATCCACTTATCTTTCTCTCTGTAATAATGATTCTTTAATCAGTCTGACAGTTTCAACTGACTAGTAGTCTTCTTCAAAGCTAAAATATATCTAGATACATGAATATATAATGTATATTCAATGTGTATATATGTAATAAGATATAAAAAGGAAGTAATTTATAATGGGATATAATATTTAGTTGTATTATTTATATGATAAATTATTTTATATATTTTTTAGCTCTAAAGAAAACTGAGTCTGATTAAGTTAAATAAAACAAGTGTTATTACAATGATGAAGAAAAGTGGATTTATTTAATTATTTATTAATCTTTGAAATGGCCTTTTTATAATATCTCTCACATAAATTCATATATATAAGTTTTGTCTTTGTGCAATTTCATTTGATTTTTTCCTTATCTTCTGACAATACTTGTTATTTATCCAAATAATAACTTTTTTCATTGTTAGGTATAGAAAGTAGTAAAAAAATCATATTATAGCTTAAGCGGGAATAAGAAATGAAGAAAGATTGTTTTATTTTTTATTTAATAAGTAACTTTTAATTAAA
This sequence comes from Epiperipatus broadwayi, assembly GCA_028023455.1. Taxonomy (NCBI): domain Eukaryota; kingdom Metazoa; phylum Onychophora; class Udeonychophora; order Euonychophora; family Peripatidae; genus Epiperipatus; species Epiperipatus broadwayi. The sequence goes on from JAQFVV010012593.1 coordinate 356,031, forward strand.
TATTTGCAATAGTTATTTTCAGTTTTTTTAAGAATTGAAAATTAATGTAGATGTGCTAAGACTGAATATTAAATGCACTGTATCATATATTTTCTGCTTACTTTAAACATTTGCATTAGGATCAGTAATTTATTCTATTTATCCCAGAGCTATTTGATGTGAGTTTGAATTATCAGTAGTCACTCTAGAGTAGTATCATATCTCCAGACTTGTTTTTGGATTTTAAATTTTATCATTGAAGAACATTGGATTTTTATTTCTTAGATACCAATGTAATATTCTGAGATTTAATACTCTAAAAGGAAACTATATAATTTGTATAGTTATATAAGTCTATGGCCAGATCCACAACTATATTTTTGAAATTGCCATTCTGGAGTTGAGTAAATAGACTGAATTATTGCTAGTAATGAATATGTGAAAATAAAGGAATATGATGTTTTGTCTGATATATGCATTGTCTGACAAGTAATGAATAATATATATATATATAATTAGCATAAAGTTGTCTGAGACTTTCAAAATGTGACTTAATGGTTTGTTTCAAAAATGTATTTCTTTAGTTTTAAGAATTTAATTATGGATCTAATTTTAAGAGTCTTGAATCTGGTATCCCCCCCCCCCATTGCCCATTTGAATTGATGTTAAAACTAAATCTGCTATTTATCTATTTCTCTGTTATCATGTGTTTAAAAAAAAAAAAGTTATTATATCCAACAGTAGGTTGTCTAGAATCAGACTTCACAAACATTAAGTATATAATTTTTTTGTTATTTATTTAGATTTCAGTTATGTAGAAAAATTAAGATATACCAGTTGATTAATATTGAAGTGTTAGAAATTGAAAACAAATATATTATTAAAAATAGGTCCTATTGATAGACATAGCTACTGCACCTAAAATAATAAAAAAGATTGATATTTCTTGATTTCTAACAAAGGTACAAATCAAATCTTTCTTTGATTCCATTCTAAATGAGAAGTATACATTTCTTTGTATCTTTGGATAGCTGAATTGAGGATTTAATCATAAAACTTTGTTTAAAGCAATTTCACTGATAATATTAATATGTCTTTATTATGTCAATGATATTTTGTTACTAAAAGCTGATATATGACAGTGCTTGCACTTTGCAAGTTATTACAAATGTGAAAATGATAGATAATGATATTTTATAGTCATGTGATTATACATAATATCCTAATTATGTTTGATTAATATGCTGATAAGACTGAAAATAAAATTGTTGCCCAATTAAGGTTTATAGTTGATATGCTATGATGCAAAATTATACATTATAAACAAGTAAAATTTGCAGATCTTGTATGATGAATGTAGTATGAAATATAAAAAATAGATATCAGTTTCAAGTGATAGTGAGAAACTATTTTCATAGAAATGGAATAATTTGCTGTTTAACTTTTTGGAACATGGAGACAGGATTTTTAATGGTACTGTCTTGATTAAAATGGGGCTGATGGAATCCCTATCTAACAGTCATTGTCTGATGTAATAATATCACACGATTCTTTAGCAAATAATGAAAACAAGAACAGCTTTCTATTCTAGTGACATCCATACTAAGCTCAAGTAACTAGGTTCTGGTTTTTATTTTATCAATGGTAATTTGGGATTCAACAGTAGAACTGATACAATTATGTATCCAGCCATTACTATTTAACTCCTTGTCTGCTATCAAGTTAAAAATATAAAATTTCAAAAAATTCACCAATTTACTTGTATATATATCTCATTCTTGATCAGTGATTATATATTATAGTATCATCATTTCTATAATATACAGGTGAATATAATTATTCACTAGAATCAGTTTTGTATAGTTATGTAAACTGATTGGCTAGAATGTTTTTTTTTAATTTCAGATTTTTTTATTAGATGATGGTTTCCAGATACGTAAACTGCATTGGATTCAGTTTTGATTCTCAAATAAGGACAAAAAACAGAAACCAATCTAAAGATGGAGATTACATATACTTCAGTCTGGTAATCACCGATTATTCAGATATAGCAAAGTGATAATAGAGCAGAGAGCTGCCCACTTTATATGTAAAAGTCAATTTCAATTGTAATACAATGATTAAAATGAAGTGGGGAATTTTAACTTCTTTGTGATTTTTATTGTTGATTATCTTTCTATTTCAAATGATCTATAGAAGTGTTCTGCTTCTAATTGTCAGAAGTTTTACGTAGCTCAATATCTTCGTACTTAAGATCTCATAACCAGTTCTGTTTTATTTAGCAAAATTTGCTGCCAAAAAAATTATAGAAAAACTTTTTACTTGAGATTGTTTCTGTGATTTCATTATCATACAACACTAGCTTATGATGGTTCATGGGTTTGCCCTAGAAGAATTTTAAATAAATTATGCAGATATTATTAATTCTCTCCCATTAGTTTTGATTATTTTCATATAAGTTTGTTTATTCAGCAACAATCCTAAATTTTTGGGAGGATATTCTGGCTATTAATTATATCATTTGAAACTATAGAACTAAAATGGAAAAAGCAAAAAAATACTTGAAAAGTAAGAAAGCAATACAAATAATTCATTGAAAATGGCAAGTATTTGTATCAAGTCAAGGTGTAAAAATTAAATTATAAAGAGCAGATTATTTTCCTCTACTCTAGAGTCACCTATTATAAGCATGAGCAATCAATGGACATAAGATTATATAGTGATATAAAATTTTCATACCTGACCTATTTTTGATTTTTGCACTGATGAAGGCAAAAGTCTAGATAATATCTATTGTTCATTGATTACTTAAATTGATATTTGAGGTCTCTACTAATAGAATGAAGACAATTGCTCTTGGAATCATATAGTACGAGAGATCATGTGATGCTTTTGGTAAGAATTTAGTTCTCCACAAAAAGTTAATAATATTTCTAGAAAATCATGTCATTAAAACAAAGTACATTCTTTCTAAATTTTGTTATTCTAGCAAATATTTTAGAACTTTTTTACATTCAATTCTTTCTTCTTGTTTAAAAATATTTTATAAATAATATTTAATATTGAATTTCAAAAATCTTACATGTTTTACTTTTCAGCAAAAAAACTTTTATTATTGATTACAGTTTCGACTGTACTATGCAGTCTTCATCAGATCTTATTCTATTTTTTTAACTTTCTGTATCCTCCATCTTACTCTAGAGTAAGATGGAGGATAGAGAAAGTTAAAAGAATAGAATAAGATCTGATGAAGATTGCATGGGATGGAGAATAGAGAAAATGAAAAGAATAGAATAAGATCTGATGAAGTCTGCATGGTACAGTCGAAACTGTAATCAATAATAAAAGTTTTTTTGCTGAAAAGTGAAACATGTAAGATTTTTGAAATTCAATATTATATATGAAGTCAGCAAAAACAAAGGAGGAAGAAAAAAATTAAGAAGTAATATATAATATACTATATGTGATTATCACAAAGATAAATAATCTTTGTTAGCTCACTCAGTTGTATTTTTATATTCACGAATTATATCTTTTTTAGATTATTCAAAGTAATAGTCATACATCAGTTTATTGAGGCATAAGACATTTTCCTTATCCAGTTTAAATATTCCACTATTAAAGTGACAATAAGTTCAATTAATATAGATTTTTACGAAAATAAAATTTAATATATTTATTAAAATCATATAATTTGCTTTCAGAGAAACAAATCATGAAATTTCATTTTTTTGACTTAATATATTTATGGTATGCAATGGTGCAGTGGCAGATTTTGCAGCTCAAGATTAGTGGATCATGGTTTTAGCTCATCACTACTAGTATTCAAATTTCTTATGAACTCCTGAACAATAAACCATTCGATTATTTTGCCCCATATGGTTTGGTCCAATGGTAGAGTGGCATTATTCTGGAGGTCAAGGTCTAGTTTAGTGCAGTAGTAGAGTGGCCGACTCTGAACTCATAGGTTATGGATCATAGTTTCAGCTCTGACACTTCTAATGCTTGAACTTCTTATGTACTCCCAAAGAATAAACCATTTGTTTCTTTTGTGCTGCATGATTTGATTTACTGGAAGAATAATAGACACTAGAATATAAAGTCCATGGGTCATGGCTTCAGCTCTCTTTTTCATTGTCCAAACTTCTTATGAATTTCTGAACAATAAACCATTCTATTATTATTTTATTTTTAATTCTGATTTAATCAAATAATTTTGAATGCTTTCTATGAAGAATTTGCTTTAATTATTTAATGTTCACAAAAACTCAGATGCTTTGTTAGTTATTGATTGAAAATATATATATGAAAATGTTTGGATTGGATGATTAACAGCTTGAGCTTGAGAATTAGATACTCTATCAAATTAGAACATATACGGCTGTTATTTTAAAAAATGTATTATCCATAAATGCTACATGAACACCTTAATATAAAATAATGGGGGGAAAATTAATTTCATTAAGTTTTGTATTAATCTGAAAATATAATAAAATCATAAAATCAGTCAGTATATTTTTTAACTTGTACGATGTGATATTGAATCTAAAGCCCTGTAAGGATACATCTTTATTAAAGTGGGCTTGTGAAGTGGAAGAAGCAGATCTCTCTTTCATTATAAATATCGTTAAAGAAGTCTAACATTGATTGCTTTTACTGGGAGAATATGCTTAAGGATAGAATACTCTGAAGGATTATAATTAAGCAAGGTGTTGAGTCTTTCAGGAAAAAAATTTGTTGCAAATGTATCAAACAGAAACAAAGAACTAGCATGTGATGCATTGGATGTATTTATGATTTACATATTGATGTATATAATCATAAAAAGACTTATCTGTAACTTTCTAACAGTTTGTCATTTCATTTTTTTATGGTATTAGAATGATCATACTTGTTTATGAGTAACTACTAATAATAAAAATATATATTTGAAGGAGATTAGAAAATCAGGTATTTTTAATAGATTGAACATATTGGGAATGTCTGGATGTACATTTGTTTGCCACCATATTTTGAAATATGTAATAATTTTAAAAAATAAATATTTTAACTAATGATTTGTAAATAATAATCAAAAGATTGTAATTAAACAATTTACATTCACAATTTAAGTTGGTGTGCATTGTGAAAAATTAGATAGTTATACAAAACTATCATAAATATAATTAATTTAACAATATATAAAATTAGATAAACTAAAAAAGAACAAACATAAAAATTTTATGAGTTTATTATTACATTTTTTAAAACTATACAAAAATTTAGAATTTTTAAAAATTATAGATAACTTTTATAAATTTATTAGGCTAACCATAATTTTACTTTCTAAGTGAAGAACAAAGTGATCTAATCTCCCCAGTTTATAAAAATAAAAGCACCGTATGATCATTTAAAAATGTGTTTTTATAACAACAATAAAGAATGTGTTTTATTTATAAATAAAATTTTAAAAGCAAATAATTTTTGCATCATATGTTTGTATTTGAAGTTTTAGCTGATTAATAATTAAAATTCTGCCTTCAACAACCATTTTGTAAATTTTCTAAAATACTTTAAATTGAAGTTTTAGTTTATTAATAATTAGAATTCTGCCTTAAGCAACCATTTTGTAAATTTTCTAAAAAATTTTAAACAATTATTTATATATCATTAAAAATCTGTCAAAGCTCAGACAATCCTAATATCAATCCAATCATCAATTTCAAACTGTTGTCAAGGCAACCTCCTTTTAACAATAAAGGTTGCCATGATAATAGCTTAAAATTATTGATTGTATTGATATTGTGATTGTGCAAATGTTGACTGGTTTTTAATGATTATTTATTCAAACTCATTTCACCTTGAGCAATAAGACTGATATTTCAACTATAATCAAGATTTTATTACATTTAATGTATTAAAAGAGTTAAAAATAGATGCATTGTCAAAACATTGAACTTGATTATAAGATATTGCAAGAGATCTGAAAAAATTATACCTAAGGTGAATAGATGTGATAAGATTTGTTAGATTGCTTTAGACAAGAAAAGGTGGATTTGGGCAAACGATTAAATTTGGAAAGAATGTCATAGACAGTGGTTGAAAATGATGATCATTAGATAGAAGTATATGACACAAATGCCAATAAATCGTAAAGGTGTTTTTTATTTTGCTTTGTTGTTTTTTTTTGCTAATTTTTTCAATATTAAAAGAAAAAAAATTATAAGATTTACTTTAAATTATTTTTATAAGATTTATTTAATTGCAATTTTTTTTTTTTTTTAGCATGTTATTACTAATGAACATGTATTGGCTATGCTAAAGAATAAAATTCGAGAAGAAGAAACTGAAGAAACAGAACTTAATGAATCTATTTTTGAGCCTACGCTTACAAGATCTAAGGCTAAAGAATTAATGGAAAAAGGCAGTGTAAGATGAGTTTTGCATATTATTTATATCTTTTACATTACGTTTTTATATATCTTTGATTCACTAAGAAAGTATTGCTTCTTTTTTTTTTTTTGTAACATAAATAAATAATTATTAAATGTGTTGTATAATTTGGTGCACTGATAAAATAACCCATTTTTGTCACTTTTGGTGCTTAGACTTTTTTATGAACTCCCAAGAAATAAACAATTTGATTATTTGTTTAAAACATATATATATATATACTTATTTGCTGGTTGATAGTGTAATTTACATTTAGGGTAACTCTTTTTATTATATCTTTATTTGGGAGACAAGTTCTTTAGCTTCATGAAATAGCAGCAGCACATAAACGCAACCATTTTACAATATGTAAGCTCATTAAAAAAAAAATACCCACAAATTAAAAATTATGATAGCTGTTTATACCAACCTAAAAATGATAGTTGGATATATTTTTAGAATAGAACAGAGTGCAGATTTATTGCACTATACATTTTTCCTAATATAAACAATTATATTACATTCAAATATCAGCCTTTCAAGCTAATTGAGCACGCGCCTTTTGAGAGTGTTAAATAAATGAATACTTTCCTCTTCAATCCAAGATATGGTATTTATGCAGGAATAAAAAGGATCCTCTTATTCCTACAACTCAAATTCTTTTATATGAGCAAATCTGAAGAACTGTTGAGGAGAGCGTGAGTAGAATTCTCACTTTAAATTACTATTTACGATGTTTTTTGATTGAATGACGTCAGTGAAATTGCTTAGAATTTACTAAACATCATTCTTACTGAAACTTAATTATGAGTAAATAAGCAATTATTTTATCTAGCGCCATGTTTACAATTACATTCAAATATCAGCCTTTCAATTAGCTTGAAAGGCTGATATTTGAATGTAATATAATTGTAAACACGGCGCTAGATAAAATAATTGCTTATTTACTAATATAAACAATGAAAAAGTTTCTCATATGCACTTTACTTAATGCAGTAGTTTATTATATCACATATTCAAAGTAATTGAGAGTTCAACTGTCTAACAGCCTTCTTCAGAGTTCCTTCCAATATTAAAAGTAAAAAAATTGTGCAATTTCTATAAACTAATATATATTAAAAGCTTAGGGCTTAAATTTGAATGTTGTTGCTGCTGTAAAAAATTTTATATATTCTAATGAGGCTTATGATTTTTCTTTCAGTTGGCCATCTCATGGTTAACCCCACTAATCATCCAATAATAGTCGGTAAATGTTGGCTAGAAGGTAAAACCAAAAATGGCATAAACAACAATCTTTCACACCTGACAATTAATGATTTTTTTTTATTTACGATGTAAATATGTAATTAGAAGAAAATGAATGGATGCAAATACTGCCTGCCATTTGAAAGTATTGTTTAGTACATGAGTAAATTCATATAAAGAAACAGAAAGCATTACATTCGATATAGATTAATTAGCACTTAGCCATATAAAATAGAAATTTTGATTGCTTAGTTCAATTTTTGCAAGATCAGTCGAAAGCAGTGCAGAATATAAATACTTAGAAAGATAAAAAGTAGGTTTGATTTTAAAGTGGCAAAGATCACATAACGTTTTCTTCAAAATACAATGGAAAAAATAATACTTTTTACCGATATATTTTTCATGCTGAACTCTTCTCCAGTAACTATCAAAAAAATGAGAGAAAGACAAAAAATTCAATCTACTTGATCACAAAAACTATCATAGAATTTTTATTTTTTATCTTACAAAAATAAAATTTACCTTTCTGGAAAGTAGAGAGAGAGCTGCAAACGAAGATCTAAAAAGCGCATGCGTAACCTGCATAGATTTCCATTAATCTTAACCTCAACCTGGATGTTTATAATTTGAAAATCTCTGCCCGCATTGTGTGGGCATAAACATGAAGAGGCTAACTGGTGATTGGTTTCTAATGATACTTATAAACCCATTTAGCCTTGAGCATTATTATGCTTATTATTTAAGTAATACTTTGTGTTCAATTTTAAAATTATAATTGCAATTTATAATGTACTAATTGACTATTTATTACTCTGCATTCAGAATAGGTTATATTTACCAGGCAGTTTATTAAATTTCTGCCAATCAATAATTTCAATCTCTGTAGTCAAGTTGCAATCTTTAGTGTCTTTATAAATATATGTGCCCCTTAATGGAGGTGGAATTCCATCTCTATTGATAAAAGGAGGTTACCTTGACAACAGTTTGAGATTCTTGATTGTTATCTATTTTGGGATTGTTTAAGTGTTGACTGGTTTCTAATGGTTAATAATAATAATGCCAGTCGTATATAGGTAGTTTGTCATTAATCCAAAATCTAGTTCTAGAGCCTTATTTTTAAGATGTCTGAATTTTGATTTCAGGTACTATGATATTAGACCTGTGAAATTAAAACCGTACTTTTTCAATTGGGAATTAAAGCCGACAATGGCGTCGCATTTGCTTTTTTAAAATCAAAATTTGTCATTTTTAAAAATTTCAGTATGTCTTTGAAATTTCCACAATATTTAGGTATTTCATATACATTTACTACACTATTTGTCTGAATGTTGTAAATTTACTTAAAAATTAAGGTCATTTTATAGTTTTTCCTACATTTTTTAAATAGAAATTTTTACCAATAGTGGCATGGGTTGTTTTTTCTTTTTTTGGAAATGTGACGTTTTTAAAAGTTTGTAGAATTACTCATATTTTTTTGTTTTTAAATTTTGTACAGTATTTGTTTGAAATTTACTACAATATTACTTTGATTTCTCAATAATTATCTACTGAATATATACTACATTTTTTGTTAAAAAATCTTGCAATATTTCTTTGAATTCCATTGTATTAGGTGTTACTATTTTTTAAAATGTACTCTTTTTTAGAGCTGTGACATGGAGTATGTATTAGTCCTGTTGGGCCTGTTGACATTCATATCAACTACCTCCCGATAACTTTGGAAATGTTGCCAAAAGAGCCATGTACACATCCTTTTTTGTTTTTCGAAAAAGAGTCATGCACACATCATTTTGGTGACATCACAAAGTCGTCGGTAGATTGATACGAATGTCAACAAGTCCATTAGGTCTAATACATGCTCTGTGTCACAGCTCTAATACCAAAGTACCTGACTGGATTAATAATTTGTCTCCTCGATAAAAAATCACATAACTTCTATTTATATATTGTTATTTTAGTAACATACTTGTTTCGCTTTTTTTTTGCCATTTATAGTGAGCTTTAGAAAGCAGTGGTAGCTGCCAGATAGTAGTATTTAATAAATCCTTATCCTGTGCTTCCCTATCCAAAATCTCCAGACAATATAGTGCAACTGAATCTTTAGGATCTAATGCACCTTTCTTCCAATTCCTATAACCTGTGCTCTACCATCTAATTGTTCTTAATCTAAGCCACCCTTCATGTACTGTCATAGAGAATTGAATCCAGTTTAGTTTCCATATATCATGGTATCCTTAGTTTTTTTAATAGGGATTTATTATTCATCTGGCAACTATCACAGCTTTCTAAAACTTACTGTAAATGGCATAAAGAAGTTGAAAAAGTTATGTTACTAAAATTTCCCTCTTCATTATAAATTCAAACTTTTCTGAAAATTAAAATTAATATTTTGTAATATTGTTCAAATAATAAAAATTTCTGAATTGTGGTATTTGGATTTATTTGCAATATTTTATGTTTAAGGTGATATAAGAAGACCAACAAATCAATTTTAGGATCTTGATTTTATTTATTTCTTCCATTTTGCATTTTAGAATGGCGGAAAGAAGAGATGTCATCATTATCTAATTAAATATACGTTGGAGAACTCATGAGATTCTTAGTATTGCTTTTTACCATCCTTTTATCTGTCGATAGGACAGATTTGAATTTTTTACAAGCAGTTTGGTTAAAGTGCACACCTAGGATGTTTGAGATTTCTGCCATTTGCTTGAAAAACAAATATGATAGGCTCCTGAATAAGTACAATGAAATTTTTTGTTTCTTATCAGAAGATCAAACTAGCCATATGTCAAATGTAGGAATCTATTTTTTATGTTATCTTGATAATTTACTCATTGACTATGCTTTATCTTTTAAAATGCAAAAAAAAAAAATATTCCAGTTTGATTACTTAATTGGTAATAAAATAGATGCTTGGCTGTTGTTTGAAAAAAATATTTTAATAATTCATTATATTAGTTACAACTAGTTATTTGTAAGCCATTCTGGAATGTGGAATCTAAAAAATCTCTTATATCAATAAAATCTTTATTGAAAGATATTTCGGTTTTACAGTATATTTGCATTGTCTTTGCAATGTGTGTACTTTAACAATTCAACATTCAAATGCCTAAGTAGCAATTTGAGCATTTAACAATTCCATTCATTTAATCTGAATCAAGTTTTTATTTATATTATTTCATTGAGAATTTATCCTAGAATTTTTAGCCCTGTTAATTTTATGTATATATAGTAAATTATGTTGTTCATTGGTATCATTTTATTTTATTTGTTTTGTTTATTTATTATTCACAGAGGAAAATCAGTAAGTAACATTGAGAAGAGGCTGTGTTTTAGGTGCAGTAAATAAATATATTTATTTTTATTGTGCAGTAAAACTTTCTATTTTTTTAACAATTATAATTTTTAGTGTCCATGGCCTATATCACCATTAAAAAAGAGTACAAATCCTTCCAAGAATTTTATCGAAGAACATTTTGATGAAGAATCAAGTTCTGATGAAGATTATAAACCTGATGATGAAGATGATGAAGAGGAAGAAGTGAGTAGAATTTCTAACCTAAGTTCAATTATAAAGGCATAATTTTAAATAATTATAAAATAATCCTCTTTTTCTTCTATTATCTTTTTTGTATTGACTATATTATATTAAATATAAATAATAATAATATACTTTACATACACATTTAATATGATATTAATTTTTTTTATTAATCTCTAATCTTCAGCGCTTATATCTTGCATCACAATTTTTTTTTTTTTTTTGCAAAGTAAGATATAAGCTCTGAAGAAGTCTGTTGAACAGTTGAAGCTGTCAGATTAAATAAAGTGATTAAGAAAAAAATGTATGGTATTAAGTGTGTATATTTATACTAATTGTATAAGAAGTTACTTTTTTATTATTAATTTTAGAAAGACAGTGCAGATGAAGAAAGTTTTTTATCATCTCAGAACAGTGATATTGCTTCTACTCCATCAACTCCATGCACTCCGAGAGATAAAATTCAAGAAGATTCATTAAAAGAATGTCAAACTGTTGAAGATCCAATTGATAATATAGCAGCTGAGTCTCCCAAAGAGGTGGAGGTAATTTAAAATTTTTATTGCCATTATTTGTATCTCAGAATTGATACATAACCATGTACAATAAATGAGGAGATAAAAAAAATAAAAAATTAAATTAGTTATATAAATAAATGAATGACAAAATAAATATGTGATTATTGTAACGATAATTATATAAGAGTCTTTTGACAGATGATGGATATTTTTTAATGCAGTTATTAATACTTTCGTTTTCATAAATATTTTTAAATCATGCTATTTTAAAATTTGCAATCATCTTTGTTTTCAAAGAATATTTGATTGATACTTGTTGTTTCTTTTATTCCATTGCAAAAGTAACAGTGAAGTGTTTGCCTTACCATCTCACAATTTAATAATTTTCAATAATAAATTGTTGAATATTATTCTGTAATTCTATCGAGTTGATAATGAATATTGGTATTATTAAATATATATAGATTTGACTTTAATAAGAAATTTATCATCATTTCTGTCTTCTATCGTTAGTTTAATCTGTGAATAGAAAGAACCAAAATGCGGTCACAAATATTTAATTACTATTGTGATAGAAATTAAATAATTTTTAAACTAATGTTATTAAATTTAGCATATATTTATTATTATAACCAAATTTGTAATATTAAACTTAAAGAAACTAACCAATCACTTCAATGATAACCTACTACTAACTTTGACATCAAGCTAAAATAATCAACCATTCAGCCTTCTAGAACAACTATTGTGCAGCATCAACACTAACATTTAGCCAGCTGCAAGCCCACTCCCAGTATTCCTAAATGTACGAAACCCTTTCCAAATAAATACCAAGCTCAAGACTAGTTGGATTTTAAAGCATGGAATAATCACAATATTTTAATGCTTTTTTTTTTTTTTAAAAAAAAAAAAAAGATTACATTATAGTTGTTTCATACTTTAAAATCTAATCAGATTTAGATTATTGCAATCAGCTGAAGAGGTATATCGATGCTGCAATACAATTGTTCTGGAAGAGCTGATTGGCTGATTATTCAAATTGATTTAAATTTGTTACCAGAGAATCGATTGACTGATTTGTTTAATCATTGTTAAACAGTATTTAAATTATAAGTATTCAACAGGCAAAAGATAAAATCCATCATTAAAATATTCAACACATAGATATGGCTTCTTTAGCCATTCTCTACAGAGAAACTGTAAAGGAAAGAAGGTTAGTCAACCTAATCAACTACTGTATAGTAAGGGTTTGTCTTTCTTATTGTACTCATTTACTGATCAGTAATTAGATATTTAGCTGAATATTTGCAGACCCTTTACAGGGTAATGTAATATATAATAATTAAATGTTACACTAATTTTAAACTATATGAATCTATCTTCTGCCATCTTTTTCAGTCCTGAATAACTCTGAATATTATGTCTATGCACAGATTATCAGCAAAGATGAAACATTTAACTGACTTTAGAGCATTTAACTATTGATATTTTTCTTCCAGATGTTTTTCATTTTGTTTCATGTCTTATCCAATGCAGTCTTTGTTTCATCTATATAGTTTATTGATTTTGATATTCCCAGGTTCTTCAGGCTTTTTTTTTCTATTCAGCTGATTACTTTCATTTTTTCTCAACACCACATCTCAAATGTGTGTAAATAGACGACATTAAATCTAATTTACCATTATGGAAAGTTGAGTCTTCTGATAATAGTTTACCGTGTATTCAAAGGCTAGTTATATGTCACTGACAAACAACGTCCTGTTTTCAAATTAAAAGTCTTGCAACTTAATATCAATAAAAAGAATTATTAAAATATAAATAATTTGTAATTAATTCATCACTACTAAGGGATTATTGGATAGGAAGGTATCAGATAGGAATTTATTAAGTACTAGCATCTATTGATTACATTAGGTGACATTTCTGAAAAGAGAGAGTTTGCTTCTAAATAGCATTATATAAGCTGGAGTCTTAATGTTTTATAATTTTCAATAAGAAATACATTTAAGATATATGAATTAAATAAGATAAAAAAAAAAAGATCTAATCACAATATTACCCAATTAGATTTTACATGGTCTCAACTTACATAGTACTGTTCAGTAGCAAATTATTTTTCTCTCATGGTTATATCCACCTAGTGTAGGCTTTGGTAATTAACCAATGCCAGATGACAGTATTTAATAAATTCATATCCACTGCTGTCTAGTCAATATACTAGTTTCTAACTTATGACCTTCATCAGTCAGGAGCTTTAGGTCTGAAGATATTGCATAGGACAGCATGTTAAGTACTAACATCTAGTATATTGGTTATTTAAACTTGGAGAAGATGGCATAATCATGGTGGAAAAAATGAATTTGCTGCTAACATTATTTAAAGCTGAAGCTACAATAAATTTATTAAGGTTACATATTAAGTATCAATAATAAAAATAAATATATAATATAATCACTGACCAACAGTGATGTCAATTCTAAGCAAAAAAAATATTTTATGAATATTTGATCCAATTAGAATTCTAAAGAAAATTAATTAATTTGATTTTGCTAGAAAATTGCTTGACTAGTTACTAGAATGCTAAAGATATAATTATCTTTATTTGTTTATAATAAGGAGAAAAAGAAATGTTTTTTTTTTTTTTTTTTAAAATAGATTCTGAAATAGTATAGTTCTAATACATTTCTAATTAACAGTTTTTGGATGGATTAGAGTTTGGCATACTTTTTTCAAATAGAAGTCAAAAAAAAATGCATATTTAGCACGACAATGGATCCCTTTCAATTAGTGATTACTATTTATATTTTATAAACAGTTATGGCTAAAAATATCATGATTTAAATGCATCTTTTTTAAAAAAAAAAAAAATTATTAGAGAGTATACTAATAGAAAAGCAATTTTTCAGAACGAATTTGGAATAATAAAAAGAATTTACTGGTTTATCAAACTTGTTTGCAAACTATCAAAACTTAAGTCTTTTAATCCTCAAACTCACATTAACATATTACAAAGCTATAGTCAATTGTTTTGTTATATGTGATTAGAAAAGTTCTTTCATCATGAATCTTTAAAAAAGTTACAGTAATTATTTCTCACACTATCTATTATCCAAAATTTGAGAAATCTACTATAGATGACTGTTTATCAAAGTGCTACTAACTGCAAACTCAAATATCTGACAAATTAAAATTTAAGCGAATAATAGTTAAATCTCTGACGAAATTCAATAACCTACCCCATGATTTTTTTTTTCAGAAAATATGTTATGATTCCGTCTTTTTAGGCCTTGCAGTTTTATTTCTACATAATTGAGAAAAGCTTTAAATTCTTGCTGAGAGTTCATATACATGGATAATCAATATAATTGGAAATATAGATAAGAGAATTATTGGTTTAAGCTCTCCTATCCAACATTTGTAGATATTTAGAAAGACAAAATAAACTCAATACTATTTAGTATATGGACAAATTTTCAGGAAAGGTTTTTTTTATAAACAACAGTAACATAAGGTAGCTGAATCACTACAAATATATCAATAATAAAAGTATATAGTATGTATCAAAAAATGTGAAACTATTAGCTTATGGTACACCTTTTTTTTTTTTAACAAATAAACTTTCATAATACCAGTTTCCCTGAAAGTAAGACCAGGTCTTATATTAATTTTTGCTTTAAAAAATAGCGTAGGGCTTATTTTCAATGATGTCTTATTTTTTCATGTACAAAAATCTACAATTATTTAACTACTTCTCTTCACAGAGAGCTGTAAGATTCTTACCTTGGGAGCTCTCCACTATTCCTCTTTATTTACTGGAATAGCTCTTTCTTTTTGCATTCATCTTATCTGGGCATTAAAATATTATTCCGTTTAATTACTATTAAATCAAATGTTAATTGAAGATTTTCAAGACAGGAGTGATAATAAAAATGATTACAGTTAAGAATGATTTGTCCTCACAAAAGCAACAAAAAAATGCAAGCACAAATATTAGAAAATATTTCTGTATTTCACGTGAGTATTAAGTATGTCTATTACAACACATAACATATTGAATTACAAAGATTTATATATGGCAGAACCATGTTCACCTGTTATCAAGTGTGCACATTATAAAAACTTTCCAAATTTTTCGTAATAGTCCTGTTTGGGGATTTTTTTAAAAAACTTTTCTTTAGGAGAAAGATTGATGAATTAATAACTAAATTAAACTTTGATTATTAAAGTTACTTTCATTATTTAAAATCTTTTAGGAGGAAACTTTGATTATTAAAATCACTTCTGTTATTTAAAGTTTTTTTGGTGGAAAAAAAAATGTTTAAGAAATCAAACTGATTTTTCTTTTATCTTGAATATTTAAAAGCTACCACGATGAAACTCTAAAACTAAATTAAGCTTTCTAAATCTCACTATTAAATATAAATAAAATAAGTACCTAAAAATACATAATTCTCCAATATATTGACTTACAGTTGATAAAATTTTAAAAGTTTGTTAAATCTTTCGTAAAGTCAATAAATTGATTATACCTTAAGTCCAAGATTCAGCAGAGAAGTAATTGTATAATTTGTCGAAAATAGTCAACAGGAGAATACATAATTATTAACCATTTATTTAAAGCATAAACGTCAGTCATATTGTTTGTTTATATATTCGTTACTTTATAATTCAATATGTTCCATTGTATGTTTCAGCGAGCAAACAAAAGCAATTTATCTGGCTGCCGATCTTAACTAGGGTTTATATTTGGGATAGGGTTTTATTATGAGCATCCTGAAAAATCATACTAAGGTTTATTTTCTTGTTGAATCTTATTTTGGGGGAAACATGGTACTAATAGACAACTCAATTATTGACTTGCATCTTAAGTATCAGTTTTACATTTGTGGAGATTGGTGTAAATATGAATAGCTTGGTCACATAGAATTATATAATTAATAATGTATCTATTACTATAATTAAGAAGTGGGTCCCAAATATTTTTTTTATGATCATGTAATCACTGTGATACTAAATATTCATTACGAAAATGTGAGAATTGTTTGCATTTTGATTAGGTTAATCATCCTTTTATTATTTTGAATTGTAAGGAGGAGTGAGCAGAAAATAATTGGAAAATAATGTTGTGTGATATAGGTGTAATTGCAGTTATCCAAATAGTAAATCATATTTTTCTCTGTCAGTCAATATTTCATTGGAAAACAATATCTTTAATAATTCTGATTTTGTATGTAGTTATTAGAAACATTTCCTGGTCAATATGATCTTGATTTGTATGGATCCATATATATATATATTTTTTTTGTTAAATATTGGTCTTTTTGCCTCAAAAGTATGAAATCAATTTGTCAATTTAGTGCTGAAAAGAAAAGAATGTGGTGATTAAAATTGTGCTCTTCATTATCAATCATTGCAGTTCCTGTAAAGTTTAGATAGCTGTAGAATAGCATCTTTAAAAAGTATAAAAGTTCCTGGATTGAAGCTTAATCTATCATTTTTGATAATCAAGCATCACATGACCTTTCGAGTGACTATCCATTCAGTTATTTATTTCTTGGAATCCTTAGAATTCTTTCAAAGGATATAGTGATAGCAATTAAATAAAATTAAATTACAAAGATGCTTTGTTTCATTGTAGATGTCAAAGATAAACTTTATCTATTGTAAATTTTGTTTCATCTTTTTTTTCCTTCTTAAGCATACTAAAACCAAGGCAACAAAAATCAAGAGCTTTTTTAAGTATATGCTTTATTATTATGATGATACTCTGCATAGTTTGTTATACTATTACAGTATTAGATATTAGAATTGAGAACTTAAGATTTATGGATTTTGTCCAGTTCTGTTATGTCTGGTGCTCAAATTCTTATGAACTCTAGAATAGTAAGCCATTTATTTATTATTATTATTATTGTTATATATCTTGATTGTACTTGACAATCATATTTATTTTGCAAAGAAAATAGAGAATATTTTAGATATGGACTATTTCTTTCATATGTTAAATATTCTTATGTATGAATATACATATGAGGTGTCAAGTTTGTAACAATAGAAGTTTGTGTAATTAAAATTAATACTTCAATCACTATTTTTTTTTTTTAAAAAAATTCTATTTTTTTTTTATTTCTGAATCCAAAGTCAATATTATGAACGTTAAACCATCAAATATTATGTCATCAATGTTTAGACATTTTTTATGACCTTTAAAAAAAATTCTACAGTATAAAATATTAATGCAAATATACTATTACATGTCTGAAAAAATGAGGGAGAGGGCAACTTAGATATTATATGTTACCAACATTAGTATAATTTGATTTATAAGTTTCAAGCTTTCTGCACTCACAATTTTGAATCCATTCATTTTACGTTATTAATCATTTATTAGGTTAGAGATTATTATATCATTTCTAATCCAGATATAAACTTTAAATTCATTAAAAATTAGTATATTTGTTTTCATTAAATGAAAGCACATTGGTGACATTAGTAACTTTATTCACCATTTTTTATTGTGTATTACTTTTTATGATATATTTAAAAACTTCTACTCCACTATAAAATCTATTTAAAAGACAATAGAAATTTTACAATTTTATCTCACTTTCAAGAATATAAGATTGACAGACATGTTGAGTTAACTTTTAAAATAAAAAAATGCAGGAAAAATAATACAATAATATTTTGTTTGTATTTTTAGCTTTTATTTCCAAATTAAGTAGTTGGATGCAAATGCTGGTTTTCCTCCCCATTTTTCCAGACATATAGTAGTATACTTGTCGTAAAAACGCCATAAAAAATGGTTGAAATGTTGTGAACATGAAATTTGATATTTTAATATCATAATATTGATTTTTGATTCAGTAAGAAATAAGTAAAAGACTTTTAAAGAAATTAGTAATTGTAACATTAATTTTAATTGTGAAGCCATAGTATAACTTTACAGTTTCAGTAATCATGCTCCTGGCCTTAATATCTAGTTATTGTTGCATTCTGGATTTTCTATTATTACCAAGTATGATTTTTAGTTTTATCTATCTCATTGTGCCAAAAATCGAAATATGTAAATTTTATACTTAGTATATAAAGTGTTATTTTAACTGATTATTGTTATAATTTTGAATTTGTTATTATTTGTATATACTTTTTTTTTTTTAAAACAAAGAATCTTTAGTCAATGCTAATTTTTACAGTGAAATAACATAGTGGTTAATATACAATCTATATTTACAATTTTAAACCCAAAAAATAATCGTCCTTGACAGCCCATATGCATTGTCTGGTGTCCTGTTTAGAAGAAACATGTTCTCAAGAAAAATTCAGATCGAACCATAGGAAAGATAAATAAGCTCCATGTTGCCGCGTGAATATCTGGTGATGCCAGTGTTCTATCTCTTAAGCTTACACCTTTTGAGCATATTGTGGAATAGTTCACAGTATTCTTTGTCGTTGAGTTAAACATGTATACAACATACTTGTATGCATTTTTTGCTATCTTTACAACACATTGGCTAAAAAATTAAGTAATCTTTGATGACTTTCTGACAAATCCTTGAAATGAATTAGATACTAGTCTTTTCCAATACAATAAGACATAATCTATAGTGATTATAAAAGTTTATTGGATTCTCTCTAATGTTGTACTTTTTGGGAATAAATATTGCTTTTTATATTAAGTAGTATTTTGTGAAAAATTAAAAAAACAAATCTCATAGTAATGTATTTATTTTTGTGCATTTAAAAAAATTATTTATGTCTTTTTATTTAATATAGAAATATAATTTATATTTAATGTTAGAATCTCCCCCCCCCTCCATTTTTAATAAGTAAACTTTAATGGTTTTTAAATTTTTGACATTTCAAGTTTTTTTTTTATTAATTAAAAGTTTTTTTTTCTTTTTTCTCTTTCTTGTGGATTTCTTTTTTATTTGGTTTTCAGTCTTTCCTTTTTTTCCCCTGCTATTCCTCATATTAAATTATGAGTTTCTTTCCTTGTGGTTGGGATATGTTTTAAAATCCATTTCTGAATGTTATACTTTTTTTGTCATTTAATTCAGGTAGATTACATCTCATTTGGATCACATTTACCTCCTTATGAATTTAAGACAGAGATTAAAGATCAGATTAAAAATATTTCCCAAGAGGTATGTCATTCTTCAGGAGCAGTGACCTTATTAAGTCACAGTTGATGTTTTTTTTTCATGTCTAGTTTATAAAAATTTTATTTTATTTTAAATGTACTAGATGTTTTCATAAAGAAATGCTGTTGAAAATTACTTGTCTAGATAATATAGTTGTTTTTTTGTAATAAAGTAAATTTTATTTGTAGTATTATTAGAGAATTCTCTTAATTTATATTATTATGGTATTTTCCAATTTTATATTATTTACTAATATTTTATAGTTTAAAATACATAATATTGTGAATTGTTTAAAAAATACATTTGATTTTTTTTTCCTCCAATGAAATCCCAAGGCAAAATTTGTATGTCCTAATTATTTATTCAATATTAAATCCATATTTCCAATTACCAATATTTTACATTTTTTTAAACTTTTTATAATGTTTGAAATTTTATTTATAGAATTTATCCTCCTTTTTTTTTTTTTTTTTTTTTAAAGGGTTTGGAGAATTATTTATTAATTAAAAGTTCTTCTAATTCAGAGAATTAAGGTTCAATAATTATTACAATTATCGGGATTGAGGTTTTGTGAATACACTGTTGCTAAAACTTCTATCGTATATTTCATATGTTAGAATATATCAAAACTAAGTATTTTTTTTCAATTATTGCATTTAACTTTCTAAAATTCGAAGAGTTTTTATAATGATTAATATGGGTTTTTTTTTTTTAAATAGCAATTCATAATTTTATTCCTATTATATTTTTTCTTTACTTTTGATTTGCATCTTAAGGAAATCTTTTTCATTTAATGTTTTTATTTTTGGAATTTTTACCAAGATAATGTTTTATGTAGTTATTTTATTACAATATTCCGAGTATTTTGAAAATTCTACAATTGCATGTTTAGTATCATTTTTTTATATTAATTAATTTTCGTATTATATTTAATATTATAACTATGGAAAACTTTTTAAAGCATTGTCTTTATTCATATTTAAATGGGGGGGGGGGCATTTTAAATCATTTTCAACTTTATATTCAATTTATATGTAGTCAAATAGGTAATTCTACAGATTTTCACCAATTTCTTTTTTCAAAAAGTGTTATTTTATTTGAATCAAAAATCATCATATTATTGCTCAATGTTTCTGCCATTTCATATGGGCAAAGCTCTTCTAACAAATATATATATAAGAAATAAAAATATATATTTTAGTTATATAAACCTTGTATATTTATTAAGTAGTCATACTGTAGATATCTTTCTTTCATTACATACTCTTAATACATTTATAAAAAGACACCTTAAAATTATTTATTTTTAAAATGTAGTATTTTCATTATTATTATTATTTAAATTTTACATGATTTTTATCTGTATTCTCACATTCATCACCCTCCCCCATCCACCCACTTTATTCTATTTTTTTTATGTATAAATAATATTCTTTTTTTTTTATTATTAAAAAATAAAAATAAATGAAGTGGGTGGATGGGAAGTAGAGAATAGTAAGGAAAAATTTGCATAAAATTTAAATAATAAAGAGAAAAAAATGAATAGTAAATTTTTAAGAATAAAAGAAAAGGATAATTATTAATCTGAACTTTTTATAAATATGGTAAGAGTATATAATGAGGGATAGATATATATAGTGTGAATAGTTAATATATACATGAGATTTATATAACAAAAATATATTAAGATTTTTATTCCCTATATATTTTTTAGTTAGAAAAATCTTGATTATGATCATATGTTATGGTTGAAATGTTGAGCCACTGTTTGTGATGATTTTCAATTCAAATAAAATAATTTTAAAAAAAAGGAAATTAGTGTACCAAGCAATTTGAATATATAAATATTGAATACATTATGGATTAAATTTGGAAAGAAAACGAAGATCTAAACTAATGTATATTGGTGGAGATATTATTACATTCATTAACATTACTGGCTTTCATTATCATTTGTTATCTGCCAAAGACAAGTTGGTAAAGGTTTACTTTAGCGTCCACATCATCCATATCATGTTCACCTTCTAGTTTTTAAAATTGGAACTAAATTATTATTTGAAAATCTTATGTATATGCTACTATATTACAATTACATTAAAATTTATTAAAATGTAAAAGATAATAAATAAACATTTACCTTTTTAAAGAAGTTAATTAAAATAATTAATTTAAATTATTTGAAACTTAAGAATTTAAACTATCTACATTTATAACACTTATACCCTCTGGGTTCAAAAGTTCGAATTATACGCACACATGTACAGATTTATAGTTGCAAAAAATCGAAGGTAGATCTGTCACATGTTTAGTTCCAGATGATCAAATTTTGAATGTTGCTTCTATTCTGGCAGAAGACTGGAATATGTATCAGTTGTGGAATGCCCTTCAAACTGCGGAATTGGCTATCAAATGGCTTGCAAGAAGATACCTGAAGAATTACGCTATATGCCAATAATGTGGTGTTCGTTGTTCGCTGGTGATATATTCTGCAGGCTTAGATGGGTGTAAATGGCAATGCAGAATATGTCACCATCGCAACTCAATCAGAAAGAGGTCTTTTTTTCCCAAAAGTCATCTGCTTCTGGGAACAATTATAAATAGTGTGTTTTGGGGGCATAATTTGCCCCAAGAATACATTGTGCATGAGACCGGCATCAATAAAAAAATAATAATTGACTGGCCTAATTTTTGCTGTGTGGAATGTGCCAGATATTTTGAAAAAAAAAATCTGGTAGCCGCAGAACTTTGATTTCATCGTACCTACAAGAATTTGCCTTCCAGAGTAGACACAGCACTATGGCTTTTTTCTCCAACTTTGTAATATGCATAGGATGCAATTATGCTTAAAAAGGTCAATTTTTTTTTTATTCTTTTACATTTTAATGTAATTGTAATATATGTAAGATTTTCGAGTAATAATTTAGTTCTAATTTTAAAAACTAGCCGGCGAACATGATGTGGTCGCTAAAGTAAACCTTTACCGACAAGTTCTATATGACAATTTAACAATCATCTCTAAGCTATTCTGTCTTTTAGTCTGTTTATCAAATGTGAACTTTTTAGAATTATTAATCAAATTATTTATTTTTCTCTCTTTCTTACCCTCTCAGATTTTTCCAGCACATTTTATATACCCTTTAAATGTACACTCCTTCAAGTTTGCCAGCCATATTTTCTAACTATTTTTTTTCAATATTCTTCTACATCCACATTTCAGAAGTCTCTAATCTTTCCATCTCTTTTTTTCTTAATTGTCTAAGTTTCCGCTCCATGCCAAATAAAAAATTTAACTTAAATCCAAGTTTAATGGGCCACAAAATATCATTCCATTGATTAAAAATTTGTTTAGCCATTGTAGTATATGTCATTATTTTCATCGAATAAACTTAATATTTAAAAACACTATTTCTTGTTAGCCATTACTCTTTTATTTCCTCCCATATGATAACTACTTTACACTCGGATTTCATTAATACCATTTAATATATGGTTATGTTCATTTTTACTGTCTACAAATATTTCTCTGTTATCAACAAATTTTACACATTTGACACTCATTCATTAATTCTATTCTTATTTAGTCAGTACTGATTTAGCAATTCATCTAAATCAATATTACAGGATATAGATATCATTTTATGGATATCCATAAATAGGAATACTATTTTACTTAAATTTTTAGATTCATATAAAAATTGTTCCTCCTATCAAAATGTTCAACAAGATAGCCCATTTTATTCTAACATATACCTTTTCATGATTCTGATTCTGAAACAAGTATTTGTTTTATCTTCATATACATGTCAGCAATAGTCCACATCACTCTCTTCAGACATATGCTTGTCTAACTTGTAATGCTATCGTAACAAGAGAGTTTCAACTTATTTTAAAATCCTTGTACTTCTCTGTTTTGAGCTTTTTGTCTAATGAAAATGGAGTAGAAAAACTGTTGGCCACATTAATAACTCATAAAACTAAATATATGACCATTATTTAATTCTCCCATTGTTTATAAAAATTTAATTACAATCCCACCAATTGCCTTTGCTTTGCTTGTCTTCACATCAGCATGACTGAAGGCTTTCATAAAAGACTTCAGCAAAATAAAAAAGAAGATAGACAACATCTGACTATACCATATATATCTGCAGTAGCAAAAAACTTTAGTAAAACTTTACATAAGAATTCAAACTATGATTTAGAACCCCTCCAAACACCAGTAGGCTCATTAATAGTACTAAAGATAAAAGAAACATTGAATCAACCCCCCAGATAGTATATTTTGGATTTTTATGCCCTCAGACGGGGTGTAGTGCTCTTTATTGTGGTGAGACTCATGCCACAATTGGCAATAGATTAGCTCAACACATATACACGAGCAATAACCAAAAAAGAAGGTAGTTCCATTTTTGCTGACCATCAGCAACAGTTCAACCACAGGTTTGAATCCTCCAAAGCTGATATATTATGCATAGAGAGGAATGACATCAAGAGAAAAATCAAGGAAGCTTGTTTTATTACCAGTGACATCAACTCAATAAATAGAAAAGACACTTGTTTTGCCATTTCCAGAAAATGGTTAATATAAAAAATAGTTATTCGTACAGTTGCATATAATGATGTTGATAATCTAAAGAGACTATGATTATGGAGTAGCAAAACTCTGAAAGTGCTAAGTCTACATAAATTGTTATATAGAAAAGTTTCACCACAACGCATCAGCATATTAATCTCATTTTTTCTGTTTTGCACAATTTATTTTGCTTTTTTCTACCTATTTTCTTCTTTAATGCAAATGAAAATTTATTATTCATATTATGCAAATCATTTATATATTATTTGCTTCTTTTCAATATGTTATCTTTCAAAATTTCTAGCAAAATATTACTATAAATTAAATCATACCTATTAATTTTTATTCTAATCCTTCAATCTTATACATTGTAGTTTTGATCACATATTTCAATCTGATATGTTACATTTTAATTTATTACCATTCTTCATATATAGGTCTATCTACTTCAGTATTATATTTCTCAATCTTTCCCCTTCCAATTTATGAATTATACTTGATTGTTAATTAATCAAGGACTTTTTTTTTTAAATAATCTCCAATCTTTTTTTTTTTGTTCATTTATGTTTTTGTTTTTTACTGTTATAAAAATTTAATAATCTTGAAATATACTTATATAATAACTATATATGTAGGAATATATATATATTTCAAAGTTATTATTATAGTGCATTTTGAGATGATTTGTTTTTGTTGTTTTTTTAAGGTTGATGATGAGACTATTTTTAAAATAATTGAAATGTTTTATTTATTAATAATAAAAAAGCATAAACAATAAAGAAAGATAGTTATTCTAATTATAAAATAGTGATTAATATTTGCTTTCAGGAAAATGATTTGATTAAAGACTTACAATACATACTGTATATATTAAAATCTTTCTAATGTTTCAAAAGTTATCCATATTTATTTTATTTTTTTTATTTATTCAAAGTGAAATATTAATTTTAAAGTATACTTATATGTTACTAAGTTTACTACTTTATCTTATATTAAATCAATAAAACTGAAATTTTTTTAATTCTTTGGCTATTGTATAGAGAAGCAGACTAGACTGTTATAAGTGCAGAATCGACATTCATTTTAATATATTTTATTCATATTTTTAAAAATTTACATTTTTTACGCATTATGAAATTCATTTACATATTAATTAGTTACTAATATATTTATTATTATAAAAAAGGATGCACAAATAAATAACAGAATATTAAATGTATTATTCATAAATTTTATTTTTTCGTCATAATCTTCTAAATTAATATACCTACTTGTTATATTTTTTCCATTTATTATTAAAAGTTTATACATAAATTATATTTTCAGAATCAATATATATATTCAATTTACTAAGAAAATTATATAATTAAAATGTTTGATTCTTCAATAAATACAGCAAATTTTTGTTATAACATTTAAATATATTAATCAGTTAAAATATTAAATTTAACCAATGTATTATTTATTTTTACATCATTTTCACTAAAAATAATTTATTATTCTTAATATTACTGAAGGCTGCCATCTTTATTTTTATTTTAATAAATTTAAAAATAATCCGACTTTAGTTTCCTGTTTAAATAATGATTTTTGCTTACGGTAAAAAAATATTCATTAAAAAATGTATCTTATTAAATTTTTATTTTTTTTTATATTTGATATTTAAGAACAGTAAATATTATATGTTATTAAGAAGAGAACATTTTAACTAAAAATGATTCTGAATTGCATACCTAACAATTAGATTCAAAAATTCAATATTAAACTGTTTTATGCAATTAAATTATTATCTGTGAAATATTAAGGATTCTTTCTTATTACTTTTTAAATATTATACACATTGCAATCTTGATCTGTCATATTTTAAGGGACTAAAAGAAATAATTGATACAAAATGACAATTGTACCAGGAATTTGTCAGAATTATGGCTAAGAATAATTTAATGATTATTTTTTATTATATTCATATTTTTTTAAAAAAAAACAAGATTAATGTTAATTGTAGTGATTAGATACAGTATAATATTTTTGTAGCAATATTATTTATTTTAAAAATGTTTTATTTTTATTTAACTATAAATAAATAAAAATTTTAAATCTGCTATTTGCTCTATATAATCTTCAAACTTCTCATTGGAAACAGAAACACTAGTTGATTCAATAGGGAATCAGTTGTATGCGATTTAAAACTATTAATCCATGGAAAAAAAGAAGGAATGGGGTATGACAGTTTTGTCTTGGTTTTGAGAATGATAATGCAGTTGATTTTCAGAAAATGCATGTAAGTTTTAGTAAATTATATTTTGACAATGGTACTTTTTTATCTTGTTAAATAAAAATTCTAAATGTAAAAGAAATTTGTAAAAATGTTTTTGGAAAATTTGTAAGATTATTTTGTATACATTTTAATTTTATTAAATGTAAAAGAAATTTGTAAAAATGTTTTTGGAAAATTTGTAAGATTATTTTGTATACATTTTAATTTTATTATTTATAAATAAAATTTTTGAAAGTGTAATTCCTAGCATATAATTCAATAATGATCAAACTAATAATAACATAGTTATGGAATTTATATATTGTCTTATAGAAAAATTTATGGTAGAACTGTGATTCATCAATGACTGGTGTGGCAAAATGACACTTCGAGCAGTAATTACTTTAAGAAAAAATGTTATTTATATAGTGCTGATTCTGCTAGAATGGTGGATTGATATTTTTTTTGAATAGTGGATTGATGGTTTTTTTATATCTGCATTAAAACAAATAAGTGACCATAAGTAATTTTTTTATTTCAGCTAGTTTATGATTACATTTTTCTCGTTAAGGATTTAGATTTTAATTCAGATGTTTTGTATATGTTTTATACTGCAGGAATATTTTTGTATTACATTACAAGTTAAGTAATCATTTTCTAATCCGGAACTGCTTATCAACATTTTAATCTTAACATTCATAACTTTGTAATACTTTATTTTTTTAAGTTCTAGACAAATATATACAGTACTTCCTCCACTTCAAATTAGTCTCACATAATCTTTCAGATAACTCATTTCTTCTTGATTTTTTTGGGATCCATGCGGGATTGCTTCCATTTCAATAATAATGTTCTTGTCTCTTTTGTGCCCTTTGTTTACTTCCGACAAGTTTGCCCCCTCTATATAATTTGAAATTTCCGGCACTATTTTACTTCCGGTTTACTCAATTTCTTCTTCTTGCTGTCTGATATGATTACGTTTTCATGTGATTTTCTCTGTTTCAACTTGTACTATTTGTTTTGACAGATGTTCTTTATGCCTTTCACCAGTGTTTTCCAAGAATGTCTCACACAGACTTTTTCTTCCTCTGGATACTGCAATTCTGTGCTATTGTTTTTGTTACTAAAAAAATTTTGGTCTGGCTGAATTAGTGATAACTTTGTGTGGTTCTTTCATCCGAATATTATTTCAGCTGGAGATTTTCCTATACTACTCATCGGTAAACTATGCTGATACAATAAGGCAGAATATAATCTTTCTTGTAAATTTGCAGTACATTTCATAGCATTTGCTTTAGTATCTGTACTGCCTTTTCTGCAATAGCATTGAACTCTGGGTGATATGGGGATGTGGCTATATATCTAATTCTCCATTCCTGCAGAAAATTCTCAAATTTATTGGATGTGAAACTGATTCCAGTGTCTGATACTATAGTTTTGGGGAAGCCATAAAAAGCAGAAATTTCCTTAAGTTTTCCGATGGTTTTTTAGGCTCATATTTTTTATAAATCTATATTCAGTCCACTTTGAGAATGAGTCGATCACTACTAAAAAAATGTAGCCATGGAACGGTCTGGCTTGATCGATATGAATACGGCTCCAAGCTTTTTTGATTATAATCCAAGCAATATAATTTTTCCTTGGAACATTTGCATTCACTTGGCAAATCTCACAGATTTTCATAAATTATTCTATCTCAGAATTAATTCTGGGCCACCTCAAATATAACTTCGTACAAGTGTTTTAGCCTGTACACTACCAGGATGGCCTTGATGAATAAGCTGCAGAACTTGACTATAGCCACTACTAGGTATTAATACTCTATCGTCCATTAATACACATCCCTTACTTATAGACAGTTTTTCTCTTACATCCCATGTAGATTTATGCAGTATCTCAGGTCAACTTCTATGCCAACCCTTGCTGATACATCCTATTAACAAGTTGTAACCATGCTCAGCTTTTGTCCAACCCGCTACCTTTTATTGTCTATTACTACCTTATTCTAGTTGTCTATGTAGTTAATAGTTGGATCCATTTCTTGTGGAGCTGATTTAATTGGGAGTCTCAACAGCACATCTGCACACTTATTGACATTTTTTAAAATTTAGCTCAAAATCGTAATCTGCTAATAAATTTAACCAACATAACATTCTAGGGCTCAAGTGATTTGGTGCAGTTTTATTTTTAGCTAATATCCCTAGTAGCAGCTTGTAATCAGTAAAGACTTTGAATAGCTGACCATACAAGTATTGATGAAATTTTTCACTGTAAATATAATAGCCAATGCCTTTTTATCCAACTGACTATAGTTTTGTTCTGCTTTGGTTAATGTTCTCAAAGCAAAAACTATTTGTCACTCACCCTCAGCCACTGTATGACTTAATACCGCTCCGACCCCAAATTCCGTTGCATCTGTTGCTAATATCAATTCAAGACTGCTGTCATAGAATATTAATAAACTATCTGATATAATGCTTTTTCT
This sequence comes from Epiperipatus broadwayi, assembly GCA_028023455.1. Taxonomy (NCBI): domain Eukaryota; kingdom Metazoa; phylum Onychophora; class Udeonychophora; order Euonychophora; family Peripatidae; genus Epiperipatus; species Epiperipatus broadwayi. Next base: position 385,187 of record JAQFVV010012593.1, read on the forward strand.
TGGGTTTGATCCCAATGCCATTTTTAGCCTTTTCTTAACAAATTATACTATGGTCTTGCTATATGTGCTTTTCCCTTCAGAAAAGTTTCAAAATAATTAATTACTCCCAGAAAAGCCTGTAGTTCTTATAAATTTCTGGGTCTTGGGGCTTCTTTTATGGCTATAATCTTTTGAGGGCAGGGCTTCTTTTCCTTTCTTGATATGATATGCACCAGGAACTTCGTTTCGGTCATTATCCAGATACATTTTTCTGGGTTTATTCTAGCTCCGAAATTAGATAATTTATTGCAAACTTTAAAAAGTTGTGTAATTTTTTTTCTGAATTAGTGACTGCTAAAATATCAAAATATGGTATTATACCTTTTATTTGTTGGAACAGCATGTCCATCTTGGCTTGGAAGATATTTTGTGCAATGGTGATTCCAAAAGGCATACTATTGTAGTTAAGTAATCTCTTGTGGCTAGTGATCATTAACAATTCGAAGATACATTTAGAAACTGGAATCTGATGGAACGCAAATCTCAAATCAATTTTAGCAAAATAACTTACGTTTCTATATTAGCTAATATTTCACCAATGTTAGGCACTTGATACTAACTCTTTGTAAAGTTATTATTTACTGCAGTATGGCTTCAGAAAGGAGTTTGCTATTAACTGAAAGGAGACCCTTTGATTCCTCTTGGAGGCCTTAAAGGAACCGAGCAGGGCAAATTCCTAATGTCCACTCCATATGTTCTTGTCGTTGCAGCTGTTATTACTATGTGATTATTCATATAGTATACGAACATGAATGGGCTGCTCACCAACACATGGTGAGTTTATTGGCTTTTTACCTCTGAGTTTAAGATCAAGAAACACCATGGTCTTTCTTCTCAGTGCCTGATAAGGCAGAATGAATGTTTGTGTAAATGATAAATATTTTTCCAATACATATATACAATTATGACAGACAAAAATAAAGCATGGCCCTTATTCCCAGGAGGCTGTAAAGTCACCAACCAAGGCAGTGGTTGGTGGCCGAAGGCGGAGGGTGCTAAGAATCCCCTGATTGCGGACCCAGGCTGCCATTTGATGACGACTTTTTATTTAGGTACTTACAACTGTAGATCACTTTCAAGTGAAGGAAGATTGCAAGAATTAGAAGAAGAACTGTCTTATATTAAATGGGACATTATTGGACTTTGTGAAGTTAGAAGAAAAGGAGAAGAAACAATTGATTTAAAAAGTGGACATATACTCTATTATAAAGGCACACATATTGGAAATACAAGTGGAGTAGGATTCATTATAAATAAAAAGTGGAAGAACAATATTGTGGAGATTGATGGTGTATCGGACAGAGTGGCAAGATTAGTTATACAACTTAATAGCAGATACCAAATGCAGATAATACAGGTTTATGCCCCAACAAGTTCTCATAGTGATGAAGTAGTAGAAGATTTTTATATGGATGTACAAAAGGCTTTTGATCAGAGTAAACAACATTTTAAAATTGTTATGGGAGACTTTAATGCTAGAATTGGTAGACAAATGAAAGATGAAATTGCTGTAGGTAATTTTGGTTATGGGAATAGAAATGAGAGAGGACATAGACTTGTGGAGTTTTCAGAAAAAGAAAAACTTTATATTATGAATTCATTTTTTGAGAAAAATGTTAAAAGGAAATGGACATGGAAGCATCCAAATGAAGGTACAGCAGAATTGGATTATATTTTGACTAACAGAAAATACATATTTCAAGATTGTAATGTTCTTAATAAATTTAACACAGGAAGTGATCATCGATTAGTAAGGTGTAAGTTACATGTTAATGTAAAACTAGAAAGACAAAAATTATTAAGAAAAACAATATTTACAGTTGATATTCCTAATCTTCAGAAACATTCTAATGAATTTAAATTAGAACTTACAAATCAGTTTCAAGTATTAGATTTTGAACATGATTCAGATTTGAATAAAATTAATAGGAAAATAACTGATACACTTTTAAAAACTGCAACAAACATAGCTGGTAGAAAAAAGCAGCAATTGATTAATAAAATTTCTACTGAGACTAGAGAATTTATGAAGAAAAGAAGGAATATGAAGATATACAAAAATGATGTATTAAAAAGAATTGAATATCTCGAATTTTGTAAAATGGTACGGAAAAGAGTTGAAAATGATATAAGAAAGTATAACTGTGAAATAGCAAGGAAAGCTGTAGAAGAAAATAAAAGTCTCAAAAATGTTAAACAACATTTTGGTATTGGTAGGAAATTTATATCTGCAATAAGAAAAAAAGATGGAATTATTACTAAAAAGAGAGATGACATCATGAAAGATTTTTATAAAGAATTATATAGTAATAAAGAACAAGTACCTCCTATATCTATTACTTCTTCCGAATTGCCCAGAATTTTAAATGAAGAAGTGAGACATGCAATTAAGTGTATGAAGAAAGGAAAGGCTCCAGGAAATGATGGAATTATAATTGATATATTAAAAGAAGCAGGTGAAGAAATAGAAACAATTTTAGCAAAGTTATATACCAAATGTCTAAATGATAAAGATGTACCGGAAGATTGGAAGAATGCAGTAATAATATTAATATTTAAAAAAGGTGATAAAGAAGATATTAGAAATTACAGACCTATCAGCCTTTTATCAGTTTTATATAAAATTTTTACCAAGATAATTACAACTCGTCTACAGAGAACTTTGGATTTCCACCAACCAAGAGAACAAGCTGGATTTAAAAGTGGTTTTAGTACAATAGATCATATCCAGGTATTGAGAGAAGTCATAGAAAGGACAAACGAATATGAGTTGTCATTATGTTTTGGATTTGTAGATTATGAAAAGGCATTCGATTCTATACACATTTCTTCAGTGATTAAAGCATTGGATCATCAAGGTATAGATCCAGGATATTGTCATATTTTAAAGAATATTTATAAAAATGCAACAGCAACAATTAGATTACATAATGATACTGGAAAAATCAACATTGAGAAAGGTGTAAGACAAGGTGACTCCATATCTCCAAAACTCTTTACAGCAGTGCTGCAAGAAGTATTTTGTGGATTAAAATGGGAAACTAAAGGAGTGAAAGTAAATGGAGAGTATTTAAGTCATTTAGATTTAGCAGATGATGTAGTTGTTTTTGCAAATAATGCTTCAGAGCTGCAGGAAATGTTGCAGGAGTTAGCAGATGAAAGTAGAAAAGTAGGACTAAAGATAAATGTTAAAAAGACTAAAGTAATGTTTAATCGATTTGCTCAAAATATGAAAATAAAGATTGATTATGAAGAATTAGAAGAAGTTAACAGTTACAAATACCTTGATCAGATTATTAATACAGATGGAAACATAATGGAGGAAATTAATCATAGAATTAAACTTGGTTGGAGTGCTTTTGGTAGAAATAACTTGATACTAAAAGGAAATATGCCTATGTGTTTGAAAAGGATGGTTTTTAACAAATGTGTTTTACCAGTTCTTACTTATGGATCTGAGACTTGGACACTTAATAGAAGAGCAATACAGAGACTTCAGACCACTCAAAGGAGTATGGAGAGATGTATGTTGGGAGTAACAAGAAGAGATCGAAAACACAATGTATGGGTAAGACAACAAACAGGTGTTACTGACCTTATTGAAAAAATTAAAAGATTGAAATGGAGTTGGGCTGGACATATTGCTAGAAGAGATGATAATAGATGGACAATTGAAATTTTAAACTGGATTCCAAGAGATTGTAAAAGACGCAGAAAGAGACCACATGTGAGATGGATGGATGAAATAAGAAAATGTGCGGGGGTGTTGTGAAGAAGAGAAGCTAAAGATCGGAGAAGATGGATTAAACTTGGAGAGACCTTCATCCTGCAGTGGACTGATAATGGTTGTTGATGATGATGATGATGGTAATCTCCACAAATGTGGATTTGTCTGTTCTTTTTAGATATCACTACAATCTGAATGGCCCAATCGGCCTTCTCAACTGACATCAACCCTCCCTGCCAATTAAATTATTTAACTCTTATTCCATCTTATCTTGTAGTGCACAAGGAATTTTTCTAGGCCCGCACATCACAGGAGTTACTCCATCTTGCAAGATTATATCAACTGGCGTAGTACTGATATGGCTTTTCATATTACTAAATAAACTTGTGTATTTATTTTTATTTCTTACTCAGTTACAATCTTGTTAACCATATATATTTCTATTCCCAGAGCATTAAACTATTCCCTACCTATAATAGAGTTGAGACCACCTTTTACAATATGCAATGGTAACTTACGGGCCTTTTTTTTTTAATTTCTACACTTACTTCTACTTTCCCTAATATTTTCATAATATTATCACTCATTTTTCACTCTTAAACTAGTTCTCATTAATATAGGGGGGTTCACACACTTTTATATTATCATTTTCCAGTCTTTGACTATCATCATTGATATGCCCGATCTGCTGTCAATTTCCATTTCCAATTTTGTATTTAATAATTTCACTGACATCATGAATTGTTTGCAATGAGCAAACTGAATATTATAGATCTCACATTTCTGCTTGTGTTTTTCTTTGGGAAAGTGAGTGATACGCTATGATTTTTTTTCCCCATTAGACTTATACTGATTCTCTAAATGACCTCCTTTGTCACAGGCTCTACAATGTTCTTTGTTAAATCTATAATTAAGAGCCATGTGACCTTTTTTGCACAACAGTAGCAGCAATTTTTTTAGACTTGCTCTTAGCAGACTGGTATTTATTTTCAGTTTTTTTTATTTTCAGTTTTTTTTATAAATTCACTATATTCATTATTTTATAACATTCAAAATTCCCTCTATTGGTCAAGCACTATTTCATGTGCTACTCCCATTTTGATTGCTTCATCATATGACAAGTCTCTTGGTGCCAGTAACTGCCATCTCTGTATCGTCGGACATCCTCCAAAGTAATTGTTCCAGTAGAGCATCCTCTAATGCATCACCATGACTACAGCTCTTAACGAATTCTCTCAAGGTTTGATCATAGTTTCATATGCGTTCGCCATTATTTTGCTATCTATTTCTAAAATGTAGCCATGCTATGTGCTTAGAGGGCTTGGGGCTAAAATAATTATTTAGTTTTCCAATTACTACTTACATACTGCAATTTCTCTGGTTCTTCATGATTACATAACCAATTTATGATTTCTATTACTTGTTGCCCAGCATAACATAACAACATGGCAACTTTAATGGGATCACTAACAGTAACATTAATAATAAAAAAATTATCGATCCTTTTGAGACAAATTGGGCAATCAACAGGACTCTTCACATATCCTCATTAATATCACTTGTGATCCAATTGTCATCTTAATTCTTAATCCAAACAACTAATAGATAGAAAAAATTTCCCCCTCGATTTTCAAATACACAATTCTATTACAATGCAGAATTACAAGTTGATTTCTATCCTGTCAACTGCACCAGTTTTCTGCTGTATACAGCCACAATGAATACTATAGTTGGGGTAAAGATGGGCTGATAAACAGAAGTAGATGTAATTTGGAAACAAGGTTTTATAACTAAATTTACAAATTATACATATCAATATTACTCACAAAATACATGGCTTCATGAGGTGTACATAAATTATAATAAAGCCGATTTGGCCTGTATAGTCTCTAGGTCCACTTTGGCACCTTCAGTGGTGGAGTTCACTGGGTCACTCCATACACTTGGGCCATTACGTATCTTCTGTCAGCAACAATCAGCTCAAACAATGCGAGTGTGTAATAAGATCCCGACTCCCTTTATCTGTGAACTTTTATAGCTGCCTGCTGAAAGTGGAATGTTATAGAACATAATTAATTATTATTGTTCTTTATCTTTTTAAGTATTCATTTTTTAATCCGGTACTGCTTGTCAACATTTTAATCTTAACATTCATATCTTTGTAATATTTATTTTTTAAGTTCTAGATATATATTGTAACGTTTTCCACCTAATCTATTTTTATTAAATGTGAGCGACTGTATGATTAGGTTTGTATATCTGTTAAGAATATATCCATTATTTACCATGCACACACCTAATCTATGTTATGGCATATTAATCATTTTTTGTAGATTTTTCCATAGAAAATAGAATTTTCATTAATTCTGGTCAAATTTGATAAGGGGGAAGTCAAAATTTATACTAAGTAAACAATAGAATACCAAGGATAAGTCATAACATGATAATTGCTGCTAATAGTTTACTACTGTCTGCCACTCTTTGTTAATTTGTTTCATCCTTTCAATCAATAGAATATTTCCTGGTAATACGGTCCTAATTATACCGAAGTAACTCATACAGTGTTTTCAGAGGGTTAAAACTCAGCTGAAATTGCATAAAGTAATAATATATATGTACGTATGAAATTATAACATTAACAAGAATAACTATTTCTTTCCGTAACAATTTGAAGATAACTACAAGCAGAATGAGTCTAAATTTCTTCTCTCGCTATTATCATTTACAGTTCGTTAATTATTTGCACTTAGTTACCATCGTCATTAGTACTTTAATATGCCTTCATATAAACCATTAAGGCTTATTTTCTGCTTACACTTTACTTCTATTTTTTATATGTTTATTGGGAGAAAATAACAAACAACAATAAGATAAAACGTTCTTTTTTACTTCACTCAATTCATCAAGAAAAACTTCAAAGGTACATTTATGAAAAACAAAAAAGCATGTTAAACTTGCCAACGCTTGTATTTATGATCAACAGATGGTGTTTTACCAAAAACACCATCAAAAAACACTTCTACGTTCGCCACTCCCTCTAGTTATTATTTCTAGAGTTAATATCTCGCTATTATTATTTACAGTTCGTTAATTATTTGCACTTAGTTACCATCATCATTAGTACTTTAATACGCCTTCATATAAACCATTGAGGCTTATTTTCTGCTTACACTTTACTCCTATTTTTTATATGTTCATTGGGAGAAAATAACAAACAACAACAAGATAAAACGTTCTTTTTTACTTCACTCGATTCATCAAGAAAAACTTCAAAGGTACATTTATGAAAAACAAAAAAGCAAGTTAAACTTGCCAATGCTTGTATTTATGATCAACAGATGGCGTTTTACCAAAAACACCATCAAAAAATGCTTCTACGTTTGCCACTCCCTCTAGTTATTATTTCTAGAGTTAATAGATCCATTTAGCACACTGTAAAACCCACCAGCACTGAAATGTGGTGGTTAGCATTATCTATTTAAGTCTTAGCATACGCAAGGACAATTTGACCTGCTCAAAATAGATACTGACTTTCACTCCCATTGTCGCCTTTAATAGTTCAAATTTATTTTTTTATTAGGCACCAGGATTCTGTTTAGACATCCCTACTAAATTGGCAAAGGAAGTTTATTATATATATCTTGATACTCCAAATAATAAACCTGAAGTACAATAAAGTGTGTTGACATCAACAATTGAATTTTACAAAGAAGATTACTGAGAGAATACATTAAGAGGCTCAAACAAATGACACATTATAGTTATTTTTTTCTTTTTTTTTTTTAAGGGCATATTTATTTTTTAATTTAATAAAAAACAATGTAATATAATAATTATAAAGATCCATTAATCATATGGATAGTTTATTATGATCCATTAAATTTTTTTGTTTTTATAGTTTGCATGGTATATGGAATATCTTCAAAGGTTACTTCAATAAATATTATGAGTTCAAAGTTTTAATTTCTTATTGGTAAGATTGTTCAGTACAATAGTTCCTTGGCAATAAATATAATCTTCATGCTTTTACTCTGTAATCTGTATATTAAGTTCTATCTTTGATGCAATGCTTCTATTGTAGGCAGGTAGTGACTTCATTCTTCTAAAGCATTATAAGGGTGTACAAGGGAAAGGAAAGACCGGCAATGTTTAGACATTTTAGCTGCCCATCTGAATATCGTCACCTATCATGGGGTAATTCTGCATTTTGCCGTGTGTCGGAGAAAAAAAACCCTTTATTCATGTCCATCCCTTTTATATCTTCCAGAAATCTTGTCACCCACGTGTACTTTGAATAACCTCCCGAATTCCTTCTTCAAACTTTATCTTTCATTAGATTTTTGTTCTCAAAGTTCTCTTTCTTGTAACTATTGTGGCCATATTTAATTATCAATGTCACACTTTGCAGATCTTTTATCAATATTTAAAATCAATAGTCGCTTTTATTATTTCAATTTGTTTTTTTCCTTTTTATTGAAAGAAAAAAAAACACAAAGATTTATTTTACATATTATTTTATATTGTAACAGTCAAGTTTGTACATTCGCGTAACAGAATTCAGAATCCAAGCAAAAAAGACCGAAGCTGACCAGACTAGGACTGTGACATCCCGAGTCCGACCACACTTCAACTCGTAAGCCAGGATTCCAAGACCCTACGAATGACCACCTTGAAATTACACGTAGTATACCTCTTTCCACACGGCCGACATAGGTCACGGAGAAGCAATGAGACTCTGATAATTAAAAGAAAGGTTCTTAATTGACTAAAATATCACTAATTTAATCTAACTTAATGCATAGTTTTCATATATATAGACCATAAAGGATAATTAGAATTGGATTGAATTAAATCAATAACGAGACAGAGAACGAAATACATTAAATTAATTATATATTTATTTACCATTGGCATGAAATTGATCAGTTTTACACATTTCAGCGTCGAATGTACAAACATTGGGTAGATAAGAGAACACCTTCTCTTTTTATATACAATTCAAAATCACTTTATATAAATAATTTTTATACAATTCAAAATAGCTTTATATAAATACTTTCATTTAATTTTCATAAATGGGTTTAACATGTGCCCATCTTATGAATTGTTTACAATTGATACATAACTAATCACTACGTTATGTCTATAAATCTCGATAAGCCAAATCCTATTACATTTGTGGCTGGTATATAAATAATTATATTAAACTTTGATCATGAATTTATTTACTAAAATACCCATATATAATTTAATAACGAGCGCATAAACCAGCTCAAGTAATGATCGATCGAACATGGTTTTCGAGAGAAAATTTTCAGAATGCTGAAAGCGTTATGTTAAGGTGGGAGAGTTGGCTGAAATAAGATTTTACCAATGCGCTATGGCACAGGTAAACAATAATAGGAAAAGTCGCTCTGCGGATGGATGAAATAACTTCAGGGTTCTTGCGACAAACGCCGGTACCCTGTAACCGATCGCAATGCTGCGTGAAAAGGAACATTTGTGCTCAGGAATGCCGGGGGACTTACGTGCTAACCTGGCCTTGGCTCAGGCTTCGCTACTGCTCTACCCTATAAGAGAAGATGTGCTGGCAACGCCGTGGCTCCATCTTAAGATAAGTATATTACGTATAGCAGCAAAACGAGAATAATTTTATAAAATACTATCACATCCGCCAAGCAAAGAATAGTATATTTCATACTATGAAATACGAGTTAATAGCATATTAGCTCTATCAAATTGGGACCAACTCTTGCGTAGCCTGATAATAAATGTCTATGCTACTAAAGGGAATATTATTACATCTGTACTTTGACATGTTCGATCTATTAAGTTACTTATAGATAATAAATATTTAAGGAGGGAAAGTATATTTCTATGGACTTAAGAATTTAAATGTCAAATATACTTATATGATCAAGGCTAAATTTAATTCTAAATAAAACTGTAAAGTTAAGTTTTTAACTGGTTGATCAAAAGAGCCACATTTCACATATTAAATCATTTAAAGAATAAAAAAAAATAGGATTTCGAAACAGCATAGAAAGTTGATGCTATAAATAAATTACGCGAAGATTTTCAAATAATATCTTCTTAAAACATACATGAAATTAAGTGCTCACTGTTTCGAAATTTTGGCACATAAAATATAATAAGCATTTAAAATAAGCAAAGAAATATAGACACAACCGCAGTGATATAACTTTAAATTAGACGCTTATAATGTACTTTAAATGAAAGGAAAATATAAATAAGTCAGATTATTTAAACTTTAACACATTAAATTTTGATAGCAAGTGACATATTTAAAATATTAAATGGATTTTAAGTTTTGATTACATTTTAGCTTTATCATTATTTTAAAAGAAAGTTAGCTAACTTAGATAAATATTATTACATTTAGAATTACACAGAGCTCTGCGGTTTGAAAAATAAAACGGTACCGGTATGATTTATCTGCAAGTTCTTGGCTGTTGGTTTGGTTTAGTTTGACTGGGCGGCATCATCTTTCTCCTTATGTTAGGCTCGTCTCTTCTATCGGCATGATGGTGGTTTAGGCATTTCGACGAGAGAAACCCCGTTCTCCCGCGGAGTAACAGCAACAGGATGCCCGCTTTTAGCCGGACATGTTAAACTTTAACAATTGTGAAGACTGGCTACAACTCTCACTAACAATATGGCTGTCTTTCTCTTGTTAAAAAATACAGAGTATTTATATGTTTTCCTTATCGGAATCTCCCGCCTCAAGACTCACTAAACTCAGGAATTTAATTAAATATTTTCCAATTTATAATCCAGATCTTAGATAACTTATGTTAGAAACATTCCATAAGCTATTATAATTAAGATTTTTCGTTGCAAACAATTGTCCAATTTAGATTTTAAAATAACTTAAATCTTATCTAAGGAGATTTTAATTAGTAAATTTTGAACTAGTTTTACTTTTTACGAATTCCAGGTGTGGTCGTTAATGACACTTGTTTACAATCAAAAATCTTTTTAATTACTTGACCAGCTTTTATTTTTAATCTTACATATAATAGAAACTCTTTCTATTTAAAACAACATTTTAACATTTTTTTAAATCGAAAACATTTTTAACATATTTATTAAAAATAATTTACAAACATATTTTGATATAGCTTTTAAATATATTTTCGAGAAACTTTTCCCTGAAATATATTTAAAACAAGAAATCTTTTAACAATTTTTAAAGAAACATTTAATAGTATTTTTAGATAACGGCTTTTACATATTTTAAATCATGTCTTTCTTCTATATAGCACAGATTATATATCCACATACGAAATTACAATATTAAACAACAAAATTAATAATTTACTCTTAACTTAAATAATATAACGAAGGATTTTTAGCAATATTAAATAACTTTAGGACGCTATAATTTTACTAATCCTATCTAATTATAGCGTTGGTTTGCACGTAAATATATAATACTGTTTTATACAGACATGAACGAATTTTATATTTATTAACATTTAAATAGGTTCGAACTTAGCACAGATGAGAGTGTCATTAGGTCTGATGGTGAAACGATAGGGGCTTGGAAAGTTATCGTTTCAATATATATACAAATTTCACCCAACATACTTTTTATATATATATATATTTTATTCTCAGCAAAACCTTCAAATTCAACTGCCAATGCATCTTGGACAGTTGTAATACCCCTCCATGGCAGGAGACCCTGAGCATATGCATATGGTAGACTGCTTTCCTAATGGAATGAAATATCTGAATTTCCCAGCCTAGTATAAACGTATCTTGGCAGTGGTTCATTATCCTACATGTGGACTTAGCTCTGTCATTTAACTGGGAATTGTAAGTATGCGGCTGCAAGCTCTGCCCCCATCCATCTGGGATCTTGCTCTCTGGAGATTTACAGGCATTAAAATGGTCCTACTGCCCAATTGTATACAGTGCAAACCCATGATATACCAAACCGTTATTTCATCCAAACTTCTTAATCCATATTGCAACTTCCTGGTGTATTGTCAGTAATAGCTATTTCTCTCTATCTGTGTTCATTCTCAGCTCACTAACATGTATCCAATTTCATTTTATCCATGGACAAATCCAGTCATTCTCATAAAATCCATCCTAATTTAAATTATTATTATCTGTTAGTGTAGCTTGATGCTGGCTGTGCAGATTGCTCCATGTGCTGCTCGCACCAGTCCTTTCACTTAATGTCCAGATCTCTTTCAGGATGCCCTCCCAATTTCTACATGATTCACCTGAAATGGAGATCTTGATCATGTTATTATTTTTTTTTAATTTAGTTGAGGATCTCTTTCCTTTGTTCTAAGACTCTAGGTTATCTATTAGTGTAATGGTATTTAACTGAGGCTCATCTCTCTTAGATAATGTATTTATTATTGCATTTATTACTGTCCAATTCACCCAGTAAGTCTGCCACTTGTTCTACTGTCTCGCACCCATTTCCAATTAGTAGTTGTCCCACTGGAATAGGGAAGTTTCTCCGCACTAACTTGGATGATTTGCTTCTCCGTCATCAGTTATTCTGTTGAATCCTTCATTTTAGCAATTTGCTTTCACAAGAAAGGCACATAGGGCTCTTCCATTCTACATTTTATTTGCAAGAATTTGAACTTTATTTTTTTCTGGTGGTCCTCATTCCAATAGCTTTTGGTTAGCACTCGCATATATTGTATAAAAATTTGTTAGCCTCTCTAATAAGGACTCCCACCATGCTTGATCTGATTCCTGTAAATTAGTAGATGCCACCGTCAGTTTCATGTCTTCTGCCATTTTATTTATAGCAAAATATTTTTCTAAGCTTTTTATATGCTCTACTGGTAATTCACTATCTTGTCCTTAAAACATTTTTATTTTCAAGAATTGTTTTACCACAATGTGTATATTTTTTTTTTATAATCACCTTCTCATTGACCTCTTCATCTTCTGTTTTTGTCTCAACAAGGTTGTCTTGCCCTTGGCCTACGGACTCTAATTCTGTCTTATCTACTTTTATTATCTCTTTCACTAGTACCTTCTCTACACTCTTCATTAACCTGCTTTCCATCTCTTTGAAGTCTGTTTTTATTTCCTTTATTTCTTCCCCTATGAGATTCTTAATTTCCACCATCAATTCTGTTTTAATTTTTTTTTCCATTCCAATATGAGCTCCTGAAATAACTTTCTCATTATTGACTCGATGCTGTCTTTTCTTTTTCATTATCATCAGCCATTTTGACTTCTTTGTCTCTTCTCACTTCCATGAACTTCTTTGCAATATATATATATATATGATACTGAATTATTATACAATCATTTAATATTTTCTTTCAACTGCTATATATATATATATATTCGATATGTCCAATAAATATATATATATATATTGCTTTTCTTTTACAAACTGTTTAACCCTTAATTTTTATTGTATATATTTTATTTTACTCCTTCTCGTATGCCGATCCCCTTTTCCCCCATCATCACTTTTGATTGTTGCCTGAATATTACATTGCCACCCGCCCAATAGGGATAGAGAAAAAAAGAACTCACATATTTCTTTATAGTTATGATGGTCTGTTATTTCCACCCTATTCTTACTTGATAAAACGACAGAAGTAAAAAAAAAAACCTTCATACCTGTCCCTCCTCTCTTTATTCAAAAGAACTTTTTATTTTATTTCAAGTGAATCTATTACTAAAATATATTAACAAATCATATTTTTCCTTCTTTGCTGCTTGAAAAAAATCTTGTCACTTATATGTTATTGCAATATATTGCGTTCACAATCCAAATTGCAACTACATTAATAACATCCTATTTTTCCTGTTGACGACTCGTATCTCAGGTCACAGTTTCTTCGAGACCCATTGTTTTGACAGCCATTGTACCATTTTTTGCCTAATCTTTTTTTATTAGATGTGAAAGACTGTATGAATAGGTTTGTATATCTGTTAAGAATATATCTGTTACCAACTGCGCCCACACCTAAACTGCGTTATGGTATATTCACCATTTCAGCTTTAACATAAGCATTGTATATTCATCTTTAGCATAAGCGTTGTATTGTTCGACGTAGTATGGTCCTAATTATAATGAACTAACTCATACATTTCTGTAAAACCCACCAACAGTTATATGTGATGGTTACCATTATCTATCTAAGTCTTAGCATAAGCAAGAACAATTTGACCTACTTAAAATAGATACTGACTTTCACTCCCATTGTCACCTTTAATAGTTTAAATTTATTTTTTTTATTAGGTGCCAGGATTCTGTTTAGACTAAATTGATAAAGGAAGTGTATTATATATATATATCTTGATATCCCAAATAATAAACCTGAAATAGAATAAAGTGTCTTTATATCAACAGTTGAATTTTACAAAGAAGATGCTGAGAGAATACATTTACAAGGCTCAAACAAATGACACATTCTATTTTTTTTTTTTTTAAAGAGCATATTTATTTTTTAATTACACAAAAAAAAAAAAGTAATATATTTATTATAAAGATCCATTAATAATATTTATAGTTCATTATGATCCATTAAATTTTTTTGTTTTTATAGTTTACATGTTATGTAGAATACTTTCAAAGGTTACTTCAGTAAATATTATGAGTTTAAAGTTTAATTTCTTACCAGTAAGATTATTCAGTAGAATAGTTCCTTGGCAATGAATATAATCCTCAGGCTTTTACTCTGTAATCTGTAATGTTAAGTTCTATCTTTGATGTGATGCTTCTATTTCAGGCAGGTGACAGCTTCATTCTTCTAAATTATTATAAGGGTGTTCAAGGGAAAGGAAAGATTGATGATTTACAGGCATTCTAGCCACCCATTTGAATATCATCAACTATCACGGGGTAATTCTGCATCTTACTGTATATCCAAGAAAAAGATCCCGTTATTCATGTCCATCCCTTTTATATCCCCCAGAAAACTCATCACACCTGTATACTTTGAACACCTCTCAAATTCATTCTTCAAACTTTTATCTTTCATTAGATTTTTGTTCTCATAGTTTCTCTTGTAACTATTGTGACCATATTTAATTATCACTATTACATTTTGCAGAACTTTTATTAATATTTAAAATCAGTAGTTGCTTTTATTATTTCAATTTGCTCTTTTTCCTTTTTACTGAAAGAAAAAAACACAATGTATTGTAATGGGCTGGGGAATTTCACAGGAGATAGGGGGAGTTCATCTTATTATGATCAGACTTTGGGTCTTCGGATAGGATGCAAATGATTACGCGATGAAATACATAACCTATGATTGTATCTACTTCCAATAGACCTGGATTCTACCTATTTTTATTAACCTAGATACAATTTGGGACAGTTCATCCAATTCTCACCCTTTCTAGCCATGTTATACCACAGTATTCGAACTTACGGAGTAATTGCTTGGACTCTCTTATCAGGGAAGGAGATCACACTAATAACAGTTATTACACCTCTATATAGGTGATAATTAATTACCAAAAATCCTATAAGCATATCCTAATACCATAAGATATATTAAAAAAAATATGTATACGCAGTATATAGTATAAATGTATTAAAGTTATAATAATTGACCTAAATATGTACACCTTTACCCCACTTAGCGATTGGCTATTTAGCAATATTTCACAATAGCGATCATCATCAATTTGTACCCACTACTTTGATTTACAATTGATTATTCGCTACAACAATCGGGAAAATTTTTTTTAAGAAACTTTTTGGCAGCCATCTTGAATTTTGCGTCACTGATGACATCAGAGAATAGGTATTTTAAATACATTTTACCCAAAAGCAAAAATACATTACTGTAATACATATACAGGTAATGACTTTTATGTAATTATATAGCACATACAATGTTTTTATTCATAAAGCACAATGTTAGTGCTGTATTCAGTATTTTGATTATAAAACGTATAAACTTAAAATATATATAATTACTGAATCTATAATACTGTGTACATATAAGTGTTGAATGTCTTAAGAAAAATTAAACTTTATTTAAATATAATTTACAGTACTTGGATTATTTAAATAAAGTTTAATTTTTCTAGACATTCAACACTTATATTAGATGATAAAAACAGTACAACTAAAATACCATCTTCACAAACTTTCAGGAAAATCCTAAATACTAATATTAAATTGCGTGTGTGTCTTCCTTCATTACGTACACCCAAGTGGTTTCAAATCAAAAGAAAAACAGATTGCATTTAAAATAAGTGTTAATGAATAATTTTTCTACACGAGGAAGCACTATTACTTTAGTAAAAATATACAGTAAGAAAAATAAACTTAGCATATGTTTTAGAAAATCAGAACAATTAGATTTTTTTTTCTTTTAAAATGTTTTTTTTTTCTTAAGTTGACCGATTTAGGATAGCATTAATCCTTTTGTTACTCTGTAGTACAGAAATAAGTTTTTATGTTCAATTAAATAATTTATAATTAAACATTGTTTTTTAATTTGAATAATTTCACATAAGTAATAAACATAAATGTACAGTACTGTAATACAAATTTTAAAAAAATGCACTTCAGTATCAATTTTTTTTTTCATTACAATGAAAAACTTCTTTGGAAGAATATAAAAACTCTTAAATTCAAATTTAGTTTCACTTTTTTTTTTTTTTGTACTGTACTTTTTGAACAGTGAAAATATGCATTTTTTTTCCTAGTGATATAAAACTTTTCTTTTAGATATTCTATTTAATCATAATTGCCATCTCAAAAAAAATCAAGAAAATTTTTGAGCTTGGAAAACAATGTGGATATTTTTCGTCAACTGGAACTGACCAATTTTTTTCCCATAGACCCTCATTATAAATACATATTCTATATACGATATTCTTGCTTAATGATAAGTTTTGGGGGGCCAATTGCTATCACTAAGCGGGGTAAAGGTGTATATGTATTTCCTCTATAATAATAGGATAATATTGATATGTATTAGAATAATTAAGATTATAATGTTTATGATGGGTATGTAAATCAATGATGAGCTACAGACCAAATTAAAATAACGAATTATATTAACATTTATTGATTAACAAAAATATAAAATATGAATAGTAATTCAATCTGCCACATGTAATTTGCTCTGTCAAGAATGAATATCTACCATATTGATATCTAATAATGATATTAATAAAAATAAAGTCCAGTTGTAGAAATTCATGCACTTGACTAATTATTTACAATGACAAATATATAACATTATTATATATATATATGTGATCGTGATTCTATCTGGCTAATTTTAAATATATATGCAAACATAAAAAAAAAAATCTTTGTTGTCCAGATAGATCAATGGTTATAAATCATTTATACAAAAGCAATATAAAAGTAAGCTTAATTAATAATAAATAAATTAATATAAATTCTATCATTATCTAAAATGTATTGCTTATTGTGAGATAATATTAAAATCTTTTACCTCTCATTTCACTTTGTGCTGTCAAAAGTCAGTTGGATGGGGAGATCAAAACTAATGTAACTTTTTATTTCATACAAATGAAGATAAAAAAATAAAAAATTAGTTAAACTAATATTTTTCCTTCCTTACTTTCATAATGAATTTTCCCAAAATTATGGCACATTGTCTTCCAATTGTAGAAAACGAAAATATACAGAAAAATTTACAATATATATAAAAATAATAATAAAAATAATAAAGCAAAAATCACAATTTTTCTCCCATTATGCTAATTAAAGTTTGATGAGTCTGCTGGAAAATGTTTATTTGCCAGAGAAGTTCCTATGAATAAAGATGAGATACTGCTCCCGTGAAGAGTGGCAATTTCTTGTCTGAATCAAAAGGCAGTGATCTTCTCTAATTGCTCTCTTGGATTTTGTTAGGCATTTTATTCAAGGCAAAAGATGTTCTTCAGGTTTCTTCTAAATGGGTGGATGAAATCTTTATGCTTTCATGGCTTTATTGATGACATAGTATTCCCTATGGTATGAACTGATTAGCAAGCAACCATGGTATAAAGATAATATTATATATCTATTAATTTATTTACTTTTCATGTCTTTAGTGGCGATACTTCTATATAACATACAATTAATTATTATATATTATTGTTATTACATGAATACAACTAAAATTGCTTAATCAGCAAATAATTGAATCTTCTCTTTTAAATTATTCCTTCCAATTCGTATGGTTGTTTTAAAAATTCAGCTTTTGATCATTCTGAATACTATTTAAATATATATATATTTAAATTCGAACATATATATCCATCTTTGTGTTCAAATTTCTTTTTAAGCAGAAAAAAAAGCTCTATCTTCGAAGGCAGAAGACAATATAACAATTCATAACCCTTTTACATTGCGCGTAGTTTTTTAAATATATCAACCTTTTCATTTTCCATTGTTGAACAGACATAATATATGTATAATTGGGATTAAAACAATAATTTGTGAACATTTTAAATTTTGTTTCTACAGCTGGTTGCTATGTGAATAAATTTAAATTCAGTCATTATTTTGTGAGGTTTACATGCAAATTTTTGGTATATTTCTCCCCAGTTAGCGGCACATAATACATGTTTTATTCCAGTGTTAGTATACCTATCTGTTTTCCCTAGTGGTTTAATGGTTTTTATTATTTTTTTAAAAATAAAAAGATGTTTATGTAAATATATATGTTGGAAAGGGAAAATGTTAATATCATAAATTGCTTGGCAATTTATTGGTTAAGCAAATATGTTTATGTGGCTTCAGTTGGCAGAGGGTCCTAAATAATTGGATGGTTGTCAGGTTGTAACTCATCATTACAGTATATTGCCTCAAGGAAAATAAATCTAAGTTTAATCAAATAAGATTTATTTTATATATATACATATTTCACCTAACACTTCTTTTTTTTATATTCCATTCTCGGCAAATTCTTCAAATTCAACTGCCAACACACCTTGCCCGGTTGCAATATATATATATTGTACTGCTAATGAACAGCGTTACATGTCCTTTATTTTTATTAAAAAATTAAGATAAAAATAAATTATAAGTGACTTAAAGATTTTTTCTTTTAGAATGAAATTTCTTAGCAGGAGGGTGGAATAGAATGTATAATAGAATGTAAGAAATTTTATAAGGTATAAAATAAGCCAGTTGAAATCAGACTAAAATTTAGTCTGTAAAAGTAAAATGTTTATAAAATTTTGAAAAATGTTATTAATTAGTTAATAAGATTACTGATTAAATTGTATTAATGAAAAAAAAAAACTAAACTATCTTATCGAGATCGTTTAGATGAATCTGAATGGATTAAGATTAAGGCAAATGTAAAAATCAGTTAATTAAAGAAATGTAAAATTAGTTAAAAGACAGATTCAAGTCAAGGTAAAATAAAACAATGACAGAGTTAAGATATAAAAGTGACATCTTGGTTATTGTTCATCAGTCTGGTCTGAATTTTGTGATCAAGTTATTTCAATCATCAATTTGTTATTAGTGTGGAGTTAGGGTTCTTTCTAAAGACTGCAGAATATTCAGAAATTGTAAACGCAGTAGTAAGTCGATCATTACTACTGTAGTCAACATTAATGGAGAGGCCACATAAGCCATGGATGTGTCTGACAGGGCTTCATGCCCTAGTCTTCAGCAATCAACTGTGCTTGCCTGAGCCAATGCCCAAAACAATGCCTACATTGTAAATAAAGGCTCCCGCAAGCTCTTTCTCTCATTTTCAACATAAAGAATGTAATACAGGCCCTGGAACCATCGATGGAGACCAAAAAAGCCCACTGGTTGGAAACTGTCAATCATGAAACCTAGGTAAAGATACTTTCAAATAGCTGTGTACATACTTAATTTTAAATAAAATGAACTTTAATTAATAGACTCATTCATATTTTTCCTAAGTAAAATTTATTGTGTTGTTTTATATATTAAAGATATGTGTGAGTAAATAATTAAATATTAATGTTTCCTTTAATTGTTATTTTATTTATTTTCTCTTTCTCTCTTGTCGCTGCATCACCAGTAATTTAATGTAGAATTATGTTATGTGTTAAGTAAATATGTTGAATCCTGAGACAGAATGTGAGCTTGTTATGGGATATTTCAAATGCTGGATTGTGGGTTTGTCATCCAAAGCATGCTAATTATATAACTTATGATTGGCTGGCATCTGAGGTTGATTCTCAAAACAAATAAAATGCTTTGGATGGCAGAGGTTTGAATCTAACAGTCGAGGTGGGCCACGGTCTCAAAATGTGATTGTGTTATGCTTTGCATAGCAAAGTCTGGCCATGGGTATTGTTGATGGCTCTGGTATCGATGGTATTCTCCGCTCTGCTTGAAGGGCCCGTCCATTCACGTAATATTAAAAATATAAAATTATGTTAAATAAGGTTTAAACCCAGTTAAACAATTTCTATTAAATGGACCCAGTTCAATATATTAACTACTTAATAAACCATTCAATATTTTTGTATACATAAGTTTTGGTTAGTTGATTTTCGTTATCTTCATTTTAAAAATTAATTCAGTTGTATTATTTTAACCAATAAATTTATTTTTATATAAATATTATTTTGCCAAGTCTTTTGTTATAAGGGCTATAATGTTTTTTGACGCAATCTTTGTTGCATCAGTAGTAACTTATCACTAAGCCTTGTTTACATTCTAACATAAAGGAGTCAAATGGTATAGGTTAATTGAAATTGTTCTATTTAAAAATTAGGTCATTTAATGCATAGAAAATTTTTATCCTGACTAACCCCAACCATTTATCTGGTTTGACATTAAAAAATATTTAATTATAAATAACACATATTTTTTGCATAATGACAAAATGATTTACTGTTAATATTTCTAAGAATAACAGAGGCAAAACTCTCCATGCTAATCTTGGCAAATGGGATAATTGTGACTGGTTATTAAAGAACCAAAGACACCAAAATGTATAGATGCTGAATTGGATTCAGATCTATATGACTATATAACTGAATGATTTTGGACTAGAACCATTATTGTGTTGTCCTTTTGGACTCATAGCTTTATAGATAACTAAACAGGCAAAAGGTGGTTGCTGGAGGGTTGCATTAGATCCTAAGATATAGATGCAATACTCTCAGATTCACAGCTCATCACTGATGAAAGCCACAAATTATCGACTAGTCTGGTAATATTGAATGATTAGGCACTAGATAGGGATTTTATGTACAAACCTTCTTGCATTCATTGGATACTCTGGCTTGCACTGGGTGGCATTGTTGTAGTTTTGCCTTTGTTATAACAGCTTGAGTAAGCATAGGGAATGGTAATTATACAATGTTTAGTGGTTTCATTCTAAGAATAATTAAATAATAACAGCCAACAGGCATCACTGAATACTTTTTGTGCCATAATTAGGTTTTAATAAAAAGGGATTGTCGATGCTAGAATCAATTTCCATTTTAAATAAGGATTTTGGAATACAGTAATTACTTTCTCTCTTTTTTGTGTTTTTTTGCCTCTGCATTCTATTTCTAAAAACATTTAAATACTCATTAAACAGATGCATTTACCATTCATTTTGAGAAGGGAAAGTAATGTGAGCCTGGATCTTATAATTGCCATCCATTTTATCATCATTCTTTTCAATTATTCATCAGAATCAATTGTTGTATTAGCAACTTATTGTTAAAACTTCGTAAACCTACAATTGTAACATAATTATATGAATCGTGGAAAACCAAATACATACGGGGCTGCTATGGTTTTCTAGTTATTGATTTTAAGTTATGCATAAAAAATATCAAAATCTGCCAATTTATATTTTCGTGAAAATGGCATTTCTTTATAATATACACCTAAACCTCATTTAGCAATTGGCTACTTAGCGATATTTCACAATGGCGATCATCATCAATTTGTACCCACTGCTTCGATTTAAAATCGATTATTCACTATAACGATCGGGAAATTTTTTTTTTTTTTAAATTTAGAACGTATAAACTTAAAATATATATAATTAATGAATCTATAATACTATATACTGTACATATAAGTGTTGAATGTGTTTAGAAAAATTAAACTTTATTTAAATATAATGTACAGTACTTGGATTATTTAAATAAAGTTTAATTTTTCTAAAGACATTCAATACTTATATTAGATGATGAAATAGTCCAATATATAAATACAGTACAGTACAACTAAAATGCCATCATTACAAATTTTCAGGAAAACACTAAATACGATCCTTAATTACTGTATATTATTTTTAGAACACTTGGTAATTATGTAAAAATAGTTATTGATTTTGTAACTTAGTTAAAAATGTTGTTTATATCCAAATGGTTTCAAATCAAAAGAAAAATAACATTTTAAAACGGGAATGTGGAATTAGAAAAAAGTTTAAAAACAAAAACACATTGCATTTAAAATAAGTGTTAATGAATAATTTTTTTAATATGTACTTTATTCCTAAGTTAGTGTAATTTTTTAGCTTTAGGAACCGTTCAATTTTTTTCCCATAGACCCCCATTATAAATACATATTTTGTATATGATATTCTTGTTTAACAATGAGTTTTGGAGAACCAATTGCCATCGCTAAGAGGGGTAAAGGTGTATTTATAATTACTTAGTGATTAAGCAGTAATCTATTCTGAAATGAGAGTTTTAAAATTCATAATCGCTGCCTAATGAATTTTTTGGAAAACTTATATAGTTTGGAATGTGAGCAAGATACATAACATATTGGTGTACTTTTAAAAATAATAAATAGGCAGGTTGCTTTCTTAGAGTATATGATCAGTTTTTGATTTGGTAGAATATCAACTATAATCATATATACTTTTTATTTGTCAATAAAGATGATTATTTGTATCCATTTATCTATTGGTTGTATTTGATACTTCACAGATTGTAAACAAATAAAGAGAAAAATAGGCCAGCATTTTTTATATGGGGAAGAGGGGGGGGATTGTATCGTCAATGTAGAACCTATCTCAAGCAGTTCTCTGCATTGCTCTTCTGTTAAGGGTTCAAGTATCGGGTCCATAAGTAAGAGCTGGTAAATGCATTTATTAAAAATCTTTATTTTCAAACACATAATCATATTTTCTTTTAATAATTAAATTATTTCTACCAAAACACTCCATCCCAAGTTTAATTCTTTGATTAATTCATCCATTATGTTTTCATTTTATTAATAATCAAGGCATTTGTAGTTGTTAACTTCTTCTAAATCATCATTATCAATCTTTATTTTTTTCTGAAAAAAATCCATCAATCATTACTTTAGTCTTTTTAGCATTTATCTTTAGTCCTATTTTTTTACTTTCATCTGATAACTTAAACAACCTCTTCTTTATCTTCCCATCTTAATTCACAAAATACTTTTTAAACCACTAAATATCACATGATCACCATTTCTTATGCTTGCTCATAACTGTTATGGAGAGTTTTGCCTGTTTTAAAATACTTTTTGATGAATTTCTGTGAGAAATTTTTAAACAAAATGCTCATTTATAAAAAAAAAAAAAAAAAGTAATATTACTTTTTTGTGGCATTGTTTTGCAAATAGTTTTATCTCCATTTAGTCAGGATTATTTGAGTTGTAAAAAAAATATATATACTGTATATTATTTTTAACTTGATGCTTTGATAGCATTATCTAAATGCACTAGCATAATATAAACACTACCATATCAAAAAAATATCCGAACTTTCAATTAATTTACTTTTTAATAAATTATGAGACTACTTTTAGCAATATATAGATTGTAGAGCTAGCTGACATTCAGATGCACATACTGTTTTTTAATTCTTTTTACATACTTGTATTACAATTTTTATTTTTTCATTTTTTTTAATGTTTTTATATAGTATATCGATATGATAATAAAAGTGATTTAAATAAGATATGCATTTATCAAGTTTAAAATATGTGTATTTAATATATTTTAGGAGTCAGATTTGATTGCCTTAAGAACACGATCAAAATTGCCTTTAAATGATACACCTTTGACAGTCATTGAGGCTTCATTTGTTGCTCCTGATATTACCACCGATATGTACGATTACAATTGTGATGATGAAGACTGGAACAATTTTTTAACTGACTTTATGAAGCAAGGTATCTTTTCTTAGTTAATTTTGATGTAAACAGATCAATTGAACATAATATTTTGGCAAAATAGTAGCAATGATAGATAGCAACCAGTCAAAAAAAAAGGAAAATGACCATATAATTTTTTATGAGTTTGATAAAAGTTCAAGTGCAAAAAGTAGCAGAACTGGCTGTGATTCATGTGTTTTGAGTTCCAGAATCTGTTACTTTAACACTATACTAAATCATACAGGGTATAACAATTCAAGAACTAATAGTTCCTGATTATTTCTCATCTGAGGAAGCTTGAAAATAAAATTCCATTTCAGCTAAGTGGAGTTGTGTCGAGTTCATAGCTTCAGTGATCCAATATCCCAACCATTTATATAATTTTTTTTAATAGTATATTGCATTATTTATTAGGTAAGTTTATATAATTTATATGATCAGTTGCAAGATGCTGTAAATAACACTTCTACGTTCTTTACTATTATTACATATAAGCCAATAAACATCACATGACCACCTCCTCTTATGCTTGATGCCTTCTGGCATCCATTGATTACTCTAGTTTGCTGTGTGTGGCAATATATATAGTGAATTTTGCCTGTTTTAACAATAATTATTACATATACTGTATATTATTTACACACATACAGTTCTATTATTGAAATATGGCTGAATTCAAATTCCTATATGAGAGAATTTTTTATTCTATTTTAAATGTTTGTTGTTGTTTTTTTTGCAAAACAAGATTTCTGCTAAGGAGTAATATCTGCATTTATAGTTTTAATCATTTATTTTATAGAATTCATTGATCCAGATTTCATTGTTAAACACTGATAACATCTGTTTCAATTTTAGAAGTCAAAAATTATAGCTGTTCAAGCATATTGACTTTGGATGAAAATCTTAGAGTATTTTAAATTTTCAATCTGGATACTGGCAATTATAGTGAAAATCAGTGTTCTCTATTAGAAGATAATTATGAACTGGTCAACTGAGGTGTGGTTTTTCACTACCATCTAAAGTTGATTAAAATTTACCAAGTCCTTGCTTTGGGCTTTTAGAGTTGTAAGAAACTTCATTACATATTTTAGCTATATCTGATTAGATTTTATTGTTTACTTGTTATATTAATCACATATTGTCACTTTCAGTAATTAACTAGATTCTTGTTACTTGCAATATTTTCATAGAGTTTTCTATGAAATTGAATTAGTCATATATTGTTCTAAATAAAAAGTTTTATAAGAATTTTGTCTTTTATAAAAAGAGTATGCTTGATGATACTGTCTTTATCTATTTATTATATATTGATACTTTTTTTTAATGTGTTGTCATGTGACCTCCTTCTGATCCTACATCCCATTGATATTTTTTTAGAACATATTTAAATATGTAAAAGCTTTTTTTTTAAACTTAGAACTTCAGGGTGTTTATTTGAATCAAATCTTGTAATTGATTTTTAACCCCATTTCTCTCAAATGAATTTTGTTGTACCTTTAATGCCAGTGCAATATGACAATGTTTAGTTAGTTGTCCAATATAAGGATGTTGGTGGGCCATATTTCATATCCGTGTTTAAATCAGTTGAATAAGTGTTGAGTGATGTACAACAGAAGACACTATATTTTTTAAAAATATGCTTTTATTGAATTAAACTAGAACGGAAAATAAATGAAGGATGAAATCTTAATTTTTCATGATTGTTTACATAAAATTTGCTTTTTTTTAAAAGCTGCCTTTTACGAAAATCTTATGATTTTTAATGGATGCAAATTTAATTTCAAATTTTGGAAATATGGTAACATTATTGCAAAACATCTGAATACTAAAAAAATAATATATATAAAAAATATTTTCTAAAATACGCCTTTATTTAATTAAAAGAAGAAATAATTTTTTTCTTAAATCACAAGTTTTCTTATTGCATGTAACTTTAAATAAAATCATGAGACATCCATAAATTAATTCATCCAAGTGAATAAATTAATTAATTCATGGCTGCCTCATGATTTTATTTAAAGTTGCATATAATAACCAAAATTGTGATTCAAAAAAAAAAAGTTTTTATAAAATATTATATATATGTATTATTAAAGTTATTTGGATAACTTGTTTTAAATATATTTATTTGTTTACATTTATCAAAATAATTGGATTTATCAATAATAATTACTGATATTGTTATTTTTTTTAGTTGTATTTTTAAATTAATTTCGTTAAAGTTTGTTATATGATGTATTAATTGAATTGAAGGCTTTTGCTATTAATTTGCACTTATAAAAAAATAGTAAGAATTTTACAATATTTTTTTCAGAATTTAGTTTCCACACAATTTTTATGTCCATGCTGTGCTATTAATTTGTGTGTAACATTTTAAAGAAAATTATTTTCTCTTGAAAGAAAGAAATTAAAAATATATAATGTTCCTGATGGAATGAAAAATTACCGCCAGTGTGATAATGAAGTGCTACTGCTTAGTTCTTATTAATATTTAATTACTCACAAGTTAGCATGACATTTGAGCATCATAAGTGACAGATTTCATTATGATCCAGGAATCTTTTGCTCTTGTGTTTATCATTCTACTGTTGTTCATAATTACCATACAGAGCATAGTAATTGCCCTGTGAAATTTAGTGCAGTAGTAGAGTGCCATATTCTGAAGCGAAAGCGCATCAGACCGCTTCCAATTCTAGCACTTCCAGTGCTCGAACTTCTTATGAACTCCCAAATAATAAAGTCATTTGATTATTTTATTTAGCACAAAATAATAATAAAGCATAGTTTAGTTTCTTATTTAATATAATGATTCAGTTATTTTTTATAAGATTTGACTTTTTTTTTATTAATTATTTGGAAATCTTTAATTAAAAACTTTACTTTAAACTTTGTGTGTATATATATATTGTTTTTTAAAGTATGTTTTTAATTGTTATGGTAGATCCAGATTTAAATGATACTTTTGATGACGAAATTAATGATCCAGAATATAACTTTTTGGAAGAAGAAGATAAACCCGATAAAGAAGATTTAAGAAATGATAGAGCTGTCCGCATTTCAAGTGAGTAAAATTTTGCTACTCTTTCTATCCATACATATATATAATAAATGATTGTGCAAATGTATTTTTAACATATGCTAATCAAAATTGAAGTTTGTATTTGTATGACTCATATCACAACATATTTGTTATGTATTCAGCTATGAAGCTGACTACCGACAATTACCACAAAATTATTAATTATCCCAAACGTTATTAAATAACAATAAGTACATTTATTTACATATTATAAAATGAGCTTACTTTGTAATAATAACAGGAAGGACCAACTGAGTTGTCTAAAATAATAATAACAATTTACTGTTCTCTCTCTAAAAAATTGACTAAACTCCTCTCAAAAAATTTTCATTAACGTCTCTCTAAAAAATTTATAACTGACTACTGATCTCTCTCTCTAAAAAAATTATGATTAACGTCTCTCTTTAAAAATTTATATGTGATTAAAAATTTTTTATTTATATGAATTTCAAAAAAAGAAAAATTGGAAATTTTATCTTAAAAAAATAAAGTTAAGTTTGATGTCATAAAAAATAAAATTATATATTATCTAATATTTTTGAAAAATAATTAAATAGATAAAAAATGGATCTATAATAGAAATAAGGTAAAAGATTTTTGTTTGTGATCTATTTTGTTTGTTTTTATTTAATTAAATTTTAACTTTTGATTTTTATTTTAAAATAAAAAAAATTTATTATTTATAAAAATATTATATAAATAAAAGAATGTATTTATATAATTTATAAATTTGTTTAAAAGAATAAAAAAAAATTTTTTTTTTTTAAATAATTGAATACTATATATATCTACAATATATATATATATACATCCATTAAGATTTAACTAAATAACGATCCATAATTCCTTTATATACACATTAACAATTAGCCCTGGATTTAAAGTTCTAAATCTTTAATGCTATAATCACCACCAAACAAACAAATATAGCCACTACAATAGTGGTGGACCTAAGTAAATACTAAAAGCTTATACTCATAATACTTAAAACACAATCCTAATTGAGCCTTCTCAGGCATACACAAAATAATAAAAAACTGGTGAGGTCTATAAACATTTTCCCTAGCCGGCTTTTTTTCATCTTTGGAGGCATAGCTCTGGGACACTTTCATTGTTGCAGAAAAGTTTAGGGCAACTTTCCCCTCAGCTTTTCTCAACGGTCTTTTATGACAGCAACAGCACATGATGAGTAGAGAAAAGCTGACGATGACGCTCTTTTGTTGCATACACTATTTATATTATTTTCTCATTGCTTGAATTCAGTGACAAATTCCTATCATTCCAATGTAAAAGTAAATCCATTTGCCTAATGCATTTTTACAATGACGATAAGGATACAGCTTCTAATTATGTCTGTTCGCCTTCCTCAGTAATTAGCTTCAAATATTTATTCTATTTGTTTTCTACTAAAATAGTTTAATAGTTCGATTTTAACAATACCCAGTTTTTTTGGTATTTTAAATCCACGAGTTATATCCGGCTTTGAAAATAATCATTTGGCATTATCTTTTGTCAATCTTTTATAGAATGCTTTTAACTTACAATGTTTATCTGTTTAAGTCTAATTTATCTGCAAACCAATCTTTCTTCATTGAATTACATATCTATTTGTATTTACATTTCCATTAATTATTAGTGATCTTTTTATTTGCTTTTTAAACTGGGTATGTATTTACATTTTATTACTGTTTTTTCTCTGAAGTAAAACTTAACTTTATAACTTATAGCTCTCGAGTTACTAAAGCCAAATATATTTTCTACAAAATATAGCAATATTCAAAAAAATTTCCTAAAGAACTTTGATACAATTTAGATTTAATTGAACAAAAATTGCTTTTCCTGGTACTTTAAAAATTAAAAGTAAAAATGTGACAAATACAGAAATTATTGGTGTGTGTTTGTGCATATGTTAATGTTTGTATGTTTAATACCAATCCAATTGTCTAATTTGGTATGGTTTTTATAAATATCTTATCATTTATAGATATTTATTTTCCTTTTGATATTAAACTATAATGAATATATTTATTGAAGTGATCATTTCATAGTGTATAAGTTGTGAAATAAATAATAGACATAGCAATAGGTAGAATAAAGAAAATTGTTCAGGAAGGAAAAGGTTAATAAAGTGATTTATTTAACCATATCTAAATATTTTTAGTCTTAAACATTAGTTATATATATGCAGGCTTAATTATGTTGTGCATAAATGTAAGTATAAAGTTGAACTTCTATAAACTTTTTTAATAAATAAAATCTAATTCACTTTAATTGTTATAATGATGGTTGAATAAAATTACTTTAGATTTTTTTTTTTTTTTTAATTGATAAAATTAAAAATAAAGACAAGGATTTTTTAAATCATTCTAAATGGCAGATTTTATTTTAATAAAACAGTGTCCAAAGAATTTTTAAAAGTAAAGATCTAAGAAGCTAACATTAAAATTTTTATTTTAAAAAATCTTTTGTTTATAGAGAAAATTAATATTATATTACACATTGATAACAAAATTGTTTACTTGGTTTTCAAGATAAAATTATAAATCTTTTTATAATAAGATTTAAAATAGTTTTAAAATGTTTATTTATTAATACCTTAAACATTTGGGTAAGCTTTCCAAATATTTAACTGAATTAAGTATTGTAAAAGCTTGACTGAAAATTATTTAAGAGAGAAATTTTTTTTATTTAGTTAATGAGTATCTATAGCTCAATCAAAAGCCTGTACAAAGCTTTTTTTAATACTTTGAAAGAAATAGATAAATATATATAAATGCAAATATTTAATTCATGATATATTAATATTAGTGTGAAATCTCAGAATTTTATCTTTTAATACATTTTAATATTTTGCTTTATTAAAATTGATGTGCATATTATTTATTAGGGAAGAGTGCATTCAAAGTTTATGTGTATATATGCACAGACATATTGTTTTTTACTTTTATTTTCAATCTTTTTGTAATTTTTAAACAAAAAAAGTTAATGGTTACCTTCAAAGTAAAAGTTACAACATACATCTTGTATGTGGGGGGGGAGACCTTTAGAACTAAACTTTAGTATTAGTCATAAGATCTCTTTTAAACAATTGTGCTTTATTTTCATGTAGCTGTTAATTAAAGTACTGCAATTGAGAATTGTAGGAAAATATTCAGTTGATTTTAATTGACCTTTTTGTTTTATTAATATTATAAAACGTTTTCTTTTCCAGAGAAAGAATTAAACGAACTTATGTCAGAACTTTTCGAGATGGCAGAACATGAATTATGTGAAGATGAAGAAGAGGAATTGAGTGAAATCTCAGCAGTCCCTTCTATTATTCCTGTAACTGACAAGTTAGTAGATGATAATTGTAATATATACATATGTATATGTGTATGTAAATACCTAAATATCTACTTTTACCAATCAAATTAAGTTAAAGAGATCTTAGGAAATCCCTTCTCCCACCTTTTTTTTTTTTTGTATTTTTTCTATTGATAGAATTATAGACATAGTAAATGAAGAAAAGCAGAATTCATGAATAATATTAATATCACATAGTGTTTTTTAAAATAGATGAGAGATTTCATTTAGACTAGCTAATTATTCCTGAATATTGTCAATAAAGTCTGTTAAAAATGTGCTAGTGTTGATTTATTTTATTTATCTTATTAGTATTTTTTTTATTAACAGTCTCCTTTCAACTTTCTTTCTCAGCTCTCATATGCTTCACCTCCCCAAAGCTTTTTCTAGTTCCTTTCACTCAATTATATAAATGCTATTCACAAATAAACAATACAATCATGGTATATTTACTATTATCCCTTTATAATTTTTTTTTTTTAAACAACAAAATGGTATTACTTTATTTTACAAAAAAAAAATAGAAAAAAAAATTTTTTTTCCCCTTTCCTTATATACATTTTCATTAAACTTTCCTATATTTAATTTTTTTTTTTACAAAAACATATGAGATCAGGAATAAATTATTTTGAATTATTATAATTAGATAGATTATTTATTGCCAATTTTTAAAATAAATAAATTACATTAACCTTAATATCAAATAATACTAAATTACTATTACATTAACTTTAAAAATATTTCCACTCAGAATACAGAAAAGAAAAATACAAAGTCAAAAAATATATAATTAATTAATCCTAACTTGGATACTTTTTGTTTATAATTTTCATACTTTTATTAATTCATAATTTTTGATGGGCTATATAAATTCTTCAAATTTTCTTTATAACTGCAGTGTTTATATATTTCTATATTGGAATCAATATGCTTAATGTAATAACATCTCTTAATTTTCTTATAAGTATGAAATTAATTCAACATCCTCACTATTGCTTTTTCTTTCTCTCTTTCCTTTCCCTTCTGGTTCACACATCAATTTTCTAGAGTGGCTGGAAGTTTGTATGGTCAGATTACACTATTCTTTTAAAGATAATTTTATATTACTTTCTAGTTGTTAATTTGTTTTGCAGTGCTGCTTTTCCAGAAAATATCTTGAACATAAAAGTTGACTCAATAGATGACATCTCATTAATCAGTGATAAAAAAATTTTTTATCAGTTTATATTATTTATTCTAAAGCAAAACTTATCTTCCAAACTTAATAAACTTGCATTGGAGAAATTTGAATAGAGTTCAGATAGTTTTTTTTAATGATCTGCAGAATTTATATTAACAAAAGGAATTATTAATGTTGTTGCTTTGCTTAACTGGATTAGCTTATTTATTCAAGCTTACAGTAGATCCTCTTAGTAGTCATGTGATTTTGATATCTGATATCTTATGAAGATGGATTTCTGTCATTATTATAGGACTTTCATGATAAATAAACTTGAATATTCCATTTGCATAAAAAGAAATAATAAAAAAACAAGTCCCATGGGAATTTCGAAATTTCTTACATCACAGATTTAATAACAATTTTGACTAGACATCAAACACAGTAAAATAATATCTCCAATAAATGTAAAAAAAAAAAAATATTACATTTTCATTATACCTTGACAAAGCTATAAAGTGGATTTTTTTTATTATGCAAATTTATATGATCTCTTACATTTTTATGATAAAAATTAATTCGGAGGAGAGCGTAATTACGTATTTATTATCCTCTGACGAATCTTAAAATTATCTTTTAAGAATTTAGTGTGGATTAATTGTGAACTAGATTTTGTTTAGATTGAAGTATAATTTTTTTTGTTCTCTCATGATATGCTATCTTTATGTTGATAATAATCTATTATTCTATTATATATATAATCTATAAATAAACATTATTTATTTAAATCCTCTCTAGAAATTTATTGTCTTATATACTGGAATGTTTGATTAAAAATCAAGTAGGACAAATGTTTCTATCAATCAAACCTGATGTTCCAAGCAACTGATGAAGTAGATTTCATTGACAGAAATACATGTTCTATAAGAGGTTTACTTGATTTTTCAGCAAACATTGTCATATAGAAGACTATACGCTTTTATAAAAAAAATGTTAATAAGTACATATTTATACAGTATTTAATTAATTAATATTTATCTTAGATATTTATTCTGATTATAATCAGTATTTAATATTATCTGTATTATTTGTATATTTTAATATTTTGAATAAAGTGTCTTTTATAATTAAATATTTGAAATTATTTATATGTAAATCATATTTTTTTCAAGTGCATATTTAATATAAAATATTTATTTCATTATTAATAATATATTTCTATTTTTAAAAAATAATATGTCTATGTAGATTGCCTGAAGTAAAGTCCAATGAAGAATTGAGTGAAGTTAAGGAAGCTATACCAGATGATAAGCAGCCTAAAGAAAAACTCTCTGATTCAATGGATAAACTACCAACAATGACTGTAGATGAACGGAAGCAGCTTGATGATCACTTAAGAAAAGTAAATCTGTTTTTAGTCATTTCTATGGATGGATTTTCATTTTTTGTTGATCCAGTTTTTTTTTAATATTATTATTAATCATAAATAAATCATTGATGAATCTATTTTTTGATTGGAATCTCTTCAGGTTTCTTTATGATATTTTGTTAATAGTTAATATATCATAAAAAATATAAAAAATTACATGATAAATGATGATAATAATAATATATAAATGTCCTACTTATGATGATCCTTATATATATATTGTAATCATATGTTTTGGCTCAAAGATAGTAGGTTTTATCCAGTGGATAAATGTGTAAAATTTTAAATTTTTAAATTGTAATAAGTTATAAATTATTGAAAAGTAGTGTGTAAACATTAATTATATATATTAAAAGGCTTATTGGATTATAGATTTTCCAATTAAACCAAAAGCACTCATAAATATCTTAAGACTGATGATTATTTGGACTGATAGTGCACTGGAAAGTCTGATAGAGTGGATATAAATCCCATAAACATTTTATCACATTGTTCCAGTGGCAGCTACTTTCAAATGTTGTTTTAATAGTATTAAAATATTATTGGGAAGCATATAAAATATTTAACACTTTATTTGTTGGTATTGTTAAACAATAATTAAAAATAAACAGCAAAATCAATTTATAAGTCTTCTAAATTTTTTTATAAACAATCTTTAAATATACTATATTTTAATGTAAATTGAAATGCATCAGTCTAGATGATTCTCACTAGAGGGATCAAACTTAATTTATTCACATTTTACAGTGATTGGCTCATTCAGAACCAATCCTGCCATGTAATATAAAGTATATAATATAAAAGTTTGTAGGGGGAGGGGGACTACTCTAAGAAATGTAAATGGAACAAGACTACAACTCCACTTCTGAAGTAAAAGAGAAGAAATAAACTAGAAAATAATAATTTTTTTTAAATTAATTGGGACAAAATTTCATAGATAGATGGATTTGAATACTATGGAGTAAACTCAATAACCCTGTGAAATCTCTACACTATTTTTCATCGATCTTGGATTCTTAACTTTGCCTACTGAAGGAAACACTGGAAGGACCGCTATTTGAATAAGTATTTGCAGAAACATGTAGCATTTGGAACGGAAAATAATACCAGAAAACGTAAGCAATTATTTTTGTTTTCTTTATTTTGATCAATTATCAGAACTAATCATAACACAAAAGTTATTTAGACTGAAAAAAAAAAAAGAGATTAAAGTATTTTAATTTTCGCACTACCATTAATGCAGCATTAAGCAGAAAAATCCGTTTGTATATAAATTTTCAAGAAAATATTCTAAATCATTTTAAGAAAAGTTTCAAGAAATAATGAAGAAATTAAAATTTCACTTTAAATCATATAAAATAATTAGTTTGAAAAGAAAAGTGCATAAAGTATTTTTTATTTCATTGGGGAAAGAAATCGTCTGCTCAAATATTCCCCGGGAAGCAGTCACGTATATATATTATTAATAATTGCTTACTATTAAATCAATTCTGCTTAACATTCTTAAATATGAAATAAATTGCCAATAATAGTGAATAAAGAAATATTGATTTTTTTTTCTTGATTATACAACATATAAAGTAATAATATTTTAAGTGTTTAAAATTACCCAGATTATTTAAGATTGTAACAATTACTGTGGACGGGAAAAACAAAGTAAACAAAATTCATAAATGATTTAAAAGTTTATTTTCAAAGATCGTAATAAACTGATTATAATTGTGCTACATTTGGAAAAATATATGTTACATATTAATTAAAATCGCTTAGAAGATCGTATTTATAATTAAATAGATTCTTCTCAGTATAACTTAAAACATCATAATTTGCTGATAAAAGGGAAGTGAAAAAAATATTTATTTATTTTATCGTTAGTGAATAACTTGCAACGTGATAATATTTCAAACGGTTTTAAAATCACCCAGATTATTTAAGAGTATGACAGATCGTCGTGCAGATGAAAAAAAAAGAAGAAAAACAAAAATAGACAAATCAATAGATATTAATTAAACCTATTTTAAGTGACTTATTCTCGAAAATGTTTTAATATTGCTTCAGTATGCTTACATTAGTACACAAACCGATAAAGGATTTCTATTGCCATTGGAGAAATGTTTGAATTTTGTCTGAAGATGTTAATATTGAACCGGATAACCAAAATATATATATTACTCAGGAATGTTTGCTTATCATATCCGTTTTCATGTTGTTTTACTTATAAGAACGAATCAAACTTCGATAAAGTCCAATGGTAGAAAATGTAATGTTTGTTTAGTTTGTTAATTGCTATATATAATATTGTAATGTGTTTTTTTTTTCTTTCATGTGTTATTCAGGTATTAGGTTTTTTTTATATATATATCAGGGTATAGAATATACTAAGTAATGATGTAGCTGTGTATAAAGTTATATACATTTATTATCCATATTTATATTATTTTCCCAATGAAGGGAAAGCATAATGTTAAATATTATTTGTCTGGGAAGAAAGAGAAATGTTTATCTCTTTCACTGCTAAAACAGATGTTAATATTATATTGAGGAGGGGAACAAATAGACCCAAACTGGTCAAAAATATACACATAATGATACCATTGTTCTATTATATAAAATAATTTAATAAGTATTTTTTTTTATTATTGCTTAATTTGGCTTATGAACAGGAATGTCCGCTTTAAATACAAAATGTAGTTTAATCCTCCTTGTTTACGTGTACATGGCTTGCTATAATAAAAGGTATAATTATTATTTTGAAATAATTAAAGGTTATTTTACTGATATTGGTGGTCTGTTTATAAAACATTAACAGTCTCTGCAATGTGCAATGGAATATTTATGTTTCCACTTAGATTATTAGTGTTGTTTTACCTTGCTATTGTATTGATTAGAATTTGTGATAGATTCTAGGATGAGTTTGGGCTACATATAAGAGCCTTAGATATAATAATAATTAATATTGTACATGGGATGATGAAGAATTCCCCATTGTGGATTAATATGAGAGGATGATATTGTTGGGGCTGATTAAGAGTTTGTGCTTAGAGCATAGTTAAGCCTAAGAAGAAAAAAAGATAATCCCATGGTCTGAATTCTGTTTTCCAGTGAAGAGGCACTGCCCACACTTTTAATACCTATGAAAAGGTATCAGAATTGGCCATATTCTTATACAACTATTATGTTGTTTCTTGATATACAACTATCATGTTGTTTTGTAGAGCCTCCTTTATTTAGATCCCTCAAGAAGTTAGAGTTAGTTTTCCACCGTGTATGGTGAAGATTAGTATTCATAATCCAATGGCAAGGATAAAATAAGTCAGCTTACGGGACACTGGTATATCCATAGTGTTTGTTTAATTGGGATAGTGTCTTAATGATGATGTGTAATCTTCATCAGTTTATAAACAGACCAACCAAAACTTACTAGTGTTTGTAGAACTTCTACATAAAAGAGCAAGGTGTGTACATGGACAATGTGGATTGGTTTTCAACAAGTAGGTATTTACTGATGAATTAGTAAGATCAGTCAATTAATAAATGGTTAAGTTGTAGACATAGTGAATGTTTTTGGTGTCATGTGTGCATTTAACTGATGATGTTTGCCCCACATCAATGCAATGAAATTTTTTTTATATAGTAAATTATAATAAATTATTACTTGTATTGGAATGTGATAATTGCCCTTATCATATTCTAATAACTCAAACAGCTACAGTTTGATATAATAAATTGTAATTTAGAGGTTTTTTTTTTTTTATATTTAAAAGTTGTGTATATCCAAAGGATATTAATACATTTTGTTTGCAATTTCAATGCTAAGATAGCTCAAATAAGTTTAACTGTCTTAGTCTACCTGATAGAATAATAAAGAAACATATCCAAAATGTTTGTCATATTAGTTGGTCATTACTTACCACATCATTAATTTCCATCCCTAATTTTGGAATGGATTTATCTTGTTTCGTGTAATGTGTCTGAAAGAGACTTGTACATAATGTAAATAAATATTGTTGTGCTAAAAATTTATTTAGTTGTCAGTATTCTTATTGCTAATCAACACACCCACACATTATTATTGTTATTGCTATCGACAGATCCTGTGATTATAGGGAAATTGTCATCAATCAATATTGTAAAAGTCACTATATGTAGGTATATCAGAATAATTGTGTTAAGCCCTATAATTTATGAGTATATCTAGGGCATCCTAACTTAATAATTAAACATACTAACCTAAAGAATATTAGTTTAAGTGATATACTAAAAGATTAAAAACCTAATATTGGTTTGATCAGTTCATTTGAATCCACAGATCTATCATTCACTGGTCTTGATCACCTTGTTTCTAATTAATGGAGAAAGAAAGTTGGAAAGCTATTGCATTTAGCTATTGAAAAATTACTCTTACTTATTGAAGCTTAAAGTTTAGCATAGTTAGGGAATTTATAGAATTTATTTGAAATTATTGAATATTGTTTAGTAATTCAATTCAGTATTAAGAGCTATTTTGTGTGTGGTATGCTTGGGTAGTGGCAAAATCCCTCTCACTGACCCAAGTGTATCTTGTATTTCACCCTTTAAGCTATGTGAACCCTGAGAAGGATAAGTTATATCAATTTGTGATAGGATTTGAATTTAGGGTAAATTTGTATCCAGTTAATTATTGTAATTAGAGTGGAATTGTGTTACATTCACCGTGAGATATAAGGTCAACCAAACTTTAAAGTATCTATTACTTCTTTTGACTGAAATGTATAGTTGGTTTTGACTTTATGGTGAATATTCTGGTCTTAGTAAGCTTAGAATCTGTATTTTATTTAATTGTCTTATTATTATTTAATTCAATATCAAATTTAGAGTTCTGTGCATAATCTTTCATCATCATCATTCCTCTCATCTGTCATTTCAATCTTTCTTTATTCTCTTTTTTCATCCTAATTCATTATCCTAATTCACTCATCATTCATTAGCTCTTATTCCATTCTCATCTTAATCATCCATTAACTCTTACACATCTTCATTCTCAGACTCATTTTATTTTATTATTTAATTATTACTTATTTTCATCATTCATTTAATCATTTACATCCTCATTTACTTATTGCCTAATTTATACTTCTAATTTCATATTGATTCCATCGATCTAATTATTATTTATTTATTAGTTTGACAAATATGAAGTTTATTTTATAATTTCTTTTGCTATCTGCTTGTTTGTGGATTTTGAGGCTAGCTTGACCAGAAATTATTAATCACCTTGTGATCTTCTCTCAGATTATAGTTTCATGTGAGCTTAGCTAATAAAGAAATCATCTTTAGTTTATCATTTATTTTAGGCATATATTCTAGATTAGCTGTAGCTAGGAAGGTTACAGAGAAAGATATGGTTTCCAAACATATAAATTGGACTAGTTAGATTAGTGGGAAAGGCAGTTGGGATTATGGCACTCATAAATGTGTAGGCCTGATTGTCCAATGATCAGAGGAGAAGGTTACAATATATATATTGTAATGGTCAATGAGCCGACAACACATAAATCACCGCCAGGATGACTTCACCACCACAACTCATTCCAACCTACATACTATTTTATTTATTTATTGATTTTTAGGTTTGGTGATCAGGGAGAGGTAGAGACTCTTAAAATTAGATTACAACTATATGACTTCCCTGTGGCAAAACAAGACACCCAATGCAATGTATTTATAAAATACAAGCACATTATTAATATTAAAATTACAAACAAATAAACAAAAGAAATGACTACCGCTTAATTAGGTTGCTAGACTTATAAGTTTGTGGAATTACATTAATTGGTGATTACATATGTAAAAGTTTCAAAATATAACGGATATATAAATAAGGGACCTCGGATGATGAACACCTTTGATCTTTGGGGCAGATATCCGTCAAGAAGATACATAATAATAAATGAAGCAAGATAAGTTTAATTAACTTTAGAAAAATATGGTTAAATAGATAAATGCATAACTCTCATGATCATGACCAATAAAAGTTGAAATATCAAGCTTTAATATACGCAAAGGATAAGAAAGGCAGTACTGAGTTGCTAAAGTAGTAAACAGTCCAACAAGAAGGCAATGATGGGAATATATTTGCTTTTGCAAAGTTAGATTCAAAATTTTATACAATAAATGGGTTATTGCATGAAGGAATGAGCATCTTCATATAACCCTAACTAACTCTCATTAATGGGCAGGAACAACCCACTGCACTGGTAACAAGACAAGAACAAGACCCTCCAGGTCTGGAAAATGAAAGGAATGTTCACACATTTGCATGGAATATAGACATATGGAACTCGTCAAATTAAATCTTCCGAAGCAGGGATGCCTGCTGAAAAAACGCAATAAAATAATCATGAAATTAAATAACCCAGTAATGCCAAATTTATAAAATAATAACTATTTGGACTTAAATTTAAATAAAATAAAAACGTAAATGGTCATAGCATAAGTTTATAATATATGAATATCTATTATATGAGGCTAAATCAGGGCCTATGCAGTTATTATATATAATAAAAAAAAAAATTTATAAGAGATTACTTCCTGTTTAATTTGAGATCCGCCCCATAGGTCTTATATATAGACGGAAATATCGATATGATAGCCTACAATGATAATATATTAAACTTTTGAATTAAAAGTTTTAAAGAGTAAACTATCGTATCGTTCAGTATACAGATATATTTATCAAAAGAAAAGAAACGAAGTTTTAACTTTCAACTTCAAACTTTAAATTTTATTTTAAAACTGCAGGTTGTTTATAAATCATCTGTAAACAGTATACATATATACTTGTCTCTTCTAAAAAAAATAAAGTTTGCTTTTCACATTTTAACACGATCTTAATTTTTAAATTTGAAAGTTTTATGTAAACCGTTGTAATTGGGCTAATGGGTAAATGTCATTTTTTGAAAGAATAGATTTTAAATAGGCAAATTTAAAATCGCAAATATTAGAATCAGTGAGTAGGGATTTAAATATCTTGCTTTTATTTAATTACTGAACTTTTCTTTAGATACCGTCAAATATTTTAATCATTGAAATATTTTACTAAATTTACTTCTGTCTGATTCTTAAACAATAAGTCTAGCAAAATTTAAGAAAGATCGAGTATATATATTGCAATAGTCGATCTTCCTTACTATGTACAATTAATTAAATAATGCAATAAAATATCTAAATAATACGATAAGAATATTTTATATAGTACAAAAAGAAACACGCTTTAAAGAATGGTTAATAAATAAATTATTTAAAGCAAAGAAAACATTTTCAATCACACTAGAGAGACTTTTATCATTTACCGGATACTTTCAATAGTCTGTGGCATTATATATTGGTGGCTTTCTTTTGATGGTGACAGCATAGTATGTCAGCACTTTGGATGGTCAATTGTAGGCAAGGACTTGATTGGCCTAGCATTCTATAAGCCTAGGGAAACCCTGTATTCGGCTTCACCAGTGATGGCCAGAGAAATTGTGGCAATCTACTCACTCATAGCTTGATGTAATTTAACAATAACTTCACAATAACTCTTCCAGAAGTTTACAATAATAATAATCTTTTCTACTTTTTGCCCTATATATATCTCAAAACAAAGCCATCCAGATCTTTCCAAATTAATTAATTAATTTAAACTTAAGGAGAATTATTTTCTTTATTATCCAAAAGAATCTTACTGATTATAATCTTAATGAATTTAATTTGAAGTTTTACTAATTGCATTTTTTAATTAAATTCCGAATGTGTTTTGATTTAATCTAATCCCCAATAAGTATACATATTTCTTGTCACCTTTTATTGTAATGACAATGCTATAATAAATCTAAACTCTAAAATTAGAATTTAGTACCTACATTCTTTTAATATCAATTATTATTTTAATTAACTAGAAAGTTAAAATTTCTTTGCTGATTTGAACCCCATCCTTTTTCATACTTACCAACTCATAATTAAATTTCATAATAAAATTTACATTTTAATAATAAAATTACATTTTTTTGTACATTATATTTTTTAAAATGCCTTAATATTTTTAACTTAATAGCAAAATATATATACATGAAGCACATATATATACACATGTATATATATGTCTGCTTCAATATATATATATGAAAATTGAAGTGAAGATTCTTGTGGGCAAAAGATATATTCTATAATAATTCATGGAAGTTTTCAAGAATAAGTATATAATTTTATATATATTTTAATATTCCACACAGTTGTACTCAAAAGCTATTGTAATATATATATTTGCATATTTTTGATATATATACTATATTTAGTTAAATCTAATACTAATTTAAGTGGAGGTTTAATTACAAAATTGTAACTACTAACATTTATGAATTCTAATTTTATATGTTGTTTTTTTAATATATATTTTTTTTGTGTGAAAACGTTAGATTATTATTTTTAGTTTAATGGATATCAATTTTTTTGTATTAGTACAATTTAAGTTAGCTTTAATGTAAACATAAATGAATCTTTTTTTTTTTTATGTTGACATTAGAGCTTTTTAAACAATGTAAAAGTCTTTATATATTAGTATGGTTTAAATTATTGATTGCAATTTGTATACACCTGGGTCTCTTTTTACGCA
Source organism: Epiperipatus broadwayi (assembly GCA_028023455.1). Taxonomy (NCBI): domain Eukaryota; kingdom Metazoa; phylum Onychophora; class Udeonychophora; order Euonychophora; family Peripatidae; genus Epiperipatus; species Epiperipatus broadwayi. Next base: position 426,674 of record JAQFVV010012593.1, read on the forward strand.
GACTTATTTAACACGATTTTGAAATTACGCGATTCGTGTTTCACCGGAAGTCGATTTCCGATAATGCGCTATTACTTTAAATAATAAATTTCGCACACTTACGTTATATTGAAAGTAATAGCACATTATTGGAATTCGTCTTTCATCTTAGTAATTTCAATATTTTCAATGCTTTATAATAGTAAGATTTTATGCAATAATGAAATTAAAATCATGATTTCCACATTTTATGTATACACATATTAAATTTTACTGGATTATAATGTAAATTTGTTCAAACATTGTGTGTGCTAATTTTGCATTTTAAATCACATTCTGTTTTTGCTTTTTAAAAAAGAACGTAATCAATTATTATTTTCTTATTAATGACACTAATCATTAAAGTGCTCTTAAATTCCAACGAGAGCTAAATGATTGTATGTCTGGATATCGCGAGCTTCATAAACAATTAATAAAATCATCGTCTCAAAGATTAATTACATTGTCACCAGAAAATCATAATAATTAAAACGTGTATTAAAAAAAATGTAAATTACTGTACTGTAAATTATGCATAAAAATATATTATTTTGAATAAAATTAAATATTATAGTTAAAAAAAGTTTGTCTTGTATCAATTTTTTTCAAATTTGAAATTTTTTATTAGTCATATTTTATTTCCTTATTTTTTTTTTTTGCGCGAATTGTAAAGTAATTTTACGTTGGTGCTTTGCTTTTACGTGAATTTTGAAAAATCACAGACTGCATCCCCCCCTTTTCAATGTAAGTTACATCTATTTTTGCGCGATTTCGTTTGCGCATGTTTTCTGAGGAACCTATCTATCGCGTAAAACGAGACCCAGGTGTATATATATTATATTAATATTTGTACAAATGCAATATTTATGATGAAATTTTACAACAAAACTCCATGGTAAGGTTTAAAACTATCTTGATTAGAATTATTAAATACCTGAAAGAAATATTGGTTTGCTCTATTTTCTTACCATGCCATGTTAACCTGACTGGAAAATTTCATTAAAATACATGTTGATGATCAAATAAAGCAGTTAACTTTTTGGAAAAAAAAAAAAAAGTTGATGTTTCTGTGAGATCACAATCACACCATTGCAAGAACAAACTTTAATGAAGGTATGTTGTGAACATATTAAAACATTAGTTGTTTTATTTGACTGTCAACATGTATTTCAATATAAAAGTTTTCAGTCAGGCCCATATGGAACAACAAAGAAATAGAACAGATCAATATTTTTTTCAAGCATTTAATAAGTATAATCAATATAGTTTTAAATCATATTCATGGAATTTTCCATCAAATAATTATTACTATTTTCTAATTTCAAAAGATGAATATCTCTCCAAATTTCATCCAGCTTCTTCCATCTATAATCTCTCTTTTACATGTTACTTAGAAGACTTCTTTATTTTCTTCATCTATCTCACACATGGGTTTTGTTCAGGCCTTTTACAGTTTCTTAGAATTTTATTTTAAAATTTTAATTGTTCCATCATAGCTTTATTTCAGTTTTTTAATTCTCTTAATGATGTTAATGATATCAGGTTGAACTCTCAACCATATGTTTCACTTTTGATTTAAACATATATCTAAATGTCAGATCCATAAATAAGATCTGATAAAACATATCTATTAAAAAAACTTCCTTTTTCAATTCATGGACATATTTTTTTTTAATAATATTTCTACCGAAAGCATTCCATTCAAGTTTATTTTAATTCTATGATTATTTTAACTTATTATATTTGCATTTGTATTAATAATCGGTCTAAGATATTTGTAATTATTAAGTTCTTCTATAGAGGGTAATTAAAAACAAAAATCTTTATTTTCTTCTTTTGAGATAATTCATTGAACATTGCTTTTGTCTTTTATCCTTAGTACTACTTTCTTTCAACTGTTAACTCTTGCAAAATTTTCTGAAGCTCTTAAGTATTGTTTGTAAAAACAGTCATATCATCTACAAAATCTAAATGACTTAAATAATATCCCTGTAGTTTTATCCTCTTTTCTTCCATAATATATAAAATACTTTTTGTAAACTTTCTATAAAACATTTTGGAGATTTGGAATAATCTCGTCTTACATCCATATCAATATTAATCTTCTTAACATTATCGTATGTTGCATTTTGATATTTTTTTCAGAATATGACTATTGAGTTTAATCTTGATAGTCCAAAGCTTTAATTGCTATAGAAATCCTGATAGAGTCAAATACTTTTTTATAATCTACAAATCCAAAATATAATAGCAACTCGTATTCATTGAATTTTTCTGTAACTTATCTCAATGTTTGATGTGGTTTACTCACATAAAATTCTTTAAATCCAACTTGTTTTTTTTTTGTTGTTGTTGTTGTTGGTTTGATACCAAAGGTTGTACTAGACTAGTTGGGATTACCTTGGTAAAGATCTTATTGTAGTATCTTCTCTTAAACTTTCTTCATTATCAATATTTCTTATGAATTTTCAATTATTTGGTATATCTTTATCATTTTGATATAATTCTGCCAACTGTATTTCTTCACCAGATTCGTTTCATTGCTTCTTGGACCTTTTTTTTTTTTTTTGCTTGCTTGCTTGATTTATTTATATGTCTTATCTCTTCATTTAAAATATTTGGTAATTCAGAAGATGTTATAAGTGTGGGGGTTACTTTGATTTTTTGTTATTTATTATTGTATAATTCTTTGTATTCAATGCGCTTTAAAATTCACAATAATCAAGCATATTTTGCCGATAGAGGGAACCTTCCAAACCGCGACAAAAGATAATGACTTTTATAAAGATAAGAGTGGCCAACTTATCTTTAACCTAAATGTTCATTTAAATAGGTAAATCTGAAGCATCTTGATTTGGAAGCGTGAAGTAGTTGTTTTCTCCTCTGTTTAAGTTCACTATTTCCTTTACAAATTAACCTATGCGAAATCTTGCTCTTATCTTTATAAAAGTCATTATCTTGTGTTGTGGTTTGGAAGATTCCCTCTATTGGCAAAATATGCTTGATTATTGCGAATTTTAATGCGCATTGAATATAGGTTATTGCCTGTTCAAACTATTTGCATAAGCTTTCTGTGCACTCTATAAATTAATTACTACTCTGTATAATTCTTTGTAAAATATTTCCACACATCTCATGATATTGCTAAAACAATTTTTCTTTCAATAACAAGATGTTTTATATTTTTTGAATTTTTTTCTCTCTTTTATAGCATTCATTGCCAATTCACAGTTATATTTTTTTATAGAATTCCAAACAGTCAGTGTTTTTTCATTTTTAAATATTTTTGTATTTCGTTTTTTCTTCGTAAATTGTCTTTTTTCAGTTCAAAATTTACTGGAAAAATGCTACAATTTTGTTGTCTTTATAGTAGTTTTTACTAGAATATCAGTTATATTTTTATTGATCTGCTAATCTCTTAAAATGATTTTCAACTCCTAATTTAAATTTATTTGAGTGTTTTTAAACATTAGCAATATCATTTGTTAATATTATCTTTCTTAATAGTTACTTTTTGTCTAATTTTCATCAATATGCAATTTTCTAACTGATCTCTTAGTCAAAATTCAATTCAAATCTCTATACCATTATTTGTATGTTTTCATGACCTTTTCATTCAGTGTCTTTCTCAAAGAAATTTATAATATAGTTTGTTTTTTTCTGGCAGTTTCATAAATAATATGTCCTTTTTATTTCTGTTTCTGTAGCTACATTTATCCACAGCATATTTCTGTCCTATTTCATTTCTAACTTTTAAAATCTCCCATGACAATTTTAAAGAGTTGTTTGATGTTATCAAAATTATTTTCCACATCTACATAAAAATTTTCTACTTCTTCATCACAGTGAGGATTTTGGGGGGTAAAAGACTGAATTATCTGTATTTGATATATTTCATTACATTGAATAATTAATTTTGCCTCTTTGTCTGATATACCATAAATCATAATATTGTTTTTCAACTTTTTATTTATAATGAATCCCACTCCATTTTTTCTTCTAACTTTACAAAGTTCAACAATGGTTTGTGTAATATTAAACATTTTTTTCCACTTTGTGAAGTGGTTCCTTAACTTGAAATTGATCCCCGGTGATATTCTTAGCATCTGTCCTTTGTTCATCATCTTTAAAAATGATCTATATTTACTTTCTGCCCATTGTTTTAGCTGATGACTTAAAGCCTCCTGAGATTAAGAACCATAATTTAGTTTTAACTGTCATAATTATAAATATCTAAAAAATGTTACTCATTCACACATTTATTCTGCCTTTCACAAAATTCAACTGATCTTTAAGTAAAGAACAATCAGATAACTGAAAAAAAAAAAAGTTGTGTGGTTTTTTGATCTTAAATTCAGAAGTAAAAAGCTAGTAAATTCACCATACTGGATGATACATACTTGTGTGTAACCCATCCATTTTTATTTACTATATAACAACAAGAATGTATGGAGTAGATCTTAGAAATTGTTCCTAGTCAGTTCCCTTAAAGTCTTAAAAATAAATCAAAGAGTTTGTTTCTGTAGCTAAATAATTATAAACATTCACACACACACATGGAAGCAATAAAAAATGTAAACTATCTAGAAGAAATATATAAATAAATAAAATTACATTTCTCGTACCTATTCGAATATGTCAGGCAAGGGATGACTGATTTTCATCAAAAATACAGCTGGAAAAAAAAAGTGTAGATTAGTAATTATATTCTATTTATATATATTGTAACGAGCACAGACGTTCGTTACATTGTTGTTTTTTTAATTTATTAAACATGAAAGTAAATTAAAAAGTTCGCATTTAAAAATTTTCTTTTAAAATTAAAAATTGAAATTAAATATCATCTTAAACTCTTATATATTAAATCGCACAGATAATGAAAAATTATTAAAATAAAACTTTATTAAAGAAAAAGTATTTTTAAAACTAAATTTTAAAAAGATTTGGAGATGAAATTATATCTTTAAATTTATCTTTAAATATATTTGTGATTTGGAAAACAGGTTAATTAATCAGAAATGGAAATGATTGTTAATTAGTTAAATGTAAACCAGCCTTCGGCATTTAAATGTAAAAACACCGGTCAGATAGGAAAACAATAGAAACTGTTAGCAAATAAGAGGAAATCCCTATGGAATTGGACCGCAGCGAAAGGACCATCGCATCGGTGACGTAATGTAAATTCAATCCTTGACATTAATATAAAAGGAAAATTTGGAAATTATTAATCAGGGAGTTATTGATGATTATTACGATGTAACAGCTAGGTGTTAGTGCTGAGGGGATTGAAAAAGACGCACAGCTTCAATCCCTTCAGTTCTGCTAAGAAAGGAAGAAAAATGAACCATCGTTTCTACATTGAGGACCAACTACACTAAAAAATCTCCGGATGGATAAATAAATCGGCCAACAGGATACCAATCTTCGGACGACGTGGGAATTCACGTTCAAACGGCAAGGAATATATGAAGATGAACTATTTAAATAACCGTAAGAACTTTAAAATTTATGAACCGTAAATTAAAAACTTTCCAGATTTAAATAATTGCAATATTATTCTATCTGACCAACATTATTTATTAATTAGTTCTAATTTTATTTAATGTATTTATTTTGTAAAATCATTTCCATTTATTTATTTTTTGTTCTTTAAGTTTTATTATGATTTTTGTTTTCCGTTAAATTAATTATAAAAATGTTAAACTTAAGTCGGGCGTGAATGGCTGTATAGATTTGTAAAGTTATATTAGGGGAGGGTAATCTTAGGTTATTTATGTCGTTGTTAGATTGGGTCAATGGATTGGATATATTGATGTAGTTAGTAGATGTAATCGGAGATTCGCTACTGGCAGAATCGTTTATATATACGCCGCACTCACCCGGTTGCCTATGGAAGGAATTATAAGACGGAGAACGCAGTTCCTTTCTATGGAGTTTTTTTTTTTATTGTTCTTCTCGTTAGATAGATGTAATATTCCTATCTGATTGAGAGTCAATGTCTTTTCTTAATTCTTTTGGTGCTGCCGTATTTCGTATTACATTGAATACATCGATATATCAGATGGATTGATGCCAGTTTGACTGCGAATTTTAGCCTAAGGTTAAATAGGGATAGAATATTTTAATTTCAATGCAAATCTATGTAGTATTCATACTCGATTCTAAATAAAAATGCATTAAATTTAAGTTGTTTATAGACGCTTGCATGGATTGTTTATCGGTTAACTATGTTTGCGTTTTCATATTTGATCAAAATATATAGACATTCGATAAATAATGATACCTTACGGTGAGTATCTAAAATGTATTTATTCGGATGTCTTTTAAGTTATTGGTGACAATGCAAGTATCTTATGGTGAATACTATTGGGTTACATATAAATTTCCCTCCGCAATTGTCAGTAATCAATAATTTTATATTTTGGTCGCTTATGTTTACTTTGGAATGTTTTTAACCGTGTAATCTATGTAACCATCTATAGCAACTTATTATAACAAGCTTTTATAATCCCATCTGTGCGAACTTAATTAAAATGTAAAATTAGAATGTAATAGTAATTAAAGGTAAATTAAAGTCAAAAATCAAAGTTAAAAAATAATGTTAAATGTTAAAATGTAAAACTAATAATAAAATAATTTTAAATCTTATATATATGTGCATAAATAAATGTTTGTATGCTAATTACTGACAGTGGCTTATTTTATTTATTTTTTTAATGTTGAAATCTAATTAGATGAGATATGATATTATTAAATCTCTGCTACTCCCTGAGCTAGTGACATGGGCTAACGACCGGAACCAAAATATTTAAAAAGAAAATTTTTTTTTTTTTTTTTGACTTACGTATCTGCCTACTTTATAAATTTTTCTAGGTTGAAATGCCTAGATGGCGCCCCATAGTGCAGATTACGGTAAGTCGCTTTCTCCGGATCGTTACAATATATATATATATAGTGCTGCATATATATATATTTTTTCCCCCTGTAGTTTAAGTTATTTATATATGTTTTGATTTAAAAAATTTTACAGTGCAAGTAATTTCTATAGATTACTTATAGTATTAATTTGTATTTTCAGTTTTAAAATTAAGTAACTCTCAAGAAAGTGAATTTCTTTCGTGATTTTTATATTATATTATTTGTAATTATAGCTTAAACTAAGTTAAAGAGATAATTTCTAAATGTCTATTTTATATTTATTAAATTTAAGGATTTTAATAATTTTCTAATAAATATATAATGGCACTTTATTATAAGAACAAAACGGGAATCAGATGTTCTGCAACAATTATTACTATGTGAATTAAGCCTTTTTTATTTTTCTCATGTATATAGTGGATTTGGCTATAAACCCACTTTTATTTCTTTTACGACAACTCTGCCAAAAGTTTCTTTATTGTAATATTATTTTATTAACATAATTAATTAAACATTTATAAACACTATTAAAAAGTAATTTTAAAAAACAATAATATTAAAGTGAAGCAATTACAGACAGGAGTTTATTCAACAATTTTTTACATAATCCAATATAAAAATCTTTACTATTTGATTCATTAAAGCATAAGTTTTTGAACAATATTTTCAGAGAATTACCAAAGTCTATATTATTGTTATTCAACTTTTAAAAAATCACATTATTTTTTCATTAATAAAGGAAATTATTTTCTTTTCTGCTTTCTTTTTTCTGTATAAAAGATATTTTCTACTTAGACATGTTTTATAAAATGTTGAAGAATAGCTATTACTTAAAGCAATCTGTTGTAAGTTTTCTTATCATAGAAAATATCATAACAATTTTAAATTCAAGCTGTTGTATATTTTCAATTACTTATCAGATTTATTTCTCTGAGTTTGCTTCATCTGTATGTAGACACATGTGCACTCATACATACTTTTTGTACATTCATTAAAATGTCAATAGAAAAGATTATATCATAGAAAGAATATTATGTGAGAATGATTTTTAAGAAAATTTCTAAAGGAAAAAAATAATATGTTTGGAATTATATCCGGATAAAAGAAATAATTTTGTTTTAAATAAAAATAATAGCTAAAATATTTTACAATTTATATTTACTTATTTAATTTTTCCTCACACTAAAATGTATCCTATATCTGACTAGACATAATATAAATATTATAATTGTACTTTTTTATTTCTGTACAGGGGTGATGTATCTTATAATTATTTAATATATTTAGATATTAATATAGTCTTAATGAATAAAAGAACATATCGGGCTAGCAAATAATAATAATTGAGATGAATAAAGACTCTTAGCTATAAAATATAGTTCAAATTGCAAAGGGATTTTAATGAATCCAAACCATATTTTGAAAGAATATTAAATGTTTAAATATTCTTTATCATATTAATAATATTTGAGACTATTTAATTTTCAGGGATTTTTTTTACAGAAATTTGTTACCAATTATAAAAACGTATAAAATATCCAACTATAAATGACTGGTAATGAATGAGATAATCCACAATGATTAATTTAAAAAATAATTAACTAACAAAATGAAATTTACTTAATTTAATGATAATAACAAAATAAAGTGATAAATATTATTTAAGTAAATAAATATTTTATCAAATTGTCTATTATTTAATTGGCATATAATAAGATACAATGTTCAGTAAACTATTTCTAGAATTGTATTATCATGTGTTGCAAACAATTCACAGAAACCGAGATTGGTTATATATATATATCAGTGTAATATCACTGACTTTAATATGATATATTTTGTTAGCAAACTTTTGATAATATGCCTGGTTCATTCACCACTTTATAAAGCTTTATATTTATATTTTACAATCACGTGAATAAGCTTTCATTAATAATATTTTACATACTTACAAAGTGATTATTTCAATAGATATGATATACGGTAAGACAAGTAGGCAGACTCTCACTTAAATTAAATAGGAATGAGAATAATGACTTCCCATACATATTATTAATGGTTTACCATAATCTCTTTTTATTACAAAATATATACACATATACTGAATGACACATATACATTCTAATCTTGATATTTAAATAAGGGAAATGAATTTACCTGATAAATCCCCTCTTTCTCTCTCTTTGTAAGAAATGTCAAAATAAGCATAGTATTTATTAGTGATAATAAAATTTATTCATGAGCAAATATAAAAAATAAAAAAATATAGTCTATTATTATTTCAGTCTTTCACTGAAACCTCACAATGTTTCATTATGTGTAATTTATATATATACAATTTATATATCTATTTCAAATCTGTGCATTCCAATTTAGAAATATAATCATTGATGATTGCTTTTAAAGTTAATCCAATATCTTATATTGTATTTAGAATATTTTATTATGAATTCCAATTGTACATTAATAATGAGTTGCTTATTTTTCATGTGATTTTATGAATTTAGATTTTATTGCTTAATTTAATATTTTTCCCACCAAGAGACGAATTCAATTTTGATATTATTGTATATAGATTTTTCACAGAAGAAGGTTGAGTAACTTTTACAGATGAAAGTTTTATTATTCATTCAATCTTGTTCATTATGGTTCACAGTAAATTGTAAGTGTATCCATTAAAATTATAAGCTTAAATTGTTAATATGTATTAAATAAAATTCAGTGTTTGTTTGTTTTTTTTTCTTTTTAAGCAAAAAAAAAAAAGAAAGATATTCTATAATCCTATTTCTTTAGTATGTTGCCATAATATTGAACCTCATTCAGGATCAAATTAATTTCTTGTTAATTCATTTAATTTTTTTTCGAATAAAGTGCTCTTTCCTGTGTTAAAACATCTTTACAAAATATATATAACTTTGTAAGACAGAATACAAAATGTATTTAAACTACATAAAAAAAAGTCTATTATTTATATAGCGCAGACTATATATGTAATATTATAAAGAAGGAACAAACTTTTAGTTATGCAGTTTGTTTTTTTATAAGATTATATCAAAAAAAAAAAAGAAGTTAACATCCCTTCTTACTCACTCATTTTATATAGATTAACTAATTGCAATCGTATACAATAATTAAAATGTTGATGATTTATATCTTATATTTATATATTATCTCATTTGTTACATCATTATAAAGATAACATGGCCAATATTAATTTTTTTTAAAAAATCATAGGATTTGAACTCAAATTCTGTTATTATAATATATATAACACATATATCAGTGTGTTAAGCAAAATAATTATCTTTTTAAAATAATAGCTGAGCACATTTTTATCCAGTATACTAGAATTATGGTAAACATCTCATTCTAGTGTACTGCATTGAAATTAGTATTTAGAAAAGATGATTACTCTGTTTACCATCTTGATATATTATTTACAGTTTAGACACAGTTTTATATATACATATATTAAGCTGGAATAATGGATGCAATTGTTTACTTAATAATTTTATTATCATTGGATTGAAAAAATATTAAGATTAAGTTATTGGTGAAATACAAGCAAATGAAAGATTATATTTGTTTTATTATTCTTATTTAATTAATGTATTCTGATATTTGATTTTTGTTCCATAGCATGTCCAACTGCTGACACAGATCTACCTTCTCACTTGTACTGCAGAAGAATTTAAAGCAGAAGCAGAAACCTGTAAAATGTTCCTGGTATGTGTCCAATTTTTTTACCCCATATTAATGAATGAAATTTAAACATGACAAAATTTTAAAGAGATACTTATTTAAAGCAGGTTTATTTTTTAGGTGAAATGCTAGAAAATATTTCTGAAAAATGTTTGAAATTATTATTTTATAATAATTGTTATTATAATAATTAATATGCTCTCTAGTTTTAGCATTAAATAAGAAAGGGTGATTTTTATTAATTTTTCTTCATTTTATAAAGAAGATTGTCATGAACAACATTTAGCTAAAGGAATAAAATCAATCTAGATATATATATTTTGTAAGATTTTTTTAGTCCCTAGAGTAAAGGAAGTCATTTCATTTTGAAACACATATTTAAATAATAAATTTATATGAAATATTTGATTTGATATTTTAAAGTAGTCTAAATTCTTCACTGTGATTACTTATAATTACATATTTATTGTTTAAGTGTTTGTTTCCAAAGTTTCAAAATGAGGTAAGTTGCTCTTCTTTGGGAACTAAAAAAAATAAATTGGTTTAAAAATTATTTCACAAAATATATCTCTTTAGATTAATTAACACTTATTCTTCTGGCTAAAGTTGTCCATGACAATATTCTTTTAAACAAAAAGAATTTAATAATAAATCTTATATTGTATGGATTGTCTGATGCTAAAGCTAGAGGGTGACATAATAATTACTATAATAGCAATTTTTATAAAATGATAATTTTAAATATTGCATATATATTTACAATTGTAATTTATTATTATATTTATAGGAAAAATATATTAATTATTTTTGCTATTTGAGTTATTGTGTATGAGTACAAATTTGTTGATATATGATATCAGTGTTAATTAGTCTTTTCACTGTATGCCATACTGATGAAATCAGATCTAATTAATGAAATTTAACTTATACTAAGTACCATTTTATGGAAAAATTTGAAAGAAAATTTATTATATATATTTAAATTAAAAATTGGAATCATCAGGAATGAATACTATGAAATACTAATTGAATAATATGAATTATAATAATGTTATAGCTGGCTCTCATTTTTTCTACCATCTTAAGTAGCAAATGAAATTTAAATTTTTCAGAATTTACATTTTTTTTGCAACTGATGAGTGCTGCTTCTGTACGAAATATGTATATTGGGGATCATGTATTTTTTTCACATATATATGGTCATGTATCAGTTGCTTGAGATGAAGTGGAGGATGAATAGACTGCAAAATCCTGAGTTCAAATCCCTCTAATTTATTATCAGTAAATGAAATGTAAAATTTTATTTCATAATTAATGCTATCCGTTTACATAGTTAAATTGTTCATTGATAAGATTAATAAAATATGTATCAAATAAGCTTTCTTAATTTCCCCCTTTTTTAAAAAAAAAAAATCACTTTCAACTTGCAAAGAAATATTATATCAAATGAAAAAAAACATCTTCTCAATTAATAGCATGACACACAAAACTTTAGGTTTAATAAAAATATTGTTCTCCTTTTTTCTTTTTAAAAACTTTATCTAAAGGAAAAAGGGGTTATTGGATTTTATATATGAAAGTTCATTTTTGGAACCGTATTTTTAAAGAGAAAAAAGGAGTTTTATTGTTATTAATTTTATTAGTAATAATAATGGTGATATTTTAAAAGTCAAAACATTTTTTCTTTAGGTTTACTATTGTTTACATACATGTAGTATTCTGTATATAATTTTACATTTATCAAATTTTGCACATGTTTACAATTAACCAATAATCTCATTCCAAAAGAACATATAATCAAATTATATATTTTATTAATTTACAATAATGCTAACCATTTACTTCTTTTATCCTTTATATGCATCTAATTATCAGTAGATTTACGTATAAATAACCTTCTTTTGTAACCGTACTTGACAAATCCTTTGCATTTATTATTAAACATTTCATTCAATTTATATTTGCATAAAATCTTATTTCTAAATAAGAATAGTCTATAACCAGCTAATTTATGTTCATTACTTAGATTTCAATTACAAGTAATGAAATAAGATTTTAAATATTTTCAGGAAAATTTAAATTTTATTTGCTGTTTACGATGGTGGAAATATTGAGAGTAGTTATAGATTTATTATAATTTAATTTATAATATTCTATTGGCTTTTTATTTGTATTTATTCTGGATGATTCGAAGTTTTAATTATAATATATAGCTTATATATATTGTTCCTATATTGATATAGGCACAAATAATTTTATCTAAAATTATATTATTAAAATAATCTTTCGTTAAAGAAAAACATAAAATTAAATGTTGAAGAGTTTATTCAGTTTGTTTTTGAAAAAGATAAAAATCAAATAGTTTTGAAATAAAAAGCTACAATTAATTAATCAAAAGGGGGAGGGGAGTCTTGGTTTGAGAAATTAAACTAAGGGTTATAAAAGGAAGTAAAGAGTTTTATTAGTATTCATAAAAATATAATTTAAAAAGTTAAAACATACCAATCTCTTTTCATTCAAGAAAAAATAATGTTAAAACTAATATATGTGCATATATATGTGCGAGTGTCAACAATAGAATAAATGTTATTATAAATAAATGAAAGTTAAAGAAGATTATCATTAAAAAACACGGCAATGGTTATTAATTGATATAAAACAACGTTTGTGCATGGCTATTGCTAATTAAGCAATCTTTCAAAACACGTTTATCAAATGATTATCACTGGAATTTCGACAACAGATCTTTGCCGGAGATAGAAAGACAACACGTCGTAGGTATAAATAGACTTTTTTATCGGACAATAGTTCAGTTCACAAATTAGTTGAGTGAGTGCAGTTCACAAAGTAATTGAGTAGTGCAGTTCAGAAATTAATTGAGCAGTTAACAAACAAAATGCAGTGTTGAGAAGATCTTAGGAACGCACGTTTATCTCCAGCCCAGATGTCCTAGAAAACAGCAGATCTGCCCGTGAAATAATGTCAGCTTAACATCTTAGAAAATCTCCGTCAGTATCTAATTGTCTCCAATAGTAATAATCGTGAAAATCAGGAAACTCATCAAGGAAAAGTCCCAGCCGGCTGGTAAGCATTCATAATGGAAATATCCTCACCGAAAGCAGCCACCAAAGAGAACAAAATTCTACGTCTACATTCAAAAGCCTAGGTAAAAACATTTGCTTATTTCGTTTATACTGTAATAGCCATTGCATTGCATTAATTCGTACGAATCTTTCAAGAGTCTAATTATATGAACTTTATATCATACATAAATGAACTATTGATATGTGTGATTAAATTCCAAATGCTATGTAATACTTTATTATTATTATGTGTGTACATGAGTTAATATGTGCGTGATCATTATATCAATATTTATTAGTTAAATTAGAGTGTTCTGTTATTAAATCTATAGGAATATTTAAACCATTTAGAAATGTTAATTTAAAATATGCGTGTGTTTTATTAGAATTATAAAATGTTTAAATTTAGTAAATAAATGTTAGTTAATAAATTATCTTTAAAATTAAACTTTATTTGTCGGTCAATTCTTTTTATCAATTCCTTTTATCAAATTCTTTTATCAACTCCTTTTACAATTCTTTTATCAAGTCTTTTAACCACTAATTAAGTATAATCTATTAGTGATTACAAACAACTGAGCTAGTCGTGGATTTAGGCGTTGAGTTAGTGGCCACTGTTCAAAGTGCGTTGTCTATTCTTTTAGTATTCTTTTAGAATAAGCAGCTGGCGCCCGTGGTTATACACAAACAAAAAAGTGCTTTGGACGTGGTGTTCAACTCAACAGCCGAGAAGAAGCTATGTCCTGGAAATGTAACATTAGTTATATACTTTATAGCTATCATTTGGGCATACATACTCTCCGAGTATGTTCTTCTCTGCCTAAGAGACCGGTGTTACGAATGCACATATTCGAACACGGTTCAATATATATATATAGTGTTTGCCAACTAAGATATTATAGTACTATGATATATCTTTTTATACTAAAACTATACAAACATTGATGTTTGTTTGTTTTTTAATTTAACAGTTTTTCATTAGAAAGTCTAAATCTTTTTCTTAGCATTATTCTCACTTTTTTTTCTCTATTTGTTTTTTTTTTGTCATTTTGTTTATTTCAATTTAAGATCTTGTTACTGATATTTATGTTTGATAGCATCATTATAAATGATTTTAATCAATTACAAAATATCATTTTATTTTCGGAAGAAAATTATTATAAACTACTTTTATATATTATGTTGAAAATTTTATAAATAGAATGCTGTTCACATGATTTCTAAAAATCAACTATGAATTGATATTATGTATTGTAACAATCAGCCTACATGGAATAATATTCTTATTTAGTGATAGGGGTCTGTCTTTTATTTGACAATATAGTTATACAGTTGCTTGTGTAATTCCTTCTATCATCTTCTAGCCAAATTTAATATGATGGGGCTCAGGCAGATCCAGATTCTTTAGAAGATTAGGTGATAAGTATGATTATTACCATAATGGGCCTCAGTAAAGTACATGCAAATTTAGGATATCATATTATGAGATTGAAATACTAAAGTAATCTCTCCCCTTCACACTCAGATAGACTGAATATTTATGTAATTTTGTTCTAAAGGATAATGAAATATTTTCAATTCTAGATCTAAAACATATCAATTAAATAACTTAGCTCATTGTTCCAGCAACTTCCTATTTCTTCCCATCGCAAGTAAAATGAGTTTATTTTATATCTCCCCATTCCTGTCCTAGCCAATACTATCAATATATTCAGTTGTCGTTTTTATTACTTAATGCTCAAAATGAACTATATTTAAATTATGCAGATTTTTTTATTAATATATGCATTCTATTCTTGATTCTTTGTTCAACATGTAGAGTGCTTTAAGTTGTAGCCTGGGGGGGGCGAACGATTTACTTCCTTTGTTTACATATATAGTGAGTTATGTTTAATTTAAAGTATAAATAAATTTATGTAACTGAACAATATAATAATACTTTTGATATATTAGTATTTAGGAAACTGAATAGAATGTGGCAAAGTTATAGTAAATATTAATCTTATGGTGAGCTAATTGCTATAAGCTTATTTCATTGTCATTAATAAAGTGACAGGACAACTTAACCAACCTTATTCTTAATTAATATTTAGTGAAATATAATTCTTCTAAGATGTTCAAAACTTTTCCACTCTTATTGCCTTGTTTTTAATAAATCTTTACAAAAAAAAACACTACTTCTCATAATACACTTTCTAATATATGACAGTTTCGATTGACTAGCAATCTTCTTCAGATTTTTAAAAAGCAATTACATTACAATTATCTATTATATAAACATAAATAACCTTATCCAATATACATATAAATAATTTTCATTATTTATAAATACTCTAAGCATTGTAATACAATTGTTTTTCAAATCAGAAGACTGCTAGCCATTCAAACTTATACATATATTAAATAAAGCATTATGAAAAGTTCTGTTTATTAAAAGAGTTAATGAAATATACCAATAAGAGAAATTATTATTAATCCTAAATCTCCAAATCCTTTTTGGATTTTAATAATTAACCTTTTGACTCATCATTATAAAACTGCTGAAGATTTTAATAAACATTAAATTTACTATTTACAGTTTGTGTACAGTGAAATACTTTTTGTGTATTGTATAAAATTATTGTATTAATAACAATATATATACAATACTGTAAAATATACACTTCTATTTATGCAAGCACAAATTTTTTTTTATAGTGGTAATTAAAATAAATTAAAGCACTACTTAATAATTTTATTCAAATAATAGAAGTTTTTGGTTTAATTGTCTTGAATTGTGCACTAATGTTATAGATAAATGGTAATTAATTAATGTCACCCATTTATTAGCTTAAATGTGTTATATTGATGAGATGCATAAATTATTCAACATATTAATGGAATTGAAATAACTAATCAATTTAATCTTTTAAAATATAACCTATTACCAGTGTCTATGTTTTATATAGAAATATAATAGTTGAACCAATGAGACAAACATTTAATATAGATCTATGTGTCCACTCTCATGCACACCTCATGGTTAAGCATACTCAATATAAATAGAACTATGTACAAGGGAAGTGGGATCAATGGAAATAATTTTAAAAATAACTAAATAAACAATTATTGATTAATTATAAAGGAAATGTTCTTTTTAGGTGAATTAATAGCGTTTTTTTACATTAATAATGTAAATTTAATGATATTTGCATTGTTGGAGCATGTGCGGTCTACACATATATGCACTCAAAGATGTTGTTTTGCTAATAATAAGTTTCATATATACTATAACGGGTCAGTCCTTTCTAGGACTCGAGGAAGTCGCATCTAACTATAGTCAGACTTTGAGTCTTCTTATAGCATGCCATGGATGAAATGATGTAAAATATAATCCAATCTACTCCTCTATTAATAATCTCATTACACTCAGAATTCAAGCTCAGGACAGAAATTGCAATTGACTCTCTTCAGGCATTTCCATAAATATTCCATAGCAATGATAAATTTAGTATAAGCTATATATAACTTCTTTATAATATTAAAATATTAAGTTGATATAACATATATATGTATGTATATTTATAATTGTTGGTTTTATAAAATAACTAAATGAAATAAATAAATGAGACTTGTTTAATTTTAAAATCAAGTTTAACACATTTTATTAATTAGTAACAGAAATAAAAATATACTTATATAAACAATAAAAAATATTAAAATTTTAATTATAACCCATGCTTATATATGATATAATAATAAACAATTTATAATCCAAAAACTATAATGTAATTATCTACCTAAATATAAATTCAAAATTATGTATAAAATAAAAATAATAATATACATCATAAACCTATGTGTAGTGTCATTAAAATTAAAAATTATTCTGTGTGTGTTATATGTTATGAAATAAACAAAATTTCATACACGATAATATCCATTCACATAAAATATTACAACACTAACAATAAAAATATTACTTTATTAATTACATTAGTAATTAACAAATCACGAAAAATATCAGATAATGTTCAATTTGAAAAATAATAAAACTTACTTCCAAATTGAAATGATTTAAAATTTTTACCTTAATCAACGTCGCTTTGATCAGTGCATATATAAACATTAACACCTAGATTTTATTAAATAAATAAAGATACAAGTGTTCATTTTATTAGTTGTCTAATTATCCTGTTACGATCGATTTTATAAAACGAAGTAAGTTTTCCATGTAAACAATCATTATCCACAAAGGAAATAAAGTTTAGAAGTAAGTATTAAACTACACAATGATGTATTCCAAGAAACTGGATAGAATAATAGTTTTACGTTCCCTCCTTAGATGAAATAAATGACAATGAATATTGAAAGGTAAAGTTCAAGGATGGTAATCCTTTGAAGGAATAATCCAAATATCCATCCTTTGAAATATTTTATCTAGTGTGTACTTATTATTTTCTTCACTAGAATACTTCATTATTAAGCAGCCTTTCATTAGAAATTATGACGATTATATTTTAAGCATTAAGTAAGAAGTAAGTTTACATTATTAGATTTTAAACATCAGCAGAAATCTTTGGCAATAATTGTCTAGCCAGAAAACATCTTCATGAATTTTTGACTTCTTAAACATCTAGTTTGAATAATCATTTCGAAGAAGTTTCTTTCTCTTAAAACTTTGTCAAATTAAATGATCTTTCAGATCAAATATAAATTTTAAGAAAAAATATATATTAATAACTACTATTAAAAAGAACACAATAAAGTTTATAAGTAGATTAATTATTTTCTTAACTTAAAGACCGTTTTGAAATAGTGAATCGTCTTTTTTCTTAAATGTATTCTTAATTCGAACACATTTATATTTACTAACTAAATAGAAGATTAAGATATATCAATTTTTAGTTTGTTTTTATACGTGGATTAATTTCTGAAAGCATATCACATAATCAAGCTCATGCTCTAGTATTTTATTGTTGTACACGTAATAACAGTTTTTAATAGATTCTAAACATTTATTTTCTTTGTTTCAACTGATAAAATGTGATGTTGACTTAAGGTTTTGTCAGTGTCAAGTTTTGGTTAGTAAAAATACCATTAGTTGAAAACAATTATTTATATGTGTATATACATAAATTAGAATTATTCTTTTCATATTTAATTAGTTTACGTATATATATATGATACAACATGAAAAGCTTAAGATATGTGTATGTTATTTATATCTTTTTTTTAAAATGATTTGATATAGGCACAATTAAATTCATAAACAAACATAAATTATTTTGGGTGAGGCTCATGTGGTATTCTCACAATACTTTCCAAGTTGTTTTAGTTTCTTCCCATCAGGATTGGTATTAATAAAGTTAAACAACAGTGTCAGATTAGGAACCACTGATAAATACAATATGCATGTCATCATCTTCCTCATAAATGACCATGGCTTCCTTAATTGCATTATGATTCAGATAATACTTATTCTCATTCTGTCATGCACCAACTAACTTTAAACACTGTCATAGAACTGTCCTATTAGCTGAATTAAATAGCTTGAACAAATTAATAAAAGCAGTATATAAATCATTACTTTCTTCCTGATACTTGCATTTACTTTGCAATAAAAATCATGTCTTGATTCTCTGAAACATCATTGAATTTCTATTTACCATTTATTTATGACTGAAAACAATCTATTCAAGTAATTTTTTATTATGTATAAATACTTATTTTATGCTGACCCATATTCATTTTGTGAAGAAAATATGGGAAAATGTTCCGTTTTTCAATTATAAAATCCCCGGAAAATGTCAAAAATTTCAATTCATATTTGTGCATCACATTGTAAAAGTACAAATATGTTCCTCTATTCATATATTTATTTTCAGATTATTTTATAAAAATCAAACTATTTTATTATTGTAAAAGTATGTCCCACATTTTTTTTTTGTAAAAATGTGGGAAAATGTTCAACTTTTTGATTAGTATTTCCAGTAGTCCTTCAGTGTCTTTATATGCTATGTAAAACCAGAAACCAAAATGAAAAATGATCATAGAGTATGTACTATATTAATAACGAAATAAGTTATTCATTAATAATATTATAACGACAGCAAATAATAAATAGGAATAATATAGAAATTTAAGCAGAAGCTCTTTCGATTACATTGTAATTATTATAATTTTAAATTGTTACATGTGTGAAATGAATTATATTCTGATATTAATTTTTGTATACATTAAATTTGTAAAATAATAAATGAATATTGACATTATTTAGTTTTGCTATTAACTGAAAGGAGACCCTTTGATTCCTCTTGGAGGCCTTAAAGGAACCGAGCAGGGCAAATTCCTAATGTCCACTCCATACGTTCTTGTCGTTGCAGCTGTTATTACTATGTGATTATTCATATAGTATACGAACATGGATGGGCTGCTCACCAACACGCATTAGCCAGCGTGGTGAGTTTATTGGCTTTTTACCTCTGAGTTTAAGATCAAGAAACACCATGGTCTTTCTTCTCAGTGCCTGATATGGCAGAATAAATGTTTTGTGTAAATGATAAATATTTTCCCAATACATATATATAATTATGACAGACAAAAATAAAGCATGGCCCTTATTCCCAGGAGGCTGTAAAGTCACCAACCAAGGCAGCGGTTGGTGGCCGAAGGCGGAGGGTGCTAAGAATCCCCTGATTGCGGACCCAGGCTGCCATTTGATGACGAC
This sequence comes from Epiperipatus broadwayi, assembly GCA_028023455.1. Lineage (NCBI taxonomy): Eukaryota > Metazoa > Onychophora > Udeonychophora > Euonychophora > Peripatidae > Epiperipatus > Epiperipatus broadwayi. The sequence goes on from JAQFVV010012593.1 coordinate 447,104, forward strand.
TTTTTATTTAGGTACTTACAACTGCAGATCACTTTCAAGTGAAGGAAGATTGCAAGAATTAGAAGAAGAACTCTCTTATATTAAATGGGACATTATTGGACTTTGTGAAGTTAGAAGAAAAGGTGAAGAGACAATTGATTTAAAAAGTGGACATATACTCTATTATAAAGGCACAAATATTGGAAATACAAGTGGAGTAGGATTCATTATAAATAAAAAGTGGAAGAACAATATTGTGGAGATTGATGGTGTATCGGACAGAGTGGCAAGATTAGTTATACAACTTAATAGCAGATACCAAATGCAGATAATTCAGGTTTATGCCCCAACAAGTTCTCATAGTGATGAAGTAGTAGAAGATTTTTATATGGATGTACAAAAGGCTTTTGATCAGAGTAAACACCATTTTAAAATTGTTATGGGAGACTTTAATGCTAGAATTGGTAAAAAAATGAAAGATGAAAGTGCTGTGGGTAATTTTGGTTATGGTAATAGAAATGAGAGAGGACATAGACTTGTGGAGTTTGCAGAAAAAGAAAAACTTTATATTATGAATTCTTTTTTTGAGAAAAATGTTAAAAGGAAATGGACATGGAAGCATCCAAATGAAGGTACAGCAGAATTGGATTATATTTTGACTAACAGGAAATACATATTTCAAGATTGTAATGTTCTTAATAAATTTAACACAGGAAGTGATCATCGATTAGTAAGGTGTAAGATACGTGTTAATGTAAAACTAGAGAGACAAAAATTATTAAGAAAAACAATATTTACAGTTGATATTCCTAATCTTCAGAAACATTCTAATGAATTTAAATTAGAACTTACAAATCGGTTTCAAGTATTAGTAGATTTTGAACATGATTCAGATTTGAATGAAATTAATATGAAAATAACTGATACACTTTTGAAAACTGCAACAAAGATAGCTGGTAAAAAGAAACAGCAATTGACCAATAAAATTTCTACTGAGACTAGAGAATTTATGAAGAAAAGAAGGAATATGAAGATATACAAAAATGATGCATTAAAAAGAATTGAATATCTCGAATTTTGTAAAATGGTGCGGAAAAGAGTTGAAAATGATATAAGAAAGTATAACTGTGAACTAGCAAGGAAAGCTGTAGAAGAAAATAAAAGTCTTAAGAATGTAAAACAACATTTTGGTATTGGTAGGAAATTTATATCTGCAATAAGAAAAAAAGATGGAATTATTACTAAAAGGAGAGATGACATCATGAAATTGGTAGAAGATTTTTATCAAGAATTATATAGTAATAAAGAACAAGTACCTCCTATATCTATTACATCTTCCAAATTGCCCAGAATTTTAAATGAAGAAGTGAGACATGCAATTAAATGTATGAAGAAAGGAAAGGCTCCAGGTAATGATGGAATTATAATTGATATATTAAAAGAAGCAGGTGAAGAAATAGAAAAAATTTTAGCAAAGTTATATACCAAATGTCTAAATGATAAAGACGTTCCGGATGATTGGAAGAATGCAGTAATAATATTAATATTTAAAAAAGGTGATAAAGAAGATATTAGAAATTACAGACCTATCAGCCTTTTATCAGTTTTATATAAAATTTTTACCAAGATAATTACTACTCGTCTACAGAGAACATTGGATTTCCACCAACCAAGAGAACAAGCTGGATTTAAAAGTGGTTTTAGTACAGTAGATCATATCCAGGTATTGAGAGAAGTTATAGAAAGGACAAATGAATATGAGTTGCCATTATGCTTAGGATTTGTAGATTATGAAAAGGCATTTGATTCTATAAACATTTCTTCAGTGATTAAAGCATTAAGATCATCAAGGATATTGTCATATTTTAAAGAATATTTATAAAAATGCAACAGCAACAATTAGATTACATAATGACACTGGGAAAGTCAACATTGAGAAAGGTGTAAGACAAGGTGACTCCATATCTCCAAAACTTTTTACAGCAGTGCTGCATGAAGTATTTTGTGGATTAAAATGGGAAACTAAAGGAGTGAAAGTAAATGGTGATTATTTAAGTCATTTAGATTTCGCAGATGATGTAGTTGTTTTTGCAAATAATGCTTCAGATCTGCAGGAAATGTTGCAGGAATTATCAGATGAAAGTAGGAAAGTAGGACTAAAGATAAATGTTAAAAAGACTAAAGTAATGTTTAATCGATTTGCTCAAAATATGAAAATAAAGATTGATTATGATGAATTAGAAGAAGTTAACAGTTACAAATACCTTGGTCAGATTATTAATACAGATGGAAACATAATGGAGGAAATTAATCATAGAATTAAACTTGGTTGGAGTGCTTTTGGTAGAAATAACTTGATACTAAAAGGAAATATGCCTATGTGTTTGAAAAGGAAGGTTTTTAACAAATGTGTTTTACCAGTTCTTACTTATGGATCTGAGACTTGGACACTTAATAGAAGAGCAATTCAGAGACTTCAGACCACTCAAAGGAGTATGGAGAGATGTATGTTGGGAGTAACAAGAAGAGATCGTAAACGCAATGTATGGGTAAGAGAACAAACAGGTGTTACTGACCTCATTGAAAAAATTAAAAGATTGAAGTGGAGTTGGGCTGGACATATTGTTAGAAGAGATGATAATAGATGGACAATTGAAATTTTAAACTGGATTCCAAGAGATTGTAAAAGACCCAGAAAGAGACCACATGTGAGATGGATGGATGAAATAAGAAAGTGTGCAGGGGTGATGTGGAGAAGAGAAGCTAAAGATCGGAGAAGATGGATTAAACTTGGAGAGACCTTCATCCTGCAGTGGATTGATAATGGTTGATAATGATGATGATGATATATAAAGAATTTTTTCGTCTTCAAAAAACTATGGATATGTGACTATAGTAAGCATCTTATGCAGAGGCAAAACTCCATACAGTAGCACCACTCAGTGCAAGTCAGGCTCCTCACTGATGAAAGCCATAAGCTAGAAACTAGTCTGGAGATATTGGATGAGTAGGCACTAGATAAGGATTTTACGCACAAACCTTCCTGCATCCATTGATTACTCTGGTTTATGGTGAATTTTGCCTCTATGTAAAGGGCTTGTGTAAGCATAAAGAATGGTAATCGGTTTATTAAGGATATTAATTGTCATTAGCATATATGTCTTTGATTGTTATTTTTTCTTAATTTATGTGGATATATTTATTGAAGACATTTATCTTTTATAGTATTATAGAATATTTTAATTATGGCAATATCTTTTACTAATTTTTTAATACTTAAAATATCTAAAATTTTAATTTTGAAAATAGTTTTTATATATTTTATATATATAAAAGTATAGATTATGAAATAAAATGGGCAATTTTTTCTTATAAAAAAAATATTTTTTAGAATGAATTAGAAAGTTTTGGAAAGCGTTCTGGAGCTGGAAAACATAGCGCTTTTAATGCTATTAATTTGGAAGAATCACTGAAAATTGTTAACCAAACAAGGCCACCACCTGAAAAAGCTCCACCTTTTTTTTTTAATAAACGAGGTAGGAAAGTAGTTAAAAGTAAGTACATAAAATGTAAATACATTCTTTTAGTCATGTTCTATTTATTTATTTACTGGATGTATTTTGTGTCAGTTGATATTAATTATACTCATATAAATATATTCACAGTACCTTTTTATATATTAAGGTAAAATAGTCATTAATAGTGGATCACAGGGCAATGGCTTTTTCAGTCAGATATAATAAAGTAGAGAACATTATTTATCAGACAAGTCATCAGTTTTCGTAGAGTTTTTTTTTTTTTAATTTTATTCTCAATTTAGGGTAGCTAGATATTCTTTTATTTACTAATGGCCAAAAACCTAAAAAAAATTCAATTCTACTTTGTATATAATATCAAATTATACAAATGACATATAAATAATACACCAATCACTCCATTATGAGTCTTTTAAGTGTGTACACATATACATTTTTATATATAGAAGAATCCTGTGCAACAATCTATGATTAGTTCCAGAAGCAAGTTCACTAAATGGTGTTTTTGAATTGCATATATTTGAGGATAATCTATTCCAGTCCCATAACCTAATGAAAAGTTATTATATAATGCAAACATTTAAACAGAAAAAATAATACAGAATCAAAAATATAAAGTATAAAAATATATCTAATATTACATTTAGTTCTTATATACTATACAGTCCATGTAAATTTTAACTAAAATAAAACTTGAAGCATAGAAAATGTTACATTAGTGCCGTTACTTGCCATTTGCTTTTAAACTTAGTACACGTCTGTTTCATTGTATTGCAATATGAATAATCTGGAAAGTGTCTTTACAACCTTTACTTTTTTATTTCATCTTTAATTATTTTAAAAGGGATTTTATATTCTGTCAATTTTTTAATTTGGAAATTTTTTTTTTTCATTTACAACGTTTATTAATTTCATTTTTGTAGATCGTGGTTAAAATTATTATGCAGTGTGTACATAAAAAAGCAATTAAAAAAAAAAAAACTTTATTGCAAAAAATTTAAATAGTCATAGAAGAGAAAATAAAATAGTAAAGAACTTTTACAAAATGTGAGAAAGATGACAATCGAACAAATGGAAGGAAGTTTTTGAAAACATCGTGTGCATACTACTTCAGCCAGTGATCTTACCATTTTATAGCCTGAATAGTTTGTTTACATTAATAAAAATGATGGTAATACTTTTTTTTTATTTGTCAGAATCGTTTTTATTGTGTTAATATATTTTTATTACTTCAAAAGTTTTTCTTAATAACAATTAAGCCAAAAAAATAATTATATTTTTTTACAAAATTTATTTCAATTGAATCATCAATTATATTAAAAATTAATTGTAATACTTTTAACTTTGCTTTACATTGAGTGTTTTATGTTATTCATTTAAAATGAATTTGCTTAGATGTATCACAGAAATTGCATTAAGTTTTAAATTTGATTTATATAATTATTTAATATATTTTATCTTAATTAGAGTGTATATCATTGAGAAAATAACATTACTGTATTGAATTAGATTTTTTTACATCAAAATGATTTAATTATTCGGTACTATATGTGTGTATTTCCTTTTTTTTTAAATTCCTAAATTATATAGAATAAAAGTATGGAAAGTAGTATGTTTTTTTAAACGAATATATTAAACAAATGTAGAAATGCTGATTAACTTAATACATGCAAAACAATATATATCTATAAATTTTATATCTGAACTAAGGATAATATTTAGTTTAATAAATGATTAGTAATAATCATTAATCTATTTATTTGAAGAGATTGGAGTCAAAATTGAAAGTGCAAAAAATTTGACATTTATAAATCTAAGTATGATATGTATGTAAATTCTCAGCATCAAATTCATAGTTAAGGAGTAATATCTTTAAAAACTAAATGGGTCACTTTCTTAGTTCCAAATACGTATTTAATAAAATTATGAACATTTTTTAAATTCAAAACTTGGAAACTAGAGAAAGATAGAGGATGAAGATTTTTTGTTGCATTGTCACATATAAATTTGTGCAGATTTTTTTTATATTTATATATAAATTTAAATGCTTAAATATAAACTAGAAATTATATAAACACAGTTATCTCATATAACTTTAATGATTCTAGCCAATCAGAATGCAAATTACATACTTACTATATAATATCAAAAAACAGCCAATCATTCTGCAGGACATGGTTTCAGAGTGCTACTGATATTTTACAAATATACCAATCACATACCATATTAATACACCAAACCTGCTTGATAATGTGCGAAGAAATCATATAAAAATCTTATATATTAAAGTCTTAAAAAATTGCTACATGATTTAGTCTTGCCGGTCTTGGTTTAGTATTAATAGAGAATCCAATTACTGTATTTCTTTAAAAATTTGCAGCACTTTGAAGCAGCAGAATAGAGGTTATTCTTGAAACTTATGACTGAGTGATTGATTGATTTTTTACATTAAACAATGATTGTAGTAAATATGTATTTGCTGTCTGATTAGCTAGAACTTTAAAGTTATATGATGTAGTTATGTGAATACATATATATATTGAATTAATATTTCTGTGGATTGTTATTATGATAAAGAATGGAAATGATGAGATAATATCCGTGTAAATAGAAATAAATATCCATGTAAATAGAAATAAACTTTAACCTTAGATGTTAGCAAGAAGTTATTAATTACTAATTGGCAATCCCTGAGACCAAATCACTTTTTTTCATTAAACGTAAAATAGTTCTTTTGTTTGAGTTTTTGTTGAAGTAAAAGGAGTTTTCTTTTACTTCAAACTCAAATTTTTAAATGACTTTAAACCAGAAACCTATTTTTTATTATAATAACAATCCATTGAAATATTTAATTCAACATATACAACTCTCTGTAGAAGTTTAAAGTATTATTTGCAGAATGTGAAGATGTTATTCTTTCACACTCTTATACCTATAAAAAATAGCTTTCTGGATTTAAATCCATATCAGAATCTGTGATTGAAGTAAAAGAGGACCCTTTTCAAAAAAAACTTAACCAAAAAAGCTATTATTATAGGTTTAATGAAAAAACTGCATTGGCATCAGAAATTGTCAATTAGTAGTAATTGAAAATTTCTTAATAGCATCAAAGGTTAAAGGTTATTTCTATTTACATGGATATTATCTCTTCTTTTCTATTCTTTATTATACATATTTATATATGCATATTATTACGTATCTTTTATACTTAAATAGCTACTATTTTAGCTGAGCTGCCGCATAGTATAAAAAAGGAGATAATAGGAAGCAAAGTTTTCATGTATCCTGAATTGTTGCCAATCATGAATGTGAATCTCTTTTCAATAAAAAAGAAATTTTTTACTGAGGCAGAAGATAAGTGAGTAAATATAAAAACTAATAGTAAATGAATGAGAAATAGCAATATTTTTTTTTTTAATCTATTGTATCAAATGTAAATTAGTATTTTTTTTTTTTATAATTCTTTATTTAAGTATTTGTGTAATTTAGCAAACGACATTATTTTCTGTCAAGGGCAGAGAATATGGTGTTCACTAGATGTGATGGATCTAGAACTATTTTGAATAATTAAATGCAAATGTGTTATTGTTGAAATCTGTAATTGTTATTATAAAAAAAATTAAGGAAAAAATATTTCCTTGATCAACATTTCATAAAAATATCAGTATTAAACAGTTGTACATTTGTATGTGTAAAAATAAATGAATATCTATCTTTTTTTTTCTTGAAATAATTATGAAGTGTATTTTCAAAAAAAACTTATATAAGAATAGTATTTAATAGTAAACCAAAAAATTTTATTAGTTAAAGTAATTGCTGACATTAATGTTTGTACACAATTTGAGAAGTATTCAGGTGAACATTAATTGATGCTAATATAAGCAAATTTTTAAGATGATCATCCATTAAGAGACTTCTGTTTTTCATCTTTGTCAATTTCATCAAAGAAAAGAATTGTTTTCATGAATATGTACTTGCAATCAATGATAATATATGGCACAAATGTTGAAGCAAATATGGATACTTAGTTTAAGGAATATATTTTTTATAAAATTTTGATTTTATGTGTATCTTTGAATGCTATGATCTGAATTTGGATTCAATCTATCATTTCCAATTTTAATTCTTCAGATACTGTTTCTATTTCAATTGCCAATGGATCAATGAATATAATCTGGTCTTCTGCAACAAAATCAGAAAATCTATTACATCTAGTATTTTTTTATAATACATAGTTGATCTGGCTAATAAATTAAAAATATTTACTAAATAATTATTATTTAGCTGCTTTCTGCACATTATATTTTTTCCTTATATTTTTATATTAATATCTGATAAGTTAAAAGTAGCTTCTACCATTACGCCAGATCTCCTACCTAACAATTGTCATCAAACTGTGATACATATGCCTTTTATATCCATAAAAAGTTTTATTTCTGGCAAGAAATTTTAAAATCCTTCTAGTACTTTGGATCTGCTCAACCATCTTATTTCAAAAAAGTAAAGTTTATTGCCATATTCTGTATCCATGTCAGTTAAAAATTTCTTAGATTGTTAGTGTTTAAGAACTTTTAATGTAATAAAATTAATAATCAAAATTACTTTCTGCATAACATTTTGAAATTTGATATTTTTCAAGGCTTAAATTTTCAATATGAATGATGCAGTGACATACAAATAATTTCCAAGAAAGTGTATTTTTTAATTTCCTGGAAGCATAGTTAATCCAGAATGATTTTCTCTCATGATAGGAGCTCTATCTTTTGTGATGCCACAGAGCTTCAAAAGCCAAATGCTTTTTTTTTTCTCTAAAGCAATATCTAATGCAGAGCAGAGATTGTTAGCTGTTGTAGTTTCTTTCATATATATTAAATCTAGTAATTCTTCACTAATATTTAATTTCATGTCTACTCCATGGATGAAAATTGCAAATTGAGTATATCTGTTGCTTCATCTAGACAAAGAAACTAAGATACAAAGTTCTTAGCTGTACTTTTAAGATTTAACTTATGTTTGCTGCCATTCTATCAATTTGTCTTTCTACAGTAAATATTAAAATAAAGTTTTTTTTTCTCAGAGTATGTTTATGCTCTTTTCAATACATTCTTTTATTATACACATGTGAGAATAGTTTTAAATTTTTAGTTAAAATATTACAAATTTTATAATTTTATTATTATTGTGGTTTCTTGTTCTTTTACACGTTTTTTAATAAGTTTTGTTATCCTGCTGAATTCTCTTTTAATTTAATTTTTTTTTTTTAGTTCACATATTAATTTTTTTATATTTTTTAGAATGTTTTGACATTTAATGTTATATTCTTTAAAATCGGCAATGCTTTTCATATAGTTTGCTTCTATACAAAAGAAATAAGTAATTATTTGAAAATAAATCATAGATATAATAAAATATCTTTACTAACAACAAAATGATATATAACAATAGCTGTAATATAGTCATATAATCATCACAAATAAAAATAACATATAAAAGCTCTTTTTGGCAAATTTTAAATTTTTGCCCTTTTCAATATGGCTTAATTACAAAAATAACCTATACTGCATACATAGTGACATGTACTGGCTCTAAATAAAATTAACACAAGCCTATAATTACACTTAAATATCTTTATACCAACACATATTATACAACCCTCCATTCATTTTTCATTATCCAATTATTAGGTAAATTAATTGATGTTTTATAAATGTTCATACAATTATTTCTGTTATAATTAATGTAATTAGTTTCATATATTTATATGACTATATTACAGCTATTGTTATATATCATTTTGTTGTTAGTAAAGATATTTTATTATATCTATGATTTATTTTTAATTTGAAAAAGCAACATAAAGGATTTATTCCTTATATTTTAGTAATTATTTGACTATGAATCACTGAATTCGCAATTTTCATCTGATGTTTTTCTTTTCAGTCATTTTAATAAATTAATACATAAGAACTGTTATTAAAATTAAAATTTTATTTTAAATAATAACTCTTACCAAAAATCATTATAGCCATGAAATGGTCAAATAATAAATCACTCAATATTTAAAAATTGAAAATAATTTTCACTTTATAAACCTTCAGAAGATTCTGACCTATTATAAGACTATATGCATGAATATTGTATGTATCCTGTCTATTTTCAGCAAGATTAGTGCATATATATTGTACTGGGTCCGTTCGGAGAAGTATTCAGAGTACACTATTTGCTCGGTTTAACTGGGTTTAAACCTTATTTATCATAATTTTACATTTTATATCATAAATATTACGTGAACAGACCGGCCCTTCGAGCAGAGGGGAGAATATCATTGGTAGCAGAACTATCAACAATACCCAAGATCAGACCACATTTCCAGACCGTGGCCCACCTCAACTGCTAGATTCAAACCCCTACTATCCGAGTACTTTATTTGTTTTGAGGTAAACCTCAGGCGCCAGCTAGCTACTAGAACTAACATGCTGGGACAGTAGGCCCATAATCCAGCGCTCGAAATATCCCATGACTAGCTCAATCAAACGTAATACAATAACAAATTGTTGCTTCAATTAGTGGTAAAAAGAATTGACCAACAAGCTCTAAGTTTAAAGATAATTTATTTAACTAAACATTATTGTTCTAATTTTAACAATTTTATACAATGATACTTACATATAATGACCACATACATTCTTAATTTATGCAATAAAATATAAGAAAACATGAAATAAATACATGAAATTCATAAGATCATAAAGCATTAATATATACATTTCACAAACACGCACATCAATAGTTCTCTATGCATGCTATAGAGTTCATTATTAATTGACTCTGGAAGGCATCAAATTATTGCAATGGCTACTTTAATTAGAAATGGAAATAAGAAAACGTTATTTATTACCTAGGATTTGAACGTGGACTTCTTGCTGGTTGTTACTTAACATGAAAATATTTCCCAACCGGTTGGACTTGATGTTTTTATGTGTAGGTTTAATGCTTATTATTTCCTTGGTATTATTCTTAGATACAGTTAGACATCGGGTGGCTTCAGATTGTAATGCAGGCATCACTTTTACCAGGCAAGTTGCTGATCTTCCATTAGACTAAGGGCTGGAGCAAGATCGTACATTCCTAAAAGCTGCTCAACACTGCATAGTCTCTGATTCTGGATACATAATAGATTGACTGAACTGCACTGATCTGATTGTGAATCTCAACTGATTGTAATCTGAACTGAACTGATTGTCCAATGAAAAAAACTGGACTATTTATTAGCATGACCTGTTGTCATTCTGATAATTGATGTTTATGTCTGCCAGCTATCTTTGTTGTTGAACTTCCTTCCTTGTTTTTAATTGCATTCTTTTGATAAGTTTTTGATTACTTGCTTTCATTTGGTAGCCATTGCTTAACTTGTTGTTTTGTGGATTTTTAATTCGTAGCCATTGCACCTTTTGTTTATATGATTTATGAGCATATACAATATTTAAATCTTTGAGAAACATTCCAATTACACACTTTCATTTGTTTTTCTTTGAATATTTTTAACACGCACAAATTTTATTTTACTATTCCTTATGTTTACAATCACACATATATTTTTATTCTAATAACTAATTTAAATAAAAGAGATTTCTGTTTAAATATTTGAAAATCCACTACTTTTAATTTTCCCCATAAAACTATGAATTAATTGTTTTTAGCAAACTACTTTTTTTAAACACAAAAACTCTTTAAACTTCTTTCATTAAATTTTTAACGACTAACCCTTTAAACTTTTAGTTTTAACGTTTCTAAAGCAAACTGCATTTTGTTTTAAAAAAAAAACTTTTTGGATTTTTATAAATAACTATCTCTCAAATTGAAACCTTCACATTATTTATGATAATTTTATTTTAATAATTTTTAGACAAAAATTATTATATGTACAGATAAGATATTGGTACAATATATATATATATCCATGTGAATAAGAAATCATATGGAAGTGCAGATTGTGATAAAAGGAAAGCATTCAGCACAACAGAGAAATAATAATAGTCACAAATCCATACCTGCAATTTTCATTCAGTTAATACATGGTATATTTTATGTGTAGCTTATTGAGAGGATGTTGTTATTTTTTAATAGAAATAAATTTAAGAGATTCATTGTATATTTAATGTAACAGTCAGATTTGTACATTCATGTAACAAAACCCAGAGCCCAAATAAAATATATTAAACCTGATTGAAATGGGATTGCCAGTGCTCCATGATTTAATACCCTCTGAGTGACATTTCTGAGGTTACACACAGGCCTTATTTTAATTCGTGATCTGTCTCCGAACAGGGAGAGACATGAAACTCGTAATCCTATCGCACATGCAATACAAAAGTGGGTTAATAAATTAATAATGGGCTAAAGTTAACGCAATATTTAATATCTTAATTAGAATGCATATCAAACATATTTAATCAATAATTTAATTGGATTGGAATATGGTAAAAATGATAATGAAGATGAAGTAAATTTAAATCAGTTTATTACAATTAATAATAATGAAATTAAAATAAGTTACACTCAATTATAAATCAAATTACAATTAATTTAATGCATTCAGGCATTATACAATGAAGTGAGATTAATTGAGACCAGTACAGTGCATGATATTGTTTAAGCTTATTAAATAACTCCCATGCCAGTGAGTAATTTATAAATATCTATGACAAGTTACTATGCCAAATAATATTTATTTATATGTCATGGTTTGCTATCTGATAAAGTAACAATACTAACCAGAGACATATATTAATATTTATATTAATAGAGACAGCATTAATATTGTGGCTGTTTACTTTAGATCAAATAAGATTTGAGCACAATCATAAAGCTTGAGAATGATGCAAATCAGAATCCATCAAACCAGAGATTCACATGGTTTTGGATAAGTCACAAATAACACATAACTAAGGAAGAATGGGTTAAATTTGCATTACGTAGGGTTCACTATAGGCGCGTGCTAAACTTTAATAACAAAGGTGGCAGTGCAGATGAGCAATTATTTCCACATATAAGATGTGCAGTACCTTTAAACCAAAAAGCTTGCTAATGAATTAATTAATTAAAATACAAGAAGTTTGGAACTCAGATAGGCTACTCAACAGTCGTGGGTCCTTACTCCAGTAACGTGCTTGGTGCTCTTACCTGAACAATACAGCCCTTGGATGTGATTTTATTTCCACCATTAAGCAGGCAGCTGATAAATGGGGATGACTTTCCCGTTAGCCCATGGGGATTAGCAACAGGGATATATTTATACATATATCTTAAAAATGCACCCACAATGACAATATAACAATTATATTAAAAATAATTTAATTGTGTCTTGAAGCCAATTCATACATGAAGCATCTAAAGTTAATGCTATAATAAAAAGGAGCTAAATTAATAATCCCATTTAATAAACAATTAATTTGCATCACTAATTAATTTTTAATAGAGGAAGGTATATTTTAAGGGGTTATGATTAATTGTGAACTACAAAATACTCCTTAGTAATATATCTGTACAGCTAGAATCCCACTATCAGGTAAAGTTCCTTTTAAAATCATAATTTACAATTAATATCTGCAAACCAGACTAACTAAGTATGAAAAATCAATTTGAATTATTATAATGACTGCAAAATAATCAACTAAGTGTTATCCCATATTTATTACATGGAAGATAGAAATAATGATATCTTTGTACAAAATTATTAAAATTAATATGCTCCCTGTTTCGAGGTATATTTGGCATATTACATATATCAGAAAATAAAATCTTAAGAACTAAAATTTATAAAATAGCATAGACATCACCGCAAGCATGAAAGTAAAAGATAGATTATAATAAGTATAATCACCAATTTTACACTCTAGTTTACATAACTTTAGAGATCTTACAGATTTAAAATTACAGAGAATAAGGTAAGTACTGTGTAGTGATTTTACATTTACTTGGACAAAAGATTCAAGAGATAAAAATTGACTTTGATTGTTCATTTAACTTTATATAATAGCTATGGTGTTAGATTTAGGAATTAAACTTCATTTTAGAGCTCTTTGTGGTGGTTTTAGGAATTTACCTACAACTTGTTGTTGGAAGCATATATGTTGATAGCATCTTGGTAACGGGTATGGTAGCATCAATTGTTCTTAGGATAGGCAGCATCTTTCCAGTTGAAACATCAGCACAGCAGGTCTGTAATAGGAACATTTTCCATCACTATAATGGTTAGGTGCCCTCAGCACATAGGACGGAGACGAAGATTACCAGCCTCCAGGCTTGGAAAACAGCAACTCCTGCCTGTCCTACTCACCCATATTAAAAATCAAACCGGCATGGATTCAGTTAGCAAATGCTTCAAAGATTTTATACAGTGTATTTCACCTGGAAAAAGTTAGCCTATTTATACTTACCTTCCATTAAGTTATATTTTTAATAATAATTTTTCTTCCAGCGAAACAAGCAATTAGCATTTTTAAATTTTATAATTTTAAGTACCAAAAGTAACTCCTGTCTTTTGTATTATTCCTTGAATAGGATGTTTTCCAAGATTTGATCATTTACTTTCCCACAAGATTTTAGCAATTGATACGATTGGTTAAATTTTATTTACAAGAAAAATATATTTTAGACAAACATTTATTGTCTTAATAACTTTTAGATTTCATCATCACATTATCCCAAAACAGATTTGAATCGCATGATTTTATTTTACAGATTATTTTAAAATAAATTTAGAAACATAATAAATAACCAAATAACAAGACACTATATGTGTATGACAGTGATATGTATAATATGCAGCTGGCCAGCTCATATAGATACACATTTTTTTTATTAAGTTGTTTTTAAAAAAAATGTGTATATGTTACTGTTAAAATAAAAAGAAATTATTTTGTTTTTAATACGATTTTAAAATAAAAGTTTTTATATATAAATCGACATTTTTTTTAAAACTGAATTATATTAAAATAGAGATTAAGGTGGAATTTTAAAAGCTTTTTTTACAAAAGTTTTCTTTTGTTTCTAATTCTGGGAAATGAAATGGGGAAAAGAGAAGAAATATAGATTTTTTTTTTTCTAATTAGTTCTATTGTTGAAACTTTAATTAGGGAAGGTATTTTGTTATCTGTTGCACTCACAAACTTGGAATGTTGCTATGAGATTTAAAAATGTGAATACAGACTTTGAGAGACTAAAAAAGACTATAAATTGCGAGATTACCTTTTGTTCAAAAAGTATTGATATTTTGGCTGCCGGTTGTGACCAATTGCCTGAGTTCAATTCGATACAGGCTTATCCAGAACTGCCAAAGCTAAATAAAATCTAAATAATATTTAGAAAGTGCCAAGAATATACTGAGTGGCTAATAGACCACAGAACTTTTCCCATTGGGAACGTCTCTGCCTGACACCGCCAGGAACTGGGCATGGAAACAATGAGCCAAGAAAGGAATACTTGTAGAGCTAGCTGAGTGCATAAGACTAGAATGGAAATAACAGACAATCTTTGGATGAAGGAAACCTTATTACCATAGAAGGAATCATTACACTGATCGATCAGGGTAAATAGACTTTTTGTTTACAAGCAGTATTCTTAATATGATATATAAACTATTAGAGTGGTGAATTGCCTTCGCTACACCATCAGAGAAAAAAAAACAGTTTCAACAATAGAAGGGGATGTTTAAATTTTTTTTTGATTACTTATTTTATGTTAATGCAAATAATTAATATATTTTAGTATGTTTGCTTTTCTTACCTAGACTAACAATAAAGATATATAGTCAGAAATAATAATTATACCCTTGTGTTAAGATTAATAGATAAAAAAAGAAATTGGAAAGAGTAGCAGAGTTTTAATATCGGGTTTAACTTTTGCAGGAGAGGGTTTAACACATTCTTATAGTAATCGCTTTTAAGAACATTCCTTGATTTTATTCTCCATGAGTATTAAGGATTGTCAATATCCTTGTATTAAGTGAAGGTGCATGTTCCTTCGAGAATGGTATGTTAAACTAGCAATATGATTGATAGAATGAGAAGTGAAAGAAGGTTGAAATGGGAAGGAGGAAGAAAGAAAAACTTGAATATAATTATAATAGTTGTATGAATAAATAAATCATAATTCAAAAATAAAACTGCTGTTTGTTTAATTCTGTTATTTAAAATTTTAATTCTTATTTAATTTTTTTTTGTTAGTCTGATCACTTTCTCTAAGGAATTTTATTTGAGTTTTCATACACCCATCTCAACTAATAGGCTTATTAACAACACTAAAGACACTATAGCTTTTGATCAGACCCCACAGGCTGTGTACAGAGTGGCATGCCCTCATAATGGATGCAAAGCATCATACTATGGTGAAACAAGAGCCACCATAGCTACTAGGATATCACAACACAAATATAGATACAATAAGGCACATACGGATCCAGAATGCACTTCAATTTTTGCACATCATCAAAAAGTGTCAGGACGTGTTCGAACCCACATCTGCAAAATTAGTTTGTACTGAGAGGCATGATATTAAGCGAAAGGTAAAAGAAGCTTACTTTATAGCAACCTTCGCCATTAATCGTAAGGATGCATGTTCTGCTATATCTAAAAGATGGTCTTAGTGACTCATTTGCATAGAATTTGCATATGGTATTTATTTATATAATGATTTCAAAGAAAGAATCATAACTGGCTATGAATATGAGAAGTACATCTTCTTGAAAGCACTCAGCCATTTAAGTTAGTTTTCTATTTGTTGTTACAGCTTTACGTTGGAAGTGTGATAGCACGATTTAATATTATCATATTGAAGACAATGTAAAGTATAAATCTACAGGTTATTACTTAATATTCTTGATATATTACATTTTTAAGTTACCATTCATATATAAATAAAAATACCATGATTGTTGAGCATATCTCACATTCTGGTTCTAGGTTATTCCTAGTGGGGCCTTGTTCGGTGATTTTGGGTTGTAATTTTTAGGATAAGGAGTACTCAAATTCAACTGTGACAAAATGTCACGGCACAGAGGGAATCGGGGAAAAAAAAATTAAAGAAAAATGGCATCTCAACTTGTAGGGCTTGTTAACTAAATAAACAGCCTGAGATCAGGGTAAAAGGGGAGTATGGCAGGTTCAGGTGATTAAAGCAGGGAGTTAATGTTCCAGTGAGGGAGAGTTTTGATTTTGAAACAGTTTTAAAAAGAAATAGAATGAGTGAAGATAAAAGTACCATAGAAAGCCCGGTGGTGACTTTTAAAAACCCCGAGCATTGTCAGTTCAAAGAAATACTAAAAGCTATCACTGATCTAAAAGAGATAGTAATCAGAAATAGGGAAGAAATCAAAGAAATGAAAATGATGATACAAGACCTCAGAAAAGTCGTAAATGAATTAAAAAAAGAATGAAGAAAAGAGAAGTGGTAAAAAAATAAAGTTGAAGGGGATCTAGTAAGAGCAGGTTCCGAAGTTAATAAGGTTACAGAAGAAAAGATAGAAAGTGAAGGAAAAGAACAATCCATAGGGGAAATAGAATCGAGTTCAAAAAAAAAAGGAACACAGTAATAGACTTGAGTAAAGCATAATGCAAACGACACTTAACGAAAGCAGAGGAAGCTAACTCTGAAAGGACAGTAATAGCAAAATTTATCCAAATAAGAGTATTTAAAGGTGATGGGGAAGAAAACCCATTGATTATTTGGATAGCTTAACATGATTTTTTTTTTCCATAAATCAAAGGAGAAGGTTATTATAGCGGCGAGCCATTTAAGTGGTCCTGCTCGGGAATGGTGGAAGGCTGTGAACTATAACTCTCAAACATTTCAAGAATACAGAACGATGAATCTGAGAATTACTTTTGGTGCTATTTTTTACATCCAATGATTATGTGCTTTCAGAAATCATTGTGGTGGGAAGAACTGTCATAAAAATTTAAAGTAAATAACTATTCTTAAAATCAATTATTGACTTTATTTAATAAAAAATATTAAAGCGGAAGTCAACCTTAGATAATGCACTATTTCTTAAATATTGTAAATCTCCGCTCACTCACCCACCAGTAAGAGTTTAAAAAACTTAAGTGAATCACTTAAGTTTAGAGCATATTTGTATATACACCAAAAACCTCTTACTGGCAGGCAAGTGCATGGAGGTTTATAATATTTAAGAAATAACATATTATCGGAGATTGATTTTCACTTTAATAATTTCAAATTTTTCAGCGCTTTATAATAATAGATTTAATAAAAATATTATTGTTATGAGTACAGTATTACTTTTAATAACTTTTTATAATAGATGATGTGTTGTTGTTTTTTTAATCTAGTCTCCTTGCATTAGGATTGCAGCAATTCAGTACGTTACAGAAATATGCTGATTTGATACAGTTATATCTAATGCCCATAAAGACTGTGAAGCAGATACTAATTAGGATTAAAAATCTTAATGCTACTCATTGTAAAATTCCAGATAATCCAGTAGCAGTAAGTAGTACTACATTTTTAGCATTTATTTATTGATCAATATATATATATTATGATTGAATTATAAAGTTTGAGCCCCATATGTGTCAGATTTGAGCCAAGGTTCATGGATGTTGACCTCCAAAGTATCCCACTCTACCACTTCTTTAAATCTATAACATTGATTAGTAATTATTCAAACATTAATTATTTATTATGTAAATCTCAAAAATTTCATTCTTTCTTTGTAATTTTTGCAGTGCTTTATATCATTTAAGTATTTGGAAGATTCAACCGTTTAGCAATCTTTTTCAGAGCTGTTGTTTTCTTTTTGCTCCTTATTTCTTTGCATTTTTCACAATATTTTATTCAACTTCATTATCTGGCAGTTTTGACTTTCCAGCAATCTTCTTCAGAACTGTTAATTTCTTTCTTTTTTTTTTTATTTACAAGAGAAAAGAATAAATAACAACTATGAAGAAGACTTTTGGACAGTCAAACTGTCAGATAATTGAATTGATTAACATATTGTGAATAGTGAGAAGGAGTGAAATTTTTTAAGAATTATTTAACGTGAACATTGCAAAAGGAATACTTCATTATTTATTATGTTCTATATTTAAATATGACCATTTCAGAAATGATAAATAAAATAATTCAAGACAATAAACATTATTTTGCATTTTTAATTACAATTTATAATAAGTTTGCAATTTTTTAATAAGTCAATAAAAAATATGTAAAAAGACAAGTAAAAGAATAAAACTATAGAATATTCTGATGCAGAAACGACTTTACTTTGGTATTTATACATTATGAACAATGATTTGATACTTAATATTTAGTAGCTAGCCATTTGATCAGTTTTCAATATTTGTATAAAATATATCTTATAACTGATTGAACAAATCCAATCTTTCATAAGAGAAAGGGAAATTTAAAAATTGAATGAAAAAAAAATCTGCTTTGAAATGTTATTTGAGAAGAGATTAGTCCCCTTTTTGCACTATACATATAGAATTCAATCACTTAAGATCTTTGATTAACCCCTGAAAAAGAGACTGAATAGAATTATATCTAAAAATCAGTTATGATTATTTGATGGTTATTTACAAAAAAATAAAAATTAGCATTTTTTTCTCTTTTTTTTACTATATTCATGCCATCTGGTGTAAGCTTTAGTAATCAATAGATGCCAGGTACTAGTGCTTAATAAATCCTTAACCAGTGCAATCCTATTTGAATATCCCCAGATTAGTTTTAGCTTATGCCTTTCATCAATGAGAAGCTTTTTGGATTTTTTTGAATAGCATACTCGAATCTTTTTGAATATAATGCATTTTTTCTCTAGCAGCTATTTTTTTATTATACTATGAAATTACCAGCCTTGCCTGTATAATCTGAAATCAGCTCAGTTTCTATATATTATGGTAGTCTTAGTTTTTTATAAACTTAGGAACCTATATTTCTTAGTCAGAATTGATATAAAACCATATGACAATAAATCATTATATGACCTTAGTTTACAAATTGTTATTTAACAGTATATTCTTCTATTATCAGTATTGTGTGGGGGGGGGGGGGTTTGCCATCTAGTATAAGTTTTAGTTATCAATAGATTCCAGATACTAATGTTTAATAACCTTATCCAGTGTCATCCTATCCAGGTATTAAGCTGAACTTATTTCATATCTGTATAACTATTACCAGCAAAAATATTTGATGATTTTATCAATTTTAGTTAAAACTAGCTTAGTTTTATGGAAATGTAATGGTAATTCTTTAGAATTCATAAATTTAGAGAAATTTTTGTCCTTACTTCATTTGAAAGCAGATAAACTTTTAGTTTGACTGGTAGCTTGATATTATAATAAAAAATTAAAAAGTGATTATTATAGAAAAGATGCATTACATCCAAAAAGGATCTTAGTGCACTGTTTAAAAAATTCCAAAAGCTTTTCACTAAGTCATAATCTAGAAAGTAGTCTGGGAATATTTGGATAGAATGACACTGGATTAGGATTTATTAAGCACTACCATCTGCCATTTATTGATTACTAAAGCTTACTTTAGATAGTGTAAAATTAGAGAAAATAGAAGAATATATTAATGAACAGCAATATGTAAGCAAAGGTTACTTGAAAAAATAAAAGTGACACAGAAAACTAACAAATGTGATCAGAAGCAGAAATTGGTTACTAGAGAGAAAAGAAATATTGAAAAATATTGTGGAGATTTAATTAAGTGTCATAGTATAAAGCTTTATTAGAGGAAATTGGGTATATATGTAAATAATAACAAAAAAAGAAGAGAATATTGTAGATAATTGCAATGTTGGAATTAAACAGGCAAAACTCAGTGCAAGCAGTGGAGAGTTTTGCCTGTTTAATAACAGTTATGAGCAAGCATAAGAAATGGTGATCATGTGATGTTCAATGTTGGAATTGTAGATTACCAGACCCTTTCATCACTTCCAATGCTTGGACTTCTTATAAATTCATGAACAACAGACTATTTAATTATTTATTAATGATTAAAAAGTGGTGAGAAATAATGGAGCTAAGATCAAATCGATTTCTAATTATTGAATAAGTACTTTAAAAATAAATATTTTCTCATTATTATTTATTTACCTTGAATTGATGTCTACAAAGTAGTATTAAAATTATATAATCTTTATTAATTAATTAATCAAGAATTGTCAGTTAATTTTTTTATAAAATAATTTATCCACTGATTAATATATAAAAATCATTTCCACTTTTGATTTTAAATTTAGGTTATATATCCTCGATTATCTGGAAAAATAAAATAGGCACATATGATGAAAAACATAGCAGAATATACTAGATATGAAGTGTTCGTATGTGGAAAAAAAAGAAAGTATTTGTAATCTAAAGAAAAGCTAAGATAAATTAAATAATTTGAAATGAACCATAGAGGAGGAGAAGAAAGATAAGGCAAACAGTTCTGAAGAAGATTGATTATAAGTCATATATAAAGTCTTTAGATAAGAGAGAATATATAAACTCTGATTTTAAAGTTATTTTATGCATAAAATGGCTGGCTTAAGATATTCTATAATAAAAATGAAAGGAATTTAAATAATGGTATTAACAACGAATTTCAATGACTTATAACAAAAAAAAAGTTATAATAAAAGAGTAAAAGATATTTATTCTGAGCATTCTAATGTTGCATATAGAATGCTACCAAATATCAGTGAACTACTTAATAATACAAAAGACAAGATTGATAGAAATGTAATATATAAAATTATTTGCTTTTGTGTGGCGTAAATGGGAAGTCTTGAAGTTTATTGACAAGCATTTAAAGACCACCAGTTATTATATGAAAGAGAAATCACATAAAACAAATAATGCACAGACATCTGTGTTTAATGACCATGAACTGAAATAGAAGAGAGATTTTATGTTGAAGTTGGATAAAGCAATAGTATAATATTAAAAGGGGAATAGTAATAAAAAGGAAAATAAAATGAAAATATATATTTTTATTAATAGAGGAAAAATAATTTGCACGATCAGCACAGAATTAAAGGGAAAATTCAGGAAGCTTGATGAGGGAGATAACATGAAATAATGCATTAATGTATTTCTTTTAATATTGTATGCAGTTGAAAAAGATTACATTAATGTAACTAAAAATATGTTTCTTCAATTTCTTTATTTAATGTTTTAAACGTTAAATTATATTGCGGTTTATGTATTTATTATATGCAGTTTATATTGATATTATGTATATATAATATAAATAAAATATTACACAAGGATATAATTTATTAAATTTATTTATTTATAATCTCACTAAAAATTTATAGAAACTATGATCATATATACCATAACATTTGATGTGATCTAAGCTGATCTCCAAGTAGCAGCTGATATCAAATGTCAGTGACGGAACTATGTCCTGCAAAAGATGAATTGATTTCTTATCAAACATTTCCATTTGTAAGACTGTAGATTTCTATAAATTTCTATTGAGGATGTAAATAAATAATGTTAATATATATATAATGACTAATTACAAAGTTGTTTATACATAAGATAATTCCATTCACCTGTAATTTTGGCCATGTGATGGAAAGAATTTAATGAATGACAAATATTATTTAATGTACTTTGGCATATGTATCATTTTTTTGTAGAGAAAGAGATATTATTATGTAATGTCTATTGAGAATAAATAAATTATTATAGATATTTCTATGTCTGGAAAAGATAAAATACTATGTAATTATATATTTTTTTTTTTTTGGGGGGGGGGGGTGTTGGTGTTATTATTCTGTTAAGATACTGATAGTTTAAGATATGTTTGAAAAAAATTGAAATATTCTGTCATATATATTTTTTTAATTGTATTTTTGTGTGTGTGTGTATGATTTAAAATCCCAAAAAGAAACGAGGAAACCATTAGTCATAAATGTTTTATTTTTTTTATGATCAATAAAGCTTAATATTAATATTTTTTTTAGTTTTTCCATATCTCTATCAATAGTAGTTTTAATCCGTCTAATTGTATGTTTGTTCTTTTATTTCTTATAAGGTAAAAACATATCTAATCTCTTTGCAAAATATTTAATCACGATTAGGAACAACCCTTTAACTGCATGATAGAATAAGCTCACCATTCTAAAATTCTTAAATTTTACTTGAAGTAAACTTTTTTTCCTAGTAGAATCATAATTGTTTAAGAGAAATATATTCTAGTAGCAATTCTACTGAATCATAAATTATATTTCAGATAGCAACCAATTTGTTATAAATCTTTCTATTTTTATCATGTTTTTTCCAACTTTTCAGTATATCCACCTTCTTCACAAATAATTTAATATTACTCTGCTTCCTTCTGAGCCTCAACTTTTTCTGTCCAAACTGTTTTAATCCACTATAAATTAAATCTTTTCTTATCTTTATACTTTCTCTATTGTCCTATATTCACCTTCTAACACACTTTTCTGGATTTATCTGTTTCACGTATTAATTGTCTTTGTACTTTGGTATAGTAGTAGAATGACAGATTTTGGAATTGAAGATCCGTGGATCGCAGCCTAGCAGTCAGACTTTTGAATTCCCATACAGTAAAGTCATTCAGTTGTTTAATTTTAGGTTTCATTTCATTATTTAGTCTTCTATTTTCTCTTTAATTTTTATTCATAATTTCATTACAATACAACGCTTTTCTTGCAGCATCTTTTTAATTTTTTTTGTTTGAATTTATTTTACTAGTTAGATTATTGTAATTATTATTTATACTTTTTTTTATCTGACAATTAATTGGAATGTTTGTTTTCAATATTCTCTTTTAATTCATTATGTTATACACTTTTTTATTTCGATTTTTTAAATATTCTCATTTCTATCAATATTAAATTGTGATCTTACTTTGTATCATCTCAAAAGTGTGCATATGCATTCTAAATTTAGTTTTAATCAAAATAAAATTTGACATATGTTTTTATTATATAGAACTTTCCAGATACAGTTTTTTTGTGTGTGATTTTTAAACCATATGTTTAATACATTCTTGCTAATTTTTCTACAAACACTATTGTTAGTTTTTCATTTCTTACTCCCAAACTATAATATCTAATAGTTTCATCATGTCTTTCTTGTTTACTATAGCATGCTAATTACTCTACCATTGTATACATTCAACATTCACTCATATATGATGGAAATAGTCCAACATATCACATCTAATTAAACTTTTGCCTTCAGATTTCTATATTTATTTTAAAGTTCCAAATTTAATTTATTTATCTGCCAATAGAAAATATCTTTTCTTTCAATCAATTTAATAATAATAAAATTACTGTCAGAAAACTAATCATGGTTCTTTTCTTTAGTCATCATCATCATTTTCACTCATTATCAGTCTCTTGCAAGATGAAGGTCTCTCCAAGTTCATTTCATTTTCTCCAATCTCTAGCCTTTTTTCTACATCCCTCCAGCACACTTCCTTATTTCGTCCGTCCTTCTCCCGTCTTTTTTTAGGTCTTTTATAATCTCTTGGAATCCAGTTTAAGATTTCAACTGTCCATCCATTATCGTCTCTTCTAGCAATATGTCCAGCTCAATTCCACTACAGTATCTTAATTCTTTCAATGATGTCAATAACACTTGTTTGTTTTCTCACCTATGCATTTATTTTTTGATCTTTTATTATTATTCCTAACATGCATTTCTCCATATGTTGTTGAGTGATTTGAAGTTTCTGTATTGCTCTTCTGTTAAGAACCAAGTCTCAGATTTATAAGTAAAAACTGGTAAAACACATTTATTAAAAACCTTTTCAAATATATAGGCTTATTTTCTTTTAATATTAAGTTATTTCTACCAAACACACTCCAACCAATTTTAATTTTATGATTAATTTCATCCATTATGCTTCCATCTGTAGTAATAATTTGACCAATGTATTGGTAGTTGTTATTTTTTTTATACCCAATAATAGATTTTCTTATATTCATAAAACACTTATAAAGTCTATAAAATCTAAATTAGAAATACTGAAAACAAAAACTACTTTTACAAAATTCCATGTGAAATTTGGAAGGACATAATGGTGAAAAGAATCGTCTCATTGAAAAGTGATTAAAAGAGCCCAAACTGATGATAAGAAAAACACTAATGGATTGAAAGTAGCAGACTATATATTTAGCAACAGAAATATATTGAATTAAAAAAAGACAAATATTGGATGAAGAGGCAAAAATTCAAAGAAAAACAATTAAAGCTGCTCATCAAACAAAGTTAAGTAACCCTGTAAGTCAACCTAGTATGATAATTCATAGGGTTTGGAAACCACTCATCTTGCATTTATGAAAGAAGTGGAGAAATTAAAAGGACTGACTCTTCATAGATAAGTATGTAAAATTTGTATAGACTGTTACATTTAAGGAAAGCCTACTTGGTTAGAGTTTCACCTTGTATTTATTATTCATGAATCTAGAAGTCATCAGATCAATTTCCATGCCAATGCTGTTACTCGTCAGGCCAGAAACTCCTGAAGAAGAGAAAAGAATAATACCACTTGAAATGTGTTACGTTCTAATCTGCATATAATTCCTGACAGCTGAATGTATTTGAGAAGTTTAAATAAAATTTGAATTTTTATAAAGACATCTAACAATTAGCATTTGGTGATGGAAGTACTGCAACATATCATTACAAATAAAGTACTATCATCATACTATCTTCAGACAGACAATATTAAGAAGTACTTTATATCAGAAGAAATTTTAAAATTAAATACACATTTGTGTGAGAAAGTTTTCTAAGTTGTTATTATTATGTCTTGAGTATTTTGTATATTATTTTTTTAATTCTTTTGGTATTAATTGTTTATAGTTATTAATTCTTCAGCTATTTCTTATGAAATGTTTAGAATTTTTTATTGTTGTGAGTCTGGCAATATTGTCACAGCAATCTCAGTAATTAATTTTATTTTGTTTATTTATTTGCAGTATTTTAAGCGTTTTAAAAGAACTCCTGAATTCCCACGAGATGGTTTAGACTTTGATAGTAGTTGGTTTAAAGCACCCAAAGACCAATCTTTTTCAAAATGTCCACAGTGGGTACCAGTAAGTATAAATCATATTGATAAAAATACTATCAGATTTTTTCATACATAGATGAAAAAAAATAAGGAAAAGTATTGGTTTTGATAATATCGATGCTTTTTTTTTGGGGTCTCTTTTTATCCATTTTTTTTTAAACTGCTTAATGATGCATTATATCATTCAGATCTTAGGTTGAATTTTGTATTTACATAATAACTGCCAAATCCATGGCTACAGTTGCAGAATTTTAAGTATTTATTAAAGGCACTGGTGAATGTATCTCCTGATCAGAATCTCTACAGATTTCTTTATGGTGTTTCATCTCTTCATTTTATATTTTTTGTGTACATCAGTGATGTTTATATTCTTTATGCATACCAGTGATGCTATCTTTGTTATATTTATTGTTCCACATAGATATAATTTATTTGCATATAGATAGAGCATTTTATACCTTCTCTTTAAAAGTAAAATGACATTGACTTCAATATACATTTTATATTTTTCAATGTTTATTCCATTAATTTATTCAACTGTTTCTTCTCCCATACATTTTTTTTTTTTTATTAACTGTCTTCAGTGATTATTTAATTTCTTACACTTATCTTGTTTTTTGTTTTTTTTTTTCATTTACAGTTTTGATAAATAATCTTCTTTCATTTTCTGAGCAGACGGCTATGATTTATTACAAGTATAAATATAATCTTCATTCAACATTTTCGTTTTACATTTGCCTTGTATTACATCCATACATCCTTTTAATTTTTAATCCTTCATTTACCATATATATAACTCATCATAAAATTTTATTATATATGAAAGTTAGACTAAAACTAACAACGATCTATTTATATTTTTTATATCATTGAAATTTTCATTCAGATAAACTTTTATATGTTTTCTTATAATACTAAGTCCATTTTTCCATGTGCAAATCTTTCTATTATTATTCATTAGTACTTTACTTTTAATTATCTTTAAAACTGTATACTTAACTCTGTCAGCAATAATTTTATTTTTATTTATCCATCAATTCCAACTTAATCTTGTCCAACTATTATGATAGCCTCGATGCATAAATATTTCACCTTACTTATTAATTAAATTATGTACTAAACTAATACTCAACAGTGTTTTCCTCGAGTCCATTTTTTACTTTACAACACTTTGGTGTAAATGTACAACTTTTTCCTTTCATTCTTTTAATATTTTTTTTCATATAATGACTCCAAGATAATTTCTGAAAACTATTAAATTGTTGAGTTCACCAGTAGAAATTTAACTTTCTTTTGCTCCTGCATTTTAACAAAAACATTATAATATATAATTTTAAATTCTTACGTAGATCATAATCAATTATTTTTTTCTTAAAAAATAATAATAAATATAAAAGAATTTAAACTTTTAGAGCCAAACCAAGTTACTTTTTCCTCCAATTTGTAAATTTTTTTTCTACATCAATTTTCCCTCGATTTTTTTTTCTTAAAAACATTACCTGTGTGTTGTTAATTTATTCCAAATTGCGAATTCCCATTGGTTAATTCTCCCACTTCTCTGATTTTGAATATTTAATGAGTTGCTCATAGTTTAACTATTTTTAAAACGAATATCTGTTTAAAATATTTATTAATAATAAAAATAATAATACCTTTCATGAATTGAATAACAATACAATTCACTTTACATCAATTTAGATCATTTTGATTTTATTTTTATACATACTAGGTCCAAGATTAATTTTATGAACCTTTTATCATCACACAATTCATAATACAAATATTAATTATTTATTTTGGAACATAAATTAAGATTTCACCAACAATAGTCATTGCTGTAAAATACCAGATGTGCACAGACATGATTATCTATCTATATAGAGCATATTTTCATTTATAAGATTAGATTTGAACTTCCCTACAATTTTAAATATTATTAAACGATTACTTATTATATCAAATGTTATTAATTTATATTCTATTATTTTATCTTTTATATACATTTGAAAAAAAATATTTTACCCAGGATTTATAGCATTTATACTACTTTAAATTAATAAGCCCAAGTTCAAACCCTAAGATAACAAAAATGATTGTGATTTTTCATAGTTTATTAAGTAAATATTTTTGACTTTATAAAATTTAAAATTATCCATCTTAAAATGTATTCCCAATTTGTTTTATGATGGGGTGTACCAATAAAAAGGGCACAATATATTTTAAGTAATAATTATCTCTTTTTTTAGATAATGAAGAAATAACTATGGATTTAGCATTTATAGTTATGCCAATAATGAAGGCTTCATTATATTACAATCATATTTTATTTTTACTATCGGTACATCAATCCTCATCTGACTAACACAGATTATCTTGGGCCAGAACTCCTCGATATCCATTAATTGATGACTATTAAGTGGTCAGCTGGGTTGACTATGGGCCACCCACCTGGGGCAAAAAAAAATATTCTGCATTCAATTGTAACCTGAAATAATTTTAAGATTTTTCCAATCCAGATTTAAACCTCTATTTATGGAAAGAAAATTGATATCCTATGCCATAAGGCTATTTTGTTGATTTTTTTAATTGAAGAATCATCTATTTTTTTCTCCGCATACGGAAGTTTTATATAATTAAATAAAGTTCTGAAGCATATTTGCTTTGTTAATAATAGTGTTGTATATTTATCAATACCAGGCATAATATTTCTATAATGTAATTTTCATTACACCACTCTCATGCAAGGTAGGGTCTAGTTTCTATCAGCTTTTAACACTTTGTGGATGAGTGTAATCATAAACATATGACCAAAGACACATGAAAAAGATGTATGATCCTCAAGATGCCTATTTTGTGCTGAATCAGCACTCATCCTTTGGTCCAGATTATAATGTCTTACACATATTTTATCATTGTTCAGGATGTATAGATAGTCAATTACTTTAATTGATATGTCAAACTCACTACCCTCACAACTTTTACACAAATCACTTAACTTAAGTATATTAATAATTTTATTAGTCATTTATAAGACTATTTCTGTAGTGTAATTTTCACTAGATCACTGTCACACAAAGTAGGACTAGTTTCTATCCACTTGTAACACCTTACGGAGGGGTGTAATCATAAATATATGACCAAAGATATAAAAAAAGATGTATTATCCCCAGGATGCACATTTCATGCTGAACCAGCACTCATTAGTTGGCCCTATCTTGCATGAGAGTGGTGTAGTGAAAATTACACTACAGAAATATTATTCATTAGGTAGATAATCTCTAACCTAATGAATGACTAATAAAAATTATAGATATACGTAGGGGTCTTGATTATTTTCTACTATTATAGTAATGATATTTTGGTTATATTTTTATTTTACTTATTATTAATATATTTAATATAGCAAGCTTGTTAATATATATATATATTACAAATAAATCAAGTCAGATGTCACATGACCTAATTTAAACAAACTTGTATTACAAATGTTTTATAAAGAGCACGCAAATAAGCTCTTAACAAGCTTTGCAGAATATCCTCAACCTCAGACCGGTTTCTGCTACTGGCTTCGTCAGTGAGGTGCCAGGATATTCAAGCTTATTTGTGAGCTCTTTATAATATATATATATATGTATAAACAGAACCAATAGTAGTAGCTACTCTCATAGAAGTCTTACTTTAATATCATTAATCATTACTTGACATAAACATAAATGTACTGAACCCCATATGACAACTATTTTGATTAAAATTTATTCTCTTTAGATATTCTAGAGATCTAAACATTATTTATGTAGTTAGAATAGTCATTTGAACTTAATATGTAAATAACTTTATGTAATATATTTATTTTTAAAAGTATGAATGGGTGTTTAAATCTTTTACATGACTGGAAAAGTTAGGTTATAGTTGAACAGTTTTTACATGAGAATCTAGTTAATATATTACAATGAATAGTAATTAATAATACCGAAGTTAGATCCGCATGAGAAGTATTGAAATTCACTTTATTTATGTATTTTTAAATGTAGTTATTATTATTTTTCCATATATGCATGCACACAAAAAATAAAATAAAGATGGTGCCATTACTATTCAAAATTTTTGCATAAAACAATTATGTTTACTATTTAATGCCTTATTGTCAATAGTAATCTTATTACTCTTCACATATAAAATATATATAACTTTTTATTAAAATATATTTTTTTTATTTTTAGCTGTTTTTGCATGAAGTAAATCAAAGCCCTCAACAGATAAAAACTTCATCAGTGGAACTTTTGCCTAAAAAATCCATATCAAAAGTGAAAGAAAAGTTAATTTTTGTATCAGAACCAGCCATAACTGTTCAGCCTGTAACTAACATATTAACAACTAATTTTGCTTCTGAAAACTCTCCCACCAAATTACCTATTACCATGAGTTCTTGCACATCCCAGACTCAGGTTATAAGTGGAACATCTCTTTTAACACTGAGTGCTCCAACTTCTAGCCCTCTGACTGTTTTTATGACACCATCCCCTGATAAAAATATTATGACTACATCATCAAATGCAACTGAACTTACAACCAGTATTTTTACTTTAACTTCCTCCCCGCTTAGTGTAATTACTACCCCAATAAAAAATCCTGTAACATTTTCTTCAGAAAACAGAAGCACTTCTTTGCTCAATTCTACTTGTGTTTCGATTCCCTCTAATATTTCTTCGCAGCCTAATACTTCTATATTAACTTTTACAAACACATTATTGAATACTCAGCATTTGCAAGCACCACGTGTTAATTCTGTAGTAGTTTCAGCTGCTCCATCACAAGCACAGCCTTTAATAGCTTCAACAATTGGTTTAAATGTTCTTCACAGAACACCAGAAAAGAGAGTCAAATTTTATCCTTTACTTCCTAATATTTCACCAAAATCTGATCCTCAGATAAGTCAGTTATCTCCACCAAGGAAAAGATACAGTCCCATGAAACGAATGCCATCTAGGAAAGTTCCTTTGAAAACTATTTTACCTAAAGGTTTCATATATGTTTCACCAGTAAAAAAAGCAGCAGCAATACTTAATGCTCTAGAAAGAAAACGGCAGGGAAAACCAGCATGTCGCCATTTACTACCTAAAACGATCTTAACTCAAGACAATATTGTAAATATTCTGAATCAAGAGAAGGCAATTGAAGAGTTTTCTGATGTCAAACTTGAGCCGACTAGCCCTGAGATGGAACTGCTGGAAAATTCTAGCCCTATAACTATCAATTCTCCTGATGGGCAAGATTTGGGTGCAGGACAAAACTCAAATAAGGCTATTGGTGAAGTTGTAGATAACGATTCCCAAAGTGATGTAGATAATGATGATATTAATAATGCTACTGAAGATGAAAATTTGGATGCTAATAACAATGACAATGATGATGATCTTGCTCAGTTGATGGCTGCTAGCACAACTATTAGGACAGCTCCCAAGCGCTCTATTGTAAATAGGAAAAAAAACAAACTTCAGAGAGAAATTGAAACAACTGTTAATATGTTAACTCCAGATTTAGTGACAAAAGACCCATTGGTAAGAATTTTTGTATTTAATATTTTATGTCGTTTTAAAAATAATAAGATGTATACTTGTAAGAGAACAGTATATTAAATGATATAACATTACAAAATTAAATTTATACAAAACATCAAAATTTATCATATCCTATCTCCTTAATTAATATCAAATCTTTAGATTCACATGTTGATAAAATAATTTGTTCTTTTAATTTATAAATTTTAGTTACGCATATTCAGATTGGTTTGAGAAACATATTTCTGCTACTTATTTTTTTGCACATTAATAGAGCTTTAAAGTTAAAGAGTCCAATATTAAAACTTATCCTATTACTTCCAGTGTTTGAATCTCACAAATCTCCTGACTAATTGACCATTTGAGTCTCTGTTTATCTAGCACTGGCACCTATCAAATGCAGTCTTTTTTAAAGGCATTTATTGGCTATTTCTTTTTTGTCAATAATTCTCACCATTTCTAAATTAGGTCAGTAAGATTTTCAGGATTATCATAAGCTCCATCAAACTATATCTCATTCATACTATTCCTAATTCCAATAGTTTCATTTTCTTATTTGTTCGCAGCATTTTTTTGACTTGATACATTAAATTTTTGACTAGCAAGAAATTAGAACTCATTCAATGGATGTTTATTGGTAATATTCTAAGTATCATTTTCTTTTATTATGGTATTTTGTAAATCTCCAATTTTTTCTTTGATTATTAAATTTATGAGTTGAACTGTCAGATATTTCATTGGAATCATTCGCTCTTTTTTTTTATAGGACTCAGTCTGCTCTGCAATTTGTTAATGTCTTTTTTTTTTTTCAAATACTGCCTTACAAATTTATAAAAAAACTTTTAATTTTCTTATTTTTCCCCTACCAATTGAACATTTGTTTATTAACTTAATTAGTTCTTCTCCCCCTATTCCAAACTGCATTTTATTTGAAAAGAAAGAGGTTTGAATGTTCCAAGTTTAATCTGGCTTTTAAATTTTGCATTTTTATTAGTTATGTGCTGAAAGATAGGTCTCATATACCAAACCAAATTAATTTTTCCCTGCATTATTATTTCTTCTTTTATTTCTCAAGTACTTACAACTACTCTTTTTTTTAATATCACTACTTTTTTTTTCTTATGTTTTTTTTTTTTTTTTTGACCTCCCCAGTTTTTCCAAATATATTTTCATTATTCCTTGACTTGAAATTTATGACCCAGTTCAATTCGCTTTCCTTCATTTTTCCTTAATTTTAAAAAAAAAAAATTTTATTTAATTTATTCTTATCAACTCTTTTTGGCATTGCTAATCATTTCGTTACCCAAACTTACAATACATGGCACTGGAATAGGTTGAGAACTAATCTCAGAAGCATAATCTTATTCCAACTTATATCTTTAAAGTTTGTATGATTAAAATAACCAATATTTTCTTCTTTTTTTTTCTAAAATGTCTTGTCTGCTTCTTACAAAGCTGCACTTCCAACAAAACATTTCCTAATCCTCTTTCTGAAATTTGAAGTCAGCAAATCAAAAAATGATTAATCTTATTAAAACTCTATTTAATCATTACAATTCTTTGTTTATTTTTATTATCATTACATCCACTATGAGTTTTCCAATGTCTATATACTAAAAAACCCTAACTTACTCTATAACTTCTTATGTAGTGTTGTTTTATTGCTTTAGTTTTATTTGTATTGTTTTTTATTGCATTTTTATATAAATTCTTTTAATCCTATATAATCTTTTATTAAGTTCCTCTTCATCTGCAAGATTTGCCATTTCGTTTACATATCTGATGTAAGGAACCTTTCTCTAATACCAAATAATATCAAAATATTACTGTGTTTTTTTCTATTATTTATTCTATAAAAATTATTATTTTTTTAAATATACTTAAAATCTTCCATTCCATGATATCTTTTTGAAACCATTAAACAAATATATCTGAAAAAGATGATCCACTGAATGATAGCTTAGTTGCATTATTTCATATATTTATGTATAATTAAAAAAGCAGATACATTAATCTTTAACTGAGGTTTTTTAAGTTTATATCTGGCCTAAGAATAATTTTTAGTTTAATAAATGGTTAGTAATAATTATTAATGTATTTGTCAGAAGTATAGTAGTTTATGTTGAAGTTGTGGGTGCAGAAAGTTTTAACATCTGTAAACCAAATTATAAAATATTAAAACCTATTGGTATCGTTTTTGATTTACACATATATTACTAATAAAAAACTTTTATTCTAAGTCTTTTTCAAATTATCTAACAAAGAAATCAAAACAAGCATAATCTTCTTTTGTTTCTCCTGCCTCTCTCTCTCAACAAGTTTTAATATCTCCAATAGTATCTCTTTTAAACTGCTTTTTAAATAAAAACTTTTAATCTATTGCGATTTCACTTATTCTCAAATCTCAGCAACAACTTAGCAAATTAAAGCTCTTCGTTTTAAAATCACCATATCATGTTGCATTAGACTATTCATTAAAATCTTAACTGTTGAGAAGATGTCTAATTGCGAATTTTTTGAATCATAATTTACATTATAAATATCAAATAATTATCTAAGATCTTTTCTTTTGTGCCTTTAACAATTTGTAATCCCATCATTTCTCTAAGATTGACTGGTTTTATTATTTGAACATTGTACAACTCTTGTTTTTGTTTTTTTTTTGTGTGTGTGTTTTTTTTTTGTCAATTTTATTTCGTTTTAATCTACCTCATCTTTCATCCCTCCCATTGAACTAAATAAAAGCTTATTATTTTTATAAAACCACCAAAACATCATAAGATAGCCACCTACACTTAAGTAGTAAATCCATTTCACCCACTATTTTTATTGATTACTCAAGTTTGCACAAGATGCAGAACTGGATTATTAGGAATAGATTTTCTTGTTAATTTTATCATACAAATCAATTATATATTATTTATTTTTTCCATGTGTCTACTTTCTTTAATAATTTACCATTTCTTTTTTTGATAACTTATTCCTTATTGTGGATATGCTTTGTCCATCTAAATTATTTTATTTACCATATTGGAATGGGAACAGAATAACTCCCTTATATGCATCTATTAGAATACACTGGGATTAATGGTAATGGTCAGATTCAGTATTCATTAAGATTTTGTCAATTCTGATATCAGCCATATTTCCTGGCCAGAGAAGGTCCAGCCTGATCATTATAGACACTTTTTTTTATTTATAATGAATCTTTCATACTTCAGATTAGAGTGCCATCTCTGTAATGAGGAACATTTAAAGTTGGGCTTAAACTTCTCTCTATCTCCTTTTTTAAACCCATCTTTTAACCTACAATTGACTCAAGTAAATATGGCAATGTTTCATAGGGTAATCTTTTTTTTTTTGATACTACACCTGTCAAAACCATCTGTTCTCACAACAAGATTCAAAAACCAAGCAAAAGTACCTCGAATCCAATCATGCTTGAGATACAAGGATCTGGAGCAATACTGAATTCTAACCTATTTGTCTGTTCTTCAAATCTCTGACCCTATGAACAACAATCTTGATGATACAGCACAATAATTTTAATTCCAGGCTCAGAAGCAAAGCGGTAGAGCATAAGATCAGACTGATGATGATGATCGAGATAAGAGTAGCCCAGGAATTACATTTATTACAGTTATTTATTAATGCTAAGCTATTAGCTAAAGAATATAGTACTAAATATTAACTAGAAAATAATAGTTCAAAAACAAACCAGGATTTACATGAAATATATATTTAATAAAATATTAAGAAAACGCATATATATATTACAAAATGTTTCACGCTTGGGATGACGTTGTTTATTTATAAAACTTGGGATTTCTTTTATAAAATCCCCTTTACATTAATTAATGAATGAATATAATTTTATGGAGGGTTGTTATAGCTTGTGTGGGGTTAATATGCCAATTTAATAAATTTTTACTAACAGAATGTTGTGGATGCACAAAACAATCTACAAGATCGGAACAGATTCGGATTACAGAAAGATACTTGATAATTTAGCATTAATCATTTTGACAAATAAGTATAAATATATGGTCTCAATCATTTATTTATAATCTTAAAAATCATTATATATGTTTGATAGACATTGTTTGGACATAGCATCTTTAGAATAAGTATACAGAAAATGCATATTGATTTATGTCTAGGGGAATCGATTAGTATTTTAAAAGAAAGCAGTTTTAAAATCAACATACTGACTAATTAGCATGTTGGCACATTTCATGAATGAGTCATTATTTCAAACGCCTAACGAAAGGTCAAACAGGCATAAACCCATTAAATAAAACAATAACCATGCTAGCATGTCATTAAAGAAATATGGATCTTATGGTAGTTTGAATACTGCATCATATAAACCCATTTAAGAATGAATGAGGGTTGATACGTCTGCCATTTTGACAGTACGGTATCGAATGGAGAGGTTTGGTTTGAATAATCAGAGCCAGCTGTATGGAACTTCCACAACACAATCAAAACCCTATAAACTTCGTGCTCCACAGGAAGTAGCGTATACTCCTGATTACGAACGATTTTGAAAATGTAGACTGGGAGCTTCGGACTTCCGAAGTCCCCATGTCAAAGCAATAAAGAAAATATATGTGTAAGTGCAATAAGAGAAAGGAAAGGTATGCCATCAGCGTTATACATGTGCGATAAATTTAATATATTATATTTTAGAGCCTGTAAATGGTTTGACTCCTGTGCAATGATATATTTAAATAAAGAATCGTTCAGCAAATTATAATGGAGAATAACTCTTTTAACTATGACATTAAACTAACAAAATTTATATTTAATTTCAATTCCCATATATGTATTAACTGATAGAATTAGCCCTCCAGGCAACAGCAAGAAGGGATGGACTAATTATATTAAGGTTCATGATCTTTTAAAATGAAAATTTAAAGACAAATTCAAATAATAAAGTAAAATATGCATCCATAATAAAATATTTGAGATAAAAAAAAAACATGAATAAAAGATTTAAATATAAAACCAACTTAGCAAGCGATTTCTGTTAAAAATGAATAAAACTACTAATAAATTTAACTGAAGCCCCTGCTTCTTTCCCCATTAAACAAAGAAAATAAGCACTTATTAAACTCGCGAGGTTGAATGTTATTGGCATATTAATTAAAGAGCATAAATTGTTTACATATATAATATGAATAAGTTAGAAATATCTAATGGAGCCGCACCAAGTTATATATATGAGTTCAAGCATGAAAGGTAACTTAAAAAATACATTATATTAGTATGGGATTACAGAGAGAGAGTGTAAGAGCATAATTGATAGAAACTTATAAATTAATACCCGAATACAATGTAAGATTTTTATTATATCTTAGATACACAAGATTACCTAAGGACTTTATATTAAAGACGGCTCCACATAGAATGAGGTTACCTCAGAATAGCAGGCAGATGCAGTATAAGCAGTCAGCAATCAGATGGTCACCTTGTATGGCCAGTCAGATGGATGGAACATGATGGCATCAGGTAGACAGTCTTCCGAGAGGCCCGGAGAAAAGGGCTTCTTTTTCTACTCAAAGTTCATAGCACCGAACTTCTGTTGACTTCTTAAATGAGGGTCTGGAAACACTTCTGAAAATTTATTTTACTGAAAGACGTTTTGAAAGAATTTTCTAACTAACTCAAAGTAATTCAAAGTAACTGACTTCTTTTGTTTTATGGGCCCTTTTTATACACTTTTTAATCCCTCCAATAATGCAATTTCAATTGCCCACAGCTACCTCTGTAATCTCTTGATTAAAAAAAAATATTTAATTGGTAAAATATTTAATTAGCAAAATTTTTAAAATAAATAAGGCTCAAAATACCATTTTAGATATTTGTAAAGATTTGCAAATGAACTAACAAGAGAATTCCTTATGATTTTAATTATTTTAACTAAGATGTATAATTTTAATTCATGAAAACAATCTGACTAGATAAAGATCATTTCAGTATTTTGAGCCTTCCTCATTTTTCTTTGGTTTTACATTCCAACACTTTAATTAAAATACATATATATAAAAAGAT
Organism: Epiperipatus broadwayi; assembly: GCA_028023455.1. Classification (NCBI taxonomy): domain Eukaryota; kingdom Metazoa; phylum Onychophora; class Udeonychophora; order Euonychophora; family Peripatidae; genus Epiperipatus; species Epiperipatus broadwayi. The sequence continues at coordinate 484,305 of JAQFVV010012593.1, forward strand.
TTACAATTATATAAAGAAAATGCCTAGTTTTCAGCAATAAATATTAATAAAATTATTGCTTCGTTCATATATATATATGCATCACCCACACTACTGCTTTACTTTACTAAATATTTTTAATTTTAAACAAAACAATACTCTCCATATAGTAGTGCCATCTTGTGCTAACAAGAGCAATCAATGGATGCCAGAAGGCTTGTGCATAAAATCCATATCTAGTGCCTACTCATCCAATATCCCCAGACTAGTTTCTGGCTTGTGGCCTTCATCAGTGAGGAGCCTTGGATCTGAGAGCACTACACCTAGATCTTAGGATCTAATGCAACCATCCAGCACCCACCTTTTAACTCTATTTAACTACAAAACTATGAGAATGAAATTGAAAACACTATTAATATTTTCAATTCAAGCTCAATAGCTTATATAGTCATATGGGTCTGAACTCAATTCAGTACCCATACATTTTGGTGTCTTTGGCTCTTTAACAACCATAGCCACCACTATCCTATTAGGCAGGATTGGTGTTAAACCACTAAACATCACATGATCACTATCTCATACTAGCACAATAATTGTTATTAAACAATTCAAAACAAAACAATACTCTCCATATAGTAGTGCCATCTTGTGCTAACAAGAGCAATCAATGGATGCCAGAAGGCTTGTGCATAAAATCCCTATCTAGTGCCTACTCATCCAATATCCCCAGACTGGTTTCTGGCTTGTGGCCTTCATCAGTGAGGAGCCTTGGATCTGAGAGCACTGCACCTAGATCTCACTGATGAAGGCCACAAGCCAGAAACTAGTCTGGGGATATTGGATGAGTAGGTACTAGATAGGGATTTTATGCACAAGCCTTCTGGCATCCATTGATTGCTCTTGTTAGCACAAGATGGCACTACTATATGGAGAGTATTGTTTTGTTTTGAATTGTTTAATAACAATTATTGTGCTAGTATGAGATAGTGATCATGTGATGTTTAGTGGTTTAACACCAATCCTGCCTAATAGGATAGTGGTGGCTATGGTTGTTAAAGAGCCAAAGACACCAAAATGTATGGGTACTGAATTGAGTTCAGACCCATATGACTATATAAGCTATTGAGCTTGGATTGAAAATATTAATAGTGTTTTCAATTTCATTCTCATAGTTTTGTAGATAAATAGAGTTAAAAGGTGGGTGCTGGAGGGTTGCATTAGATCCTAAGATCTAGGTGCAGTGCTCTCAGATCCAAGGCTCCTCACTGATGAAGGCCACAAGCCAGAAACTAGTCTGGGGATATTGGATGAATAGGCACTAGATAGGGATTTTATGCACAAGCCTTCTGGCATCCATTGATTGCTCTTGTTAGCACAAGATGGCACTACTATATGGAGAGTATTGTTTTGTTTTGAATTGTTTAATAACAATTATTGTGCTAGTATGAGATAGTGATCATGTGATGTTTAGTATTTTTAATTTTATTAATTTCTTGGATCATTATGCATACAGTGTGTGAGTGAATGACATATATCTACGTCGAGGTCTGAATTGTGGGCCCTGTAGAAGGTTAATATAGATGGTGAAACATGAAGTTTGATGATGATTAGACTTCGACTGCTTCAATACAACAATATGAATCCTATTTATTTTTAATCAAAAATAATAGTAAAAACTAATATCTATCTATGTATTACAATTATATAGACTAATGTGAGAACTTCACAGAATAAGGACTAGCGATTACTTATAATGAATTAGTAAATCAAACTTATTCTACTATAATATTTGGATTAGTCCTCATTATTTACATATTTACACAATATAAAAGTTCAACCCATGATATAATAAAAAGTTAATCAAAAGAAAATTAATTTTAAAAAATACATTAAAATAAAAATATTGATTAATGTGTATTTATGGAATATTTTTAAAAAAATTAATATTTACAGATATATACTATAATATGATAACAAAATTTAAAAACAGCTCGGTAACATTATATCTATTTGTTTTTCACTAGCAACAGCGCCATAGAGCGGTATGGGTAATTAGATTATGTATTACCAATTTTTGTGAATTTTAATATCTTTTATTTGGATATAATATTTTATTTTAGATCTATTAATAAAAATAGAATAGTAACTTCTTAACTGTTTTATAATCACATTATGTGTCTTTCTGATTCTTATGTGAAGGTCATGTATGTGGAGATTTTATTTTATATGGATTTAACTTTAGAAATTGTTCATTCGACTTCTTACTTAACTTCAATTCACACAGAATCTATTTCAATATTTATATTATAAAATTACACCTAGACCTTGAAAATGGGAACTGGGATTTTATCAGAATGTCAATTCTTGCCTATCTTTCATCATCATTTTCAACATTAAGATCTGCTCAAATTTAATCTAGTTTCTTTGATTCATAGCTTATCTTCTCCACATCAATTCAGAAAGCTTTCTTATTTTATTTATCCATTTTGCATATGATCTTTTTTTTTTAGATCTTTTACAAACCCTTTGAAATCAGTTTGACATCTCAGCTATTCCCTTATTATAATCTCTTCTAACAATATATTCAGTCCAGTTCCATTTCTACTTAATTCTTTCAATAAAATCAATGATATCTATTGATTGTTCACCTATGCATTTCATTTTTAGATCATTCTTGTTACTCCCAACATAAGTTAAAAGTTTTTTTTTCTAAAGTTATTGAAGTAACTAGACTAAAGAGTATGGGCAAATGACAACTTGGTCATCATCGGTTATAGTTTGCCATACTACTTTTTAACCTTTATTCTATTTCCACATTTAGAGCTGCATAATAAATGAAATCCTTTTCACATATAGGATATACAAGAGAGGAAGGATGTAAATGTCTTCAAATAATCTCTGCATGGTAAAAATCTCTTTAACAACTCCAGTAGAGAATAGCAAACAAGTTATTAATCACCAGGTAGTGATTTGATTGGGTTTTTTTTTTTAAAAAAAAACTTTCTAGTTAAGAAATGTTATATTTGTATATTTTTTAATTAAATATGTTTCACAGACTTAGACATAGAGTTTTCATTTATTGAAATATTTTCATTGTCAGTAAATCTGTAAAAAATATTTATTTAACATTCATAATTCATCCTAGGAGCAACTTGATTTTTTGTAAACACGGATTTGTCTTTTGACTTTAGTGAATCATGCCATTTCATCTTTACACAACTGTTTTTTAATTGGTTTGTTGTCTTTATTATATCTTAGCTGGAAATTGTAATTAGATTATAATACAAATTTCAGTTTATATATATATATGTAAACACATTTTATTTTATCTCAAACTGGCATATATTTTAATTTTATATTTTTTTACATTAGTTTATATGTGCTATCATTACTTTTATGTTTTTTGATACTGTTTAAGTTGTTTGGTTTTTATTTTTAGAGAGAAGATCGAGATACTGCTTTTGCTCAGGCTTATCTCACTAAAGTGAAGAAAGTTTTGAAAAATAATGTAGTAAAGTATGAAGACTTTTTAAGAACTTTACACGAGTTTAAACAAAATCCAAATCCTTCTGTTTCTCAAGTAATTAATTGTTCCTGCTTTTTTATTTGTCTTATTTTTTTATTGCTTTAATTTTTCTTAAAATTAATTCTACTGAATATAGTCACATTAATTTAAAGCTTTTCAGTGAGATATTATAAGTAGATGTAAATTATCTTCATAACTTTGACTTGAAATAAAAAATATAGAGGTAACATATAAAGATAAACTTGTAAAGTTTTGTCTTAATTCCAATGGATGGGTGTTTGTGAGATTTTAGTTTACTATGATTATATAATTGCCCCCCCCCCCCAATAATTATGAATGCCAAGAGAATACTGCAACAGATTTAATAATAATATATCTAACAAAAGTTTATAAGAGAATATTATGAAATCTGAATAAGTGGAATTTAAGTAAAGAACTTATTGGCATTGCTAATAATTTATAAGACCGTCTGTTCTTTGAAATCTATATGTCTTTATTAATTGTAACTTGTGGTCTTCAAGAGAAAAAAAAATTATTTAAGAAATGAACTTTATCATGACTATACAGATATGTGGAACACAAATACATTCATATATAGAACAAGCTGCTCCAATTTTGTGTTTATTTAAAGTTTTGCTATGTGGGATTTTTTTAACTTCCTTTGCAAAAAAAAATTTTTTTCTGGAGAATTTTAGCATTATGTCTAATTGTAACTTTTCAAACCATTCTATATCCTCAGCCAAAATAAATGTCGCAATGAAAACAACCAACATTTTACTTCCTCAGAATGCCATTGGGATAATACTTATAACATTAACGGGATTTACCTCTCTCACAAAAACCATGCTCACGTTTACCTAAAACACTCTTTTAGGAAGTCTTGGTTTTGTTTATTCATTTTACAACCAATGAAGATGTCATTTTATAATAGTGGATTCTATTCTCACATCCAGAAAATTAAAGAATATATTGATCGATTTTATGATTTTGCCAATGTATTTTTAAACTTTTACAGAACATCTTTAAATGAAACTTTTCTAATGTCTTTACATTGTGTCAGTAAGGTATTCAAGTCTTACTTCCATACAATAAATTAGACAAAAAAAAATTTTTGTATGTAGCTAATTTATAGTAATAATTATTTTCTTGTGAGTGCGAGATTGATCTTTTGAGAGCAGTCAGATAAAAAACAATTATTGTGAATGAGAGTAAAATTGTGATCGAGAGAGTGAGTTATTTGAAAGATTGAAAATTTTTGTGTTTAACTGTCTGAAAGATTTTCGTTCGCCATTTTAGGTTAGAAGTTTTTTTTTTTTTAAAAAAAAAAAAGTTGTTCCTGTTGAATGTGTGATAGCATAAGGATATTTATAAAAAAGTTGTATCTAAGTTTAATTTGTTTTAGTTAAGTTTGTTACTGAAGGTTTTTTTGAATTTAAAATAGGTATTTGGTTTGAGAAAAAAGGTAACGTTTGTTTGGGAGGCCTAACATTAGAAGACACGTGGGTATAGTTTTGATCAGGTTTGGGAAAAGTAAAAAAGTTTTATTTTTCTGTATAAGTGTGTTTGAAGACTAGGTGAGGTATTATAAAGAGGTATTTATAAAAAATTGTATGTAAGTTTAATTCGTTTTAGTTAAGTTTGTTACTGAGAGTTTTTTAAATTTTAAAATTGGCATTTATTTTGAGATAAAAGGCCTAACGTTAGTAAACACGTGGTTGTGGTTTGATCAAGCTTGGGAAAAAGTAAAAAAGTTTTTTTTATTTTTCAGTATAAGGGTGTTTGAAGAATAGTAGAGATATTATAAAGTCAAATATAGAATAGGTGATTTGAAAAATAAGAATATGGATTCCATTTGTGTGGCACAATGTATATACGATCGACAGAAAGGAGTTAGACGAGCAGTAGTAGAGTGTACAGTGTGTGCTGAGGTGTATCATTTGAAATGTTTGAATAAGAATAGGAAGGATGTAACAGGTTTCTGGATATGTAGTCAGTGTGTAAATGTGATTAAAGAGGTGAGAAAGTGGTTTTTAAGTGTAGGTAGTCTAGAGAGAAAGTCAGAGGAGAGGGAGCAAAATGTAGTTAAGAAAGATAGGACAGAGTATGGTTTTAGTGGAGTGTCAGAAAATATGGGTGAAGGAAGTAGTAATGCAATGGAGATGGTTAGACAGAGAATAAGTAAGATAGAGGAAGAAATGAAGGATGTAGAAGTGAAGTTAAAATTGTTAGAGATGAAGTGTGAGGAGATAAAGGAATTATTGAGTAGAAATGATAAGGAAGAAATGGATAAGGAAATTCAGAAGGTGGTAGAAAAGGTTAAAGATGGAGTAGAGAAAGTAGATTATGAGGCAGTATTGATAGGAGATTCACTAATAAGAGAATGTGGGGATATAATTGCAAGAGAAAATAGAAGCAGGTATGTTAGAGTATGTTTGCCTGGAGCAAAAATTAGGGATGTGACAGATAAAGTAAGAAAGCAAGGTAGTAGAGATGTATATGTAATGGTAGGGACTAATAATTTGTTAGAGCCATCAGAGAAAGTAATGGATGAGTATGTAGAATTGATTAGGAATTTGAGAGAGATTAAAGGAAGAGTAGGAGTAGTGGGACTATTACCAAGATTTGATAAGAGGCATTTATTAGAAAGGGCATGTTCTATAAATGAGAGAGTGAAAAAATTGTGTGAGAGAAATAATGTTGTGTTTGTGGATGTATGGGATTGGTTTATTGGAAAGAGGGAGTTGTATAGTAAAGATGGTTTGCACTTAGGAAAACAAGGAAGTGAAGTTTTAGGGAGTCTGATATTTAAAGAATATAATTCGGGAAACCTTTAAAGGGGGGTGGGCTTTTAAATTGTAATATTATCAAAAAGAAGAAGAATGGAGGGGATATAAGAAATAAGCAAAAGATGGTTGATTTAGATATAAGTGTAGATGTGGAGAGGGAATGGTTTTGTAAGATTAGTGGTAAGAAAGTTTGTTATAAACGTAATGGAGAAGAAGGAAGCAAAAGAATTTATAAAAGAGTAGTTAGGAAAGAAGAAATTGTTAAAATTGGGTTTTTGAATATGCAAGGTGGTAGGAGACCAGAAAAATGGCTGGAATTAAATAAAGCAATTGAAAATGAAGGTCTTGAGGTATTAGCAGTAGTGGAAACTCATCTAAGAGAAGAAGAACCTATTTTGGAAGAGGTAGTATGGCAGGGTATAAACAGAAAAGAAAAAGAAAAAAGGGGTGGTGGTATAGGTGTTATATCGAAAAAAAATTTAAATACTGTTAAATGTCAAGAACATTTGTGGTTTGAAATAAGGTTGGGTAGACAAGAATGGATGGTGGCTATAGTGTATATCGCCACTGGAGATAGTCAAACTGTAATGGAGTGGAACAATAGTATATATGAATGCCTAGTTAAGGATATACAGAGTTTTAAAGAAAAGGGGAAGAGAATAATGGTTATAGGGGATATGAATGGGCATATTGAAGAAATTGATGATGTAGATAATAAGAATGGTCAGTTTTTGAAGGAATTTTGTCAAAGAGTTAATTTGAGCATTGGGAATTTATCAAATGTATATGATGGACAATACACATGGTCTAGGAATAATGTATTTCACACAATAGATTATGTATTGGTAGAGAAAGAGGGAATGAATAAAATACGAAAAATTAAGGTGTTTGATAATGAAGAGAGAGTGTGTAATAGTGATCATAACTTTATTGTAATAGAAATGGTTAGTAATGTGATGGAGGATAGAAATAAAGGTAGAAATAATAGTGAAAGATGTGGATGGAGAGTGAATGATAAGAATAAGTTGGAAGAATATAAAATAAAAGTTGAAGAAACCATGGAGCAGTTGGTTGGGGATGAGTATAAGGACTGGTGTGGTGAAGTAGAAAAAGTGGCAAATAGGGTTTTAGTCGAGAATATGAAGAAGAATAAAAGTAATAAAAAAATGAGAGTTAGTAAAAGTGTAAAAGAGAGGAAAAAAGCATGCAGAGAATATAAGTGTGCTATTAAGAATAAAGAAAGTGAAAATGATATTAATGCTAAATGGGGAAAGTACTTAGAAAAGAAGAAGCTAGCTAAAATGGATAATTATAGAGAGAGGATGAAGTTAAATAATAAATTGTTGGAGGATATTAATAAAAGTGGAAGAGATGGGAGTAAAAAATTTTGGAATTACATTAAAAGGAGAAATGTAGGGGAAAGAGAGATAGTATTAATAGATGATGAGGGAATAGAATGTAGCTCTAGAGGCAAGCTAGAGAAAATCTTAAATAGATATGTAATGGATATAGAAAAGATGTTAGATGTGAAGGAATTAGTGATAGAAAACATGAAAGCAGTTAGTAGTGGGAATATTAGGTTCACAAAAAATGAATTGAATGAGGCAGGAAAGAGATTGAAAAGTGGAAAGGCGAGAGGTTTAGATGGATGGGCAGCAGAGATGGTAATGAATTTAGGGCATAGAGCAAAAGCAAAGTTATTATCATGTTTTAATAAGATGGCGCAGAAGACAGTTTTTCCGGGTAGTTGGAGTAATACAAGAATAAGATTATTATTTAAAGGAAAGGGTAAGGATCATAGAAAGTTAAATAATTATAGACCGATAGCGGTAACATCAGTTTTATATAAAGTTTTCGCATATATGGTAGCTGGAAGAGTTGTAAAATGGATGGAAGAGAATAATGTAGTGGGGGAAATGCAAGGAGGTTTTAGGTCAGATAGGCGTATAGGAGATAGTTTGTTTGTAGTTACACAACTTATGGAGATGAGTAGGAATTCAGGTAGATCGTTATATATGAGTTTTATAGATATAGAGAAAGCATATGATAGAGTAAATAGAAATAGATTATGGGTAAGATTAGCCAATTTGGGAATGGATGAAGCTTTAGTAAATATTATTAAGAAATTATATGAAAATAATTATTATACTTACCAATTAGGGGATATAGAATCAGTTAAAGTTAAAAATGGAGTGGGATTAAGGCAAGGATGCCCTATGTCACCGATTTTGTTTTTGTTGTTTTTGAGTGAAATGGAAAAAGCAATAGAAAGACTAGGAAGAGGGGTAGAGATACCATTAATAGGTGGCAAAGGAGTATATACTTTGTTGGGTCTTTTTTTTGCAGATGATATCTTTTTATGTGCAGAAAGAAGAGAAGATATGGATATTATGTTGAGGACATGTGCAAGGGTGGGTAAAGAGATGGGGATTAAATTTAGTGAAGAAAAATCAAATATAATGATGGTTAATACTGGGGAAAGAGAGGATGTAGTTTTTTTATTGGGGGATATAAAGTTAAGTGTGGTGGATAGATATAGGTATTTGGGAATCATCTTATGTAATCAGGAAAATTGCTTGGTTGAATGGGAGAAAAAATTGGTAAATGAAGCAAAGAAAAGAAAAGGTTTGGTAAAGAAACTAACAGTATTTTCATATAATAAATATGATGTAGCTAGAATTGTATGGAAGGGAGTTGCAGTAGCAGGGTTAACATATGGTAATGATGCATTATGTGTTAGTAAAAGGATTTTAGATTATTTAGAGAAAGTACAAAGGGAAGTAGGAAGACATGCATTAGATGCAGAGATGTGGACAGCAAAGGAGGCAATTCAAGGAGAAATGGGATGGTCAAGTTTCTATATGAGAGATGCAAAAAGTAAAATGAAAATGTTTGGTAGGTTGCAGTTTATGGATAGTAAAAGAATAGCCAAAATAGTGTTTAATTGGGTTATGAGTAAAGGGCAGGTAACAAGATGGATGAGAAAGGTAATGCGGTATGCAAAAGATTTGGATAAAGAATTTATATCAGTATACTTGTATAAAAGGTGGGATGATTGTGTTAGGAGGATTGTTGAGTGTTATAGTGGTAAGGAATGGGATAAAAGAATAGAAGCATTAATAAAAAATAGGGAGTTGGAGAGATGGAGAAGTAGTATGGAGGGTAAGAAGAGTTTAAATATATATAGAAGTAAACGGAATATTGGAAGCGAGTTAATTTATGATAATAGTAAGGAAAGTAGTTTATTGTTTAAGGCTCGAACGGGATCTTTAGCAACAAGAGAGTATACATGTAAATGGAAAACTATGGGTGATTTAGCGTGCAAATTGTGTAAGGAAGGTATAGAAAATATTAGGCATCTGTTGATTGAATGTAAATGCTTGAAAGCAGAAAGGGTACAGATAATGAAGTTATGGGAGAATAGGTATGAACAAAGTGACAATACAGAAAGTGAGTTAGTAGTTTTTATGCTGGGTTTGCGAAAAGATAAAGGGGATTTAGATTTAAAGGCCATAGAGTTGACAAAGATTATGTTGTGGAAATGGGATGGGGCAGAATATGGGAAGACTTAGAGTGGGGAATGGAAAATAAAGTGGCTAACAGGTTTATCTGGGCATAGTTGCTGAGATATTCTTGACTTCGTTTAAGGAGAAGCCAAATACATCACATCACATAAACGCAACAGCAGCTCATTGGAATCTGTAATAGACTTCAACATCAAAGTTCACCTTTCTATTTATAAACCTGCCAAAATATTTAAACATTCTCAAGCTGATAACCAACCAAACTAAAGATTGCTGGGGATTTTTCTTCCACTATTGGGTGATTAAGATCTTGAGTTTTTTGAACATTAGTTATTAAATCCAAGCCATGATATGTTACAAAGAAGAATGGTAAGAATAACACAATCATCAGCATGCGTAAATCCTGAATCCAAGAAGGTGAAATTTTTATTTTTAATCAGTTCAAATTAAAAATTCTACCCACAAATCTATATTGCATTTTTATTCCCTCTTTCATTAAGCTGCCTATAAACAGTTTCAAAGACCATTGTCATAAAAATCGAAAGTAATATTGGAGCACACATGTAATACCAGTTTTTATTTCAACTGTCTCAGATTTTCCATCTTTAAAAATAATTTTTTTATTCCCTTATGTAGAAACTGTGTAATATGAATATCTTTAGTGGACAACCAACTATTTTCACACAATGCTATGGACCTATTCAATTAATTGATTCAATTAATTTGATCAAATAAATAAACGCAGTACATAAATCATTTTTGTCTCAGACAATTTTCTTGCATTTTCCTGGCAACAAAAACTATTTATAGTGCTTCTTGATTCTAATCTAAAACCACAGAGTTTGTGATAAATAGCCATTCATCTATGATTGAAGATTACAGCAGCCTTGTTATTTTCCTTATTTTTAAAAATTGAATCAGTAGAAGTCTCCTTAAGATTAGAAGGTGTAACTTCCATATATTCATAAAAATTCCACTTTTCTAATTATAAAACTATCAATGTATTTAAACTAGTTTATGTTTTCCCAAAGTCTTTATATGTTGCATTAAGAACATTCTGCAAGTTGTCTTTTGAACTGTCAAAAGTAGCACATTCATCAGCATATTGTAAATCCAGAATCCAAAAAGAAGTTCTTGTTTTTGTTTTTACTCAATTCAAATTAAAAATGTCACCATTAAACTTGTATCACATCTTGATTCCTGTTGGATTAATTCACCTATAAATAATTCTAAAGACCACTGTCATAAAATTGGAAAAAAATGTTGGAGCAAGTAATACTAATTCTTATTTCAAATACCTCAGATTTTCAATATGCAATAATAACACTTCCTTTCATTCCATTATGTAGAAACTGTAAAATATAAATAAATTTAATGGGCATTCACCTGCCATAGATCTATTCTATTAACTGAATCGAATGTGTTGTCCATATCAATAAAGGCAATATGTAAATTATTCCTTGGTTCCTGGTATTTTTTTTGCATTTGTCTGGCAACAAAAAACATTTCTGTAGTGCTTCTTGATTCTCTGCACCACACTAAGTCTCTGGTAACTATCTATAACTAGAAATAATATATTCAACAAAATTCTTGAAAGTACTTTTCGTAAAGTGGATAATGATAACTAGTTGTTGTATGGTAAGTTATATTGCTACAGCCTTTATGTGTAAACCAACCAATAAAATATCAGAAGTCTGTTTGTTGTCATGGCAAGCAGTAAATGGGGTCTCATTTATTGCCTAATTATAGTGTTGCCTTGACATTAGATTGATGATATTTTATTGATTCGTTTAAGTATAAAGGCTGTGGTAATGTAACCTACACATATATCAGGTAAGTAATGGGTGAAAAAAACTTAAGGATTAGTTTAATGAAGTATGTCTCTGATTCAACTCTTTTAGTTATATAGTATATGAATGAGAGGCTCAGGACTAGCTTCAATGGTAAAATGTTATAATCACTTCTCTAGAAAGAGGCAACATGAAGATATTAGAATATTGAATGTCAAATTTATTAAACCATAATGTCAAAATAATAATAATAAATAATAATATAAAATAAAAATAATAATAAAAAAACTAATAATAATAAGGACTAGCTTCAATGGGAAAATGTTATAATCACTTCTCTAGAAAGAGGCAGCATGAAGATATTAGAATACTGAATGTCAAATTTATTAAACCATAATGTCAAAATAATAAATAATAATATAAAATAATAATAAAAACGGTGCTTGTCTTATAAATAAAGATGCCGTTGGATGGCGCCGTTTTCACGCTAAAACTATAAAATATGACCATTCCCGGGCCGTTGATTATAATAATTTTGCTGTGCTTTTTTGTAATGCGAAAATAAAAACAAAACAAAATCATCTTTTATAAATATTATTTTTTATTAATATATACAATTTAAATGATAATAATAAATGTAAAATAAAATCAACAAATTACAATTTGATTCGTGTTTTTTCTATCGTATATTTTTTTAATTGTGTTACGGCTTTTTTTTATCAATTTTCTATCGGATGTTTTTTTACTTGTGTTACGACTATTTTTTTTGTTGTTATTTAACTAAAAAATAATAATTGTAATAAAAAGTAAAATTTCTTAGTCTATTTTTTTAGTCTTCGTTTTACATTTCTTTTTTTTTTTACAGACAAAGAGATATTACGGCTATTTTTTACTTCAAATAGAATGACAATAAAAAGTAAAAGTTGTTAGGGTTAATTTTAGGGTTAGGTTTAGGGTTAGTTTTAGAGTTAGGGTTAGTTTTAGGGTTAATGTTCTGTTGTTTGTAATGCTAAAATAAAAAAATTCAAAATCGTAACCGTACTCTGACAAAATAAAGAAACTCAAACTTTTTTAAACAACAACAAACACATATAAATGTCTTCTTTACTTATTAAACATGTTTATAATATTTGCTTTTTATGAAATTTACAAAAAATCATGTATATTTGTACTTTTCTTACTGGATATTTTTTTGGTACTGCTCTTTTTTACTTCAAAAATATACACACGATAGAATCTTCTTTGTCTCGTGGAATGTTACGAACAGTACGTTACTTGACGCATTACCTAATTGCAACTCACTAAAAACATAGATATTTAACATTTTCCCAATTAAAACTTCAATACAGTACATTGTAAAAAGTCTTAGAATTATTACTTTAAGAAATCTGAACATTTCAATACTTTAAAATAAAAAAAAATCCAATGAAAAGAACATTTCCATCCAATTCAAATACAAACTCTCTCATCAAGCCGTAACTATTTTATAAACTGTGCGAATTCAGAAATGTAATTGCTGCGATGCGACATACATGCTGTACTACGACGCGACATAGCGGCCTGCATTCTGTAGCACAACAAAAAAGTTGTATTATAGAAAACGCGGGTTCGAACGTGTCGGCCACGGAAATAGCATTTTTATGTGTTTTAGTGCGAAAACGGTATCATAGAGCGGCGTCTTTAGTTATAAGATGAGTACCAAAAAAACTAATAATAATAATTGAATAGCTAATTGCTTGTAAGGTCATTCTGGAAATGATGGGTTAAGTTTTAGTTGACTATTTAGTTTATTACTCTACCACTGTGCTGGACTAAGGAGGTCCTTAATAATTAATGAATAATTAGATACATTAGAGATTATTCCTGAAATTATGAAAATGTTATTCATAATACTGTTTTTCTTCTGTAAACTTCAAAAAAATACTTGTTAAAAATTAAACTTTATTAATAATTTCTTTGAAAATGGTTTATGCATTGTTGCCAGCTCAGATCTCCTGGTATTTAACAGATCCTTTATTTGAATTTGCTGATGGATTATCAAAAAGATTACATTTGATTCTCTTCCAATCATGCATAAATCATTGGCCATTATTTATGAACAATTTTAAAGTATATCAAGATTTCAAAAATATTTTTTTTTATCTTGTGAGCATTCTATATTAGACTAAATGCATTAAAAAGTTAATTAAAGATATTTCTAGTATATCAAAAATAATTTGAAAACAATAATAATTTATCTATTAATGGAACAGTTATTTGATTTACAGAAACATATAACTCGTAGAAGAATTTAGAATTGTTATTAATTTATTGTACTAAAAAATGTAATAGTTATACAATTATCTCTTGATATTTAAGATTATTTTATAAGTTTCTCACAAGTATTTAAAAAACACTATTTATTTATAGTTGTATAAAAGCATGTGTGATATTCTTCAGGACCATTCTGCTCTACTAGAAGACTTTGCGGGATTTCTTTTGCCAGAGCAAGCTAAAGAGTGTGATCTTTTCATGCAGAATCAAGCATTTGCTAAAGCAAGAATATTTCTGCGAAAGCTAGAAGTACGTAAGTTCTTCTGGGTTTCAAAAGAAGTGCTATCTATAGAATAGTTTATTCTTCAAGTAATTTTAAAAATATTTTATTATTACAAATTTTATTTTACTAAAGTAATTACCTTAGTTTTTGTCATGTAAGATTTGATTGTTTTTTAATTAAATTATTAATCTTGTTTCTTGTGTGATTGAATATTTTTTTTTAGATTACTCTATTATAAGAAGTAATTTGTTTATTATTGTTAACGTTAGTGCTCCTTTTTATTAATCTACTACTATAAATGATTTTAGATGTTAAAAAACTTTTTTTATAGTAAAAAAAAAAATTAAATAAAGATATGTATCTATTTAAGTAAATATATAATCATTAGAAGACCTTATAACTAGGAAAAAGAGCAAGAGAAAGAAAAGAACAAAAAATTAACTTTGGTATGGCTATACAAACCAATATATAACATTAAATGCTGCTTCTTTATATCATGTGAAAGGCATTAGTTTACTAGACATCTTATGATGTTATTTTTTATCCTCTTCTTCAGCAAACTTTATTTTCGAAAAGACTTGCTCTCCATTGTATTTATACTTTCTCATATTTTTCATTGGAAAAATATCAGTATTTCACCTTTAGATTGTATTTAAATTAATATCATATAATACTAAATTGTCCATGCACTTTACTACTGTTACACAATACTTTATTTACCCCCCTTTTTAATAGTTTACAGTTTTGATTGCCCCAGCAATCTTCTTCAGAACTTTGTCTCCTAGCCTGAAGAAGATTGCTGGGGCAATCAAAACTGTAAACTGTAAAACAGGGTGATAAATAAAGCATTGTGTTACAGTAGTAAAGTGCATGTACAATTTAGTATTATACGGTATACATTTGGCAATGCAATAAGAAAGTTATTATTCTTCTTAAAGAAGATATTTAAATTAATCTCAATAAATATAAATTGATTGGTTAACCTTTTCAGTAATTGTATTCGAGTATGTCATTAAATACTATTTTTAGATATCTGATTTAGCATTTTTTTGAATCTGCAAATTTCAGAAGACTGTAAATAATAATATGGTTTGCACCATCTCTGAATTTCAGTATGTGTGACATAACTTGAATACAAATGTTGCAGATACAGAGGAAGCACTGTACTTGCCCACTTCACAAAATTTTGCCTTTACAGCAGTAGATTCAACTATCCTTGCAACCACTAAGTTGAATAATATAATAGTTTGTCTTATGATTTAGTCATTATTCTTAAAATAAAGTTTCTAGAGCTTTTATTTTGTCATTATCTCATTTCAGTACTCTAATTTGGTTAATTAATTGACATTTGCACAACTAATATAGTTGAAGTAGTTATATCATTAGAATAAAATACACCCTGCTTTTTAGTTTGTTAAATGGAATATCTATAGTATTATAGTATCCAAGCCCTTTTTTCTACCTAAAAAAACTTCAAAGGTATTAAACTGATTGACTTTCTCATATCTGAACAAGACAAAAGTTATTGACAATACTCTCTCTCACTATCTAAAAATGTGCTTGAGTTTTTTTAATATGTTAATTAAGCAAATAGTTTATCTACATTTTTATTATTTTCTGGATTAACAAAAATATTACAATTATTAGTGTACTGTGAAGTGAAGATAAAGTTTTTGCTTTTGATTTTAATCAATTTATTATTCAACATCAGAACTATATTTCAGCCTGATGCCTATTTTAGAAAATCACCTTCTATTCCAAATACAAATGTTGTAAAAGTAGAAAAAAAAAATTGAACTATTCTACCAGTATTAATAATGGTTTCCATCATTCCATCCCCTAGAAGTTCTATAATATAATAACATTTACAAATACTTGTCTATTTTCTGATATTGCTAGAAATCTAAACAATTAACTGAGTCAAATACTATGACCAAACCATTTTTCTTGCATTTATCGGATGCCAAAAACTAATTTGATGATATATATATATTGATATATCACTTAATCTTTGATAACCAAAAAAGCAATTTTTTCAATAAAATTTATTGAAGTATGTTTGTTGACATAGGTAACAATGACAAATGGTATTCCATTCCTAAAAATAACAACAAATAAGTAATCAGTGATGGGAAGAGGCTTTTATTTTTTTAAATTACAACAGAATAAGAATCATTAAAATCAGATAGTACCTTTTCATGAGTATAATACATATAGTCCTGAAAATTTTTGATAGTTTCAAAGCCAGAATATCATTACCATGTATTAAAACTTCTCCAGA
This sequence comes from Epiperipatus broadwayi, assembly GCA_028023455.1. Lineage (NCBI taxonomy): Eukaryota > Metazoa > Onychophora > Udeonychophora > Euonychophora > Peripatidae > Epiperipatus > Epiperipatus broadwayi. Next base: position 500,727 of record JAQFVV010012593.1, read on the forward strand.
GATTTCATCAGGGCCTGCATTCTTTTTATTTTAAGATTGCAAAGACTTATTTTTACCTTATCAAGATAGATAACTATCCAAAGCCAAATGTGTCAATTGGATGATTGTATCATTAAATATAGTTATCTAAATTCTTGTGTCATTATTCAAAAGATGATCAGAATACTATTCCTTCTACTCAAAATATCAATATTATCAAATAAAAGAGTGACTTTTACAAATTAAAAAGATTATTGTTGTGTATTCAAAACAAAATTGAATGCCAACAAACAAACAAAAAGACTATACTATAAATTCAACAAAAATCGTCAATAGCAATGATAACTGTATTTATTTACAATTGCATACATAACACATTATACACATATAGTCGACCACATCCACTCTGGTCACTATTCAAGGTTTGCAGACACACTTGTCACTCTGTGCCAGCTTATCACTTTTGCCAATTTGGTTGCATCTTTGGTAAGTAAGATGAATATGAACAAATGCCCAACAAATAATTATATACATGTATATTCGTTTCTAAAGTTCAGCATCTACTACTTGATCAGTTAATTCTTTGATTTTATTGATCATTTCTGTAAATGCTAATATCCCCACATATACTCCACTAACCTTCGTTCTACTACTCTTAGGCCTGAATAAATAATTAAAAGCATTTATACTCATAGTCTTACTCTGAGCAATTCTCATGGAGCCTTATCAAGCGCACTCAAAATAAAATAAAACCATGTGCGGTCTGTTAAGTTCCCTATCTGGCTATTTCCATCTATAGAGGCCCAATCCCTCGGGCAGAAAATCACTACAACTTTTTCCAACAGCTTTTTCTCTGGGTCCTTTCTTCTCACCATGATGCAACAGCAGGCAACACCACTCATGAAGGATAAGAAAAGACCTTACTCTTTTCCGTACTCACTTTATATTTTTTATTGTTTAATACCTGGTCATAGCTATTTTTCTTCCGGCTACCCCTCCAGCAATATATCTTTTACTAAATTATCATTAAGCTTTTAATTGCATACATGCACATTCTTTTCAACCGCCATTAGTCATTCAGATATAATTATACTAACTCTTTCTCTTTACTCTTTCGTTTAATTAGTTTTAAAATAGCTTTCTGCTCTAATTAAACAATACTATCTTTTTCTCTATTTAAACTATCAGACCTTTACTGCATTATTATTAATATATTTTATCTTTCGGCAATCTTTTTTTCATTGCTCTTAACTTTCAATATTTTTCTATATTTAAATTTCTCTTCTTTTTTTTCTGAAGTTACAAATCCTAGCTTTTTAACTTACATGAAATTACAGTTACTGTTGCAATATTTTTACCAAAATAAAATAATTATAAATATCACTTTTTAGATTCATAAGTTGCTTTAAACAGATCTGAACTATCCCTAGTGATGACAATCAGAAAGCAGTTGTTTTGGTTTTTTTTGCCATTTCAATCCACAGAATTCATTTGTAAACTATCTTGGCATTTGTTAAAGTAATTGGGTAACTATTGCTCAAGGGGTCATAAGAATTTTAAGTGCCAGAAATGATAAAACTGAGAGCTATTCGTGGTCCTTAAACTCCAGAGTCCGCCACTTTATTTCTGCATCAAACAACACAAGACTTGTCATTCATTGAACTTCTGCATTTAAATCCTATCATGTTCCATATTACATTTTAATATTTATTCATTAATCATTGTTAGAGAATATGCATGAGGCACATGTTTAATTTAAAAATTCAAAAACTAATGATTTTAGTATGTATAGTTATTAAGACATCACATGAAAAGTAATTTCTAAAAAAAAAGAATATCACATTTTCAGTATGTTTGGTTTAGTTACTGTTTTCTAATGTCACTATAAGTTTGATCATATTAACATCAGCTTTTTAATAATCTGTAATCTGTGCCTAGAAATGCTCTTGTAATATTAACTTCTTGTAAGTTCCGACTCTTAATTGAAATGCATTCTATTAGATGTATTTTGAATATTAATGGTTCACCTCTTTTTTTTCTAATTACATTTTTTTTTCTAAACAAAATATTCATGGTGATCAATCTGTTAGTTATGCAAAAGTGCCATAATAGCAGACTATTCAAGTTTACATAGTTATTACTGATAATTTTGGGGCCATAATTTATTATTTATACTACTACTTGCATTAAAACCCATCCAAAAAGAAAACTCAATGCATATGTTAACAATATTCAACAAAGACTAAAGTTTTTCTTTCTTTAAGGATCTTTACAAATAAAATGGGTTTAGCTACCACTGCTCAAAACAGATTTCATTAATATATCTAGGAATTCCATGAATAGAAGATTTCAAGAGACTACAGTGAATCAAACAACATTCAGTCTTCTTCTATTTGTTGAACTGCCTTTTCAAAGAAATTTATTGTCATCTATCTTTTAACTTTCTTCCGTAAGATAAGTTTCATTAAGAGCACTATATATACATTCAAATTACTTTTGACATTACTATTCTTGAAACACGCAATTGTACTGCAAAAAAATATGATAATAATTCCCAATATGCATTTCAACCTAGTTATACAAGTCCCATAATTTTAGTTTGTACTTGCATAAAAAGATTTTTTAATAAATCACAAATAATTATTCATCAAACTTTATAAAATTAGACATTATTACATTTTTACTAAAGTTAAATTTATGTCAAGCGCACATTTATAGTTTCTGGAAAAAATATATTAATGACTTTTAATATTCATTTAGACTTAATTAGATCTCTGCAATTGTCTCATTTATTTATTTTCTTGTATTTATAAATGTGTGTTTGAAATAAAATGATTTCAAGAGATATAAAATTGTGCACATGAGTAGAAGGAGAAGTAAATAGTTTAAAAAAAGAAGAAAACTATCATATAGATTATAAAAGAATAGTAGTAGTCTGTGTCTTACGTAAAAAGAAATATAATAATTTTTAATCTAATAATGGAGTCCCACTATTGTATTGATTGAAGGATCATTTTTAAAAATAAATGGGATAGAAATTATGGTATTAATAAATTAGGTTTATATAATATATCTGGATATATATAAAATAATCAAATGGTTTTTTACTTGAGAGTTGATAAGGAATTCAAACATTGAAAGTGAAGGTGGGTAGCAATCCAAGTATCTTGAACTGATACTTACGCACACACATACTTGTATTATTTATGTGATTTTTTTCAGGATTTTGCTTAAGTCCTGATTTCTTGCCTCCATAAATTGTTGAAAATAAATTTTTAGAATGTTGATTTTAGTGTAACTATACAAGCATTCTTAATTTTTTTGTTTCTTCTTTTTGACATGACATACTTTTATCAGAAATGATTATCTTCATTGTATTGAAATTAAATAATATCTTATTGAAATATATATATAGGAGATATATTATATTATGTAAGATGGAACTAAAATGCTTTCTAAGAATGCAAAACACATAAAAAAAATCTTTTTCAATAATTCATCAATTTTGAGATCAGCAATTTACATACAATTACAACAGTACCATGTTTATATTTTAAACTTTGTACAATTCTATTTGATTATTTCAAAACAGAATTTAAGGATTTATTATTAAATTGCTGGTATTCTCTAATTAGATATGTCCAACATTAAGATAAATGAAAGTATAATAGCTTTTATAGATTTGATTTCGATCTCATCTGCAGATGTTACCAAAAAATTACAGCTGACAATTTAAAGTTATTTTATTATATATGTCTGTGTGTGTGTGTTAATTTTAGAATTTTTTAAAAATATATACTTTATTTGTTTTTTTTATTTTAAATAATCTTATTTTTTTAACCAGGTACATCTAAGTAAACATCCGGCGCATTTTCAAAAAATATTAAAAATTTTCATTCATTGGCAAAGCAATCCAAACTCTAATGTTAAAGATTTGCAAAATAATGTTAAACCTCTTCTTAGATCACACCCTCATCTACTGGAAGAGTTTTCTTTACTATTTCCCAATGAAAAACCACCAGAAAGGTTAGAGATTTCTCTTTTTTTAATATTATTTCCTTAATTTGTTAATTTTTTTTTTAAATATGAAATAAAATTATAAAGATATTTTGATTGATTGTACTTATAATAAAGTTTATTTTTATGACACTATTTAATAAATCACAAAATTATATTTTACAGTAGACATTTATTACTTCCCCTATACATTATTCAAAACAAATAATAATAAAAGTAAACAAAAAATAAATGACTCTGTATGATTTATATTTTTTTTATCTTGGACGACTTTCATTAAATATTACATTCTCATATCTTGCAATCTTACCAAAAAGACATCACTTGGTTAACATGTCCTCATAATCTTTGCTTTCACAGGAATTTCTTCTATTCTCACTATGTTTATGCCACCTAGTGTAAACTTTAATAATCAATAGATGCCAGGTGGTAGTGCTTAATAAATTTTTTTCCAGTGCTGTCCCATCCAAATATCTAGCTTATGGCTTTTATCAGTGAAATATTTTTGATTTGAATTGGAAAAAAATTAGATTTTTCAATTGGATTGCTAGAGAAAAGGTGTATTAAATCTAAAAGGTCTAAGTGCAATGTTCAAAATTCCTAAAACTCCTTCTCACTGATGAAAGCCATAAACTGGAGACTAGTTTGGGAAAATTTATTTGGATTGGACAGCATTGTATAAAGATTTATTAAACACTACTAATTAACATCTATTGATTACTAAAGCTTAGACTAAATGACATAAACATAAGAAGAATGGAAGAAATTGCAAATCTTAATATCTTATTTGAATTCATTTGACCACACTTTTTTCGTAATCTAAGAAGTTCAAAGCATTTGCATTTTTTTGTTGTTGTTTTCAAAAGTTTATAATTTTGTTTAAAATGTTTTTTAATAATGATGATAATAATTGTAACAATTCTACAAAGCCTAAGAAATTTTGTAAAGTTCTTTATTTAAATGGTAAAATATAAATTATTAATTTAGTAGCAAAAGAAGAAAGAAGTCATACTCTGTAGTGGGCAATATATTTTTAAAAAATGAATTCTTTATTAGAAAAATAATGAAAAGTTAAAAGAAAATATATGCTGCTGTTGTTTGTACAGTACAAGATAAATTTTTTGGTGAAATCTGAAAATATGCTGAATTTATAGATAAAAGATATAAACCAAGAGAATATTCCTATGGATAACCTCATATTATTTACACAAAGTATGAAGAATTTAGATTTGCCTATATAATTAAGAAAAATAGGTTAGAGATAAGAGGGTCCCTCTTATCTTTATAAAGTCGAATCTTGCATTATGATTAGTAGAGGTCTCTCTTGCTAAAATTAAGCACTCAAAGCGCATGTACTAAGGTTTTAGCCTTATATAAGTATCAAATAACTATTGAAATAAATAAGTCCAAGCCATTGTCTGCATGTAGGAGTTGGCTATATAGATTCAAAATCAATATGGTTTTAAAAACAAAAATAATTGTAGTACTTGAACTTTTTACATTTGATTTTCACGTACTCTTTGTAAAAATATTTTTGTACTTATAATAGTAATTAATAAGTGTATGTTACAATTATAAAAATATTTACCTTTTTATTTAGTCTCATTGCCTTTCAAGGGGTTTTAAAGTGCCACAAAAGTATTTCCAATGCATCCAGATACTCTGTATGTATGTAAATAGAATAGCATTAATTTGAGTCCATATTATTTGACAATTTCTACTATTGAATAAAATTACGAAAAACCTTTTAAAATTTCATACCTGCAGGACTTTTATTTTAACAAGATATTCAGTTTACTTAAATAACATTTTTGTTTAATCTTGAACATTCATACAAAATAAATAATAAAGACAATACAGTAAATAAATTAAAATGTATATTTGTTTTTAAATAAAATTAAAGAAAAGACACATTTAAGTCAATATAATAAACTTTAAGGAAATAATATTAAATGCTATCATTTCTTAGTTTTTTAATCATCTTTTTTTTTTTTTTAGGAAACAAAAAAGATTTCATTTGCTGGCAAAATGAAAACTTTTTTTTTTTTAAAAAAAAAAAAAGACCTTTAGGAGGAGTTGCAGTAGAAGTAGTTTTTAAATTCATTAACATTAAACTTGCAACAATTATTAAAATACATTTTGCTTTTAAAAAAGAGTGGGTAACTACTCACTTTTCTTTTTTTGTTATATAAAATAACTATACCAAATTTATGTATAAATTATACATATGTAAATTTCTATATGTGTTGCATTTTTCAAGTTTTCAGCAACATAAATGTGCTTTAACATCATAGGAGATTTATAATAGGAGGGCCATTATTGGTAAAGAGCAAATTAGATGCGATAAATAATGCTCTTCTGATATAATTTAAATCCAAGAGTCTTGGGGTGTTTGGTTTTGGTTTCATATTTGGTAGAAATATTTAATTTTTTAATGGAACTATTAAAAAGCTGTCTTTGGAGAAATTAAAACAGGCAAAACTCTCCATATGTATTGCCTATCAATACTCAAATGGTGATCAAGTAATATTTATTGGCTTTGGAGAAATTGGTTAACTACTATGAGATCAGTCAAAAGAATTTTTTTTTATTTTTGTTAAATCATTGTTTTATTGCTTAAACCTATTTCATTGGCAAAAAATTCCTGATAAGTATATACTTATCATTCTGGAAATTTAGGAGATTAGGATCTTCATATGAATTTGGTAGATGCACTTTTCACAATGCTTTATTTAATTTATAATAGTTTTGATTGACTTGTAGTCTTCTTCAGATCTAATATAATAGATAATCATAGTAATACAATGTTTTTTTTTTTTATCTAAAGAAAACTGTTAGTTTATTGTAATATGACTCTTCAGATGGTAATTCAAATCTTAATTGAGTTATTTATAGAAATTCAAAAATGGTTACTGTTATCATTGTACAATATAAATTTTGTATATTGACAGTATTCAAAATGACCAGGAAAAGCTTCAAAGTTTTCTCTTTTTTTTTTTTTTTTTTTAAATGTTATATTGCCTGAAAGGCAAAAGATTTGTCTTTATTGACAAGTATAAAAGATCTTCTCATTTGTATTTTTGCTTTCTTGCCAGGAAAATTTTTAAGAATCCAATTTTTTTCTTGCCATTATAAATGATTACAACGTAATTTGAAATAAGATGAACAATTTCTGTTCTTATAAACAGTTTTAGGATGTAATTATGGATTGTAGATATTAGTAGAGATTGTGCTAAAAGGTTTCTCTGGGTATAATTGTTGAGAGATTCTTGACTCTGTTTAAGGAGAAGCTACAGTACATCACATCACATCATCGCATGCAAAAATTGAAAAGTTTTAAAATTTTTGTAAAAAAAAATCATCAAAATATGAAAATAATTTATTAATAAAAACAAATAAAATATGAAAATAATATATCTAGCAAGTAAATCAATGCATAATGACTCAAAAAAATAAATACATTTAGTAAATGTGAACAATACAAGAATTTCATAATAAATTAAATTATCGATAAGGGAAATGCAACTTTGTTTATCATATTCTTAATAACTTTTCACAGGTTATTTTTATCAAGTACAGATGAAATTAGTGCAGACTTGTAATTGTATGAAAATATGAGTATATTAACTATTAAATAATAACACTTATTAGCGACTCTAGAATCAGTAACAAATAGCCTGGTTATTAATATCTTTTATTTTTATTGTTTGCTTCAACTTTTTTTTTAATAACAGGTTGTACCATTTTAGTTATAAGTAAAAATAATTTTTCAATAAGCTCATATTTTTTTTTTTTTGATAGTTATATGACTGATTTTGAAGAAATCTCTCTTGAGGATAGTGACCAGGAAATATGTCAAGATGATGATGATTATGAAGTTGTTGAAATTCCTGACAATGGAGATGAACTATATGGCACCAAAAAATGTATGTGCCATTGTCATGTGACATCTGGAAATCCTAAAATTCAAAAACGATTGCGCCATTGTTTTTCTTGTGGAATTAGAGTAAATACATATATATAATTTACTTGAAATTGTACTTAATCACTTAAAGCTTCAGAAAAATATTTTGTCACATAACATTAAAAAAAATTTACATGAAAGCAAAACATTAAAATAGTTATAGTATATAACATAATGAAGCATGGTAATCATTTTATGTTGGCATTAAGATTTTTTGTTTGTTTGTTTGTTTTAGTACAGTAATCTCCCTATATAATTTAGAAGTTCTAAGTCTAAATGTGAATGGTGAAATTTGTAGTTGATAGTAAATTGTATATATAAGCATTTTTAAGATATATGTAGGTATGTACATAATGTGTATATACATTGAAAACATATACAATATATACATGAGTGCGCAAACATATTTTATATGCTTTGTTGTGTGAAAAATTAAAACACTTTTATTTTTATGTAATATATATATATTGTATCAGATAATATTTATTTTTTAATAATGAAAAGGTAAAAAAAAAAAAAAAGGTCATAATACTGATATGGTTAAGGAATTTTTAAAAATTTACTTCAATTTGATAAAAAAGAAATGTACTTGGAAATAGCAACAAATCAAAATACTAAACATTTAATAGTAACTGTAATACAATTAATACAAAAATATCAGTAGAAGCGAAAAAGCTGACAGTCTTTTTTTATTAAATAAAGAAACATGAGCAGGAATGGTACATATGTCATTAATATTATTGCTCTGGAAAATAATGTTAAGACAGTCATTTACTTTTGATATTAATTGAGAACTTGAGCTGGAAAGAAACTACTTATGGGGCTGAAGCTGATGAGCAAAATATCACTCATAATTTTAAAAGATTTCAAAGTCTTTTAAAAATCCATTCTTTTTCTACTTGAATGTAATGTTTTTATATTTTATTCACTTTTAGTTTCAACTAATCCACAGTCTTCATCAGAGCTAATGCTGAGCTCAATCAAAACTGCAAGTGAATAAAAGCATATTCAAGTACATCAGAAATGGATTTCTTAGGATAAAACAATGCAATGTCAAAAAATTAAGTGGTTTTAACAAAATAGAACATTATAATTCTAAAGGAAATTGCCAATATGTGCTCATCATCATATTATTTTATATTTTCATTTATTATTTTGAAAAACAGTTACCTTTAGCAAGATTGCTCAATACTGAAAGATACTTTAGATCTTAAATACCCTTGTTTATGATTATAATTTAAATTCATAGCTAAAGCATCTACAATATCTTCAATTTTTTAGAATACAAAAGAATACTGGGTGTGTTATTAATTCTAAGAAAGTACTGATATTCTGGTCTGAGTGTAATACTAGGGAATGTAAAATTAAAAAATTTGTTGTGGCTCATTAATAACATAAACTTAATAATGATCAGAAAATTTCATTGTGTTCAGTGGAAGGCATTTAAAATGTGCTTGTAATCATATAATTTTATATTCTATTATTATTATTATTTTGAATATAATTATTACTTTTGATAAGATTGCCAGTACTGAAAACGTATTAAGATTATATTTAATATTATCAATATTTTCTGTGTATGAAGAGGTATTACTGTTGCTTTTGATTTATTATATTTCAGTGGCAGTGGTGCCTCAGTTTTTTAAAAGTGTGACAAAATGGAGAAATTATTTAACTGAGATACCAAAAAGATTTTATTATTAATGTTTTTTAGATTTAATAAATTCTGAAAGCTGGTCTTTCTCCTTGTCCTGACTGGAGATTTTATCTTAAATGTAAATGAATCATTGTTTTAGCAATCATTTAATATTATCCAGAATTGATTAATATGAGCATTTACGGAATATTGCTACTGGTAAGAAATACCGAGCCTCATATATAAAATAGTCGACAATTATAGGAAGATGGCTTACTTATATGTATATGTAACAAAAGAATTGCAACTAGCTCCTGTGAAACTGATTTATATACTTTTATCTTTTATTGTTAAACATATTTGGCTGCTTTAGGTAATATAATCATTATTTTGGATATATAAGAAAAAAAAATAGTTTAAGTATTCTGGGAATTTATGATTAACTAATTCTTAGAGGCTCTTAAATTTGTCATATGTCTGGAAATATCAGCCATGATCAGAATATATGTTTGTGGGTATTATACCCAAATCCATCATCATCACGGATATATATGCCATGCAATTGATCTGAGATTCAAATTACTGGATAACAATAAAAAAGATTGTATACTATTGATATGATAATGTTGGATATGTTTGCATCAATTTCTGTAATAAATATATATATATTTACAATTGATGATAAATTCTGAAGATTTAGTCAATGTATCAGCTGATCAAATTATTGTTAAAGAAAGGTATTTATCCATAATGGTGGATAAAATGGAAGTTAATAGTCACTTCATTGTATTTCAATATTGGCTTTTAAATGGTACATACAATATAAATACGATATGTAATTTATATCTCAGAAAGTGTTACAGTACTATCGACTTTGTAGTTACAAATGTAAATGGTGGCTCAGGCTTAGTTAAAAACTTACTTAGATTCAATGAAATTGGTAAAAACTTTGCAAGAAGTAGCAAATCTTAACAAAAAGAAAAAAAATAACATTAAAATTTCTATAGGAAGTTCTAATTTCACTCAAAGATTATAAGGTAATTATCAATTGTTGAAATTGTTAATCAAGTGGAGTTAGAGTAAAAGCAATAAATTTGCCTATAAAAATGAGCAAAATAATTTATGCATGTAAAAGTCACTAACTTAATTGTAACAAAGCCAGCTTGCTCATTTATTGGGTAGGATTAAAACATTTGATACAAATATGTTTTATCACGCTAATCATCAAACTAGTTAGGATAGTATTTATTTTTAATGTGTATATAGTTTGCATTTTTTGGCTGATGAAGCAAACTTTACACTTCACTGGAAAGCTAATAAATGCTGTAACCAGTAGTGACGAGATTGTGAAGTGTTTATTAATCAACTTAGATGACTCCACATTGTTATTCTTTTCTTAATTAGTATTTATTTCCGATTAACTATAATTTTTTGTTGATGCTTTTTTTCCAATATAAGCATTAGCAAGGATAATAGAAAGCTTAGAATGCATTATTGTTGCAGATGCTTTTAATTTCTTAATGGATAATCTAAGTTTAATTGATGATTTGGTATAATAATGTATGTTCTAAGATGTATTTTGCCAATATTAGTTGTGACTTCAAATATACAACTCATGGATATCTTACTTTGCGGATTATCATCTTTATAGACAAGTATATTCATGTTATTAATAGCTATTTTTTAGTTTAGTTGTTATATTATTATTAATCAAGATGCAGATTTTAAATTGAATTAAAAGTCAGTATATCTTTTTTTATATGCTACATTATTGTAACTCCACTCTATTTTTTCTATATATTTGCAATATTAAGTACTGAATTCATATTTGAGTACTTTTGTTTAATACTATCACAGTTCATATAAATGAATAAAGATGTCAGAAAAAGGCATATGAAGTCCAAGATGCACTTCCAATCAATTAATGTCTTTAGTTGGCACACATCATTATTCTCTTTCAGATGTCTTCACATTCATTACTTATCACGTGTTTTTTTTGTCATGATTTTACCAGTAATCATACAATTCCTTCATGACCTTAATAACCTAGTTATCATCTTTGTAAATAAATGTATCAATGTTATTAATAAGTATTTATTAGGTTAAATATTTTATACATAAGTCTTGACAAAATACGATAGTCAAGTAATAAATGATGATGAAGATTTTTGACATAGATCAACTGAAGATGTTAGTTTAGCAGAAATGCATTCATTCTTTTCAATGTTTTTATTTGTTTGTTCAAAATGTGAGGAAGTTAAACTGAAGAATATTAATAGACTTCTCATCCATTATCTTGATCCATTGCAGAAGTATTTTGTAATAATGTCTTTTCTAGATTTATTGATTCATCAAAAATTTGTATGATAGCTAAAATAAATTATGAAAAATGTAATACCAAAGACAGTAAAGACCATACTAAACATTTCTGATTTCCCAGATTGCATCTCTTCTGCTTTGGAAGCCCTTGTGTAAGCTTCAAGTTAATTCAGTGGTTATTGGATAGTTGTGAAATTTGTTGTAATGTTCTGGTTTTGATTTTGTTTGTCGATTTTACTCATATTTTTTAGAGTTGAAGAGAAATATCTTTATGGAATTTATACTGCCATCAATATTGGCATCATAATTCTGTGTTGATGATACTAGAAAGTTGATAATTTGGACTAACTGATGATTGCTGGTCTTACATGAAATACGTATATTAGAGATCATTTATCTTTTTCACATGTATGTGGTTATGTATCTAAGATGAAGTAGATACCTGTAGGGAGCTTGAAAGACTAAGTTCAAATCTCTTCTAATTACATTAAGTTCAGTATAGACAATATACTTGTAATTAAATATTAAAATTTAGAAAAAAGAAGACCAAAATATCATGGATTTTTATAGTAGTCCGATACTTCTAGCCAACAGATTTACTATGCTTAATGGAAATGTTATTTTTTCAAGTGATCAATTCAGTACAATAACTACTGTGTTTTTACTGCCACTGTAATTAAACTAATGTATTGTTAGATGTAATGAAAAATTATATTATATTATATTAAGACATTGTAAGACAAAATATTTGTATTGTAATGGTAGAAATGAAAAGGGTTTGTTGCCCTAAAGTAGCGAGAGGAATAATAAAGTTGGTTTTTTCCTTAGTTTCAAGAATGAAATAGTTATACATTTATCGCTTACAAAAGATAGATTGTTGATATTCAAGTATAAGTATCAACTAACGATCAAATTAACTGCAATAGAAAATGTATTATTAAAAAGAGATATAAAAATAATTGTACAATAGCAATGAAAGACTATAACATTCTGATAGGACAAGGCAGAGATGATTAGATAATTGTAAATTAGGGGTGAGAAAAGTGATAGATTAATGAGTTTTTGGAAAGAAAATAACTTGGTAATAATGAATACATGATTTAAAAATTGTAAGGATAAATTTTCACTTTTTTAGCTCAAGGTGTTTTCGATTAAATATGGTTCAAAGTAAATATTTAGGAACAGTAGTAAAAGTGCTTGATTACATCTTGGGACCTGTGTGGATTTAAATTACAATTAGGTAATGCCTAAATTGAAATTGTTATGTGAGAGAATAAAAAGCCTAAACCAAGAAGGAGTGAACCAGTGAGAGATTGAAATGGTTTACCAAAAAATGCATGTCTATGATGTAAAAGTTTCATTAAAATTCATACTGAAGCTCTAAAATTGAAATGCTAGAATAAATTATGCTTCCAAGGGCAGTTTTTTCATTCTCCTCAAGAATCATCTACTGTAAGATTGGATAATCAAAGGATACCAGATAGTATTATGCTTTAAAATCCCCATTTTCAGACTAGGTTCTGATTTTTGTTTTTATCCGTGAAAACTGGAACTAATGTGCTTATGCATTTCCTTTTTTATACTATTCATAATCCTTTTTTTTTTTAATAACTTTCTTGCATGGTTGAGTAAGTACAAAGAAATAAAAGATAGTTGCTTAAGTGTATCAATTCCAACTTTGAATCTTAATCTTCTTTGATGAAGGAAAAAGCTAAAAATTGTTAGTAAGAAGATAGGGATTTTATAGTATTATACCATCTAAGATCCTTTTATTATTTAAGCTTGCAGTAAATACCTGTAGAGTAGGCTGAACAAATTGTTCTTGGAATCATATGAGAGATTGTATGAAGTTGTTGGTAATAAATTGTGCTACAAGAATAGCAAGCAATAGCAAATTATCATTAGCAATAATCAGTAGTTATTACTTCATCTTACCTATTGCTTACATGCTCTGTCTTCAGGCAGAGAACTTAACCTATATGTCAAAAGTAAATTTTCAAAATTGTTGAATAAGAAAATTTGTTTGAATAAAGGGTTAAATAATAAAATCAATCCAAAACAAAGATGGAGATTAAAATAAAATATCTAGTGGAGTTTGGTAACTAATAGCAGAAGTATTGACAAAGAAATTAGAATGAAAATTGCAACATTTTATATCAATTTAGATTTCTTGCAATTTAACATTATTTATTTTTTGTGCACATATATGTATGAAATTTCGTCATTGTTCATTTGATTATAAGAAATTTGATCAAATTATTTATTTTAAAAAAAAATTATATATTTATTTAAGTTTATCAATGGTCATATTTATCTTCTAACGGCTGGGAAAATCCCAAGACCTGCCCAAGTTGTCTATTTAAATGGTCGTCCTCTGAATAAAGTTAAAATTAATGATGAATCTAAAGAAAATATTGATGTCACTGCTTCTCCATTTGCTTCCAAAGAAGGAAATATAATGTCACCAAAGAAAAATAAAGGAAATGTAAGTTTGATGAATAGTTTTAAGTTAAAGTAACTTTAATAATAATAAAAAATTGCATAATTCTCCAATTAACACAATATGATAAAACAAGAATAGCTTTCTATTTTAATGCCATCTACTATTACTTGATTAAACAGTGATTACTAGATATTGAATTTAAATCTCCATCAAATGTTTGCTAGATGTTTAATGGCATTGCTTCCAATTTTAAACTCCAAAATCTCATTAATAAAGGCAAAAGCCATTAACCAGTTCTAGGATGCAGATTCAAATGCAATATTTCTTGTGGTCATTAATGTGATATTTCATTCCCCTAGTTCACCCTTTTATGTATCTTTAATATGAGCTAAATAATATCATCTAGATCTTTCTTTCTTTCTTCATTCTTATTTCATCTTAATTCATTATCATAATTAATTCACCCTTCATTGACTCATATCCTATTACCATCTTAATCAGTCATTAGCTCTTAGTCTATTATTATCTTAATCCTTCAGTATTCTAACACATCTTTCTCGTCTCTTTGCTCTTAGACTCATTTCATTTTATTATTTAATTTTTATTGTCATCATCCATTTAATTATTTACATTCTAATTTATAATTACAATCTCATATTCATTTCATAGACCGGATTAATTATTTATAATTTGGAATTTATTATTCTTGTTCAAAAGATATACTAATTCTAATGAAATGATTTAAAATATAATGTTAGATGTGGTTATGATTAAGATGGTTGGATCTTAATAAAATCTCTTATTATTCAATTATCTTAAATAGAGGAATTATTATGTTATATTGGAATAAGTAAGAACCTTAAGATATGCATAAAGTAGTAGTAGTTATTATAAAAGATATGAGATTATAATCGATTTTATTAATTTGATGTGATTAATTCATGATGTCATGGAAAGATATATTTTATTTTATTTTTATTATTTAAAACCACTCTATTGTAACTTTAAATTACTATAAATTTAATTACTATAATTTTTAATTTGTCTTTGTTGTTTTAAGATTATGCCATAATTTGGCTAGACAATTGAGCGTCAAAAACCTTTCTTTCTACTATAACCTGTCCGCCCTGGATCTCCACATTTCTTACGATACACTTTGAATCTATCTGCCACCTAGTTCTAACATTAAACCATAAATCATATAAGATATTATTTCATGAAACTCAACAATTGATTATAATTATCAAATAATTTCCATATCAATTTTAGAAATCTTATTTTTATGTAAAACTTGTAGATTATACTTTGATAAAAATTCCAAAGTTGCTTTTAAAAAGATTAAAGTAAACTGAAAAAGAAAATTGAAAAGAACCGTTAACATTTTTAAGTTAATAAATTTTTTCCTCCTCACCCTAGCTACAAAAAGGGTTAGTTAAAAAAAAGTAGTTGGTTTTCAGAATTAGACAGAACATCCATGAAATAACTGAAGACAAAACAGTGGATTCAGTGATGACTACTAGTTGTTGATGGTGGACTTAGAATTCATATGGAGGAAAAGGGTCAACTTCCAGTATTTTATAGCCCTAATGTGAACAAACAGCTAGCTTGACTGAAATCTATCCAATCTTAGACAGAAGGGAGATCATTGCAGACCAATAGTTATCTGAACTATACCTGTCCCAATGATGACACTTATCCAGAGAGTCTATCAGTTTGCTGAAGAATTGGTATATGTATACTGCTTTGTGTATATACAAAGAATCACAGATAAACATACTGTGTTGTATTTATATAAAGTTCAGCTGGTAAGTTATTTCAAAAAATTCCTTTAAAATGATATTTTAAAAGTGATACATATAGAAAGAACAATATTATTTTAAATCATTTACTTTAAAAAATGACATTTAAAATTACAAATTAAAGGTACAAGTAATTAGTTTGACTGAATTAAAAATCTTAAAAAATAAAGATTTGATTCATCTCCAAAAGTATTTCTCTATTGGAAAACAAAGAAATTTGCTGGAGGATTTTTTTAAGACATTTATATTTAATCAACAGTAACTAGTCAAAGATGTGATATTACTTTTTTTTTTTTTTTTAAAGGTGAGGGAAAAAGAAAAAAAAACTTTTACTGACTGTAAAAGAGAAGCTAATTAATAATTTTAATTCATATCATCTATATTTTATATATATACACATCATACATGTAAACATATTTTAATAATTTTATTTTGATAAATTGAAATATCATGGTATCAACATTAGAATGCATATACATTTCTGCGCGCACGCACATATATGTTAATAAATTATACTGCATGTATGTGCAATGATATATATGTATTTTATGTAAACCTAATATAAGGTATTTATATCATTAAAATGTGATAACTTAAAATTTTGATCGTTTATTGTATTTTATATGACATTTGAAATATATTCATCAATTGTATTGCACATCTGCGTACAAATACCAATGTGTATCAAATAGACACGTATAGGTAAATTTTAATCCTTTATTTTATTTTTATATAGCGATTCAAATGTGTCCATTAATTATAGCAGATGTCTGTGTGTGGATATATATATAGGTATTTTATATTAGAACATATCTGTAAATCACAATATAATAACTTAAATTTTGTATATTAATCAAAATCAGAAAGCTTATTATATATGCATAGCCAAATTCTGCAGATCTTAATTTTATTTTTTTTATTGTTATTAATAAACTTATATTTCATTATTAAAATTATTCCAGTGAATATTTTTAGGATATTATGTGTTGCGTCATCTCTTGGTCACAGTAACAGTTATAGAGCTCGTGTTCTGTGAGCTAGATTCATGCATAAGTCTATTATATGAAAGGGGTGTATATTAGTGTTTATGGGCATCCAATTGATGATGATCATCCTGGATTGCTGCAAAGAGAGTAAAGTCCATAGCTGTCCAGAACATTAATGGTGCTAAGTGGTCAGAGCAGTGATGATGATCAGCATGTTTTAATATCCCAGCATTATGGTTTTTATGGTTATATATTGTAATGGATTAGCGCTTAAGTTAGTGCATCCAAAGTTATGTTTAAATAATTGCCCCAAGCTGGCAAGTGCTAAATAGTTAGCCTAGTCTACAGTAGACCCATTTCAAATTCAGTCACAAGATTGACTGTTGATTTATTTTTATTGCTAATCACTCATAGTGATGAATATTGCTTATACTTATTTATAATGCTGGTGAACTTACAGTTAATTATGCTTATACTTAAGATAGTTAGCTGTGCTGATCTCTGAGTCATTATATATGATCTCATGCTCAATACTTTTATATTTTATTTTAATTATTGATATTTAATTTTATATTTTAAACTGGGGCTGAAGATGATTTACCATAACTCCAGGTTACACGCCTATAGTGATTTTCATACCATTACAATATATACATATATTGTAATGCAGAGGGAAAATTGAGATTATTTAAAATCCCGAAGAATTTAAAATAACTCATTACAAAATTTTATGTTTAATTAAAATATTGTATTCAAAAAAATGTATATTTTCAAGAAAAAAATATTTTTATAGATAAAAGAAAATTATTACTTTAGATCTAAAAAAAATTAAATAAGTAAGTTTTATATTCTGCTTTTGAATATTTGTGTAATTAGCTACTTTAATTGAAGTATTTTATAGCTGCATAATAATCCTTTAATATTTTCAATATATTGGATTTTTACTTGTATTAGCCTAAAATCATGTTTGAATCCATGTTAATTAGCATCTCAATCCACATTTCAAACCCTCTCCAAACTTTCTTAGCTTTTTATTTATAAATATAGACATTTTCACAATTTTAGTAGAATTCATTGTAGTTTTACTATCAGAAGATTACTAGTCTTAGTTTGAGACATTGAGAACATAAGTAAGGCAATAGATACACAATAGGCTATTTTTCCTAGAGGCATTATCTTTTAGATCGAGGGGCTTCTTTTCATCACTGAGATTTTAAGAATAAAGAATATATACTACTATTTATACGTTTAATTCAATTAATTTTTTTTGTAATGGAAACAGATAATTATAATATTGTAATGACAGTTGAAGTTTTTAATTAGAAATTGAATGTATAATCTGCTACATTTTATAATCCTAATTATATTTCTCACTTTAATTACATTTCTTTTTATGTCTTATTGTATCTTTTTTCTTTTTGCACAACTATTTTAATTAATTACTTGTTGTTTTATTTTGCACTAATTACAGAAAAATATTACAATGTGTTTGAACTTCTTTTATAGCCTTTGCTTAACAGTTACACAAATTTTATTGAGCTTTAATGCATTCAGTATTTAATTAAAATGACTTTACTGTATAATGATATCATTCAATAATTCATTATCTGCCAAGGTACATAATATATCAAATCTCAAATTAACATGGTCTTTAAATTCATTCTTATAACCAGATACATTGAGCATTTAAAAATCTTTCCATGGCTATCCTATTTTGTTAGAATGTAGATAGTTCACGCCACTATCATGAAATTGAATTAACTAATTGACTTTTCTCTCTATGCTTTCTTTTCTCTTTTTGACCGTAAAAATTCTAATAATATTCTGAATCTAATTAAATCTGATTTTTCCTCTTTTTTTTTTTTTTTTTTTGTAAAAAAAGAAGATATCCCTTTATATAGAGTTTTTCTTCTGTTAATTGGCTACAAATCACGTTTATCTTCATTTAAAAAATCACTATACTTTTTTGCTGAGAAGATTTTTGCAAAATATAATAATCTCTGCATTTCTTGATTTAATTTTAAACAAATTATTTTGCTTTAATTACAAAAAAGTTTTGCTATGTTTCACAATTGTTTTACAGCCTTTGTTCAACATTTACTCAATTAGATTGAAATTAATTCATGCTGATTTAATTAAAATGGCTTTGCCTTTTAACTTTCAAAAACCTTCCATTTATTTAATACCCTTTTTTTAATCACTCCTCCTTTATTCTTTAAAATGATAGATTTGTATTCACAATAAATTCATTAAAATGCTATCTAATGGGATCTGTTCATGTAATGCACATCTTATAAACTTGCTTATTTATTTAAAGTTTATATATGTATACTTTTACATGATAATCTATCTATTTAAATTGTATATACCATTGTGAATCTTTTACACCATTGACTGTCTCCCTATTTTTGAACTTAATCTTTATTACATTTTATATTTATTATTCATATTTTTATTTTCCCTTTTTGTGTTACTATATTGAAATATTTTTAATCCATTCAGCAGGCCTATTTTTTTTCCTATTCTAATTTGCAGTGCGTTTTAATTTCTAATTTTAAAGCTTTAATATCTGGTATTTAAACCCAGATCTGTATGATACTTTCTGTGACTTGATTACCTAAACGCAATATATAATGACCAATTATTTATATCAGGCTTTGCAACTCATTATAGACTGCTCAGTTGTAATGTAGGTAAATATTAATTTATAAAATCAAAGTTTAATTTTCACTAACACAAATTTTCTTAAATGAATTACTATTAAAGATTAATGATTTAAAAAAAAAAAATCCCATATTCCATTCATTTAAATGCATGTACCAAATCAAATCATACTAACATTTGGTGTAATAATAGAGTAGCAGATTCTGGACCTCAAAATTCATGGATTATGGTTTACCTCTGTCACTTCTGGGGTTCGAACTTCTTATGAATTCCTGACAATAAACCAATTGATCATTTTTGCTCTGCATGATTTGGTGCAGGGATAAAGTATCAGACTCTGGAACTCAAGATCCCTGTATCCTGATCCAGCTTTGCTACTTCTGGCATTCAAACTTCTTATGCACTTCCAAACAATAAGCTATTCAGTTATTTTTAGTTCTCCATGTTTTGATGTAGTGTAGTCTTTGCCAGACATCGGAGTTCATGGTCATGGATTGCAGCCTAACTCTGTCATTTCTAGCATTTGAACTTCTTATAACATTCAAATAATAAACCAATTGATTTTTTTAAACTTAAAAAAAATATCAAAGGTTTCTATTTATTTTTCTTCTAAAATAATTATAACCAAATAGAAATTAAGCATGGCATATGGCAAATGTTATTCAGGTTAATAAAGTATATCATAATATTTGTATAAGATTAAATATTTTAAATATTGAATTTCATTGTTCTTAATATCTTGTAAGCTTACTAAATAAAAAAATAATTTATTGTGTTTATTTTTTTAAATTTTCATCAATTTACCCCTAAATATCACATATTTATTATGTTTATTAGCTTTTGTATTAATATTGTAACTTATATGCAATTAATGATTCATTGGTGAATACTGTATATATATAATTTATTAAAAAGCATGATGTGTACATATTGTATTCTGTTAAACTTATTTTTCCAAATTTCAAGATAATTTGCAATATAATAAATTCAATCTTTTTTATTTTATTTTTTCCATATATATATGTATATATTTGAATTTAATTGCCATTGTACTTTATTAAAAATATGTATGCTTGCTGGTATGAAGATATATTGAAATTAGATATTGACTTCATCTCTTGGCCTTCAACTATTAAAATAAAATTATTTTATAATTGCCATCTCTCATATGTGAGTTCAACAATCTCTATGATTGATCTTCATTTTCATCTTGTATTATTTGGTGAAGTTTACTTTAGAATAAAAATTTTTTTTCATTGCAGAATAAAGTGACTTTCATGTTTTCTTGATTGTAAATAATTTTTTATAATTCTGGAAAATATTTTTTCTCTCTCATTTTATCTCACAGATGTCTAACCAAAATTATGATTAGTTATGACAAAAATTAGAAAGTTCAACTGAACTAAAAAAAAAAATGTTCAACTGAACTAAAAAAAAAAATGTTACGCTTTTGTCTTTTATTTTCTTCAGTTGTCTCTTCATTTATGATACTTTCATGTCCATTTTTATTTAATAATTTTCTCAAAAAAAGAATTCATAATGTAATGTTTTTTTTCTTTCTAGGAACTCCACACATTGAGTGTCCTTTCTCATTTCTATCACCATAAACAAATTTAGTCACAGTACTTTCATCTTTCAATCATTTACTAATTCTAGTATTGAGGTCTCCCATGACAATTTTAAAATGTTGTTTCTGATCAAAAGCTTTTTGTATATCCATATAAAAATTCTCTATTTCTTGGAAAGAGTAATTTTTAAATAAGAAATGTCGAAAACATATAATCATTTATTGATTGAAACTTCTATTTTAAATCCAGTATGAAAAATTCATTGTTGATTATATTTCCATACTTCAGGTCTTTAATTTACTAGATCTCTCCCATCATTGTTTTTTAATATTGATAACTTTGTTTATTATAGTTATTCATAATACTTTCATAAAAAAAAAAATGTGATCAGAATTGTTATACATATAATTAAATAATAAAAATATGTCCGAACATTGTTACAATTATGGAACCATAAAAAACTCATAATGAATAGGTTTTATATCAACTTATATGATTAAAGACAGTACAGTAGGGGAGGGGGGGGCAGAAATATAAATCAGAAAATATTGCTTATATCAAAACAAGAATCTAGTCTTTGATAAACTTATTTTAATCTATAAGTAAAGACATTTTTATTTCTATTGAAAATAAAAACTAAGTAAGAAAGACCTTATTGGTGCATAAACCTGAACTATCTGCATTTGGTGTCTTTTGTTAAGTTGAATTACTTAGTATCTTGCTACTTTATCTGATATACCATCAAGTTGTTATTCCACTTATTATTTATAATGAATCCTTCTTTATTTGTGTTTCAATATTTGTGTCTTTGTAATATACATAGTGCATGACTGCTTTTTAAACCAAAGTCTTGTCTTTTAACTTCACAAAGATCTACTGTGTCTCATTTAATATTGGGCATTTCTTCTTAAATTCTTGCAATCTTCATTCGCTTGAAAATGATCTGCAGTTGTAAATACCTAAATAAAAGTTATCAAATGGCATCTGTATTAAAGTGAGTTCATTATAGAATAAAATGACCTCTACTTATTCAGAGAATGTAAATAACTTTTTTTATGATTCTGGAAAATAATTTTTTCTCTTATCTTGTCTCACAGACGTCTGTCTTCTCAAGTAAATATCTTTTGCAACTAAATCATGGTTAATTGTGACAAATCAGAGAATTCAAGTGAACAAAAAAAACTTTTTTAAAAAATTTGTGACTTATTTTTTTATGAAATAATTAGAAAAATAAACTTTACTAATTCATTAATTGATTTTAAATATTCTTTATATATATATGTTTCTAGCTTGGCCTTTGACAATACTAGCTTGTAAATAGTGATCTTTTAGATAGTGAATTAACTTACAGTGATTTAGATTATTCTGTCTCAAAGACAAGAACCAGTAGAAATTTTACTACAAATGTCCTTATTTTTTCCTTTTTTCTCAAGAACAAAGTTAATGGATGCATTCAATATCTTATGAATTATCATGTTAGATTGACTAATGGGGTTATTTGCCATTATTATTTTGAACTACTTTTCCTCTCTGTCCAATGTTTTTTCTCGTTTTCCAGATCAGATATATGATTATTGGTGTAAACAGTCTACTAGTTTAGTCATGTCTGTTTTTTCTCGCTAATCATTATTTTGTTTTATTTTAATCATTTTTCATTGATGTGACTTTTTTTCGATATATATTTTTCCACATTTGTATGGAATTTCATAGAATGCAGTTTTTGTTTCTTATTATTTGAAGTTTGGCTTTTGCAAAAGTTAGAATTTCTCTCAGTTTGCTATAACTTTAAGTAGTTGTTCTGGATATTATATTGATTGCATATTTTTTTTGGTTTACATTCCTAGTATATATGGATATACTATATTACATATAATTGTTTTGTTTTGTTTTTTTTAATGATAACCATTCTTCATGAGAATTTGTACTATGTAGAACTTTTTCTAAGTTATTGGCTTTTTGGTAAACCTTTTTTAATCTCTTCCACATTAATAATATAATTCCATGTATTTCTGTCATACTTGGATATGTATGCAAGTATTTTGTCAGCGTTTTTTCTATAGACTCATTTTGATTTTCTCATGAGGTAGTCTTGTCACAAGAGCATCTAAGAATGTCAGTTTTTGTTTTTGTTATAATTCTCTTATGAATTTAATTGAAAGGCATATGTTATTGATATACATGCACAATGTTTTAATAGTGCTTTACCATGAGGCTATAATACAAATGTATCATTGGTATTATAAAGCAAGATTTTTGATGGAGCTGAAGTAGTATTTATGGCTGTTGTTTCAAATTCTTCCATGTAAATATTTGTTACTATGTTGTATTATAAGTATGTTATTGTTGTACACAATGTTAAAAATTCTATTATACTATCGATAGAAAGAGCCATTTTGGTTTGTAAGTTATTATCCTCAATTGTTTTTTTTTTTACCACAAGCAATACTTTATCGTAGAGTACTTTTATAAATAAACTTTTTACCACTATGTTAGTTTTTTCTATTTTTATGGTTTTGATTAATTCTACAAAGGATCTGTGTCATATGTGATGGGACTAAGAACCTTAAAGAAAAGATCTGAATTTATGGAAATAATGAAATATGTTTATATAAATTATATGTGATTTCTATCTCCAGATTTACTTCATTCTCATAGCACTATTCTAAACTTGCATTTAATTTGATACTATCATACATCACCTTGCATTCCAAAAGATACAGAACTGAACCAAATCATGTAAATGAGATAAGCTTGTCTATTCATGCTAAGAGAAACAGTGCCATGTCATCATTTGACAACATGCCAGAACTATTTCTACAATATCTTGTATATACATGCAATTGCGATATATTTTAATTTAAAATTTTAATGCATAATTAATAAGAATTTAGAATATAGTTTTACTTAAAACTTCCTTTACAAATCTGTTTTTTTTTATTTTATTACAGAATTTTTAAAAGGATAAATTCCATTGAAAGTTTTTTTTAAAATCTAATATAGCATTAAAAAATAGTTAATTTAAAACTCACTGAGAATCAAAACAAGTTATTACAATAATCATTCATTTTTTAATGCTGTAATTGTTTTGTTTTTTGAATCTATGAAAGAGTTAAAAAAACATTTTTAACTCTGTTGTCAATTTTAAATAATTAAAAAATGCTGCACTTGGCTTTAATGATTATAATTATTATTAAGACTATTTTTTTTAAAATATAATTGCTCTAATATTAAAATTATATGTATGCTTTTTTGCAAATAATTAGATGTGATGAAAATTAATGATATTAAAATGCAAAAGATAAAGTGTCTAAATGATATTTAGTTGGAGTAAAATGTAGTATTTTGAATTGTTTCAGTAAGCTAGTAAAATATGAAATATATAATTTTTATTTTAATAATTTATTATTTTTTATTAAACTTTTTGAACCATGGATAAATGAATTAGTGGATATTAAGATAGAGGATATTATTGGCCCCAGTATATTATTATTATTTTATATTTATTTAATTAATTGTTCAATTTACTATTTTAAAAAAATATTACTGTTTTTATTTTATTATTTGTCTGAAGGTTTTTATTGATGGTATATTAGATATGATAAATGTTGGACTATTTCCATCATCTATCAGTAAATGTTGAATGAATAAAAAATTGTAAACTTTTCAAATACAAATAATTTATTAGTAATAGCACACAAATAGTGTAATTACTAATCTATGTTGTCTATTTGTGTGTTATTAGTAACAAGTTGTTTGTATTTGAAATGTTTAAATAAAGTTTAAAATTTTCTATATATTCAACATTTACTGATAGTTGATGAAAATAATCCAACATATTATCAAATTTATTTTATTAATCATTATTTTAAAATTAAAATAAAGAGGAAAATAAATCTCAAATAAACTTGTTTTATTAAAAACTAAAAGAAAATTAAAATTGTTGTGTTTAACATATATATATATATATCACACAGATGGAAAATTTTAAAATTATATTTTTTTAAAAAAAAAAAAAATTTAAAGTACCTTTTCCTAAAAAAAAAAAAAAGTAAAGATCTAAAGATAAAGATTAATATTTTTGAAAATAGAAATAAATGTTAGTTTCTATCATGTTTAATCTTAGTAAATGAAAATGATTGTTTTAGAGCAAACTAGCTCTTGGGGCACTTAAATAATTAAAAGGTCAAATAGGAGATATAGATAAAAATTAAAGATTGTTTCCTGCTCTGAAACAGCAACAAGGGCATGGACCAAAATGGAAAACATCCAGACATTAGGATCAGTGATATCATGTTAAATTGATCCACAGGATTTCTGATAAGAGGCTATAAAAGCCAAAATAATAGAATTAAGGGAGGTATCTTAAATCTGACTGTTAATCTACATGTGAATTGTAGCTGTATTGCAGAGTCCACAATGTAGGAGTCTGCAATAGATTTAATTTCTTGTTATATACCAGCTGAGGCAGCCTCCAAACTAATGAGTCCGGAATGGCAGCAAACAACTGACCGGTCTTCCCACAAATATTAAATGGAGTTCGGTTGGATGAGTGCAATGCATCATGGACAAGACAGACTTCAGACCTCTCATGGAAAGTATGAACTCTTTTATCTAATAGGAACTTTTACAAACTTGCAATTAGTTAAAACCTCATTAATAAGTATAAACTTTTATCTGACTTAAAGATTTCTAAATCACTTATGTTTTCTAATCAATTCCATTTTTTGTTTTTATTTATTTTTGTATTTATTAACTAAATTTTTAAAATGTATTAAATTTAAGTTGGGTGTAAATGGCTGCATAGATTCGTTAACGTTTATGTTAGTTATTCCTTAAGATTTTCATATACGTAAAATATATATGCCTGTATGTGCACAGCCACATGATATATATCAGTAAATATGATACCTCATGCTGAGTGTCTATACATACTTAGCCATATAGCTTATAAGTTATTGTTGTTAATGTTGCATCTTATGATGAGTGTCAATTGGGTTTACTTTATTGTAAATTTCTCCTAAGCAATTTTCAATTAATAACATTTAGAATCATTTATGTTAGTTAAAGGGGTATGATTTCAGACTATTTGTTTCGTAGTTAGATTGATGCTGGTGGAGGGATATATGGGTGTTTATATCAATGTAATGTAAAGCGTGTAGTCATTGCATTGCAATGGATGCAGGGTATTCCCTGTAACATTGATTTCCTTTAGCTCTATGGATAGGGGCTATAAGGCAGTAAATAGACCGCTCTCCCCTATATGTAGCATTTCTCTTAAATATTTTATATACATGATTCCTTCGCCAGACAGATGTACATTCCTGTACTGGACTAGGATCATGTCTTTTAAATAATATGCTGCAGACGCACATTACTGTTAGCATGGTTTTATGTTAGCATCTTCATATTGCATTAGTTGCGTCTGTATATTAGGGAGCAAGCCTTGGTTTGGCTACGAACTTTTAGCCTGAGGTTGAATGTTTGTTTTTTGAAAAGTTTTAATTGCATAATCTATGTAAAAACTTTAATATTTGTGTTAATATTAAGAATACACATGCATATATAATTCGACTATATATAAATAAATAAATCAAATAAATAAATGACAAACTTTTATTGATTTCTTCTAGTGCTTTCAAAGGTATAACCTTCATTTTCAAGAAGTACAATATTCCATCCCATCCCTCTATTTTTGTACAGCACGCTGTTTCTATGGGCCACCAGTGCAGGCCAGATAAGCCTCGGGTTATGTTTAGAGAGCGGCATGAATTGCGCAGGAAAGTAAAAGAGGCATGCTATATTATATCGGATGAACACGTGATGAATAAAAAAAGAGTCATTTTACACCATATCTAAAAAATAGCAAGTTTAAATTTTCCCATCCATATTTGCATATTTAATCTATCCTATTTTGTATATTTGCTCTTCATGAAAATGAAGGAATATTGTACTTCTTGAAAATGAAGGTTATACCTTTGAAAGCGCTAGAAGAAATCAATAAAAGTTTGTCATTTATTTATTTGATTTGATTGATTGATTTATATATAGTCGAATTATATATGCGTGTGTATTCTTAATATTAACACAAATATTAAAGTTTTTACAAATATATTCTAACACATGGTTGAACATTATATATTATAATCTATGTAGCTTATCTATACTCAACATTCTACAATAAAAATATTCAAGCATGAGTGCGTGTGCGGCGCAACGTGCTTGAATACATATATTTCCCAAAAGTAAAATTATTTGATTTAATAAAAATATTATATAAAATGTCCATCAATGCGGACTTACTAAGATAACAATTTAAATTTAAAATTAATAGTAAAATGTAAATTTATTCCTCAAATTTATATATGTGCGACAATCAATGTTTTTGTGTGATAATTATTGACAGTGGCTTATTTTAATATTAAAAATGTATTTTAAGAATTTAAATCCTTTTCTTTATTAAAATGTTTAATAATTTATTATAAATCTCTGCTCCTCTGTAAGCTAGTGGCATGGGCTAATAGTTTAATAGAAATGGGATGAAGTATCTGCCTACATATTGAAACAGTAAGGTCTGCTTTGCAGATCTTTGTTTCACCTTTTCTCACCTACTTTCTACCCTCATACCTTAGTTTGAACCCCAATCTATCGTAGTGTGTCTGCAATACACTTATATACCGAAAATCCCGCCTAATTTTAAACCACGAGCACAACGCTCGTATTATATATATAACTTATTCCCAAATAAAATAAAATATTATGAATTATGTATTTGTTCACATAATTTACATTTATTAAAAAGTAAGTTATATAAGTCGTAATTGCGCACACACTATGATATCCATTTTAAAACATATCAAAATTATAAATTGTTAGTTATTTTGTTTGGATCTCTTTACAAATATATTACTGTCGTAATATATTTTGATTTAAAATAAAATTCATTTAGTAAATAATAGTTTAGTAGATAGATTCAAATATTACAATTTAAAATAAAATAATTTTCGTTTTATTTAATAAAAATCATCCCAAATATTTCTGTTAAAATAAATGAGGGACAATAGTTTAATTATATAAGTTTATCTAAAAACAGCAGCTGTCCACTTAAGTTTTCTTTAATTAGTAGCAGTAATTTTAATTAAATCTAGTTTGTAATTCGAATGTCGACGGGGAAGTTAACAAAAGAAATTAATTAATGTTGAATTCCTTTAGACATTCGGATAGATTTAATTACAGCAGATAAGTCCAATAATTTTGTACGCTCCAGGGCAAGTCTGTTGTTAAATTTTACTATAAAAAGGATGGTTTTCTTTTGTTCTCCATTCTAAGCTTTTAAAGAATTCTGAGTTGTCTAAAGGTTTCTGAGTTGTTCTAAGATTCTAATAATTTGCTAACCTTGACATGTCCGAGTAGAGGCGTTAAGATGGCTATGTCCCCTCGGAATAGCCAGCCGCTGCTCCATACCATCAGAAATTTATCACGACGGACCCCGGAACTGCTGCTGCCGCTGCCAAAATATGAACATTCCAGATTTTGCTGCTGAATTATAAAACCTGCCAAACATCTACCTGCAAATGCATTTCCAGAGGTAACCCAAATTAACCCAAGAGCTCTTGTGATTCCTAACTAACATGCTATAGCTATTTAACATTGTTTTCTTATATTTCACAACTTCATTATGTGTTTCTTACATGTATTTAAATATACTCAACATTTTGCTCTCTATCCTTGGGTTAATATTTTCTATTTATAAAGCTTTTATTTTATTATGATAATGTGTCAGAATCGTCTTTGACCGAGTGAACTATTCCCTCTATTGAAAGTAAGACGCCGCTATTAAGGCATATTTTAAATTTATAATTTTCCAATTTTACTATCTTGCAAATCACTCGTTCGAGGGCGATTCTTTTCTTTAATGTAATATAATCACATAGTTTAAAATCTACATGCTATTGATTTTAATCTAATATAAGAGTATGTGCGAAGTCAATGATTTAAATGTGTCCCCAAATGCATGATTGTGTATATAAATCTATACTTACTTTTCAAACCTGCAAGCATGCATTTTCCTATTTTAATTACCGTGTTCTACTTTCATTATAAAGTTCATCATTGACGTCGAGAATGTGCGGACCCTCTTAAATGAATTTCGGGGGAATTTGATTGGGCATTTCTCTTAATCCGAGTAAAACCCATTTAGTATGTTTTATATACACTAGTCTTGTAGTGCTGGTACATGAATTGGTTGTTGAGACCACTTTGTTTTATTTTTCCAAGGATTCTTTACACGGCTAAGGCCGTTCTCTCCACGCTTGCGGTTTCCAGGCAGAGGGTGTCCCAAATGACACCCCTGGGAATTAAACGCAATCGTCACACAGTCGCTAAGTTTCGGCTGTTCGTCAAAATACTTTCCTACGGGTTAGCGGTGAGATGCCCTCCGTAATTATTCCGGATCTTCAATATTGTTTCATTTTATATTTATTTTACAAAGCATCCGTGACTTAAACGAGTCACACCCTCCAACTTTATAAATTCACTATCAGCAATACTGACCTCCCAATACAAATCTATTATTATTATTCTCAAATAAATGCTTTGATCCCATTCCCACGTTTGCTTAGTAAGCTTTAGTCCGTACTATTCTCGAAATCAATAAATATTTTAGAACATTTAATTTCAAATATTGTCTTAAACTTGTCTATTTACTCAAAGCACCTCGCACATGTTCCTATCTTGTCAAGCACATTATCGTAACGCTATTAGCCCGAGGAATAGAATATATCACTCTGTTTTAAAACCTTTTGTCATTACTGAAATATAAATGCCAACAATTATTTAATATGCGTCCCTGTCTCATATAAGCAGACAGTGGCGTTATATATATATTTATATAAATAAATTGTGTGAAATTATTTAAAACTAAATTTTATCTCTTATTTTATTTAATTCCTATCACTGTCTCGGTCTATATATATATATTTTCTGCATTTCTTTTATAAATCCATAGACGTTAATTAGCCACCCAAACTTATCTTAGTATAGAGTCTTTTGTTTCTCCCTGACCACCAGGCACCGGTAAAAGGTTATACTAGTTGTAGCATCAGATGCGTTATCACGTAGGTGGCGCTGTGAAATTTGGACTTTAGATTCGAACTTAGTATATCTAGAAGGCAACCCCTCCTAGAATGTTCAGTTTAGTGTCTGGGGTTTGAATTATGCAGTGTGTTAGCGAGATAGACGATTCTGACCATTACAATATATAAATATTCTAGGTTTGAATGGCCTAGTGACGCCCTGTATGGCAGATATGGTAATATCCATCTTCTCTGACCATTATAAGTGGCTTCCCAACGTGGCACGATACATTATAACCATGAGTACTTTGAAAATCATGCCAATGATATTTATTTTTTGAAATGAAATATTTTTAATGTAGAAGTTATAAAAGTTAATATTCTTGTAAAAGTACTACCAGTAAGACAAATTCCACCCATATGAAAAACATGAGGAATAAAATGTAATAATGTAATACCTATAAATTAAAATGTAACAATATAAATATTTTTTTTTTTTAAAAAATCTAACTGTTTAACTTGCCTAATTAATAATGAAACGCATGGAAAAGGGAACTCTTGAGGGTGGAGGTGTAATCTCAGCTGGGGTAAAAAGGGAAAAATAGTCAACATTTTTTTTTTATTTGTGTAATTACTAACCAAACATGTCTTTTTAAAATTTTAGTATATAATCAATTTGTGTAACATAATTACTAACACTAAGTAAATTCTTTTTTTTATTGTTTTGTTTTTTGAGGAAGTTCTCTGATAAATTATAGCAGTCAGAGAAGATGGATCTTACCGTATCTGCCATACAGAGCGCCACTAGGCCATTCGAACCTAGAATATTTATATATGTAGGCAGATATTTTTAGTTAAAGATCCCATTTTTATTTAACTGTTAACCCATGACACTAGCTCAAGGAGGAGCAGAGATTTATAATAAATTTTTAAACATTTTAATAAAGAAAAGGATTTAAATTCTTAAAATACATTTTTAATATTCAAATAAAATAAGCCACTGCCAATAATTATCACATAAAAAATTTATTGTCGCACATATATAAATTTGAGGAATAAATTTAGATTTTACTAGTCCGCACAGATGGACATTTTATATAATATTTTTATTGTAAAATGTTGAGTATAGATAACCTACATAGATTACGCAATTAAAACTTTTCAAAAACCAAACATTCACCCTCAGGCTAAAAGTTCATAGCTAAGCCAACGCTTGCTTCCTGATATACTGTAACAGTCAAGTTTGTACATTCGCGTAACAGAATTCAGAATCCAAGCAAAAGAGACCGAAGCTGACCAGACTAGGACGGTAACATCCCGAGTCCGACCGCACTTCAACTCGTAAGCCAGGATTCCAAGACTCAAGACCCTACGAATGACCACCTTGAAATTACACGTAGTATACCTCTTTCCACACGGCCGACATAGGTCACGGAGAAGCAATAAGACTCTGATGAATAAAAGAAAGGTTCTTAATTGACTAAAATATCACTAAATTTAATTTAACTTAATGCATAGTTTTCACATATATAGACTATAAATAGTAATTAGAATTGGATTGAATTAGATCAATAACGAAACAGAGAACGAAATACATTATATTAATTATATATTTATTTACAATTGGCATGAAATTGATCAGCTTTACACATTTCAGCGTCCAATGTACAAACATTGGGTGGATAAGAGAACACATTCTCTTATTATATACAATTCACAACCACTTTACATGAGTAATCATTAAATTTCATAGATGAGTTTAACATGTGCCCATCCTAGGAATTGTTTACAATTGATACATAATTAATCACTACGTTATGTCTATAAATCTCGATAAGCCAAATCCTATTACATTTGTGGCTGGAAGATACATAATTATATCGAACTTTGATCATGAATTTATTTACTAAAATACCCATATATAATTTAATAACGAGCGCATAAACCAGCTCAAGTAATGATCGATCGAACATGGCTTTCGAGAGAAAATTTCAGAATGCTGAAAGCGTTATATAAAGGTGGGAGAGTTGGCTGAAATAAGATTTTACCAATGCGCTATGGCACAGGTAAACAATAATAGGAAAAGTCGCTCTGCGGATGGATGAAATAACTTCAGGGTTCTTGTGACAAACGCCGGTACCCTGTAACCGATCGCAATGCTGCGTGAAAAGGAACATTGTGTTCAGGAATGGCGGGGGTCTTACGTGCTAACCTGGCCTTGGCTCAGGCTTCGCTACTGCTCTACCCTATAAGAGAAGATGTGCTGGCAACGCCGTGGCTCCATCTTAAGATACGTATATTACGTATAGCAGCAAAACGAGAATATTTTTATAAAATAATATCACATCCGCCAAGCAAAGAATAGTATATTTCGTACTATGAAATACGAGTTAATAGCATATTAGCTCTCTCAAATTGGGACCAACTCTTGCGTAGCCTGATAATAAATGTCTATGCTACTAAAGGGAATATTATTACATCTGTACTTTGACATGTTCGATCTATTAAGTTACTTATAGATAATAAATATTTAAGGAGGAAAAGTATATTTCTATGGACTTAAGAATTTAAATGTCAAATATACTTATATGATCAAGGCTAAATTTAATTCTAAATAAAACTATAAGGTTAAGTTTTTAACTGGTTGATTATAAAAAAGCCACATTTCACATATTAAATCATTTAAATAATAAAAAAAATAGGATTTCGAAACAGCGCAGAAAGTTGATGCTATAAATAAATTACACGAAGATTTTCAAATAATATCTTCTTAAAATATACATGAAATTAAGTGTTCACTGTTTCGAAATATTGGCATATAAATTATAAAAGCATTTAATTAAAATAAGCAAAGAAATATAGACACAACCGCAGTGATATAACTTTAAATTAGACACTTATAAAGTACTTTAAATGAAAGGGAAATATAAATTACTCAGATTATTTAAACTTTAACATATTAAATTTTGATAGCAATTGACATATTTAAAATATTAAATGGATTCTAAGTTTTGATTACATTTAGCTTTATCATTATTTTAAAAAGAAAGTTAGCTAACTTATATAGATATTATTTACATTTACACAGAATTACACAGAGCTCTGCGGTTTGAAAAATAAAACGGTACCGGTATGATTTATCTGCAAGTTCTTGGCTGTTGGTTTGGTTTAGTTTGACTGGGCGGCATCATCTTTCCCATTATGTTAGGCTCGTCTCTTCTATCGGCATGATGGTGGTTTAGGCATTTCGACGAGAGAAACCCCGTTCTCCCGCGGAGTAACAGCAACAAGATGCCCGCTTTTAGCCGGACATGTTAAACTTTAACAATTGTGAAGACTGGCTGCAATTCTCACTAACAATATGGCTGTCTATCTCTTGTTAAAAAATACAGAGTATTTATAGGTTTTCCTTATCGGAATCTCCCGCCTCAAGACTCACTAAACTCAGGAATTTAATTAAGTGTTTTTCAATTTATAATCCAGATCTTAGATAACTTATGTTAGAAACATTCCATAAGCTATTATTATAATTAAGATTTTTCGTTGCAAACAATTGTCCAATTTAGATTTTAAAATAACTTAATCTTATCTAAGGGGATTTTAATTAGTAAATTTTGAACTAGTTTTACTTTTTACGAATTCCAGGTGTGGTCGTTAATGACACTTGTTTACAACCAAAAATCTTTTAATTACTTGCCCAGCTTTTATTTTTAATCTTACATATAATAGAAACTCTTTCTATTTAAAAACAACCTTTTAACAATTTTTTAAAACGAAAACATTTTTAACATATTTATTAAAAATAATTTACAAACATATTTTGATATAGCTTTTAAATATATTTTCGAGAAACTTTTCTCTGAAATATATTTAAAACAAGAAATCTTTTAACAATTTTTTAAAGAAACATTTAATAGTATTTTTAGATAACGGCTTTTACATATTTTAAATCATGTCTTTCTTCTATATAGCACAGATTATATATCCACATACGAAATTACAATATTAAACAACAAAATTAATAATTTACTCTTAACTTAAATAATATAATAAACATTTTTAGAAATATTAAATAACTTTAGGACGCTATAATTTTACTAATCCTATCTAATTATAGCGTTGGTTCGCACGTAAATATATAATGCTGTTTAGACAGACATGAACTAATTTTAAATTTATTAACATTTAAATAGGTTCGAACTTAGCACAGATGAGAGTGTCATTAGGTTTGATGGTGAAACGGAAAGGGATTGGAGGTTTCCGTTTCAATACAGACGCAACCACTGCAGGCATGTGTGTCTGCAGCATGATATTTAAAAGACATGATCCTCATCCAGTACAGGAATGTTCGTCTGTCTGGCAAAGGAATCATGTATATAAAATATTTAAGAGAAATGCTATGTATGGGGGAGAGCGGTCTATTTGCCAACTTATAGTCCCTATCCATAGAGCCAAAGGAAATCAATGTCACAGGGAATACTCTACGTCCATTGCAATGACTACACCTTTGGGTCATACATTCAATTGGGCTTTTCCCTGTATGCTAAACACGCTTCACATTACATTGATATAAACACCCATATATCCCTACACCAGCATCAACCTAACTACAAAACAAATAGTCTGAAATCATACCCCTTTAAGCTAACCTAAACAATTCTAAATGTTATTAATTGAAAATTGCTTAGGAGAAATTTACAATAAAGTAAACCCAATTGACACTCATTATAAGGTACTGCATTAACAACAATAACTTATAAGCTATACAGGTAAATACGTTTAGACCCTCAGCATAAGGTGTCATATTTACTGATATATATCACGTGGCTGTGCAGGTGCAGGCATACACATTTTATATATATGAAAATCTTAATGAATAACTAACATAAATGTTAACGAATCTATGCAGCCATCCACACCCAACTTAAATTTAATACATTTTAAAAATTTAGTTAATAAATACAAAAATAAATGGAAATGATTAACTAAAATATAGTATTGTCAATTAGAGCTCTGAACAAGACTATTATCCAGGTGAAACATAAGAAAATAAAAACTGTTATACTAATTTTTGATTGAATACATGTATAACTGATATACTTGGAGTTTTATGTGTAACTATAAGGAACTTGAACACAGACTTTCAAGCTTCTTTTAGCTATCCATTCTATCTCGATACACATGACCACATACATGTGAAAAAAAAAAAAGATCTCCAATATATGTATTTCATGCTGAACTAGCACTCATCAGTTGGTCCATATCATCATCTCTCATACGTATATATAATCAGTGCTCAGTTTATATTAAGATAGTATATCTTCAAACTTTAATGGACAGACTTTAATCTATTCCACCCTCCAACTTTTCAGCCATCCATACTCTTGAAAATCTGATGATAGAATGCTCATATCCCTTGTTGATGCCAATATTATTGTCATGTCCATGTTGATTAAGTCATTCTAACCCCTCATGTATAGTATGAATTATACTTGTATTCAAGCAAATATTACAGATTCAGCCTGTATCTTTCCCATCCCTCTTCTGTGTATATAAATAGATATGGTCCTATACATGAGGGGTCAGAATGACTTACAGTCAATGTGGACATGACAATAATATTGGTATCAATAAGGGATTTGGGTGTTCCATCGTCAAATTTTCAATGGTATGGATATCTGAAGAGTTGGAAGGTTGAGTAGATTGAAGCTTGTCCATTAAAGTTTGAAGATTTGCTATCTTAACATAAACGAGCACTGATTCTATATATATAAATAAAATGCATACTCTTCTTCTTTATAAATTTTGTTTATTATATGAACTATTAAATTTTAATTTATTTGATTCTATACATGTGTGTGAGATGATACTCTGGACCAACTGATGAGTGCTGGTTTGGCATGAAATATGTATATTGGAGATCATTTATCTTTTTCATATGTATGTGGTTCATATGTATCGCTTGTATGAGATGAAGAAGATAACTGAAGGCAGCTTAAAAGTCTGTGTTCAAATATTATACTAATTATAAAAAAAACTGTTTTTCCATTAATATTCTCATAATGTTAATCTAAAGAACCTCAAATGGATATAATTTGAAAAAAAACAAACTAAGAATAATATTAATTGCTTAAAATTATGCAGACATTACATACCCATCACGGGATATATGTGCATACATATATCTATAACATTTTTGATGTATTTACTCCAGTATTTATTCAGTTTTAATTGTTAAGAAAATATTTTTTAAAATTAAAGTCATGCCATATTATTTTAAATCTTTTTTTTTTTTTTGCATAAATTATTTCTTTTCTTACCTTCTTAGATTTCTAATTATTATCATAAGCTTTTTAATTAAATCACATTCTTAACTATTCTATGCTTTTTTAAATACTATGGTTCTCCACTCATCTTTAGTATTAATCTCTTTTCTTGGGGGGGGGGTCAACTTTTTAATCATATGTTGTTTGTTTTTTTTTGTTTTTTAGATATGTGCATCTTTTTTTTTCCTTATTATAATTTCGATATTTCAACTTAATTGCTTTTAATTTTTTTTATATATCTTTGTTTCGTCTAAATTTTTAACTGTTTATTTTTTATTAAAAGTTAATGATTTTCACAAATTTAACTTTTTTTTTTTTACACTTTTTTCTAAATTATAATAATCGTTTATTATTCATTTAAAATCTTAATTTTCCAAGTAATTTTTTATTTCTCCATTTTTATTTTTACTAGGTTTTTTTTTTTAAATTTAGTTCTTCTTACAAAATGTACAACCTATCAATTTTGTTATTATAGGTAGCACTCTTAGAAAATATTGTCAACTATATCTAGTATCTAGTGATAATTTAAACAAATGTTAATGTATGTTTTACATTGAATTGTCTTTTGTTGACAAGTTGCACCTACTAAATAGCCTACTGGAGGTGCAGGATTAGATTTAGATTTGTAATATATTTTGTTGATGACAAATTTCCCATACTGTTTTATGAATGTAAGTAAAATAAATTGCTACTTGAATTTATTTTTCAGGTTGATAAGAATGTTTCTCAGAAATCTGATATGCTTGAATCATCATTGGATGAAATTTCAAGCTTATTAACTATCCCCTCTGACCCCTGTCCTCAAGAAGTTTCTCATGACAATAACTCAGATGCTACTATATTCTCTTTGCTTCAAAATCATTCTAGCAATGCTCAGCCTTGCCTTTCATTAGAAAATAATAATCAACTGTTTGATGTTCCCAGAAATGACCCAGATACTGATTTCAGATCCCAGCTTCTTAAGCAGTCAGAACCTGAAATTCAGAAATCAAATACAAATGGTAAGATTGTTGATGAACAAACAGATAAAGAAAAGCAGGAAAGGATTATTTTACGAATAAGTTTAAGTGCTGCTTCAAGTAGTGAATCAACAAATGTAACCAATCCTGATGGAAATACTGGCAAACTTTCTGGTAAGTTTTTTTTAAATGCTTTTTCTATAATCATTTTTATACTTTTGCATATGCTTAAGTGCATGGGTATTTATCTAGTTGAGTATGTAGCATTTGATTTTACATTGTTGCCCACTAAGTGGAACTAATGAAAACAAACTGGAAAATCATTGATAAATTGAAGTTTCTTTTTGTTTGGAAAAGTAATTTCTTATGATAGTACCTAATATTGACTTACAAATTAATTTATAAATTAAATTTATAATTTCAAAACCTTTTATTAAATTGTCATACTTGTTTCAAATGATATTTTATTATTATTTATTTTTTAAATTTCTTATTTGATTGTGAAAAGGTGATGGGAAAAGAAAAATTACTGTCAATTGTAAATGTGGAAATTTATGAAAACAATACTAAAGGCCAAAATAATTGTTGGCTAAAATTTTTTTATTATTCGTAAAATAAATTATGTTTCTTATACAATACAAATTACAGTCAAACTAATGAAAATAATGAACCAGCTTTGAAACAAATTAGATTAAATGGAAAAAAAAAAAAAAAATTTATTGCCATTTATTTTTAGATTTATTTGTAAAAAGTTTTAATGTAAGGCTTGAAAATGATTTGTTTTTAGATTTTATTTTTTGTTCTATTTTATTAAAAATTTTATAAATTAACTTCTATAAAGTAGACTGAATCTTACATTTATTGATGTATTATCCCAATATGGTTTTATTACTTCCACACAGTGTTTAAAAGTATCAGCTAAATGTAAAATCGCATGTAGCTAACTAACTATATCGGTTCCCGTAGATGATTTATTATATTAGCGTATTTATTTTGCTACATATGTAAATTATTCTACACGAATAAAGCGTGATAAACAGAGCACAAAAACATTAATTATAAACAACAATTAGCCAAGCACTTTCGGTACTGTATACCAGAATCATGGCGACACAAAAACATTAATTATAAACAACAATTAGCCAAGCACTTTCGGTACTGTATACCAGAATCATGGCAATATATACCAGAATCATGGCGACATGCTGGAACCAGTATATCGCCATGATTCTGGTATACAGTACCGAAAGCGCTTGGTTAATTGTTGTTTATAATTAATGTTTTTGTGCTCTGTTTATCACACTTTATTTGTGTAGAATAATTTTTATTATCTGACACAGTTTTTATATTATTATTTATATATGTAAATGTATATTAATTATTATTTTTTAAGTAGATGATGTTTTTAATATTATAAATCTATGATTGCTTCTTCATCATTATCATTTTTAATCATTATCAGTCCACTTTTTATTTCATCCAATCACTCTCACGTGGCCTCTTTCTCGGTCTTTTACAATATTTTGGGATCCATTTTAGTTTTTAACTACTTGTTTATTATCATCTCTTAGCAATATGTTTAGTCCAACTCTGTTTTAATCCTTATAATTCTTTTAATAATGATAATTATACTTGTTATATTCTGACTTAAATATTTCACTTTTGATTCTTTTTTGTTGCTCCCAATACACATCTTTTCATACTTCATTAAGTGATCTAAAATCTCTGTATTGCTCTTCTGTTAATCCAAATCTCAGATCCATAAGTAAGAACTGGTAAATCTTTGGTATAGTTTTTTTTAATTTTAAAATATTTCTACTAAAAGCACTCCATCCAAATTTAATTCTATGATTAATCTTATCCATTATGTTACCATTTGTATTAATAATCAGATAGAAGTATTGTAAGATTTATCTTCATCTACGTCATGATTATCAATCTTTATTTTCATTTTTTTTTTTTTTTTTTTTTTTTTGAGAAAATCCATTGAACATTATTTCAGTCTTTTTAAATATTAAAACATCAAATTTCTTATTTCCAACATTTTTACCATGAAATTTTATATCCTTTTTCAAGCATTACACATTATAAAGCATTGATGCAATTGTACTATTATGTGTCTGGAAAAAATGGAGGGAAAAAAACTTAGCTATTATACCTTACTAACATATATACATAGTTTTTGTTTTTATCACTGCATCTTTCACCTTAGCTCTCACAACTATCTATCAGTCCCAGTCAGACCAATCTCTCACATTATTGATACATTTGAAATATTCACTACTTTTTCAAATAAGACATTTATGACATGTTACAATTTAACTTCATATTCACATTTTTTTTAGAGATATTTAAACTTAACTTCATATTTGAGATGTGACAATTTAATTCCCGGATTGGCCTTGTGGTGTCACCCATGACTTTATTATACCAAAATCACAT
This sequence comes from Epiperipatus broadwayi, assembly GCA_028023455.1. Lineage (NCBI taxonomy): Eukaryota > Metazoa > Onychophora > Udeonychophora > Euonychophora > Peripatidae > Epiperipatus > Epiperipatus broadwayi. Next base: position 540,900 of record JAQFVV010012593.1, read on the forward strand.
GAGTATTTGTACTTGAACATATTTAAGCTAATACACCTAGTTAGTTAGCTGTTGAGAAGATAATAAATATCCGTGTGTAGGCTTTGGTGTAAAAATGGGTGATCATAATTATGAGCAATGTATTAATATCAACTTTTGTGTGAAAATTGGCAAATGTGCTACTGAAACATTTCAACTGTTACAAGTGGCATATGGTGAAGAAGATACTGTGAAGAAATAGAATGTGTGAGTTGCATAAGAGATTCAAAGATGGGTGAGAAGATGTGATGGATGATCCCAGAAGTGGACCCCAAAAACAGCAATGACTGACATTAATATTAACATAAGGCAAGATGCAGTACATTTCAATAGATTGTTAGCTGAAGAATTGCAGTTTTTTAAATAAAGAATTGGGCATGAGAAAGATTTTGTGTCTCAGATCTTGATTGGATGAACAGAGACTTTTTTGCCAAAAAATCAATTACAAAACTAGTCCACCTGCCTTTTCACATGACTTAGCTCTCTGTGATTTTTGGTTATTTCCAAAATTAAAAACTGCACTGAGAGCACTAAGATTTTTACTGTAACTGATATCCAACAGAATGTGAGACAGCTGCTCAACTGTATTCCTGAAAATGAGTTCCAAGTGTGCTTCCAAAAATGGTGAATGCCATTTCAATCAATGTATAGATGCACAAGGTATATTACTTTGAACGAGACAGTAACCACACTTCCACATGTATAGAAGTGCATTCTAGGAATTAAATTGTTACAACTTGTATATCTATTTTAAAATATATTTTAAACTTCTATTCCATCCCACATTACTGAAGCATATAATCAAATATGGATGAAAAAGATAATTGATCCCCAAGTTGCGCATTTCATACTGAACCAGCATTCACCACTTGGCCCAGATCGCAATCTATGTTGCTATTTAATTGTGGAGTAGGGTAAAAATCCTACTTTTCTTTCTGTAATACATTTTTCCAATCAAATAAAAAATATATTTTGTTAACATATACTTAGCCATTTAATTTAGTTTTCAATTTGTTATTATAGCTTTACGTTGGAAGTGTGAACGCACGATTTAATATTATTATATTGAAGACAAACGTAAAGTATAAATATACAGGTTATTTTAAATTGTTTTTTTTTAGACATGTAATAATATATTTGCACTAATGAATAATATTTCTGTAGTGTAATTTTCACTAAAGCACTCTCTTGCAGGGTAGGGAACTGGTTTTTATTCACTTTTAACACCTTGTTGAGAGATGTAATCATTAACATGTGACCAAAGACATGTTTATGAATGACTAATAAAAATTATTAATATTTGCACTAATGTTATGTTGAAAACAAAAGAAATTTGATGTTTTAATATTCATAACATTGATTTTTTATTCAGTAAGCAATGAATAGTTTTTAAAGAAAATGGTGAATCGAACATTATTTATAATTGTTTGAACTAAATCAAATGTAACCATGATTTTGAATATAAATTTTAATATCTTACAGGTTTAATTTTTACCATTCTGCTGTATTATTTACTGCATAAGTCACTTAATATTATCTATTTTTTTAAGATCATTGAATAATTTTTTTTCTTTTATTGGGGGGGGGTCCTTCTATTAGCTCTCTTTTTTTTATTTTATTAATTACATTATTTTATTCTATTATTTATTTATCATTGTATCACAGTTTTGAAGAAGACTGCAGGACATTCAAAACATCAGATTATATATATAAAAATTTTGCACTAAAATATTCAAAGTAAGATATATAGATTGTATTTATATGAAATAATGTTGCAAAATTAAAGAACTGATGCGATTTATTGATATTTGTTGTTTTTTTTTACATTTATTTTTTCATTATTGTCTGCAATTAATTCATTTTTTACTTATCAGAATTTTTTCTGACTTATTGGTTAGTTTTGCTTCTTGGAAATTTCTTTTGATTCAAAAACTATTCCTATCTGAATTGCTTCTTTTTTGGTCAAAAAAAGCTTTTATTTTAGACTTTTTTTTTTTTTATCATTTAGAAAAAGAAAAAAAAAATTTTTTTAATTGTTACAAGTAATTTGGTCATTCACTGCTAATGTTAATGTTAAACTAGCTTATATTTGCCTAGCCTAGCATTTTTGAGTTTTCAAGTGCCTTAAATTTCTATTTCTCTTTATAAAATTCTTTCTCATCCTGGATTTTATTCAATTGGGCCACTTTTGATCAACTGCACTAATTTTGATCTGATTGAACAGTGTATATTAGCTACATATAAAGTCTTTCTCCAAAATTTTAAACAAACTGCCTGAGTTTTTTTGTCTTATCTCAAAGTATTAGACAAATTTTCCACCTAGCAAATTTAATTTTTATTTGATATTTAATAGGATTGCTTATCGTTATAAAAGTATGTTACTTTGACTCTTAATAACTAACATCTATGAATTAAGAAGGCAACTCAAATTAAAATAATATTTTGTATTATTATTTATTAGCAAACATATTTACAAAATCTAGCATAAATTACATTCTTATATAATACAGATATAAAACCTTATAGCACATAAATTAATAATAAAAGAGCAAATATCATCTACAAAAAGTTTCTAGATTTATGGATTTATTCTTCAGGCTAGAATATCTGAATTGGAAATTTTCTGCAGCTGCATTAGTCTTCGGAAATGAAATACTCACCAAAATATTCTGGCATACTGTTCTATTTTCAGTTAGCATGTTTTTTTTTTACTTCTGGATTAACTTTTTTTTTTTTAATTTAATTATCACTATACTTTTTCTTTCTTTGTAGAAAAGGGATTATCTTTTTTTTTAATAAATCTACTGATTATAATTATTGTCCTAAATTTATTTTTAGTAGATTTAGACAGAAAATCTCTAATATTAAATTATCTATATTTAATCTTTAATTAACATTAGTTAACTTTTTGATTATGTTTAAAATCAATGTAAACTCCTTTTTTTCTTTTTTTTTTTCAACATAGCAAAGATAAATGATGATTATTTATATCATCTTACATTTGTGAATAATACTGTTATATTTTGTAGCAATATGTAATGATTTATCTTCAACTATTTTAAAGACAGGATTCAAAATAAACTAATGTAGTGGGTAATAAATGGATTAAAACATTATAATAAAGTCCTACTCAAAATTATTTAGTAACAAATTTGAGTACTGTATTATATTTAATGAGAAGTCTGAGATATACAAACAAATTTCGCTAAAGATTAAAGAACAAGAGACATTATCACTGCCATATGTTTGATAATTACAAAGATGGAAAGAAGTCAATATGTTTGTATATCATGACCAAAGCTTTTGATTGATTATGCTAAATCACAGAATGCTTTTAAAAATTAGATTTACTTTAAAATCTTATTGAATTTATAATAAATCTCTTTACGAATTTGGAAGCAGTAACTAAAATATGCTATGAATAAAGAAAATCCAAAGTAGATAAAGGAAACTGTGAATTTAAAACTGGATAAAATAGAATAAAATCGATAGTCAGTATATATATATATTGTGATGATCAGCCAAGATATGTTTAAATTATTTACAAATATTTAGTTGACTTGGGCGTCTCCTGACATTAAACATTATGAAATAGATCAGCACATATATATATTTTTACATAAGATGTGAGCATATTTCTTTAATATGATGATGATGGCCACTACTCAGTCACTATTTGCAATACCAGGCTAGATCCTGCAGAACATAAGTTACTCCTGATGAAATAGACATGGAATAAATTTGATGAGCAAATATCGTATTACTTTGAATGTAAGCCCCGCCCTAAGCTGCATATATGTACTTAAATAGGAAACTAATATAAATACAATAAACTCACTTAATTTATTGTGAATCTTTTTTAGATATACTGTACTTTTACTTTCTACATCTTCACTTTTAGAACTTGAATTCTCTTCTTCACTATTCCATCAGGTACATCATCATCAAGCCTTTTAAATTGCAGCCAAATGTTATAATTTCTTAGTCAATTTGTTTTTGTGCGAAACCTGAATCATTCTTCTAAAATAATTTATATTTTTACAAATATTTTCTGAAAACAATTAAAAATGTGTAAAAAAAAAAAAAAAAAGGATTTTAAAAATTCGTTTTCATTTTGAAATTCAAAATGAAAACATCAGAATTGTCAACATAGGCAAAATAATGTTAAAAGATTTTAAAGCATTTGTTTTCACTTTAAAAATCAAAACAAAAACAGAATTGTCAAAATTTTGACCAGCGCTCTCATGTGTAGAGAACAACAAACAACCATACAGCACCTTGGAAAGCAGGCTCTTATCTCATTGTTATATTGATTTGTTAGTTGTAAAAATATTCTAAAGTCTATTCCAGTAAGCTTTTCTCGATAAAATACCAGTAAAAATTGACAAAATAACATTAAAAGTAGTAGTTTGAGAGAAAGTTAAAGCTGTTTATGAAATTAATCCCCAAAATATTGATTAAAAAAGATTTAATATACTCTTCTACACAGGAAATGATCATAGTACTATGTGCATGTATAACCTAAAGTAAAGATCCATAGAAATAAGGTGTTAAAAATTTTCTCTTCGAATTTAAGATACACCCCTCTTTTAGAGATCCAAAATTTTTTAAAAAATATGACTTATATTCAAAGTAATGCAGATAATATTGCATTTAAAAATGTTAATAAACTATTTAGATCAATAACAAAACTATAGTTCATTACAAAATATTATAATTGTCAGACAAATATAAGTTAAACCATCAAACATCACATGATTACCATCTCTATACTAGCACATAATTTGTTGTAAACAAAGGCAAAACTCCCCATACAGTAGTGCCACTCCATTGATTACTCTGTTTGGCACAGGGTGGCACTATTGTATGGGGAGTTTTGCCTTTGTTTACAAATATAAGTTGTTGTTTTTTCAATAAAACCATTTCTTCTATCTCTTTTTTTTTTTTCACATGCACAGTGGAAAATGTTATTTATTAAGTTTCCACAGTTTATTTTGCTTAATTTTGAAATATTAATTTTTAATTAAATTTTACATTAACTTTTTTTTCTATGATTGAGTACATTTGCTGCAGAGTAAATCTCTGGCCTTTAATATACTCCAAATACAATTCTACATATAGCCATTCCTCACAAATATAATACTTTTATTTATATTTAATTTTAGAATAGCATGGTCACACATTTATATCTAATATGGGATAATTTTAACCAATACACCTTTCTTACAACCATAACTCTAGGGAGTGAGTACTTTAGATCTGGATTCTGATTTAACAATAACACAATCCCTATTTACTATTAATAGTTTTTACTTAACTGAAGTAGTTTTTTTGATTTGACCCCAAATTTATACAACAAAACTGTAAATAAATCCATCATATAGATATAATGTACAATAAACCATTTATCAGAGATCTAATAATTGCTTGTACATAATAAGTTCTAACATACATAAAATTTAACTCACAGCAATCAAAAGGGGGGCTAATTTATGTACAAATGAATTCTATTTAATTTTAAAATAAGTCTTTAACTTAAAATACCACTAATTATATTACATACATCTTTTTTTAACAAGTGTAGCTTTAACTATTTTATAAGTATGCATGTCTATTTTAAATTGAATGACACCTTTGATTATTTATCTGACAATTTTTCATTAAAGTTTTTTTTTAAATGTTAACAAATCATAATCTATATGTATAGTAAATACAATATGAAGTGAAATACTTTTTTTTTTTTTTCAAATTTTTTTTATTTATACATTTTTTTTTACTTCCGTTGCTTTAAAACTTAACTAACTTTTTTAAAAAAAAAAAACTTTTGCTTCCTCTTTTAAACAATCATAATACAAAGTATAGTTTGTTAGTATTAAATATAAATTAAAATAAAACTTAAAATAATAAATGCGTTAGGATAACAATCTAAACAGTTTTTTAAAACTTGTAAATCAAAAGTTCCGCAATCAGAGTTTCATTTCTTCTGCGATGACATATTAATTGATTCCATTTGTAAATTGACATAATGTCCTTTCACAATATCCTGTCTTCAAAATTTGAAGTTTAAATATTGATTCTTCATTTTAATTATATAGATTTGTTTGAAAAATAGCATGGTCACATTCTACATATCCAGGATAGATTTAATCAGTCAACCATTTTCCTCTTCTACTCAGCATAATAAACATTTGATGTAGCTTGAGTAAAGTGATAATCCAGATTGATGCTATGAATCCAGATTTTTTTTCAAAGTTAAGAAAAATTGACTTATATAAGTTTTACTACTTGTTAGCACTCTTGGACCTTGTTTTTAACATCTTTGATCTTTTTCACAGGCTTTGATTATCTTTTTTAAAACACCTTTAATATCTTATTTTTGACACTTTATAACCAGATTTTATTTTAATTACAAAATTTTCAAAAACACTTTCATTATTTAATTGACTGAACTTGTTGTTTATTTTTGAATCTCTTATCAAAACAGGTTTAATTTTTTTTTTTTAACTTGATTTTAATTTAATTATTTAAAATCTATTTCTTAACTGGATTGTTTTGCAATATATTTCTTACATTCTTTGTTAAGAGAAAATTTTAACATAATTTATATAATTTGCTAATTTCTTTTAAATTTAAATATTTTTAACAAAAACCTTTTACATTCATTTTTTACTATGACGTTTAATAATTTTAACATTAGAACATACATATTTTTTAATCTCATTTTTACTTTTGAATTGCTTTATTTAGCAATCCTTATGGCTGACAGTAAACTGAATAAGACATTATTCATTTCAATATATATATATATAGGTGCTGATTTATATTGCACTTACTGTCATTTTGAATTCTAAGGATCACCCAAAACCATTGTTGATACATCCAAGCGATAAATGACATCAAATAATCCACATGGGGTGCTTCGATGTGTCAGCGGTTTTGGGCAGTCCTTATAATTCCAAATGGTGGCGAATGCAGTCTAAATACTAAAAGCTTGTAACTTCTAAAGCATGAATTTTATTTTAATAATGATGGCATGAAGTGCCGAAGTATGTGGGGGGAGGGAGAAGGATGTTTTCGATGATACAAAATATCATCCAAAAAATATAGAAGTCTTATCAAACCAAGCTTATAATTTCAACATATTAAAGCTTATAACTTCTAAAATACAATTTTTATTACAATATATGCCTATAACCACATGTTGAAATAACGTAAAATTAATCAAATCAAGCATATAATTTTGAAGTGCTAAAAGCTTATAACTTCTAAAATACGAATTTTATTATAATATATGCCTATAACCACATGTTGAATAAATGTAGAATTGATCAAAGCAAGCTTATAATTTTGAAATACTAAAAACTTATAGGATTGAAAACATTCGGTAGTTTTTTATTCTATCGTGTCAGCCGCTTGATGGTGCTATTTATATGCAAAAGCATATAAATATGCTGTTTATGCGGCCACCACCTTCTAGCTGATTGTCTAACTATTTTAGTATGGTATCAAAGGTGATAAAATGTTTTTGGAGTACTTAATTTATATATTATTTCCAGATGATTGATATACTCATTTGGTTTAATTATATAATTGGTATGGATGTGTGTACATGTCTATTGTGATTCTCAGTGAAAAGATGATTGGTTCTCTCTCCAAACTGTCTGCAGCTCCAATATTTCTGAATCAAAACATGCAGTACTTAATCACATAGTTTGGCTAAAAAAAGTTAAGGCATTAAAAGATCTGCATCATGAGTTATGACATGAATTATGCCAATGTATTCACTATAGAGTGCTAGCATTGAATTTTGTTTTAAATTGAACAAAATTGCTTTTGAAATAATTCAAAGGGTGTATGGCAGTTAAGTCATAAGCTGCAAGTGCATTTTCAGTTAGTTTGCAAGATTTCATAATATCAGGGAGAGCATTGAAGATGATCTATAAAACAGTGTTATATTTCATGTCCAGATATACTAGCACTTTAAAAATTTGATTGAAAATAACTAAGTTATGCTGCTATGTAACACAAGCTTTAATTCAGAAATGGTATTGCAGATAATCTGGGAATCAGCCACCTTTTCACAGGGACACATTGTGAACCTACATACATTTGTAAATTTTGCTATAATTTTTTTATTTCTCCTAATAATTTCATTTTACTTTGAAGAATCAAGAAACCTTGATCAGGAAGATAGTAAAGAAAGGAGGGATTCAAAATCTTTAGAGAATTCTCATAATAAAAATGTTCCTAATGAGACATTATCTTCTGTATGGACTAAGTAAGTAAAAAAAAAAAAAGCAATTATTCAGTTATTGCTTGTACTTTTAATAAGTTATTAATATTTACATATTCATGTATATTTAGTTTATGAAAGAAATTGTGACTTGTGACATATTAAATCAGTTATTTGAGTTACTTTTAGAAATGATCAGTGCATTATTGTAGGAGTCTTCTGCTTATTGCTTCATAAGTGTTTTCGGGCCATAATTTGTTTTGAAATATCTCACAGTAAACAACTTTGAAATTTAAGAATAGTTTACAGGAGTAAATTTTTTTTGTAGTTGTTCATTTGTATCTTAGCAGTCTTCATCTTTAGAACCAAAGCTCACTTTACACATTCAAATGCAACTAGTAATTGAAGACATTCAAGTATAAATTCTGATTAATGGATTAGAACTTTTTTGAACGCCTATTTCAAGATCAAAGTATAAACATTTATTTGAAATTAAGTAAATGGTGGTAAAACAGTCTCTAAATAACCATTACAAAACAAAGATCTAATTGGCATCTTTTTATAGGGTGATCATGATATAATTTGTGATACATACATTACTATAAACTTACATATAGAAGCATTATAATATTCCTCACACCCTCAAGTAATGATGGCTGCATAGTATTGCATATTTTTTTTGTTTTTATAATCAGATCATTGATAATTATCTGACTAACCTAGATTAAAGTAGAACCTTTAAACTAATAAAACTACATATCCATTCTACGAATGTGAACTGGAATGGCTGTGGTCTGACTACGTGAAAAGAAAAATTCTAATTTTGTTTATGATTTGAAAAAATTTCCAAGACTTATTTACCTGGATCCAAATCCCAAGTCGTGCATATAACAGATGGATGCTATTAACCATATATTATAAGACCTTTTATAAATAAAATGGGAGAAATAATTTTACTGAAAGCAATAAAGAATTGAGAGCATTGAAAATGTATATAATTAGCTTTATATGTTATAAAGAATAGAAGCCTCATTCTCTCCAACAGAAATGAAATAATCTTTGCTATGATAGAGTTTGGTTTTAATGTCACTTCATCCTAGAACAGATTGAATCTTGGAATAATAATTGCAAAAAAGTATTTGTTGCTTATATTTGTATGTAGTTCAATGTTATATAACTATGCCTAATTTTTCATTATTTGTATAGGTAACGAATGAGATGTTAATTATTATTTTCTTGTTTTAGGGATGCAGACAGAGAGATTCTTCATACTTGCCAGTTAAAAGGGGCAACAGATGATGTTTTTCAAAATATTGCAACTAAACTTGGGAATAAGACTGCTAGTGAGGTATGGAATTTTTTTGAAAAGTAATTTTAGCTGTTTGCTTTAATGGTGTAAATGCCGTTCAAATAATTCAGGATGTCCAAAAGTTTTTCCATCCTTATTGCATTGTTTTCTATTAGTTTTTTATAAAAAAGAAATACACTTCCCTTTTCATAATACTTTATTTAAATTATGACAATTTCGACTGACTAGCAATTTTTTTCAGATAGACTGCTATCAGTCAAAGGTGTCATAAATGAAATAAAGCATTGTGAAAATGGCATTTAGAGAAGTGTATGGTTTTTCTCTTCTATCAAGTTTTAATTTGTATTTGTCATAATTATATAGCACTCATTAATGGTAAAAGGCCTCTGGCTTATTTTTTCATCCATTGATATTGCATTCAGTAAGTTCTTCTATGGTCTATAATAAACTGATTAGAGTAACATTAAAAATTATCATTTTCAGTCAAGCGTTGCTAGCTGGGAGATCATCACAGCTGCCTTGCAAGCAAGTAATTGTTTGCAGACGGTTGTGGGTTCGCGTCCCGGCTGATGCTATGACATATGAAAAAAAAAAAATTATCATCTTCATTAAAAAGATCTGATTTTATTAAATTTTTATACAAATGATTATCTAAATATTGTCTCCCTTTTTCTTTTTTTAATTATCATTCTTATTATTCTAATGAAATCATCTGCTTAATATATATGTGTGTATATATATATGAATGAATGAAAGTTAACATCTTTGGAACTGACTCCACTAATAATTATTACTAATGTTTATAATTAGATTAATCATCATTATTCTTTATTATTCTTAAATCTTTTTTTTTTTGTCTTACTGTCTTCAATTTAGATTAATGTATAGCTCACTCATCAAAAGAATCTTGCACTGGTGACAATGGGATTATGATTTTGTGAAATTACATTTACATCTTTTAGCCAAGTACAATACAATTCTGATTCATTCTTTTTTTTATTTCTTTCCTTTTAAAGTCAGTGGTAATGGTTGATTATATTTATATATCTGGCTCCTAATTCTTTTTATTATTATATATGTTAGTTCTTAAACATTTTAAAGATAACATTTACATTATTTAGCCAAATACAATACAGTTTTGATTGTACTTTTTTTTTTTTTTTTTCTAAAGTTAGTGATGATGGTTGATTATATTTATATATTTATCTCCTGTTATTTCCATTATTATACATGTTAATTATCAAATAATTCACACTTTTAAAGATTTAAAAGAAAAAAATAGGCAATTGATAATTTAACAGTGTTAAAATAAGCAATCTTTATAATTTAGTGAATGGTTATATGTTTATGTTGAAATGGTATATTCCTATCCTCATATACAATTCACCTATTTTCCCCATAGTTCTATCTGTGCCAGCTTTAAAACCTTTATAAGCACATATATAACGATGCTAACACAGTTATATATGGGTCACCGCATATATATATGTAGATAATCATCTTTAATATCTTAGATATAAACTATATTTCAGCATGTATTTTAATTTAATAATAATATATTTTGAATTGTAAATTTTGTTTCTTTAAAAGAGTCAATTTATCATTTTAAACATAAAAACTGCATGTTTATACAGGTAGTCCATGTACTACTGTGATACATATATAACTCAATATTATTTAGTAATTTTTTGTGATTTTTAATTTTAGCTTAGAATTATTATAAACAAGAATCACTCCACGTGCACCTGTGTTAGTATAGCATGAGATAAAAATCTTAATTTTGACAATAATACTTTTCCAAAATATATATTTTTTGTAAACAAGATCTACTTGGCTTGACCTATTTCTAGGTCTTGAGGGATTAGAAGTGATCAAATTTAATCACTAACATCCTGTTAAAAGTTAAACAAAGGTTTAAATAATTTTGGTAAATTAAAATCTAAAATCTTGAAAAAGTGCTAATGGATTCACTTGCAGCAAATAATTTTATTGACAGAATTATCGTCTGATCCTAGGATCATATAAATAGGCCATATTTTATACATCAAGATCTTACATTTTATATTTTTAAGAAACGTTGTCACCAGACTCCACGCTAGTTGTAATTTTGCCAGACTGGAGTAGGAGGATGAGACTTGCTGTTTCTTTTGCCAGGGAGATGGTGATCTCTAGTCCCATCCTATGCACTGCTTGGCACAGCATCATCATCATAGAAGTAGGAGACATCCTTGCCAATAGCCTGCCACAAGAATATAACAACTAAATCACGTTGCCAAGCCAGAATGCCACTATGCCTACCGTCTGATGTGCCCAAGAAACAAACTGCGAGAAGCTAGATAATCATCCAAATATCGCAAAGCTCTAAAATAGACTTTTAATCTTTAAACTTTAATCTATTTAAAGCTAGCTTATAATATAAAAATGAATGTTCAAAATTTAATTCTTTAAACTCTCATTTAAAGTAAAATATAAAATTTATATAAATCTTGCCTGAGACTACATCTGTAAATTTCCATTTTACCTATTCTAAATTAAAACAACTGTAACCATTTGTTTATTTAAACTTATTACTACTGTGATTATGCCTATATATGTTTGTTTTATTTTAATTCTCTAAAAATTATCTTATTATATGTTATGATATGCCAAATATTCTCGAAACAGCAAGAGCGCCTTTAATTTTAATAAACTTTCAGTGAAGATACAATAATGAATATCTTCAATTTAATACATTTTAATAATGCTTATTTAGCTCGCTAGCATGCTGTTTCAAAATCCTATTATGTTGGAATAATAACTGATCGCTACACGCTTATTATTATCATTTGATTTAGTTTTATAGTATATAAATATTTATTATAGTTTGCACAATCAGGATTATGAATTACGACTTTAAATATCTGTTTTATCAAAAATAATAGACTAGCCTTAGAGATAGTATAAAGGTATATTTACTAATGTATTGTTAATTACCCGTTAAATATACTTTCTCCTCTCTAGTAAAACTGATTAAAGATGCAGATTGAGGATATTAAACTAGATTAATAATATAGTTTTAGTCCTTTGATATAGCATGATTATTATGCTATTTTAAGAACTGGGTTCTATATTAGTTATACAGATTGAAGTTATTTGTTTTAGCCACATTTAATTTAAATATACATATTTGTATTTTACTTTATGCATTGCAGGTGTGTTTTTACAAAGTACATTTTGTACATAGCATGTTGCTGCATCTTTTAATGTGCTCATGCCTGGAGCCTATCCCCATTCACTTAGTTCGGGTAAGGTTATTTTTTATTAGAACTGGAGCATAACTATCCAGACCCCATGTATTAAGCCTAGCCAAGCTTCCGAACTCAATATATTCTTAATTGTAGCAAGCCATCCAGTCTTAAAGTACTGCGCATTTTGATGCGAAATCCTACCCACCTGCACCGCAACTATGTTTTTAATATTTAGATCTATGTTATAGCCATATGTATTGATCTAAGGTAACTTCTATATTGATAAATTATTCAACATTAGTCTGAAATCGAATCTGTGATTATTAGATTAAACCTACATCGCCCTTGAGCTTTATCGTATGCTTCACTCCTTAATCTTATGTAAACAGCAGCCATATCCGTGCTGTAAGCATTAATATGTCTTTGGTTAGCTATTTACTTATGAAATTAGCAAACCATAATATAAGAATAGGATTTGGCATATTAACTGATATAGATATAATTTCTTAACTGCATACACATTAGACATATTATTATGAGATACGCTCTAACTTAATTTAATCTCATCTCACTGTGTAATACCTGCATGCTTTTGATATACATCTTTAACATGTATAATTGTTGTTTTCCTTTTATTTGTTGATTTTGATTTATTAATAAATTTATTTAAATCTAACTCATTTCCATATAAGTATCAATTTTACCCTTGAGTTAGTGTGTTTTTGTTCATTTAACTCTCTAGTTAGTTATTATTTAGTTATTTGGGTCTCATGTCTCTCCTGGTTCGGAGCTGTCTCGCAGATTAAAATAAGACCCATCTGTACCCTCAATAATGTCCTCCGTAGAGTGTTAAGCCATAGAGTGCTGGTGAATAGGTTGAAGCTTGGTCGAATCTGGGAAATCATCATCCCATTTTGATTGGCTTTAAGGTATTTTCCTGGACTCTAGGTTTTGTTATGTGAAGGTACAAATCTGACCATTACAATGTAGATTGATCCCAACTAAAATCCTTGTAACCATCAAGTTATTCATATATTCTACAAAATATTATTCAATATTTTATTTAGATAGAAGAATAAAAATGATTCAGATTTCATTACAAATTATATCTTGATAAATAAAAATAAAAAATAAGTTGAGAAACATTTTGAATATGTGTTTAAATGTAAGGATCACCATACTCCCTAGGTCTAAAACTCCCTTTCCATAAATTTGCTGGTCTGAACAGTTTTCTCCATAGAAACTTAAACTTGTGCAAATTTGAGGCAGATCGGAAAAGAAACACTAAAGACCTAATCAACATTGGGTACAATTCTAAAAAATAAGGGCAATTATTGCCCTTTTTATAAAAAAATCTTGCACCCTACAACCATTCAACCTGATAACAAAAAATAGTCTAGTCTAAACAAAGAGCTTTGCTAATTGATCAATAAGCTTTGGGATAAATGCTTAGCAAGAGAAAACATTTAAAATTAACAAAGCTCTTTGTTTATTTTTTACAAGCTTAAAAAAGAAGTATAGTCTAGTCTCTCTTATACTTCAAAACTCGCACATAATTTTAAAAATATTTTGTACCAATAAATACAATACCTGTTTTCGTTCACTTTCGTCTTTAAGTAAATTATTAAATAATTCAAAAAACAAAATACCTAGAGAGGCTTCACATCAAATTGTGTACAAAATTAATCGCAAAGAACCTAATTGCTTGAAGGCTTCTTATGATGAAACCCGAACTAACTTATCTACAAGAATTTTCCAACATAGGCCAAGAAAAGCAATGAATACTCTTCCATTTTCTTGGATCATGAATTGCAGTTCGGCCATAACTTTGATCTCTCTATGATTGACATCGTTTGTACTGAGAGAGATAACAGAAAGAGAAAGGTGAAGGAAGTGTTATTAATAGCTAAAGATCATCGTGCCATCAATAAAAAGGACTTTAGCATCCCTCTTTCTAAAAAATTTCATTTGTAACCATTTTCATCATTAGTATGTACATCTAGTCTGAAAAATTCAATTTTATGATACTCTATTATTTAATATTTAAAAGTATCTAAATCTCAATTTCCTTCAGTTACATAATGCTATCATTATGATATTACTCAGTATTGAAAGCCCTCAGCTTTTAATCAATTTTTTCTTTATTACAAATTTCAAACCTGTTCTGTTGTTAAATGTTTTAACATTTTTTGTATTATTACAAATATGTAAAATGGAAAATGAATGCTAATCTCAATAAATAATGAATTCAGGAATATGAATGGTCATATTTTTACGACTTTAAATTTTCTAACTAACTATATTAGTATACCATATAAATCTTATTTAAATGATAATTGTCAAAGAATTAGAGTATAATAGAAAGAAGATAAAATGAGTAAAAGAAATGTTTGAAAGAATGAAGATCTAAAATAAATTAGAGAAATAAAAAGTTAACAAAATCACCACAAACGCTGTATCCCCCCCCCCCCATAGGTCATAGCATCGGCCAGGAGGCAAACCCGCAACAACTGTCTGCAACCAACTGCTTGCTTGCAAGGCAGCTGTGCTGACCTCACAGCTAACAATGCTTGACCCACAACACTGTATTTAAATTCAAAATAGCTTTAAAAGAATGGTCTTTCTACATAGAATACTTTAAACAACATATTACAAAAAAATGAAGTCACGGTAGTATGAACAGGATATTGCATAATGCAAAGGAAAGAAAAAAATTAGAGAATTGAAGTGGAAATAAATAAAAAGATGGATGATAACTTCATGCAGCAGACATCATTTGCTGTATGAATTACATATTTTATGACATATTAGTGGTGTTAGTAATGTAAATTAAATAAGTAGGTAGTGAGCAGAAAAGTTATTTCAAATATTTCAGAGAATGCTAAATAAGAAAATTTTCAGTTTTAAACACAGGCCCAACTTATGTGGATTGTAGCACTTATAGCTGTTAATACTAATTTATAGGGTAACTATATTAATGAAATTTTAATAAAATCTATTGTAATGAGGTAATTAATAATTATTAAAATATTTTGATGTATATCCCAAGTATATATATTATAAAAACAAATGTACCATGACGGATGATTTCTGAAATTGATATTTTGTATGTTTAACTCCTGGAGGTAGATTTATAAATATAAATGAGACAGAAGGAAAAATGAATAATTGCAATTGTAAAGAAAATATTCTATGATGGTGGGCATATTGATACAATAAGTAATAAAATACTCAAAGATATGATAGGACAGTAAATTAAGTAATATATTTCTGAGAAGTAGTAAACAAAATGGGAGGGGCAGGGGGCATGATTTTTTTTGTAAATTTATGACTAAATATGTTTTATTTTAAATGTATTTTGTTCATTAATTATATTTCTCATTAACAGTGGGTTAATGAGATAAGAATTCTATTATAAGAAATCTTAGTTAAATTATAGAACCACCAAAGGTATGTGGTATTCTTATCATTTTTTTTAAAGTACCTGGGTTGACAAGTAGACAGACTTTAGATAGTAGGAGATTTTGCTTAACAAACTGGTGAATTTCCCATTCAATGGGTAAAGAATGTTAATTTCATCATGTCTTTGATGCAGTAATTATTTTGACAATTAATGTACAACATTCTTAAGTTCTGGCTTTCTAGAAGTTGTACAGTTTGAAAAGTATAGCTGCAGATGAATTATAAGTTGGTTGCTTGTGTGATATAGTTCTAAAGCAGAATAGAGAGACTTTTATATCAAGTTAAGGTGAAATATAATGATATACCTGCTGAAAAGTATACTCATTGCAGATACTTTCTTCCTTTGATCAAAAATTTGTCACATGAATTTGTGAATGCTTATCTGTCATTTCTGTCCATGTGAACTCTTGAAGAAATAAAAAGTTTGAAGTCTGGGTTGCCTATAAAATTTGCATGATAATTCATGTTGTGCTGTCTGTGTCTGAAAGAATGCTCAAAATTGGCAAGTTGCTGTCCTGTTAACTATATTCTCCTGAATTAGTACAAGGCCATGAAGAAAATGACTTTAGAAAATATATTGTCAGAAGATAATTGCTTAATTTTATGCAAATTAAACCTACATTGGACTGATAACCCATCAACCATGAAAAATATGATGCACATATGATTTTGATGCTTACGTAGTATATTTGAGTAAGTTTACATTTCGGGCTAATGTTATTTCAAAGGGACTTTCCTTTTTCGTTCACAAGTGTATTCTTAATTTTGTGTGTGTGTGTGCATAACTGTAACTATAATTTATATATATTAATTTTTTTGAATATAGGAATTTATATATTTAACTCCTATATCTATGCTTTTGCTACAACAAAGCAGATTGTGTGCAATTGGAGAAGTGGGATATATGTGTCTGCTTTAATAAAATTATATATATATTGTAACCGGACCCCCATACAACCCTTTTATTACGTCAGTTGTAACAATTTTCTGATGAGCATGCTGTAGGAAGGAACTATCAATTGACATTCCTAATGCAGATGTTAATGCCTCCTACAACAATATTTCCTGCTCATCAGAGGATGTAGTACCATAGAGACTGGAAACATCTAAATATTTCTATGTTTGGTTTCCCAAAAAGCGCCATTAGAGTTCCGTCTCACTACAACCTGACTTGGGTAGGTCTAGTTATGTCAGACGTAGCTCAGAAGGCATGAGATTCTCATGAACAAGTGCTATAACTGATGAGTGATGCAATAAAACAAATCAGAATTGGACAACTGGATAACCAATTTAATTTTTAGTAACAAAAAAAAAAATTTATTAAATAACAATTTGCAATTTTTAACGAAGTTCATTTCTATCCACATGATAACTCATTTTCATTTTACTTATGAAAGAGTTAGAAGCAGTTTTCATTTTACTTATGAAAGAGTTAGAAGCAGTTCCTTTTTTTTATCAATAGTTCATTTACAAATTCATTTATGAGAAGAAGTTTGGAAATAGTCTAATTCAACAATAGTTCATTTTTGAATTCCTTTATGAGAAGAAGCTTGGAAATATTCTAATTCAACAATAGTTCATTTACAAATTCATTTATGAGAAGAAGTTTGGAAGCAGACTAATTCAACAATAGTTCATTTTTGAATTTCTTTATGAGAAGAAGCTTGGAAATATTCTAATTCAACAATAGTTCATTTTGAATTCATTTATGAGAAGAAGCTTGGAAATATTCTAATTCAACAATAGTTCATTTTGAATTCATTTAAGAGAAGAACCTTAGAAGCAGTCAAGCATTTATGGTTTATACAATAATTCATTTTGAATTCATTTATGTGAAGAAGCTTGGGAGCAGTCAAGCATTTATGATTTATACAGCATTTCATTATTTTATGAATTATTATTGATTGGTAAACATTTAAACTCAGCAATTCTTGGTTTGTGGAGCATTTATCATTTGGTAATCGAAGCATTTATAATTTAGTCAAATATAAAAGTATATTCATATACATAAATTCTGTTACATTACCCAGATAGAAGTAATATGCAATTAAAGCATTTCTAATCCATATAGTAAATACGTTCAAATATTTTTATAAATAAATTTGCGTATAACTATTTCATAACTTCATTTTATAACGTATGATAAACATGTTCTAATATTTTACAAAATAAATTCTACATAATTATTTCATAACTTCACTTTATAACGTATGATAAAGATGTTTTAATATTTTATAAAACAAATTCTATGTAATTATTTCATAACTTCACTTTATAACGTATGATAAAGATGTCTTAATATTTTATTAAACAAAACATATGCAACCGTTTCATAACTTCACTTCATAACATATGATAAAAATGTTTTAATATTTTATAAAAATAATTTTTATGTAGATATTTCATGATGTCAATTTATAATTTATGATAAAGACATCTAAGCATTCTTATAACATAATTACCTTCCAGTTTTGCAGTCTAGTTTACTCAAAAGAAGGCGGGTTATTTCATCTATGGAAAGTCATGGCACAGCGTGGAGAGAGTGAAGCCGCTAATTTACCCCATTGTCATTATAATTCCTCTAGCAAAGCTTTCTTTTTCCATTTTCACGTTTTGTTAAAGCTATATTTTAATGTGTCAAAAGAATTAAGTAATACACTTTTCTTTTTTAAAAAAATTTAATATGTTCTGCCTCTCTGTGTAAGACGAGAGAAAAAAAAAGTTCTTTTCTTCCGACGACGTGCCTAATTTGAATACTGCCTCAGTTTAACCCAAGTATCTTCTTTTTTTTTCTTTTTAATGATTGGATAATTAATTTCTTTTTTTTCTTTTTTATTGAGACAGATAAAAAAAAAATAAGATGACATAACATTTTATTCAATTCCATCAATCACAAAATTAAAAATATGATTTTTTTAAACAAATCACAGCTTTATTGTGTTCCCAATTAGACTGAATCACGCTAGACATTTTTGAATGGGGGGGGATCTTTTGAATATTTATATGAGGAACAGTATATCTGTTTCATTACCCCTCACCAAATTTTGGGATGAAATCGCCTGGAAGTACGATTTCATTCCATATACTATACACATTATTTCTCAGTACTGCCTGGTTTTAGATATGCTGATGAATGGGTAAGATGAGCTGGAAAAGTGAATACATGAACTGTAGCCTCCAATGCCAGGATAAGTAGACGGCCAAGCACAAACTACCAGCATGCACCGCCCCATGATGTCACGAGAAAATATCTCATTTTTAAGCACTACCTCTCTTGTACCTAGAAGTATCATCCAACCAAGAATAGGAGCCAGAGAAAAAAAAAACAATTTGGCACTCAGCCAACCCTGCTCAGCTTCGGTGAGTCTTAGGGGCTATCATTTGGCCTATCCATGAGACCAAGGCCTATACATGAGACCTATATATATGCACTGCTGGACTACTCTTGGAGCACAACATCCAGGTCTGGATAGTGCCGAGCATATACTTCGGAGCATCATAACACAATGCATCCAAGCAGCTCCGCTCAATCATCCACCATCTCAACATGAAAAACACAAGTTCATGCATCACTACATCACACTCACAAACCCTTTTCCATCAGCTATCTCTATTTTATTCTGAATCATAACTGCAACCTGGTTTGGGAGACTGAGGATCATGATCAGTTCTCCTATAGTCCTCTTTTGTATTATGAGGTGACATACTTCTGGATTGTTTTTTTTTTGAAAATTTATCATGTTCAACATTACTGTGGTGTCTTGCTTCTTGTTCTTTTCTCTGCGGTTCAGTAGTTGTACCCACACTTTTTTGCAGGTTATCATCACTGTTTGATCTTCTAATTATACGCGTCCAATATGGACCATGAACACCATCTGTGAATTTTTTCCTGTTCCTCTTCCATGGTGGTACTTCATTTTTACATAAAAGTTTCCTTTTAAATGGTTCTTTTGCCATAGTAATTATTTTTTTGGTATTTGTAAAGGTTTCTTGTTGTTTAATTTCTTTCACACTGATAAATCCCGAGTTTTCAGATTCCTTTTTGGTGTCTTTTCCTGCGTAAGCAACTATATTTTTAATAACTGTCTTTATATATTTTTTTTCTGTACTCAATTTTTGATTTGAGTTTATTAAGCTTTTGTTTATAATTTTTATATATGGCTGAGGACTAACACACTTTTCTTTCCAATTTATGGTTTCTTTCTCTATCTCTGTTACTATTTCATAGCATATATCAGACAATTTTTCTGAAACATTTTCTTCTATATTGGACAGTTCCTTAGTTATATGAGAATTAAGTTTTTGATCATGTTCATTTTCATGTTTTTCATCTTCTTGAAGATCAGAAGATTTTAATTTTACTTTATTAGATTTATTTTCATCCATTTGAAACTCTTTTGCTGTGTTTGATATTCCAGTCTCAGCTTCTGTATATACTGCTTCTTTCTTTTCAATTTTAGAGGTATATTCCACAATCATAAGTTTTCCTGAAGGTAGACTGACAATTTGAAGATCACCTTTTGTAATTTCAATTTCTTCCTTTTTAACAATCTCAAATTTTGCTTCATCAGTAATAGGATATTCAATTTGTGATTCCTTTAAAATATCTTTGGTTGGAAATTCCAAAGTTTCCTCCTCATCCAATTTTTTAGACTGAATTATTTCCTTTATCAACTGGTTGAACTTTTCATTCTGATTTTCCACTGCTTCCATAATTTGTTTTTCTATTCTTTGGTTTACTTCTATTGCTTGCTTGTTATCTTCTTCTCTTTGCTTATCTCTTTTTTGATTATCTTCTCTCTGTTTATCTCTTTTTTGGTTATCTTCTTCTCTTTGCTTATCTCTTTTTTGATTATCTTCTTCTCTCTGTTTATCTCTTTTTTGGTTATCTTCTTCTCTCTGTTTGATATCTTCTTCTCTTTGCTTATCTCTTTTTTGGTTATCTTCTTCTCTCTGTTTATCTCTTCTTTTGGTCTGCTTTTATAATTTCCAATAACTGGGCTAATGCAGACGTCTCCCCTGTTTTCTCTGATTCCTCATCTGCTTTAGCTTCTTGTTTATCTTCTTTCTCAGGAGGATCCTCTATGCTTTCTGTATTCATCATTTTTTTTGTTTTTGATCTGGTTTTCATCAATATTTTATTCTAGTTTAGTGGTATTTTTTTTTATTTCAACTTTATTAAGCTTCTCTCTCCATCCACACCATGACTTTACTCCATCTTCTTTGAAATGCCTGTTTCATTCTTTATGCCATTCATTTTTGTGTTGTTTTTCTTTTAAACTTTTATTTTTCCATCCTTCCTGAACAAATTACATCACTACATCATATGCACTGTTCATATCACAGAATTGTGATCTGCTTATGCCTATGAGTAGGCTAGCTAGATCGGACCTCACAGTAGGGTGGCAAATTAACCGGCCTATGAGTAGGCTAGCCAGATAAGGCCCCATGTTGGGCGCCAAATGTAACCAGACCCCCATACAACCCTTTTATTATGTCAGTTGTAACAATTTTCTGATGAGCATGCTGTAGGAAGGAACTATCAATTGACATTCCTAATGCAGATGTTAATGCCTCCTACAACAATATTTCCTGCTCATCAGAGGATGTAGTACCATAGAGACTGGAAACATCTAAATATTTCTATGTTTGGTTTCCCAAAAAGCGCCATTAGAGTTCCGTCTCACTACAACCTGACTTGGGTAGGTCTAGTTATGTCAGACGTAGCTCAGAAGGCATGAGATTCTCATGAACAAGTGCTATAACTGATGAGTGATGCAATAAAACAAATCAGAATTGGACAACTGGATAACCAATTTAATTTTTAGTAACAAAAAAAAAATTTATTAAATAACAATTAATTTGCAATTTCTAACGAAGTTCATTTCTATCCACATGATAACTCATTTTCATTTTACTTATGAAAGAGTTAGAAGCAGTTCCTTTTTTTTATCAATAGTTCATTTACAAATTCATTTATGAGAAGAAGTTTGGAAATAGTCTAATTCAACAATAGTTCATTTTTGAATTCCTTTATGAGAAGAAGCTTGGAAATTTTCTAATTCAACAATAGTTCATTTACAAATTCATTTATGAGAAGAAGTTTGGAAGCAGTCTAATTCAACAATAGTTCATTTTTGAATTCCTTTATGAGAAGAAGCTTGGAAATATTCTAATTCAACAATAGTTCATTTTGGATTCATTTATGAGAAGAAGCTTGGAAATATTCTAATTCAACAATAGTTCATTTTGAATTCATTTAAGAGAAGAACCTTAGAAGCAGTCAAGCGTTTATGGTTTATACAATAATTCATTTTGAATTCATTTATGTGAAGAAGCTTGGGAGCAGTCAAGCATTTATGATTTATACAGCATTTCATTATTTTATGAATTATTATTGATTGGTAAACATTTAAACTCAGCAATTCTTGGTTTGTTGAGCATTTATCATTTGGTAATCGAAGCATTTATAATTTAGTCAAATATAAAAGTATATTCATATACATAAATTCTGTTACATTACCCAGTTAGAAGTAATATGCAATTAAAGCATTTCTAATCCATATAGTAAATACGTTCAAATATTTTTATAAATAAATTTGCGTATAACTATTTCATAACTTCATTTTATAACGTATGATAAACATGTTCTAATATTTTACAAAATAAATTCTACGTAATTATTTCATAACTTCTCTTTATAACGTATGATAAAGATGTTTTAATATTTTATAAAACAAATTCTATGTAATTATTTCATAACTTCACTTTATAACGTATGATAAAGATGTCTTAATATTTTATTAAACAAAATGTATGCAACCGTTTCATAACTTCACTTCATAACATATGATAAAAATGTTTTAATATTTTATAAAAATAATTTTATGTAGATATTTCATGATGTCAATTTATAATTTATGATAAAGACGTCTAAGCATTCTTATAACATAATTACCTTCCAGTTTTGCAGTCTAGTTTACTCAAAAGAAGGTGGGTTATTTCATCTATGGAAAGTCATGGCACAGCGTGGAGAGAGTGAAGCCGCTAATTTACCCCATTGTCATTATAATTCCTCTAGCAAAGCTTTCTTTTTCCATTTTCACGTTTTGTTAAAGCTATATTTTAATGTGTCAAAAGAATTAAGTAATACACTTTTCTTTTTTAAAAAAATTTAATATGTTCTGCCTCTCTGTGTAAGACGAGAGAAAAAAAAAGTTCTTTTCTTCCGACGACGTGCCTAATTTGAATACTGCCTCAGTTTAACCCAAGTATCTTCTTTTTTTTTCTTTTTAATGATTGGATAATTAATTTCTTTTTTTTTTTTTTTTATTGAGACAGATAAAAAAAAAATAAGATGACATAACATTTTATTCAATTCCATCAATCACAAAATTAAAAATATGATTTTTTTAAACAAATCACAGCTTTATTGCGTTCCCAATTAGACTGAATCACGCTAGACATTTTTGAATGGGGGGGGGATCTTTTGAATATTTATATGAGGAACAGTATATCTGTTTCAATATATTGTTGTTAATATATGAAAACCAGGCAGATTTTCAATGATATGGATGGCTGAAAAGTTGGAGGTTGCAGTGTATTGAAGCCTGTCCATTAAAGTATGAAGATTTGCTATCTTAATATGAACTGAGCATTGATTGTATATGTGTGTGGGAGATGATAATCTGGACCAACTGATGAGTGCTGGTTTAGCATGAAATATGTATATTGGTGATTATTAATCTTTTCTACATGTGTGTGGTTATGTGTATCAGTTGTATGAGATAGTGTGGATAGTTGAAGGGTGCTTGAAGGTCTGAGTTCAAATCCTGTATATATATTGTTGTTGTAAATACATGGAAGGCAGTCAACACTTAAACAATACCAATATCTTATCAATAATTGCAATCTCTTGTCAAACCAACCTTTTTTAATCTTTAAAGGTGGAAATTCACCTTTATCTATGGTCTAGTAGGTTTATATAAATATTAAAGATCATAACTTAACAACAGAGAGTGGAATTATTAATATGAAGAAGTTTAAATAAACCTCATTAAACAGGTAAATATAACTTATTCTGAAAGACTAACAAATAGTCAGTTATAATATACAAATTGCACACCAACCATGTACCGCTTAGATAATAAAGTTAATAATGCTCAAGGCTATCATTTGAAAAAAAAAAATTAAGTAATATCATTAGCAATCTTAATCCGTTGTTTTTGATATATTTATTTATTAAATATTTTTTTATCTGTATTATAAAAAGAAATACAATTTTTTAGTTATATTCCATTGAGAATGTGTACTTTGTCTTTTCTATCAATACACACAAGCACTAACTATTATGTTATGCTAAATTATATTATCAAAAATGATATGTAATCAATATGTATGCTCAAAATTATTTTTAGATACCCTTTGTTTAATAATTCTAAATATATATGTCAAAAACATGTATTTGATTCATAAAATCACATTGTTATTGTTCTTATATGTATGTATTTGTTATTATTGTTAAAGTGTTTACGTAAGTGCCTGATAAAGAACTTAAGGTTTTTGAACATTAATTAACAAACCAAATAAGTTGCATTAAGAACATTCTTTAATCCATCTTTTGAACTGGCAAAAATAGATCAATCATCGGCATACTGTAAATCCGGAATCCAATAAGTTCTTTTTTGCTTTTAATCTTGATCCTTGACTGATTAAACCACCTATAAATAATTTCAACTGTCGTTAAAATTAAAAATAATGTTGGAGAAAAATCCTCGGCAACTTTTATCTTGGATGGTTATCGGCTTGAGAATTTAAACCAATAAGTAGAAAGGTAGACTTAGATGTTGAGGTCCACACAGACTCCAATATGCTGCTGCTGCTTTTAACATATTAAAAGAGATTTTCATCACAGGAAAATAACTACTGCAACTAAATTAGCTGTATATAGGAATGAGAATAGAATGCATTGGAGAGCTATAATTAAGACTTGATACTGAAGTATTTCAGAAATAAACTTTTCTGCTGATCAAATTAAAAGACAGTAATTTAAAATATCAAATAAACAGAAAAATGGGTCAGCATGTCCTATATGTGGATGTATTTGTGTTTCACAGATTGGTTTGTATAGTCATCACAAAACTCATTTGTATGGTAGTTTTTTTGCCTCTCTTCTTTTATTTAGAGTTGGAATGGCCATACTCATTTTTAAGTGGGTGTTTATTATTATTTATAACAATTATTAATAAATTGTTTAAATTTATCCCTGGTTTTGTTTTATTTTTTTCCATGGTATACATTTGCTAATTATTTATGGTTCTTTATATGTGTATGAATCATCATCCTTGTTCATGTTCATTTCTGAGCTTCATTGGATTTTAAATGGAAAAGTGTTTTAATATGTTATAAATGATAGCAAAAGTGGCAACCCTTTGAAAATGCAGGTGGCAAACGAATTCATTTTTACCCTAGAAAATTATGTCATCTTTACAGAAATATCTTTCAGCTAACCACTATAAAATTGGAATGCTGAATGATGATCAATCAGTAAATATTATCAGTATAATTAAAGTTGACTCTTTACTATATTCTTAATTAAACAGGATCTAGTTTAATCTTTACCTAAAAAAAAAAGACAAATACTCCTGCTTCATAGTACAAGTATTATTTATGGAGATGGGAAATGGTATTTCATAAAATAAAATGACCCATTATTATATGGCAAAATATTGGATATAATGTACATCCCATTGTAATATGTGTGATTTTTTTTTTCATTGCTTAATCATAACATTCTTTGCCAAGAGACTGTTTGGATACATCAACATATAATATGAAAATATCAATTACATTTCTCTTTCTTTCTCTTCATTCTATAATCAATTTTGTGTATGTATTGATTAGTCATTGGATGCACTAGATAGTGTTTTAGATTGCTAAATCTAGTTTCTAACTGAATAATATCAGGAAACATTATCTAGTATTTTCCTGAAGGTTTGTGATGATGGTGTTCTAGTTGTATTTCTATTTGTAAATTCAAGTTAATAGGTCATGTAAAACTTTTAATTGGTTTGACATTTATATGTTTTGTGTATGCATAAATAAAAATATTTTTATTTTATATATATATAGGTGAAAGCTCGTTTTCAACAACTAATGGCTCTTTTTTCACAACAAATCCATGACAATGATGAATTTGAAGGGGACCAAGTTTCTGCAAGTGAATCTGATGAAGATTAGAATTTTGTTTGATTGTTGTAGATAAATAAATGTTGTATATAAATACATGCAAATGTATAAATTCTGTATGTTATGTTTCAAAATCTATAAAAATTACATTTCATTTGATGACAATCTATTTATTTTTGTAAATTTATTGTAAATAATAAATGTTTCGTTTTTTTTTTTCTATCTAAATATTGTGTGTTTATGTCAGTTTAATAAGTTTATAAACTTTTTTTTTTTATTATAAATTATGATATAAAAATCAGTTAGTTGGCAATTTTTCTTTATTTCAAGTTTTAATTACTGTTTATGATTACTCTTTTATCCAGAGTGGATTGGGAAAATAGAAAAATTACTGTTAAAAGAGAAAAAGGTAGAATAAAAGATTATTGAAAAAAAAACGCAATGGATTATTTAAATTTTATATAGTGTTTGTTTTGGATAATTGCTGGGTATATGCTATTAAAAGAATTAATGTTTGTATTTTTGTATATATATAATATTTATAAAGTGATAACTTCCTAATATGTATATCGTGAGTTATTCTCATAGAAAGTGTATTTGAAGATTGTTACTTCATAAATATTATTATATATTTTTAATGAGCTATTGTTTGTTTATAGGGCTGTTAAAGTTAGTAAAATTATATATTTTCTTTATATATAAACACCACTTTTTATAACAGAGGAAATTCTTTAAACTCATAGAGAATAATGAAAGTATTATAATTAGTATCATTGATAATGCAGAAAAGTTCTAATTAATGATCTGTATAAAAAAAAAAAGTCATTGCTAGAGAATTCATAAGAAAATTCAAATGCAGGACTGTCAAAATTGGAATTGATCTTAGGACCGTGTGCTCCAAAGTCTGACACTACAATTGCGTTAAACTGTACAGAGCATGATCATTTTATAACAAGATAATAAAGTAATAGATTGATCATTTTATTGATTGTTGACACCGAAATCTCATATTCTAATTTCTGAGAAAATTAATAATCATGGAATCATCAGTTATAGTTTCAGATCGTTATCTTTTTGCCACTACATTTTTTGATCCAAACCAAATGACTTCAATCTAGATGGAAAATCCTACTTGCTTCTATTCCTTTGTATAGTTTATTCCTTATCTTCTTTTTCATTATGTAGTATCTATATTTTATTTTATTTTTTACATTTATGGATGATCAAATAAATTCACAAAACTATTAAACAGAAGTGTGTTTCTTTGTGATACTGTGTTTATATCATAAGAGAAAAGTGTTTCACCTATTTATATTTATTATAATAAGCCAGGTATGTGTATGCAAATAATTGATTTTGTATTATGCCCTAAATTGGCATTGTTTAGATAATTATTCTATATTTTGGTATTGAACTTCTTTTAAATCCAGTTACAAATGATTGTTAATTCTCTTATTCTTATTCAATGCTGATGATGTGGCTTTATAATTTATAATTATTATAACTACTTATTTTATTCTATGCTGCTGCTTTTATATTTCTTGATGATTATTCAATGAGGATGATGATGATTTGTCATTTTCCCATTTTATCCCATATTTACTCATTCACCACACTATTAATAACCCTGAATCTTAATGAAACTCCAAAGCAAATTGAATAGTGGTTTTCATAAAATAAAGTGTGAGAGCATTTGGCATTGCCTCAAGATAATATGATCAGAAAACTTAATCTATGCGTCTTTTTTTAAAAAAAAAAACTTATGAAACAGGGATTCCATAATAAAAACAAATATGAGCCAAAACCAATAATGTTATTGAAAAAAGTGAAGTACCATCTTTAAATAACTTGCTGGTGGTGTTTTTTTATTTCTTCGCTATTTTACTTGCTTGCTAATTAAAAAGTACTCTATCTTTTATTTTAACTTTGCATGTTATTCAGTATTTAATAAATCATATTCTAACCTGAATGAACTGTCAACCATGTTCCTTTAGAAAATCTGGAAAAGAAGATTAAGCCTTAGTATTGTGAGGATTGTAAATAAATCATTATTTATCCTAACAGTAATTGCTATATCATATGAATTAGCTTCAACAAGAATTGTTTGTTAATGATTTGAAATAAAAATAGATGGGCTATAACTTGTATACATTCTATCAAAAATCTATCCAGGATCAATTCTGTTCAGTTAATTTCTGAAAATCTGATTTTGATAATCTTTAATATTTATGTGAAATAATTTTATCATGCTTCCTAGATGAAAATTGCTTTGTAGGAGGTATATCTGGCAACTTGAGAGCTGTGTATATTGTACAGCTATTTTGCACTTTATTATCATAGGATTCATTTTTGCAGCCCTGATGTATTTATATCCCATAATACTGGCAGATTTCATTATAAATAAATTTTATTGTGTGACTTCATAACTTGCTATTTTTAAGCATGGATTTATCATGTGATGAAGTCTGTTTTCTATGTGAAAGTATCAGCTTCAGATACTAGCGTATGATTCTTGTGGGGTAAGATATGGATAGAGTAACGTATCCACATTAAAAATTTTATATACCTATGTCAACTTCAGCAAAGATGTATTACCTCTTATTCTTGACTCTATACACTTAATTTTTAACAACCATTTTGTTATGCTGTATATACACCACACAAATGCATATGTGTTGCAAATATGATCAACCTCTTGTTTGTAACATATATAATTAAACTTTAAGTTGGTTAAGTAATGCAGAATTTTCCAAATTCTAATATAGTTAGTAATAAAATAAAAACATAACCTCATTCTGATGATGTGTCAAATAGGAATTTGGTTGTTTAATTATCTGCTATCCAGCTGTTTCAATAGATAAGGGTAAAGAGACAATTGCATCAGGCATTGAATTGGAAAAGGTGCATAATAAGATGTAATATTTTAAGAATATTTTTTATTACATTTAAGAAAAAATATTCTTAAGTATTTTTTTTTACATTTAAGAAAAAAATATTTTTTTAAATATAGGGGGAAAATACCTAACTAAATATAAAGTTTTGAGAGTATTTTTAACCCTGGAGAGATTGTGATCAAAAAAATTACAGTATAGGTTCCCTGTGTATCTAAGAAATACATTCATTACTTGTGTATGCTGAAGTGCTATAAAAAAATTCAAAGCATACAAATTTGCACTTATATTTATATAATAAAATTAATTATTTTTTTATTTATTTTCAGTTCAATCTAGAAATTATTAAACAAAAATATATAAAAAAATTTGAAATATCAAAAAGACTTGTAAAAGAAAATACAACTAAAAAAAATGTTAATTAATCAGAATCTTCAATAATTGGCTTTGCAAAAAAAATATTTGTAGGCATTCATTGCAACAATATTGCTATGTTCAAAACATATATACTTGATACAATATTTGCAAAAATATTGTAAGAAATGATTTATTTTGGATATGTAGCAACATATCTTATGTAAGATGGTGATCATGTGATGTAAGCCATATTAACATTAATCACGTTCAAGTGTACAGTTGGATATCACCTCAATATTATATACTTGATATAGAATTTAAGAAGAAAAAATTGGATTTATCAAATCACAGGTTTAATAGAAAGAATAACTTACCCTCTCTTCCTTTTAATGAAAAATTATTCAAGTCTCTACCATAGTTTACTTCCCGTTATATATAAATAAACACAAAAACATAAGTAAAATTTAAAAGAGAAGTTATAAATAAATATAATAATAAGCTGAATGTTTTCGAGGATCCATGCCTCATAATCATAGCTTTCTTAAAAATATAATAAAATATATGCAAAGATATTTAAATTAGCACTTGCTTTGATATATCGAAGAATTAGGCCACGTAACACGTGCTAATTTTAATATTTTTGCATATATTTTTAAGAAAGCTATGATTATGAGGCATGGATCCTCGAAAACGTTCAGCTTATTTATTTTTAAGAAAGCTATGATTATGAGGCATGGATCTTCGAAAACGTTCAGCTTATTATTATATTTATTTATAACTTCTCTTTTAAACTTTACTTATAAGTTTTTGTATTTATTCAATTCTCTAAAATTTTTCATTCACTGTTAAAATTTTCCTGGGTAATCTTTTAATTGAATAAGTATAATAATTTAACACAAATGCAATAAAAGTGTTTGGTGAATCTTTTTTTTTTTTAATGTTAAGTATGAAATAAAGAATTTGTCTTTTAAAAAATAAAGTAAATGTTATTGCTGATACATTGGTAGGCCAACAATAATCTGAAAAATAATTTTGATACAATTTTTTTTTCCAGTTTATTCATTTTGTTTTATTTTATTTTTTGCAGTTTTTAATTTTATATGCTTTTGGTTTTGTATATTTTTTAGAAAAGGAACACATAGAATATTTCCAATGCTTTAAGACTCGTAATGCTATACAATAAATATTTTAAAATACACCTTAACCTAATATAAGATAATAATTAACAAGAATAGAGCAGTCATCTTTTCTTGTGCTTCATTTATTAATATAGAGACTTGCCTAAAACACTTTGGTTAGAAAGAATGAATATTTAAGTCATTTGTGCAATGTATATGTTTCAAAACCTGAGTTATCGTTGTTAAACATTGTCAGCAATGTTTCAAACAAATGAAAATATATAATACAATGATAAGAAATCAATTTGAAACATTTAAATACATTGCACAATTAATTTAAATATTCATTCTTTCTATCCAAAGCGTTTTAGGCAAATCTCTATATTAATAAATGAGGCAGGAGAATAAACAACTATTATTGTTGATTATTGCCTTATATTACGTTAGAGAGTAGTTTAAAATATTCATTATTCAATGTTATGAGTTAATCTTAAATATTACAGACAGTGAAGCTCTGAAGATATTCTATAACATGTTTTTTATTTATTGAATCATTGTTGACAATATTTAAATTGAGAAAACTTTCAGGCTTTTCAATTATTGTAAGAAACCAATTTGAAACCTATTTTATACACATTGAATGATTGGTTTAAATATCAATAACAGGTAAGAGAATAGAAAGGCTTCTCTATTATTAATTATTGCCTTATGCTAGGTTAGAGAGTATTTTAAAATATTTATTGTACAGTGTTATGAGTCATAATCTCAAATGTTATATATATATTAAAGCACTGGAAGTATTTTTTTACATATTTTCATTTGTTTGAATCGACAATATTTAAATTGAGAAAACTCAGGCTTATCAACTATTGTAAGAAAGCAATTTGAAACATATTTAGATACATTATACAATTGATTTAAATAACCCAAGTGTCTTGGGCATGCCTCTATATTTATAAATGAGCACAAAAATAAATGGCTGTTTTATTATTGTTAATTTTTGCCTTATGCTAAGTTAGAGAATATGTTAAAATATTTATTATACAATGTTATGAATCTTAATTTCAAATGTATATATTTAAATTAAAACATTTTGTTTATTTTCACAAGTATTGTTTTGGTCACTAGATTTTTTAGGTAAATTAGTATTAGAACCTGGGGAACAGTGAAGAGAAAGCATTATCCATCAGGTTTATTACTAGATTGTGAGGGTTCATCCCTATTTTGCCCTTTAGTTAATAATATCTTATGGGCAAGCCATCTGAGAGAATCGCTAAAAAAAAAAAGTTAATTTGATGTAGATTTGAATATCATGTGACATGTATTGCAATTATATATGTTAACTCTGTGTACTGAGGCTTTTTTTAATAAGTAGAAATGGCTTTCAATAATTTTAAAAAGCATAGTTTTAAGATTTACCTCAAATGCCAAATTGCCCTGGTTTAGTAATTTATAAAGAAAAATGTGTTATTATATTACACATTTAACATTCTCACATGATTTAACACTTAACTTGATAAACCAAAAAATATTAAAATAACACAAAACCTATTAATATTGTAGAGAGAAAAAAAAACATGTCACCCAATTTAATATATTAAAAAATATGATCAACCAACCATAATCTGTAACTAAACTTAATAACTATATATTTGAATATTCCATTACATTAGCAGTATAATTTAACCTATGTGCATGTGGGTCTATTTTTTTGTTTGTTTGTTTTACAAGGCATCGTAACATCACACTTGAATGTGAATTTTTGAACAGAATAGTATTTAAATTTGAAATTATTTCATTGACACGGCCATATAAAGGTAAACAAATACTGATATTTGATTCTAATCCACCATTTAACAAGTCCTCTTTATTTTTTAACTTACGATTATTTTACAATGATTTCTTATTTTTGATAATTCATTTGCATAAAGTTTGCATATTGTATTAACATAATGATTCCTATGAGTGAGTCATAACAGACAATGATTATGAGAAATATACTTTCTCGAAAACGCTAAGCCTTTTTAATTTGTTAGTTATCATTTATATAGCTTTACGTTATATGTGAGTTGGCACAATTTTATTATTATATATAATAATTGCAAGTTTTTTTTATTGGGGTAATGCGTACACGCATAATCTGTCTAACGTAATAATGTTAATTTTTTTAGCATACGCATATGTATGATGCACATAAAAAATTTAAATCAGGGGAGG
Source organism: Epiperipatus broadwayi (assembly GCA_028023455.1). Lineage (NCBI taxonomy): Eukaryota > Metazoa > Onychophora > Udeonychophora > Euonychophora > Peripatidae > Epiperipatus > Epiperipatus broadwayi. The sequence continues at coordinate 573,920 of JAQFVV010012593.1, forward strand.
GAGAAAGATATTTAAACATTAACAGATTCTTCTAAATCAGATACGATTCACACGTGTATAAAGTGAGAAATATGCTAACATCAATTTTCTGGTTACAAAATTTAACTTATTAGCAATTAATTAAAAACACAATAATAATAATCGAATGAGGTTCATATGAAGTTCAATTACTGGAATTAACAGCAGAACTGTAGTCCATGGGCCTTGAGAATCTATCATGGCACCAAACTATACACGTCAAATGCGCTATTCATTCCTTTATATTAAAATATAAACTAATTGTTTTAAACTTTTTATTAGATGGAATCTAATAAAATATTCTAATCATTTTAAATTTAAACATATTTTTAACTTGCTAGTTATATTAAAAAAAAATTTCAAATCTATTTTCTACTCTATTACTGAAATATTTGAAATACAGGCATTCTTCATATACCTGAAGCTTAATTATAAATACAGGGGATTTGAACACAGACTTCAAGCATCCTTCAACTATCCACACCTCATACCACTGATACATATGACCACACACATGTAAAAAGGATAAATAATCACCAATATACATATCTTGTGCTGAACCAGCACTCATCAGTTGGTCCATATTATCATCCACCACACATATATATATAATCAGTGCTTAGTTTATATTAAGATAGCAAATGTTCATACTTTAATGGACAGGCTTCAAGTCTGTGTTCAAATCCCCTATATTTACAATTAAGTTCCAGGTACATGGAGAATGCCTGTATTTCAAATATTACACATTAAGTCTGCATCCTGCCTATTCATCTTCTATGTATTTAAATGGATAAGGTCCTATACATGAGGGGTCAGAGTGACTTAAGGTCAACATGGATATAACAATATTGGCATCAGTATGGGATTTGGGCTTTCCATCTTCATATTTTTAGTGGTATGGACAGCTGAAGAGTTGGAGTAGATTGAAGCTTGTCCATTAAAGTATGAAGATTTGCTATCTTAATATAAACTAAGCACTGATTATATATGTGTGTGGGAAATGATAATCTGGACCAACTGATAAGTGCTGGTTCAGCACGAAATACTTATATTGGTGATTATTTATCTTTTCTACATGTGTGTGATCATGTGTATCAGTGATATAAGATAGTGTAGATAATTGAAAGGTGCTTGAAAGTTTGTGTTCAAATCCCCTATATTTCTTATTATTGAAAGTAGTCTTTAAAAATGTATTATTAAAATTGTTTAGTTGTTGTAAATAATTCAATTTTTATGTTGCATTTTCAAATAAATCTTTAAGTTTGTAATGATGACATTTTACTTGTGATTTTACTTATTGGACTATTTCCATAATCTAGAATTTAAATGCTAAATGTCCTTAGAAAAATGCAAACTTTGTTTAAACTTTAAATCCATTCATGTATACTATTACTAATAGGTGAATGTATTTGGAAAGTTTAAATAAAGTTTGAATTTTTCTCAAGACAGTACAATTATTTTTTAGGTGATGAAAATAGACCAGCATAAACACTTTGTTCCTTTAAAACTATAAGTTTGAATTTTTTTACTTTTTGATAGAGCGTTTAAGAAAGAGGAAAAAAGCAATATCGATTATTTAAGAATTATGAAAATCTAAAAGTTAAAAAACTTGTTTGCAGTTTTCAAGTCTTTCCTGTCTATATTCACAATGGATCGAAAGTTAATAGTATAGAGAAATGGTTTATCGAATGGCTTTATTACTCGGCGGTTCATAAGAAGTTTGATCGCCGAAAGTTTCAAAGAATCGATCTGCGGAACTTTTGCCCCGCAATATGATATTATACTACTACAGTAAACGGCGCATGTTGTTTTCTAATCGCATATTAATCTATTTTAATCTACTATGCGCATCCTGTTCATTTTGATTTAATTTCATTATCTTAATTTGGAATGTCATTCTTTTGTTTTCCTTTTATAAAGTCTTTATCAAATGATCTTTTCATTAAAATTTTATTTTTCTTTATTTCTTAATTACACCAGTAAATATATATACACAGTACAAAATCTTATAAGTTACGACTTTTAGACTATTCTATAGATTAAATTTTCAAGAATAATTCCGATTTTACAGTCAGCGTTATAAACCTTATATTAGTAGTTTTACATTTTATAAATTCAAATGTATCTTTACACATTTATTTTTCGTAAATTACTAATTTCTATATCTGCATTTTTTTTCACTGGCCATGGAAAATATATATTAAAATATACATGTACATAGGCATTTAGGCTGATTTTTAAAAACATTTCTAGCCTCTTTCTATTTTAATTAAAGTAAAAACCAGAACATGTTTTGAATCAGACGATCCTTTCTTTATATATTATAGCATTTTACTGAGACAATCAAATTAATTATGTATTGTTTTAATCAAATTACAGAGATTTATTAATAATCAAAAAAAAAAAATCTGTAGAGTCTGTTTTTGTAAGGTATTTTTAATTCTAATTATCTTTAATCTGTGCAATTTTTTTATACCAAATGTAAACGCCTTAATTATACGTACCGTAGTTTACAAGTACAAAAATTAACCTATTGTTTTTCGAGTTTCAAAAACATCATTTATAAAAAGAAAAGAAAAAATGTTATGAAAGTATTTCCAAACATGTATAAAAATAATTTATGGATCACATTTTCTTTACAATATTTTTTTTAAGTATATGTGTGCATATATTTGTATACGAAAATAAAGTTTAATTTCCAAAGATAATAAACTTTATATGTGTGTGTATTTGTGCGGCATCGTTGAAAAAATTAAGATGAAATGGATTGGTGCTCATAAGTTAGAAGGAAAGATAAAAGACTTAGAAACAGATTGTGTGAGATGGGTGAATGTGTCAAATAATTTTTGTTGAGAGGATTTGAGAAAGAGAGCATATGGTTAGAAGCAACTAGATTAAACTTGGAGAGAGCACAATCAATGAACAGTTTAAATTGGATCCCAAGGTAGTGTAAAAGACCTAGAAATAGATTGTGCAAATTTATTGGATATGATGAAGAAGTTTATTGAAGGAATGTGAGGAAGAGAACTTATGGATAGGAAAAAATGGATATTAAACTTGGTGAGACATTGTCATGCAATAAATATAATTATATACACATCTTTTCACTTCTTTTTCTTTTTAAATTATAGCTCCATGATAATAAATATATAAATTCAACATTATAGTTGGAATAAAAACAAGTTTTTAAAAAGAAAAGGAATGTTGAATTTATATATTTATTATCATGCAATAAACCCATAATGGTTGGAAATGATGATATACTAGTTAGATCATTGATTAAAATAAATACATTGCCTAGCATAAATGGTGCAAAACGTTTTTATTTTGCTATAAATAAAAACATTACTAAGTGTAGATATTATTTTTACTCTACTAAGGAGCTATCTATTATAACTGAGTAATCAGTGGATATATCTGGTAGATGTCTCTATAGTTGAGTGAAGATAACTAACTGTTCTGGGAAACGTGAGTAAACATATGAGAAGTTATGTGATATTATTATTGATGTATATGAATATTAAACGTTCTCTCTATAAGCATAAATAGACATCAGAGAACTATGAACAAATGGTTAACTTAATCACAATACTTTGTACAGTTTAACACAATAGCAGTAATGCCAACTCAAACTGATTGAAGCTCAATTTGTCATTTCTGTTACTAAAATATATGATGTTCCAAGTGTCTAATCATTTGACTGATTTTTACTTGTTGCAGTTTGATACTTCCAGCAGCTTCATTATTAAAATATTTGATCTTAAAAACGTTTTTCTCATTATATTCATATATTAGTAATTCTAAGTAAATAGAGGGTTTATATTGGGATGTGATAATGCTATTAAGTATCACAGTTTTTTTAATTGAATGCAGTAAGAGCAGTAAAATAACACATCCAGCATCAGAAATAAATATAATGAAATATAAGTGATAAACATAGCATCAACTCGTCATCAGTCATCGTTTGTGATGGGATTTTCAAGAGGCATCTTATATATTTTTGCATTAATCATCAAGTTGCAAAATAAAAAAATAGCAATAATTCTGTTGCTTGCATATATATAAGTGACAAAATCAGTATCAAAAAGGATTGGGGTCACTATGGCAACACTTATCAACATTAATGCTCTGGCACATCACATTCCACTAGTGTACTAGTCATCAATGAACTAGTGTTTATCATAATAAACAAATAATGTGAGTAAAGTTTAAAGGCGATCTTCATTATCTTAATATCATCTAAATAATTTCAAAGAGACATGCAGATGTCCACATACACATCCCAAAAGCTATTAATCTGAAATTAGCTTGAGATCACAAGGACTACATTGATTGTGAAGAAGAGAATACACACAAGTCTTAATCTCTTCTAATACAAAATAGCCTCAATAGAATAATTTAAAATAATAATTAATAAATTTATAGATCAATTAGAAATAATAAAAAATGAAAGATCTGACATTAATACTTTACAATAAAAATAAACCATTCTGATTTTGACTATTTATAAATGTCAGAAAATATTGTTATAAATAGAAAAATGTATAAATGTTTGACAGTTCAAATCATAGTTCGTAGAAATACATAAAATTTAAAGGATTATATATATAAATATTGTTAAAGGAAGGTTGCTTTGACAACAATTTTAAATTGTTGATTGATATTAGGATTGTCTAAGTGTTGACTGTTTTTTAATAATATATATATGGGTGCACAAATATGTGTCTGGTAATAGAAAATATAATGGTTATTACTTATTATTCCTCCTAAATTTTATTAGCCAAATCATGTTAGTAATGAAATTATTACATGCGTGTACATTCATTCTAATGAAATATTTAAATTCTCAATAATTCATTAATTCTACAAGTTAATAGTATTCTATTTTAACTAGATGTTTTTATATGCAATATTACACAAATACAAAAATAATACTTTAATTGTGTTTAAATTTTTTTAATATATAAACTAACTTATTGTCACACTGTAATTATATAAATTACAAATATATTAACACATTTTCCACTTCCATTTGTCATAAACAAAAAATAATAATAATACACATTTGACAGTTTCATTATATTTTTCTAACTCTAAAGCAAATCCTTTATAAATGACATAATTAAATTAAAGGAAAATATACATAGAATATCTCATTTCTGAAAACTTTTAAACGTTTCTGGAACTTTTATTGATCAGTCACTTTTTATTTATTTGTTAAATACTTTTTTTTTTTTTTATTGACTGGCTAATTTATTTAATTCATTAAACAGTAATATTTTTTTTGTATATATCAAAGCGTTGACCAGTAAGCGAACGGGGCCAGCTGCTTGGAAGGCAGCTATGCTAACCACTAGGCCACCAACGCTTGGCAACAGTAATTTTTGAAACAAATTAGTATAGTGCAGGTTAAATTATTTTTCTTGTCAGAAATAAATAAAATAAATTTTCATTAACATCAGAATCAATGTTTTGACACATGCAATCATATGCCACTGGAATATCGCAAGACTAGTCTGGTTTCAAATAAAGATTGCCTGGATAACATGCTCTGGTTAATAAATAGATATGGTAATGCTGGAAACCCTCATTTCATATTCAACTATTATAATTTCCAAATTTCAGGTACAGCAAGTTGTTTGGCTACACATATTTTGGGATATAAGACATCATAGAAAAACCATCCTACTAGTCCTCCGAGAGCTTAAACTCAGCCAATATGAAGATAAGCAGGAAATGCCCTTCTTTTCAAATTATTTTTTTAACTACAGTGACTCTGCTATTTATAGGTCATACTATGGAATATGTAAACAGAAGATTAAACAAATAGTTTCCTTCTTAATTAATAAAAAAACAAGATTATAACTAAATTACAATTTTTTTCCCATTTACATTGATCAATAATTAATGTGCATTATAAAAAGAACATCATTGTTTTAGATATAAAAAAAAATATTTTTTCTTCCTTGTTACTTAAAAATGTAGATTTTTGCGAAAGCAGACATAAGCAAAAATATTTCTATTAAATATAGACTTTTAGGTACCAGTACAGTCAATATACTAGATTCCATTTAACATCACATGATCAAATTTCCTATACTAGCACATTAATTGTTGATAAACAGAGCAAAACTCTCCATACAGTATTGCCACCTGTGCTAAACAGAGTAATCAATGGATGCCAGAAGGCTTGTGCATAAAATCCCTATCTAATGCCTACTCATCCAATATCCCCAGACTAGTTTCTGGCTTGTGGCCTTCGTCAGTGAGGAGCTTTGGATCTGAGAGCACTGCATCTAGATCTTAGGATCTAATGCAACCCTCTAGCAACCACCTTTTATCTCAGCTTTACTACTAAACTATGAGAATGAAATTGAAAACACAAAAAATATTTTCAATCTAAGCTCAATAGCTTAAATAGTCATATGGGTCTGAACTCAGTTCAGTACCCATACATTTTGGTGTCTTTGGCTCTTTTACAACCATAGCCACCACTATCCTATTAGGCAGGATTGGTGTTAAACCATTAAGCATCACATGATCACATTTCCTATACTAGCACATTAATTGTTGATAAGCAGAGCAAAACTCTCCATACAGTATTGCCACCTGTGCTAAACAGAGTAATCAATGGATGCCAGAAGGCTTGTGCATAAAATCCCTATCTAATGCCTACTCATCCAATATCCCCAGACTAGTTTCTGGCTTGTGGCCTTCGTCAGTGAGGAGCTTTGGATCTGAGAGCACTGCATCTAGATCTTAGGATAAAAGGTGGTTGCTAGAGGGTTGCATTAGATCCTAAGATCTAGATGCAGTGCTCTCAGATCCAAAGCTCCTCACTGACGAAGGCCACAAGCCAGAAACTAGTCTGGGGATATTGGATGAGTAGGCATTAGATAGGTATTTTATGCACAAGCCTTCTGGCATCCATTGATTACTCTGTTTAGCACAGGTGGCAATACTGTATGGAGAGTTTTGCTCTGTTTATCAACAATTAATGTGCTAGTATAGGAAATGTGATCATGTGATGCTTAATGGTTTAACACCAATCCTGCCTAATAGGATAGTGGTGGCTATGGTTGTAAAAGAGCCAAAGACACCAAAATGTATGGGTGCTGAACTGAGTTCAGACCCATATGACTATTTAAGCTATTGAGCTTAGATTGAAAATATTTTTTGTGTTTTCAATTTCATTCTCATAGTTTAGTAGTTAAGCTGAGATAAAAGATGGTTGCTAGAGGGTTGCATTAGATCCTAAGATCTAGATGCAGTGCTCTCAGATCCAAAGCTCCTCACTGACGAAGGCCACAAGCCAGAAACTAGTCTGGGGATATTGGATGAGTAGGCATTAGATAGGGATTTTATGCACAAGCCTTCTGGCATCCATTGATTACTCTGTTTAGCACAGGTGGCAATACTGTATGGAGAGTTTTGCTCTGTTAGATTCCATTTAGTTTTTGCTTTTAATAAATACTATGTGGAATTTCTGAAGCCATACTGACATAACTAATCAATAAATTGATGATTCAGTATAATTTTAACATTAGCATATATGTAAAGATATAAATAGTGAACCATATATTTTTATATAAAGTAATCTAAAAATAAATACATCAAGAGTGGAACATAGATTATTTTACAACATTTATCTGTATTTAAATAAAAGTATTAGTTTTTTCTTTGTAATAATTTTTTATAAAGTAATCTAAAAACATAAATAGTTTGCAAAAATTGAATAGTGTTATCATCAGTGAAATTATAAAATATTTTTTCATAATATGAAATACATTTTTTAAAAGTATTTTCAACGTTAATTCCTCATCGAAAAATGAAATATTTACCTATAACAATAATGAGACATCAGCTAAACTGTCAATAATCATTAAAAGCATTATGTTGATCTGGTGTCTGGAATAAAGACTCAGATATTTATGGGTTGAATTAAAATTCTGAAGAAGATGACAGCTATATCCCTTTACTATTATAGATTCATCTGGATTACATTTACTGTTTTGGCAATAAAATAACAGCAAACTGAAACCTCTTTTTAGCCTTTCTCCTAGATGTTCACTTTATTTATTATTGGTAATCAAAATAACAAAAAGTAATTTGTTGTTTTACTTTTTTTTGTTTACTAATCAAGTTCATTGTTTTATTATGCTATGTATTGATTAAATAATGAATTTTCCTCAATGAAAATTAAAAAACAAAATATATCATTTATAATGGATTTCCTCCTTTATTAATGTATTCATAAAACTTAACAGTTACAGTTGATCTTTATTTTATTTTGTCCATTTTGAAAAACAAATAATAACATTTGAGTTCAGAAATAAGATGGCTGCTCTTATTTCCTTAAAGTCTCTATTTTGTGGCTTGGACAAGAATATCCTTGCAGTTTTAACACCACTGTTTAATGGTGCTAGTGAGGAGTGATGATTATGTTCTATATAGTTATAATCTGAATACTGTGCTTGTAAAATTTATAAAGTATTACATAGCAAAGAAATATGTAATTTACATTTAATAGGAATATTTACCAGTATATATATATTCTAACCTCAACTCTAGGAAAGTAGATTGAAAATAATACTGGAACCAAATAAGGAATGGTGGTATGTTTACCTAATAATAGTACTAATAAGATTATGTAGACCTGGGTGCCAAATTATAACTATAAAATTGTAATGCTTACCAGAGATCATCATCCATACTTATTACTATAGGATATAATGAAGAAGGTAATTAACATGTCTCCAAAAATATATAATGTTGATACATCCAATTTAATTTATTATGGTCTTAATTTTGATGTAATCACAATTATGTAAATACTTTCATGATAAGTTATTACTCCTAACTAAATAATATAGACCATTTTCTTCCACAACTTTATATAGATATATGGTTTCTAGTGGTAATCACAAGACTGTTATTGTATATTTCTAATATATAAATAACTAGAAATAAATCAGTAATCACCACAGAGAACTCATAACTTATGTTTATAATATATACTATTAGATTATTATTTAAATTTCAAAATTAAAACTTAATCATTGTTTTGACCCATAGTTCAACTTAAATGTTAATGTGCTTAAGCACAGAATTAGAATTCCGCATTTAAATATAAATATGATATTATCATATCACTTTAACCAACAGCCTATTCAATTTCTTGGCCCATTTCACTACAATGACTATAAATTTAACTACTCCAATAAGCAATAAGATATTTTATCTTCTATGTAAAGATAATATTATATCCAAATTTTCTGACCATTCATTAATTGTAAGTAACTATTTGAAATATAAAACAATAGTTTTATTTCCATGCATACAAAATATTCAGTGCTATCCCCTCTGTAATCCTGATCATTATATTACCAGTCTAGTGAATAGGCTAGTATGTTGACACAGCTTGATGATGTTTAATTTTTACCTTCCATAAACTTTGACTACAGATAGGCCAGAATATAAATTAAAGCAACTCTCTGTCATCTCCCACATCAATACATACATCTGATTATAACCTTAACCCTGCCATAACACCTTTTATACTACCTTGCAAAGATTATCCATACATTCTATATTACTATGCAGCACTTCACAATGCACACATTAGTGCCTTTGTAAGGGAAATTAAACAAATTATTAATAACTTTCAAATGTTAGCATAAACCAGGGAACCACCTTCTTCCTGAGGCTAAGCATTATGTGAGGATGCACATTTAATAGGCATGCATAATATTTTACCACAACTACGTAAATAATTCCCTAATTAGATAATAAGTACAAATGGAGCTGGATCAAGTCCTCGATCTCCCAATACCTGCATACATATTAATTAAAAGATGAGATAGCTATTCTCTATCTATCTCCTCGAGGTTGTAAGATAACTCTACCTCACCAATAATCAACATTTACAGCTTCACACATACACACAGGATTATCATAGTATTGATACAAAATGATAAAGTTTTAACCGACCATGAATAAAATCCATGAACTACATTAATTTTAAAAGTCAAACACCCAGCAACACTCATCCAAGATTTATGATCAAAACAGATTGCATCTACTTGTCAAAGCATAGCAATGACTATAGGCATATAATTTTGATTTGAAAATTTTATCAAATGACAAATATATAAACTTTCATGCTTTCTCACTTTTATTATACATTAACAATTTTTTTTAAAAACTTCAATAGTTTCTTATGAAATCAAAATCTTTTTTTTCCCTATGAATGTTAACTATCTAGTAAACATAACAACAAATATATAAATAAAAAGGCAAAAGAAATAAATAAATAAAATATTATGCATTGTCTCTTTGGGTTTCTTCAGAGCTAAATTTGAATCTTTTGCAAGGTTAATACCAATTTAATGGAAAAACATGTGCATATTGTACATAAACACTATTTACCATTATTTGCTCCATGACCATGACAATCATACTATATTTATTTCACTTTAATGATTATGGGAGTACATAAAATATTTTCATCCAGGATGTAGCTACATTAATAATTGGTATTATCATATTTAATCACGATAATTCAAAACTGTTGATGAACAATCCTGTAGGTTACTTTCCTTTTTTTTACACTTTTGTTCCTGGGTTCGAATCCAGATGCTTGGTTTACCCCATTTTGTCTATATCTTTATTTTTCCACGCTTTATTTTCTGAGTTTTTTCTTTTAAGAGAAGATTTGAGACAAAACTAGTGTTATAGATACTATATTCTCATACATGTTCTTGGGTTTGATTTCATAAGTGATAAAGAAGAATTGCTAATTTATTTTCAGCAATTATTTCCTATACATTTGACATGTGTCCCTTGCATATTTGAGTGATTCAAATAAACTATATTGGCACATTAATTCTTACTGGTGTCATAATAAAATAATAATAATAATAATGGTATTTTAACTACACCTCCAATTAATAGTATTAAAATCCAATTATTCCTTGAAGTTTTAATTAACCCATGGATAAAATACGTAGTATAAAATGTTTGTTCCTGAGATGTCTTCTTTTAAACAAAATTTTAAAAGTGAAATACGAAGATTGGGGTATAATGTACTAAACTTTTTGTTGCGAATTAATTTTGTCATCATCGATTTTAAAGGAGAGGCCAGTATAACCATTTATATCTTTTTAGCTCTTCATATCTAGTTATAACTATACACTTATTAAGTTTATTCAACTGTTATCTGAGGCAACTGATTAGAGCAGAGAATCCCTTAATGGTTCATTTGCATAATGAGCCACCTGCAAATTTTGCTTTATCTTTTGTATCTACCAATTCTTAACACATTTTCCTGCTTTGCTGTATGAGAAATATTCAACTAAGAAAAAAATATATAATAGTGGGTATTTTATAAACTGATTTTTTTTAATAAATAATTTTTTTTAAAACTTAAAATCAAATTTAGAACTGAAAACAATAACCAATTTCTGTAAAACCCATAACAAAATAAAATCCTTTTTACATTATACTATCAAATAGTATACTGTACAAGGTGTAAATTTCCACAAAAAAATCTATATATACATCATACACACACCCATGCCTGCACAAATCTATAATACTAAATAGTGATCCACTTGTTCGTATTCTTAATAGTACAAAATATCCTTCATAATTTTCTGAAAATTTAAACCTATTCTCCTGTAAAAAACTGTCAAACAAATGGTATCTATAACAAGTTCAATTTTTATTTGTACAATCACTTTCATTTATAAATATTATGATTAATAAGACCTTTCTGTTTAGACTTATGTAAATCAACATTTTTAAGATATTACAGTGCGTGCAATAGTCAATCCCCTTTCCCTCCACATAATAATACTTTATAATTTTAAATAAAATACATACTTTTTTCTATACATTAAATTCAAGCCACACGGTCATTGGTCTCTCTAAATAAAGCTTTTAATTTTTCTTGACTTAAAATTTTTTTTATTCAGATATAGTTATCTATTAATCCTATTATTTATTTCCCAATCATTAGTTTCTTTATGAAAGAAACTAAGGGTTACAGTATATATATATGTGTGTGTGTGTGTTGATACGAAGATTTTCACAGGTTGCATATCTAAAAGTCATTTTGCAGGTTCATACTAATAGCTGAAACAAACTTTTATTTGATAAGTGTGGTAAGAGAAAGATATTTAAAATCTCTATCTAAAATATTTCTATCCCAAAACCAATTGTTTTTGAGCTTTTGGCTCACCTCAGTGAGGAGTTAGAACATTCAGATACTAGATCTAAAATATCAACTCAAAACCTAGCACTTATTTAATATGTAACATTTAAGTAGAAAATCTGAAATTTTCAGACATGAAAATGAAAATTTCAGATTTTTTATTTAAATGTTACATATTAAATAAGTCCTAGTTTTTGAGTTGATATTTTAGATCTAGTATCTCAATGTTCTAACTCCTCACTGAGGTGAGCCAAAAGCCCGAAACCAATTGGTTTGGAGATAAGAATATTCTAGATAGAGATTTTAAATATCTTTCTCTTACCACACTTATAATGAGAACTTCTTTGAGCTATTGGTATGCCCCCTATATTACATATTTGTGAATACAAGTTTATAAAAGCAATGTCATGCAATATATGACGTGCTTTATTGAATATATATAATTGGCATATAATTTGTACTTTAATATAATGTTCTTTTATGACAATTTAATTTTCTCCCAAAAAGTTCAATTTATTGATGTGTTATCCCACAACTCCATGCAGTGTTTAAAAGCAGCTATGGAAAAAGAAAAAAATTGAAGGTAGTACATTGACTATATCAGTATCAACTTTTATATATTTAATTTTACATAACTTACAATATCTCAAATATATTAAAATATATTGTTGCTTAATTTATTAATATTTCAGTTATTCCAGAAAATAATTATATATGTACATAAATTTTGTCCATGTTCATTTCTATTTTTTCTTTTCAGTTTTAAATGTATATGCAAACATAATATATTGTGTCATGAAACCTCTTTGTGTCATTAATGTATATATGATAATCAACAATCAATATAGAAATGTAGGGGGGGGGGTTAATAGCAAATACAATTTTTATTAGTTATACAACATTTACTACCCATATATCAGATTCATATCTTGTGCTTTTTCTCGAATGTTATAAAATTTGAATTTGTTATATGGTTGAAATATGTTATACAACTAATATATATTAAAATCATATTTTTTTTATAAAAAAAAAAATTACATTGTTATTATAAGCAATATTTGAAGGTATGTGTAAGACAATTTCCATCATCTATTTGACTAGTTAAATTTTTTTTTTAAAATGTCAACTTTATTCATACTTTTCGAAATACATTCAGATATTAGTTATAACAAACAAATTAGTATTAAACACAGTGTTTATGGTTGGTATCGATCTTCTTTTGTCTTTAGGTTTTTGGCTTAATATATAACTTTCTAACCTTTACATTGGTGAATATAGAATTCAAAGTGAAGCTAAGACTTAACTAGGCTGTTCTTCTAAAGCAATAGTCAGAATAAATTTTATGTACTTATCTATAAGAGTTCTTTTGATCTCTTTATTTTGTTACCTTTTAAGACCAAGATTAAGGATTTTGCATTAGATAGATTTGTGACAGAATGGAAAATCAAAAAAGATGAAAATTTATAGAAGTTGTTTCCATGACAATGACAAATAATCCCATAAATCATCCTAGTATGATAACTAATAACATTTGAAAAAAAATGAGAATAGTCTTTGCTTTTAGCCTTAAGCAATGTTTATTGCTAAGACTTCTAATACATGGTTTGGCTGAAGATCTCTCAGCCCCATATAGCTATTTGAGTTAGATAGCTGGCTTTGAAGAATTTAGGTGTCTGAAAACTTCAGATTTTCTACTCAATAGTCAACTCTTAGATAAATGCTGGCTTTGGGTTGGTGTTTTTAGATCTAGTGTCTGAAGCTATCCTAGAGCCTCTCTGAGGAGTGCCAAAAGCATGAAACCATTGGTCAGGGGATGGAGTGTAATTTTCAGATAAATGCTTTCTCTTGTTAAGCATTTATCTCAAAGCTTGCTGAGCAATTAGCAAAGCTCTTTGTTTATCAGATAGGTATACTTTAGATACATAGATTCATTGATAAGTACATAACATTTCTAATTAGTGATATCTTTATCAAAATAGTATAGTTGGTTAGATCATTACTGAAATTCATTGTTCATCAATCTGAATGCCACTGATTCAATTCCTACATCAGTACTACTACTAGCCAAATTAACAACAATCTGAAGAAGAAAGAAGAATGAAACCTCTCAAAGTATTGAGTTCTGTACTAACATATATGTTATCATTAACAGTTGAATGTATTTAGAAAGATATGAATAAAATTTTGTTTAAATCTTCTTCTCCCCCCTCTGCAAGGAAAGAGGTGAAAGATATGTTCATGAAAAATACAAGTTTCTGAATGGCTGTGGATATTTTGAAAATTTGTTTTAATGATAGAACATAATATAATCTGTATGCTAACAGGAAATAAAAATTCTCTTAAAAATAAATAAATTAAAATAAAAAATTACTTTGACAGTTTGATTTATTTACAAATTTCTAAAATTTAAATGTTCATCATATATAATAATTTTTATTGTATAATAAGGCTGAATTTAAAAAAACAATATCATAATGCACATTTTCTCTCCTAGAATCATCAAAATATTTATTGACAAATTATAAGAGGAAATACAAAGTGTGCATAGCCACGAGATTGAGATCAAAGAGCCATATTTGGCGTGCAAGCCATTGCTGATCCCTGGACAAAAAAATGGAAACAGTACATCAAGAAAAATATCACAAATCTTCAGATAAACATTAGTAAATTGACTTTCATGCAAAATATTGACTTTAAGCTTTTAATTATAATTTACGCCTGTTATAATTTAAGATATATATATATGCATGGGTGAGTGCTAAAATGAATATTTTTAATGTCAACCGATGTAAATAAATATTTTATTTGGTTTATCCATGTGTATTCAACAGTACTATTGCATAATTATTTCAGTTATATTAACTTGATATTATCTTAGTAAGGAATGATTAAAAAAAATTCTTTACTCTGTGTATGGCAAGTGTGTTCTAAATGAAATGTTGGCATGCGAGTGCTTATAAATACACAGAGATGTAATAGAACAATATTAATAACCAGATGCTAATTTATGACTGAAAGTTTGGATTACCATTTTACCAATGATAAAAGTGGCTTATATTAAAATCTATCAATCGAAAATTTAATTTGTATACTAAAAAATATCAATAAAATTACATCCTATAGTCATGATGCTTCATATTGAGAATCAACTCATATAATAAAAATACGAAGATTCTAGTCTTGGCTAAATTAATTACCTTTATTATCATTATCCTTGATCTTGAGCACCAAATTTGAATAATGAGAAACACATAATTAGTATATAATTGCAAAATAATTGTAACTACTTATATCTGCTTACTTTTTGTATTTATTATAGTCAACCTTTACTTTTATAGAAGCACTAATTATTTCATATGGAAAACATGAGTCTAGGGAATTGACTGGTTTATATACAAGCAATTAACTAAGCACATATACTTTTTTTAAATGTTATACATTCCAGTTTCTACAATCATTAATAGGAACACAAGATTACAACCCATCATCAATAAAATCAAAAGCAAGGAATAGAAGAATAAAGAGTTGGAGATAAGGTTAATAACAAAACAAAATATTGTTGATAGAAATTTATCAAATTGTGGCACCTGGTCATAAAATGGTCTCTACTATTCTAATTTTAAAAAATAAAAGGATAGACAAGATTGTGGCAGTAGTTGTAAAATATAAGGTGAAGATACATTTAAGGATTGATGCTTACTAGAGATTCAGTATAGTTTTTAAAAAATCCTCAAGCACTATAGATGTTTTTTTTGTCAGGAAAATGCAAGAAAAATGTCTGGAACAAAAGAGTGGTTTATATATTTCTTTTACTGATTTTGTCAATGCATTTGATTTAGTTAATAGGATAGATCTGTGGAATTACCTGAAATTAATTAAAAGTTACCTAAGTTTATTTATATAGCTCTACATGATACAATAAGAGGAAGTGTTAATATTACAGGTAGAAATTCTGAGTTTGAAATGAAAACTGGCATCAAACAAAGATGTATCCCCATTCCACATTGTCTTCAATTTATATGATAGGTCTTTGGGAACTGTTTAGAGGTGACAAACAGAAATCAAGATGTGATAAAGCAAAAACAATCACTTCACCTTCTTGGATTCTCATTTTACAGTATGCTGATGATTGTACTATTTTTCCATTTCAAAAGACAACTTACAGAATGTAATTAATGTTTTGGATGCAACACATAAAGACTTTATGTTTTCCTGAAGGTTTGTGATGATGGTGTTTTAGTTGTATTTATATATTGAACTATTTCCATCATCTAATATAAGTATTAAATGTCTTTAGAAAAATTTAACTTCATTTAAATATTCCAAATACATTCAACTGTTAATAATAACACACAGGTTAGTATATGCAAAATGTTACGAGAGGTATTATTCTCCCCTCTTCTTCAGGTGTTTCTGGCCTGACCAGTGACAGTACTAGGATAGGAATTGAACCTGGACCCTTGATTATTTGAGTATTGAATTTTTAAGATAACACTCTAACCAACTAAGCCATCCTGTCAAAGGCAACAGTCAATAGAAATTTCATATACTTATCTATGAGTTTCCTGCTGATTTCTCCACTTTTTTCTAAGATCAAATTGATTAGTGATTTCCATACATTATGTATAGTCACATTGGGTTGACCTATGGGATTGTTTTCTATTGTTATGTGTTCAATTGGGAGAATACAAAAATATTGGATAGAAAAGAAAAGGTACAAAGAAGAAAATTTAAAGAAGCTGCTCACATGACAGTAGTAAACAATCCCATAAGGCAATCTAATGTGACTATATATAATGTATGGAAACCACTAATCAACTTTGCTCTTAAAAAAAGTGGAGAAATCAGGAGGAACCTCATAGATAAATATATGAAATTTCTACTGACTGTCACCTTTGGCAGGATGGCTCTGTTGGTTAGAGCATTACCTTAAAATTCAGTCCTCAAAAAATCTTAAGTGTCCAGGTTCGATTTCCATGCTTGTAACACTAGACAGGCTAGCAACACCTGAAGAAGAGGGGAGAATAATACCTCTTGAAATGTTATGCATATACTAACCTGTGTACTGTTACATTTTAAATTTTTCTAAAGATATTCAGTACTCATATTAGATAAAGGAAATAATCCGATATATAAATACAACATAAAGACTACGATTTAATAATTAATATTAAAAAAAATTTAAGTCTTTTATTAACCATTGATGGAAAAAAATCTTCAGCAACATTTTTTTTGAATTGTTATCAAATTGAAAAGGTGAGACAATTTAATTAACCACCTCATTAGCTTTTTAAGTAGGAGACAGATTTAGATACTGAGATTCAGCATAGACTCCAAGGCCAGTCACTGCTTTTAAAGAATTGAAAGACAGGATGTCATAAACAGTCATATAATTACTGCAATTAAATTAGTTGTGTAAAAAGTGGTTATTTTATCTATACTTGGATCATCTATAAAAGGCGTTAAAAAAATTTCATTTAAGGATGTTCCGTAAAAATCTAAACAGATAATGGAAAAATCATAATACTAATTAATATGTTTTTCAATTTGTTGGAAGTGATTGATACAAAATATTTTATTATATAATCATATCTTCATTGAATTACCAGAGTTTTAGAGAATATTTTTGAGTCAGAAAGTCATTTTGACAAAAAAATATAGAAAAATTAAAATTTAGGGAACCGCAACTTGAAATCAATTTAATTCATTATTTATAAACTTAATAGTTTTAAGTATGCATATGCAAAATTCGAACAACTCTTAAGGGCTTGCAAATCATATTTTTGTGGGTGAAACCAAAAAAAAAAAGTTTTTTTTTCTATAAATGTTACTTTTAATTAGAACTTCTTTTTTTTTTTTTTTCTAAATTTCTAATAAATACAATAAATTTGCATTATAAAATTTGTGTGAAAAAAAATCATTTATATAAATATGAAGATACAATGTTACTATTCAAATTTACGTTTTCAGCCAACTCGTTAAAATTTGGAGTATAATTTGTGCCTTTTAATAATAATAAAGCCTTCAGACTTAAATCAATTAATCTGCTCCTGTGTTTAGTTTTCACACAATTCATTGAAGAAAACATAATGCGGTACGCTATTGTAAATTTAATTTAACCACTCGCAATCGTCACAATAATTTATACACATTTGTATTAATTGAATTATAAATAAAATTAGTACAGTTAATTACAAATTATATATTAGTATATATAAATAAAATATTATTTTAGTATTTTATTATATATTAAATTTTTAATAATACATATGTATTTTATTCAAAATAGGAAAGTCGCACTTTTCCCACTATAGAGCCACATGCGGCTCCGGAGCTGGCCGGTTGCCGATCCCTGAAATTAACCATGCGATAATTAAGTAATACAAGATTTCCTAAAAAGAGTATTTTTTTCAATAAATTTATTAAATGTAAATAAGTATGATATAAAGTGATTTTGTACAGAAAAAAAAAAGGGAAAAATTAATACAAACAAATTTTGTACAAGTGTGAATTTTTGATTATCTTCTGATTATCAGTTCTCAATTAACAGCTCATGTTCTGCAGTTCACTGCATGACTCATTCTTATAGTGAATAACAAATGTAATCCAATAAATTCTTAGTATACTTTTGCCCATGAACTGCCTTTATATAATCATTTCAATGATCACCTGTAATGTCATGTGCACTTCATACTGGAAGGGCACAGTTCTATAATCAGATATGGCTTAGAAACTCATATTAATCATCTTTATTATCTTTCCAACAATGATTCATTCAAGTCCATATTCATTTTCACCAAGAACCTATAGGCTGTCATTGCACCAGTGTGAAAATGTTCAATTAGACACTACTGATATTCATTTCCAGCTATTTATAGGCTTTGTAATTTTCTGCATCTGTTCATTCATTTATAAGCATCCAAGTAAGTGAGTTTAAAATTGTCTATATGATACTATTCATGGCATGACATTCTCCAACTATTTCAGTATGAAGAAGGTGCCATTTCATATTGACATTTTATAGCTATTACTCTATTAATCATAAGCACTGAAAGCAATAGAGTTGTTGATACCTATTGATTATTCTTTAATAGATATCAAATTCCATGTGTCCAGGAATGTGCTTTTAGGTATGAGAAGTTCATCCCGTTTCTTGATCTTAACCAGTTTTCTAAAAAAATATTCATCATCTTGAAAGATTAAACCACAAAATACCTTCTTACACCTTGCTGTCCATATTATATAGTTCAGAAAAATAGATAGCCTGATATTGGCAAAAACTCTGGATTTGATACTGTCTTTAATTGAGGTGATCAAATAGTAATCAATCTTAACATTATCATATATAGTTTTTTTAATTCTCCAGAGTCCAGTGCAAGAGTAAACAAGATGTTCAAATGTCTCATCCACCTGACTACACAACGGACATATGGGATCTAACTTGGATATGCCTCTTCTAGCAGATAGGAACCAATTAGTGCTAATGGCCTGCATATTGATTTTTATAACAAAATCTAGATATTTAGGTTCTATGTACCAGAATTCGAAAAGAGAAATAATCTTTTGATTTGTTATATTTAATTTACCCTGGATTTGTATACCGGGTGGATTAATAACGAAGTATCCTTCCCATATCTTGATTTTATTTTTAAAAGTATCTTTTGTAATAGGAATGTATTTTTTCACTAGATCTAGTGACCTACCTACTACATCCTTAGTCCCACAGACCGACCTCCACCTAGTACAAAAGAGTATTTTACGGGAAAACCTTAATATACTTTTATGGGAGAGGCAGCCCTATTTATGCTATAAACTTTATTGCAAGTATATTTGATAAAAATTTTGATGGGAACATATGTCTGAGTATAGAATATAATGGAGATCTACAATTATAAATGCTCAATTGGTAGGGGGCGTGTTCTACATGCAAATATTGTACCGTATTTCGCATATTGATTTGTATAGTCATCACAATTTTTTCAGTGGATTATTATTAATCCATTATCTAACAACATGCAAGTCAACATTAAAAAAAAATGTAGTTCAGTATTTTATTCAAAGAAGGCAATAATTAATAAAGGAAAATATTGTACTAAAGCTAACAAAATTACTAGAACTTTTGAGCAAAAAAAAATGTGGGACCTATTTTCACTAGTAGATTTTCATTTAATGATTATATTCAAATAGTGATTAATAAATGTTTTAAAATCATCGTTATGAGTTTAAGATCATAGATTACCTTTTGTTCTTTAATTGTATTTGTTCTGTACTATGATCTATTATTTAGAATTTATATAGTCAACCAAATATAAATAAATTACAAACACTTTAATACAGATATATTTATAAAGGTAAATTTAATATGAACAAAATAAATGGTATCTCTAATTAAAAGATTGATAACAGACGTCTTTTTTTTTTAGTAGTACGACATTAATCGCAAAAACCTAATTTAGGATTCTAATATTTAATTCCAGATATCGTGAATTGTTTTACTTATCTATGGTATTTTGAAACTTTCTATTAATTAATTTTTGCATAGACTGTATTAATTTCAAACTAAACACTCTTCAGTGATAATATAAATTCGTTATTCCATTAATGTTATTAATGTAAATAGTATTATTTTATATATTAATGAGATTAAAACATACTAATTTTATTGTATATATATATGTACTAATTTTGAAATTGTTTCAGCTTATTTTTTGTTGTTGATTTACAAATAAAATGAATTGTTAGTATGATTTTTTTCCTGCTGATTTTGAAGTGCAAATGTGTTATTTGTCTGTCTGATTTTGTGTGACTTGTGTTTACTTCATATCTTTATAGATATTATTAAATAGGATTTTGAGATGTGATTTATGAAGTTTTGAATTTATTTATTTTGTAATCTTTTTATATTTCAAATTTTTCTTTGTTATAGTTTTGTTTTTAATCAATTTATTTTGAAGGTAACCACTTTTTTTAGATACTTTCTTATCTTAGATATTTAATTATCTTATTTTTTTATAATCTCTAATTGGAATTTCCTTTAATTAATCCCCCCCACCCCTAATTTTTTGATATTTTTTACAATTTTAGATTTCTTTAAAATTATTATTATTCTGAATAAATGTACTTTTTGCCCATTAGGTCTTTCCTCTGGTGGAAATTTTATGATCTGTTTGAGTTGTCATGTTAATTTTCATTTTAAGTGTAGTACTATAAGTGAAAGGACTTTTAAAAATATGCCATTTACATATAAAACATTATGGAGATGTAAAAACTGTGGATTAGGAGCTAATTTAAACATGTTTTTAAATGATGGATCTAATACTAATTCCTTAGATAAGAATTCAATTTTTGAATTACCTCAATAGATAAATAATAAACTTAATATGCTAGTTGTTTTACAAAATAATATTGATTCCTTATTAGAAGTCTTTTACTAAACTTACTTTAGCACTTAAATTAGTGCAAAATAAAATAAAAAAATTGATTAATGATACAAGAAGTAAATAAAAACACAAGATTTTTTATTAGATTTTTTTTTATTTAAAACAACAAGAATTAAAAAATAATATTGAAATTGATGGTATTGAGTATACTGAAAGTGAAAATTTATTTAATATTGCAGAAAATATAGCTAAAAAAATTAGAACTATTAAGATTTTAAGAAAAATATTAAATCTATATATAGATTAAAATATGTAGGTAGATTTAGACCTGTAATAAAAATTCATTTTTGTTCATAAATGATTGCAGATTTATTCTTATCAGCAATAAAATAATTATATTTATCTGATATATTACCTAATGTTACTTCTGAGATAATTTAAATAAAGATTTATTGCCTGAAAATAAGAAATTTTGGAAAACACATGAAGGAGCTAAAGGAAATAGCTATAGATTTGTTTGGATTAAAGATAATAAAATTTGGTTGAGGAAAGATACAGGAGATAGAATTATTTTCTGATTTGTCTAATTTATGATATGAATTATCTTTAAAAACATTTTTAACAGTAGAAAATAAATTAGCTATTGAAAATTTTATGATTTTTCATACAAATATACACAGAGTAAGAAAACACTTTGACGAATTGTTAGTTAATTAATATTCATTTAATTATTCATTTGATGTAATAATTTTGTCTGAGATCTGGATTAATGAATATGAAAAAGGACTGTATGAATTAGAGGAATATATATCAAATATTTAGTCTATAACAAATAGCAGATTAGATAGAGTTTCAGTTTATTATAAATTAGATTTTTGTGTGACTTTTATTGACATTTATCTTGATTCTTCATTGTTTTAAACTTTATTTTAGTTTCTGGCAAATTATCACTTGTTAGTTATGCATAGGTCAAGCCAATATTCAGTTATTTTTAAGATGAACTTAATAATTTACTTACTAGGTTAAATGTTAAATTGTTTTATTATTACTACTACTACTACTACTATTATTATTATTATTATTATCATCATCATCATCATCATCATCATGATGTGATTTAAACAGTTATTTTTGGAGAAATTACTTCTGCTGCTGAAGTTTATTTAAATAGTCTTTCACTTTTTGGATTTATTTACTGTTTATTTCATCATACAGATGTTACATCTTTTTCCCTTAGATGTGCTGAAATTATTTTTTTGGAAACATCATTATTGGAATGATGTCTTACAGACACACAGAAATCATTGTTAATTTTAAAAAATATTTTTTTTCCTAAGGAAAATATGTAATATTTGAAATGAATATGATAAATTGTGCCTTCTAATTATTTGGTGATAAGATTACAATTTTTATTGTACATTGTTCTTTTATAAAATATATAAAATCAAAAGATTTAAAAAGAAATGATTGGATAACCAATGAATTAATATCAAAAATAAGCAGAAAGAATAAATTGCAGAAGATTTTGCAAAAGCTTCTAGTGAAGAATTTAGAACTCAACTAAAAGTTTAGGTTGAAGAAATAAAAAATATATAATTAATGCTGAAATGCTTTTCTATTCCACTCAGACTGATTTTATTGAATCCATTAAATTAAGCAACTTTTGGTCTGTCATTAAAAAATATTTTTAAAAAATGATTTTCATAATTTTCTAAACTAAAGATTTATGGAGTATCTATTGCTGTTTTGAATAATTCAAGACTAATAATTTATCATTTCAATAACTATTTTCCACATAGTGTGGAATTATTAGTGAATAATTTATTAATAATTATAGATTTTATTATTTATTGATTATGAGAAATGTATCACAAATTCTTTTATTTTTAAAGAGATCAAAGAATTTGAAACTTTAGAATCTCTGCAAAATAAGACATAAGAAATGCATTGTTTTGGCTGGCATTTCTAGCAAAATATTAATGCAAAATATTTTCATTCTATTATCAGTAATATCTTTTTTGTTTAATTTTTCTGTATGTTCAGATATATTTCCAGATTGCTTAAAATTATCTGTTGTTACATCTATTTATAAAAATGGAGAAAAAGAATGTTTGGCAAACTGTAGGCCAATTTTTATTTTATTTTGGAAATATGTAATAGAGTTGTTTATTAATAAACATAATTTGTTTTCAAATAAGCAATTTGTTTTTTTATTAGGAAAATCTACAGAATTGGCTTTATCTAATCAGGTTTCAGTTATCACTGAATCTTTAAAAAATGGCTTCAAGATTGTATATATATATTTGGATTTAAGCCAAGAAACAGCACATGATCACAATTTCTTATGCTTGCAAAGCATTTCATTGTGTTCATCATGACATTATTAATTAAATTATTTCTTTATAAGGAATAATATGCTTGAATGTATAAATCTTATTTAAGTAATAGAATCTAACTGTTTAAGTTAACAATATTTTGAATAATTCTGAAATAATCAGATTTGGAATTCCTTGGAGTTCAATCCTTGGATTTTTGTTGTTTGCTCTTTATATTAATGGTCCTCTTTATTCCCACATTTTTCATTTTACAGATATTACTACTTTCATTTCTTTAGTAATTTCATATAAACTATTAGAAAAACTTGTAAATGAGGATTTAATCAAAATAGCACAATCAATGAATAAAACTACATTACTTTTAAATGTTTATTAATGTAAATATATGCTATTTTTTTAAAAAAAATGTTTCAGTAAAAGACATTTTAATTGAAATATCTTACCTGGATCAACCCATATGACAAAAAATTATTAGAACTGCAACAATACCTTACCTTGGTTTGGTTATTGATGATATCTTCTACATTGGGATACCTCCCCCTCCTTCAAGTGAAATTAAGAAAATTAAATTGTCACTTTTATAGAATAAAATATTTTTTACTTAAGTCCATTCTGTTAAATATATACAACTAAATGTATTTAAGCAGATTATGTTATGGAATTTACTGCAGAATATTACTAGAAATCATTAGAAATGCCTCAAAACTTGACATTAAGAATTATTTTGTTTAAACTTTTGATCTTGAAAACATTTGAATTATATAAATGTTCTGGAGTTTTACTTATCATTTAATTATTTAGTTTAAATATTTTGTGTGATTATTTTAAAAATAAAGAAAACAATAAAAATGATTTTCAAATAAAAATTTTAACCAAATCATTTGATTGTGGTTTATTAATTGAACCAATATATTTTAAAACCCATTGTAATCAATCAACATTGTTATTTTGGTCCAAAATATTATATATATGAAAAACATTAAAATTAACGTTAGTGACTTACAAAAAAATTTAGAAAATTAATTATGGATTGAATTATAATTAATGATAACGAACAATTTTTTATTTATAATTTATTATTTTATATTGTATTAATATTTTATGTTTGAAATTTCACATTATATTTATTTGATTCATATATGATTTTTTTATCACAAGAAAATTTGCTCCTTCTTCTTTTTCTCTCCTTTTTTTCTTTTCCTTCTTCTCCTGTTGAATAAGAATAGTAATAATAAGTTAAATATAAAATAACTATTTACATAAATGTTACATTGATATTAAATTAAAAACAATGATTACTATTAGAATACCTTTGCAAGAACATACTAAAATCCAATCATTAGTTTTAATAAGATTTACTAAACTTGTGAAACATCTAAATTATTAAAATTAAATAAGTCTGTTATGAGAAAGAGATTTCATTCAATTATATATCAGCAAAGAATAAAATAATTCAGATATCTGAGAAAAATACTTATTAAAAGGGCAGTATAACTATGGTTTACGAGGACTCAGAGTTAACATGATCAGGTTGTGACAGTCCAGTAAAAAAAATTATCCCCCTCCCCCATTTGTTCATCATACCATGCAGGTGTGAGCTCTAGAATTAATTATTCATTCTTTTCATCAATTTTCTCAGTATTGACTATTAAAATAGGCAAAATTCACCATATAGTATTGTCATTCAGTGCAAGACAGAGTAATCAATGGATGTCAGAAGGCTTGTGCATAAAATCCCCATCTAGTGCCTACTTATCCAATATTCCTCAGACTAGTTTCTGGCTTGTGGCCTTCATCAGTGAGTAGTCTCAGATCTGAGAGCACTGCACCTAGATCTTACGATCTAATGCAACCCTATGGCAGCCACCTTTTATCTCTACTTAACTACAAAACTATGAATCTTAAATTGAAAACACAATAATATTTCAATACAAGCTCATTAGCTTATATAGTCATAGAGGTCTGAATTCAGTTCAGTACCTATACATTTTGGTGTCTTTAATAACCATAGCCACCATTATCCTATTAGGCAGGATTGGTTTTAAGCCATTAAACATCACATGATCATTTCTTATGCTTGCTTATAACTGTTATTAAAACAGGCAAAACTCTCCATACAGTAATAGGATAGTGGTGGCTGTAGTTATTAAAGAATGAAAGACACCAAAATGTATAGGTACTGAACTGAGTTCAGACCTATATTACTATATAAGCTAATGAGCTTGGATTAAAAATAATATTGTGTTTTCAATTTAAGACTCATAGTTTTGTAGTTAAGTAAAGATAGATAGTTGCTGGAGGGTTGCATTAGATCCTAAGATCTAGAAGCAGTGCTCTCAGATTCAAGACTCCTCACTGATGAAGGCCGCAAGTCAGAAACTAGTCTGGGAATATTGGATGAGTAGGCACTAGATGGGGATTTTATGCACAAGCCTTCTGGCATCCATTGATTACTCTGACTTGCATTGAGTGGCAATATTGTATGGAGAGCTTTGCCTGTTTTAATTAACAGTTATAAGCAAGCATAAGAAATGGTGGTCATGTGATGTGTATTGACTATTCATAGAACTGGTTGTTCATTTCAATCTACTATTTTTCTGCTAATCATTATGGCCATTAAGTGTTAAAGCTATCAAAGCAATAAAAATGGCGAATCACAATAATCAAAATTCACTAACTCTTAGAGATTTATAGAAGACAAAACAAATACTACTAACAACATTGTTACAATTTTTTTGCTATAATTTTATTACAGCAACTTTTTTAATACATCGTCTTTACAGTTAATGGATGCCAATTTCTGTTTATTCAAATTTCTATATAATCCTGATGGTATATATTATGTTTTGTTGAGAGTCGTGTCAAAAATTCTACTAATGACTAATTGGAGTACTGATATTCGCTGTTTAGAAAAATGCTTGTGGTCCTATTTAATTACTAGCAATTCCCGGCGAATAAATAATGAATCATGTAGTTTTTAAAAGATCAAATAAATATTTATTAATTAAAAGACACAATATTAAACTAAACACTGTACTATTTCAAAAGAATTTAAGAAAGTTTGAGCGTATTTTTACTTATATAAAGATATCTTAATAGAGTACTACATATGCTGGCCACAGCTAAAGAATAAAAGCAAATAAAAGAAACATATATTTAGATATTAATAACCCCTTGAGTCAAATGTTGTTTTTACTGCTCATTATTGGCAGATGTTAATATTAAGTATGGAGTATACGCCACCGATTTAGTATTTTATTATTGCTTTATTTCAGGGCCTATAATCAGGTGAAACTTAGCCTATGCCACAAACTATTTTCAATTTTTAATAACACTATTCCACTTAAAATACTACTTTTTTTGACTAAAAATTGTATGTATTTTTTTAACAACAAAAAAATGAGATTATTTTAAGTTGCAAAATGATTGTTTAAAATAATTGTTAGTATGACGACACTCCAAAACATTGTAGAACAAGGAGTTTTAAATAACCAGATTTAAAGTAAGGTATTAAAAATACAGTATTTGTCATCTGAACAAGCATTTAAAATTTCTATGGAAACTTGCAATAGCTGATGGGGGTGTAATGAACGTCTTTGATCACGTGACTCATTGACGTCTAAAACACAGCTTCGAGGCTCGTCGGCTTGCGTAACCAAGTCTTTTCTCTGTAAGTCCGCCATTGTAGTAACATCATATGTAATAAGGTTGAGGTCTGACAGCTATTAGACAAAATGGTATGTACTATAGTTTTAAAATAAGGCATTTTTTGTATAATTTAAGTATTTTCTAAATGTTTTTTGTTATTTTAAGCAATCGATTGGAGTTATTTACATTAAAATTTGTTCGATTGATATGAACAACCGGTCTTAAAAAAAATTGTTCTGCGCCATCATCTGATAGTCTAAAGAGACTGTATATTTTATTTTTAAAATGGCTTTATTAATTTGCTTATTTTGTTTAGTTTGAAGTTGCTATTTATGTAAATGGATCTTGTTTAATTTGAAGATATTGGAGGAGAAAAAATCCGATGACGCCAACGTCATCAACTACGTTTGAGATGTCACTTCAAAAAAATTAGTTCTATAATATATATAATATTAATTATTTTTAAATATGCTGTTTTTAAGTTGATTTTTATTTTTATTGTATTGATTTAAATTCAATATTTTTGACAAAAAGTTATTTTACTATTTACGTAAATACTACAAACATTAATATTTTTTTTTTAATGTTAAAATATTTAAATCGTAGTCTAGGGAAATAACAAAAATTAGTAAATTTTTTAGTTTTTATTTCGCCGAGGGTGAAATTCTAATGGTGGACCCACTTTTATAAAATATGCTTCAAGTTAGTAAAAAGTCTGTCTTGAAACGTGATATTTCTAATGCTCGATTGAGTTGATTAGTTCTGTTAAAACTTGTCTGATTTAACTATCGCTAACCAAAAAATAAAAATCTTCGTTTTATAATCACATAATTATGGTTTGTGATATTTCTTTTTCCCCCCAATTTATCTAAATGGCGAAATGATTTTAAATAGGTTTTTGATTATATTAGCCAAAATTGTTCACAGAAAAAGAATTTACAGTTTTGACATCAAGCTTTTCCTTGCTCCATCTTTGCTTGATTATTTATGTTAGCCCAAAGTTAACTAGTCGATATAATGGTGTACCACGACCAAGCGATGGCATGTTTACAATTGTTTGTATTTTACAATTTTTCCTAGCCATTTAATTCTATTTTAAAAATTCCGTAAAACTTGACCACTGATTTGAGGTGGGAGGTAACTTACAGCTTCCGATTATTAGTGAAAGTATTGCCAAACTGTTTTATTTTAAGCTTAATATTCATTGGGATTGTTAGGGTTGATTTTTAAATTGTTTGTGCAGGCAAGTCGTCACCCTTACACTGTACATTAAAACCCCAAAATCAAAATGGCGGCATACATTCATCATTTTAAACGCTATTTATA
The DNA here is from genome assembly GCA_028023455.1 of Epiperipatus broadwayi. Lineage (NCBI taxonomy): Eukaryota > Metazoa > Onychophora > Udeonychophora > Euonychophora > Peripatidae > Epiperipatus > Epiperipatus broadwayi. The sequence goes on from JAQFVV010012593.1 coordinate 602,842, forward strand.
ATTTATCTTGTGATTTCAGTCATCATTCTGAAATAGTAATTAATTAGTGAAGTAAGTGTTCATTAAGAAAAATTAACTCGCATCAGTAGCTTTTTATTATTTAAAAGGCCTAATTTTTAACGTTTTATATGTAATTATTGGGAAGTTTGATATTCTTTTTTTAAAAAAAAAAAACATTTAAATATAAGAATTAAATATTTATTGTGTGTTTAAATTTTCTGTTAATGTATGTTTGGAAGTGTTAACTAATATTTATATTTTCAGAAACTTGTTCTAAAATAGTAAAAAAATCTTATGAAAGTCTGAATTATGAAATGAATGACCTATAAAAATAAATAACCTTATTTATTGTTTCTATTTTACATCATTTGCTCATGTCTAATTTTAAAGATTATTCAAAATGTACGGTGTATAACATTGATAGTAATTACGATTTTCAAAACTTTTGGCAATTTTTGACCTAATCTTAATCAATTGCCATTGAATGAGAAACATGGTTGTGTCATTGTTTTCTCTACTGATTTTAAATTTACCAGTAATTTATTGTTTCATATTTTAGACTCCCAATTTGACAAATTTTTCGACTTCAATTTGAAATTCTAGTACAGTTGATATTTAAAATTTGCCAGATATTTTAATAGCTTATTTCCAATCTTTTGTGTGCTCGAGATTAGAATTTAATTAAATTTCGTAAAGTGATATATATTTTAATTTAACAATTAAAAATTACAACATAGTTATTAAAATTTGTTTACAAAAGTAAAAACTTAAGCATCTGCTGTTAACAGCATTAAATAGAAACTTAAGACTTCTGGAAATCATCCAGCCACAATCTAAAAATAAAAAGATCCTTGTATAGATTACATTCTGCTTACTCCCATTTGCTAATTTAGCATATTACTGTATTGACTGTTATTAAACTTATGCCCTTTACATAAATTCCGATGATTTATCCAGCATCACTGAACTAAATTGTTTTTTCTATTTAGTCAACAAATTCCAAAGCAAATTAAAATGTTTGTTCATTTTGTTTTATATTATCTTACTCATATTAGAATTAATAATTTTCAACTGTTTTTGATTTGGAGAATGATGTCTATTTTCACTTATACTGCCAAACTTGTTTATTTCATTCATCTCATATGTGGTCTCTTTCTGCATTTTTTACAACCTCTTGGGGATGCCATTTAAAACTTCAACTACCTCTCTATTATTATACTAACAGTCCAGATCAATTTCATTCTCATTCTTTCACTAACGTGATACTTTTTATTCTCTCGCCTCTGTTTAGTTTAAGATTTCGTGCTACCATTGATATACATTTGTCAATGCTTTGAGTGATCTGAAATTTGTGTTCTATTACACATCCAAGTTTTAGATCTATGAGTAAAATTATAGCAGGATATGTTGTATCTTTCTAATATTTGCCAATATTCTTTTTTTAGTACTGAAAATTATAATTTATTATGGCCATAATTTTGTGTCTATTGCTTAATAGCAAATTTTGTTTAAACACTTTTCTCAGAAGCTTTAATGAAAAAGATGGGGGATTGCTTAGTGCATTTTTATAAGACCTTAATATATCATTTAAGCCAATGTATAAAGTATACTGTGTATGCTAGAGATATTGCCATAGTCAACATCGGTTTCAAACCATGTAGGGAGGGATTGTATTTTATTATATTTTGGAATGAGTGGAATTTATACAGTAAAATCCTTTGTTGTTTTTTTTTTGTCTCCTGTTATCAGTTTACATATATATATAGTTAGCAGATATTCAAAAAATTAAATGATTTCTACATTCAGATAGAAATGAAATAGAATAATTTCTAGTTACATGTGAACACCTGTAGTCCTAGGACAGTTTTATAATCCAAAATTACAGCATTATGATTTTCCAATTACCAGGATTCTATAGTTACTAGGATTAAATTTTATCAGCAAAATACTTCAAAATAGAATCGGTAATGAGGATATTTTGAAAGGAGTGGAGGCCATTTCTAACAATAAAACAAAAGACTAATCAAATATGATAGAATATGAATAAGAATTTAACTACTCTTATTAGCTAATTATGAAAATAAGATGCAAGTCATATATATATAATAGCCAAACTATGAATTGTCAATTCTTTTAAGCAATTCCCCAATTGAAATAAAAAAACAAGTTGTGAATATTTAAACTTCCTCAATTATTAAGTTGTGAATATTTAAACTTCCTCAATTATTGTCAGCTCACTTACATAGCTGGCAGATTTATTCAAAAATCTATGTAAAAATTTGCTAGTTTTGTTAAAGAGAATAAACTGATATATCAGTGCTTTATACTATAATATTAATTACATAATTGAATATAATGTACAATATTGAAAAAAGTTAATTATATACTGTACCACTGTTTGTAGGAACAGTTTCCACACTACACTTCTAAATATTCAATTAAATACAGTATTGAGAAAAATTACTGCTACACTTAGGTCTCTTCCTTTGCAGTAGCTTCCTATTGTTACATGTATTTGTCCACCAGCTGTGCAGATCAGATGTGTCAATATCTCATGATTTAGTTTCACCATCTAATTTTCATTTCAAATCATATTTCTTTTGGATGTTAAATGAAGAATCTACAATAGAATTACATTGTAAAAAATGAAATTCTTTTTTCCAGACCTAGAAATAATGCTGCTGGATTTTATTTTTCTAGACACAATTTGTGTCTCTTCAACAAATTTGATAAAATTCACAATCTTTGCACTTATCTGTTTTATTGTAAATTTGGGTAATTATATAGTTAATGTCTGTTAAATCTATGGCAGAGTTAATAAAGCCACTGGTTATTCTGTCTTGTGGTTGGAATCTCTACAAGTTTCTTTATGAGTTTGTATTAATAATTAAGTTGCCAGATCTATACAATAATGTTCTATATTGCAACAATTTAGAACACAAGGAAAAATGAATAATTCATTATTATTAATAAAATATTCATTTTTGTATTGGTTGTATAAGTATCATTTGATATAATGATAGCTCATCCATCCACTAAACCTTTGAAGTGATTTGAATGCATTGGAAAAAAATTAGAAGTTTCATCAGGATTAGGTATTTTCTCCTCAGATAACTAGTCTATATTCAACTTAATTATCCATTCAATATTGTATAGCAAATCATATCTAACTTGTTAACTACAGATTAAAACAATAGGAAAACACTCAAAATCTTCACCAACTTGACTTGATAAACCAGATAGTGCTTTCACCTTTGTTCCTCTTTTGGTTTATTGATGAAGATATTGCAAATACTTCTACTATTCTATGTGCTTTATACTTCACTGTTTAGGGTTTTTTTTTATTTTTTTAAAGTACAGCTGTAGATGTAAAATATAAATATGTACAATATATTATTTATCATGTTTATAATCATATTCACAATTGTGTGATCAAAACTGATTCCAGTCTGTTAGTATGCTTCCTAACTTGGAGCTAAAATTCAAATTCATGCTATATGAGGATTATAAAACATGTTAAAAATAGATAGATTGTCTGAATCTCGTAGAGACATGAGCTTTAGGTAGTATTTTTTTTTAAAAAGATAAATGTAAAATTATTTAACTTTTATAAGAATTATAACATTTATTATTTAAGAAATTGTTGAATTTTTTGTTTAAATTCTTTATTTCAAGTCGTGGAGTATTAGACAGTGCAGAATTGGTGATACCCAATCTAATGTATCAGAATAATTATCTGGTTTTTTGGATGCATATGAAAAAGGACAAAAAAAAAAAAAAGAATAATGGAAGACATCAGTGTATTGTATTATTTTTTAATATAATCTGTGATGTGTATTTACTTGAATTCCTTTCATTTTGAATGTAAATATTTGTTGTATCTGTTCAATCATATTCCCATTTGTAATTACAATATATAAATTTAAAATGCCAGCTGATTTACTAATTATATTTTATTATTATGAAAGGTATGATTTGTGGGAATGAGCTGCTAAGATTTATGTAATGAAAACATAGGGAAACATTAACATAAATGAACTAAAATATTATAAAGTGATTTCTTGATTTATACATGAATAGGTTTTAATGCAATTTGTTGATTTTAAATTTATATTTAATGTAAGCAATAATTTGTTTTTTTTTTTTACCAGGTTGTTACTGCTCAACATTCTAGGTAAATTTTTATTGGTTTACATTTGAGCTTGAATTGAGCACATAACTTTCATTTCAACATATGCAAAACTTGAAAAATAAAATAAATTTTTGGTTTAAAATTTAATAACCAATATGGTAAATTATTAAGATAATATTAATATAGCAAGAACTGAGTTGCAGGTTGTCAGATTGCTGCACACTTTACCTATGGAAAAAGGATTTGTATATAAGAATATTTTAATATTGTTTCAACATTATTGTGATGTAACTATTTGGCTAATTAAATTTAACAATCTTGTTGAAATTATGTCTGTAAAGTTTAGTCATACATTTCTGCTTTGGATGGATGAGCCCTAACATTTTAAATATTTTTTAAAAATAAATTTAAAAAAATCATATGGCCCCCTTAGTTCACAAACATTGCAAAAACAGATGACAACTTGTTGTTGGCAGACCTTGATTGACATTCAGGCATATGGAATTTTTTTTTGTGATATGAATTTATATATTTAAATTTTAATAATTTGTTTTATACAAAAGTCATTTGATGCAGTTTTTTTTTTTTGTTTTGTTTCAGGTGAACTTTACTGTTGATGAAATTCGTGGGCTCATGGACAAGAAGCGGAATATCCGTAACATGTCTGTGATTGCGCACGTTGATCATGGAAAATCGACACTGACTGATTCATTAGTCAGTAAGGCAGGTATTATTGCTAGTGCTAAGGCTGGAGAAACTAGATTCACGGATACACGCAAAGATGAACAAGAACGTTGTATTACTATTAAGTCAACAGCTATTTCTATGTATTTTGAAGTAAATGAAAAAGATCTTGTATTTATTAAATCTCAAACTCAAAAAGAAATTGATAATAAAGGTTTCTTGATTAATCTCATTGATTCACCTGGTCACGTAGATTTTTCTTCAGAAGTGACTGCAGCTCTTCGAGTTACTGATGGAGCTCTTGTTGTTGTAGATTGTGTTAGTGGTAAGTTCTGTTTTTCGTTTTTGTATTTTTTTTTTATGTACAGTAAAAATTAATCACTGATAAATTTTGTTGTGATTGAATGGTTTTTTTACCATTAAGGAAAGGCAAAACTATATTTTAATATAATTAATATATATTGTTATTCATTAAGGTTTTTTTTTTTTTTCAATGATGTTAATACTTTCGTTCTCCTGATTTTTGTTGATGAAAATAGTACTGAGATATTTATTTTTAATGTGATTATTTTTTATAATAAATACTGTGGTAACTAATTTTTCATTTTTTGTTAAACTTAGGTGTTTGTGTTCAAACAGAAACTGTACTACGACAGGCTATCGCTGAAAGAATTGTTCCTGTTTTATTTATGAATAAAATGGATCGGGCTCTTTTAGAATTACAGTTAGATCAAGAAGATTTATTTCAAACATTTCAACGAATTGTAGAAAATATTAATGTTATTATTGCAACATACAGTGATGAAAGTGGACCTATGGGTGATATTAAAGTTGATCCTTCTAAAGGCAATGTTGGTCTTGGATCTGGATTACATGGATGGGCGTTTACACTTAAACAATTTGCAGAAATTTATTCTGAAAAATTTAAAATTGATGTAGATAAATTAATGAAGCGATTATGGGGTGAAAATTTTTACAATCCTAAAGCTAGAAAATGGTCAAAGAAATGTGAAGGTGAAGATTATAAAAGAGCATTCTGTATGTTTGTTTTAGACCCTATTTATAAAATTTTTGATGCTATTATGAATTATAAAAAAGAAGAAACTGCAAAACTTTTAGAAAAACTTAATATTGTATTGAAAGGTGAAGATAAGGATAAAGATGGTAAAGCTCTTCTCAAAATTGTATTGAGAACATGGCTACCAGCTGGAGAAGCTTTGCTTCAAATGATAGCTCTTCATCTTCCATCACCAGTCACTGCCCAGAGATATAGAACTGAATTATTATATGAAGGGCCACAAGATGATGAAGTAGCAATTTCTATGAAAGAATGCAACCCACTGGGACCATTAATTATGTATATTTCTAAAATGGTTCCAACTTCAGATAAAGGTAGATTTTATGCTTTTGGTCGTGTCTTTTCTGGCATTGTGTCAACTGGCCAGAAAGTAAGAATTATGGGTCCCAATTATGTGCCTGGAAAGAAAGAAGATTTATATGAAAAAGCTATTCAAAGAACCATACTTATGATGGGCCGATATGTAGAAGCAATAGAAGATGTTCCTTGTGGTAATATTTGTGGTTTGGTAGGTGTTGATCAATTTATTGTTAAAACTGGCACTATTACCACGTTTAAAGATGCCCACAATCTTAGAGTAATGAAATTTTCAGTGAGTCCTGTAGTTCGTGTTGCTGTTGAAGCTAAAAATCCTTCTGACTTGCCTAAGCTAGTAGAAGGATTAAAACGTTTATCAAAATCTGATCCTATGGTACAGTGCATTATTGAAGAATCCGGTGAGCATATTATTGCTGGAGCAGGAGAACTGCATTTGGAAATTTGTTTAAAAGATCTGGAAGAAGATCATGCTGGCATTCCCATCAAAGTTAGTGATCCAGTAGTATCTTACAGAGAGACTGTAAGTGATGAATCTGATACCATGTGTTTATCAAAATCTCCCAATAAACATAATAGATTATTTATGAAAGCAGTTCCGATGCCAGATGGTTTACCAGAAGATATAGATAAAGGTGAAGTGTCACCCAAGGGAGAATTTAAAGCTAGAGCTAGATATTTAGGAGAAAAATATGATTATGATGTCTCAGAAGCTAGAAAAATCTGGTGTTTTGGTCCAGAAGGTAGTGGACCTAATATCCTTGTGGATTGTACAAAGGGTGTTCAATATCTTAATGAAATTAAGGATAGTGTTGTTGCTGGCTTTCAATGGGCAACAAAAGAAGGAGTCTTGTGTGAAGAAAATATGAGAGCTGTACGTTTCAACATTCATGATGTTACACTTCATGCTGATGCTATTCATCGTGGAGGCGGTCAAATTATTCCTACGGCTAGAAGATGCCTATATGCTTGCATTCTAACAGCAAAACCAAGACTTATGGAGCCCATCTATCTAGTAGAAATTCAGGTAATTAAAACTAATATTGGTTAACATTTGTTTACTTTTTAACCTAAAATATTAGTATATTGTCTTCCTTTTGCTTACCAATTTTATAATTCTGTCATCCCAAATGTAGTTATGATTCATTGGGTTTGTGAATATATTTTGTTGATGAATGATATTCAGTCAAGATTTCTATTTTGCAAAGAAAAATATTTGAAATAGTAATCGGTGAAATGAGAATGCAAATATCAGATTATGTACATTGCAATATAATTTTTTCTCATTTTAATCATTTTATATTTTAATTTAAAAAATGTACAAATAAATCATTTTTTGGTGAATCTTATAATTTTACTATATTGTAACTTAATTTTCATTAGTTTTTATTATTCTAGCTGAGCATTTACTAAATAGATATGAAAGTTTTTGGAGGAAGTGAATTTCTTTCATAAGCTCATCCAGTGTGAATCTTAGTTTTACCATGCATTCTAATTACTGTGTTACTTTGTGATTAAATATTTTTAGTGTAACAATATTCTAACTAGATTATATTTTCATATTTCAAAATTGTAATTATTACAAACATGCCTTTTCATAATTTAAATATCCAATCTAAAAATTCTTGTGGTTCTTTTGTATAACTTGCATAATACTTTGAAATGTCTGTTAAACTGTTCTTTATTTTTAAATCCACCTTATTATAATAATGTATCTTATAAATTCAACACAAATTTAATATTATTAACAATAATATTTGGATTTATAAATAAAATTGAAATAACCCAAATATTTATTTTGGATATTTGTATTATTGAATTAAATTTTAATTTTTTTTTCTCCCCATAAGTGTCCTGAAGTTGCGGTGGGTGGAATTTACGGTGTCCTTAATAGAAAACGTGGTCATGTATTTGAAGAAAGTCAAATTGCTGGAACACCGATGTTTGTTGTTAAAGCATATTTACCTGTCAATGAATCATTTGGTGAGTTGTAAAATTTAATTCATTATTATTTATAGATATTGCTGTTAGATTGTTAATAATAATATATATATTTAAATAAATGTGAGTAGATAATATTAGATTATATAATGTTTGTATACAATTTAAAATCTCAACAATTTTATTAGCATAAAATAAAAACAAAAGGTACCCAAAAATTGTTTATCAAGATTGGAAATTTTACAAATACAAACAAAAAAAATGTATATCATCAACTATTACCAATCCTCTGCAGGATGGTCTCTCCAAGTTTAATCCATCTTCTCCGATCATTAGCTTCTCTTCTCCACATCACCCCTGCGTACTTTCGTATTTCATCCATCCATCTCATATATGGTCTTTTTCTGGGTCATTTACAATCTCTTGGAATCCCGTTTAAGATTTCAATTGTCCATCTATTATCATCTCTTCTAGCAATATGTCCAGCCCAACTCCACTTCAATCTTTTAATTTTTTCAATGAGGTTAGTAACACCTGTTTGTTCTCTTACCCATACATTGTGTTTTCGATCTCTTCTTGTTACTCCCAACATACATCTCTCCATACTTCTTTGGGCGGTCTTGAGTCTGTGTTGCTCTTCTATTAAGTGTCCAAGTCTCAGATCCATAAGTAAGAACTGCTAAAACACATTTATTAAAAACCTTCCTTTTCAAAGACATAGGCATATTTCCTTTTAGTATCAAGTTACTTCTACCAAAAGCACTCCAACCAAGTTTAATTCTATGATTAACTTCATCCATTATGTTTCCATCTGTATTAATAATCTGACCAAGGTATTTGTAACTGTTAACTTCTAATTCATCATAATCAATCTTTATTTTCATATTTTGAGCAAATCGATTAAACATTACTTTAGTCTTTTTAACATTTATCATCAGTCTTACTTTCATCTGATAACTCCTGCAGCTCTGAAGCATTATTTGCAAAAACAACTATATCATAATCTCCATTTACTTTTACTCCTTTAGTTTCCCATTTCAATCCACAAAATACTTCTTGCAACCTTGCTGTCAAATGTTTTAGAGATATGGAGTCACCTTGTCTTGCACCTTTCTCAATGTTGACTTTCCCAGCATCATTATGTAATCTAATTGTTGCTGTTGCATTTTTATAAATATTTTTTAAAAGATGACAATATCCTGGATCTATACTTTGATGATCCAATGCTTTAATCACTGAAGAAATGTTTATAGAATCAAATGCCTTTTCATAATCTACAAATCCAAAACATAATGGCAACTCATATTCATTTGTCCTTTCTATAACTTCTTTCAATACCTAGATATGATCTACTGTACTAAAACCACTTAAATCCAGCTTGCTCCCTGGGTTGGTGGAAATCCAATGTTATCTTGGTAAAAATTTTGCATAAAACTGATAAAAGGCTGATAGGCCTGTAATTTCTAATATCTTCTTTTATCACCTTTTTTAAATATTAATATTATTACTGCATTCCTCCAATCATCTGGTACATCTTTATCATTTAGACATTTGGTATAAAAAATTCTATTTTTTACCTGCTTCTTTTAATTGTATGTTTCACTTTTTCATTTAAAATTCAGGGCAATTCAGATGTAATAGAAATAGTAGGTACTTGTTCTTTATTACTATATAATTCTTGATAAAAGTCTTCTACCCATTTCATAATGTCATCTCTTTTTTTAGTAATAATTCTATCTTTTTTTTCTTATTGCAGATATAAATTTCCTACCAATACCAAAATGTTGTTTTACATTTTTGAGACTTATTTTTTTCTACAGCTTTTCTTACTAGTTCACAGTTCATACTTTCTTATATCATTTTCAACTCTTTTCCGTACCATTTTACAAAATTCAAGATATTCATTTCTTTTTTTCTTAATAAATTCTCTAGTCTCAGTAGAAATTTTATCAGTCAATTGCTGCTTTTTTCTACCAGCTATCTTTGTTGCAGTTTTTAAAAGTGTATCATTTATTTTCATATTAATTTCATTCAAATCTGAATCATGTTCAAAATCTACTAATACTTGAAACCGATTTGTAAGTTCAATTTAAATTCATTAGAATGTTTCTGAAGACTAAAAATATCAACTATAAAAATTGTTTTTTTTAATAATTTTTGTCTCACTAGTTTTGCATTAACACTTATAATCGATGATCACTTCATGTGTTAAATTTATTAAGAACATTACAATCTTGAAATATGTATTTTTTGTTAGTCAAAATATAATCCAATTCTGCTGTACCTTCATTTGGATGCTTCCATGTCCATTTCCTTTTAACATTTTTTTCAAAAAAAGAATTCATAATATAAAGTTTTTCTTTTTCAGCAAGCTCCGCTAGTCTATGTCCTCTCTCATTTCTATTACCATAACCAAAATTCCCTATAGCACTTTCATCTTTCATTTGTTTACCAATTCTAGCAATAAAGTTCCCCATAACAATTTTAAAATGGTGTTTACTCTGATCAAAAGCCTTTTGTACATCCATATAAAAATCTTCTACTTCATCACTATGAGAACTTGTTGGGGCATAAACCTGAATTATCTGCATTTGGTATCTGCTATTAAGTTGTATAACTAATCTTGCCATTCTGTCTGATACACCATCAATCTCCACAATGTTGTTCTTCCACTTTTTGTTTATAATGAATTCTACTCCACTTGTATTTCCAATATTTGTGCCTTTATAATAGAGTACATGTCCCCTTCTTAAATCGTCTCTTCACCTTTTCTTCTAACTTCACAAAGTCCAATAATGTCCCATTTAATAGAAGATAGTTCTTCTAATTCTTGCAATCTTCCTTTACTTGAAAGTGATCTGCAGTTGTAAGTACCTAAATAAAAAGTTGTCATCAACTGGCAGCCTCGGTCCGCAATCAGGAGATTCTTAGCACCCTCTGCCTTCGGCCACCAACCGCTGCCTTAGTTGGTGACTTTACAGCCTCCTGGGAATAAGGGCCATGATTTATTTTTGTCTGTCATAATTGTATATATGTATTAGAAAAATATTTATCATTTACACAAACATTCATTATGCCTTATCAGACAACTGAAAAGAAAGACCATGGTGTTTCTTGATCTTAAACTCAGAGGTAAAAAGCCAATAAACTCACCACGCTGGCTAATGCGTGTTGGTGAGCAGCCCATCCATGTTCGTATACTATATGAATAATCACATAGTAATAACAGGTGCAAGGACAAGAACGTATGGAGTGGACATTAGGAATTTGTCCTGCTCAGTTCCTTTAAAGCCTCCAAGAGGAATCAAAATGTATGTATATATATATGATTAAAAATTAATAACATTAATACTTGATATAACAAATATTGGAACTTTGGGAATAATTAACTTGAGCCTGAAGTAATAATCTCTCATCATTTTGCAATTATGATAAATTAATAGTTCAATTAATTAAATGTCAGACAAGTTTCATGTTGCTTAGCTTTAAGATATTGTGTCGTGTAAATTAGATAGTGATTTTGTCATATAAATTTTTCTTTTAAGAAATTGAAGCAATTTGTAACTTTTATACTAATACATGTCATATTTACGTGCGCATTTAGTTGTTGCAACTTCACCAATTGCATTACATATTCCATAAAGCAAATGTAGCTTAAAATACAAAATTAAAAAGATAAGATAAATATAAAATAAAATAAACATATTAAATTTTAAATTGTTCTACATAAAATAGTAATTAAATGACTTGGTTATGTTTTTAATAACTTGTAAAAACCAGAACATCTCATTTAATTTTTAATGCAAAGTAATATAGTGAAGTTGTCCATTTAGGAAGGTCTTTCGAATTTTTAACAATGACATTGATATAATTGCAAGAACCAATGTGTAAATTCTGTTTAATATTAATTCCGTACTGGCATAATCAAACGTACGAGTTACCCCATTAGAAGTATTTTTTTTTGTTTAAGGAGTAAGAAACAGGACATAGAATGGGAATGACTCAAAATCTAGCATGAATGAGCTGATCAGAAAAATTAAAGATAACTCTTACTATTTGGAAATTAATTCCTTTTATTGGCCAAAGGAATTGAATAAAGTGTATATTGTGAGATGAAAATGGGGCTATTGAGAAAATACATGTTTTTTCTTTTTAAATAAGAAAAATTAAAAACTGCAGTAAATGAATAAATATAAAGTAAAATTTCATATAACTGATTTCATGCAGCTTTTTCCCACTATGATTCTAGCATTGCCAAGTTATACTATGGAACACATCTAGAACATAGTTTCCAATTTAATACACCGAATTCAAATTATTGGCTTCACTTTTTAATGCTCTGATCTCCAGATATTACTGCATTTATTTGTCTTATTAATCAGGCAATTAGTTTTTATATATTTGAAACATTAAATTCTATTACTCAGTCATTTATTGTAATAATATAATTTAATAAATTAGAATATTTGAATGCACCAAACTTAATATATTTTCTTTCATGCATCTCTTATAAAGAAATGTAGTTTAAATTAATTGAAATATTCAGACGGATTTAGTTGCAGATACAATTTTTACAATAATTTCAATGTATTTAACAATATTAAAATAGTCATTACAAAATTAAAAATATCACATTTTTTAATAAATTGCAAAATGTAATGGATAAATGGTTCAGTAAAACTTTTAGTACAAGTTTATTATATTCCTTGTAAAAACAATTTGTTGTCTGATAGTTGTGCCATTAATTTTCAAGAAATGTATATTTGCTGTATCACTTTTTTACATGCACCTCTTGTTTTAAAAAGTTATTGCAGATATATTTTTTCCCTAGCAAAATAAATAAAATTTTCTATAATATATTGTTTATTTAAAAATATATTATATGTAAATGTACATTTTCTTGTATCGACTGCTAGTGATTTGTCATTTTATTTTTATGGCAGCATTTGAACCTTTTTTTTTTTTTTTTCTTAGCTATTGAATATTATTTTATGATTTGTTTTAACTAGTTTAAGGGACTTAGGTGCCATATTGAATTTTTAAAAAACTGACTTGAGACACAATTTTCACAATAACTTCAGTTTTAATAATGTTAGGGCAAAAAGCTTTACATTGGTAGAAACTAGAAAAAATAAAGAAAATAATAAGGCTATGACAAATAATGATTACCATTAAAAAATGAGGAAAGAAGAAATTTCAACATCCGAAATAATTATTACTTTATTGTTTGTTCATAATTTCTAATTTATCATTAAGTTTAAATTACATTTTCATTGATGATTTCTTTGTATTCCTCACAAAATTCTCATTCAAACCATATATAATACTTCTTACCTGAGATAATCCATAGCTTCAGAATCTCCAAAAACTAGTCACATAAGACTATTTCATTTTTATTTTGTACCCCAAAAGTTAACAAATCTCATGGTGTCTATAAGAAAAAGATTCATTCTAATAACAGTTGCAAAACAAATCATTTCCAGAAGGTGAATATGCATTTGTCATCACAGCAATTGGCTTCTTGTCTATCTAAAACTAGAAATTGTAGGTTACTGTTTGTATCAATGATAAAGTGAGTTTCATCTCTTCATTTTATATTTTTGTGTACACCAATGATGTTTATATTCTTTATGCACACCAGTGATTCTATCTTATATTTATTGTCCCACAGAGATATAACTTATTTGCATATAGCTTATTTGCTAGCTATAGACTTGAAAATAATGTAATGCAAGATGTGGCAAAACTACTGAGTCCACAGCATGAGTACCAAGATAGGCAAGAATCAGAATTTGATTCTTTGCCTGCATTAAATTTTGTGATTGCTTTATCAACTGCAACAACCTGCTCTATAATTTTTATATGTAAAAATCATTACTTGTTACACAGACACGCAAGTACAAACACACTAATAAATTATTAATCCTTTTGAGAATCACATATAAAATAAGGTTGCCTCAAACTTGGATCAGAATCCAAAAATTACATTATACATAAACCACTTGTTATATTCGAATACAATTTTATATACTGTATAATGAGCATAAATGATTTAATATATAATTTATATACTATACAGACACACCAATACAAATGTAAACACATTAATAATTTATACCATTATCAAATAAAGAAAAATTAAAATTGAATACATACAACCTGATATTCGGATTATGTTTTTACCAAGATGAAGGCCTTGAAATGCGAATCATCTGTGCATTTTTAATCCTAACAAGTGTCCAATAAAGAAATTCTACCTTTGTCTTTTTTATGCAATCTAGTAAACTGAGCAGAAGAGAATTAAATGAATCTAATAAAAATTTCAAATTTTATATGATTTCAACTTGTGATACACCATTTTAAAGAGGAATTCTCAAACAGCAACGAATGCTGGGATTTCTGTTGATATCATGCTTATAGTTTTGACGCAATTTTAAAAAGAAAATAAAATTTCAACATTGCTAATGGCTATCATGCTGCAACCGTTCAAGCCATTAACACCTTTGTAATTTGTATATGCACGTTTGTAGGCTCACTGCCAAATGTATTTGGGAATTTGCAGATTACTAAATTTGCATTTTCTTGTTATATGAGTATGTAATTTTTTTAAATGTTATAATATATACATTTTATACTTCAGTAATTACTAAAAATAATTTTTTAAAAGTTTAATGCAATAAATACTTTATAATGCTAATTTTTCAAAATATATATTTAAAAAAATGTAAAAATATTTGTCTCTTTGAATTTTTTTTTTTTTTAAAAGCTAGAATATTAAAAACAAACCTCGTTTCAAATTTTCATATGAAGCCGTTATTTTAATGATTTCAAGTTAGAATGATGCTTTCACATTTGACGGCAACTCCACTTGTCAAATTTTTGAATGCAGCCTAGCGAGTACGTTCTCCCCATGCAATTGAATCTTTTTGATATATATTGTACAACAAATTATATTTTATAACATAGATACTTAAGCATTTAAAAATTGCAATTGAAAGTAAATTATTTTTAATATTTTAAAATTATGAAAATAAATATTTGAATGTAGCTCTTACAGATAACAAAGAAGCACATGGTTATTGTCTGGACATTACTTATTGAAAAAGTTGGAACAATGAAGTATTAGAATTTTTTGTTATTAAAAAAAAATATATTCTTAATTATCAAAGAGAAAAAAAATTCTAAAAATTAATATATGTACTGCTATTAAAATATTCTTTCAGAGTACTTTGTAATAGCAGTCTTATTAAAAATAAAATGCTTTCAAAGATAGTTCCCTACTAGTGATGTAGTTTTTGGTTTAATAATGTCTTTTACAAAAATATTACATCTTAATCATGAACAATTATTGAAAATCACAAGCTTGTTTTATTTAGTCCCAGGGTAAAACAATCTAAAATATCAGCCAATTGCAAATCTAGTTTCTAAGCCACCTCCTTCATAACTTGGTCGTAATAATAGAAAGCTGCTGCCAATCACACAAAGGTCTGTAGGTTCATATAATGCTGACACCTTGTTTTTTTTTTTTTTTAATTAATACATTAAAGTGGAAGCTTCCATCAAACACCATTTTATATATATGCTTTAAAATAGCATAGAAAAGCAGTGATTGTATTGCCATCATACCACACAAATATGAAAGATAGATTGAATGGGAACATTATAAGTATTTGTTTTTGTAAAAATGTAATAGAAACTAATTTTCTAACAAAAATAAAATAAATGTTGCTTGCAATAATTTGTTCATAAATGTTTATTATAAATAAATAACTTATAAATTATAATTTGAAGATGCAAATGTATAAATATTGTTTGGTTTTATTTAGTGGTATGCAGTGAAGCTGTGATATGTGCTGTATCAATATGCAATATTTCTATTCTCTGTCTTACCCAATGTAAATAAACAAAATTAAGTAAAGTTTCACAATACACCTGGGTCTCGTTTTACGCGATAGATAGGTTCCTCAAAAAACGCGCAAACGAAATCGCGCAAAAATAGACGTAACTTCCCTTGAAAAAGGGGGGATACGGACTGTGATTTTGCAAAACTCTCGTAAAAGCAAAGCACCAACGTAAAATTTACTTTAAAATTCATGCAAAAAAAAAAAATAAGGAAATAAAATATGACTAATAAAAAATTTCAAATTTGATAAAAATTGATACAAGACAAACTTTTTTTAACTATAATATTTAATTTTATTCAAAAATAATATATTTTTATGCAAAATTTACAGTACAGTAATTTACATTTTTTAATACACATTTTAATTATCGCTATTTGCAGATAAACAGTTTCATTTGCAAACTGGTAAAAAATAAAGATTCTTCACAAGAGGAAATACAACTAGTGCCAAGTTCACTCTCATATTGTGCTAATGGTTTTCTGTTGACAACGTAATTAATAATTAATCTTTGAGACGATTTTATTAATTGTTTATGAGCTTAGACTTATGATAATAAAAAGACATTTATTCACCACTGCTGGGAAAAATTTAATTAAAACTAATGACTAAAAATTAAATTCTTATTTTTGTCTTTAATTTTTTAATTTTTAATTCCGTTTAAAAATCAAATTTCGTTTTACATCACATTAATTTCAAGTCGCCGTAAGTAATTTTTAAATTGTTAATTACAATTAAAAATCAGATTTTAATTTTTAATTGTCAAATTTAATTGTGTCCACTGCTATTACTCATCTTTTAAAAATAAACTTGTGGACACTAAATGATTAATAATTGATTACGTTCTTTTTTAAAAAGCAAAAACAGAATGTGATTTAAAATGCAAAATTAACACGCACAATGTTTGAACAAATTTACATTACAATCTTGTAAAATTTAATGTGTGTATACATAAAATTTGGAAATCATGATTTTAATTTCATTATTGCATAAAATCTTACTATTATAAAGCACTGAAAATATTGAAATTACTAAGATGAAAGTCGAATTCCAATAATGTGCTATTACTTTCAATATAACGTGCGTGCGCGAAATTTATTATTTAAAGTAATAGCGCATTATCGGAGTTCAACTTCTGGTGAAACACGAATCGTGTTAAATAAGTCTGCGTAAAAAGAGACAGAGGTGTACTGTAAAGCAAACAATGCTGTGTGCAATCACCTTTATTACTATTATTATTTAAAAAATGTGATTGTGTTTATTAAATAAGACTAAATGTATCAAGTGCCTATGAAGTTTGATTTTTGCACAAAGATAAATTTCAAATGATTAAAATTGAGATGAACAATTTTTTCCATTTTAATGCTCATATATATATTAAATTAGTTCATTAAATACAATAGTACCATGAAACATTTTATAGTGATCTAGATTAGCAGAGTCCAACCTCTGGGCCACATTGGAAGAATTGTCTGTAGTTGTATATTAAATACAAACATTACCAAAATATAAATGAAAAAAGATGCATCATACTTTCTATGATGTCGGCCAACATAGATAAGCAAAAAAAATTTCACGTAAAATCATTCAGCAGATCCAAAATTTGTAATCATTGATATAAAAAATGTACATATAACCTGGGATACATATAAGATAATGCTGTGGTGTGTAGAATTGATAATCATATAAGGATGCTTCACTCATTTGTAATTTCAAAATCTTAACATTGTAATGGTAAACTAAAATATTGATAATTGCCTCACCAAGTCATCATGAGCACATGTAATATCTGATAATGTCAATTATATTGTCTGATTTGAAAGATAATACACTAAAAACCACACACCATTATAAAAGAAACAGTTTTACAAATAATGAGAGCTTTACATATATTTTCATCACATTACAACACAATTCCAAAAAATTATCAAATATTTTAGTTTATGATATTGGGTTTCATTGCATGCGGGGGGGGGGGGATACCTGTGATTTAGTACCAATTATAGATGTAACCCCCCCCCTTTCAGTTGTCTGAATAAAGGTTCATTGAACAGCAAACTGCAATCTTAATTTATCATTGTAATCATATTCAACCTTTATCGATCTACTGCAGAATGATCTCTCTAATTTTAATGTAGATTCTCAGATCTCGAGTCTCCTTTAACATCACCCCAGCATTTATTATTTCATCCATCCATCTCTCGTGTGGTCTTTTTCTAGGCTTTATAATCTCTTGGCATCCAGTTTAAGATTATTTCAACTCTTTCTCTGCTCTCGTCTCTAAAATGTCCTGCCCAGCTCTTCAATGATGACAGTAACATTTGTTTGTTCTCTCGCCATTCTATTTTATTTTTGATCTTTTATTATTCCTAATATATCCATATTTAATTGAGTGGTTTGCACATGCTCATTTCCTGTAATATTTTTATCCAAAGCATTTCCATTTCAAGTTTAATTCTATGATTAATTTCATCCATTATGTTTCCATCTGTATTAATAATCTGACCAAGATATGATTCAGATTTCTTTTCAGAAAATGTTTTTTTCTAGCATTGTTTTGAGGCAAGAAGCACTGATTAAAAGTGTAAAATTAGACATACAAGTTAATAAACATCACATGATTACCATTTTTTATGTTTGCTTATAACTTATTAAAACAGGCAAAACTCACTATACGTATTGCCACTCACAGCAAGCTAGAGTAATCAATGGATGCCAGAAGGCTTGTGCATAAAATCACCATCTAGTGCCTACTCATCCAATATCCCCAGACTAGTTTTTGGCTTGTGGCACTAGATGGGGATTTTATGTACAAGCCTTTTGGCATCCATTGATTACTCTAGTTTGCTGTGAGTGGTAATACGTATAGTGAGTTTTGCCTGTTTTTATAACATACAGGTTAATGGACTAATGTGATTTTCACACAACCATAAAAAATTATCTTATTTTTTTCAAAGTAAAAGACATTAGTAGAAAAGATCTGAATTAGCAATGATCTGCATACCATAAGTGTAAAAATTTAACAATGTTTGGGATCATTAATTTTTATATTAACAGGCACATTGCTTTATGTTACTCCAGTGAAGCAGCAATATGGTAAAAATTTAGTGTTGAACTTTACACAAGGCCTTTATCCACTTAATGAATAATATTTCTCTAGTGTATTTTACTACACCACCTGCACAAGGCAGTTACTGGGTTCTAGCGGCTTGTAACACCTTGTGGGAGGAGTATAATGATAAACGTGAACAAAGAGAAAAAAAAAAAATGACCTCCAAGATTTTATGCTATACCAGCACTGATCAGTTTTTGGCCCTGATTGCAATCTCTTGCACATAGCAATATAAAAGAAAATCAAAGTGTGTTTAAAATATTTATTTCTTAGTGAGGTGTATTAGCATATACATAAATAACACTTGATTAGTATCTGGTGTGTTTATAAATTTATCAAGAGATAGTTGAATTGTACTCTTGGTTCCTGACAATAAAATTCATTTTATGTATATCACATTAATGCAATATATTTTCTAAAAAAAGTACACACCTATCAGATTTTCAATAATTAATTTATTAGTAAAAAAGTAAATTAACGATTAGTTGCTTATGACACTTTTGTCTTTCAATTATGACTAGGAAAAAACAACCTCTATCTTTTTCTAATTTTCTTTGAATTTTAAAAAGTATTTTTTACCTTACAACTTTTTATCAAGATTTACAGGAAAATGAAAAAAGGTAGCTGGAGGGGGTTTACCTTTTAACATTTATAAAGGGGGGGGGTAGCAATAATTGAGAGACAAGTGTCAATTTATTTATTTTTTAATAAATTAATTATTGGACAGGATTATATAATTTTTAAAAAAATTGATAGTAGGTATAATTTTTTAAAATATATAAATAATTATTGCATTAATGTGATATATATGTAATGAATTTTATTGTCCTAAAGTTAGATTTATTCAGAAAGTTATTGTACAAGAATTGCAATATAATTAATGATTCTAGAAATTATTGACATTTTGTTGGAGCAAGCCATGCATTCTGATGCTCCTCCCCCCCCCCTTGATAAAAAGTTCTGTAACATGCCATGTATTTTTCTGTTGCACTACTATTATGAAAGTAGAATATACGAAAGTCTAGGACCTCCTGTATGTAATACAAATGACTTTTAGTTTCCATTTCCGTTTATTCCCTAAAGCTTCCCATTTTAATCCACAAAATACTTATAGCAAAACTACTGTAAAAAGTTTTGGAAATATGGAGTGACCCTATATACAGTCTTCTCAATATTAAATTTTTTTTTAGTATTATTATGTAATCTAATCGTCGTTACATTTTGGTATTGCTCAGAATATAGCAATATCTTGATTCTATATTTGTTGATCCAATGCTTGTAGAATCAAAGTAAAAATTCAAAATATAATGGCAACTCAAATTTATTAGTCTTTTTTTTATAACTTTCTCAATATTTGGATGTGATCCATTGCGCTAAAACCACTTAAATCTCATTTGTTCCTTTGATTTGTTAAAATCCAAAGTTGGCTATAGATGAGGTATAATTAACTTGATAAAAATTTTTTTGCAATATTGATAAAACTGATAGGTTTGTAATATCCTTATTATCTTTTTTTAAATATTATTACACAGCATTCTTTCAATTATTTGGTACCTTTTCATCATGCTAATTTTTCTACTTTTACTTGTTTTATTTTTTTAAGATATCATTTATAATTTCATCATTATCTGGAGCTTTTCCCTTTATAGACTTAATTGCAAATCTCACTTCAATTAAAATCCTGGCAATTTAGTTTTACTGATTGTAGAGGATATTTTTTCTTGTTCTTCATTGATATATAATTCTTTATAGAACTTCTGATTGCAAATTTCCTGTCAATACCAAGATGTTGCTTTAAACTTTTGATACTTTTATCTTCTATAGCTTTCCTTGCTAATTCACAATTATATTTTTTTTATATCGTTATTCTTTTTTGTACTATTTTACATAATTCTAGATATTCAATCCTTGTTAATGAATTGTTTTTATATTTTTTCAAACATTGTCTTATCTCGTAGAAATTTTATTGGTCAGTCTGTGATTTGTATCATTTATCTGTTGCTATTTTCAATGATACATGTTATCTTCCTATTGATATTCAAATCTGAACTATCTTCAAAATTTGTTAATATTTTAAAACTTTTTGCAAGTTTAATTCAAATTCATTTGAAAAAGTTTCTAAAACTTAGGAAAATATCAACTGTGTACACTGTCTTAGTAAAGAATTCATAACAAAGTTATCAATATAACTAAATTTATTCACAGCACTTTCATTTACCAATTAGATCAACAAAGTCTCCCATGACAATTTTAAAATGTTTGATCTGATCAAGAGCTCTTTGTGCATTCAAATAAAAATTCTTTACTTACTCTTCACGAGAAATTTGGGCATAAGCCTGAATTACCTACATTTGATATTTTTTATTAAGTTGAATGACTATTCTTATTATTCTGTCTGATAGAACATCATGTTGTTCTTCCACTCTTCCAATTTCTGCTTATAATGAATCATACTCCATTTGTACTTACAATATTTGCCTTGTAATGTAGTACGTCTACTTTTTAAATCAAATTTTTACCTAAATCTTGATGATATAATTTTATTTTGTGTGTGATTGCTTAATGTATTTAGAAGCAAAAGAAAATGCATATTAATAAATATTACTTAGATTTTTCTATTTATTGTCTTTTTTTCTTTTATTAGGTTTTACAGCAGATTTACGCTCAAACACAGGTGGACAAGCATTCCCCCAGTGTGTTTTTGACCATTGGCAGATTTTACCTGGTGATCCCTTTGATGAAAAATCTAAACCTCGGGAAATTGTTGATGAAACTAGAAAACGCAAAGGGTTAAAACCTGGCATTCCTGATTTAGCTAACTATCTTGATAAATTGTAATTACTGTTAATGTATTTTTATTCTTTTGGTATGGCATCCGATTTAAATGAAAGGATGCAGAATATGGCGGACTTATTAAATTATCTTTTAAAAGGTAAACTTCAACTCTGCTTGCTGTGTTTCATCTCAGTATATGAATAAGAAAAATAAAAGTTATACATATTTTGGCTATGAACAGTTTTAGTGTGGTACTATAAATAATTTTCACTGTTTATGGTACTAAATCTATTACCAAAACCAAGAGCCCTTTTATTACACTATCTGTGTAAAAAAAATATTGTGATCAAAATAATAGTATACATGGATTTTGGTTAGAAGATTTGGTATGTTTAAATAATTTATACCATTTATGAATAACATCTAAGAGGGTAGATTTATTTCTTGCCATATATTTTTTATAAATAAAACTATTCAAAGGTGATTTAAATCCTTGTTTTATTTTATTTTTATGAAGTACACTAAAAGAATTGAAATTACTGTGTGGTTGCATTGAAATGGATTTTTAATTTGCAACTTTTTAAAAATTTAAATAGATGTTAAATTGAAATGTAAAACAGAAAAATGTGAAGTTTATCTAAGTATGTATTTTATTAGATTCAAACATTTAATATCAATTGAAAGCAAAAAAAACTCAAAACATTAAGGTTTATCAAATAGTTGCAATTTTGACTAAATTCCATAATAAAAAGTGAGAGTTTCGAATGTTTTTCATTTTAGTATGGTTAAAAAATAAAATTGGGCAATTAGAATTCTGTACGTGATTTCTATAAGGAGGAAATCAATTTTATATTAATATATGTAACACAAATGGGGGAAGAAGACATGTAAGTTGATCTTTCAATATAATGTGATATAATTATAAAATCTTAAGTTAACCTTTTCACTTCTCGGCAGCCATATTTGATTTTTGAAAACTGATTTAATACATATTTTTTATGATAACTTCACTTTGCATTATGCAAAAGTCAAGTGGTGTATGCTATTAGAAAAGTAATAAAACTAAAAAAGTATAGACATATATTCAAAGTAGTAAAAAAAAGAAATAAGATTTTTATACTTCTAAAATGTATTATTTTTATCTTCATAAGCAGCAAAATTTAACATAAATTTTAAAATATTTTTAATAATAGGCTCATTAAATAAATTTCTTAGAAAATTTCTGATAAAATAGAATATCACATAACTAAGATAGTCCATCCCAAAATATCAAAAAATAAAGACATTGATATTTTTCTAGCAATCCAATGCCTATTCCTTCCTTGTTAGGATCTGCATAATCAATGAAGAGAAAGTAATTGAGAATAGTTGGCTCCGATACAATCCATGCGAAGGTAAACAGAAAAAAAAAACAAGTTTAGATTTAATACAATATAGAATGTTAATATTAATACTGTTATTTATAGTCTGTCTTTTTATCTAATGAAAAAGATTTTATTGTTGGGTAGAATCCAACTAAAGTATAAAATCAAGTGAATACTGGAAAATGTTTGTTTACAAGTAATTAAATGTTATTGCAACTATGCAGCAAAAAAATAAATATGAAAATAAAATTGTTGATGTAACTTATCCATTAGAACTATTCATGTGACTCATCATCAGATCACAAAGTCAACGCAACAATGCAGGAACTGGCATATCAGTTAACATTCATGAATAAAACTAAATGAGGTGAAATTTAAAGAAGTATATTACATATTTCAGTTGATAATCAATAAAGTAGCTCTCTAAAGACTTTGTTTGTGTTTGCTTCTAATCATCACTCTATAGTCAAAAAACGTTACTGTTCCTTTTTCTAGGCAGGCAACACAGGACTTGCTTTTTGAATATTATGAAACTACTAACAGCACATCTTAAGCAACCAGATATCAAGTTATATTTTTACTTATCAAAAACTATGGCATGTATGACCATTATGGCTATCTGCACAGATTCAGAATTTAAACTGTTTACTGGTTTTGAGTGATTGTATTATTTCTTGCATTCTAAAGTTTACATCGCAATGGTCATGTTTATATTCATTACTGTGGTCACATAAATATAATTGAACTATGTTTTATTGCAATTTTTATTTTTAATGTTTGGCTTTTTTTTAATTAAAATTTAGACAATATGAAAAAATATCCCAAATGATTTTTTTCATCTATTTTTTTAATAAAATAATAACTGAAAAAATAGTACTTACGAGTGACCTTTAATGTTCAACTATAAAAAGTATTTTTAATTCATCAGGAAAAGAGATCGTGTAGTAAAGACAATTCTATATTTATAAGGAAAGGGGGCTTGTTAATTTTTTTTTTATATAGATATAATTACTATTACTTTTAAGAAACCATTAGCAAAAATTATGAGAGAGGCTTAGTTATTCAGTCCTACAAGGAGAAATCAATAGCTATAATCCAGTATTTGGAACTATAATTAGATCTTACCTAAGAAATAGTAGTCTAATGAAAGCAAAGCTGTTTTTAAAATGACGCTTCAAGATTGAAGTCAAGTTCAAATAAAAACTAATGAACTGATTAAACTCTTTAATTTTGATGAGATGGTATTATTCATTAAATTTTATATTTTTTGAAAACGTGATTATTAAAATCTAATTTTACTTGACTTACTATGAAATAATGGTTTTAGATAAATATACACGACAATATATTGAGTAATGCTGATTGCAGATACTTATGATTTGAAAACTAGGTGTCTAGTCTGATTTTTAGGCGAGGATAAGTAAAAAAAATATCAATTTGGTTTTTCTTCAAGTAATGAATTGATGATACAGTTATTATTGCTTAAATGTATATTTATTATATAAATAAAATTATAAAAGCAGTACAGTTGTATTTTGCTAGACATTTAAATATGCTTGTGCTCTCTCCACGTGTTACAATATCTTTTAGTCTGGCTAGATTCTTTTTTCCTTTTTTTAAATAAAAAAAAAAAAGACTTCCCTTAGTGAATTTAGATATTTCCAAGCTTATTTTATCTTGAGTCAAATAAACTATTTGTATGTCTTGTGTGGTTTAGTAAAGTGATATCAGAATGGATGTATGGTCCTTGCATTGATTCTATGAACTAGGGAACAATAAAGCCATTTGATATATATATACTGATATCACGATAATTAATATAATTCGATTAATTAAAAATATATACTGATAATACACTTTCCAATTAAGAGTAATGTGAAGTCTAGTTTTTATCATTATATATAAATAAATATATACTAAAGCGAAATATTTAGTTCATATGTGAAATGAAATTTTTTTTTTAAAAAAAAAAGCACATTGTACAATATAAAACGCATTGTGAATATAATACTAAATTTCATCAGATTAGTTAGGAATATTTACATGTATTATAATAATGTAAGAAATGGAAAAGAAAAACTGCACATTAATATATTTTAACAATAATACAAACTTAATTATTTAAATATTTTATTCTTGCTAATAAGATGTTAGTGCATGAATATTCACAAATACAATCAGTTTTAGTAATGTACAGTGGAGATATAAACAATTTTTTGCACTATCTTATTACTATTAAAATGGCATTGTTTATTATATTGTTGATTTCAACTTTATAATTATAAATTATACACATTTCATAGCATTCATCTACCATACTTAGAACATGGATTTAAATTCAAGCTGGGAAAACTTGTAATCTGCAAAAAGGTATTTTAAATAAAATTTGTATTTCTTGGAATATTTTTTGTAAAATAGGTGTATAATGATGGTGAAGAATTGAAATGAGATCATAGGTAAGGAAAATGTAGGATATTCTGATTGAAAAAAGAAAGAAGGGAGCAGTTTAGAATATAATGGATACATGGTTTAAAAAAAAGCTATAGGATTCACATATTTTGTAGATTTGTATGCAAAATATGTGTAGAAATAGCTGAATCAAATCAAAATTCTGGAGGATTGCCTCTAAAATGTCAATACAAGCTTCATTAAAGTGGACAAATTGGGGAAAGGGATGTATTTAAGTAATAAACTATAAAATTCAATATAATATTCCCAAAGAAAATTTTCAGAGGCTGCAATGCAGACTATTACTACAAAAATATAAGTTGCTATTTATATATATATCAACTGCTAATGATAAATTAATATTTTTCCCCAGGACGTCACAGGTATACTTAAATATAGTGAACATGATTTTAGAAAATGGAAGTAATCACATTTCCCTGAAAATAGGATTGGTTCTTGTATTAATTTTTGCTCTAACATTTATCATACGGCTTTTCAAGTGATTTCTTTTTCATGTACAAAAGTCTGAGTACATAAACATACAATTAAGTATTTCTCTTTACCCAGGAGCTCCCTCCATTTTTCCTATTCCTTGTACTAGCTGGAATGGCAATCAGAATATTCATTTAAATTTATCATTAAATCTAGTGTTAATTGAAGACTTGCTAAGATGGAATGGTAACAAAAATGATTGCTGTTAAGAATGGTTTGTCCACACAAAAATTCAGAAAATGTTCTTTTATTTTTTAACACTTTTCTTAAAAATGATTGATTTAAACTTAAGTGTTGCTTATTAAAATCATTAATCTTTTAAGGGGAGGGGGTTCTTAAGAAATCAAACTAATTTTTTTTTTACCCATGAATATTTAAGTTGAAAATCTAAGAATTAAATACAAAGTTCCTAAAAAATATATAAATGAAATTATAAAATGTCCTATATAAAATATATGGTAGTTTATACAGGTAGTAAATATGTTTGTCAAAAATAATACAAAAAGACTAATATTTTTTATTACTATTTAAAGCATTGATGGCGATAATGTTTATACATTCATGACTAGAATTCAATACATTGTGTGTTTCAACGTGCTGATGGATTTAGAGCTTATTTATATTTAGAGTAGGGTTTTTATAAACATCCTGAAAAATCATGCTAGGGCCTATTTTCTGGTTAGGTTTTATTTTCAGGGAAACACCAAATTTTCTGCTTAGTATAACACGTTTTTATAATTTATTTAAATGATTTGAAAGACATTAATAGTTCAGAAATTATGCAACTTAATAGAAACAGATACTCTGCCTGATATAACCGAAGTATTTAGAATTCTGTGTAAATGATTTGGAAGACAAATTAATAGTTAAAAAAACGTTATGCAACTTAAGCAAATGATTATAGATTTTGAGTGGTGGTTTTTTCCAATACATTGAATCACTTTCACAAGACTTAAATGTCATTTTCTAAGTATGTTTAAAAAAATTTATTTGATAACCAGATATAATTAATAAATTTTAAAAGACCGGATGTTAATGCAGAAACAAATTTTGGTATATCATAAATCAATTTATAACAATTTGTACAATAAGTATTGATCTCTGGATAATTAGTATCACTTGAGTATGACTGTTTTCACATCCCCAGCCAAGCATTTTCTCTATGATCTGTAATGCCATTTGATAAAAAAAAGAAAACATTTTTATATTCAGAATTATTGACAAACAGTAATCTCAATTGTTATTAGCTAAATCTTATTTATCTGAAGTAAATTTTTTTTTTTTGCTGGGGAAAAAAATTCATATAAGGGCAATATCAAGAGAGAGAAGTAGAGTTCAATTTTTTTTAAAAAAATTCTCACTTTACTGAGTTTGTACATGTGCACACTTAAATTATATTGATAAATGTGTTTTCATTGCATACATTTGACTTTTAGAATAAATGAATATGGAGTGTTTTCCTGAATGTTTGTGATGATGGTGTTTTAGTTGAATTTTTATATTGGACTTAGCATCATCTAATATGAGTATTGAATGTCTTGAGAAAAATTTAAATATTTCAATTACCTTCAACTGTTAGTAATGACACATCAAACAGGTTAGAATGTGCACGTTTTGAGTTAATCTCCCTTCAGGTTTTGCTGGCCTGACCAGTGACTACTAGCATGGGATTCAAACCTGGATCTTAGATTCTTGAGTATTGAACTTTAAGGTAATGCCAACTGAGCCACCATGCCAAAGGCAACAGTCAGTAGAAATTTAATAGACTTATCTGAGGTTCACCTGAAGAAGAGGGGAGACTAATAACTAAATGTGCATATACTAACCGGTTTGATGTGCTATTACAACAGTTGAATGCATTTGGAATATCAACACTCAGATTATGGGAATAGTCCAATATACAAATGCATATGTAGTTTGATAAATTGGGTATTTAAAATTATTATATCAATCTAAAAATATTTTACTAATATATTGAAAAACGAATAAAAATTTTTTGTGAAGTTATATTTTGTTCAGTTGGAATATTTATTGAAAATTAAAGTAATAACTAATAAAGCTCTTGAAGACATTACGTATTTAGAATTGTAATTAAGATAGCATTTGAATAATTATGAACTTTATAAAAACATTTGCAATAAAGTACTCAATTGTATTTCAGACATTTTTATGAAGCATATTAAAATTTCCTATACCTGGAGTTTAAATGTCTAAAAAATAATTGATAAAAATTTTGTTGCTGATCAAGAAGGCATAATTCGAATTTTTCTGCCAAAAAAGTTGTGTCTGCAAGGCAAAAACATTAGATATTTAGAAATAAATTTCTAGCCACCTGAATTTACCATTACCATAAATCCAAAAGAAAGAAAAATGCAATACATTACAAATATGATGTTGCTGTATCTTAATTTTTGAAAGACTACAGAGTATTCTCTTGGATTTGGTCTTTATTCAAAAGCACACATTTCTTTAGAGCACATGTTTAAGTTTAGTATTTTTTTAGAAAAATAAACTAATATATACCCTTAAAATTATGGATTTTACATCGAACAAGAATTTAGTTTACATTATAGTCTTGGTTTTTGCATTTTAGAATATCAAACTTCTTTCATATCTCACTATTATAGATATTTGTATAAAGTTAGACCAGCTATCATAAATAACAAAAAATGATATTAGAAGCATGCAGAAAAGGGAAAAATTGCCTAGAAGCACTTCTATCATTGAAATAAGATTTGGTGAGATTCAGTTAAGTTTATTAATTTCTTAATTTGTTAAATGCTACAATAATCTACCACTAGATCTTAACTTTCTCTTTAAATAAAAACAAGTATCAAAGTTGAAACTAATTTTTTTTACTTTACTAGTTATAGAAGCTATAATTTTTTTGTTGTTGACTGAATGGGCTTTCCATACATAATAACTTATAGGTTCAAAATAACAGGCACCTGTTAGTATAAGGCCACTGCATTATTGGATAGAAATATATAACTAGAGAAGTTTCATATTTAAAGAACAAATCTTTGAAAGATATATAGAATAACATTAATTACTGTTTGAAGATTGACATTCAATGCCTCAATAGTATTTAAATCTAATAATTGGGGAGGTAAGGAATATCAATGTTGTATAAAACCAATATTTGATGTGCTGAATGAATTGAAATTCCAAACATTTTAGAAGGTCAATTATCTGGCAATGTGTATCATTGTCCCCTATAAAAATTCAATATACAGTTTGCAGATTAATGATGTTACCAAGTTATGACATTTATAATCTGGAGGAAGCTGTGTATTTCATGTTGTTTTTTAATGACTACCAAAACTTAGGGGAATTGTCTAACTGCAATGTGCTTCTAATAATCATGAATGATTCCTAGCATTAACATTAGAAAAAACTCAGTTTTGGTATGTGAAATACATCTGTTCTCTGCAATAATTTATTCTAATACCTTGATTACTTTTCCTCATTATGTTAATCTCCAACTTCGGATTATCTTTAATAATAAGCAGTTCTCTGCTTGAAACTTTAAATAATTTAGTAGAGTTAGACGCTTCGCTTAATCATGTAATAGTGGTTCTCATACTTTTGAAATTAGTAATTCTGTAAAAAAAAAAAAAAGTGCACATTGGTATAAATGTGTGTTGGGTTGTCAAACATAGTCACATATTTCAATTACTTTGTTTTAGTTTTCTTATACATATAAACATTGAGATTTTAAAAAAAAGTTATCACATTGGAAAATTGAATGGAGGATATTAGTATATACAATTGATATGATGAAAGGTAGAAATTTGCAAATATATTATAAGAAGAGAAGGTAAATTTTGATGAGCATTTTTAGAAATAGTAATTAATGGAACACTTTCAATGGATGAAATAACTACTACAGTTCTAAAGAAAACTAAACATTTAATGAATAAAATTTTTCCTGTTCATTTAACAGGAAGTGAAACATTTTTCAAGTGTATTATCAGTCTAATAGATTTTTGACCACAAGATAGTGAACAGTCATCAAAAACACACTATTTGTAAACCAAGTATAATTTTCATTGCAATAAAGGTGGCCTTTTATTCCCTCAAAAAAAGTTTTATTGATGAATAAGGTAATTCTGTACATTGATTATGATTCAGCTCTAATATCCCACTGTTTGAACTAACGATAAGCTTTATTTTCTGGTTTTGTAGAATTTCTGTATATTTGAATTAAAATACACATAAGCACACATTATTTTTTATCACAATAAAAGCCACACATGAATGCAGCTAAATATTGGAGTTTGAACTTGCTAAAATGAAATTAGTTGATGTTTCACAAAAGAGATGAAAAACATTTAAAGTTAACGAAGTCTTGAGTATATTCGGTGGATATTATATATTTTTAAATTTACATATTTGGACACAATAATGTAAACTTAGTAATACTTGTTACTATATATAATATTATTTGTTCACTTACTGATTCAGTTTTTTAGAAATTAGGCAAAGTTCAATAATCATGCATAAGTCTAGTTTCAGAAATGGAAAAGTCACTATTTTCAATTACATTTAGGTATTGGAGTTACCTCTCCTTAGATATGAAAAATTATCTTTTAATGTAAATAAAAATCTGGAAATCAACTTTGACAATATATCCATCATTTTTGCAGAACTAGATTTAAAGTAGAAGAGCCAAAATAAATAAGTTAAACTAATTTTGCTGTTACACAATTTTTTGGAAGAATTGTGATAAAAATATTTAAGAGAAGTTTTAATGGGGAAGGATATTGATAAAATGAGTGGTAATATGAAAATGATTTATATGAAAGGATGATAGAGAAAAATTATAATTTATGATAATGGAAATAAATTGTAAGTTGTGTGCTTTTGTATAATTCTTGTAAGTGCACCTCTCCAATATTTGTAACCAAAAATTTCCTCACGTGATATACTAATATGAAGCCTAGTTTATTTTAATCTGAAATAGTGAATTATATTAAAAACCAAAATTCATAATGTTATTGCATGATGTGAGAATATTTATTGAAAAGTATATTGCAACATTATAACTTTTAAAGTATTTAGATATGCTTATTTGGATCAAATTGTAACTGATTTTTCACATACTTCAATCTAAATGGATGTCCGCTTAAGTTTTGTATCTGTATTGGGTAATGATGCCAAGGAAATATTTAAAATATGTCCAGCCTAATAATGTTTAATGGGCCAGATTTCAAAATGCGATATCTGTACAAAAACTCGTATGCACACTAGTGGTTTATTTTTTTAAAAAGATAATTTCATGATTGATTCACCAAAAAGTATTTACGATTTATTAAAGTGAAGAATGAAATCTTAATATCTCTTGATTAACTAAATTTTGCTTTATATATATATATATAAAGCCTTCTTTACCAAGAAATCTTGTAAATGATATTTTTAATACACTGATTTCATTAGAAATACTACATTGTTTTTATCAGTTTTTAAATTTGATTACAAAAATATCTGAAGACTAAAAAATGCACGAATTTGAGGACTAATGCACCGAAAATTAAAGTATATAATTATATGATAGATTTGAACATGGCGATAAATGGTTAACTTACACTGGCAGATTTTCAATTCATTTGTGTAAAAAAAAATTCTCATAGCGATTTGAATTTTAACTTTTTTTTAAAAAAAAATGAATTTAGTCTTTGAACATATGTTTGATATAGTCTAGACTTATCAATAAATTAGTTTTTTTCTTTGTACTATTTATGTGATTCAAAAAGTTGCGGTTCTTTTGTTATTAATTTTCTTTAAACATGGATCTTTAATCCACTTTGTTCTCACTTAGTGAGTTTGATAGTTATGATGTAAACTAGTGCAAATAATAAGTTGCATTGATTGACTAAGTTGTCTACTAATCTCCATTTTTGTATATACCTCCATCTCTAATATAACATTTCTTTTGACATCCTTATTAAAAATATTGAAAGCTATCTTCAATATTTGGATCACAATCAAATTTATCCCAAACTTTTTTACAGACACCATTAATTGGCTATTTAGGTTGAATTGATTAGTGATTTGAATATAAAAATTATGACATTTGTATTTGCTATTACTGATGTTACATTAATGAATGTGAACCTATTCATTTTCTTTAACTATGCACTCATTAGTATAGTAATTTCTATATTTGTTAACTGAATAACTTAATTATCCTATGCTGAAAACATTCGTTTTTTAAAAAAAGTTTATTACTATACAAACAAAGTAATGGTAATTACTGTATTATATATTTCTAATGATAATTACTCTTGTAGTTGATAATCTATCTTTTAAGATTGTTATAATTTTTAAAACATTTTTCCACTTGATATTATTCAAGATGGTTGTGATATAATTCGGCCATACACATTTAATTCTTTCATATGTGCAAAAACTTGAAGGAATTGAAATAAATCAGGTCTATTAGTATTAGATAAAAAATGGATATATTTTTTTATATACTATGTATAGCTAATAAAACATGAATGAATTTTGTTTTAAAGATTCATAAAAATTGCTTTGATAATGGCAAAGCAACTACCTAATTTTTAAAATTTCAACATTTTTTATGTCAAAAATATTCAATTTTAATACAAAAGTGAAAGTTTAAAAATGCAATGAAATAATACAGTATTTCTGTAGTATAATTTTCATTACAGTCTCACAACAAGATGACCGGTTTCTATCCACTTTTAATACCTTGTGGAGGAATGTAATCATATATATATATGATGAAAGATGTGAAAAAGATCTCATCAGTTGGCTAAGACCACATTTTTATTATAGTTCAGTATATATATATATATATAGATAAATAGCAAATTATTACAGGTTATTCGATGTGCTGATGTCACAATTTTGACAATCACTTGATGAAAGTATATTAATTTTTATTAGTCATTTGTTAGAATAGAGATCCAATAATGAATAATATTTCTGTAGTACAATTTTCAGTA
Organism: Epiperipatus broadwayi; assembly: GCA_028023455.1. Lineage (NCBI taxonomy): Eukaryota > Metazoa > Onychophora > Udeonychophora > Euonychophora > Peripatidae > Epiperipatus > Epiperipatus broadwayi. Next base: position 636,058 of record JAQFVV010012593.1, read on the forward strand.
GTCTCCTGCAATAGAAGGACTAGTTTCTATCGACTTTTAACATGTGGAGGGATGTAATCATAAACATACTTAACTGTGGAAGAGATTGTGGTCTGGACCAACTGGTGAATACTAGTTCAGCATGAAATATGCATCTTGGAAATCATAGACCTTTTCCACATGTCTTTGGTCATATGTTTATGATTACATCCCTCCACAATGCGTTAAAAGTGGATAAAAATCAGTACTAACTTGAGTGAGAGGAGTTATGAAAATTATACTACAGAAATATTGTTGGATAATGTTTAATCTCATGACTGACTAATAATTAAAGTAATGAGAAGTTTACTTTCTTAACTTGCCTGTTTGATCTTGCAGAAAAGATAAAGGATGTGACTATTGCATTTAATTCTTATTAAATATTGATTGGGGAGTATCTCAGAAAGATTGTAAAAAAATCACCGTTTGGATGCTGTATAATCATCCATTTTGTCATTCCCAATCAAGCCTCATTTTTAAAGCAAATTTTCGTTCTGAAAAGCTATACATAGACAGCCCTGTGTTCAACTGCTTTATTTTTTTTTTGTAAATTAGAACATCCCAACAGAGAGTTTTTTATTATGTTCACTCTTTCCAAAAATCTATTTAATTATCAATGTTTGCTTTTCTTCCCCTTTGTTTTGTTACTTTATATGCCCTGCATAATTTACTGATGTGTGTGTGGCGATATATTCTTGATCTTAACAATCAATGGATTGCAGCTTCAACCCTATTGCTTCCAGTGATTGCTTGCGGTTTATAAACTGAATAATTGTTCATTTTTTTAATAGTTCTTAATAATTATGCATTTTAAGTGTTAGCATTGTTTTTTACAAAAATTGCATTAGAGTGTGTTTAACTCTGCTTGGAAAATTTAGAGCAAACTACCATTGACTGGATATCAAACTGCATTTGTTAGTAAACTTTATGCAAATGTTCATTAAATTTTGTACAATGATACTGGTTCTGTTAACATTGAAGTGAGAGAGATCAAATACATTGAATGCCGATATTCCTTGAGATGCCTAAATATTTAACTTTTATTTGTATGTAAATAATCTCTTACATTTAAACTTTTCTGGTAATGATAGGAGTCAATTCTAATACATTTTAACCTTTAGTTGTCGTTAAATACTGATTTTTCAATTTCTAGAAAGCTTAATCAATCTACAATATATCAAATTTTTGATGAGTTTTTTAAATATACAATTTATTTATACTTTGTATGCTTTTGTAACGATTTTTCTTGGCTGTCCTATTTTTGATGGCAGAGTTATTTTCCAAAAAAAAAAGTTAATTTTTGTATTTGTGCCAAAACCTCTTCAGTACAATTTTTTATTTTAAACTAGTACAAATTCAAATCTATAATGAACAGATCTCATTTTAGAATGGTACCTTGGTCTACATTTATATCCATCCTATATCACACTATAATTCATATTTCACTGACATTTTATTAATGATGTTTTATATAAGTGGTATTAGTTTTTCCCAATTTGCTTTGAAAATTCTACTTTTGAAAAAAAATAAAGATAAACCAATGGTTTAACTTTATAAAATTATAATTACTGGCATTTAAAGTTGCATTATATTGCAATTATGTATTAATCAAGTAAAGCTAAGAATAGCTTGATATCTGATATTTCGGGATGGTTTTTACTCAAGTAATCTTATTGTGAGTTGAACAAATTTCCATATTCACTAACGCAAACAAATCTAGGTTATGGGTATAGCAAATGAATGTATTATGAGATCTTTTTTTTTTATCAGTATAAAATGTGATTATATAACCTTTCTTAACAAAGCACCTCTGTTGATATAATTGTATATAGTCTATTTGAAATGAGTATTATCTAAAGAATATTTTTCACTTTTCTTAGTAAACATGCTGTTTACCATGACTCATTTTACTGCTCAATTATTTATGACAAGCTATAAAACCTTGCAATTGGTGATGATATAATTAAAGTTTAAATTGTAAATATTGTTTTTCATAAATCACTAAATAGTATAATAAAATCCAACTTAACAATGCCAGTTCAAATATTTAGACAAAATAGCAGAAAACTTTTGCAAACCAGAAATTTGAAATCCCAGCTGTATCAATCAATTCCCAAGTAGTGAACACTTGCATATATTATAAAAGTTGAAGTAAAAAATTGAGTGAAAAATTATTTGTAAGGTAATTTAAAAATATTGGGTGCTAGTTGCATTTACATTCTACCCATGAATGGAGCTGCCATCCACATACTAAATTAGATTCGAATAAACTAAATAAGCATTATGTTTGTGTAAAAAAAGATCTGCATGAAGATAAGTATTTAAAAACATGAAAATACTTCAATTAATTTAAAAATCAAAGTAATATCTTTAACTAAGCACTATGGCTATGGTGAAATTTGCAAAAATCAAGTCAAAATTATAATTTGCTTCAGTGAGCAATTGTTTTAAAACAATCTAGATATTTTAGCTCGCTTAATAGCACTACCAATAATGGGTTGTCATCGGAATTTAGTAACGTATATAAAATCACTTATGTTTAAATGTGATTATTATTCTATCATTTATTGCCCAGATTTTGATTTTTAAAAAAATCTTGGATCAACTTCATAAATATTTTAAAATGATAAAATTGTTCTGTAAACTAATTCAAACATTCTTTTAAACTGAACATTTCAGCATTCATAATATCTTGAGGGACCATTACATGTCTACCAAAACGATTTTTAAGATGATTTTATGAACTTTTTAAATATTTTATTTTTTGAAGAATCCTGTATGGTCTGACACAATTTAAGACTTAAAAGTTAAATGTTCCTGGATCAGAGGCCAGATTGTTGCTTTTGATGAGTGAATATCAAATGACCATTTATTTTATTATTTAAAACACTTTGAAAACAGACTTCCAGTAACTAACATATTGTCTATCCAATGTATTTGCAACATTTAATCAGATAGAATAAAACAATTCTCAGTGTTATAACATATCTTCAAATTAATGTTATTTAAAGGTAATATAAGACAACTTGGTGTAGTATTCAAAATTATTGGGGATAGAATTTATAATAAGGGAGGGGTAAAGACATTGGAGAATTCCAGGAATGTTATTCGATGCAGTTATGCAATGAAGATATTGATTAACATTTGCTGGAAAAAGAATAGAATTTTTTTTTAAAAAAAAAATATTAAACTGATGCTAAAATTTACAAGATTTTAGTTACACAAATTAATGTTAAGTTTATGGAAAATTTAAAACATTTTGCTTCAGATATATTTGATAAAACATTCCAAGGCTGTTTTCTGATTTTTGTCAAAACAAAGAAAATTGCAAAGTTTAAGATTTATCACTTCTATACCTTTAAACAGATGTGTACAATGATCATAACTGGAAGTATATCAATTTTTATTGGAGATTATCAATTTTAATGAAAAATATTTCTGTAATGTAATTTTCACTACACAACTCATGCAAAGTAGGGATTGGTTTCTAGCCACTTTTAACATCCTGTGGAGGGGTGTAATGAAGATATGACCAAAGACATGAAAAAGGTGTATGATCTCCAAGATGCACATTTTATGTTTAACCAGCATTTGATCAGTTGGCCCAGATCACATTCTCTTACACATATCTTTAACATTGTTCAGTATATATTGTGTATTAAACAAGGCAAAACACTCCATACAGTAGTGCCACCCTGTGCCAATCAGAGTAATAAATGGATGCCAGAAGGCTTGTGCATTAAATTCCTATCTAGTGCCTATGCATCCAATATCCCCAGACTAGTTTCTGGCTTGTGACCTTCGTCAGTGAGGAGTCTTGGATGTGAGAGCACTGCACATAGATCTTAGGATCTAATGCAACCCTCCAGCAGCCATCTTTTATCTCTACTTGACTATAAAACTATGAGACAAATTGAAAATATTTTCAATCTAAGCTCAATAGCTTATACAGTCATATGGGTCTGAACTCGATTCAGCACCCATACATTTTGGTGGCTTTGGCTCTTAGTCTGGAGATATTGGAGATAGGGATTTTATGCACAAGCCTTCTGGAATCCATTGATTACTCTGATTGGCACAGGGTGGCACTACTGTATGGAGAGTTTTGCCTTATTTAATAACAATTATTTGCTAGTATAAGAAATAGTGATCATGTGATATATATTGTGTAGTGAAAATTACACTACAGAAATATTCATTAAATGGGTCATCTCTGATATAATAAATGACTAATAAAAATTATTAAAATACTTTCATCATGAGAACTAACAAAGTTGTGAGAGCCATAAGTTTGACACATCAAACTAATTATATAAAACATAATGATCCCTTCTTACTACTGCTGTTAAACAATAATGTTAAAACTGCAAGAATACTCTTGCTCCAGTCGCAAGATAGAGACTTTGAGAAAATAAAAATGACCATCTTATTTTCAAATTCAGATGTACTATATGAGCAGTTTTAAGTATCTACAACTGTAGTAATTCCCCATTTACATATATTGAATTATAAAGATATGTGTAAGAGAATGTGATGTAGGTCAACTGATGAGTGCTGGTTCAGCACAAAATGTGCATCTTAGGGATTATAATCTTTTTCATATCTTGATCATATGTTTGTGAATACATCCCTCTACAACAGCAGTTCTCAACCTGTGGATCATGATCTCTGATGGTCAAACAACCCTTTCATAGGGATTGCCTAACTATTGGCAAACATTTTTGATTCATAACAATAGCAAAATTATAGGTTGGGGATCACCACAACATATGGAACTGTATTAAAGGGTCACAGCATTAGGAAGGTTGAGAGCCACTGCTTTACAAGGTGTTAAAAGATGGATAGACACCAGTTTATTTTGAGTGAGAGAGGTATAGTGAAAATACACTACAAAATTATGACTTGAAGTAAATATTCTTTTGTATATTTTTGTAAATTCAACACTTAAATTTTTTTTATTATTTGAACCACATTACATCTGTGAAGTATTAGTTTATGAACTCATTTATGTCTTTGAAGTTGTAATTTTATGTGCATTTGCAAACATTGATTAATGTTTAATTTATCACTCTGCTTTATTATCAGATACAATCTTATGTGTAAGTCTTTGCATTTCATAGATATAAACATTTTGCTAAAATTCCATGTATTAAACTTGAGATTTTGGTAAAACTGCAGTTTACAGGTCACAATAAAATTCGAAATTTGTTTCACATTTTTCTCACCAGAGTATTTCTTGTCGAATATTTAAATAAGAAAATAATTAGAAATAATTAAAAAAATAATTAAAATAATAACAATATATCCTACCAATATTCGTAATTACTGTCCAAATTTTTCTCACCACAGTGTTTCTTGTCGAATTAGTGTGGAATTGTTACATTGTCTTGGCGCACATTTTACAAGTTTTCCAAAGTTGTAACACGTGTTTTTCAGTGTTTTGTAACTTCCAGCGTAATTCATAAAATGAATCCTTTAAATGGTAATGTAGTTAGTACCAGAAAATGAGTTGTTACATGCTGCAGATATTCGCATAGAAAATTGGACATCGTTTCTGTTGGCGAATGAGCTTCGAACTCTGGAGTTAGCAATGAAGTGGTTAGCAAGGAGGCGCCTGCTTAAAAATAGTACTCTTGCAGTGTTCTCTCATCAAACAACAAGAATGTGGAGATGGTCACAGATGGCAATGCAGATTATGTCGCCGTCATGTATCTATCAGAAAGGGTTCTTTTTTTAGAAGCCATTTTCCTTCAAGACAATTATGCTTGTAGTATATTATTGGGCACATAATTTGCCACAGTGTTTTTTTGTTCACAAGCTAAGTGTAAGTTGGCACACTATAGTAGACTAGGCAAATTTTTGCCGCGAAGAGTGCGCAATGTATTTTCACAGACATCCAATGCAGGTCAGTGGATTTGATGATAATGGAGTGCCTAAAATCGTAGAAGTTGATGAAACGAAATATTTTTCATCGAAAATATCACAGAGGAGCAATTTGAGAAGGTCATTAGGTCTTTGATGGAATAGAGAGAAATTCAGGAAAGGGTTTCTTGGTAGAGGTTCTTAATCGATCAGCTACGACTCTCGAAGCAAAAATACAAGAATATATTTTACCAGGGACCCACATCATTATGGACAGATGGGGTGCATACAACAACTTAAGCACAATCTGTAATGGTATATATATGCACTCTTCGTCATACACCAGGAGAACTTTGTAGATCCTCACGACTCTGATATCCACACACAAAATGTGGAAAATATATGGATGAGAGCCAAACGCAAGCTGAAACATCAGTGCGGGACCAACAGTACTTTATTCAAATCATATCTGCAGGAATTTGCTTTTAGGACTCTCTACACGACTGATGCAGTCTTTGCTAATTTTATCGCTATTATAAGCAAAAAGTACAATGGACAGTAATTACGAATGTTGGTAGGATATATTATTACTTTAATTATTTTTTTAATTATTTTCTTATTTAAATATTCGACAAGAAACACTCTGGTGAGAAAAATGTGAAACAAAATTCGAATTTGATTGTGACCTGTAAACTGCAGTTTTACCGAGATTTTTAAAATGCTCTACCCTAAAATAAATATTGTTTTACACTACAATTTTCATTAAACAAAGAAACAGTTTACAAAGATTTATTACTACATAAAAATACACTGAACCAGACATTAACACATCAACTATTTTTTAATTAAACCCATGCATTTATTATAAATTACTTTTAATAGCTTTATAGTCGTAGCAGCCACTAATAAACAAATATGGCTATTCAAGTTAATGAGAGAAAAAAAGTTAATGAGTTTTCATGATGAACCAATCTATGAAATAAATGTCCACACTTAACATATTCCTTAGCTTTGTTGATATGACATCTTGTGATCTTAGATTTGTTGATATGACATTTACAGTAAACTATTTTTTGAAATATGTCAACACTTTATACCTCATTGTCATTCTCCATTGTATTATACTCATATTTTCCCTATAAAAGCAATGAATAATTCATTTCTTCAGACAATCTTTCAATAAATATTTGATTCCTCCATGAAAACATTCAAGTTCATTAAATGTATGTTTTAAAGTGTTAATATTCATTTCTTTAGAAGTCCAATCCAATGAATCTGAGAATTTACAAGAATAGATTCTACAGCATGATATCTTGCAAACTTTGGAATGTACTGATCCTTCTTGTGGGCTTGCCATTATAGTTACAATATTAGAGAGTATCTTTAAGCAAAATATTTGTCATACTTCCGTCATAACAAACTGGGCAAAATTATTGCCTCATGAGCAACTAATTTACAATTGTTAGTTAGGTCACTGTACTTTTTTTTACTTGATAAAAGCAATAGTTTCACATTGGAATCTGTTGCACCTCAACATATCAATCCATTGTAGGATGAAGGTCTCTTCAAGTTCAATCCATCTTTGATCTTTAGCTTCTCTTTTTCACATCACCCATGTACATTTCCTTATTTCATCCACCTCACATATGGTCTCTTTCTGGGTCTTTTATAATCTCTTAGAATTCAGTTTAAGATTTCAATTGTCCATCTATTATCCTTTCTAGCAATATGTCCACCCCAACTGAGGTCAGTAACAACTGTTTATTCTCTTACCCATATATTGCATTTTTGATCTCTTCTTGTTACTCCTATCATGCATCTCTACATACTTCTTTGAGTGGTCTGAAGGCTGTGGTGCTCTTCTATTAAGTGTCCAAGTTTCAGATCCATAAGTAAAAACAGGTAAAATACATGTATTAAAAACCTTTTCAAACACATAGGCATATTTCCTTTTAGTATCAAGTTATTTCTACCAAAAGCACTCCAACAAAGTTTAATTCTATGATTAATTTCATCCATTATGTTTACATCTGTAGTAATATTTTGACCAAGGTATTTGTAACTGTTAACTTCTTTTAACTCATCATAATCAATCTTTATTTTCATATGTTGAGAAAATCTATTGAGCATTAATTTAGTCTTTTTAACATTTATCTTTAGTCTTACTTTCATCTGATAACTTATGCAACATTTTCTGCAGCTCTAAAGCATTATTTGCAAACTTGTAGTTAATTTCCCTCTTCCTTTCCTATTCACTCTAAGTATTAAAACTTATTTTTCCTTCTAAACAACAAGATGATGCAACACTACTTTTTTTAAAAAAGTACTATTTCTCGCTTATTATAATTTAGTTATTTCTTTTAAAATTTAAACTTATATTTTATTAATAAATGGTTCCACATGTACTGGAAAGTGTGTGTTCTCACATCACAAATTTGTTAGCGGTACATCACCCCCTTTCCCGTTTGAAAGTTAAAATGTGTCAGTTTGACCCATTTTATCTCTAATAATTTATTTATACTTCCCTTCAATTTTTCCCCTTTTTATTTGCTACTTATTATTTTGTTTACATTTTATGGCATCTGACTTTTATTTATGTTTCTACATTTTATCAAATAGATTTTGGAATTGCTACAATGGATACAGCACCGAGGGTGACCTTCCTTAAACTACTCTTTTTTCCAGGTTGTATTCAATGTTAGTTTCTACAATTATGTCATGTGTGATAACCATGAGGAGTAACTTACACCTTTCTGATGTGTACAAGGGTTTGAATGCAGCAGATGCAGGATTTGCCTGGCTTATACTGTCTTATGCAAATATATAAAAAAAACTACTTTCTGTGATGGGTTTATTCTATCAGTTGTTTGAATGAGCCCACGACTTTTTCCAATGGGTCTGCATCCTAGAAAGCGAAAACAGGGTCACTGCAAATGGAAAGATTCCTCAACTGACCTATTCAGCTTACTCTATTGATAATATTTATTTATGATATGTGAAGATTTGCCCCCAAGAACTGACTTGCAGCTTCTGTGCATATTTTAGATAAGAATTGGGACTATTTCACCCAGTGAAATTTGGTGGGCCCAGGAATTTCTCTTCTGGATCTTCACCCTAAAAACTATCTCTCTGTTAAGTCTGTTACACTATCGTCATACAGCATAATGGCCTACACTTACTATACTTTCCTAAACCTTTACTTTCTCAATCTACCCCTTTTCTTTTCAACTCCAATTCCTCAACACTCGAGGCTTATACTAAAGATTATTTTTATTTATTTATTCTAAAGTTTTATTTATTCTTTGCACAAGATTCTGTTTATTTTATTTCTTTAACTTTTATATTATTACCTTATACTATTCTTAAAAAAAACTTTTACTTCCTTTTATTTCTGTTATTAATTCTCACAAAAATATTGATTTTATCATATTGATTTCTATTATCCTATGTTAGCTCTTAAAACATTATTTTAGTTCTTTTAACTTGCTTTTATTTCAAAAGAAAAAACACTATTTTATTTATTCACAACTCCCAAAACATTCTATTTAAATTATTTATGGATTCTAACAAGAAAATTCCTTTCTTACTTTTCTTCCATTATTAATTTTTTCAAAAGTATTTTATTTATTCAAATTTATTTTGTTACCCTTTAAAAAAATATTGTATTTTACTAGTGTCATTTCTATTCTTGTCTAATCCAAAATTTATTAATATTTCATTGCCTAAAACCTGTCCCATTATTGTAGCCTTGAAAATAACTAGTATACTCTTTGTTAGGCAATTCTTTGTTACTTTTACAATCCTCACTTGGACCAAGTAATCTTAACCAATTTCCATGCCTGGCTTGGAATTCCAGGTGAATGGTTTCCAGTTTATGAATATTCCATTTAGAATCCCCCTTGTTTTTTATTTTCACCCCAATTATTTTGATCCCTCCTGTAATCTATAATATTTATATTTTCTTCTATTTCAAAAAGTTTAAATTTCTTCTCTTTGGGTCCACAATCAAACTTTCTGATGTCGAGTGCTTTAATGAACTCTTCCATTCTCCCAGCTGCTTTTCTTTCAGCACATATTTTTACTTGTATAAATTTCTCGACTTTGGTGGGGTTATTCTTTAAATATGTGTTCATTTTTATGCTTTTCATTTCCCTATCATGACTATTTACATTTTTACTTTCTGATTTATTTTTATTGTCTTTTAATTCTACTATTTCTATTCGTTCTATTTCCTCCTCACTATGTTCTCTTTCTAATACATTTATTTTCATATCCAAGCTTATCCTTTATGTCAAAAATGGTTTCTGTTTCTGGCTTAATTCTTGAAATACACATTTTCTAGTTTTTGTTCAAAATTATATTTATCTTCTAATTAATTCTTATTTGCCATATTTAGGCTATTCGCCTGCACATCTTTATTTAAACTTTCCTGTTCACTTTGCAATTTTCCTACAACTGCTGATTTACTTCTATCTATTCTTCCCTTTTTCACTTTCATCTCCTTCCCTTTATTTTCTAATTTGTCTACTCCCTGCTATTTTATCTATATTTCTTCTCATGTTCTCTAGTATTTTCCTATCCTCTTGTTGGGCTATCCTCATTTCCAATCTCCACTATTGTATTTTTTCTCAGCATTTCCATTACTTCTGTACTATTTTGCATCACCATTGTTTTCTGTTTCTATCACAGATTAATAATACTTTCTAGTTTTCTTTACATTACAAAATTTTTATTTTACTTGAATAAAGCATATGACCACCTCCAACTCCTTAGTTCTTTCTGATCTCCACCTTTCATCAATACCCCTGATCTACATAAAATATGTTTCTCTAGACTCCTTTTATTTATATTTATTATGATTTGTTTACTTTGGTCTCTTCTCTTCCTACACTGCTCACCACTTTCATATTTATAACAATGTAATTTAGCATTTGTTTAAAACTTTAGTTTCAGATTTTCTTAATTTTACTTAATTATGTTTATAATTATCCTGGTTATTGGTAGCACTTTGGCCCCACATTGGGAACCAATTGAACTGGGTGGGAGACAATCTACTGTGATTATTTATATTTAGAAACCTTGGTCTTAACTGCAGCTGCACTTTTACTATTGCAGCAGACAAGCCCTTCAAGCAGAGAAGTTTAAAAAAGGTAGAGTTGGAATAGATTAGAACAATGGCACCTATATAACTAGATCAAGGCTATACAAAGTATAACTTGTGTCTACATTACCAGGCTATAGATTTCCTCAGCTGCTAAATTCAAATCCCTGCCATCCAAAACATTTTTATTTGCATTGAGGTAAGACCTCAGATGCCAACTAATAAGTTATATAATCAGCATGCCCAGAAGACATACAATCTAGCTCTTGATATATCCCATACTAGCTCCTTTTCTCAATTGTGGGAAATAAAACTTTAATACACTTATAACTAATTGTAACTTAATCTATTAGTAAAGCTGTTATAAAAGATAAAGAAATGACCAAACAATAATTAAGTAAACAAAAGATTTATTTAATACATTTTTAATTAGAACTTATTATAATAAACACACTATAAATTTAAATGTGTACACACACATTAAAATATACTATAATAAAAATTCATGAAATAACTTAAAGCTTTATGCATATTAAAATACATTGTAATAAAATTTAAATATATGCACATATAATAAGATATAAAATCATGTAATAATTTATGGAAGTAACTTAAAATTTACTATGGCTGTGGCTTTTAGAGTTCCTGGAAGTCTTTTATTTGAATATGATTCAGTCTTTAAGTCGGAATAATAAAGTTTATAGTTACCTAGGATTTTTGCGGATTGCACATTACATTTCTAGGGACACAAATCATTGCTTTCTCCTGCTTTGTTGATCACCAACCAGTTAGCCTCATCCCCATTAATGGTTTTTTTTATTGCTGATTTTCCACATTTCAATGAATGAGAGAGATTTTCTGCATTTTCAGATCATACGGTGAACATTAATTCCATAGGACCAGGATTGAAGACTGGCCACACACTTCAATTATTGTCTAGCACTGCATGCTGCTAGGTTGTTCTTCAGTAAGTGTAAGTTTACATGCCCACATGCTGGGGGTGTTAATGGTTCTCTCCATTTTCTCTTTGAAAGTTTTTATATGATAGCAATAACGAATACAACAGTAATATAATGTTATAATCTGAATCTTAATTTTTAATAATAATAATATGAATGAATTTTTTGGTCCTTTTATATGCTTCCTTATTGTTTTCTAGTTATCATTCTCTGATCTGATACAATTAATGGATATTTCCTTAATTTTCCATTATTTTAATCCAAATTCTTGCTTAGATTAAGCTAACATTCTGATGAGGTCCATTCCTGGATCCTTTTCCTTTGTCTCTTCAATTAATGCAATGGGAGTTATTATTTCTTTTTTTTTATTTATCAGCCAAGCAATTTTTAAGTGGATTTAAATTTTTACATATTACATTTTAATTCAATTTTCATTTTTACATTTTCTTTTCTTTTTTATTTATTTAAATTTATAAAAAGAGAGAGATAGTTTTAACTTTTTGCTTATAGTTAATTTTCCCCTTCCTTTTCTATTCGCTTTTTAACTATTAAAATTCTTATTTTCCTTCTAAACAACAAGATGATACAATACTTTTTTTTTTCTGAGTAGTGTTTTTTTTAAAAAAACTCTTTAAAACATTTTATAACTACTATTTCTCACTTATTAAAATTTAATTAATTTAATCTGATCATTTATTAATAAATGATTCCACATTAACCACAAAATATGTGTGTTCTCAAATCACATTTGTTAGCAGTACAATATATATGTATTTGTTAAAGATAAAATAAATGATATATTACATAAATTAATGTAATATTAAGTAACACAAATGATATATTACATGAATTAATAAAATATTAACTAACATAAAATATATTAGTAGATAGAAATTATACTAGACTTTTTAACAAAATGCTTAAAGTTAAGACCTTAATATCAGTGTTATAAAAGGCCTTTTTAGTAATTACTTATAAATGGTTTTTTTAGTAATTCCTTATTATTAAGGGGGGAAATGTCGTACTGATCAGCTAAATTTATAGGTACCTTTTTTTCTTGTCTATTTGTTTTCTTACACTTGATTTTGTACAATGTTTCTGATGTTGGCTTGGTATTCTTAAATAGTGTTGTCTTTATATTCCACTTTCTTGTTAATCAGCTACAGTTGGTCATCTGGCAATGATTATGCAAATGATATTCAGTCTATCATTCAACAATAGCAGCAGGCTAGGAGTGGGCATACATCAGCTGGTCAGAGTTTTATTTTCAGCTTCAGAGAATAATTTTAGTTATTATATGTATTACACCTTTGTTCCATCATTGGCTATATTTTTTCACTACTTTTTAAGGTTTCCATGACATTAGGATCCAGATATCAGTTTTCTCAGGGTTTGGTATCAACTACTTTAATTATTTTGGGATTAACCATCTCATAGCTGGTTAACTTCTTTGCAGTACAAAATGACACAAAGAATCAAGTTAAATGTGACTGATCTAGCTATATATACTATTATAATTAGTTACCATTATTTTTTAATAAACATTATTTATTTTGTTTTAATTAATAATTTTTTATCTTACTTTTAGATCTGCCTTCTGCATGGGACTATTGTTTATTTCCACCCAATTGCAATTTTGAAATTTTACTCTTGTTGCATAGCAAAAAGGTCGATTCTTAAATGTTTATAATTTAAGGATAGATGCATTTTAGAAACTTTATAAAATGTACCTGCTACCAAAAATGCATTATTTACATTTAAAATATTTTTTTCTATTTAAATTTTTTAATCAAGTATCAGGATAAAATATCATCATTGCCAATCATTATCAATCCATTGCAGGATGAAGATCTCTCCAAGTTCAATAGATATTCTCCAATCTCTAGTCTCTTTTCTCCACATCACCCCTGCACACTTTCTTATTTTATCCATCCATCTCACATGTGGTCTCTTTCTGGGTCTTTTACAATCTCTTGGAATCCAGTTTAATATTTCAATTGTCCATCTATTATTATTTCTTCTAGCAATATGTTCAGCCCAACTCTACTTCAATCTTTTAATTATTTCAACAATGTCATGTGAGTAACACCCATTTGTTCTCTTACTCCTAACATGCATCTTTCCATACATCTTTGAGTGGTGTGAAGTCTCTATATTGCTCTTCTATTAAGTGTTCAAATCTCAGATCCATAAGTAAGAACTAATAAAACATATTTATTAAAAACCTTCCTTTTCAAACATGTAGGCATATTTCCTTTTAGTATTAAATACCTAAAGCACTCCAACAAAGTTTAATTCTATTATTAATTTCATCCATTGTGTTTTCATCTGTAGTAATAATCTGACCAAGGTATTTGTAGCTGTTAACTTCTTCTAACTCATCATGACCAGTCTTTTATTTTCTCCTTTTGGAAAAAACCATTGAATATTATTTTAGTCTTATTAACGTTTACCTTTAGTCCTATTTTCTTACTTTCATGTGATAACTCTTGCAACATTTCCTGCAGCTCTAAAGCATTATTTTCAAAAACAACTACATCATTTGCAAAATCTAAATGGCTTAAATAATCTTCATTTACTTTTACTCCTTTAGCAAACAAATAGTTCATAAAACTAATTTTTAATTCATTAGTAGAGCTTTGTTCCAACACAATCTATACATGTATACAGACTTTGTCTCAATAGATGATACAATATATATATGTTATCTGGGCACATCTGCATATAATTAATTGTAGTAAATATTATATATATATATATATATATGTAATAAATAAAGTTTGATATCTGTATTCATTTCACAATATATGTAATATACAAATCAATATATATATCAAAATACAGTACAATTTATATAAATTATATTCTTTTAGAAGTACTTTCGACTATACACTTTGTAGTCTTTATCAACTATATAACGTTGAATAATCAAAACAAGACAACCCTTAACAATACCCATAGTTCAATTCAGATTTCCCACAATTCTGTTATCTTAACATTTGATGACTGGCGATTCATTAACATTTGACGATTTCTTGAAATCAACATAGCCTCTTTTATTTTACGTTTATTATGACAACGTTCAATTTGAATAATTTTCATATTTTTATAATCAAATTTAAATCCATATTGACAAGATTTATTATGATCAAATATAACAGATGATGAAGGTTTATTTACATCTGTTCCATATTGATTCTCTTTTTGAATTCTATTATATAAAAGCATATGTTCTTTTATTCTCTTCTCAAATGTACACTTAGATTCACCAATGTATTGTATGCCGCATCCACATATCAATCTATATATAATAGAATTTTGATTAAATTTTGAATTTTAGAATTATTAAGCAATCTATTTATGTTATTTGTAGAGAAAAAAGCAATATGACACAAACCATTATAAATTTTCCTAATAAACTTGACCTGCTCATCTGATATAAATGGCATTGAAATCCATTTCATTTTGATATTTTTATTTTTAATTTTATTATAGTGTTGATTTCTTTTAAATCCTTTAATAATATTAGCAATTGCATTTTTATAATAACCAATTTTCAACAAGTCATTAACAAATAAATGTACATTTTTAATTTTATCACTAGAATATTTGCATAATTTTTCATTTCGAAATAAGAATGATTTCAATCCAGACAGCTTATGACACATAGGTACATGTGATTCATATGGAATAAAACCTCTAGTTTCAATTGGTTTAATTAACATAAGATAATCCAAACTGTAATCATTAAGAGTAACTTGAATATCCAAGAATTTTATGGAATTGTATTTCTCTTTAGTTATAACCCATTTTATATCCTTAATCTCATTTAATTCATTAAATAAATTGACTATTAATTCTTGTTTTCCACAAATAAAAACATCATCCACAAAATTGTTATATCAACATATGAAAGTAAAATTTTAAAACAATTGAAATATCAAGAAATTAAAGTATATCATAGATATGTGGATGATGTTTTTATTTGTGGAAAACAAGAATTAATAGTCAATTTATTTAATGAATTAAATGAGATTAAGGATATAAAATGGGTTATAACTAAAGAGAAATACAATTCCATAAAATTCTTGGATATTCAAGTTACTCTTAATGATTACAGTTTGGATTATCTTATGTTAATTAAACCAATTGAAACTAGAGGTTTTATTCCATATGAATCACATGTACCTATGTGTCATAAGCTGTCTGGATTGAAATCATTCTTATTTCGAAATGAAAAATTATGCAAATATTCTAGTGATAAAATTAAAAATGTACATTTATTTGTTAATGACTTGTTGAAAATTGGTTATTATAAAAATGCAATTGCTAATATTATTAAAGGATTTAAAAGAAATCAACACTATAATAAAATTAAAAATAAAAATATCAAAATGAAATGGATTTCAATGCCATTTATATCAGATGAGCAGGTCAAGTTTATTAGGAAAATTTATAATGGTTTGTGTCATATTGCTTTTTTCTCTACAAATAACATAAATAGATTGCTTAATAATTCTAAAATTCAAAATTTAATCAAAATTCTATTATATATAGATTGATATGTGGATGCGGCATACAATACATTGGTGAATCTAAGTGTACATTTGAGAAGAGAATAAAAGAACATATGCTTTTATATAATAGAATTCAAAAAGAGAATCAATATGGAACAGATGTAAATAAACCTTCATCATCTGTTATATTTGATCATAATAAATCTTGTCAATATGGATTTAAATTTGATTATAAAAATATGAAAATTATTCAAATTGAACGTTGTCATAATAAACGTAAAATAAAAGAGGCTATGTTGATTTCAAGAAATCGTCAAATGTTAATGAATCGCCAGTCATCAAATGTTAAGATAACAGAATTGTGGGAAATCTGAATTGAACTATGGGTATTGTTAAGGGTTGTCTTGTTTTGATTATTCAACGTTATATAGTTGATAAAGACTACAAAGTGTATAGTCAAAAGTACTTCTAAAAGAATATAATTTATATAAATTGTACTGTATTTTGATATATATATATTGATTTGTATATTATATATATATATATATTGATTTGTATATTATATATATATATATATATATATATATATATATATATATATATATATTGGCCAGGTAATACTGATCATCAACTGGGTATAAATTTTTATTACAATTAATTATACATGGGTGTACCCAGATGACATTTCACTTACATCTGTAGCCCATTAAAATCTTTATTTTAGTATATATATAATCTCAGAATTTCAACAAATCACATGCTGCTTATAAATATTTTTAACACCTTCATTTCACTAGATTAATCAACCAATGCCAAATGACAGTTTGCATTAGCTACCTACCAAAACTGTTAGGTTGAACAACTGGCATCAATCACTAACATATGTGCAATATTTGAAGAAAATCTATTTAATAGAAGTATGTTAAAAATTAGTTACAAGATTTGACATAAAAAAAAAAACAAACAAAAGCATTGAAAATAATTTTAATGAAAACAAAATATATAAATAGTAAAAATTGCTTGGGATTTTCTGAAAAATCTGAATCCTGGAAGTGATATATGATCGATGAATCTGATATTTTACCCATGCATAAAACACAGAGTTGTAATATGTGATGTAATAAAAACACTTTGTATTTTATGAGATTTTATTTCAACAGTGATTAATGAAAAATTTATTAATTTTCGCTTGTTTATATTACTCTGTAAATGCAATGTGTTTATAAGTTTAAAGAAAAGTCTATTAAATTCAAACAAACATAAGATTTAGTTTAACGCATTGACAGATTTACATTAATAAAAAGTCTTATATTAATTGTTCCAAGAATGCACCAATCGAAAACATTCTTATGATTCCAAAGATGGGCAAACTATAGAATCAATGCAGTAAATAATTGGTAGAAAAACTAATTGGTTATATCTTCACTCTCTCAACTGAAGTTGTGAAATGGGACCTATAACTATATATATATATATAGCCTACCTGCCTCACCTATAACTATATATATATATATAGCCTACCTGCCTCAGAGTTAATATAACAGAAGCAGATAAGTACAGTCAATACTGTGTGTATATTGTAACAGGGCACCTTATAGGGGTACTATAAATCATCATCTTCATCACATCACAATTAATGAGCATGGGAAAAAATCAGCATTGAAAACTATTATAAGTAATATATGTTATACATGTTTAATAATATATGATATCAACAGCAATAATTATCAACAACCATCTTTTATGACTGGAAATAAAGGAAGTGTACTATAAATCAGGCTAATCATCAACTTGCCAATATCAAACTGAGGACATAATATAAAGCATTTTTATATCATCTAGTATATAATAAATATTTAAGTGTTAAAAATATAATAAGACACAATTCTATATTGAAAATGTTGGTAGGTGCTATAAATACAATAATACATAATTCTATATCATCAATGTTGGCAATATTATATCATTGCTGGTCATCATCAATGCCCTTGGCCACCTCAAACCACGAGTATACTGACAAATAGTTATAGAATCTAAATAAATTGAAGTATGTGGGTTTTAAGATGATATTTACCTTTGTGCTATCCAGATAATTGTATAGAGATTTATTAGGATGGCCACATGAAATAAATACCATTATACTCAAACTAGATAGGGATTGCAAGGAATCTAGAGACTATGAATAAAGTAAATATACATGCTCACTTTATTTTATTAAATAATTTCACTGCGATGACCTACAAATCCCTGTGTGTATTTCTATGATGAAATCAATCGCACACAATATTAATTGATAGCTATAAAAATAAAGACATCAAAAACATAATTTCAAAAACTGTCATCATTATCATCATCATTATTATTATTTACATGCTACTTCAGTAATTATTGTGGGAGATATGAATATAGATTTATGTAATAATCTACATGGGCCTACTATACGTTATTTGAATTTACTTTATAGTTATGGTTTTAATCAAGCTATTTTTTCACCTACTAGTATTACTGAATCTTGTAAATCTATTTTTGGATCATATATTTATTAGGTTAAACCAGTATCAAAGTTATGAATCGTCTGTACTTAATATTTTTATTTCGGATCACTTTACAACTGTGTTGAATTATTAAATTGTAGACAACAAGTAAATACTCGTTTATACGTTAATAAGTTATCACATAAAAAAAAACTAAAAATATTATCTGATCAGAGTTGGGATTATGTTTTTGCTCTGCATGATGTTGATTCAGCATTTTTAAAATTTAAGGATATTTGTAAATCTTTAATTACAAGATCTATGGCTAGTTAAAATTGATTAATAAAAAGCGAAAACGTTTAGTGTGGATAACCAACGATTTGATTGAAAAAATAAATCAAAAGAAATTATAAAATCCTTGGGTGAAGATTTGGTGAATTTGAAGAAATTAAATACTAAGAATAAATCTGACATCCGGAAATTAAAATTTCAATATTATCAAAAATATTTTAATGATAAAAATATTTCTTTGAAATGGAAATTGATAAATTCTCTTGTAAAGAAACCTTTGTCAAATCAACTTAAATTTATAAAACACAATGCTAATTTGATTGAAGTAGAAAATAATGGAAAATGTGTTGCTGACTTGTTTAATAATTTTTTTTTTCAGATTGTCAATAGATAGAACACTAGTATAAGATTTGTCTTTTGCTGATTCGGGTCTAAATTCTTTTTTATGTACAGATGTTACTGACTTGTTTAATATAATTGATCGCTTAAAGAATATTTGCTCACCAAAGTAAGAAAATAAATCAGTCTTCATATCTGTTCTTATTTATTTATTTAATCGTTCATTATATGTTGGTTTATTTCCTACTTCTTTGAAAGTCGGTATTATTACACCTATTTTGAAAAGGGGTGGTCCTATACACCTTAACAATTACAGACCATTTTCTATTATATCTGTGGTATCTGAATTGTTAGGGATGGTGGTTAAAGAGAAAATGATGACATTTTTATTTAAAAATAATATTTTATCTGAACATCAGTGCGGATTTATTTCTGATAATAATTTGAAAAATTTCGTTAGATAAGGATCTTAAAACTATTGCTATTTATTTAGACTTATCTAAGGCATTTGACTCTGTATCTCATAAAATTTTACTTAAGTGTTCATATTCATATGTTTTTCATGGTGGATTTATTTCATAGTTTGTAAGTTACTTAAAGGATAGAAATCAAGTAACAAACATTTCTAGTGGGTTTTTTTCATGTGTCATAGCATTGGCTGGGAAGCGAACCTGCTAACCCGGGACAATTGCTTGTAAGGCAGTTGTGCTGACCACTCAACCATGATGTGCCACAAGTTTCAATTCTGAGTCCTATTTTATTTATAATTTATGTGAATGATATATTTTCTTTACACTTAGAATCTCAGATTTATGTTTTTGCAAATGATATTGCTTTATCTTATGCTGCAGTTTCATATAATTTTCTTGAAAAAACAATTAATGATGATTTAATCCTAATTAGTAAATGGTGGGCTTTTAATGGTTTATCAGTTAATTTGAATAAAATAAAAATTATTAATTTTTCTTATAAGTCAAATATTCATTCACTCAACAATACTATTTGTAATAAGTATTTTTGGCATTATCACTTGTACTTATGCTAATATTTCATTTGTTGATAACATTTGCTATCTAGGTGTTTTTGTTGACTCTAGATTACCCTGGTTAAACCATATTTACTTTCTTTGTTCTCATTTATGTAAATTAAATTATAAGTTTTTCTATTTATCTAATTTTTTTCCCCAGTCAGCTTTGATTACTTTATATATTTCTTGTTATTAAAGCTTATTATGCTACAATATACGGTGAACTGTTTTACTTTTGCAATGACTCCTTTGACTGTTTTACAGAATTATACAATGCATATCATTTTTTGTAGATCATATACCACATCCATTAGAGATTTTCATTTTTATCCATATAGAGTAATTATTAGTATTTATTGTAGGAAAATTCCCTTGGATACTACATCTATTGTAAATACTCGTTTATCTATTAAATATCAACTGGCTTTAATTTTCCTAAGCTTTCCAGTAGGAAGCAATTTAGTTATAATGGTCCCAAATTATTTAATTTGTTTATACAAGATTGTTCTGTGAATTTAATGAACACCAGATCTTTAAAAACATTTATGGCATTGGTTATATTATACTAAATATTAGTTTTTGTTTGTTGTTTATATTGTTTGTTAGGTTGTAGTTTTCTATTATTGTGGTTGAATTGTCAAATGTAATATCTGTAAGATTTTAATATTTTATGTTGTATTCATACTTTATGTATTTTATTAGTGATTTTAGCTGTTATATTTAAATTCCTTGCTCAATATTTTTCTTATATGGAATTTATATCACTATATTATACATTTACTGTTTGTTTGATAACAAATAAATTATTATTATTATTATTATTATTATTATTATTATTATTATTATTATTATTATTATTATTATTATTATTATTATTATTATTATTATTATTATTATTATTTATATAAATAAGCATTTATTTTTATAGTGTCTGTATATAATTGTAATTACATTCATATCGGCCTTTCAAGCCAATTGTGCAAACGCTTTGCGAGTGTTAAATAATAAATGAATACCCTCTGACCAATACAAGATATAGAATTTATGCAATTTGCTCATATATAAATATTTGAGTCGTAGGAATAAGAGGGATTCTTTTTATTCCTGCATAAATTCTATATCTTGTATTGGTCAGAGGGTATTCATTTATTATTTAACACTCGCAAAGCGTTTGCACAATTGGCTTGAAAGGCCGATATGAATGTAATTATTATTATTATTAAACAGAGAGTGCAAACCTCTCAAGTGCTTAGCCAATCAGATCACAAATATTGAGACAGAATTTAACAAGAAAAGAGTGGTTCCACTCTCTTCTTTACTTGCCTTTCTATACATCCAAGCCAGTCCAAAGTACTTAGATCTGAAGCGTGAATCTTAAATATCTTCACACTCAACTCACTGAGTTCTAATTATAAACATACAGCATGAAATCTTTTGATTTACTACGCAGTAGTTTTTAGATGTTATAACTTGCAGCAATATATGTAAATAATATTTATTTTACAAAGTGCAGACGATATTGAAAATAAACTGAGAGTGCAAACTTCTCAAGCGCTTAGCCAATAAGATCACAGATATTGAGACAGATAATTTAACAAGAAAAGAGTGGTTCCACTCTCTTCTTTACTTGTCTTTCTATATATCCAAGCCAGTCCAAAACTAATAAATAGAAGAATGAAAAATTTAAAAAATAATATGGGACAAATCCAAAGTTTTACACATAACTTTATACCATTATGCTTTCATATAACACATATAATTATTATTTCCTTCTGATTCATCTAAAATAATAACTCATTTAATGTAAATAAGTTTTTTCCTTACAATAATCAATCCCTAATATTTCACAATACTTAAAAAAAATTAAACCCTTGTCCTTCATTTCAAAATAATATTCTCATACCACTTTAAACCAAGTTAAAAACTTTTAAAATAAAATCACATAAAAATAAATTATTCAATATTTACAATTATTACTTTTTCTATAAAATAATATTTATAAATCTAAACGTATACACATTAACAGAACTTTATATTATTATGAGATTTTATTTTCTTTAGCTCTCTTTTCTTGAAAATCTTGTAAATAGAAGTTTAGTCAATCTTTTTGTCTCTAGAATTTTTTATAGATTTCTCAATAGTTATTTTAATTCATTTAGTTTTTTTTCCTTTTTATAGCTCCAAATTTCCAGTTTAACAATTATTTTCATGTAAGGTTAATATTAGTTGAGAAAGTCATAATTTTGGATGGATTAATACCTAAAGATAGTTAATAGTTTTTCTCAGGGGTATTTTCTTTTGTACTTTATGGGTAAGATGAAAAATACAAGGTCATATCTGGAATAATGGTAAAGTCATCATCATTCCTAAGTTCAAAATATTTCAAATAATGTTAAAGTGATATTATTAAATAAATGTTTAAGTAATGTTTACCATCACAAAATATATAAGCAATTTTATATATTATAAGAGAGCATGAGATCACAAGAGATCTATCTCTGAAAGATCAGTAGCTTCCTCCTCAGAATAACTAATAGCATAATTATAAATCGACCATATATCAAACAGCATTATCAATAAGCATAAGTAATACTCAAAAGAAATACCAAAGAAACCATTTGTCATCATGAATGATCAACAATATAAAATAAAATTAACAGTCAAACTTGTGATTGGATTGGAAATGGGTCTTCTGTAGACCAGGCTGACTATTGAGTTCTTACCAGCTTGTGGCAGATTATTGAAACCATTATTTGGATGCACTACTTAAGTGCTAATCCATCAGAATACATAACCAGAAACATCTAAATAATAATGCTAGGATATTAAAATATGCTGATCATCATCAATGCTCTGGCCACTTAGTACCATTAATGTACTGGTCGACTATAAACTTAATTTTTAAGACTAAACTAAAACAAATTGTAGTGCAGGAGCTTTGAAGAATATAATTCTTGCACCAAAACCAAGACAATGTCATATACTGGAATGCTCCTAAAGCACTAAATACATCCCATGCTCAAATATAGCTCAGAGAATATAAGCTCTATTACTGTATGTGACCAACAGATTATGGCAACAGATATTCTAAAAATATTTAGAACCACTGGAATAATTTTTAACAACCGAATAAATTTATTAGATAACAATTAATAAAAAAAATGAAATTAAGGTCTCTAAACTAAGGTTACACACATATAAGCTTTCTGATTTTGATTACTATATAAATTTCAAATTATCACATTGTGATTTACATATATGTGATTACTATATAAAATTCAAGTTACTAGATGGTGGTTTACATATATATGCACACACACATGCAATTTGTAACATTCAATTATATATTTCAATTGATATTCAATAATAACAAAAATATGTTTAAATTTTACATGTTATACTTGACAAGCAATAATCTCTATACACACACATACATGCATGTAATTTCTGAACATATTTGATTTGTCCTATAATAATACATGATTAAACTTTTAAATATTTTTAATAATACAAATACTTGCTAGGTTAACTAAAAAACATATATAGAATTGCACAGATTATTAACAAATTTAATTTTGTCAAACAATAAAATTTTTATAGTTACTAATTCCATTTTGAATATATATAAAATTTACATATATACGTGTGTATCAATGTAAAAAAAATCAGTTTATCAATTTCTATTACAGCTTTTTTTTTTCTTTTTTTTTTTTTTTTCATATGTCATAGCATCGGCCGGGACGCGAACCCACAATCGTCTGCAACCAACTACTTGCTTGCAAGCGGCTGCGATGACCTCTCGGCTAACAACGCTTGACAATTTTTTTTTTCTTTTTAAAAAATATAGTCGATTTTTGACAGATAACTTTAGTCTATAGAATCGTCTAGTAATCCTTTACTTTTTTTATTTGTTTATATATATTTTTATTTTTGGTATTTTTAAAATGTCATTTTTTTTAGGGAACTACTAAAAACAATTTCTTTAATAATATGCATTAAATCATCTGTGGACTACTCCTTTCTTTTAGAATGTCTCTTAATTATTATTATTTTTAATAAATAAAAAATAAAATCGTTTTTAGAATTAAAAATATAAATTTAAAAATGTCTTTTTCTTTTCTCAATAAATGATTTAAAATAATCACTATAGATTATATATTTCACTTTTAGAATGTCATTTTTACTATAGGTTACTTTTAACTAATCATGTCTCTAATTTAAATATTAGAAACTTTAAAGCAACTCACTTTTGTATACACATTTATCTGTGCTTCTCTGCATATAAATAAACAGCAGCATACCTACACCAATTATTCAAGTTGTCCCTTGGTTTTTGTTATTGTCATCATCATCAGAAAAGTATAGTCTAAGCAATTGTCAGCATCAGAAAGATACAATTCAGGTGATTTATTGGTATGCCATGAACTCCCTTTTGTATAGAATTGTTCCAGGCAAGCAGTAATCTTCTTAGAACACATTTAAGCAGGCTAGATTCATCAGTTGACCCAGACATCATGTGAGTCAACTCCAGCAGTGGACTATTGAGCAGCTTATCCTTCTTTTTTGACTCCAGCTACATCTTCATATTAATTCTAATTCTGCCAGCAATATTTGCAGCTAGCTTTACTGTGGCCACTCTCTGTTACAGTTATCAACAAACTGCAGCTAACCCTTCACAAAATATTTTAGCCACATTTCACAGCTAACCATTAGCTAACTGCTTCATCAAAAATATTAAGACAAGAACTGTCTTTAAAAAAACATTCTTCTGGACAGCTCTTGCAAAAGCTACAAGTCAAACTTAACTGATATTATTTCTTTTTTATCAGCCCTTTTATAGAATTGTTTTGGGGTGATAACAGCACATTTAATTAAAAAGTTTTTTTTTCTTTTCAAAAAGACCACTAATTCTTTCAAATCCTTTTTAATTAAAAGTTATTTTTAAGTAACTTTGTAATTTTACCAAAGATGTGATTTACACGTTTTTACTTAGATAGTGAAATGCATACAATCATTTATTAAAAAAGATATTTTATACAAGTTTTAATTAAATGATTTTTCAAAAAGAATAGATAATAGAAATATTTACAATTATCAGTTCTACTTTAAACATAAAACACACTTTTTAAAATTTCAAAATCAGAATAAAAATATTAATTTTCATTAGACCTTTTAAAATCTTTATTTCATAATAGAAGTTTGTTTTAAATTGAGAGTTATTTAATCTTTTATTAATAATACACTGATGGCATTGTGGTGAAACTTTTTTATGTAATAATTTGTAGGCATTTTTTATATTCTAATTTTCAGACTTAGCACTTTCAGAGCTCTTGTTGCTCCATATTTATAATCTTTTCAGATTGTTAACCTTTTATTATTTTTATTCCAAGATTGTGCAGAAAAATATCTCTGTATTTATTTCTACTTTTCCTTTCAATTTTATATATATTTGTGCACACACACTATATTATTGTGTACCATATAACAGACCTGTTATAATATACAGGAATACATATTTTAAGCTATATGCAATTCAAGGGGATTTGAATCCAGAATTTCAAGCTCCATATAGTCATCCACTCTGTTTTCTACAACTGATACACATGGCCACAAATATGCAAAAAAGGTAAATGATCCCCAATATGCATATTTCATGCTGAACCAGTATGCATCAGATTTTCAATGACATGGTTGTCTGAAGAGTTGAAGGATGAAGAAGATTGAAGTCTGGCACTTAAAATTTGAACATTTGCTATCTTAATATAAACCAAGTACTGATTATATGTATGTGTGGAAGATGATGACCCAAATCAACTGATGAATGCTGGGCCAGCATGAAATATGCCTATTGGAGATCATTTATCTTATTTTGTATGTATGTGGTCATATGTATCAGTTGTATAGAGGGAGTGGATGACTATAGAAAACTTGAAAGTCTGGATTTAAACCCCCTCTAATTACTTTTCTTTTAGTGAAACTGTTAATATAATTGAATCAGCATTGCTCATCATTTAGCAACAGCTTAGAATATGGTTCTTGTAAACTTTATACTATTATATCGTACCGGACATAGGACAGCAGTAAAGAGACATGAGACTCGAACTAGGATTGTCAAGGATAAATCCCTGAATAAGATAAGAGAGCTAAAATAGTACATAAAATATATAAACCTTTTATTTTTAAAAAGTAACCAAAATAAAGATTCAAACTCTGGATAGGATTAAAAGATACTTTAATTTAATATTATATAAAAACAATTTATTCTATATGTACATTATTTATAAAGTCTACGCTAGAATAGTTTCATTATGCTTACATCAGTGATCATTATGGGATATCATGCTAATAAATAATATATATATATATATAGTGCAGTTTATTTATATTCTAATGTTTGGTTAAAAGTTTACATAATGGAATTAAGAAGAGAAACACTATTTTAACATACGATTAAATAATGACCTAGACAAAGGAGTTTACAATGAGAGACACTTTAATGTTTGAATAAATTAATATCATGTATTTAACAAACTATGATCGATGCCATTTCAATCACACATATCTATAACTATGATACCAGGTAAATCGGTCTCTGATATCTGTTACATTTATTAAATATTAAACATCAAAGTTATAAAACAAATGTCAATATAACAAACATTATATTTTAATTCTTGAATTAAAATAAAATCATGATTCATTTACACATGTGGGAGTCACTCATCTAAGGGAAATAGCTTAATTCAAGCTTTTCGTGACATTCTACATATAAATACAATAATAAATAACAAAAAATGGTTTAGTTATATCACAGCATTATGGCTTAAAAATTAGTTTTAGGCATAATTCTAAAATACTACAGTAAATGGCAGTGCGAGCATGAGGTAGCAAATATTAAATGTGGTCCATTTTTAATCGAGGAGATGCTTAATCATTTAAGTGAGAAAACTGAAATGGTACACCCGTTTTTCTGGAGGGTATACTGGGAGAGATGGAAGGTAGGGAGATGCAATCATCTGGAGTATGGCTACCAATGCAGAGCTTCTGCTACTCTTTCCGAAGATGTTCTAGGGCACTTATAATGCCAGCTAAAATGTATATAAGTGAAGATGGAGGATTCAGAGTTCCTGATGATCCTCAAATTATGATAAAGCAAATAAGGATGATGGCTGACCTATGCTGGCAATGCTATGAAATTATGATACATCCTTTAAAATAACTAATGGCCTAAATATAAAATTTTAATCGGGCATAATGGCATGACTTGTATACTAAACCAAATTAAATAACTCATATATAAAACTATATGAATGTCTTAATGACATACGATTACATTTCTCTTCATTAAACGGGCCCCACATTCAAGTGTAATCAATAAGCATTATTTAGAAATATAATGCTCAAGGTGCTACATATAAATGATTATTACATTAAAAAAATGATGGCCATTATTATTTAAATTATCTTAACTGAAATTTAAGTAATATCAATTTCACATCCTTCTTCAATTCGCATACCTCCTCTTGTATTCCATGGCATTTATCTATTTAGCCTGTTTCCTTTCCTTGTTCTTCCTCGTGATTCATTCCTCTTCAAGCTTTTGCTGGACATGCACTATGGCTTGTTGTAAGAATGCCCCCTGCTCTTCCACTTTGTCTCTTACTAATATTACATCTCTTTTAATTATATGAAGATTTACTTCTGTCTCCTTTTTGTGCATGACTAATAAGGCTTCATAATTTTCTTTACATTCAAGAGTTAGCCTTTCCAACTTTTCTTCGAGCCCTCCAGCATTTGCCTAATATTGCTTAACATTTCTTCTCTGTCTCTTTTTTCTTTCTTCCTTGTCCCTTTTTTCTTTCTCTTCTCTTTCTTCCTTGTCCTCTCTCATCTGATTCAGGACTGCCATTATGTGCCCAAAAGCTACATTTTCCACTTTCCTAGGTTGTTCCTTCACGAGTGCTGTAGTTTCTTTGGGTTCATCCTCTATGCTCTCATTTATGCTTGCCTCTATTTCATCCTCTGTATTACTACTGCTATCTCCTATTATCTCTTTTCCTGATCTTAAGGTTTTTCCTTTAATCTTGATCTCTCTATTTTATCTCCTTTTGACTCGCTCCCTTCTATTATGTCTTTTCCCATATTGCTATCTATTACTTGAATGTTCTAACTGAATCTATAAAGGTTTACTTTAATCTTTATATACGGCTGACTTTATAAAACTTTATATTAAAATTTTCTATAATGGCTGACTTTATAAAATTTATTTTAAATTTTCTATAATGGCTGACTTTATAAAATTATTTTCTGTAACAGCTGACTTTATAAAATTTATATTAAAACTTTCTATAATGATTGATTTTTTTATTTTAAATTTTCTATAATGGATGACTTTACAATTGTGTACACCAAGTATGCGTATATATGCTCAATTTATCTTGCCCAATTTTTTTTATTTCACTTCCTACTCATACCAATTTCCGAATCACACCATATAATTTACAATTTGTAACTTTAAAATTGTTTCCCCCCTGACAGCACATTTATGTGAGGATAATTTTAATATTTCAATTGCCTCGAGTGCCAGCTGCCAGTAGGTGAGATATATATATCCGAACTAATAGGTCACAATAGTACCATGGATTTTATAACATATTTTGCTATATAGCCATAATGTACAAATTTTTTTTATATATTATAACTGTCCAAAAGAGGATCGAAGCTTACAGTCTTACCGTATCTGCACTACAAGGGCGCCATCTAGGCATTTGAACCTAGAAAATTTATGGAGTAGGCAGATATGCACTGTTAAACTTTTACATATGTATTTTTCTCTGACCATTAGCCCAAGTCACTAGCTCAGTGGAGACGCAGAGATAATAATATATAACTTGTTTAATTTGTATCTTAAATATAAAAAAATAAAAGCCACTGCCAGTAATTAACACACAAACAACATTTATTTATGCACATATATAATCATTTTAAAATTTGAGGAATAACATCTATTATTTTAGATTTTAATATCCTTTTAATTTAGATTATTATTTTAAAATTTTAAATCATCCACACAGAGGAATTTTATATTTATTTTAAGATTGTCGAGTATGAATAAACTACATAGATTTGCATTTGAAAAGAAAATATTCTATCCCTTATTTAACCTTAGGCCAAAAGTTCGCAGTCAAACCGGCATCACAGCACAAAATACCATACAGTCAGGAATGTACATCTGAACAGTATGGTTAGAGAAGACATTGACTCTCAACCAAACAGGAATGCTACATCTGTCAGCAAGAACAATAAAAAAAAACTCCATAGGAAGGGACTGCATTTTCATCTTACTGTCCCCTTCCATAGGCAAACAGGGGGTGTGTGGCATATAATGGAGATCCTGCACATAGTGAACCTCATACTACATCTACTAATTACACCAATATATCCAATCCATTGACCTAATTTAACTACGAAACAAATACCCTAAGATTACCCTCCCCTAATTAATTAATATAACTTTACAAATCTATATAGCCATTCAAGCCTGACTTAAAATTAACATTTATATAAGTTTGCACAGATGGATTTATAAAAGTTTGTTTTTTAATGTTGAGCATAGATCGACTACATAGATTACACGCTCAAAAACATTTCAAAATAAACATAAATGATCAAAATATAAAGTCATTGATGTAATTGCAGAGGGAATTCACAAGAAACCCAATGGCATTCATCATAAGATGCTGCATTGACACCAGTAACTAAACAGACATCCGAATAAATACATTTTAGATATTCAATGTAAGATATCATTATTTACCGAATGTCTATATATTTTAATCAAATATGAAAACAAAAACATAATTAAATGTGAACGAATCAATGCAAGCATCAATACTCAACTTAAATTTAATGCATTTAAATAATTTATACAAATAAATATTAATAGAAATATAAAAAAATAAAAATGGAAATGATTTTTTTTTTTTTAAATTAAATGTATAAAATCTAAACATTAATTATCAATTTGAAATTTGAAAGTCAGATAAGAGTTCATTTTAAAATGTAGGTTCTGAATATTAAAAGCTTGAATGAAAGTTCTTAATTATTTTAAATTTTATAGTTCATGTCTTGCAGAAGGAGAATCCCGGTTCCTGGTGCCAATTCCTGTGACGTCTCTATTTGAAGTCTGGTCTGTTGTTCTGGAGGAGGCCTTAGCTGGTTCAATCCTGGTATTACAGTCATTTTATTTGAAATAAGTGAGAGCGACAAGTGCGTCTTATCGCTCTTTTGACAAAAATCAAGCTGGAACTCAGGAACTGTTCTTAATTTCAATATTTTTCCTTTTATAATACTCCTCTGGATTCAATAAACTTAGTTTCCTGTTGCAATAATTTCCATTATGGTCCGGGCCTTCATTGCTGCTTCTATATTGGACATCTAATTTATTTTTGTCTCTTATCTATATCTTTCAACTGACCTTTTTTCTATAAGAGCCCCAAGGGCTAGTTTGCTTTTCAATTAATTTATAAAACAATCATTTCCATTTACAAAAATATTTTATCTTTTTCTTACTTTTTTCTAAAAAAAGTACATTCAAATACTTTTTTTTTTTATTTAAAAAAAAAAAAAATTTTTAAAGTTTTGCATCTGTGCAAATATATATACGTATACACATTTAACAACTCTTTAATTTTTTTAGCTTTTATTTACGAACTTAAGAAAAAAAAATTATTTTAATTTTAAATTAATGTAACAGTGTATACTGTTACAATATATATATATATATAACTATGACATGGAAAATTATTCATATATAGCTAATGATCTCCTCAGGGGTACAATTAATTAACAAGCTCCATGATTGAGTGTACAAACCCAGGAAAACATTACATATATTAATGTTGCTGAAGAAAAAAAAATCTTTCTCAACAAGAATTTTTTTTACTTATATAACACATTGTTCAGAGCATGGAAAGTAATCATAATCCCATGTTTTGGCAAGCCATACCCTCAAAAAATTACTCTGCATATATTATATTATTTGTGTTCACTTATTTCAGAGTCAGGCGAATACTAGTAGCTCCACCCTTGTGTAATCAAACCTGGGAAAAAATTTACATATACTAATATTATTGCCACCACATTATCCGTTCAAGTCCATGGAAAGTAATCAAATAGCCCTGTGTTTGGGTATCCATACCTGGGAAAACTTTTTATACATATATATATATAGCCATGATATGGGAAACATATTCATGCCAGCACTATATCTCTTAGGTATGCAGATTTGTATTATTGAAGCCCTACATTGGCATGCCATACCCAGGAAAAACAATTTACTATGTAACAGTCATATCTGTACATGTGTGCAATAAAATCCAGAGTTTTAGTAAATTATCCCAAGGCTGATCAAAGTGAAGTTGTTGAGATCTCGAATCCAATCTCACCCCAGTTACTTTACCAATGCTCAGAGATTTACCACCTTACAAATGACATATATGAAGCTATACTCATATTTCTTTGATCTCCATGCCAGCAGTAGAACAACGGTGGAACACGAGACTAACATTTGATTATATTAACTAACACATTTCATAAAGTATAGCTATATGGACATCTGACCCACAAATAGATATCAATACATCTGGTTGTGATTCTTAAATAGTAATGACTAATTAATAATTGGTTTATGAGCAAAAAATGAGACACTAAGCATAACTATATTTAAACAAAATTTAATATAAGCCAAATTAAATAAAATAAAATAATGTTAAATACAATACATGAAATTGTCTCACTCACAGGTGAGTACGTGAATTTTATCTCACTCGCAGGTGAAGATGATATTACGAGTTACAAGCTGTTCAAGTGAATATTTGTTATTACAATTTTGAATGTTTATTCACATTTAATCCATGTTTAACTATGCCTTAATTATGCTATAGAGTAGTAAATTTGCACTTGTTAGTTTGCAGAGATGATTTTTATGAATTATAATTGATATCATTTTAATAAGCTAAACATTTCTCTATACAGATAACAGACTTACAAAACTAGATTTGAGTTCAGATCAAAGCTGAAATACTTAATTATGAAATGTTGAACTGGTGGCTAGCAGTATGAATTCAGATACTATGGTGTTTATACAAATATATAATCTGAGTCTGTGCATCTCAAATGCACTTGATCACGGGATTCATTACCAGATAATCAGTTCCTGTGGACTGCACTCTTGCTGTGAATAAGAGACATTAGTCAGGGTGGTTGGAACAGCTAATAAAATATCTGGATTCTTATGCTCCAGTCCTGAATAAAGATAATGGGGTGTCCCTTAAAACCAAAGCCCATTTTAAAAAGAGAGCTGTCTGAACTAATGAAATGGGTTAACCTTAAACCAAAACCAAGTCCATTTAATACAATAAATACAGCAATAAGTATAGGCACATATGTGCTTACCAAAACATATTCGCTCCACTAACAACATCATTACATAACTACAATTCAGATGCAAAACATTAGTTTCATTCCATGAAACCACCATGAGCCAGTTCATAAAATAACATCTATAATTATGCTACTAAAGGAATATATGTAATCTAGTCTGTTAAGCTATCTATACAGACATTTATATAAAGGTAAGGAGGACTACAGCATTTTTGGGGAACATTGAAAGATTAAACATGAATATGATGCTGTATTTTATCCTCTCTGCTGAATATTAACAAAATAGTTTATTTAAAGCAAAGCTATCTTTAAGCATTTGTAATGGCTTAATTATATATATATAGAATAAATGTTACATTTATTCTTTTCAGAAGGGAGTTTAGTACAACGTTAATAAATGAGCAATTAAACAATCGTGAGAGCATCTAATCATTTCTCACTAATTATTTTATGTTAGCAAACTCCGTTCTGGAAAACATAGCATAAACAAATACATAATTTAACTAATTTTGGCAAAGACTTAATTTTAAAGAAAGAAAATAAATAATTAATACATTATTTATTCACATAAGTAAAATTTAAAATTTGGCTTTACTTTCTCATAGTTTAAGTTAAATTTGGCAAGACTTACAAATTAAAACATAAACAAAATAAAAGTTACATTTAGTTTAATTTTATAACTTGATATTTGGAGATTTAAATGTAATTTAATAAAGTGGCCACTTACATTCAGTTAGCTAGCTTTATGAGTTTAGGCTTAGTTTAAACTATTTTAAGATCTACAGGAATCAGTTACCACTACAACTTGTAAGGCTACTTGCATGGTTACTTGAATTTGGCTCGCGTCTCCATTTCTTCAGCAACTGGGCTACCGGGAACATCTCCGCATCTTATACATCAGCTTTCAGGTCCGGATAGCAAGCTATGGCCAAACTAGTCACAGATTCACATTATGAAATTTTAGTAGACTTCTCAAAACTAAACTTCAATAGCAGTAGTGGAATTAATATTCAGCAGCAAGTCAGTCTTTGAATTAGAATTTAGCCATCAGTCCTCAATATATATTCTTCCCCTCTTCTTTTGACCACTCAACTTGTTTACCAAGTTTTACTGCCCCAATCTGTTTACCATATTTTTTAATAAAGTGAGGTATTCCAGCTAATTTATTGATTTCTCATCCCTTTTAAAATTAGTTCTTTCGATCTTGACCCCTAGTTAATTAACGTGATTCTAATTTAAAGTCATTTTGCTTCTTACTGCTAACTAGGTCAAGACTGAGTGAACAGATTATTTTTAATCACATCTGTTTTTATTATTATTACTAAAAACTGATTTTAAAAGTCGTAAACATCTTACCTATGTGTAACATGTTTAATTGAAATTTATCTTTATATGTGAAGTAATATAATTTCTACTTTAACTCTATAATAAAATTTAAAATAAAACCAAGTTTATAATGCTTTTAAATCTATTGCATTATTTATTTTTAGCATATATGTAGGTTTCTGTTACACACACAACAAGATTTACATTTATTGAAAATAATAATACATACATCCGTATACATTGATTTATTATACATAATCATAAGTGTTGATCAAAGTACATTATTAGGTATGCACACACATGATCATTACAATAGTTTAAATTTAAACCTTTTATATGTGGACTTAGGTATATAGCTAGAGAAAAAATAAACTATATAGTAGGTGAAACAGACTGATAGATAGATCTGGCTGTTTCAATATGATGATTAATATCTTCAGATTAATATATTTTAATAATGCTTATTTTATAAAAATTTCTTCAGTGATTATCATCAAAGTATAGACCCAGGGTATTATCATATTCTGAAGAATATTCATAAAAATGCAACAGCAACAATTAGATTACATAATGATATTAGGAAGGTTAACATTGAGAAGGGTGTAAGACAAGGTGACTCCATATCTCCAAAACTTTTTATAGTAGTGCTGTTGCAAAATATTTGTGGATTTAAATGGCAAATTAAAGGAGTAAAAGTAAATGAAGATTATTTAAGTCATTTGGATTTTTCAGATGATATAGTTGTTTTTGCAAATAATGCTTCAGAGCTTCAGGAAATATTGCAAGAGTTATCAAATGAAAGTAAAAAAATAGGACTAAAGGTAAATGTTAAAAAGACTAAAATAATATTCAATGGATTTTTTCAAAAGATGAAAATAAAGATTGATCATGACAAGTTAGAAGTTACAACTACAAATACCCTGGTCAGATTGTTATTACAGATGGAAACATAGTGGATGAAATTAATTATACAATTAAACTTGATTGAAGTGCTTTTGGTAGAAATAACTTAAAAGAAAATATGACTATGAGTTTGAAAAGGAAGGTTTTTAAAAAATGTGTTTTACTAGTTCTTTCTTATGGATGTGAGATTTGGACACTTAATAGAAGAGCAATACAAACATTTCAGACCACTCAAAGAAGTCCGGAGAGATGCATTTTAGGAATAACAAGAAGACATAGAAAATGTAATATATGGGTAAGAGAACAAACAGATATTACTGACAACATTGAAAGAATTAAAAGACTGAAGTGGAGTTGGGCTGGACGTATTGCTAGAAGAGATGATAATAGATGGACAATTGACACCTTTAACGGATCCAAGAGATTGTAAAAGATCCAGAAAGAGACCACATGTGAGATGGATGGATGAAATAAGAAAGTGTGCAAGGGTGATTTGGAGAAGTCTAGAAATCAGAGACGATGGATAGAACTTGGAGAGATTTTCATCCTACAGTGGACTGAAAATGGTTGACAATGATGATGATGATAAATAATGCTTATTTAGCTTGCTAACATGCTGTTTCAAAAGCCTATTATGTTGGAATAATAACTGATCACTTTACACTCATCATTTTGATTTAGTTTATATTATATAAATATCTATTATGGTTTGCACCACCAGAGTTATAAATTATGATTTTAAATATCTGTTTTATCAAAAGTAATAGACTAGCCTTAGAGATAGTATAAAGGCATATTTATTAATGTATTGTTAATTACCCATTAAATATACTTTCTTCTCCCTAGTAAAAGTGATTAGATATAAATTGAAGATATTAAACTAGATTAATAATATAGTTTTAGTCCTTTGAGATAGCATGATTATTATGCTATTCTAAGAACAGGTTCTGTTAGCTATACAGTGCTGCAATGTTTGATGGGTTCATGATGGAGATCATCCTCATACCCTTAGTTTGAGTAAGACTATATTTTTATTAGAACCAGAGCACAAGGATCCAGACCCCATTTTGTATTAAGCCTATCTGAATTCCTGAACTTAAAACATTTATGTCTTATTAGTAGCAAGCTTTCCGGTCTTAGGGTACTGCACATTTTGATGCAAAATCCTGTGAATAACTACCCACCCCCGCACCACAAATTTATTTCTTAATATTTTAGTCTGTGCCATAGCAACTATATGTTGATGTAAGGTAACCAGTTCTTTCTCTCTGTGTTAAATAGTTATTCATTAGTCTGAAATTGAATCTTTGATTATTAGACTAAACTTGCATCATCCTTGAGCTTTATTATACATCCATATCTTAAATATATATATATATACCCAAACAGCAGCCATCTTAGCACCGTGATTAGTAGTCTATCTTAGGCTAACATATTTAGCAAACCATGATATGAAGATAGAATTTTATTTGACATAGGCATAATTTATTTGCCACACACCTACATATCTTTAGATATTTTATGATGAGAGATACTGTAACTCAATTTAATCTCATATCACTATATCATGCCTGCATGAGTTTCACTCCATATTTAATATTGTATACTTATTGTTTTCATTTTTTGTTATCTGACTTATTAATAAATCTATTTAAATTTAATTCATTTCCATATCATTCCTTCAGTTCCAATTGCAATCAATTTTGTTATCTTTAATCTTTTTATATGCATTATAGTTTAATTATAGTTTTAAGTATTAATTTTACCCTTAAGTTAACATACTGTTAGTTCATTTAACTCTCTAATCAGTCATTGTCTAGTTAATTTTTGGGTCTCATGTCTCTCCCGGTTCACAGATTAAATTAAGACCCATGTGTAACCTCAGAAATATCATTCATAGAGTGTTAAGTCATAGAGCACTGGAAACTAGATTGAAGCTTGGTCAGGCCTGGGATCGAATCATCCCATTCCAATCGGCTTTAGTATATTTTACCTGGACTCTAGGTTTTGTTATGTGAATGTACAAATCTGATCGTTACATTAGATTTCCTTAGAATTGTTCACAAGTTTCAACATTAAAATAAATAAGTTTTCAGTCACAATATATGTTTCAATATATACTTATGGATATAGTTTTAAATGGCTGCAGAAAGGAGTTTGCTATTAACTGAAAAGAGACCCCTTGATTCCTCTTGGAAGCCTTAAAGGAACTGAGCAGGGCAAATTCCTAATGTCCACTCCATACATTCTTGTCGTTGCAGCTGTTATTACTATGTTATTATTCATATAGTATACAAACATGGATGGATTGCTCACCAATACGCATTAGCCAGCGTGGTGAGTTTATTGGCTTTTTACCTCCGAGTTTAAGATCAAGAAACATCATGGTCTTTCTTTTCAGTTGCCTGATAAGGCAGAATGAACGTTTGTGTAAATGATAAATATTTTTCCAGTACATATATACAATTGTGACAGACAAAAATAAATCATGGCCCTTATTCCTAGAAGGCTGTAAAGTCACCAACCAAGGCAGTGCTTGGTGGCTGAAGGCGGAGAGTGCTAAGAATCCCCTGATTGCAGACCCAGGCTGCCATTTGATGATGACTTTTTATTTAGCTACTTACAACTGCAGATCACTTTCAAGTGAAGGAAGATTGCAAAAATTAGAAGAAGAACTGTATTATATTAAATGGGACATTATTGGACTTTGTGAAGTTAGAAGAAAAGGTGAAGAGACAATTGATTTAAAAAGTGGACATGTACTCTATTCTAAAGGCACAAATATTGGGGAAAAAATGTGGAGTAGAATTCATTATAAATAAAAAGTGGAAGAACAACATTGTGGAGATTAGTGGTGTATCAGACATAGTGGCAAGATTATACTTAATAGAAGCTACTGCAAACCTCTCACGCTTATTAGCCAATCATTTCAAATACTGTTTGCGCTTTATAAATTAAACATTATTTACGTACATTACTGCAAGTTATAACATCTAAAAACTACTGCATAGTAAATCATAGGATTTATGCTGTATGTTTGTAATTTAAACTCAGTGAATTAAATGTGAATATGTTTGAAGATTCACACTTTCAAATCTAAGTACTTCAGACTGGCTTGGATATATAGAAAGACAAGTAAAGAGGAGGGTGGATGCCCTCTTCTTGTTAAATTCTCTGTCTTGTATTTACGATTTGATCGCTATTAATAACACCTGATTGGCTAATAAGCGCGAGAGGTTTGCAGTCTCTCAGCTTAATTTCAAATACTTTTTGCGCTTTGTAAATTAAATATTATTTAATAGCAGTTTTTCAAATGCAGATAATTCAGGTTTATGCCCCAACAAATTCTCATAGTGATGAAGTAATAGAAGATTTTTATATGGATATACAAAAGGCTTTTGATCAGAGTAAACAACATTTTAAATTGTTATGGGAAACTTTAATGCTAGAATTGGTAAACAAATGAAAAATGAAAATGCTAAAGGTAATTTTGGTTATGGTAATAGAAATGAGAGAGGACATAGACTTGTGGAGTTTGCTGAAAAAGAAAAACTTTATATTATGAATTCTTTTTTTGAGAAAAATGTTAAAAGGAAATGGACATGGAAGCATCCCAATGATGGTACAGCAGAATTGGATTATATTTTAACTAACAGAAAATACATATTTCAAGATTGTAATATTCTTAATAAATTTAGCACAGGAAGTGATCATTGATTAGTAAGATGTCAGATATGTGTTAATGCAAAACTAGAGAGACAAAAATTATTAAGAAAAACAATATTTACAGTTGATATTCATAATCTTCAGAAACATTCTAATGAATTTAAATTAGAACTTACAAATCGGTTTTAAGTATTAGTAGATTTTGAACATGATTCAGATTTGAATGAAATTAATATGAAAATAACTGCTACACTTTTAAAAACTGCAACAAAGATAGCTGGTAGAAAAAAGCAGCAATTGACCAATAAAATTTCTACTGAGACTAGAGAATTTATGAAGAAAATAAGGAATATGAAGATACACAAAAATAATGCATTAAAAAGGATTGAATATCTCGAATTTTGTAAAATGGTACAGAAAAGAGTCAAAAATGATATAAGAAAGTATAACTGTGAACTAGCAAAGAAAGCTGTAGAAGAAACTAAAAGTTTCAAGAATGTAAAACAATATTTTGGTATTGGTAGGAAATATATATCTGCAATAAGAAAAAAAGATGGAATTATTACTAAAAAGAGAGATAACATCATGAAACAGGTATAAGACTTTTATCAAGAATTATATAGTAATAAAAAACAAGTATCTCCTATATCTATTACATCTTCCAAATTGCCCAGAATTTTAAATGAAGAAGTGAGACATGCAATTAAATGTATGAAGAAAGTAAAGGCTCCAGGTAATGATGGAATTATAATTGATATATTAAAAGAAATAGGTGAAGAAATATAATCTTTTTTAGCAAAGTTATATACCAAATGTCTAAATGATAAAGATGTACCAGATGATTGGAAGAACGCAGTAATAATATTAATATTTTAAAAAGATGATAAAGAAGATATTAGAAATTACAGACCTATCAGCCTTTTATCAGTTTTATACAAAATTTTTACCAAGATAATTACAACTCGTCTATGGCGAACATTGGATTTCCACCAGCCAAGAGAACAAGCTGGATTTAAAAGTGGTTTTAGTACAGTAGATCATATCCAGGTATTGAGAGAAGTTATAGAAAGGACAAATGAATATGAGTTGCCATTATGTTTTGGATTTGTAGATTATGAAAAAGCATTTGATTCTATAAACATTTCTTCAGTGATTAAAGCATTGGATCATCAAAGTATAGATCCAGGATATTGTCATATTTTAAAGAATATTTATAAAAATGCAACAACAACAATTAAATTACATAATAATACTGGGAAAATCAACATTGAGAAGAGTGTAAGACAAGGTGATTTCATATCTCAAAAACTTTTTACAGCAGTGCTGCAAAAAGTATTTTGTGGATTAAAATGGAAAACTAAAGGAGTGAAAGTAAATGGAGATTATTTAAGTCATTTAGATTTTGCAGATGACATAATTGTTTTTGCTAATAATGCTTCAGAGCTGCTCGAGTTATCAGATGAAAATAGGATTAAAAATAAATGTTAAAAAGACTAAAGTAATGTTTAATTGATTTACTCAAAATATGAACATAAAGATTGATTATGATGAATTAGAAGTTAACAGTTACAAATACCTTGGTCAGATTATTAATACAGATGAAAAAATAATGAATGAAATTAATCATAGAATTAAACTTGGTTGGAGTGCTTTTGGTAGAAAAAACTTGATACTAAAAGGAACTTTGCCATGTGTTTGAAAAGAAAAGTTTTTAATAAATGTGTTTTACCAGTTCTTACTTATGGATCTGAGACTTGGACACTTAATAGAAGAGCAATACAGAGACTTCAGACCACTCAAAGAAGTATGGAGAGATGCATGTTGGGAGTAACAAGGAGAGATCGAAAACGCAAAGTATGGGTAAGAGAACAAATAGGTGTTACTGACCTCATTGAAAAAATTACAAGATTGAAATGGAGTTGGGCTGAAAATATTGCTAGAAAAGATAATAACAGATGGATAATTGAAATCTTAAACTGGATTCCAAGAGATTGTAAATGACCCAGAAAGAGACCACATGTGAGATGGATGGATGAAACAAGAAAGTGTGCATGGGCAATGTGGAGAGGAGAAGCTAAAGATCATAAAAGATGGATTAAACTTGGAGAGACCTTCATCCTGCAGTGGATTGATAATGGTTGATGATGATGATAGTTTTAAATTTTCATTTACTGTGCCAATACTAAAAAGACATACATTTTTAAAAAAATATTAAATGCTTTTATTGACTATGTACTAAAAAGAAAAAAAAACAATAATTGTTTCCCTATTTAGGGATTGACTTAATTAATTTCTGGACCCCCCCCCCCCATGCTTTTATTTCAAGTTAAATCTAAAAACCACAATTGTGGTTGAAGAAACAATTTTTTTTACTTTTTAATGCATAGTCAATAAAAGCATTTAATATGAAATTTTTTTTTATCTGTATTATTAATCTTCAATTTTATAAGAATGACTTTTGGATGCTGAAGTGGGAGAGAATGTGTTAGGGTTATATAAATCTAGTAAACCAAAAATTAAATACTATGAATACAAATGCTCTACTAAGTGGAATATTAGATAAAGTAAAAGTTACTAATTGAATTATGAATTTTTGAATAGATTTTTTATTGTCTCATAGTTGTAGTCTGACATTTTTGCAGAAAATCCTTCATCTAATATACCATCTCTTCTTTCTGAAGATATATCTCTCACAGGATCATTTTATATGATTTTTCTGACATTTTATAATTATTCTCCAATATTTTAAAACTGCAAAGTTGGTAAGCAGCCCAAGTTTAAAAATGAAAGTATTACAGCTATAAAAACCAATTGTATATTTTTTAAAATCCTCAAGTATTGAGATTTTTTTTATATATTCTTTAATTTTATCCAAGTATGAGAAAACTTATTAAGCAAGTAAGCATAATATTAAGAATTTTTTCTATTTATACATCCCTCGTCATTTCCAAATAAATAAGTACAAAAATGTCTGATTATTTTAAATAGTTTCTTAGTTTCAAAATATACGTTTTTTCTTCTTCATATATCAAAGCGTTGACCGGGAAGCGAACCCGTACCAGCTGCTTGGAAGGCAGCTATGCTAACCGCTAGATCACCAATCAAATATAGTGTTTCTACTAAGATTACATCGCATATATATAGAATTATCAATAAAAAAAACACGGTAATTTACAATGAATCCAACACAATAATCAATAACATATAATGAATCAAATAACAGGTTAATTTACTTTAAAAGTAACCTCAGGAGCATTAAATGATATTATCAGGGCCATCCATCAGAATCAACATCTTTGATAACACGAAGATCAATTTACATAATTTACAAGAATATAGATAACTTTTCATAGCAAAACTTTTTAAACCAAAGGTCTTAAAACATTACATATAACAAACTTGAGTCCTTCTACCATTCTGGTGTGCATCAGTTTCCTCGATTTACATACATTACTTTAACGAAATATTCACATCTTTGAAGCATTATCACGCAGTCAGCTAAACTGTTTTTTCTGCTTAGACACCAAAACATCCGATTACTCCAGCTGTCGGACCTTTGTACTTCTTTCCTTCTCCATTACCTAACGTCCACTTTTAAAAAAGTCCATCTCCTTACTTTTTAAAATTCATCATAATTGCATAAAAACAATAATCCCACAATGATTTTATTTTTTAAAAAAGGGTTTTATATTATAAATTTTGGTCGATGTTGGAAAAGAGCCGTAGACATAAAAATAATTTTACGTAACATATGGTGAGATGAGAAAGTTTTATTTCTAGTTCTCGGACATCTTTCGGATCTAGTATTTTTTTTTTTATTTCTTCAATCGGAAGTCTCCCTACAGTTTAGTATCGCTAAAAAAAAAAAAAAATTGAGCATGCGCAAAAAAACCCTTTTGTTTATCAATGGAAAAACCAGATATGTTAAAAATTAATATGTTATTGCACAACACCGGCAATTGCAATGTGTTATGCAATACTTACCGGTTACTAAGATAAATAGAAACGAACTTCTATAGATCGCTTAAACGAAATGTGACTTTTTTGAGAATAAGTATACCGGGAGAGAAAAAAGAATCATGGTAAGAATAAATTTACGATTATATTTTACTAAACGTATTAATATAGTTTCAGTAAATGATTTCCATATTTTGCATTTTTCATTAATTATATATAAAAGTTATTTATTTTGCCCGAAGGCATATGGAGGAAATTTGCGGCAGAGTCGTGATGGGGTTAATAAGCATGAAACTTCTGATTTCTCTTAAGAAGCCATTTTATCTTACATCACATTCAAATGATCCGAACTCATTGATAAATTATCATGAATTGTTTTCGTTTTAAATTAGTTTCATGCAAACCGTTATTATTTCCCATTAATTTGTGTAAAATAAAAACTATTTAAAAATTAAATTATATGAATGTTATCCAGAAGTAAACAATAGCGAACCGCTTGTTCTGTTATCGTTCGGTTGCAATCCGTTTAAGTTCCATTTCACTTGGGCAGAGAACATAGGGATATATTTAAAATTTTATGACAGTAAATTAATAATTTTTTAACTCAATATGATCAAAAATTTATCCTCGTCACTTTACTGCATATGATTAGCTTTATGATTTTAAATATTTACTTTAAATACTGCCTGAGCTATAATAGTATACTAGACAGACAACAACTAAAATTTCACTAAAATTCTACCACATCCATTGTTTTATCTATTAATAAATAGAATTTGTCAAGTGATATTCAACTAAACATACTATATACACACACAAAACAAAAAAAGTACCCATTATTCACTTCAAAAACCGACTTCTATAATATCAAAGGATGTCCTTGAGATTAATTGCCTCAGATTAAAAAAAAAAATTATCGTAATGTTTCTTTTATTCTTCCTTTCAATTTATTTTTCATAAAAGATAACCTCACATAATCACCATTTCTTATGCTTGCTTAAGCTTAACTTTATTAAAACAGACAAAACTATGCGATTTATACAATAATATTATTTACACACGCTGCTGATAACTTATATTAACATCTAGAAAACTACTGCGTAATAAACTTGAGGTTTCGCGCTGTACTATCGTAAATTAAGACTCTGAGTAATATATGAATATATTTATAGCTTCACGCTTTCAAGCCAAGATGCTTAAGACTG
This sequence comes from Epiperipatus broadwayi, assembly GCA_028023455.1. NCBI lineage: Eukaryota > Metazoa > Onychophora > Udeonychophora > Euonychophora > Peripatidae > Epiperipatus > Epiperipatus broadwayi. The sequence goes on from JAQFVV010012593.1 coordinate 680,147, forward strand.
GCTTATATATATAAAAAATTTAAGTAGAGAAGAGAGGTGGGACCATCCTTTTCTTATCAAAAACTCTGTCATGTGTTGCAGCTTGATCGCTCTTCAGACTGCTGTATTAACATCTGATTGACTGTCTGAGAAGTAACAGTAGGCGCATGCGAGAGATTGGCAACCTCTCAATTTATTACCGATTTAACAACAATATTCGATTTATACAATAATATTATTGCCACTCAGTGCGAGCCAGAGTAATCAATGAAATGCCAGAAGGCTTGCTTTCTGGCATCCATTGATTACTCTGGCTTGCACCGAGTGGCAATATGTATAGAAGTTTAACCTGTTTTAATAACATTAAGAGCAAGCATAAAAAATTGTGGTCATGTGATGTTTAATGGCTTAAAACTAGTCCTCTCTAATAGGATAATAGTGGCTATGGTCCAAAGACACTAAAATGCATAGGTACTGAAATGAGTTCAGACCTATATGACTATATAATAAGCTGATGAGCTTGGATTGAAAATATCATGTTTTCAATTTAAGTCTCGTAGTTTTGTAGTTAAGTAGAGATAAAAGGTGGCAGCTGGAGGGTTGCATTAGATCCTAAGATCTAGGTGCAATGCTGTCAGATCCAAGAAAGCCACAAGACAGAAACTAGTTTCAGGATATTGTATGAGAAGGCACTAGATGGGGATTTTATGCACATGCCTTCTGGCATCCATTGATTATTCTGGCTTGCACTGTTTAAAAGATAACCTCTGCATACAGGTCATAAAATATTATTTGACAATACAGAAGTTATCTTTTATGAAAAAAGTGAATTGGAAAGAAGAGTAAAAGAAACCTTGATGATAAAATTTTTTGAATCTGAGACCATTAATCTCATGAAGACATCTTTTGATGTTAAAGGAAGTTAGTTTTTAAATTGAATGATGGGCAGTCCCATTTGTATATATATATATATAGCATGTTTAGTTGAATATCATATGACAAAGTCTATTTGTTAACAGATGATACCATGCTTGTGGAAAAATTTTAGTGTAATTTTGTTTTTGGCTAGTATTGTAATGTTAAATGAACTTCTATTTTAAATATTTATACATATATTAAATTAGAATCCCACATAAGTGATGGATGAATGGATGATAATTTTAGTTAAATTGTTATGACTAAGGTTCCGCTATCACTTAAAAAAAAAAAAAAGTTTATTTCTTGGGAGTCTATAAGAAGTTTAATGATCAGAAGTAACAGCTTGATAACGATTTATGGACCTTGAGATCTATGGCCTACTATTTTATCATTGCCCAAAAACATGGCCTAACTGTCACCAAGTTTATTGACAAATAAAAGTAAAGACAATTGTTTTCAGCAATTACACTTACAGAATAATCATGAATATCTATGATGTATATTAAGATATGATAATATAAATCAAATGCGTTTTTTAAAAGAAAATGAATCGTTTTTAAAATAGGATTTCGTATGGTGTAATGGGAATATATTAGTATTTTAATACGGGTTGGTGATAATAGTTTAGTTATAAAAACATATCTGGATTTGTAACCCTCTTTTTCTTAAAATTCATATTATGAATTTTTTGGTATGTATTTAACTGCGTTAAAAAAAGTCTGCTACTTCATCATTAGGGGGTCCTTTATAGGTCCTTTATTTATAACATCGCTAAATTTATACAATATTTATTAGTCAATAATATGTTAAAAAATACATATCTACAAACTACAAAGATTATACAAAGTATATAATTATCATTAAAAAAAAAACCTTTTTCGTCAAATTATGTTTTTTGCTCTTTTCAATATGTGTCCAGAATATCGCGATTTAAAATACATGCAGCGACATCTATATCAATACACGAAAGAAGACTAATAAACAGATAAACAAATGGATATCTGACATGATCTCTTACATAATATTTATGCATTCATATTACAAAATTAATCTATTATACAAATTGAATGGATATATAGCCACATATATTAATTAACTATCCATTCTTTATCCATTAATCACATATTATTTAATTTAATGGATGTTTTGTATATATTCATACAATTGTCTTTATTATATATGATATAGTTTGTTTCATATATTTTATGTCTATTAACATTTTTAATATAATCTTGAATGCTTATATTATCAATGCAATTTATTTTATGTCCATACTGTAAATAATATTTAGTAGAAATATTTACACTACCAATAGTACTAATGAAGACAATGTGCTCAAGTTTTCATCTAAACATATCATACTTTGAATATAAGGTTTTAAACCACAAAACATCTCATGAATCTCTTATACTAGCACATAATTGTTATTAAACAAGGCAAAACTCTCTCCATACAGTAGTGCCACCTTGTGCCAACTAGAGTAATCAACGGATGCCAGAAGCCAGAAACTAGTCAGGGGATATTGGATGAGTAGGCACTAGATAGGGATTTTATGCACAAGCCTTCTGGTATTCATTGATTACTCTGGTTGGCACAGGGTGGCACTACTGAATGGAGAGAGTTTTGCCTTGTTTAATATAAGCTTTTGCAACAATAGATTGAAATACAATCCTAATTCATGTTATTTTAGAGTAACTTAGTCAAACTTATTTTTCCATTTAAGATTGGATCAAAATTAATTTTTAGAAAGAACTTCCTTGCAAAGCTGGCTGGCTCTATTTGGGCTGTGATGTGATTACGGATAGCTTCGTTAGCACTAGAAAATTCTGATACATTTGAGTCTGCTCTTTGCAATGACTTGCTATTTTTTAACATATTCCTCTGCTAGATATCAGATGTTGCTTCACAGAAGGTGTAGGAAAATTATTAAGCAGATTGGACTTGCCAATATCTCAAGGTATAGTTTTACCACTTTAGACTCATTTTGACTTTAGGCTCATTTCAAATCAAAATGCTCTTTTTGCATATTCAACTAACAATCTACAATCAAAAAATTTATGGTATAGAAAAATGAAATTATGAAAACACAATAATGTATTCAAAATACAATCAAAATCTAAGTTTGAGTAATGAATGTATTACTGATGTAGTCCTGTAAAATTCCCATTTTCAGATCAATTCCTGGATTTTGTCTTCCTCATAGACTATGATTCAAAGTTGGAACTAATATATTATGCATTTAGTAGCTTGTTTTTTTTTTATATGCTACTATTTTGAAATTAAAAATAAAAGAGCAATCAAGGTTTGAACTCAGACATTTATTTGCATAGTTGTACAAATCTGACACCATATCAGTTTCTATATCTTTTGGAGACCTATGACAATTGTAGACCCTACTCTTTGGTAGGAATGTTAATTCCAACAATGTCTTCACTTTCTTATATACTTACATGACTCAAAGGTCAGTTATTTTCACCCTGATTAAATAATACAAAAAAGTAAAAATACCACTGGATATATAAGTGCATTAATTTCAGGTTTGAATTGAATTCTAGACTTCACTGATGAAGAACTTGTTTAGAGATAGGGATTTTATAGCATTGATCTGCCTGATGTCTAACCATTTATGAAAGCACATTAGTAAGCAAATGGGAGTCATACAAAATTCTTGTCAGATACAGTTTTGAGATAATAAAATAAATTCTAGTAATCAAATCACAATTAAGAATAAATCCTTAACAATAAATAAAATATCTCTTGCTAAATTGTAGAATTCTATATGTATTATTTTTTGTTATGATGAATCTATATTGAGAATATCTTTTTTTTTCTAGGTGAACTTCACAGTTGATGAAATCAGAGCACTCATGGGCAAGAAGCGTAACATCCGCAATATGTCCGTGATTGCTCATGTCGATCATGGTAAATCAACGCTGACTGATTCATTAATCAGCAAAGCAGGAATAATTGCGGGAGAAAAGGCTGGAGAAATGCGATTTACTGACACTCGCAAAGACGAACGAGAAAGGTGTATTACAATCAAATCAACAGCAGTCTCCATGTATTTTGAAGTAAGTGAGAAAGACTTAGATTTCATCACTGATGAAAGTCAAAAGGAAAAGGACACAAACGGTTTTCTAATCAATTTAATAGACTCTCCTGGTCATGTGGATTTTTCATCTGAAGTAACGGCAGCTCTGCGTATTACAGATGGTGCTTTAGTTGTAGTAGATTGTGTGAGCGGTAAGTACAAATATCAGACTACATGTAAGCATCTGTAAATATATATATATAATAAATTAATATATTTTTTTATTATTTAATTGATAAAATGGTAGCAACTTTCTCCAAACAGTAGTGCCATCCAGTGGGAGCCATAGTAATCGATAGATGCTAAAAGGTTTGTGCATCAAAATCCTTATCTAGTGCTTACTTATCAATATCCCCAGACTAATTTCTAGGGTATGGTTTCATTAATGAGCCTTGGATCTGAGAGCAGTGCACTTAGATCTTTGGATTGAATGCAACCTTCCAGCAGCAACCTTTTTAGTTCACTATAAAGCTATGGACCCAAAATGAAAACATAATGTTTTCAATCCAAGCTTATTCAATTCTATCATTATGCAGGTCTGAACCCACTTCAGTATCTATATATTTTGATGTCTTTGATTTTTTAATTACCATAGTCACCATCATTCTTTTCCCAGGATTGATATTAAACCACTAAAACATCACAAGATCACCATTTCTTATGCTTACATAATCATTTAAATCAGTAGCAACTTTCTCCAAATATCCAGTATATGCCATTGTAATCAGAGGAAGCTAAAAGATTTGTGTATCAAAATCCCTATTTAGTACTTACTCTTCTAATATCACCAGACTAGTTTCTAGCTTGTGGCCTTCATCAGTAAGGATCCTTGGATCTGAGAGCATTGCATGGGAATTCATTCATTTATTAACACTAAGATTATTTAATTAAAAAGTACATAATATTGAATTTCAAAAATCTTCCACATTTCACTTTTCAGCAAAAAAACTTTTAATATTGATTACAGTTTCGACTGTACCATGCAGTCTTCATCAGATCTACAAAATTTGAGCACACATAAAAATACAATATTATATATGAAGACAGCAAAAACAGAGGAGGAAGAAAAGAATTTAGAAGGACTATATAAAAAGTACACAGTGAAATAAAATTTGTTGCAAAGAATTTAAGAAGCAAATAGAAAACTATGTAATTTTGTAAGCCTACACCATGCTCTCTACATTTGATGTTAGTATTAACATGATTTCTCTATGAATAACTAATTGGATAAGTATTAAAGAATTGACCATATGATGAAAAGTAATGTCTGAATATTTGGGGATCGAAGACATTTTACATTATCCAATCATAGATGATCTCTGCTTTTGAGAGTCTCTAGAAAATACTATGAATATGGAAAGTGAGAATATAAGACCACCGATCTCATGGGTTAGCCATTTATTTTATTACAGCATGATTTGGTACGTTGGCAGAATGTAAGACTGGAATTCATGGATTGTAGATCGTGATCAGTTCTGTCACTTTCATTGTTCAAACTTCCTTAACCCCTGAGCAATAAATCATTTAATTATTTTTTTTACTATCTATCATTATAAAAACATTATTTTGTTATTAAATAAAGAACTTTCTATTTACTATATTGTACCTTTATAATTTAGAATATTTAAATATAAGTATACTTTATATCACATGATCGCCATTTCTTATGTGGCAATACATGTAGAGAGTTTTGCCTGTTTTAATATACTTCATATATGTGGGGTTTAGATGTAATTAATATAGGAGATTTGAACAGACTTTCAAGCTACCTTCAGCTATCCACCCTATTTCATACTACTGATACACATGACCACACACGTGAAGAATATAAATGTTCTCCAATATACATATTTCGTGCCGAACCAGCGGTAATCAGTTGGTCCAGAACATCATCTCCACACATGTATATAATCAGTGCTCAGTTTATATTAGATATCAAATCTTCAAACTTAAATGGATAGGCTTCAATCTTCTCCACCCTCCAACTCTTCAGCATTCCATCATCAGATTTTCAATAATATGGATGGCTGAGGAGTTGGAGAAGATTGAAGCCTTTCCATTAAAGTTTAAACATTTGCTATCTTAATATAAACTGAACAGATTATACATATGTGTGGGAGATGATGATATATACCAACTGATGAATGCTGGGTTAGCACGAAATATGCATATTGGAGATCATTTATCTTTTTCACATGTGTGTGGGCACATGTATTGGTTGTATGAGATAGAGTGAACAGCTGAAGGAAGCTTGAAAGTCTGTGTTCAAATCCCTTATATTAAGTATAGTTTATATTTTTTTTAAAAAAAAAAAAGAATGTTATTTGTATTTATTATAATCATTGCAGTAGTAGAGTGTCAAGTCATATGGATTCAGTGGTTAATGCTCAAACTTCTTCGAACTCCCGAATAATAAATCCGTTATTTTTTATAATCTTTTACCATAAAATCATCATTCTATGCTATGTTCGTATATAAGAATTTTCTACCGTAATTATAAACATATATATATTTTATAATACTGTTGTTCAATGTATCAGTATTCAATCATGATATCTTGTTATTCACATGCATATACGCATTGAAGACATTTGCATATAGCATTTAAAATTTAGTGGGGGGAGGGGGGAGGCGGATAATGCGAATTCTATTTTTCATATAGGATTGGAGCATGCGTGGATGGCAAAAAATGAATTACTCTATTTCTTAAGTGCACTCGCAAATACTAAACGCACCTGCAGTCAAAATCGACTATTCCGCTAAAATATAAGCATTAAAATTTCAATTTATAAAGTTATTTTAATTTTGACAAAAAAAAAAAGTTTTTTTATTACAAGTAATATTACTTATTTTATGTTTGACTTAATTGTGAGTTTTTAGTAATTGTTTCTTAAAATTGCCAGAAGATGTCGCCACGTATAGACCGATAGCGGTAACATCAGTTGTATATAAAGTTTTTTCATATATTGTGGCTAGAAGAGTTGTAAAATGGATGGAAGGGAATAATGTAGTGGGAGAAATGCAAGGAGGTTTTAGATTAGATAGGCGTATAGGAGATAGTTTATTTGTAGTTACACAACTTATGAATATAAGTAGGAATTCAGGTAAACAGTTACACAACTTATGAATATAAGTAGGAATTCAGGTAAACAGTTATATATGAGTTTTATAGATACAGAGAAGGCATATGATAGAGTAAATAGAAATAGACTACGGATAAGTTTAGCAAATTTGGGAATGGATGGAGATTTAATGGATATTATTAAAAAAATATATGAAAATAATTATTATATATATCAGTTAAGGAATATAGAATCAGTTAAAGTTAAAAATGGGATGGGACTAAGGCAAGGATGCCGTATGTCACCTATTTTGTTCGTGTTGTATTTGAGTGAAATGGAAACAGCAGTAGAAAGATTAGGAAGAGGGATAAAGATACCGTTAATAGGTAGTAAGGAAGTATATATTTTGTCTGGTCTTTTTTTTGTGGATGATATATTTTTGTGTGCAGAAAGAAGAGAAGATATGGAAGTTATGCTGAGGACATGTGCAAAGGTGGGTAAAGAGATGAGGATAAACTTTAGTGAAGAAAAATAAAATATAATGATGGTTAATACTGGGGAAAGAGAAGATACAGGATTTTTATTGGGAGATATTAAGTGTGGTGAATAGTTATAGTTATTTGGGAATTATTTTAAGTAATCAGAAAAATTATTTGGATGAATAGGAGAAAAAATTGATAAATGAAGCAAAGAAAAGAAAGGGATTGATAAAGAAATTAACAGTGTTTTTATATAATAAATATGATGTAGCTAGAATTATATGGAAGAGAGTTGCAGTAGTAGGGTTAACATATGGTAATGATGCATTATGTGTTAGTAAAAGGGTATTAAATTACTTAGAAAAAGTTCAAAGGGAAGTAGGAAGACATGTATTGGATGCAGATGTATGGACAGCAAGGGAGGCAATTCAAGGAGAAATGGGATAGTCAAGTTTTCACATGAAAAATGCAAAAAGTAAAATGAAAATTTTGATAGATTATAGTTTATGGATAATAAAAAAATAGCCAAAATAGTATTTAATTGGGTTAAGAGTAAAGGGCAGGTAACAAGATGGGTGAGAAAGGTAATGCAGTATGCAAAAGATTTGGATAAAGAATTTATATTATTATATTTGTACAAAAGATGGGATGATTGTGTTAGGAGGATTGTTGAGTGTTATAGTGGTAAGGAATGGGATAAAAGAATAGATTTATTAATAAAGAATAGGGAGTTAGAGAGATGGAAAACTAGTATGGAGAGTAAAAAGAGTTTAAATATATATAGAAATAAACAGAATATCAGGTGCGAGTTAATATATGATAATAGTAAGGAAAGTAGTTTATTGTTAAAGGCTCAAATGGAATCTTTAGCAACAAGAGAATATATATGTAAGTGGAAAAATATGGGTAATTTAATCTGTAAATTATGTAAGGAAGGAATAGAAAATATTAGGCATCTGTTAATTGAATGTAAATGCTTGAAAAAAGAAAGGGCACATATAATGAAGTTATGGAAGAATAAATATGAAAAAAGTGATTATACAGAAAGTGGATTATTGGTTTTTATGCTGGGTTTGGGAAAAGATAAGGGGGATTTAGATATAAAGGCCATAGAGTTGACAAAGATTATGTTGTGGAAATGGGATGGAGCAGAATATGGGAAAACTTAGAAATGGGGAATGGAAGGTAAAGTGGCTAACAGGTTTCTCTGGGTATAATTGCTGAGAGATTCCTGACTTCATTTAAGGAGAAGCCACAGTACATCACATCACATCAGAGATTTTAAATAGTAATCAATTTCAAGATGATTTTGTATCTATTTCGTATTATTCAAATGACTTTTCTAATTAAAAAATAAAATTATTAATAATTAAAAGTCATAATTATTTAAAGAGTTTTTGTATACTTATGTTTTGGATCCAGATAATAAAATAATCGAATGATTTGCCATCCGGAAAGCTATCGAGTGCCAGAAGGAATGTATGTTACATAAGTATATGCATGGTTAGTTCCATGTTTAGCTGTTGGTTTCAGCCCTTATATAATATAGTTTCAAAATTGTTTTTTTTCTTTTTCTGACATCAAATTTAATCAGCTTTCAAATTCTGCTTTCACAACTAAAATTATTACACATCTAAGTGAATAATTTTTTTAAAAATATGTACAGTGTTTTCACTGCCAGTTACTATTCTCCTTACTTCATATGCCTTTGAGTGTGTAAGCTTTAGTAACCAATAGATGCTAGATGGTAGTTCTAATTAAATTCTTACCCAATGCTGCCCTATCCAAATATTTCCAGACTAGGTTCTAGCTTGTGGCTTTCATCAGTAAGGAGTTTTTTGTATTTTTTGAACAATGTTTTTGGATTTCTTAGATCTAATGCATCTTTCCATCCAGCATTCATTTCTTACTTTTTGTTATACTATTGTGCTACCAGTTCAAATTGAAAAAACTTTTTCAAGCCTATTTTCTGGTATAAATATATATCAGTTTAGTATTTATATGTTATAATGGGCTTAATTTTTTAATAATTTTTTTTCGCCTTTATTATTTGGCCAATTTGGCGTAAGATCAGTAAAACACCATATGCCCAGCCAACCATCACATGACCTTAGTTTACACATTCTTATGTATTAGCAAATTCGTTTATTCTCCCTACTCTGTTGCCATCTTATAATATGCTTAGAAATCAATAGATGTTATATACTAGCATTAAATTCTTATTCAGGGCTACTCTATCCAAATATCCCCCAAAATGTCAAAAGAGAAAAGGAAATACTTTGCTATTTTATAGCAATATATTAAGCTAAGGACATGTGATAACTATGTCTTATATAACAAATGTTTGCTATTTTAGTATTCATTGTATGAATTTGTATTTGTTATACAATTGTAGTTTATATTTAAAAAAAGAATGTGATCTATTGTTTATTCATTTTATAAACTTTTGTTGTACTGGATTTCCTATGTGGTAGATCCCTGCAAAATAATCTTTCCAATATTAAAAATGGAATGTGCAATAATTTTTAAAAAGAGATTTAGTATAAGTATTGAGAACTTAGATAGAAACTGGAACTTATTTTGCATTTAAAGAAGGTTGATGATTTTATACTATTTTTAGACATAAAATTACCTTACATGATTTGTTGCAGTAGTAAAGTAACAATATCTGGAGCGCAAGATTTATGGATTGCAAGCCAACTTTGTTGCTTCTGTTATTCGAAACTTCTTGTGTATTAATGAGTCATAAAACATTCAAATAGTTTGTTTATTTGCACAAAAAAGTACAGTTAAAGACATAAAATAACATAATAATTAATTACAATCAACGATATTAAGTTACAACCGTAAAACATTAAGTGATTTGAGAATAAATTACAACCATAGACATGAAATAACATGATACAATGGAACCTCCAACTACACTTTTTCTAACTACATGATTTCAATTATACATTATTCAAAGTAAAATGTAAACAAATAAACAAAAAGGTAAATAAATCAACAACAACAAAAAAAAAAAAACATTAAAATTTGCAAATTTTAAAATTCGGCAGCCATTTTCCTTTTCTGAGCCATACATTGATAAAATATCCCCAATTTATACTAAAACCTCATATATTTTAATCTTCCTTTATTATCCTTTCTGAATTTGATGTACAATATTTTGCTTAATAAAATATTTTCTAAAAGTTTTCGTGATTTCAGAATATTCACTAAATATTAACATAATTGGAAAGATAATAATTTATTGCAAAAGAGATGGGTCTATTGTTCTATAAGACAAAAAAGTTTTTTAAAAATAAAGAATGTTTCCCAGAGTGCATTTTTCTATTTACTTTATTTTAAAGATAAAAATACAGTAGTGGTATTTTTTTATTCTTATGTCTTATATCGTCAATAGGGGTATGATTGAAGACATATTCTGTAAAATAAAATAAATAACCTTTCCATTTATCAATAATAATTATTATTATTTTAAATTTTTGTTTATATTATAATTTTGATTTATATATACACATAAAAAATATCTCTTATACATATGTATTTGAAAAGTACTGTATTATCAATTCAGTAAACATAATATATATTAACCATTGCTTATCAACAAAAGATGAACTGTTATATGTTATTTTCCCTGAACATGAGGAAAGCTTGTAACAAAATATAGCATAGTTTATGGCTCCACTATAACAAATTACAATTGTAGAACATTAATTAACATGGGAATTAATTATAACCAAAGGTATACAAAACATGATAATAATTTACAATCATACGACATTAAATAACATGAGAACAATTACAATCAAAGGCAGGAAGTAATGAGATTGTAAATATTATATAAATACAAAAAGTGCAAATAAAAGAAATTGTATTCAGTTAATATTTTTAAAGATCTGCTTGGTTTGATTTGGTGATGGATTCTAGAGATCAAGGTCCAAAGAGTATAACTAGTTATATCATTTTTGATGCTTCGAATTCATTTCAGCTCTTGAACACCAAATTTCTTGATTATTTATTTAATATTTTTAAATGAGGAGAAAATAATTTATTTAGATAAGACTAACAATGTTATATATATGCATAGTAATTAGATTTTCAAAGTATTAATGGTTGCATTGATAACAGCTGACAGTAATGTAGAAAATTTCTAATGACAGAATTGATTTATATTGTCATGGGAACCTTTTTTTATATAGATGGCTCTGCATTTATTGGAGCAGTATATATCAGTTAATATGGATCGTTACTTGCCTGGGAGGGCATGTGATGTTTTCCCACTACAAATGGCAGATTGAACTCTGATCTGGTGTTTAGCTTTTGAATCCTTTGTTCTGTACAAATTGCACTGAAACACTAAGCCATAACAAATAAACAGAATGTTCGAAATAATAAAATATCGTCTTCTAAATAAAAATAAGTTATAAAATAATCTTAAAGTGATGTAAGAAAATAACTTTTACCTTTAATTTATTATTTACTTTCTTGCACTTTTTACGAGGAAGGCAAAAATATAAAACAAATCCATCATTGCTTTCACTTTGTGAGACTTATGTTTTATAATGGAGCGCTGTCATGAAATTGGATAAGGGTACTTATGTAGTTTGCCTGCTGGAAAGCTTTCAACCATTTTATTTTAAATTATCCATTTTCAGGGGCTTTCAACCACATGGTATAAACAATATGGCTGACTCTAAGTTATTGTATTCAATATTTACATTTTTTTTTATTTATTAAAATGATAAAAAAACACAAAGTTCAAAGGATTGTAATAAAATTTTTTTAAAGTAAATGCAGTAAAGAAATTAAAAATAAAACGTGATTACACAAACTATAACAAAGGTTACAAATAGGCATCACTTTTTGGGTGAGAACTATCCCTTAATTTTGAAAATATTCCATTGAAATACCAAAATCCAAAAGATTGTAATTAATTTTAGCTGTAAACTAATCTCGGTGCATTCACCAATATTGTGTTGGAGTCTTTTAACCACATTCCTTTTCAAACAGATAGGTGCTTCAACCATGTTCGCAAACAACATCGTTGCTGTATCTCTATTCACACATAACATCCTCATCATCACATACTTTTCAGGCAGGCGCATTCCACTGCATCTTGTTCAGTCGATGAAAAATCACAAATTTTAATCATATTTCCAAAAATAAGGCAAAAAAGAAATGTTAAAAAAAACCACCATGCGTTAACAAATGTCATCAAAAAATAATGTTAAATTTAACCATATATTATCTTTTTGCATCGTGCTAACATTTGAACATTATGTTGTGATTGTAATTTATTGACACATTTTAACCCTACAAAAACAATTTAAATTATTAGAATTTAAGTGGAAAAGTATTTAAAAAACAGTTTCCTAAAATGTACCTATCATAATGCTTTATTGAATATATATGACTGTTTCAACTGTCATATATATAATTTGAAACATCTCATATTTACTAGTGGAAGGTATTTTGAATTATCTGAAGTCTGATGGTCAGCCAAAACTGTCATTTGTAGTAAATAAAGTCTTGTGACAAGGTACTTTTGTTTTTGTAAATAGTGGAAGAAATTTTAAATAAAAAGATTTAATTGAAGGAAACCTCATATTTCTGTTTTTTCTAATAGTTTTAATGTAGACAATTAAAGTAGAAGATTAATAGTCCCCTTTTTTTAGCTGTAAATTTGTAGAATTATATAATTTGTAAAAGAATTACAAGTGTCAAATTAACTCAACCCACATCTTTGACACCATCCACTTTAGATAAATACAATAATGACTATTATTAATCATTTACTAAACTAGGGATTATCTCTAGTACAGATATAAACTTTAAAACTCAATTAAAGATTAATATATCTGATTTTTTAAAATTAAACATGCAAACACATGGAGCCAATAAATATCACATGATCTCCATATCTTGTGCTTGCTTTTAACTGTTATTAAAACAGGAAAAACTCTATACGTATTGCCACTCAAACACATGGAATTATTCACATGTGTATATTTTTATAATTATATTAAATAACCTCAATATTACCACATACTCTTTTAAATTCTTATAAATAAAGATAGTAACAAAAGACAAATGACTCCCAAGATGCATTTCATGCTGTACCAGCACTCATCGGTAAAAGATATTAATTAGGTTATTGTTAGTTATATATATCTGCAAACAAGTCTCTACATTATAAAAAATTTTTGGGTCAGTGCTTTGTTTAACATCTTTTTAAAGGAAAGTAACACATTGTCATTATTAACAATTCAGTCATCTATTTTATGGCTGATGATTCGCTTTCTTATTGAATTTTGCACAAGTGTCTATTAATGCATCACCATCATTCTTTTGCAATGTAAGAATGTTTCAATATTTCTTTTGCTCTTCTATCTAGTCTTCTGCCATGTATGAAAGATTGGTCAAAATTACTATTTTTAATTGATCTGGATTGATACAATAAGTGACCTGTGGTTCGTCAATGAATTTCCAGTGATAAACATAGTGGTTGCACATTGGGAGTAGGTTTCTACTTGATACGAGAATTTGAATTTGATCCTTAAGTCATCAGAGTTGATGTTCCATGATGTTTTTCATAAAAAAGAAGAGTTAAAATGATTATAATTCTTTCAAATCAAATTATTTATGGTTATTAATGAGTTAAATAGGAGTAAACTAAGTAGGTTGTGTAAAATCACAGCATATAAATTGTAGATATCATCAATATTTTTTATTTATTTATTACTGCAGGTGTCACATTTGCCTAAAATCCAATAAGAAGAAAGCAATAATGCTCAAGGCTAAATGGATTTATAAGTAATCAAACCAATCAAACTTAGACAATCCCAATATAGATAACAGTCAACAATTTTTTAACTGTTGTCAAGGCAACCCCCTTTTAACCTTGACAACAATTAGAAATTGTTGATTATTATCTATATTGGAATGGTCTAAATTTTGACTGGTTTCCAATGGTTATATATATATAAGTAAAGAGAGAAATAGAGTTCGAAAATAAAGAGTTATTATTCATTGGATTAAATATTTTAGCAATGCTGGAGTTAACCTTTTAATATGTGAATAAGATAGCTTCAGATTAGAATAATATCAAAGGCGAACAAAAAATTGAAAAGTACTTAGAAAGGTCAAGCTTAAATATGATATTGTTTTATTTTTACAAATCATGGTCATCACTAATCATCTCCCTAAGTGCTGATCGCAGACTAACTAGATTTTCTATCGTATTACTACTCTGATACTCTTGTGTTTCCATTTCCATTTTTTTCTCTAAATATATTAATAGGATGTTCAAAATGATTTACATAGTCCTGGCATTTCAACACTAAAAGTGATAGATTGAACTTCAATTCTGGAATTTTTAACTCTCTAGTAACTTCACCAATTTGTGTTAAAGGGCAATATAATTATTAATACATCATTTTATTAAACAGAACATAAAAACGATAAGCAATCAAATTGACGGACTCAAAAAGTTGTGTGACATCAAGCATTGGAAATGATACATTAAGTTTTCATCACTTTACCACAACATATGTCAAATGAACATTACTCAGGGGGTCATATGACATTCAAGTGTCAGAAGTGATAGAGTTTTGATTCTGGAATCTTAAATTCCCCAATTCATTGTTTTATTACTGCACTAAACCACAGAGAATATAGAATTAATTAATCAAATGGTCATCACTTGGGGAGTCATGTGAGATTCGTGTACTGGACATTATAGATTGAGCTTTGATTCTAAAATCTTTAATTTTCAAACTATCACTTTACCACTGAATTAAAACTCGCAAGGCATAAAGCAAATAAGTAATCAAATGGTCATCATTTGGGAGGTCATGTGATATTTGAGCACCAGAAGTGATCGATTAAGTTTCACTTCTAAGAAGATTAATTCTCAAATCCATCACTTTGTCACTGAATTAGAACTTTACAAATCATAAAGAAAACAATCAAATGCAATCATTCAGAAGGTCATGTGACATTTAACTCTTCTTGAATTCATTACTTTACTGTTGCACAAGACACGAAGGTAATAAATAGTCCAATTGATTGTCACTCAGAAGATTGTGATATTTTTAAGCAATCATAAATGACAGACATCAATAAGAACAGGCAAAACTCATTATACGTCTTGCCACACACAAGCATAAGAAGTGGTGGTCATGTGATGTTTATTGACAGATGTCAATACAAA
Organism: Epiperipatus broadwayi; assembly: GCA_028023455.1. Classification (NCBI taxonomy): domain Eukaryota; kingdom Metazoa; phylum Onychophora; class Udeonychophora; order Euonychophora; family Peripatidae; genus Epiperipatus; species Epiperipatus broadwayi. The sequence goes on from JAQFVV010012593.1 coordinate 695,891, forward strand.
AACTTATAACTTTTGAGTTCAATACACTACCGCTGCATTAAATTGTGCGGAATCAGTTGGGATAATTTTTTTTGCTCTTTATTTTTTATAACTATCATATAGGTGCAATTTTTTTTATTTATAAAAGCATTTAAATCAGTCTTTATATATCAATTATTATAAAGCACTGAAAACTTTGAAATTATTCAAACGGAAGTCAATCTCCGATAATGCGCTATTTCTTAAATATAAATTTCCACGCACTCACCTACAGGTAAGAGTTTAAAAAACTTAAGTGAATCACTTAAGTTTAGAGCATATATTCTATATACACCAACTCTTAAAAATAGCAAAAAATGAGACACTGTTTTTTTCCTGCGATGGTTTAAATAGATTTGTACAATTGAATATTTGATTATAACATCAGACACACAATAGATTTAAGCATGGTCTGTAAGAGTTTGGTGTATATAGAATGTATGCTTTAAACTTAAGTGTTTCACTTAAGTTTTTTAAACTCTTACCAGCGGCGGGAGAGTGCATGGAGATTTATAATATTTAAGAAATAGCGCATTATCGGAGATTGACTTCCGTTTGAATAATTTCAGTCTTTATATATATAAATAGTACATCTAACTTTTTAAATAAATAAACAATTCATGTTTATTTTTTATAACTTATTATTTATTAACAATATATTTTTTATTTAGGAGTTTGTGTACAAACAGAAACAGTTCTCCGTCAAGCAATTTCTGAACGGATAGTTCCTGTATTATTTATGAATAAAATGGATCGAGCACTTTTGGAATTACAACTCGATCAAGAAGATTTGTATCAAACATTTCAGAGAATTATTGAAAATGTTAATGTCATTGTTTCAATGTATTCTGAAGAGGAAGGACCTATGGGAAATTTTTACCTAGATCCATCCAAGGGCAATGTTGGATTTGGTTCAGGGCTTCATGGATGGGCTTTCACTTTGAAACAGTTTGCAGAAATTTATTCCGAAAAATTTAATATCAGAATTGAAAAATTAATGCAGCGTTTATGGGGAGAAAACTTCTACAATCCCAAAACTAAAAAATGGTTTAAGAGCTGTGTAAGTGAAGATTGTAAAAGAGCATTTTCTATGTTTATTCTGGATCCAATTTACAGAATTGTTAATGGAGTGATTGATAACAGAAAAGAAGAAATTTTCCAGCTACTTAGTAAATTGAAAATAACACTAAAAAAAGATGACCAGATGAAAGATGGTAAAGCTTTGTTAAAAGTGATTATGCGTAATTGGTTACCAGCAGGAGATGCCCTTTTACAGATGATTACTCTTCACCTTCCTTCTCCTGTTACTGCTCAAAAATATAGAACAGAATTATTGTATGAAGGCCCACAAGATGATGAAGTTGCTCTTGCTATGAAAAAATGTGATCCATCTGGTCCCTTAATGATGTATATTTCTAAGATGGTACCCACAACGGATAAAGGCCGGTTTTATGCATTAGGACGGGTATTTTCTGGTACAATAAGCACTAGCCAGAAAGTTTTAATTATGGGTCCTAATTATATACCAGGACAAAAAAAAGATATAAACGAAAAAGCAATTCAGAGAGTTGTTTTAATGATGGGACGATATGTTGAAGCTCTTGAAAATGTTCCGTCTGGGAATATATGTGGATTGGTTGGAATTGATCAGTTTTTAATTAAAACAGGTACCATTACAACTTTTAAAGATGCACATAATTTACGTGTAATGAAATTCTCAGTTAGCCCTATAGTGCGTGTGGCTGTTGAAGCAATAAATCCATCCGAATTGCCCAAACTGGTTGAGGGTTTGAAACGTTTGTCAAAATCAGATCCTTTGGTCCAGTGTTTGGTTGAACCATCCGGAGAACATATTATAGCTGGTGCTGGACAGCTTCATCTTGAAATTTGTTTAAAAGATTTGGAAGAAGAGCATGCCTGCATTCCAATTAAATTTAGCAATCCAATTGTGGCATACAGAGAAACAGTAACTGATGAGTCTGAAGTATTATGTTTGGCTAAATCAGCTAATAAACACAATCGACTTTTTATGAAGGCTGAACCAATGCCAGAAGGGCTAGCAGAAGACATAGAGAAGGGTGAGACTTCATCGAAAGTTGATGTTAAAGTCCGTGCTAAATACTTGCATGAAAAGTATAATTATGATATGTCAGAGGCGAGAAAGATTTGGTGCTTTGGCCCTGATTGTAGTGGTGCAAATATTTTAATTGATTGCACCAAAGGAGCCCAGTATTTAAATGAAACTAAAGACAGTATAATTGCTGGGTTTCAATGGGCTACGCAAGAAAGTGTTCTTTGTCAAGAAAATATGCGAGGAGTTCGTTTTAACTTGTACGATGTAAAGCTTCATTCTGACGCTCCTCATCGCTCAGGTGGAGAAATTATTCCAACAACAAGAAGATGTTTATTTGCATCAATGCTGTCAGCAAAGCCCAGACTATTAGAGCCAGTGTACTTAGTTGAAATACAGGTAAGCATTGCTACTTTAGGATATCTTGATTACCTAACATATTGTTGAAATGTTATTTTGATTTATGTAATTAATAAATACCATCTGTTGTTCACTTTAAGGAATACCATTTTTTGTAAGTTAATTTTAAATGAATCTTATAAAAGCTTTTTTGGAGTAATAATAATTTATTTCAAAGTATATAATTTTTAATATTTAAATATGGTCAAGTTAATAGTGAACTGTACCTTTAGCTTCGTCGTAATTTAAATAGCTTTATTTAGGCATAAGAATACATTGCTTTTGTGTATATTAATATGCAAATGTATTCAAATATTGCTAAGGTTGGACACAATTCGAATATTCTGACATTGAACTGTCACTCCTGATTGTTCAGCAAGTACATTTTTCGATGCGGCTAAAAAGCTGCTACCACTCTCGAAGCAATTTATGACTTCCTTTTTTATAGCAATTAAGGAGAATGTAAAATTATGATTTTTATGTTGTATTACAACCTATAATAATTTTTCACTTTTCATTATTAGCATTCTCTGTTTTATCTAGACAACCCATAAAGAGTTAATGTTCTGGCATCTCTCGTAATTTGTCTTGAAGAAGGATGATTTTCATACTTTCATAATCAGAGGGAATGGTGAAGGATATCTGAAGATAGAATAACTCATCATCAAATTTCTTCAGGTTTTTTTCCTTCAATACTTTTTATAGTCCAGCCTTGACCCATAACAAGATTCTGGATTTATTCTCTTTGGTATTTTTGAGCTGTCCCAAATTGGGAATCAATTATACTTGTTAATCAAAACAATATCGAGAACTAGTTAACTTCAAAAACTAAGTCTTTCTAATACAGTTTGTAATGCCACATCTATGAAGAAATTTTATCTCTGGGTTTTCTGGTTCCGGATGTTGCTTTGTTTTCATTGAAACTGCCGGTAGTTTTTTCGCTATCGTTCAATACACTGTTATAGAATTAATAAGTATTTTGTAGAGTTTTTTAATTGCTTTTTTTAAAAATGGTTTCTATTTTTCAACATTTTCAACTAATGCTATATTTCTTTCATCAGTGAAATAATGTTCTGCTTCCAGCCTGCTTCTTATTGCTATTCTTGCAAGAAGAATCACTTGTTATCTTCCACTTAAATGAGATCTAGAAATGGTTAAAAAAACATCTGTAACTATCTTTGATGAGGATATATTGATGTTGTAAGAGGCCTTGTGTCATCATAGTTAGTCGCAGCTATTTATTATGCTCATCTACCTGGCATTGAATCTGGGCTAAGCTTAAGACTTTTTTGGAAATTCACCCATGGATAAACACAATTATAATATGACATAGCTTCTGTATCATTAGCGAAGGTATTATTGCTCGTACAGGCTGAGATTATATGAGAGACAACTCAATTTTTCATTATGAGTTGAAATATGAACTGAATCAAATTATTTAAATGAAAGAATTCTATATGATTTAACAAGATTATATATAGAGCTTGCAAAATAAGCTCTTAACAAGCCTACGCCTGTAGCAGAAACCGGTCTGGGGTTGGGAATATTTTCAAAGAGCTTATATTGTGAGCTCTATATACAACATTTGTAAATACAAGCTTATTAAATTAAGTCATGTGACATCTGACTTGATTTTTTTTTAATGATTTAACAATGTATCATATTTCTTATGAATTTGAATAAATTAAAGACAATATTAATCCTGCTTTACATATGATGTTAAATACAACCTTAATGTATTTAAATTATTAAAAATAATTGAGTTTCATACATTTTTTTCAATAAATGTAAATATAAATTGCAATAGCTCAAGTATAGATGAAATTTATGCGGAAGCCACTGAAAAAACCCAGCAAGCTGTATATCAATGCAATGCAGAGTATTATATATTAACGTAATTTCAGGACAACTATAAAGTATTCTGAAATTACTATAACCAATCAGAGGGAAAGGTTGAGCTTTATATTTAACAGCCACTGAATATTAAATGAATCTTCAGTTAATTTTCTTATTTTTCTCCTTTACTTTCTTTGCATTTCTTCATATATTTATATATATTGCTTACAATAACTCCTCTCATATGCACTTTAATGCAAAATTTTTTTAATGATTCTTTTATTTTTCTGACAGTTTCGACTGTCCTGCAGTTATTTTAAAAGGCAGAGGAAATTAAGATCACTCTGATGAAGACTGCCGGACAGTCGAAATTGTCAGGAAAATAAAGGAATCATTAAAAAATTTTTGCATTAAAGTTATGAGGGGAATTATTGTAAGCAATATATATTCTTCAGTTAATAGTTGTAAATATAACTTCCAGAAAAATCTTAAGCTTGAATTTATCACATTTATGGGAAAAAATTACTATCTAAATGTTTGGTTTTAATATTTTTTATTGAAAAAAAGTTGATAATACTTATAAAGTGATATAAATATGAAAATTTTATATATGACATAATTATTAAGAAAAGGAATGCTTCTGTGGTTTCCATGAACTTTATATATACATTAACTGATATTTACTAAAGCTGTAAACCTTAAGAATATGCGCGTGAAAATGTGAAGGTAGGGACCTTGGTTAAGACATGTAAGGTCCCTACCTTCGCATTTTCACACACTATTCTTAAGGTTTACAGCCTTAGTAATTATTACTTACGTAATCAATGTGCGTTTAAATAAATTTATAATTAACTGATATTGTGGCCTGCTTAAACAAGAAAACAAAAACATTTTCTTTCATACAAGTTATTTCTATTGCTATATTTTTACGCTTTAGCTATTGAATATTAAAATGAATCACTTTACTACTACCTTTATACATATATAAAAATAAATTAAAGTAATGAAAGTCAAATATACTAAATGAATACAAACCATGGGTAGAAAGTTTCAACAGAGCCATCTAGATTTAGAAACATAAAGTCTGAATCACGGCAATTAGGTAAAAGGAAATGGGTAAGATAATTTCCTTTTACCTATGTTGCCATGATTCAGACTTTATGTTTCTAAATACAGATGGCGCTATTGAAATTTTCTAATATTGATTTATATTCATTAACTATGTTTGAGTTTATTTTAGCATAATGCAATCTTTAATTTATTTGGAATTTTTTCAATGTATAAAATGATTATTTATTAATTATGCTTTGTATACAGAACATGTAATATATTTGCTTAATAGTTTTTAAGATTTAAGCCTTAGAGTAGTCATGGAATCAATATTCTTAAGGACTTGCAACCTATTGGGTAAGAGGATTTCCTTTGGATTTTCTTTTACCTAAGTTGCTATAATTCAGACTTTGTATTTCTAAGTACAGATGGCACTGTTGAAATTTTCTAGCATTGGTTTGTATTTATTTAATATATATAATATTACAGAGTTCAGAAAATGCTGTTGGTGGAATTTACGGTGTTCTCAACAAAAGGCGGGGCCATGTCTTTGAGCAGAGTCATAAAATTGGTTCACCGATGTTCATCGTGAAAGCTTTCTTACCTGTGAATGAATCATTTGGTAAATTTTTTATTACATATTTATATACACTTTATCACAATCAAATTAAAAACTATTTATAGTTATCTATTGGACCATTTCTGTCTATCTAATTGAATTGTTAAATGTTTTTAGAAGAATTCAAATTTTATTTTATACGTCTTAAATAAGTTCAATTGTTAGCAATAAATAACACACGGGTTACTTTGAGATACAAGATTTCAGATAGTATTATTTATGTCTCTTCTTCAGATATTGATAATTTGATCAGTGACAGTTTAGCATAAAAAAAAGAACAGATAATCTTTAAATTTGTGAAAATTGACTTTAAAGTGCTAATGTAATCCACTACGCTTTATTTAGAAAGACATAATTAAAATTTGAAAATTTCTAAAGTATTTGACAATTCAATTAGATGATGAAAAGTTTGACATACAAGTGTAGCGCTATCATTCCACACCTTTTAATAATGATTAAAAGGTATTTTTATGATGATACATTACTACTTATTGTTCTACACAATTTGATGCTGATGTGGAATGGCAGATTCAAGAATTCTCAGTTATGTAAAGTAAGGGGGAAACCTCTGATCATTTGAATCAAATTGTTTGAATCACCTTGCTAGCCACACTCACCATAATTGTATTGGGCAGGATTGGTATTAAACCATTAAACATTACATGATTATGCTTACACAGAGGCTACTGTATGGAGAGTTTTGCCTCTGGGTAAACAGCTGGTGTAAGCATGAAGAATGGTGATCACTTCCTACTGGATGGTTGAATATCATGTGATCTCCCAAACATCTAATTACTTTATTATTAGTAGTAGTAGTATCATTATATTATGTATAACAAACTATTTCAATATTTATAGAATTAAACATTAAGGCATACAGAAATTGAACTAAAACTAATAATGTATCATTAGTTGAACCAGTTGATTTAGTATTTTTTTAGCATTTAATTGAGTACTGCCTTTCAGTAGTAGAGCTAGAGAAAATATTGTGCAACATTCTGAAACTTTCAGAAGCTTAGGTTCTATCGGATTTGGTGATATATTAGTCCAATTCATGAATGGTAAGGTGCATAATAACTGATTAAACAATATTTATTAACCATTACAAAACTTATTTCACTTTGTATATATCCATTCATGGAACAAACAACTTCGAATACGTTACCAAGATAATTCACAAACCAGATTCTCTAAAAAAGATGGTCATTAATTTACAAGTCCATTTAAAGGATTCTTTGAAGGTCTGACTTGTGAATTATTTTAGTAATGTATCTGGACTTGTATTCTTAGCACTACATATTTAATAAATCATAAAATTATTTACATGTTTATTAAAAATCATATATACTTAGGTTATATATGTTGAAATGAAAGTTATCTTGGCCAGTGTATATTTTTCAGATTCATCCATATGTAATTAATATTGCCTTGTCATTTAAGTTGGATTCTGGGTGTAATATATATATATATGTATATATGTGGTGTAAACAATAGAATTAAATGGAAAATCCACATATAACTAGAAAAAAATATCAGATGTTACTACATAACTATAATTAAATTGCTATCTATGAAGTTGACCAGGTGGTAATAGCTTTATGGCCTCCAAGATAAAAGAAGAAGACAGTAAAATTACTATCGCATGGCCAGCTTGATAGTTAGCAATTTAATTGTAATTATCTGTCAACATTGTTTGCTGGATACTTCTCTAATTATGCATGAATTTACTCATCTACTTTATCCATGAAAAATATTAAATTTGATAAATATTTATACTGTACAAACATATGTTATAACCACTTTATGTTGTGATTCTTTCCCTTATCCCTCATTTATGATTTATGAAAGATGCCACATATGAATTACAATACAATAAATCCACACTATGGTTGGAAACAAATAAATAGATTAACACTATTACCATATTCTGTATTCTAATTCATGATACACTACTACTAAATTAAAGGACCCAACTATATGAGTACATGCACACATAAATTATAAAATTATTTAAAATTTTTTTACAATAAAATTAGCATATCTGTATTTGGTCCTCTCACATATTACTATTAATAAAAATAATGGTCTTAATATTAAATTTAAATAATATTTACATTTTATTAAAATTTAAATAAAGTAGTTAACTATAACTGATCAATATTTAAAGGCTATAATTATTATATATGTATATATTAAGTTACATATTCTTAAGTAGTTATTAATTTTATGTCCTACAGTAAAAGAAGGGCAAACTCTGGAGCTCAGATCCATGGATCATGGCCTCACTTTATTACTTATGATAGCTAACTATTAACCATTCAATTATACTGTTCTTTTGCATACATCTTTAAGCTGATAATAAAAGAAAACCATGTGATATGATGCTCTGTGACTTCTCCTTAAATGGAGTCAGGAATCTTTCAGCAACTATGCCCAAAGAAACCTATTAGCCATTTTACCTTCTCCACTCTAAGTTTTCCCATAATCTGCTCCATCCCATTTCCACAACATAATCTTTATCAACTCTATGGCCTTTATATCTAAATCCCCCTTATCTTTTTCCAAAACAATAACCCACTTTCTGTATAATCACTTTGTTCATATTTATTCTTCCATAACTTCATTATTTGTATCCTTTCTGCTTTCAAGCATTTGCATTCAATTAATAGATGCCTAATATTTTCTATGTCTTCCTTACATAATTTGCAGACTAAATCACCCATATTTTTCCATATACGTGTATATTCCCTTGTCACTAAAGATCTCATGCTTTGCCTTAAACAATAAACTACTTTCCTTGCTATTATCATAAATTAACTCACTCCCAATGATCCATTTACTTCTATATATATATTTAAACTCTTTTTTCTCACCATACTAGTTCTCCATCTCTCCAACTCCCTATTCTTTATTAATAAATCTATTCTTTTATCCCATTCCTTACCACTATAACACTCAACAATTCTCCTAACACAATCATCCCATCTTTTGTACAAGTATACCAATATAAATTCTTTATCCAAATCTTCTGCATTACCTTTCTCACCCATCTTGTCACCTGCCCTTTACTCGTAACCCAATTAAATACTATTTTGGCTATTCTTTTATTATCCATAAACTGCAACTTATCAAACATTTTCATTTTACTTTTTGCTTCTCTCATATAAAAACTTGACCATCCCATTTCTCCTTGAATTGCCTCCTTTGCTGTCCACACATCTGCGTCTAATGCATGTCTTCTTACTTCCCTTTGTACTTTTTCTAAGTAATCTAATACCCCCTTACTAACACATAACACATCATTACTATATGTTAACCCTGCTACTGCAACTCCCTTCCATACAATTCTAGCTACATCATATTTAGTATATGAAAACACTGTTAATTTCTTTATCAATCCCTTTTTTTTTCTTTGTTTCATTTATCCGTTTTTTCTCTCATTCATCCAATCAATTTTTCTGATTACTTAAGATGATTTCCAAATAACTGTATCTATTTACTATACTTAACTTTATATCCCCTAATAAAAATTCTATGTCTTCTCTTTCCCCAGTATTAACCATCATTATATTTGATTTTTCTTCACTATATTTAATCCACATCTCATTACTCACCCTTGCACATGTCCTCAGCATAACTTCTATATCTTCTCTTCTTTCTGCATATAAAAAGACATCATTCTCAAAAAAAAAAAGATCCGACAAAGTAGATACTCCCTTGCCACCTATTAATGGCATCTCTATCTTTCTTCCTAGTCTTTCTATTGTTCTCTCTATTTCACTCAAATACAACAAAAACAAAATAGGTGACATAGGGCATCCTTGCCTTAGTCCCACCACATTTTTAACTTTAACTGATTCTATATTCCCTAATTGATACATATAGTAATTATTTTCATATAATTTCTTAATATCCACTAAAGCTTCATCCATTCCCAAATTTACTAAACTTACCCATAATCGATTTCTATTTACTCTATCATATGCCTTCTCTATATCTATAAAACTCATATATAACTGTCTACCTGAATTCCTACTCATATCCATAAGTTGTATAACTACAAATAAACTATCTCCTATACACCTATCTAATCTAAAACCTCTTTGCATTTCTCCCACTACATTATTCCCTTCCACCCATTTTGCAACTCTTCTAGCTACCATATATGAGTAAACTTTATATAAAACTGATGTTACTGCTATTGGTCTGTAATTGTTTAACTTTCTATATTCCTTACTCTTTTCTTTAAATAATAATCTTACTCTTGTATTTCTCTAACTACCAGGAAAACTCTCTTCTGTGCCATCTTATTAAAACAGGATAGTAGCTTTACTTTTGCCCTATATCCTAGATTCATTACCATCTCTGCTGCCCATCCATATATACCTCTTGCCTTTCCACTTTTCAATTTCTTTCCTGCCTCATTCAGTTCATTTTTTGTAAACCTAATATTCCCATTACAATATGCTTTCATGTTTTCTATCATTCTGTCCTTCACATCTAACATCTTTTCTATATCCATTACATATCTTTTTAAGATTCTCGCTAAGTCTTCTCTAGAGCTACACTCTATTCCCTCATCATCTAGTAATTCTATCTCTCCTTCACATTTCTCCTTTTAATGTAATGCCAAATTCTTTTATTTTATAGTGTCACCTAGTGTAAGCTTTAATAATCATTTGGTGTTAAAATGGTAGTGCTTAATAAATACCTTTTCAATACCTATCCTGTTCAATAACTCCAGAATTTTTAGCTTGTGGTTTTCATCACTGAGGAGCTTTGGATTTTAAAGCAGTGCACCTGATCTTATGGATTGCTGAACTTCTCCAGCAGTCATCTTTTACTTTGTTTTCCAATTGGCTCTAATAACATGATAGTAAAACAAAAAAGGAAATTATGACTTTCAGAGGAAAAGTACCTTATAGTCCAAAAGATCCAGATGTCAAGGTTCAAACTGCTCACTAGTGGAAGTCATAAACATCTGGAAATATTGGAAAGAACAACACTGATAGCATATTCACCATTTTTATTAGTCTCAGATTACTCAGTTACAACTTCAAAATATTAGAAAAATACTTTGTCTACCCCTCTTTTGAATCCACATTTTTTTATCAAATTCTGCTTACTGTCTATTATCGAGACATTTTTTTTATTCACTTTATACATCACATTTGCAAAATATTTGTCAGTTTTGACTGTTCAACAGTCTTTCTCAGAACTTCTAATATGAAAAAAGTTATTATATCTCATATCTTGGGAAATGTTGTGCACTTCAAGCTGGAGATGCCACAATCAATTCTTAGCCGAGTAATATAAATAAAAAAGCAAGTCAAATTAACTGAGTAAAACTATTAATGCTTAATTTTCCGTTGTTAAAATGTCACACAACCCACCATAATCTAATGTAAATGTTATTTACAAACATGTAAAATAAATTCTTTTCTGACTTATAAGCTATTCCTCTCTTTTTTCTCTCTACATAACTTATTTTCTAAAAATTTATATTTATAATTTTTTTTTTATATTCATGAAAAATTATTTATGTAAAATTCATCATATGGTGTAAATCTATTTACAGATTTGTATACTAGTTCATTTATTTATATCATTATTTAATTTATTCCTCCCCCCTCCCAATACGACATTGCTTCTATTTTATACATATTTATCATTATTTTTTCTTTCAATTATTATTTCTAAACAGTAGGATGTCCAATAAATGAAATCCTTATACGTAATTTATTATCTGATTTATATTTTATACATATTGGTACTAACTAGAATACTTAAAGCATCTAAAGAGTAACTGATGTTGTAAATCAAAATGCTTAAGCTGAAAATTAATATCGTCTTCTAAAAAATAAGCATAATTAACTAGTCTAGAAATACTAAATCAGTAGGCACTAGATAGAGATTTTATGTACCAACCTTTCTGCATCCGTTATTAGTGGGGCTTGTATTGGGTGGCACTACTGTATGGAGAGTTTGTTACTGTGTAAGTATAGGAAATGGAAAACATGATGTTTTAGTGGTTTTATACTAGTTTTGCCCATAGGATGTTTTTATTGTGGTTTTTAAAAAACCAAAGACACCAAAATATATAGATATTGAACTGAGTTCAGATCTATATAACTATACAAGCACAGTAGCTTGGATTGAACATGTTATTGTTGTTTTTATCTTGAACTCATAGCTTTATAAGGTGACTAATAGATAAAAGGTGGCTGCTGGAGAGTTGCATTAGAGCCTAAGTTCTAAGTCCAGTGGTCTCAGATCTAAAGCTTATCACTGATGAAAGCCACAAGTAATAAACTAATCTGGGGATATTGAATGAGTAGCATTAGATAGGGATTTTTTGCACAGACCTTCTTGCATTTCTTGATTACTAAGGTTTGCACTATGATATGGAAATTTTGCTACTATTTTATACATTTAGTTCCCATATTGTCATTTTTATTTAATATCTATCGATATATATCTGCAGAATTTTCATCTCAAAGCATTTTTAATTTTATTTAAAAACATTTATTAATTAATTTATTTTTTTATGGAAAGTAGTATAAATAAAAAAAACTATTTTTAGCCCAAGATAATTGCTTACATCAATTTTGCAATTTTATATTTAATGGAGAGATGTGATGTCATATAAAATGGATTTGAAATGATATCAGAAGTTTCTGTGTATGGACCATATGTCCAGAAGTCCTATTAACCATGTTAAGCATCTCTTCTGAAACTACAGGAAACTAATTTATTTTTTACTCTTGACTACCAAATCATTATCATAATACTTCATCAATTTTTTTTTCTATTCTTACAAAAATCTGTTTTGTTGATTCCTGTATTCTAGCCTCTCATTATTCATTATTGTTATAAAGATACAAACAGACGCGCATACACACATACTTTATATATTTTCTCACTCTCCATGTAGTTTATCCTCATCTTCTCTCAACATCCTAAACTTCAAAAATCAGTGTTTAATATTTTCTCTACCATCTTCATATACATGACATCTACAATATAAATCTTTATTCTTTTCATTTTCTTTCGTTTCCTGCTCTCTAAAATGCCTATCTTTACAGAAAGCTACCATAAGTTCCCTATAATGTAATTCTGCTTGTTTTTATATACTATATGTATATTTTGTATTTATAAAACTTCAAATTATTTTTTTCCTTCATATTTATTTTTTATAATTATTTTTCTCTAACCAAGTTATTTATCCTTTTTTCCCACCATTCATATTTATATATCTGTAATATACTCTCTACCTTTTTATCCCATTTTTTTTAAATATAGAAATATAAAGAAACAAATTATCTACTTATCATCTTTGCATATGCAATTTTAAAATATTTTTTGCCTAATATATTGGCCACTTCATATTTCCTTATTAAAAAAGACCACTTCTTTTCTTCAATAGTTTTACTCGTTGTCCATTTATCACTTGATCCATATTTGCATTCTTTTTTGAATTCCATTAAAAAATATCCAGATCTCCTGGCCAATATAAAATACTGTAAGATATTACATAATATATATAACAACACAAATAGTAAGCTATTTTATATTAAATCTGATATGTTATTTCACATAAAAATCACTAGAGGGCGCAACTTTCTTTAAAAAAAAAAAATTTGCGGTACAATAGAATTCTCATATTGGAGACTAGAATATATAATATTGCACCCCTTTTTTTCTTTAGACGATATGGAATTTTTTGCATATGTGAATTTATATCATGAAGCTAGAAAGAAACATGAAAATTAAATTGTGAAGAAAAATCTAAGGGGGGGGGGGACTATCTTAAATTTATTTTTAGCTTTTATTATACTTATTTGTGGATGTTAACTAAAAGCTTTTACTTAATATCTGTTGTGAAATATTGTTTTATAAAATGTAAATATATATTGCTTAACTTTTTGCTTAATTTTTCCAAGGGTGTCTCAAAACTTTTTGATTGTGTTTGTAATTTTAAGTTTACCATAAAAATAATAAGCTTTTTTAAAAGTTATTATCAGCAATCATAAATAGAAACTATTTTTCAAAGTGAGGACTAGAATTCAAAGCTGAAACTAATACAACTATGCATTTAGCAGCCACCCATTACTCTTTTATACTATCAAGCTAATAGCCAGAAATTAAAAGAAAACCTTAAGATTTGAATCCAGACTAGTTATATAGATCTAATACTGAGTCAGTTTTTGTATAGTTTTGAGATCTTGGTTTTATCCAAACTCTTAACTTAGGAAGATTAATGTCATCACCAAATATCACATATATAATTCTAAGATCATTTGTCTTCACTCTACTCCAGAGCCATCTACTGTAGTCAGTTGTCACTAAGTGCATATGGTGAAGTTTTGGAAGCATATTGTTCAGATTATTAATGCACGTAGAAATATAATTGAAAAATTTAGTCATAGAATGGATTCATTATTTCTTGTAGAAATAACTTAGTGTTAAAAAGAAATATACCCATGTCTTTGAACATCAAGGTTTTTAAAAAATGTATTTTAGAAGTTTTTACTTATGGATCTGAGATTTGGACACTTAAATAGAAAACCATACAGCCTTAAGACCATACAGTAAAGTAGGAAAAATATGTGTTGATAGCAAAGTATGTGAGAGGTATTCTTGACATCATTCAAAGAAATAAAGAGACTGAAATGGAATTGGAGTCTATAAACATTGCTAGAAGAGATGATGATAACAGACAGTTGAAACTGATACATGGACAGTTGAAGTTTTAAATTGGATCTCAAGAGATTGTAAAGTACATAAAAAAAAAAAAGATTACATATGAGATGAATGAAATGAAGATGTTTGAGAAGTGATGTGGAGAAAAGCTGTGGATTAAGAAATTATTAAATTTGGAAAAATCTTTAGTCTGCATAGAGCCAATAATGGATGAAAATGATTATGAAGATATTGTGTTTTGTTATTTTAATTGTCTCTAATTTTTTTACTTTTATCTTTGAAATTAACCTGTTTAATTTTATCAAAGTATTTTTGTTTTTTAATTGCTTTATTTTTGTTCAGTTGTTCTATTTATTAGCTTAATTTTAACAAAATTATAAGCATGTTGTGGCACTGGCAGGATAAGCTATATAACATACTCTTATAAATCAATAAATGAATAAGTAAAAGCTGAGCGGTTTTAAGGTGTGTTATCTCATATTCATAGCTACAGCAATAAATAATGCATAGTAAGGGTGTAGATGGTAATATGCAAAATTATATGTAAATTGTTTAATTTGTCCAACGCTTAGAAATATCAAAGCAAGCGTCGCGTCTGTTAATGGAGTTATTGTTAGTGATAAAATGTGCTTGCTTGATTTTTCATTTAGTCATTTTTCTCAATGCAAACTATTCTAGGATTGGAGGTTCAAACTGGTGACCGGTCTTTTTTGAGTGCTCTAAGAAAATTGAAGAATTATCATTGTTCTGTGTTCTTTTTATATGTATTCTTATGTTGGATGGCTCTATTGTTAATAGTGGCTTTGGTTTCACTGTAGTAGATGGCACGGCATCCAGGCTGAGGGCATGAGATGCTGTAAATGACCTGGGGGATATGATCGAGGTCCACATTATCTTTAAAATTGTTTATAAGATGGTTAGTGCTGGGGAGTGTGCGATAGCTGATTCTAAATTTGTTAGATAAAGATTTAATTAAGCGATTAGAAATTTTAGGAATATAAAGGCGGGTGTTGTGTGGAAGGTTCAGATCTCTAATATTGTCTGTGATTTTCCTATAAATTGTTTAATTTTGTTATTTGAAACCTGCTTTTAATAAATCATTATTAAAATTATTATTCATTTACATTGCTAAACCCATAATTAATATTATTTTTAAAATATATTTATTTAACTGTAAATTTATACATCAAGTTATATGTCAGAAATTACATATTATCATTTAACATGTTACATTAAATAAAACCTTACTATATTTTGTTTCTTGATCTATTTTTCTTGCACATCTCATGAATGTTTTATTTTACTAGAAGACATTTATTAATAATGATTGTGGAGTAGTAATCATACCTTTTACTTAGGTTATAAAAGTTTTCCATATATTAGAAATTCCCTGTGGCCACATTTTAATTCTTAATTTTTTTGGTATGTATTTAAGATCTATTCCAATATTTGTAGAACTGTTGAACATAATAAGACTTCTAGTTTTGAAATAATGCAGCTTTTACTGTTTTTTTTTTGTTACCTATCAGGAAGCTTGATATCTATATTTTCCTTAATGAGTTTTTGGAGAGTATTAGATTTGATCTGATGTTACTGACGAAAGAACAATAATAACCCATGTGTAAGAAAGATTCGTCTTCTTGCTTACATAACTTACATATAGTGCCAAATATCCATCTATAAAATTTGTTGGGGAAAATTATGAGGAACAACCATAAATGAATTTAATGCTAGTCTGTAATATCTAACAACATATTTTCTAGTATTTTTATAGACAGATAGATTTCCAATTGGGACTATAAGTGGAGTTTGGAATGCACCATCATTGATATCTCATTACATGTTATTTGATTTATTTGAGGTCTGTTCATTTGATCTCTGGTGTCAAGATAGGCTAGTCGCAATCTCGCCAGGGTTTTTCTCAAATTTACCAACTCAGAGGGCTGACAGTTGGGAAAATTGATGTCAAACAGAAATCAATCATATTCTGCTGAATGGTAGCTTTTATAAATGTATTGAACAGTTTTATATCAGACAGTTCAAGCCAATTGTTTTTTTATTGGTATCTTAATGCTTTGTGTGGTAATAATTTAGATCCTGAAGTCCACAGTGCATAATATTCTAACAGATCTTTAAGAATAATGGTTAATATTATATTTGAAATAATATATATATTTTTACGTGATGCTATTCTTTAATAGGATTCTTAAAATATAAAGTTCTTTATTATCATTTCTTCCGGGGTTTTTTTTTTTGTGTGTAATATTTGTCTCATCACTTATGACGATTTAGTTAATTATGATTTTTCATACATTATTACTGATATTACATACTTGAAGTCCTTAATTATATATATATGTTACTATTAGATTATGATAACAAAACTGATTTTTTACAAAATTAAATTGATTTATAAATGTAAATCACATGAAACCAGCCAACACTTATTAATATCAAGAATCTTCAATCTGCTCTCAAAGCAAACTTTAATCTTTCTTTTTAAAATAAAAGATTGCTTTAACAGCATATTGAAGATTCTTGTTAATAAATATGAGCTATTTTCATGTATTTTATATATAAATTGCATAGCCACAGATTTCATGTATAAACAAATCAATAGAATGCTAATGATCTGTTGTTTGATTGGTGGTAAAAATGGCTGTTTTGCTAATCTAACATTGAGCGGGTTACTCTTGCTTTTTGTAATGTTTATTTAAACTTCTAAGTTGTTTAAATCTGGATTCCGTTTACTGCCTAATTGTAGTGTTGTCTTGACAACATAATGCTGGAATCTTTGATTAGCTGTCAAGGCAAGGTTTTATCATCTTTCTCCTTTAAATAAAATGTTGCCTTGATAGCAGATTGAAGATTCTTAGTGTTAATAAATGGGCTACTTTCATGTGATCTCTCTCTCTCTATATATATATAGAAATTAATCACCACAGACTTCATATATAAACAAACTCATGCAAAGTCAACAATCTGTTCAGAAGGTTGTTTGACTATTTTCTAATGTAACATCAAGCAGGTTACTCTGCCTCTTGTAATGAAGTTTATTTAAAGTTCTAGGTAGATTAAATTTAAATTACATTGGCTGCTTAATTGTAATGTTGTCTTGACAACAAAATGCTGATATGCTATTGGTTTATAGCATGAAGGCTATGATTACCTCATTTATATTTAATAACCAGTTGGTACTTATGGTTTACTATATCCATATGTATGCAGAAGGATTCTATATGGGTTAAATATTTTCATGTTTTTTTTAAAAATATAATCATTGACTTATAAATGATAATATCCATATATTAAGTAGAAACAAATATCTAGCAATGATGTAATTAGATAAACATTAATTAAAATTGATAGCTTAAGACTGAACCATATACTCTCACAACTGTCTATAGTACCTATGATCTTGTATGGATACCAAATCAAATAGATATAAAAAAAATTTAAGATTTACAATTTGTCTAAAATTCTCTCAGAAACAAATTATTTCCCCAATTTTACTGGTAATTATTTAATTACAACACGAATCAACATTATTCTATGATTAGTACACAAACATTCGTATTTAAAATTTAATGTTTACATCTTAATAAATCTTTGAAAATATTTGATGTGTATATAATTCTCATACAGGTATGAGTCTTTAAAGTTCTCATCCACATATAAATATCTGACTGATTTCCTACCCATCTAAGATCATGGGTGCTGAATTAAAAATAGGCAGTCTTTTATCTTTTAAATAAAATTAGATAAAGCTATTGTCAGTTTCTAGAGCATGTAGTTCAGAAAGAACTTTTAGTTGATAGAAATGTAATTACATTATTGTTGGATATTTTTCATTAGTTAGTATATGGATATTCCATTTGTACTTAGGTGTTTACATATAGATGGATTGTGTGGTGTAATTGTTAGTTTATTTTTCTGCTATAATTACGATTCGAGGTTTGAATGTAGGATGAATAAAACTTGAAAATAATAATAATAGTAATATAAATATATAAATTTATTAAGTGCTAGCAGATATCTAATAATAACATACAAGACTAAAACCTTAGACAGAAGCACTTTAAAAATTAAAAATTTAAAGATTTAAAAATTGCTTCATTGTAAATTGAAAGGTTTCACGTTGATTATTTATATATAATATTTAGTGAATTAAATGTGAAGATGTTTTAAGCTTTGCATTCTTAGTTCGGAATGCTTGAGTCTGACTTATTTAAAAGAAGGTGGGTTTCATATTTTTCTTGTGTTTTGGCTTGTGTTCTTGAATTGAGAGTTCCATGTGCAGTCATTATTACATCTGATTGGCTGTCACTTAAGTATTTTTAAGGCGCTTCTGTCTAAGGTTTTAGCCTTGTACGTTATTAATAATAGTAATGGAAAACTATTCAGGAAAGTTTAAAATTTAATCAAAATAATATTTTTGTTTAATAAAATTCAATAAAAAATTTTGTTATTAAATTTTAAACTTTCCTGAATAGTTTTTCATTACTATTATTATTTTCAAATTAAGGAAAGAAAATATTTTATTAAAACTTGAAAATGTTTCATCTTCCAAACATGTTCCCCCACAATATTTATCTACAGGAAAAGTACTAAAATTTACAGTCATGTGGCATTATATATTTATAAAGGATGGGGCGGGGGGGGGGGTAAAGCTTTTACCACGTGGCAGGCTTTTTAAATCTACTGTTCATAAATGCATCCACACATAATATCTAAATAAGAAAATCATATTTGTGTGAATATGAAAAGGCTACATTTTAATTTTTGTTTAATTTTTTTTTAATTTAGATTTTTCATCAGAACTTCGGTCCAGTACTGGAGGACAAGCCTTCCCTCAGTGTGTTTTTGATCACTGGAAAATTTTACCAGGAGATCCCTTCGATGAAACATCGAAGCCCCGTGAAATCATTAATGAGATTCGTAAGCGTAAAGGTTTAAGACCAAATCTCCCTGAACTACATGAATATTTAGATAGATTATAATACATCTTCATTTTAAAATTATTATTTTGTTGTTTTTTTTTTAATTTTAAAAGATTTTTTTTTTTTTTTGCACCTTTGACTTACTGTTATTTATTTTTATTAAATGAAAATATATATTTTATAGTATTTTTTTGTACAGATTTTTATATTTATGAAAATTAAAATGTAATATGTATATATTTATACTTATACAGTTTTTGTGTTTAATTGTTAATATATTAATGGAAACAATTACTTATTTTTATCTAAACATATCTATATATAGTTAGGAATTGTACATTTAGCACTTGTCTTTAAAATTAAACCACTAAACATCACATGATCACTATCTCTTAACCACTAAACCACATGATCACCATCTCTTATGCTAGCACATAACTCTTATTAAACAGGCAAAATTCTCCATACAGTAGTGCCACCCTGTGCCAAGCACAGTAATTACTCTTTAAAATTAATGAAAAGTATATTCTGAACATTCTCAAGGCAAGAAAGTCAGCCATATTAAAAAGACAAAAGACAAAAAACACTACAATTACAAACAAAATATTTTATAAGTGCAATGATTCTATAATAAATCATAAGTGTCACTAGACAAGACAATCGCTGGCATTCTTACGATGCATCACCCACAATCTTTCCAAATATCAGATACTGATACTAAATTGGGTTTTTTAAATCTTAGTAGCAGGGAATAAAAGATTTAAGTTTCAAAAGAAAAAAAAGCTTCAAAAAATAAATCACATGGCATTCTGTGATGACCAGAAATCTAAACTTGATCAATCTGTAATTATAATAATCAAATCGTCATAACAATAAAACGATACACTCTATTATTGTTTGACTAAAATTTTACAATGATTTCATTTTCTTTGTAATTACATTATGGATATCATCTGATTTTACTGTTAAATGTCTTCATTAGAATTCAAACTTTATTTAAACTTCAAATATATTCATCTTGTTAATGATAGCACAACAAATTAGTACATAATGCAGCATTTGGAATGGTAATATTCTCCTCTCTTTTACAGGTTTTGCTAGCTTGACCAATGACAGTACTAGCATAAGGATCAATCCTAGGATCTCTAAATTTGTGAATACTATATTTTGTGAATTCATAAATCTAAAGTTCCCAGATTCAAACCACATACTTGACTTTATAATCAGATCACCTGAAGAAGAGAAGGAAATACCATCATTTGAATTATTGTGTTATATGCTAATTTGCATTCTAGTATAACATCTGAATGTATTTGAAAAGTTTTAATAAGGTTTGAATTTTTTAAAGACTTAAAAATTAATTCTAGATGATGGAAATAATTCATCATATAATTGCAAACTAACTCCATTAATTTTATCCACTTATCACTAACACATGTAATTTTTGGAATAGAGGAAAAGAAAGTGTTAAAAATAAAGAAAAATGACAAAACCAAAAAATGAGAATTAAAAAGACAGTGGATATAAAAAGCAAGAATTAACTTTCATTAAGAAAACATGTTAATATAGCTATTTATATCATCAAAAGTTTAATGAAATGATTATTCTGTACCATCAGGGCACTGCTAATCTCTGGCAGTCATATTTATTATAAATTTCATGTTTGTTTTCTATTGCATACTTGGAAATGATCTTACTATCACTAATTATCATCGCTAACAATCCTATATCATTGTTATCTAACAACTATATTAGTAATAAGACATTAACGAAAAGTGAACAAAACAAAACCCAAGTAAAATGGCAGAAGAAGATGATAAAAATGCTACTGATCCTTCTCACGAAGAATTGTAAAAGGAAAAAATGTGAAATATAGAGTAGATTTTATTATAAGACAAAAGATATAATCAATAGATGGTAAACATTACACATAATTATGGCATGTTGGATTTTCCAAATGCCCAGAAGTACACGAGAAAAATAGTATCAACCCTCTTCACAAAGGATTATTAAAATATGAAATGCAGTGGTAGAGTTTATTATAAAACAAAAGATATAATCGATAGATAATAAATATTACATCTAATTAAGATATTAGATGTTCCAAATGACCAGAAGGATATAAGAAAAATAATACCAGTCCTCACAAAGGATTGTTAGAGGAGAAAATGTGAAATACAATGTACATTTTATTATAAGACATAAGATATAATCAATAGATGATAAACATTGATACTAATTATGGCATCTAAGATTTTCCAAATGCCCCAAAAAATATGAAAAAAATGATATTAATCTCTGTCATGAAGGAGAAAATATGAATTACAGCGTAGATTTTATTATAAGATGAAAGGTGTAATCAGTAGACAATAAATATATTTAAATTATGGCATCTCAGATTTTGTCCAGAAGGATATAACCAAAATGGTATTGATCTTTTCTCACAAAGGATTGTTAGAAGAAAAAATGTGAAGTTATAATCAATAGATAATAAATATTACACCTAATTATGATATCTCAATTTTTTTAAATGCCCAGAAAGATAAGAAAAGTGGTACTGATTCTCTTCATGAAGAATTGTTAGAGAAGGAAAAGTGAAGGTATATATTACACCTAATTATGGTATCTTAGATTTTTCAAATGCACTCTGCCCTAGATTTTAATTAACATAAAGCAAAATGCATTCACCACACTAAAATTTTTAGTTTCTATTATTTTTATATAGGATCTAAAGCAATTAATATATCATAATATACCATAATTAATGCTCAAAATTATTTTTTCGCAATAAAATACATTTGATATATAAAAAAACAGTTAACTTTAGCACACATTATGTATAAGAAAGATATCACCCATTTTTCTCTGCGACACATCTTAAACCAAAAATCGTTTTCTCATTACTTTACATGCTTATTGCATCTTAATTCTTCACAAGTTATAATCTTTGATTGCATCTTAATTCTTCACAAGTTATAATCTTTGTTGACTTCAATTGCCCATTTTGTTCACTTTTTCCAGTCATTATAATAAATTGAAAACTACTATCATTTTTTATTACCTAACAGAAGTACCAATCAGTCTAAATTCAAGAGCCATTGATAATTTTTTTGTTTCATGATTAGCAGTAATAATATATGCCCTACAGTTTTTTAACTGATATAACTAATTTAGTCTAAAATTATGACATTTTTATGATTCAATAATTTAAATTTTTAAATGAAAATACATTAAATCTAAATTTGCTTATAAATAATCTATCTAAGCTACACATATTCATACCCAACCTGATATTTTGAGAGCTTTATTAAAATTATTTAGGAATACTTCAGGATAAAGGTTTGGTGTCTTTTCATAAAACAATACGTCTGAAATTGATAATGTGCTGCCTCAAACGCCGTGAGAATTATTGTTATAATATATACTCAATTCGCTTACTTTTCAAGGCATTAAATTTATAAATTAGTCTATACTAATATGCATAATAATATTTAATTGTAGTCAGAAACCTCTCATATTTGTTAAATGAGGCAAATTGAATCTTTGGTAGAAGAATGGAATAAAATTCCTCTAGCTCCCATTATTTTTTATTAAACAATATTTCACATCATATGTAGAAGGCAAGCAAATTATTTTTGAGTTTAAATATTAAGATGTGTGAAGCTTTCAAATTCTTAATTCAAATAGCAAGCAAAATTAGCCACTGTTCCATAGATGAAATTGGATGTTTCTAAATGGACGCAATCCATTTGTATTTTCTGCGAAGTTTGATTAGTTGTGACTAGCCTATTTAATTCTCATTATTTAGTGTTTTTTTAGTTAGCTAAAATAGTGATAGAGGTCTCTGTTAATTCAAATGAAAGTAAACTGAAAGATTTAAATAATCCGTAATTTTAGTATATAATTATTTTAAGTTAACTCACTATATCAGAGATAACTCCTTTTTTAAAAATATAAATTTAGCAAAGTTATTTTTCAAAATTTTTTTGTTGGCTGGTTTGATATTTTTATACTTTATAAACTTTGTTTATTACTGGAAAAAAATTTTTACAATATTTTTTTTCTTTTTTGAAAATTCTCGTCTTCATTGCTGTATATTAAGTATAAGTTTACTGCTTTTACTTTCTTTGCAGTCTTACATATTATCAATATTATTATTTTTTTAGTTTGTGATTATTTCATTTGAGTTTTTCTACATCAAAAATTTATTTTGTACTTCTCTAGGTAAATTAATAAGTGATAATATTAAGTTATACTGTCATGTATCTTTAATCTAAACTATCGTGATGAATAGACATTGACGGTGTAATAAATAATTACATAAATTTTTAGGCATATTATTGAATAGTAGGTAGTTAAAATTACATTGTATCGTGTCATTATATAGATTTTTTTAGATATAGCTCTCATAAACATTTAATATCTACATTGACATCAAGGTTGGCCAACTCTGTGCCCACGAGCACATGTACACCTGCAGGCACACAGCACCCATGACATAATCATCTAAAAAGTACATTTGACTGTCGTTTCTCAACCTTTTTTTAAATGTGTAAATCCAATTAAATAAATAATATTAATTTTATAATAATAAAGATATAAAAACATTAATATTACTATACAGTCAAGTATGGTTCTTGCCTTAACTAGCTCTCTCTGTTTTTCGGATATCTCTTTCTTACTCTTGTGCTGTGTGCCCAACACCTGATATATGTCTATTGATAATTTGTTATTCTAAAAGTCATTTGAGATTAACAACTTGTATTGCATACATCGTCTGTTGAATACTTGTTTTTAATACTTCATGACTTTAAGGTAATTATTTTTTGATAAAAATTACTTGTTTATAACATTTGAAAAAAAGAACACCACTAATATGTCTGAAACAGGATCAAGTAAGCATCCCTTGTTTTTTACAATTTAAAAAAAAAAATGGGAAGAAGAATATTGTTTTGTGGAAATAAAGGCATGCTATATGCCTTTTATATAATTGCAATGTAACAATTAAAAAATATAATATTGAAAGGCATTTTAAATTAGAACATAAGAATTTCCATCAAAAATATATGTCCTGAAATATTATAAAAGAGACAACAAGTAATCAATGAGGATTGCCAATTCCTCATTGATTATATCTTACAAGCTTAATAGAATTGGGTCATGTGATCTATGACTCTTATTTTGCCTGTTTATAGACAGCAAATAGTTTGAAAAAAAAATATCGAACCAGCAATCATTTTTTAAAAAGGTACAAGATGAATTGAAAATGTTATTATAGCGTCATTCAAAATTACGCATTATTTAAAGATGCTTTACTATCTGGCACCAATTCCCTCTTTGATGCTTTCTCTAACAAATGAGAAATAATTGCTGCCATAAATGATTTACAATTATCACAGAATACAATGAAAAGAACTGTTGAAATATATGCTAATATCAAAGATCAACTTGAAATTGATGTGGGTAGCTGCTCTTGGTATTCACTTCAAATGGATAAATCTTTATGTGTAAGAATGAAACACAGGCTTATTATATACCTGTCTATATATATAATATATAGGGTATATGAGCACAGACTTTCAGATGACCCACCATTCTCCACACTATCTCATAATACTGATACACTTGAACACATACATGTCAAAAAGTAAATTGTATTTCATGCTAAACCAGCAATCATCAGTTGGTCCAGATTACCATCTCCACACATATATGCTATAAGTGCTCAGATATATATTAAGATAGCCAAACCTCATACTTTAATGGACAGGCTTCAATCTACTCCATCTCTTCAACCGTCCATCCAATTGAAAATCTGATGATTGTCGTCTGCCCATCCCTTGTATATGTATTAAATGGATTATGTCCTTACATGAGGGGTCAGATTGACCTTAGGTCAACATGGGTGTGACAAGAATCTCAGCCTCAGGGTGGACCAACTGATGATTGCTGGTTTAGTATGAAATATGTATAGTGGTGATTATTTATATTTTCGACATATATGTGTTCAAGTGTATTAGTGTTATAAGATAATGTGGAGTGTGGTGGGTCATCTGAAAGTCTGTGCTCATATGCCCTGTATATTACTTTATGTGTAGGAGGAGAAGAATGATTTTCAAAAGAAGAAATTTTAGGTCTTTCGCCAAGGAAGGAAAAAATGAGAGGTGAAGTTATATTTTAAAATGTTTTTTTTTTTTGGAATATGATCAGTAAAAACAGGATTTGTAACCTTATTTAGAAAAGATGAATTATTTCCAGATTTTTTTAATTTACCATTGCTTATTACATCAGCAAGTTCTGTGCATCAAAGTTCTTTCATTTAACATGTTTTGGGTTCCATAACTAAAATTATAAATTTTATAGCAACACTTATTAAAAGATAATAGGTTTTTTATGTAATTATATTGCACTTTTATAAATAAACTTATTTTATTTAACTAATTATTATTAAATAAATAAATTATTATTTTTATAATTATATGTATTATAATAGTTTATTTTAATTATATTTATGTTATTTTATCCTATTGGTTAGCAATCTCTCCCATTAGAATCAACTATTGGATCCCTAGTCCAAATGTTAGATATTTTTAAAAATTAATTTGAAAAATAAGTGGATCCTTTTTTAATTTTATTAAAATTATTTGCGATCAAACAATATTAATTATCAAAAGATATTAAAATTAATATTAAGTAAAACACAAACAAACCTGTTTTTAGAAGACAATAATTATATTTATGATTGTAATGAGTTCAGGAATCGAAAGCATTAATTTTAATACATTGAGATCTCAGAATCATCAATTAATTAATATTTTTTATATAAAAAGAAATTTTATGAAATGTTTTTTATTTTATGAAAATAAAATAGTTGATGAAGAGAAATCTAATGGGAAGTGTAAGAGTAAATAACAATTATACTCAAAATAATAATGACAAAATGAATTTGAGTGACATTTACCTTAAATAATAATTGCATCCCTTTGGACTCTACAATGATGTTTTAGTATATGAAAAATGTGATAAGAAAATGCTAATATAAAAAATTTTTTTTAGAGTTATTTCAATTTAAAAAATAGATTTTTTAGGAGTTTGTGTCAAAAATTAAATTTTAGAATTATGATTTTATAAAAAATATTGGAAAATTCAACCATAATTGGGTAAATAATTATTAAAACAATATTCTTTTGATTCCTTTTTTTTAATTAAAAAAAAATTTCTATGGGATTGGAACCGAAGTCCCAATATCAGATTCCAATTATCTTTCCAAAGATAAGTACATATTTTTTGTAAGCCAAATCTAGCAAAAATATTAAAAAAAAAAAAAATGTCATGTCATATTGTTGCATATTTTGATGTCATGGTTCTTCCTTGTTCCTGCAATATCTATTAAAATTTTTCATTGCACACATGCTTTCAAAAAGGTTGGCCACTTCTAAACTATACTATTTATGGATTGATCTGTGTTACCTTTTATCCATATTGGTAAAATATATATACTTTTATTGAAAAATTAACATTGTATATGTATAATAACATTACTAATGTCAACTTTAACTTATTCCTTCTGTAGGAAATTTTCACAATCTTTTAAGTGATAATGTTTGATAAAAAACAACTATTCCATAGTAGACCGAGGTTTCTGTCAATAATCTGACATCATCAGCAGCCTGAAAAATAGTTGTAACCCTATAAAACATTGTAATGCAATTCCTATTTAACCTGCCGTAACATTGAGCTTAAATACAAATTGCATTGCTAATTTGACAGAGTCTTAATTATGTTCCAGACTGCTGATGATATCAGAGATTGATTGTTTTTCATCACATCTTGTTATTTGAAAGATTATAGAAATTTTTTATAGAATGTTTAAGTTAATATTAGAAATATTATTACATATTTATGCAGCATTTAATTATATATATATATATATTATAACCTACACTCCCAACACCGCTCATCTACATTACATGAGCGAAATGCCCAGGCGCCAGTTCTATTAATGAATAGAACAAAATAATAAAAGATATAATATAAAATTATTACTGAGACTCTATACTTAAGTTTATGCTCAGCTCAGTGGGAGGCTATAGGCAGTTCAAAAGATATATAATAATAAATGAATAAAGGAAGAAATATTATAAAACATTCAATATATTATAAATTCTAAACATCACATGATCACTATCTCATACTAGCACAATAATTGTTATTAAACAATTCAAATACAGCAAAACTCTCCATATAGTAGTGCCATCTTGTGCTAACAAGAGCAATCAATGGATGCTAGAAGGCTTGTGCATAAAATCCCTATCTAGTGCCTACTCATCCAATATCCCCAGACTAATTTCTGGCTTGTGGCCTTCATCAGTGAGGAGCCTTGGATCTGAGAGCACTGCACCTAGATCTTAGGATCTAAGGCAACCCTCCAGCACCCACCTTTTAACTCTATTTAACTACAAAACTAAGAATGAAATTGAAAACACTATTAATATTTTCAATCCAAGCTCAATAGCTTATATAGTCATATGGGTCTGAACTCAATTCAATACCCATGCATTTTGGTGTCTTGGGCTCTTTAACAACCATAGCCACTACTATCCTATTAGGCAGGATTGGTGTTAAACCGCTAAACATCACATGATCACTATCTCATACTAGCACAATAATTGTTATTAAACAATTCAAAATACAGCAAAACTCTCCATATAGTAGTGCCATCTTGTGCTAACAAGAGCAATCAATGGATGCTAGAAGGCTTGTACATAAAATCCCTATCTAGTGCCTACTCATCCAATATCCCCAGACTAGTTTCTGGCTTGTGGCCTTCATCAGTGAGAAGCCTTGGATCTGAGAGCACTGCACCTAGATCTTAGGATCTAATGCAACCCTCCAGCACCCACCTTTTAACTCTATTTAACTACAAAACTATGAGAATGAAATTGAAAACACTATTAATATTTTCAATCCAAGCTCAATAGCTTATATAGTCATATGGGTCTGAACTCAATTCAATACCCATACATTTTGGTGTCTTTGGCTCTTTAACAACCATAGCCACCACTATCCTATTAGGCAGGATTGGTGTTAAACCACTAAACATCACATGATCACTATCTCATACTAGCACAATAATTGTTATTAAACAATTCAAAATACAGCAAAACTCTCCATATAGTAGTGCCATCTTGTGCTAACAAGAGCAATCAATGGATGCTAGAAGGCTTGTGCATAAAATCCCTATCTAGTGCCTACTCATCCAATATCCCCAGACTAGTTTCTGGCTTGTGGCCTTCATCAGCGAGGAGCCTTGGATCTGAGAGAGGTGCAGTGCTCTCAGATCCAAGGCTCCTCACTGATGAAGGCCACAAGCCAGAAACTAGTCTGGGGATATTGGATGAGTGGGCACTAGATAGGGATTTTATGCACAAGCCTTCTAGCATCCATTGATTGCTCTTGTTAGCACAAGATGGCACTACTATGGAGAGTTTTGCTGTATATTATAAATTCCTTTGTTAATTAATTGTATGATAAAGAATCATAAGGTTTACTTAGTACAGTCTATGAAAAATATACTTATAAATTTAATTTTTTCCTTCATCCAAGTATAACATATATCAGCTTGCTAAAATTATATTCGTAGACAATTTTGTTACTTGGCATATCATAATTTAAACATTTACTCTAATGCCAATCAAGAAAGAAATAATAAGATCTCAGGGAATTTAATAAACACAGTTGAATTAAATAAACTACATTGGCCATAAGTTATAATTATAAAGTATGCTAAAATATAATGAAACCAATTGACTAATATTTTACTGTGCTTCAATAATAAGATAATGACAGAGATAGGGTATTTTAATCTCATATCATCATCTAACGAATATACTGACTTGGCAATCTTTCTAATACGTTTATCAAGTGGCAAATACTCTTTATAATGTTTGGATTAAGAAATACAATATTGTCAGACACTAGCAAATTTAATATGATAACTTTAAAATAGTATATCTGTTTTATAATAGATTTATACAATGTGGAGATGTGAGAATGGAAATACGAATGTATACAAAAAAATAACTCACGACACAGTTGTTTTAAATTTAAATAACTAAATATATCATTTATTACAAATAAACAAAATAAATTGGGATGAACATAATATTTACAAAATAGGTCTTCGTTTTATAGACCTTTAAATTATTAAATAAATCTTTAGCATCAGTTTGGGATTCCTATTATCTAAACAAACTAATAATAAACTTATAAAGATCCCGACTTGGAACACATACTTGCTTAGATGTTTTATTCATACGACAATGAATAAATTAAATATCATATTATTATCACAACAAAAAAAAAATATATATAAATACTTTCGAGAGGATATTACGGTTGATTGACAAAATAAATCAAATCATTAATCTTTGGCTTTCAGCAAAACAACTTTCTCTAATTGACTAAATAATAATTCCAATTCCTTATACCTTTCATACTTAGCAAAATCATGTTTATTCTGATGATTTGATGATTAATTTTTACTTAAATAGATACATTGTATTTTAAAATACTTATTTCCTGTTTAAATCTTAATGTTTTATACCTTTATTAACTGAATTTAGTATATTTCCGAGCATTTATTTATCATTTTTATATTTCATAATTCTATACCCAATTCGCGATATTATTTATATTACGCGTGTGTGTGTGTACGTTCAAGCGGCAATACCATAAAATAATCTTTTCTGTAAACTCTCCCTTCATTAAGAAAATATCACATAATTAATTTATTTCGAACAATGTCGTAAATCCTCCATAAATATGACACTAGTACTATATCCAGAATTAATCTAACAATTTGTCTAACCACTTTTTTTTTTTTTTAGCACAAAGCTATATTTTATGATTTTACTTACAACACGTTATAAAGGGAATATACATGAGGAGCAGATAAACATCTATAGAACACTTCTACCAGAATTCACCTAATTCCACATATACCTTTGGTGGAGAACATCTACTCAACACCAAGAATCCAATAAAAACGTCATATCAATTCCTAAGCATCATTTAATCATCTTTTAACAATAATTCCTTTACTTTAAAATACATTATTTGGTGGGGATTTTAAATTCCACAACACCAGGACCCTAAGAACATCACTTCAAAAATATTAATCATACGCATATAAAATAAACTAGGCTCTACTCATGGAAATTATTAACATATATTAAATAAGCAATATCTTTTATCCCTATACATATTACAACGCAGTCAGATTTCTTTCTATCATCATAGCTTCTAAAATATTGAACCTTATAAATACATGCTAGCAGACAAATACCTACAGATAATACATCAATCTGTTCAACTCAGGAAATACTACACTGTACGAATTTATGCATAAAATATTCACAAATTATACTCTATCACACAAATATTACAATTGTGCAAAACAAACACACACTCGCGAACAAAAGTATATATAATATTAACCCTAAATTACACACTAAGTAGGTAATATGACAATTAAATATTGCATTAAGGTATAACTGTTTTAATTTAATAAACTTTAGGTTACTTTTAAGATTTAATGCTTCTAATTATTATGAACGAACTTTCTTTTTATATTTAACAAACTATTTTTATTATACGTTCGTTCGTTGATTCAAAACAATAATAATAATAATAATTCTCACTTTAAGATAATAACATATGCAAAATAAATGTAAACCTCTCTAATAATATATTATTAAAATTATTTCTTTCATTCTCATAAGGAAAATAATAAGACCTATTTGGACACAATCAATATTTTTACCGGCGTACTACTTTTTTTAAAGTAACGCATTTTTCCAAGACGGTCTTGAAAATCAAAATAACATAGATTATAACATAAACATAATAATAATAAAGCTTCTCTATACATTATATGAGTTAAGTAATAAAAAAATAAAATAAAAAGATAAAAACACAAAAGTTATTAGTTTTGTAATCTGAATAAAAAAGTTCCTTTGCCAAGCTTCCTCCGGGATATTATAATAAACAACGTAGGACACATTAAATGCGCTTCTGCAGTATAACTTTAAAAAAAAAAAGAAATATATAAGTTTAACTTAAATAAACCCACTACTTTCTAATATTCATAACATATCCATTGAGATACCAAATCACAAGCAGTTAATTTCTTCTTTATTATACTGAGAAATATACGATATTCCTCGTGCCGTTCTGGGTTAAATACGCAATCGTCCTTATTATTTTGAATAGCATTATCCACTGTAAATTGTCTTTAGTAATTCCGTGATTAATAATGCTTTATTTGATATTTCGTTTTTATTGAAGAGAACTAAATTTACCAGCAATTTTGTCCATCAAATTCAATTCAAACAGAAGTAGTTATATTTTATTTCCTTAATTTATAAATGCGTATTCGCTCCAGATATATATCCAATAAATGAGTATTGTTATCTAATTACGAAGAATTTAAGCATGGTATACTCTATCAAGATAGATACATCCTTAAGTCTATATATAATCCTCGCAAGACATAGCATGAAAAATAGTGAGAATAATATGTATTCTATATAACAGTTCTGCACACGTTTTCCACATATCAAAAAAAAAAAAAAACGTTGCTTAGTGATAAAATAATAATACTTATGTGAATCATTCTTACTTAAAACTGAAATAAAATAAAATAATATAGACTGTATGATGTTAATATACATCTTCACAAGAGCAATAGTGACGAAAAGATTAGTTTAGAATGTTTAAATTGAAAGAGAATAAGCAAAGCGAGTACCTTTATAAAGTTTAGTGCTGCATATTGAAATTAGTTCCTTCCATAATATATTTCTTCTAATCTGACTTCAGCAATTAACTTTAGTTGTTTGAAAAATATAAGCCACTGTCTTTTTGGCTATAATTCTTTACAAAGCTAATTTTTTTTTTACATACTGGAGATCTTTGTTACAAGCTCTCTCTTTTGCAACAGTTCATTTCTGTCTCTCTGTTACTAGCTTACTCCCACGCATTTTTCCAGCTCTACTAATTACATATTCAAAAAAAAAATCTTTACAACAAAAAAAAATGATTTTGATTTTCTGAATTAAATGACAAAAAAAATATTACAAATAATTAAAATAAATATCTTTTACAAACTTAAAAGAAAAATGAATATTAATTAACCATCAAATAAAAATGATTAATAATTTATTTAATTTGTAAAATAATTTATTGATTCAACTATCTATTAATTATTGGAAAGAAATATATATTTGTTAATTATTTAAGATAACTACTGTAATTTAAATATTTTTTATTGTGAATGTACTATTGTTGGCTGTTATTTAAAGGATGAAAATGAGATGAAACCTAAGGCAAAATCATACAGGCATACACGTGCATGCACTACAATCTAAATATTGAACTACCTTAATTAAATCTAATCAAAACTGCTATTAACTGTTGACAAAAAGGATAAGAATTAACAAATAAAGGATTTTAAAATCATTCAACTAAATATTACACTAACATAGGATCACTTTGCATTTTTCCAACAAAATATATCAATTTCATTAACAAACCACCCCGCTTCCTTACATTATATACCCCATTAACCACAATAATACTAATGAATACTTATCAAGTTGTCAATAAACTGCATAACAACTCATATTTAAACCTTAAATAATCTTGTTCAAAAATTTTTAAAATTACATGGCTATTTCATTTTTTTTATAATACTATATATCTATTTATCTAAGATACAAGGTATCTTGGACCCCTGTGCCCATTCATATGGTCACAATATATAACAGCAATATTATAACTGTCCCTACTAATTCATAAACTCTTAAAGAATCACTAAAAACATATCAAAGATATGTAAAAATGGCACACATATATAAAGAATAAACTTATAAAATTGCTTATAAAATATAATGTACGCATATTTGTCATATATATTAAACTAAGGATAAAAATACATCACGTACTCTTTTCTATATTTAAATAAATCAATAACTAAACTATTACTCTTATGTGAAAATAAACATACTAAGAATATATACATACATCTTAAACATAACTTGCTCAAAGCTAGATAGTTTTATAAATATAATCAGGTTAAATATGTAAATCAGCTCATGGCTGTTATTATGTGACATATATATATTGTACCAGACCATACTTCCCTGCGGAGTTCTGCTCCTAATCTTGCATTGAGCATGAAGTGATCAAGATTTAACAGGGAAAGAAATGGATACCAATTTAGCCAATTGTCTGTACCCATATATATTGGTACTTCCAGCTAAACTAATAGAAAGAGTGAATTGACAGGATTCTGCCAAGTAAAAACTTCTTTAGTTAATATCCTCGAATGCCCAAATGTTTTAAGACCTATGGTAAGTACACATCTTTGAGAAGTCTATTTACAAATAGCTTTTGTGTGCCACTCCTAGAAAAGAATAGAAACCCCCCTCTTAGAAGGCTATATAATACCATATATACAGCGGAGCATGAGAATAAGATTTAACACCCCAGTAGAGCGATATCCCGTGTGGCTAGCTCAGTACACTCTACATCCAGGGTCTTCAATGGGTAAGTTAAATAGTTATAATAGGTACATGATTGATAAGGAAAGAGTACATTTTATCAAATAAATAATAATATGAAAACGGAACAAATTTAATATTATGATTAAATATTTATTTAATCCCAGATACCCACCACCGTTTCGTACTTAAAATGATATAATAAAAATAAATAAATGAATTATTAACCCAAACTCATATATATATATTTAGTGCTTTGAAATAGATAAAATATAAATACAATTTTAAATGAATAAAAATAATAATAAATCCCTAAAGCTATTTACAATGTTTCATAATGAATTGAAGTGATCTGAGCTTTTTTACCCTATAGAAATGTTATATTTTATGTGATTTGATATATATTTCTCATATAAAAGGTTGTTGGTTATACAACCATACACTTCTACTCAGAACTTTAAAACCTTTTTTATTGATAGTAAATATAATTAAAAAAACAACAACTATGCATACGTATATTTGCACTATAAAATATTTCACTAATTTCGTATTTTTCAACATGTCAATAAGATTGCGTGAGCTCAGATACCATAGAGCACTCATCATGAGGTGCCGTATATATTTGACTTTTACGATAGATAAATTCTTATTCATGTATATACAGGCAGCACAATTGTATACTCACTACTATTCTAAATGTAAAGTTATTAGTAAACTTGCTTACGGGAAATTTACAATGAATAAACCCCTTTGACACGCATCATAAGGTGCCACAGTGACAAAAAATAACTTAAAAGGATATATGGATAAAGACATTTTAGACACTCAACATGAAGTGTCGCATTTATTGAATATTACAAGTGTATGTGCACGTATATACACGTGTATATTTACGTATGACAATTTTCAGGAGTAACAACGAGAAGAAAAACAAGCAGCAACAAAAAAAAAAAAATTAATTGCAACCTTTGCTGAAAATACTAGAATTTGGGATAGAAAAATGAATTAAAAGATTTAAGTAAAAGCTGTATCATTATGCCTGTAATAACCGTAAATTCAATATATATTTATTGTGCCAAGGCCAAATTGGCACATGTATATAAAATAATTTTGTCGTAAAAAAATTATTAAAACAAAAAAATCTTCCGTAAAAAAGTTGAAATAAAAGTTGAAAAATAATTGATTAAAAGTGCGAAGGGGGATTTATTAAAGTTAAACTGAAGGTTTTATAAAAAGGAAGTAAAGAGTTTATTATTATTAGTTGAAATACAATTTAAAAGCTTTAAAAAATATATATAAATCTCTTCATTTAAATTAAAGAAGAAAAATAATCTTAAAACTAGTTTTGATGTGTAGAGTAAAATTATATATGTGCGTGCGAATGTAAAAAAAAAATGTATCAGTATTAAATATTATAAATAAATGAAAAATGTATTTAAAAAAAAACAGCGGTGCGTTACTAATTAAAGATATGAAAACAACACGTTTTGAAATAGCTACTACTGATTAAACAATCAATCAAAAAACACGTCTTAGGATTATTTGCTAAAGAATTTCGACAATAGATATTTGCCGGAGGATATCAAAAGGAAAACACTTCATCGGTATAAATATGGAATATTTTATCGGACAAGGAGTTAAGAGTTTTATTCAGTCTAGTTTGCAGTGACAGTCTTGTTCCAGTTTGAGATAATAGTGCATTTCTATTATGAATCCAGAAACAAACATGCATTGTTGAGCAGCTTTTGGAAATATACACTCATGCACCAGCCTTTTTAGTCCAACAAGATCATCAAAACATGCCTGAGAAATAATGTCTGCATAATAGCTCAGAAATCCTCTGTCAAACATTCAACTGTCTTCAAGAATAAAGCAAATGGTTTCACATAAAATCTCTTCAAGAAACGTCCAAATCTAACCGGTTAGATATAATCCGTCAGAAGCAGCAGAAGCAGTCAACAACAAGCAATATCCCTATTCCAAAAATCCTAGGTAAACATTTATTTATTATTTATACGTAATAGCCACCGCTGTAATTCATAAATATTCAAGATTCAAATTATATGAACTCTATCATACAGAAAATGAACTATTGGTATGTGTGTTTAGGTTTCAAATGCTATTAATGCTTTATTATTATGAGTTAATATGTGCATGATCATTCTATCAGTGTTATGAGTTAAATTAGATAAATACTAGTGTTCTATTATTAAAATCTACAAGAATATTTAAACTAGTGTAGAAATGTTAATTTAAAATGTGTGTGTATTATATTAAATTTATAGAATGTTTAAAATTGTTTAATGTTAGTTAATAAATTGTCTTTAAAATTAAACTCTATTTGTCGGTCAATTCTTTTATCAATCTTTTCCTACCAATATTTTATTATTGATTAAAATTAGACTGAGCTAGTCAAGGGAATTGTTTCGAGTGCTGGATTATGAGCCTACTGCCTGAATACGTTAGTCTTCAGACTAGCTTGGGCCCCGGGGTTTATCCCGAAACAAATAAAGTATTTGGATAGTAGGGGTTTGAATCTAGCAGCCGAGATGGGCCATTGTTGATAGTTAAAGCTATCAATAAGATCTCCCATTTTGCTCGAACGTGCTGGTTCGTTCACGTAACCTTTATAAGATTATAAATGTATTATGAAGGAATTTGAAACCGGCCAAAACTTATACATATACATATAAGTAAGTGGTTTCAGTGGTTCAACCTGGTACAATATATATATATGGGAGAGACAACTCTCTTTTTTAAATGATTAATAATAATAATAAAAAAATAATATGTTTCTAATTATCAGAAATATCAGAATGAATTAATTCAATATTAATAAAATATGTTTAAAAGAAACTTATGTAGGCATCTTCATCTTTTCCTGATTGGGCTTTTGAGTGGGTTCAAATCAACTGGCTGTGTGGTGAGGATTTAATCTCATTCAGGCATAATCAAGATGGTTTTTGTCATCAACATGGCTGCTGGAACTGACCATGATCACATCTTGACGATTTGGACAGAACAAGGGCGGGTGCACCAGCTGGTTTTCTATCCTATGGTCATTTTAGTGGAATCTCTGGTAGATGTCTCAATATTTTCTATCTGGTATAATACAACAATTATTATTAAATGTTCATCCACTATCTTGAATGGTTCATTAAATCCATAAGAAAACAAGAGTTCTTAAAAAAATTGTGTAATGGATTTCTTCTTAGAAAAAAAATCAGCAATAGTCTAGTCCATAAATTAATCTCTAGTGGCTAGATGATTGAAGAATTCTGGAGCCAAAGTAATGAACAACTTGGACAGAATGAATGCCAAAGAAAGAAAGAATTGAATCCCACAGCACTGACTAAAACCTATCAAACCCACTCATACAGAACAATTCAGGTATCCCCCCCCCCCCCCGAGAAGTATAAATCAGCCAAACCGATTATTTTAGCTTATCATTTAGATCATATACATTCCTTTCTATTCTTCCAATCTTGAATACTCAGACCACTTGATTACTGATATCAATTCAAAAGAATTTTATTTCATCTAAAAAAAATAACATTTTAATTTTAACATTCGTTATCAAACATTTTGCTTTTTGATTAGGTTTTTACCAAAGCAATTAACATTTTTTTGATTATGGAATAAGATTACAGTTTTTAGAAAAGTAATTAAAAAATATATACAAGTATGTTGGAACAATTACTTTAATTATTTATTTTACAAATATGTTTCAACATGTGATCTTTTTTGATCAACAAAGTTTGCTTTTTTCTATTTGAGTTTTTCAGAGAAAAGCAAAATACATAAAATGACATATCATAAAAATATACAAAAAATACATGAGTTTATTATACGTGTACTTGTGTACAATATTTCTGTGTCAATTTCATGTTACTTTAAATTGGTGTGTGTGGGTATTTTAATGCTCAGTCACAACTTCCATTATTAATGTAGCACATTTATATATTTGTTGTGCTTAATATATACAAATTTATATATGTATCTGCTGTAATGTTCTTTACAGCAGATTTTGTGCATGGACATGTGATAATGCCTGGCACAATATAAAAGTGAAAGTTTATTTGTTTGTTACTTAAAAACTCAACAAGTATTGCAAAAATACTGATAAATCTTGCACAATTTCCTTTTTTTTTTTTTTGAGAATTACATAGGCTGTGGATTTTTGCTTTATGGTATTTAATTGTTTGAAAAAAAAAAGTGATTTTATTACAAATATAAAAATCATTTTATAACAAATTTGAAAGTTTGTACTAGTAGTGACCTCTAGGGAATTTTTCATTATCAAAAAATAATCTTATTTAACAATTTTTCACTAAAAAAATTGTTAAGAACAACAAGTTTATGACATGAGTGAACTTTAGCTTGAAAGTCTTATTTGTTTTGTTAAATATTTTTAACTGTATTATTTAAAATATTGTTTGAAGTCATTTTAAATTATTAAAAAGTATAATAATAATATTTGATTAGTGTTAAATTTATAAAGCAGTTAATAAAAGATTGTTAATTTATTTTGCACATTGCTATTATTTTTAAAAGTAAGTAATTTAGAGAAACAGGGATTGGTTATCTGCATAGCCTAAATGTAAATGCATTACAAAAGTGAGAATTAACAATAGGTATTACAGAAGAATCCAAATATTTCAATATGAATTAAAGGATTTGTAGTCAACAACTAGAATAAATATTATTGCTCTAAAAGAATTCATGAATATTTTTATTTCAAACTTATTTAAATAAAAATTAAATACTATATTAAAGATGTCTGTAAAGTATTTGTAATTTTTTATCCTTTTCTAAATTTGAAAGTTTTCCACTTAATAACTGCACCAACCTTGCTGAATCTTGCACAATATTTTGTTATTCTTTTATACTTTTTTTTGTAACATGATTCTATTAACATAAGCAAAACTTTGGGTACAGTTAGTATATATTGTAAGGTATGGCCTTACATCCCTCCATTATCATTAAAAACTGTTTACCTCATTCTAATCCATGATCTATTATAACATCATTTTTGACAAATCACAACATTAATGAGAATGAAAATCAATTAAGATTCATTACAATAAAAAAATGAAACTCGTCATTTTCTCCAATTAAACATTTAAGTTATTTTTACAATAAATAAGGTACCTTAATCCATAAAACAAACACAAACACTAATCTTTGTTAAAAACATCTTGTCAATTGTGATGTAGCTCATACATTATAACAATATGAGGGAAATATGATTGGATACATTTAGATTCAAGCAAGAAAAGAAAAAATATTTAAAGGAAATAAATATTTTTTTTATTGTTATTGATATATAATATAATCACAGCTAATGAGGTAAATAATTAATCCAAGTCATAATCATGTACTATAATGGTCAATGGAACCTTCCTAACCTAATCTGCCATACAAGGCACCATCAGGTCGATTGAACCTGGAAAATTTATATAGAAGGCAGATACACAGGAGAGGTTACCCTTTTATCAAACCGAAAGCTCCAGTCACTAGCTCAGGGAGAAGCTGAGCTTAAAATATAGCACTGTATATTCAAATTAATTATTAATTTTAAATATTAATAAAATACATAAAATAAATTACTGGCAAAATTTAATTAAAGAAAACATTTTATTATTATACATACACACATTAAAAGAAAAATTCTGAAAAATTAAATTAACTAGTGAATATATTTGATTTAAATTCTATGCACAAATGGAAGCATTTAATTGATTTAATACAATTTTAACATTTTGCAAAGCGTGGATGTGCTACATAAATTATGCATATAACCATCCCAATCCCTTTTAACTCTAGGCTAAAATCTCATGTTTAAACCAATGCTACCTTACTGATATACCAATGTGATGAATGCAAAATGGGATTATTAGCATAACACAACCATGCTAATATGAATTTACATCTGTAGCATGATATCATTTGAGAAATAAAAAATCATGGTAGGAAGGAATGAACATCTTCCCATGGTCATTAATAAACTTTACCAACAGACAGGAACGATCCACTGCCCAATTGGTGATATAAAAAAATGAAATTATTTGAAATATATGTATATATGCGAGGCTCTGTAAATGGGGATAGTGGTCTTTGCTGGCTTATTGTCCCAACCAGAGAATAAGAAAATCAATGGTGTAGGAATTACATCTATGACCATTGACAATGTGATGACTACACTGTTGGGTTATACATTCAGATGGGTATTATGCCCTATATTCTAATGCAGTACAAGGCAACGGGTATCCGATGCACCTACTCAGATTACGTTGAGATAAAACATTCATGCATCTATCCACCAGCACCGATTTAACTATGAAACAGATCAAAATTTAACACCCTTTAAAGTAACATAATCTTACGACTCATTCTCTGGAGCCTGCCCCAGCTGGTGTAAATGTGGGAAATGTAAATTATTGCTGACTCCTACATAAATGTATTTAAATTACACAAATCAGCAAGAGCAATTCAAATCTCAACTTCAAATTTTTCTTTTTATATTTTTGTGAATTCTTATCAAATTCCAGGATCGATCTTGCCTGGCTTGACTTTTCTCTGTAGACCTTGTGCCTATTTCCATTGTTATTGGTCAGCTTTCTTTAGAACAGGAACTCAAAATTTTATCACTAGTATTTTTTTAATTTATCTCTTATCTGACTTTATGCCCAAGGGCCTATTTGCAATTACATCAATATAGAAAATCATTTCCATTCTAAGATTAAAAATAACTAATTAACACCTTTTTTTATTATTCTTTTATATTAAAACAATCTTGTTTTTAGATTTTAAACTTTAAAGAATTATATAATTAGTTTGCCATCTGTGCATTATATATAATAATTTAAACAAAATTATTAAATTCTCTTTATATATATATATTTCTACTTGAGGATGAATTTATATTTTTTCCCACTTTTATTTGAAAGCAATGTAACAGCATATACTTATTCCATTACATATCAACGAACTTTCTCAAAAACAAAACAATTTTTTTAAAAAAAGAATTTACTTGGCATTAGTAGAAAACATTATTTTAAAGAGATTTTTTTAGTAATTACACACACACAAAAAATATTCTCCCCAATTTTTTTTACATCAGCTGAGCATGTGCCTCCATTAAACAGTTCCCAACTTCTTTCCTTTTTTCCCTTTATTAATCAGACTTTTCTAAAATTACTTTTTTAATATATTTTATAAGTTTGCCTTCTCACATGTATGCATATGTGCACAATTTACTTTCTGGCAGTACTTTTACATCTACATTATAATTTATAATTTTAAAATATAAACAAAAATTATTCATTAAAAAAATTTTTTTTTTATTGTTACTGGCATAATTTTTTTTTTAAATTCTCAGGGTATTCATTGTTAAAGTGTATCGAGCCATGTTGGGTAGCCAATTATAATGGTCAATGGAGCCTTCCTAATCTAATCTGCCATACAAGGCACCATCGGGCCATTTAAACCTGGAACATTTATATAGTAGGCAGATATGCACAGGAGAGGTTACTCTTTTATCAAACCAAAAGCCCCAGTCACTAGCTCAGGGAGAAGCTGACCTTAAAATATCACACTGCATATTCAAATTAATTCTTAATTTTAAATATTAATAAAATATATAAAATAAATTACTGACAAAATTTAATTAAGCAAAACATTTTATTATTATGCACACACACACATTAAAAGAAAAATTCTGAAAAATTAAATTAACTAGTAAATATATTTGATTTGAATTATATGCACAGATGGAAGGATTTAATTAATTTAATACAATTTTAACATTTTGCTAAGCGTGGATGTGCTACATAGATTATGCATATAACCATCCCAATCCCTTTTAACTCTAGGCTAAAATCTCATGTTTAAACCAATGCTAGCTTACTGATATACCGATGTGACCAATGCAAAATGAGATTATTTGCATAACACAACCATGCTAACAGTAATTTACATCTGTAGATTGATATCATTTGAGAAATAAAGAATCATGGTGGCAAGGAATGAGCATCTTCCCCACGATCATTAATAAACTTCACCAACAGAGAGGAACAATCCACTGCCCAATTGGTGATACAAAAAAAAATGAAATTATTTGAAGTATATATGTGAGAGGCTCTGAAAATGGGGATAGCAGACTTTTCTGGCTTACTGCCCCAACTAGAGAGTAAGAAAATCAATGGCATAGGAAATATGTCTACAATCACTTTTGAGCCATACGTTCAGGTGGGTATTATGCCCTGTATGCTAACATGGTACAAGGGAACAAATATCCAATGCATCTACTCAGATTACATTGACATAAAACATTTGTACATCTATCCACCAGCACCAATTTAACTATAAAACAATTAGCCCAAAATTAACACACTTTAAACTAACATAATCTTACAAATCTATGCAGCCATTTATGCCTATTTTAAATTATTAATTTAAAAAAATTATAAGAATGGAAAGGATATTAAACACAAATATAAAAAAATATATAAATAATTTAAAATTTTAGTCAGATGAGAGAAAGATTTTTTTTAAAAGTTAAGTGACCCTTAAAATACTTGAAAAGTTTGTATTGTATAATTAATGTTCATATTCCATTTAAAACAAAAGTTTATACTTCCCATTGCTGTAGGTAAAATCCATCTTTGCAGTCCTTGGTGCATCACACATT
This sequence comes from Epiperipatus broadwayi, assembly GCA_028023455.1. Lineage (NCBI taxonomy): Eukaryota > Metazoa > Onychophora > Udeonychophora > Euonychophora > Peripatidae > Epiperipatus > Epiperipatus broadwayi. The sequence goes on from JAQFVV010012593.1 coordinate 738,780, forward strand.
TCAAAGTTCTTTCCATTTTATATTGTTCTAGGTGGAGAACAAGTCTGTTGCTGGCCAGTTTCCGGGAAACATCATTCTCTTGAGTCCACCACAGCTGGTGCAAATGTGGGTAATGTAAATTATTGCTGACGCCTACATTTTGGAGATCCACAATATACTTATAAATGTATTTAAATTACATGCAATTAGAAAGAGCAATCCAAATCTCAATTTCAAACTTTTTTTTATATATCATTGTGAATTCTTATCATCAAATTCCAGGATCGATCTTACCTGGCTAGACTTTTCTCTGTAGATCCTGTGCCTATTTCCATTGCTATTGGTCAGCTTTCTTTAGAGCAGGAATTCAAAATTTTATCACTAGTATGTTTTTAATTTATCTCTTATCTGACTTTATGCCCAAGGGACTGTTTGCTATTACATCAAGATAGAAAATCATTGTCATTCTAAGATTAAAATAACTAATTAACTTTATTATTATTATTATTATTATTATTATTATTATTATTATTATTATTATTATTATTATTATTATTATTATTATTATTATTATTATTATTATTATTATTATTATTATTATTATTATTATTATTATTATTATTATTATTATTATTATTATTATTATTATTATTATTATTATTATTATTATTATTATTATTATTATTATTATTATTATAAGACAATCTTGTTTTTAGATTTTAAACTTTAAAGAATTATATAATTGTTTTGCCAACTATGCATTATATATATTAATTTAAATAAAATTATTAAATTCTCTTTATATATGTATACTTGAGGGTGATTATATATTTTTTCCCACTTTTATTTGAAAGAAATATAATGGCATATACTTATTCCATTACAGTACCTGCTACTTGAATTCATCAAAAATTATATTATATCGAACAGCTCCTTTTGATAATTTGAAAAATATAAAAACCAAGAGATTTTTCTCAAACATTAGACAAAAAAATTTCATTGGTTAAACAATCTGCACAAAGTTGAAACTGAAAAATTGAACTTGCAATTCCAATAGAGAATTCAGCCATTATTAATGTAAAATATTAAAGAAAATAACTCTTTGGATATTAAATAAAGCTAAATAAAAAGTCATATGGACTCAAACCTAGCCAACTGCGGGATTCTAAAGTGAAATCTCTAAAATTAACTTTAAATCATTCAACATTTCCAAAGTGTTCCCAACTTTAAACCAGCGATTGAAATAACGTTAATTTGGGATATCTAATTGGAAAGATATTACTTTTAATTCACTCATGATATTCTACTAAATGTATGCAAAGTGATATCGGGGAAAGAAATTTGGGGGGTATCACTCATGGAGCTGTATTTTCCAAAACTGAAATGAATTCGAGCTAGCATTTATTAACCTATGCTGTGAAATATCAACTTTACTATTGAGAAATAAAGAATTCTTCATCTCCAAAGCAGGCCTTATTAAGAGAGAAATTATAAGTGACATAATGGATGTTCTAGAAGACTCTAATCTTACCACCTATAACCTGAAATGGATTACAAGGACAATTATAATATTTTATTAGGACATTTTCATTATAAACTCATTTGTAGATTAAAATAAAATATAATTTCAGATGAGAACTTGCCTGCATATAGGTCCAATCAATACTAATGGAGAGTTAAGATTTTACCTTAATATATATTGATTGCCAACACTTATACAGTGACACTGTTATTTATGTTTTTGTTTGTTATTACTAATCATTTAGTTGATCATTTCAGTGTATCTGATTAATTATTTCTAGTATAAATGGTCTTTATAACAATCAAACACCATAGAAGGGGAATCCCACATCTTCAACATATGATTGGTACAAATTAAAAGATTAAATTATTGGAGATAATAATATTTATGATTTTGATGAAATAAATTAGCAAGCAAGAATAGTTTAAATAATCATGAGTTATAAAATAATTTTCCTTTGTGTTAATACCAACATCATATGGCTATTCTTTGAAGGGAACAAGGGGTTGGACTAAGAATAAAAAATAATAATAATCAAAGAATATCCATCAATGGTAAATTAAATTATTTATATTTATTTGTTATAATTTCATTATCAAATCTATGTTAACTATAAATAAATTTGTGAAATATGTATAATTTTAAATTAAAGACTATCATTTTTTTTGTATATTCTGTTCTTAATTTGTCATATATTCTCACACACACACACAATTTTATACACACACACATATTTGCACATATCTGCACATTAAGTGATATTGATATATCCTGAACTAGTTGACTATGCATATTCTTTCTGTTCGAAATCTGGGAATAATAGAAACTAAAGATTGTAAAAAACAAGGTGAATACATGGGTATAGTTTGACACATATTTAAGCATTAATACCTCATCTACAAGGAATGAAATCAAAGTAGATGCGGGTATATACATTTAGAAACCCTAGATAGAGTCCTACTCACTGTGATGATCTAGCTTAATATATTATCATATAATGTAGTATTGCTTCTATGTAATAAAAATCTAATAGCTAAATAACGGACATTTCAATATAATAACAAGTACTTTCCTCAGAGATTCTTCTTTCTCAAATCATAAGAATGTGTGAGGTGGGATTTAAAATCATTATTTTTTACTTTTGTTATGAGCTCCTCATACTCAAATTCCATTGGTTTAGAAGTATTTAAAAATATTTTATCCTCCAATAGAATTTGAGTATGAGAAGAAAATATCCAATTAAAAAAATGATTTTAAATTTCACCACACACATAATCTCTGAGAAGTACTTTTTATTGCATTGTAATGTCAGCTATTCAGCTTTTAAATTTTTACTACACAAAATCTCCCAGAAGTAATACTATGAATTCATAATTTATCTGTGAAATATTAGAATTAACATATATATATAATTTATTGGGTACTTAATTAAAATATTAATTTTTATGCACTATCCTCAATATTTCTAAACATTTATAGATGAAAAAACTGATAAACCTCTACATGCTCTCATTACCAATAATCTAGAAATATTATTATTATGTAAATACAGTTACTATGCTCAATTTAATGTTAAAGCTTGAATGTTCTACTTAACACTATATTATAAGAAAGGTTGTAATATTAAAATATAAGTCTAATGTATATATTTAACCTAACTGTAATTAAAGGTGATTTGAACCCAGGCTTTCAAGCTCCCTACAATCATATCACTGATACACATGAGCATATATATATATATATATATTGTAACGGAATTAAAATTAGAAGCAATTATTAATTATTAAATATGTAACAGTATGAATAAATAAAGATGAACTGACAAAAGGGTTGATAAAAGGCTGTTACTGTATAACCGATTATAATCTATATATTGATGAGTGATAAAATGATAGTTGCTATAATTCAATAACTAAATATAACATTATAGCCCGATTGCAACTATCCTAAACATTAATTCTGTCACATCAGTAATGAAATAAATAAATTATCTCATTTTTCCATTTAAAATAACTAAATGAAAATGAAAACTGTCATCATTAAAGATTTAAAAATTTAGATATTGGGGAAGTCATTTGAACAATAAAACATAATGGCCATTGTCATCAAATAAAAATAATATTAAATATAGCATCTGAATAAAATTACCCACTGTGAGATCCCTGGAGTGCATTATGCTTATCTCCAATACCAGGTTCTTTTAACAAAGAATCATTCCTATTCTTCTTTCCAACTATATAAGACCATTCATAGTCATATGCACACACTGGTGCTATTCATGACAACTTATAAAACATATTATATAAAGTTAATAAGTTGGAAAAGGGATGGGATCATTTCTTTATTCAGTTTAGTTAAGTACATGTGTTTTCCCACGAGTGCCACACGATTGTTTTAAATCTAGATAAATATCTGTTTAGAGTGTACTGAGTTCAAACTCACTCCGTACATTTTTATCACACATGATTTGGATGACTAATGAAAAAAAATGACACTCTTATATTTTACTCATGTCAATAAAATCATAAGATCCCCATATCACCAAAAAAAATTTATATACATCAAGACTCTTATAGACATTGCTAGCTCATTTACGTATATTGATGAACAGACAAGTATAATCCTATTAATGGCTTCTAAACAAGCATCGTGAAGACCATTACTGATATTGATGGCCATTTAACTAGATTATTTATCACAATATAATGCTAATAATGATGATGATAATAATGATGATGGTGATGATATCATAATAATAATAATGATAATAATAGTGATGATGATACCAGCCATAGCTTATTAATAAACTCACAACAATAAATTTATCTTTAAAACTCATAAGCACTTTTTAAAATCACCCCATGTCAAACTGGGATTTAATTATTACATTCACTAGCATCTATATAAGTTTATGTTTATTTACTAAAATACTTTGATAGTTAAAACTAGGATTTAATAATACTAGTGATGATGACTGATCATCACGAATCTCCATGCATGATATTCAACTTTCTACAAATCCTTATTTACTAAATATATTAATTATGTTAAACATTAGATTTAATGATTATAATTTATTTAATCAATGATGATGGCGATCTTAACTCCTGTATCGTATTATTTGAAACATTGTTTTAAATCAATAATATATCCATCTTTGATGAAGATGATCAAAACTTATTGGCACAACATACATTTTTTTTTAGCTTTCTATTGTTGAACTATAATTATTAAAACTTGGTTATTATCAAGCATAATCCCCAAATACTTAAATGTAAATCAACATTCTAGTTACTTAACATTTTGCGAGCGCTTAATATTTGCAAGTGATTGCTCAATATTTACAAATGATGGTTCTTAATATCTGCGAGCGATGATGATGACAATAGAATTAAGACAAGAAAAATACAACAATATTTTTAATAAGAACTCGGAAGCCAATTAAGATATATAATTATATTTTATTAATACTATTACTCTTTCTTTCTTTAAAATCAAATTTACTAATTAGATAAATGGCTTATTATTACATTACTTCAATATAGAACTAATACAAAATTTTATATACAAGTTCGTCATTTTGGATAAGTTTAAAATAAGCTGGCCCAAAAATGACATTTAAAAAAATATTTCATGTAACGCTTACTAAGACTTTCCTAACTTATTATGTCATAAAAAATAAATTTCATATGTAACTTGTGTTTTATTTCACTTCCATTCATATGTAAGTCTTGCTTTATAATTTCTCATATTTAAACTAATTATGTATAACCTATTCTTTTGATGTGTTTGTATAAGCAGTTACACATGCACACATTCGGTAATGTTAACACATATGTTTAAAATGTATACCCCTATATTAGAGATTAATACATAAATTACATATATAAAGAATATTCTTGCAACCTTTTAGCAAAAGAAAATAAAATACATTATATCATTTTTAATATGCAACAAGATAAAAAAAAACAACATTATAAATGCATATATTTATAGGTTGCTCATTATCATAACAACTAAAGAACAATTAAAAAAAACATTTCAATATTACAATATATAATATTAAAAATAATAATAATAAAAAATAATGAAAATTTAAGTTCAAAGATTTAAACTGTGTTTGTGTTATGTTATGTGATATTGAGAATAACTATCGATAAACAAGCCTTTAATGTTTCTGTATCAAAGAAAAAAAATAATGCTTTGACCAATAAATTAAGGTTTACTTTTAATAAGCAATAATAAAAGATCTGTTAAGGAAAGTTCATAGTTACCCAATTACTTTCACTTCTTATAAATGTCCCGAGTTTGAATTTTCCGACTGCTTGTCTTTGCTCCATTTAAAAAAAGAAAAGTTCTTGCAGATACTTTTAAGATAAACATGAATTAATTGACTTGCTTATTTCTTCAATTTTAAAATTATTTATTGTTGATACTTTTGATAATGCTGAATTCGTTGACTGGCTTGCCTCTACCATTTTAAAAAGAGTTATTTCAAATATTTTTAGATAAGTATGAACTGGTGGATTTGCTTGTCTCTTCTATTTTTTTAAAAAAAATAAATCATTGTAGACACTTTAGCTGACTGAGGAAAACTTTAACAAAAAATTTGATTCATAGCTTCAAACCTGGCTATATATGTGGCTTTTATTCATCTTTCCTTTCTTCTTGGCTCTTGTCAAAGATGATAATGAGATGACATTTTTGGCTGGTTTTAAATTTGTCCATTTTTTTGGTTACTATGGACCGGTATATGGGTCCATAGTAGATCAGTGATTTAACCCATTCTGTATTAATCCAGGAAGCAGAAAAAATGGTTTTAGCAATGCAAATTCATTATACTATACACAGCAAAATATATTAATATCATTTCATAGAACTGTTAATAACTTCTTCCAATAAGTTCAATTTTGTTCCATTTTTCCTTCCTTAATCTTGCTGGGAATTACTTATATATACGCACATCTTCATCTATACTGACTTTAAAACAAGTCATTTTTTCTTCCTCAACTTTTAAAGAGTGAAAAAAAAAATCAATCGCTCTCACTTCCTAAAAAAAAATAAAATGAAAAACTGTCCATTTCAATTGGTTTTCACGAACTCAATTATTACATATCTTTCTATTAGTAATGAAAAAATTGATCTTAGTAATATTAATGATTGACTCTTTTTTAAAACTACATATTATTAGATCACTCTCCTCCAAACAAAAATTGAACTCCCTCCAATAACATTGAAAAAAAAACTGACCACTAAATATTGTTTCACTCATTTTTATTGCGAATCTTGGTCAAAGAAAATGATCAACTGCATATCTTATCTTGAGATAAAAGAAAAAAAAATCAGAGTTTGATAAGTTGATGTTCTATCGCAATTTTACAAGAAAAATTAATAATCACGCTTTATTACATCAAAGCACCCCCTTTATAAAAATAATCTTAGACACAGATAACACAATTAATAAAGCTGGCAATCTATAATCATTAGCCATAGGTGTAAAAGCATTTTTGTTTTTATACAGACATTTTCATTCTTTCACACTTTTTTGCATGTGTACATTTTTTTAATCTCCTAATCTACTAACCTGATCACCTTATTTTACACTTTCTTTCTGATATGCTTTATTTTAACAAAGTTAATGTTAAATAATTTAACACATTATTTAATAAGAAAATATAATAAATCAATATTAAATATTATTACCTTCTTTCTCTATAACTGCTTATTTATTAACTATTTATAAATTATATAATAATAAATACACACATAAATCTATATATATACAAAAGAATTTTTTTTTTAGATAAATAATATATCTATGTGTTTGAAATGAGTCATATACATACATTTGCCTCATTCCAAAACAAAAAAAAAATTTTAAATGTAAAGAATTACTTAGGTCAGAGGTGCCATTGGCTTTAGGCTATGTACATTATATGTGCCTTTTACTCCTTCTGATGATTCCAGTACAAATGCATTTTCCCCTTTTCTTTCCTTGATATGGAATGGCCCTTCATATATGTTGTAAAATTTTTTGAATTTATGTTTCTGTGGGTCACTAACATGAGGACATGATCGCCTACATTGAATTGAGTGGGTTTCTTTGGACCTCTAGCAATCTGTTTTTTAGCCATCCCTTGCATATTGTTTCTTGCTCTTTCCACTAGTGTTTCTCTACTTATTTCTTCCTCCTTTATGCTGGGCAGTGGAGTCTTTATAAGGTTTGGTTCTCTCTTTCCATAATGTAGGTGAGTTGGGGCAAATTTTGTGGATTCATTTTGGGTGATATTAATATACCCAATCACTTTGCCTAATTGTTTAACCCAATTCTTATGATGGCCCTCCAAGTAAACCCTTAGCATTCTACCCAACTCCCTCATGACTCTTTCACAGGGGTTGGATTGTGGGTTACGAATGGAACTTAGGACATGTTTAATTCCTTGGTGCTGTAACCAGTTCTTCCACTCCTTGGAAAGAAAAGAGGTAGCATGGTCTGTTAGAATAGTTCTTGGTTTTCCCACTAAGGTAAATTGTAAACTTTCTAAATTTTTAATTGCCCCTCGTGCATTGGCTTTGTAGGCAGGATATGCAGCAACAAATTTCGAGAAGACATCATAAGTAACCAAGATATACTTAAATTTCCTATACAGTGGCAATGGCCCATAAAAATCTATGGCTAATAGATCATTTGGCTGTTTAGGAATAATGGGTTGCAAGATCCCCGCATATGAGCGACTAGTATACTTGGATTTTAAACAAATTTCATAATACTTAAGACGTTGTAGTATTGAGGCATACATATTGGGCCAGTAGAATAGTCTTCTAATAACATATTCCACTTTTCTAGGTCCATAATGCCCATACAAGCAGTGAACATGATGGATTAATTTTCCCCTAATACTTGTGGGGATGTATATTCTGCATGAAGTCTCCTGATGTTCAACTGTCTGGTAATACAATAAATCCTGTTTTATACAATATCTGAGGAAGGATTTATTGGTTATCATTCTATTAACTGCATCACCTTTAATATTTTTAGACAAATAGGCCAATATTGGCTGTAATTTAGGATCTTGGCTTTGTAACTGGGGTAATTGACTCAACTCTTTTTCCACAGAATCATCAACAAGGGTTATTGCTGCTATATATGCTTGGTCTAGATTTACATGTTGTGGTTGGATTCTCACAGGATTTCTACTGAGAATATCTGCAACCACATTTTCTTTGCCTTTACAATATTGAATTTGGTAGTTGAATTGTTGCAGGAATAGGCTCCATTGGATCAGCCTTTCATTGTTCAAATAGCTCCTATTCAGGAACTCTAGGCTCCTGTGATCCGTTATTATGACAATGTGGGATCCCACCAGGTACTGCTTAAGCTTTTGAAAGGCCCAAACCACTGCTAATGCTTCTTTTTCAGTTGTAGTATAATGTAATTCAGGTCCTCTCAGAAGATGACTAAGAAAGCAGAGTACCTGTGGTCTGTGATCTTGATCTAATTAGAATAAGATCACCCCAAGCCCATATCCACTGCTATCAGTCTGTATAATAAAGGTAGCTTCAAAGTTGGGATATCCTAATATGAATTGTTCAAGGAATTTAGTTTTAATGAGGTTCATTTCTGTGGAATGTTGCTGTCCATTTCCATCTAGTGTTCTTTCTAAGTAATTGGGATAGATAAATGGTGTCATAGGCAAAATTTTTATAAAAGCGATGGTAAAAATTGCAGACTCCAAAGAAGGATCTTAGCTGCTTTTTATTTTCTGGCTGTGGAAAGTTCCAGATTGCACTTATTTTATCAGGGTTTGGTTTTATTCCATCCACTCCCACCAGATGTCCTAGAAATGGTATTTCTTGTACAGCAATAGTGGTCTTGGATAGATTTATTTTTATATTTTTCTCCTTACATTCAGTTAAAAAGGTATTCAGATGTTGGAGATGTTCTGCTGCATTGCTTGAGGCAATGACTATATCATCAACATATGTTGTGATGACATTTTTAACTTCTTTTGATAGTACTCTATCTAGGCGTCGGATCAAGCCTGCACTGCTATTTATAAGAGCAAAGGGCATCCTTTCAAACACATATGAATGACCCTCATGTCTAAATGCAGTATACTTTTGATCCTCTGGGTGCAAATAGATTTGCCAATAACTGGAAGTCAGATCAAAGGTACTAAAAATAGTTTTACCTCTAAATCTGATTAACAACTCTTGTATAGTGGGAGGGACATCCCTTTCTGGGATGGTTAATTTGTTTAAAAACCTTGCATCTAAGCATACTCTGACAGTGCTATCCTTCTTTCGGACAATAACCAAAGGGTTGTTATATGCAGATGAACATTTTTTTATGACATTCCATTACACCATTTTTTTAACTTGGGCATTGACTTCAGCCCTGTATTGGTAGGGGATGGGGTATATTTTATCGGACAATAACCAAAGGGTTGTTATGTGCAGATGGACATTTTTTTATGACATTCCATTACACCATTTTTTTAACTTGGGCATTGACTTCAGCCCTGTATTGGTAGGGGATGGGGTATATTTTGCATTGATACGGTTCCGAATTCATTAATTGAATCCGATGCACATACCCCTTAATAATGCCAGGCTTTCTGGAAAACACTTCCATGAACTTACAAAGAAGGTGAAACATTTTCCCTCCTAAATCAGGGTCTATACTCTCAATTCCTTTTAATTTATGTCTCACATACTGCTGAGTGGAGGCCTCGTCTCCACTCTGACATCTTATGTGCTTGTTATAAAAATCGATCACACTCCCATGCCTATTTAAAAAATCGGATCCTAATATAACTTCATATATAAGGCCTTGCATGATCAAGAAGCATGTTCATATGAGTGAGATCCTATTTGTAGGGTAAACCATACTTGCTGTGTAAATAGCTTGGCCTTTTTGCCATTAGCTAATATAATAGCAGTTTGCTTCATAGGGAATTTGGGAAATTTCCTTATCTTCCCTTAGCATTTTATGATACAGTGCCTCAGAGATTATTGACACCTGGCTCCCTGTGTCCACTAATGCCTTGGTTGCTATTCCTAAAATGACCAGTTTGATCTCTGGACAGCCACCTAAAGTATAACATGCTGGCAAAGGTTCACTGTCCAGATCATCACCTGTGTCCCAACCTAAATTAATTTAAAATATTGTCCTTGTTCCCCAAGTTAGCAATGGGCTCCCACAGTAGGGAACATTCCGTCGAGGCCCGTTTTAGTTTGTTGGACTAGCCTTTGTCATTATCTTTATGGACTTTTGCTGCATCTTATGTGGAACATTATTACTAATTCCTGAGCAACTGGCTACTGGACTCCTATTTCTATTAGTTATGGGCCTACTTTGCATTTGATAATGGGAATTATTCCCAGGCCTACCTATGTATGGTTTACTGGGTTTAGTTGGAAAGTGTCGGCCTAACTGGTTGTTTCCAACTCTCATACTGGAGACTTTATAATTATAGTTCTCCTTCCTCCTAGGATAACCTTCAGCCATACTTTCTGTAGCCCCCAAGGCATCTAACATGTCTGCCACTCTCTCTAGGGAGTATACATCAGCAGCTATTAGGGCCTGCTCTACCTGTCTGGGGAAGTTCCTTCTGGTTATCCTAATGATTTGGGGCTGAGATAAGGGACATGCTGTAAGCATTTTTAAAGTAGCAGCCTGACTGTGGAAGAACTGAGTATAAGTTCCTTCTCTAGGGGTATATTTTTGCTGGCTAATTTTGTACTTCAGACTATTCTGTTTCTCTTCACTCCAGAATGTCTGAAGTAGCACACTCTTAAAGTCCCCACATGTTTCGGGTCTATAAAAGAGTGCATGCCACCAACTTTTTGCTGAGGCATGAAGATGGTTGCTCATGACTGCTAATTTTTCTCAGTCATTTAGTCGACTCAAAGGAAACAATTCATCAAGACCATTCAAATATTCTATGGGATTTTCCCCATATTCACCCCTAAAAACTTTCACTTGTATATATTTAGCTATATGGCTACTTCCCTCTTTTATTAAACTATCTTCCTCTTCCTCTGTCCTTCTGTGACACTTCTCTACTATCTGCCCACTTTCTATTCCTATAGGATTATTCTCATATATCTCGGGTCCTAAACTTTGTGGTATTCTACATGACCCACTACTTGAGGTTGCCTTAACTTGCATTTCTTTTATTTCATTCAGTTTTTCTTCCATTATTATTAATAATAGATGGTTTAGGTCTTTCTCCTGACACGCAGGTATTCTTTCACTTCCTCCACTACCATTCTTTGCTGATTTTCCAGCTTTTTAAAGTCATATTGATCCTTCTGGCTATTGACTTCTAATTCTTTTACACTTTGTTTTAAACTTTCGATCTCTTCCCTTGTTGTCCCTGCCATTTGCTCACCTATACTCTGTACCTCTTTCTGTACTTTCTTTAGCTCATGATCTGATTTACCCTGCTTTTTTTCCAGATCTTTATATTCTACTTTTAACTGTTTTTATACAGCAGCTACCTCTAATTTTAAAGTATTAATCTCACTGCTTACACTTTCTTTGAAATTATTCTCAGCTATTTTAAGGCTTTCATTTTTGTTGACCATTTTCTGATGTCCTTCTTGTACAGCTACTAATTCTTCCTTTACAACACTAAAACTTTTCTCCCAACCTTCCTGACTTGTTGTAAATTTATTGGCAAGTTCCTTATATCTTATGTCACATCTGTCAACGAACTCTTGCCATTTATTTTTTTTAACTCTATTTCAATATTCTCTATTTTTTGAGATTGTTGATCTATTTTAGTATCCAATCTCTGAGATTGTTGATCTATTATAGTATCCAATCCCTGAGACTGTTGATCTAATTTCTGATTTTTCTCTTGTTTCATTACCTTCATCTCTTGTGATTGTTGATCAAATTTCTGATTCATCTGACTAATTATAACTTGCAACCACTCTGGAGGGCCTTGCTTTTCTACCTCCTCTTTTCCTTCCATGACAAATTCTTTATCTTCTTCCATATTACTTTTTTTTCTATACGTATTTATAAACTTATAAAATATTTATATTACTTATTTCTGTTCTGCTTTTATTCTGTTTGATTTATTCTGTTCTGCTCCCCGATTTCCTATACATCCAGAGTTAAAAACTTTTATCTATCCACCCATATTCTTTAAAATTTCCAACCATTCTTTCTCAGCCATAATTCTCCCCATCAATCTATCTATATCTTAAGTGCCTTTAATTAACTTAACCTCCATCACCACTCATTTTTTTACTTATATATGATTGATAAAGCATGAGGTCATATTCCTTATTTAAAAACATTTATTTAAGAAAAAGCTATCTCTGTATTAGTGCCCTTTTTATGCCATCATTTATCCAGTTGTAAGAATATTATAATAATGGATCATTTTCTATCAATCTATATTTTAATTCCATTACAAATGTCACGCCATCTAGGGCTCAAAATAAGCCAAATAAGGGCTTGAAATACACCACATACCTGAGAGATGTGTAGTATATAATGATGACAGATGTATAGTTTTAAAAAAAAAATTTTTTTTTGTTGTGTGTAATTTTTTTAATATTATTATATAGAAATATTTTGGCCTTATGTTTAGATGATGATGATTACTGTTATTGCATTTTTGGATGATGATAAATAAAAACAGCCATTAAACAGCTTAATTTCAATTTTTAAAATATAAAGATATCACAACTTAAGTGTTAAATTAATAGCATTGTTTTTTTTAATATTTTGCTTATCAGTGAAATATAGTGTTGCTGCTAAATAAGCATAGAAGTATTAATAGCCTTGAATTGTAGAATAATAATTTTGTTCATATTTGAAAAGTTTGTGTTATAGAAAATCTATGATTTTGGAGGTTGGATTGGATATTTGATTGTTGGAGTTTGGTTGGTTATTTTGCAATTTTTGATGATGGATGGAGAATTTTTGTCATTGCCTTGAGGATGTGATGTATTCATGCCACTGGTGATTGATTTATCTCAGTCACTGCTCCAACCCAGATTATAATATCAGTTATTATTTATCATGAAGCAGTTAACAGTAGACCTGCCATGATTTCACCTCTAAGACTCCAGAGAGAGCAAGGCATAGTTTTTTCTGATACATAATATTTCGCCTCTAAGACTCCAGAGAGAGCAAGGCAGTATATTTTTTTTACTGATATATATATATTGTACCCTTTTCTATAGGTCAAGAAATAGTTATAATGGTCAATTACTAAAAAATTTTAAATTTGAGAATATATTTATTGATGTATTGAATATATTAAATTTATAGAGTCTGTAAAGTGCAATTTAAAGCTAAAGCAAATACCTGATACGTAAAATCATTTAAAAAATTAGTTAAATAAAGAGTAAAGAATTGCTCATATGGTTGTAAAAGCTGGCCATATTAAAATAACACAGCTATCAGTAATAAAAATGTATTTAATAAGTCAATTTTAATAACTTTAAAACTTAGAATAAATTAATATTATATAGTATTTAAATTTATAAACTATATTAAATAATAAAATTTAATGTAATGTATTTGAATAGTAAATATTGTGATGTTGAGAACTGTATTTATTTCTATATTTTTTCTAAATTATTTCTTCAAAATTTTATAAAAAAAAATTTTTTTTTTATATAATATAAGTGCAGTAAAATTATTAAGACAGACAAAAATAGACAAAATACCGGAAACGATTACGTAATTGTCTGGAATATTTTATACAAGCATTTGTTTCAATTAATACCAATATTTTAAAGTATTTAAATAATATTATAATAGAAATGGATAGAATTTATTAAACATCATAATAAAAATAAGTAGTGAATAATTTTATTAAATATTGTTTTGAAAATTATTTTAAAAGTGTTTAAATTAATTTAAAAATAATAATAGGTTAATATTTAAGTCTATTACGTCATCATTTTAAAACTTGAGAAAATGTTTACAAACCAAAGTAGGGGCTGACCAATAAAAAGATAGATCTGGCCAGACAACAAAAATCGCGCCAATTAATTGTATAATCGAGGAGAACAAGAATTGACAGACTCGAGTGAAGAGGTAAAAAATTTGAGCTCTCTAATAATTTCTTTTCTCCAATTTAGTCAATTTTTTCAATATAATTCTAATAATATCATTAGAACAAATTAACTGACAATTTTAAAAATCATAGAGAGAGTCTTAAAATAAATATTTTAAAAGTTTTCATAAATTATGTATCACTAACTTAATCGAACCTGCCAGTGAATTCTATTGAAGTACAGTCGGAATTTTCAGTAAAAAATATGGATAGATTCTTTAAAACCAGTTTTAAAGTTAAAGTATTTCAAAATTGTTTATATTGTTCATTGATACCGCTTATATAGTGTATCCAAAGGAAAACTGCTGTTACGCGTGTAATATAGACGAAAAGACATTGTGCGCAAAGTTCAGAAAGAGAATAAAATATAAAAATCATTATGATTCATCTAAGAATAAATGGACAAATATAATTTTAAAATTAATGTCATTTGAATTGCTTTCTTTAAGATGACCCGAAAAAGAAGTATACTCTAGAAAAAAAAAAAAAAGTTAAAGATCAAAAAAAATAATGTACATAAAATTAAGAATGAATGAAATAAAGCTTGCTAAAGAGAAATATTTGTATAAAGAAAATACGGAAGAGGAATATAAAAAAAAATATTGAATCAATAAAACGCAATTGGTACCTAAAGTATTAAACATTCGTAGTCTAATAAAAAGGAGAAAAATGCATCGACGCGCCGAGGGAATATTTGCAGAACGCATTTAAAACTTTGAGGGGTAAATAACTAAAAATATTTTAATAATCTGATGCTAAACGCTAAAAATAAAAATCGTCTAAACAAGTTTATTAAAGGAACCGCGTTAATTTTTAAAACTTTAATAATCCTAGAAAAGAACATTCAGATAAAAGAAGAAAATAAATATTATGGGACTAAACAATATTTACCGCCAGAAAATATTTGATTATGGTTTGAATTATTTTTTTATTATTATTATTATAAGCAATAAGTTTCAGATAGTTATAGGGAAACAAATACATTAATTTGGGATATATAATATTATATGAAATAATATTTTTTTTTGAGTTTGAATGTCTTTTAATAAAATTGTATATGTGTGTAATTGTATGTTTGCAATGCTCGAAGGAAAAGAAGCCTACTGCAAAGCCTGATCCGAAGATGACAATTATTTTGGTAACATTTTTAATTATTAATGATATAATGTATGTTTTATTTATTTAGATCAGCGGAAAATTGAATGAATGTAGTGAAAAAGTTTATTATTATTATTATTGGAAAACGCATTTAAAACAACACATTGAAACATTTTGAGATGTAATTAGATTTTTGAAAATATGCATACGATAATCATTTTATTTGTTGATAAATAATAATTTAATATAATCGATGATTATATTGCATTTTCTATTGGTTTTTCCTATTGGGATGTTTGAATATTGTTTTAACAAAAATGTAGGTAATGAACATACAGGGTTATAAAGCGAGATAAATTATTCTTAAGGGATAGAGAAATGATTTTATAGTAGCGAATCTTGTTTGTTGTTTTTTTAAAAAGTTGTTCGTATTTTATCGATGCTTAATATAGTGAAAATCTAGAGAGATAATTTAAGTAGTGACTTGGGAGTACAAGGGTGATTTGGAAACCAAGATGATGTATGAAAATCTAGGATGATATAGGGAATGGAAATAAGTAGTTTTGTGAGAGAATCAGCATAGTTAATGTAGCCCTACGACTGATGCACATGTTGTCTTGGACAGTGTTATTTTATATTTCGTGTGAGTTGCATTGATGTTTGGTAAAGCTGAATAAATAGCTGCCACATCATTGTCTTATCTTAAGGGTTAATAGACAATAAATGTCGAACCTGTTCACACTGTTCCATGCATTCTTGAAGTACATTGAAAACAAGTTATCCATCTTTCTTTCCAATATCCTATACATCTTTCACTATCTTAATCTGTATTTCGTGCTACTACATCGTATATGATAGGTTTTATTGAAAGGAAAACAATAGATAATTTAGAACGTATGTTAGGATTTTACTTGGAATAAGAATAGTTAAGAGTTAACTAAGAATAGATTATAACCATTGAAAGAAAGATACAGATGTCCTAAATAATGGAAGAAGTTATAGAATCATTTTAATTTAGAAATAAACTATAATTTTTTGTAAAAGTATATCAAATGAGAATATACAAAATATTAAAATATATTTTCACGCTCTTTTTATTATTAATTATATTTTTAAAGAGATAAATATTGCATATTTAAAAATACTATAACACTCGATAATTATTATCATATATTTGAAATTGTAACAGGGTGATATTTAAACACATTGTAATATTATACAGGAGTATGGCTTATGAAAAAAAAAAAACGCATTATAATTTATATGAGCATGGGAGAACAAACATTAAAGTTAATCATAATATTTAATAATATGCTGTGTAATTTGTTTAAAGTAACAAGAAATGTAATTTTTTTTTTTTAAGACTATATTGATTATAAAGTGTGACGTTATAAAATATTGATCCACAAAAATAATTTAGAATATTGTAAATTTAGTATATTTAAAAGGTAAAAAGTGTTGTTACCCATAAGTAGTTCAAATAAATAGTGTGAGAAACCGAAAGAAAATAACTAAAATAATTTTTAAAATGTATAATGATTGGATTAACTATAAAGAAGTACAAAATTGTAGAATTAACATTTGTCATGTGTAAGGAAAGAAGGATATCCGTTGTAAATAAGATGTAAATAGATTTGTTTTATTTTACTTAAATTTATTTGATGTTAATAAACTTTGTTAAATTTGTTTTATTAAAACTTGTGTCTGGGTATTGTTTTCACTACATCATGGTACAAATTCACAGAGTGTTTTCACAACCACTGAAGTAAATTTTGCACAAAAGATAACTAAAAATATGTTTAATCTTAATTATTATTGATGTTCTTATAATTAAGTAATTATAAAATTGCATTAAGTTATTGGTCATAAATCCACTATCCTAATATTTTGATAAATTATATGCTATTAATTGCCACTTACTTTATTTATCAGATTATCTAAACACTACCACTTCTTAGTTTACTTTATTGTTTAAAGACAAAAGATGATATTGATATTGATTGATTTATTATGGTAATAAATTTGCAATAAAAGAAATTTATACCAATTTGATTAAGTAAGAAAGATTGTAATCATTATTGTTATTAATTGCAGTGTAGTAGATATGGCATAAAATCCTTTACCATATGTGCTACCGCATTTTGTTGAAGTATAAATAAAGATTAAGGACCTGAGATTATAATTTATTGAGCTAGATGATGATTATTATTATTAAAGATAACAGAATTAATATTATATTTATTAAATGAGTCTTAGTAAGTAGACGTTGCGAAAGTCATAAGAATACTATGTAGTTATTATTTGAAATAATAGTATAAAGGGGGGATAGTGTTCTTATGCCATTGAGGTGGTATCCTGTGGGATATTGACTCAATGTGATCTACCTTGCCAACTCGTATTTCCACTTCTCGTCTCATGAATACATTAAATCTTTGTGTTAATTTACTTTAAACAGAACCTAAGTTAATTGAAATTTGAGCTAGTAAAACATTTTTTAATATAATATTTAATTATTAGAGCTAGAATCCGGTGACGTTAAATATAGTAATCTATTTATTTGTAAGTGGAGGTACGAGGTCGACGGTGGGCATGGTTAGAATATATATATATAATAGTTGCCTCTAAGACTTTAAAGAAAAGCAAGGCAGTATTTGATGAATTAAAGCCCCTAAGACTTGGAAGTAAGCAGGGCAATGCAACAGTGTTTGCAATAAACTATTATGGGTTGTAGTAGCTTAGAGTGATTGAATTGGGATGATCATCTGAGTGTTCATGGAACATTGTATGCTTTAAGTGCAGTGATTGAATTCTTTTGTCTATCTCATTATTGTGAATTGCTAATCATTCTTTTGGCTGTCAATGTCTGTCAGATCTCTAGAAGGATAGATGAGTATATATATAACTTGAGGTGTGAACTCTTATTATAAATATAAGCACATATGTTATATAAGTAATTTTTTTTTGTGCTTAGTGTATTAAAATAGGCATCAAGAGAGTTAAATATATATATATACATATAGAGGATTTGAACTCAGATTTTCAAGCACCCTTCAACTATCCACCCTATCTCATACAACCGATACACATTACCATACACATGTAGAAAAGATTAATAATCACCAATATACATATTTCATGCTAAACCAGCACTCATCAGTTGGTCCAGATTATGATCTCTCACACATATATATAATCAGTGCTCAGTTCATATTAAGATAGCAAATCTTCATACTTTAATGAACAGGCTTCAATCCACTGCAACCTCCAACTTTTCAGCCATCCATATCATTGAAAATCTGATGATGAAAACTCAAATCCCATGCTGATGCCAATATTATTGCATGCCCAGGTTGACCTGAAGTCACTCTGACCCCTCATGTATAGAACTGAATCCATTTCAATACATATAAGAGAGATGGACAGGATGCAAGCTTGATATATAAATATTTGAAAACCAGGCACTCTTCACAAACCTGGGAGCTTAATTGTAAGTATAGAAAATTTGAACTCAGATTTTTAAGCAGCCTTCAACTATCACACTATCTCATACAACTGATACACATGACCACACACATGTAGAAAAGATTAATAATCACTGCTAAAACAGCACTCATCAGTGCTAAGTTTATATTAAGATAGCAAATCTTCATACTTTAATGGACAGATTTTCAATGATATGGATGGCTGAAAAGTTGGTGGCTGCAGTGTATTGAAGCCTGTCCATTAAAGTATGAAGATTTGCTATCTTAACATAAACTGAGCACTGATTATATATATGTGTGGGAGATGATAATCTGGACCAACTGATGAGGGCTGGTTTAGATGAAATATGTATATTGGTGATTATTAATCTTTTCTACATGTGTGTGGTCATGTGCATAGGTTGTATGAGATAGTGTGGATAGTTGAAGGGTGCTTAAAAATCTGAGTTCAAATCCTCTATACTTACAATTAAGCTCCCAGGTTTGTGAAGAATGCCTGGTTTTCAAATATTTACATATCAAGCTTGTATCCTGTCCATCCCTCTTATATGTATTTAAATGGATATGGTCCTATACATGAGGTGTAAGAGTGACTTCAGGTCAACATGGGCATGACAATAATATTGACATCAGCATGGGATTTGAGTTTTCATCATCAGATTTTCAATGATATGGATGGCTGAAAAGTTGGAGGTTGCAGTGGATTGAAGCCTGTCCATTAAAGTATGAAGATTTGCTATCTTAATATAAACTGAGCACTGATTATATATATGTGTGGGAGATGATAATCTGGACCAACTGATGAGTGCTGGTTTAGCATGAAATACATATATTGGTGATTATTAATCTTTTCTACATGTGTGTGGTCATGTGTATCGGTTGTATGAGACAGTGTGGATAGTTGAAGGGTGCTTAAAAATCTGAGTTCAAATCCTCTATACTTACAACTAAACTCCTAGGTTTGTGAAGTGTGCCTGGTTTTCATACACACACACACACATATATATATACTGGGTATCTTTTATATTTTCACATATTATGTGGCTGTGTGTATCAGTTATATTGGTTAGAGTGAATGACTGTAGGGAGCTTGAAAGTCTGAGTTCAAATTACATCTAATTACAAATAAGGTCATACTAAATACATTGGTAATTTGAATATTTATACTTCAATATGGAATTGAACATGATAGTATTATTTAAACGAGAATAACATTGCTACATTGATGGATTGTTGGTTATTTCTAGTACATTTGGTAAGAGCTTACAGAAATTTGTCTTGAATAGATAAAATTTTGAAAATATTGAAGATGGCATATGAAGATTTGATATCACATTATTTATACACATCATTTCATTAAAAATTAAATAATGTATTATGTAATATATAATTTGTGAACGGTACTTTCTTTCAAATATTTTATAGAAATAAATAAAATTATAATAGCTCTTCTGTTACTCTATAAAATTTTGTCCTGCAAAACGTAATTAAAATTATTAAAACAGGCAAAACTCACTATACATATTGCCACATACAGCAAGCTAGAGTAATCAATGGATGCCAGAAGGCTTATGCACAAAATCTCCATCTAGTGCCTACTCATCCAATATCCCCATCCCCAGACTAGTTTCTGGCTTGTGGCCTTCGTCAGTGAGGAGCCTTGGATCTGAGATTTTATGCTCAAGCCTTCTGGCATCCATTGATTACTCTAGCTTGCTGTGTGTGGCAATACGTATAGTGAGTTTTGCCTGTTTTAACAACAGTTGTACACAAGCATAAGAAGTGATGGTCATGTGATGTTTATTGAATTAAAATTATTACAGGCAATTGTGATTTTCCAATATCCAATATTTCATATAATATCTTTGCAACATATATCAGTTATTTTAATGATTTGCTGGTCAAGTAAATTTTTTGTTTTTGCTAATACAAATTGCCATTTTTTCTTTTTTTAAATGTATATTTATATTGGCAAAATCAAAGCAAAACTTCCTATTGTATTTTAATTTGTGATTATTAAACATTTTACTTTTGATTATTATATAGGGTATATGAGCACAGACTTTCAGACGACTCCACTCTATCTAATAACACTGATACACTCAAGCAACCTGCAATCATCAGTTGGTCCAGATATCATCTCCCACACATATACTATAAGTGCTCAGATATATATTAAGATAGTGTGTAGTAGATTGGAGCCTGTCCATTAAAGTATGAAGATTGTCTATCTTAATATATATCTGAGCATATGTCTGGCAGATGATAATCTGGACCAACTGATGATTGTTGGTTTAGCATGAAATACGTATATTGGTGATTATTTATCTTTTCAGCATATATATGCTTGAGTGTATCAGTGTTGTTAGATAGAGTGGAGAGTGATGGGTCATCTGAAAGTCTGTGCGCATATACCCTATATCTTACATATATAGACACAGGTATATAACAAGTCTGTGTTTCAGTTATTACTTTTGATTATTGGAAAAAATAACCAAAAGCTTGCTTCTGCAATATTTATTTTTAGAAAAGATTACAAGTCAATGCCATTTTAGTGTTAGGATGAATTCCAAAGTACACAGTTTGTTAAAGGAGATAAGAATACATAAGAATAGAAAACTAGTATGTTATCATAATAGGATTAATAATAGGATTAACAAAGAATTTGACGGTACTTTATCCAATGATAGATAGAGAGAGAAAATTACTGTTTAAGGTAAAGCAAGACGTTTACGGACACAAACTTATAAGGAAGCAGAAAGAAGACCTACATCTACTGTCTTAATGTATGTGGGTACAGGAAATTATAGAACATTTATTAGTAAAATGTAATAATTAAAAAAGGAATTCAACATTGTGAGATATATGGTATGGAAGAAAAACTAATGGACAAATTATTTAATGAATTCTATTTAGATTGGATGAAAAATAACAGTGAAATTAAAAACAAAATAGCAAACTTTTGAATGATAGTATAAAAAAAATAAATATACAGAATATGATTGTCAACTGTATATGAATACCCCTTTAAACATATATTAGGAACACCACAATAAAAAATTGAGAACTCGTGTTAAATGTAATTTCTGTTTTTGACTAATCAGTTAAACAATATCTTTAACATAACTATACCTATTAGATTGCTATGGTAATATGAAAATCCCAGATGTATATAGTAATTAAAAAATCTAATAAGTTTCCAAATATGGATGAGATAAAATTAAATATAAAATAGACTCTCCTATGAAATTTAGACTAAGCTTTATATAAATGAATCTAGGTGGTATATCTGAAATGTAATGAAATTCATTTTTATTTGAAAACTTATTAGATTTTCTAATCCCTATATATATCTGGAATTTTTGCATTGATATAATAATCAAGTAAGTATAAGGACTGAAACGTTTATTAACAATATTTGATACATTTGGTCAAACACCAAAAATTATATATATATAAACTATTACCATCCATGTGCAAAACAAATATGTACTTAATTATTGACTAAACTCTGGGAATAATATTCTCTAAAAAAATAAATAAAGTTACAGAAAATCATAACCCTGAGCTTTTTAGTTACTTGCGTCAAAATTATGGGATATAAGGAAATGATGTGATGTGATGTGATATACTGTGGCTTCTTCTTAAATGAAGTCAAGAATCTCTCATCAATTTGGCCAGAGAAACCTATTAGCCACTTATTTTCCATTACCCACTCTAAGTTTTCCCATATTCTGCTGCACCCCATTTCCACAACATAATCTTTGTTAACTCTATGGCCTTTATATCTAAATCTCTCTTTTCTTTTCCCAAACCCAGCATAACAACCAATAATCCACTTTCTGTATAATCATTTTTTCATATTTATTCTTCCATAACTTTGTTATATGTACCCTTTCTCTTTTCAAGCATTTACATTCAATTAGCAGATGCCTAATATTTTCTATTCCTTCCTTACACAATTTACCGACTAAATCACCCATATTTTTCCATTTACATGTATATTCTCTTGTTGCTAAATATCCTGTTAAACAATAAACTATTTTCCTTACTATTATATATTTACTCGCACCTAATATTCGGTTTACTTCTATATATATTTAAAGTATGGCACTCTCTTATAAATTAAAACTAACTTTGTGAGCAATTTCAGTCGCAATAAGTAGTAGACCAGTTAATAAGTAAATATAGCTATGTTTTTGGAAATAGGAACAAGATATTTCTTTCTCCATAGCTTGATTAACTTTCACTTTAGAGTGTGTAAAAAAGGCCTACCAGAACTACCAAAAATGTGAAAAACGTTACAATATATAACAATCAAAATAATAAATATAATGATAATTAACTATTATGTACAATCTTTCAATCCACATAAATACTTTTGGTTACCTCATCTGCCAATAAATTCAAAAAACATAACAGAAGCAAATGTTATCAACTAAAATCTCATGAAATCTGAATTGTTATGTTAGCAACTTGTATATTCATTTTATTTCCATTTATTAAAATTGCCTTCTTAATTTTTCTTTTATCATGGTTTTTCTCTTCATAAAGAATCTTATTTTCAATATCAAATTTAAATTTATATTTACATGTCCTTTCATGATCTAAGAAAACTGAAGTAGTCATTAAATCATTATAATTTTTACTTTTCACATACTTGTATAACAATTGCAGTATTGAAAAAAGATTAAAGGAACATGAATTGTTATAAAAACATGGGAAAATAATAGTAATTTAATGATTGCTTCAGTTTTCTTGGATCATGAAAGGACAAGTAAATATAAATTTAAGTTTGATATTGAAAGTGTTAAGATTCTTCAGGAAGAGATAAACCATAATAAAATAAAATAATAATTTTAATAAATAGAAATAAAATGAATATAATTAATAAACAAGCTGCTAATGTTACAATTCGGGATTCATGGGATTTGAGTTGATGATGATGTTTGCTACTGTTATGTTTTTTGAATTTAATGCAGTTGAGGAAGGTTAAGGAATTAACCAAAAGTACTTCTGCAGATTGAAAGGCTGTATATATTTATTATTTTTGTTGTGATTACAATAATTTTTAAATAATGGATATTTTATTTGTATTATATAATTAGAGGGGATTTGAACTCAGATTTTCCAGCTCCTTTCAGTCATCCACTTCATCTTATATAACTGATATACATGACCACATAATGTAAAAAATATAAATTATCTTCAAATATATATATACACGACTGTATATATTAATAATCTATTGCACTTCTAAATTTAACATAAAAATTAAATAGTAAATGAAAT
The DNA here is from genome assembly GCA_028023455.1 of Epiperipatus broadwayi. NCBI lineage: Eukaryota > Metazoa > Onychophora > Udeonychophora > Euonychophora > Peripatidae > Epiperipatus > Epiperipatus broadwayi. The sequence goes on from JAQFVV010012593.1 coordinate 763,244, forward strand.
ATATTTGGAAGACAGTCTTAGCTTATAGTTTACTGATAAAAAAAAATGGGTTTCATAAGATAATTGAGTCACGGAAGACAGTGAATCAGGTTTTTCAACTTTGATCAAAACAATACTTGTCAGCTATATTCAGTACAAAATAACAAATCAAAACAACAATCCAAATAAAAATGAACTTTTAAACAACAACAGAAATTTAAGAAAAAAGTTTAAAATAAAATTCTTTCTTATTTATTTGAAATGCCCGCCTGATAGTTGTTTATTTTTTGACTTTACAAAAATCCAAAAATAAAAGGCATTGTCCCTTTCATTTTAAACTGAATAATTTGTTGGCAGTGTGCTTGAACCATGCAAAATTGCTCTAAACTCTCCCTTACTTTTTTTTTCCCATTATAGACAATCCAAGATTTTTAAATAAAGAATGTAAGGAGGTTTATTTTTCCCTTTTTTTTTTAAAATTGAAAACTAAAAAAAAAGCAATTAAACAATTTAAATGAACACATCAAAATCTAACGTTTCAAAATGAAAAAAAAAATGTAATGTTTTCAGTTCTTTTAACAAAATGATCAATGAAAGAAACAAATTTTATTTTAAATTAATTTTTAATAAGTTAAAGAAAAAGAAAATTATTGCAACCACAGTGGCAGAAAAATGTTATTTTCTTTTAGTTTTCTGTTGTATTTTTTTGAACTTTATGAATCTATATTTTAGGTATGTAAAATACATTGAATCATAAACTTATCATTTAATTATCCCACAATTATTTATTGACATAAATGTAGTGCTTTAAAAAAACAAAGAGAAAATAAATAGTCAGGTAGATTGATACCATAATTTGTACATTTTAAAAGTAATACTTTAAAAAAGTGTTCAATATTTTAATATACAAGATTAAGAGATATAAAAATGTAAGTTGCATGTGAAGCATTTAAAGTTGTTTATTGTGAAAATTAAATAGAAATAAAATTAAAAGTTTACTCACATGTAATTTGATAGAAGTAGAAAATTAATATTAAAAAAATCAGATTGAATTGAATTTTTATTATTTTTTTTATAGTTTTATTAGGGATACAAGTTTTTTGTTTTGTTTTACATGTTCGTTATAATAGAATATTCATACATGTATTATTTATTTTTATATTGCAATTCTGAAAAAGGCTGTTGGATAGTCAAAACACATCTACATTTGAAACTGTGAAATAATAAAGTATTGCATTTTGTTTATTTATATTAGTCTAATGATGAATATCGTAACCAAAGATTTATTTTTAACAAAACAAGACTTAAGAATTAATTTAATGATCTATAAAAAACTCTAAAAATGTATAAGCATGTACATTTAATTCATTATTATTATTTTAAAAAAATTGCTTTAAATTGCAGTATGAATTAATATAATAATGTTTTCTGTGAAGATGTTTTCCAAATGCTGGTGGAAAATGCTAATAGCTAGTATTATCAAATTAACATTTAGAAAAAGTATCTATAGACTAAAGTGCTACTTTAAAACTGCTCATTATAGAAATACTTCATTAATAATTCTCCATTGTATATCCGTTTACTAAAAAGTATTATTGGATATCTAATTAGATTGGCTATAAGCCTACAGTTTGAAAGAAAAATTCTAATATTGTTTAAAAACTGGGGAAAAAATACCCATCCTTATTTCAAACAAAGTACAGTATAGGACAAATAAATATCAAAAAAAAATTTTTACAATTTAAAGTGCTGAACTTTATTTAGTTAATAAATAAAATTTAATTTTTATCTTTATAGCTTTGAATGATTGTTATTAGATTTTTAATATATTTTTTAAAATTGTATTTTAGCTGTGTACTACTTGGAATTATAAAATAATTTTTTTAAATTAAATGTGCAGGGATAATATTGTTAAGCAATGCGAGAATGTTAGTTATCGTGCGATTATAGTGTTGCTTAAATTTTTTAAATATTTTTAACTATTTTAAAATAATTTCACTTTCTAAATTTGAATAAGAGTAACGATTGATAATATAACTGCGGTATTAAACTAGACCATTTAGAAAACGAAAATACATAAGTTATTAAAAATAATAAGGAATTTATCTAAAATATGAATATTCTATTTTAATAATAATCAAAATTAAAAAAATAAATAATATTCTAACTTTCTAGTGTAGCTTTTTATAATCACAAAATAGCCCAATCAGTAAAGTCTATTGCCCTAAACCATTCCAAGTAGTCAATTTGATTAAATGACATGTGATTAAAATTTAATAAATACAGTAGTTATTACTTCTATAAAGTCTCTTATATGATGGATAGAACGAATCGATTTCTAACAGGTTAGTCGAAATAATTTGTTTTTAATCATTATTTTTTTAAAAAATATTTATAAAATTACTGCATATACAAACATTATTTCCGCGCGAATTTAGAAATAATAAGCCAGCTCGTCTTAATGAATTGAAATTGTTTATGGCGTAATGTGTCATGTTATTGTTTGGTCTAAGTGATTTGGAGAAATTTTTTTCTCTATCCTTGTAAATTCTTAAGTAAAGGTATAATATGTTAAATGATTTATTTAAAGGGTGATTGATATAGTCGTCCTGAAGTTATCACAGTTGCAATAGAAGAAATTGATTCGAGCATACTTATGCAATAGAATATAGTTTATATTTTGTGTGATGGGAAAGTTTTCACATTGAAAATTCATCTTCTAACATATAACTTCCTGTCATCATTCTTTATGAGTTCGTTCAAATTATAAATTGAATCTTCAAACAAATTTATAATCAAAGATAATTTTTATGCATACTATATGTATATTAGTTCTGATATTCTGAAAGCAGTGTAAAACTTCAAATTGCCATTATCATTTTTTAATTTATGTATTATAATTTTCACTGAGCTCATGTTGTAATTGTAATATATATTCAATATTAAATTGCAGAGTTAAAATTATACATTAATAAAGTTCGGTAGAGCCCCCCCCCCCCATTCCCCTCATAAAAAAATTGGAGAATAGATCTGATTTTATTCGTTAGGCCTCACAACTTAACAATGGGCCAAACTGAGAAAATTATATATACAGCCCTGGGTGTCAAATATTGATTTTATAGAGGGGTATGTATGTATTCATAATTAAATTTGTCAAACTTTCAAAATACTTGAATTTTTTTAAAACATTTTTTATACTCGTACTTATTCTAAATAAATAAGATAATTTTATCATTAAAAAGGCATCTTATTAATTTTTAGATAAGGAATAATATAAACCCGTGAAATTTTAAAATTGAAAAGATTATTTGCTGGTTGTCAATAACATTCTGAACTTATGACTGACAATAGCTAGCACTTAAGTTTAAAGAGAGAGTTGATTACAAAATTAGACCGAACATCTTTTCATGATCTGACTTTTAAAAAATGACTATAAAACTACATAAAATTATTATGGATCCATCAATATCTTTCTCTTCAAATGTTAAAACATATAAGATTACCATGTTTTGACAGAACTTCATGCAGCTCATTAGATGATCATTATAAGATCCAGTGGAAAGTATGTTCAAGGATTTCTTTCCCTAACACTTTTATTAAGAAGGAAGGGGATTTAATAAAGATAAAAACTTATAAAATGTAATAGCAGTTAAGGAATTACTTCTATAAATCAGATAAATATCTTAGAAAATTTGGTGATGAACAAAACAGGAATGAAAGAAGATATAAAAAAAATAAAAACAATTATAAATTTGTCACAAACAGCCAATTTATTATATTTCTTTACATCCATTAATCATGTTGTAGTTATGTTAAAACTTTTCATTTTTGGATTCAAGAATATTCTGAGTTAAAAGCTGATGCATGCAGCAGACTCACAGATGAGTCATAAAATCAGGATACAATTCAAACAATAGGTGTTATATGTTAAAACTATTATTACAATTTTCCATTCTTTTTTTTAAACATTTTTTAGTAGTATATAATGTTAGTTTGGACAACTAAAATTTGCGATCTCATCTGCATCAATATAAAAACATTTTTTTAAAGACCAAATTATATAAAATGCAAGAGAAGACTTAGAAATTTGTTAAACAAGGCAAAACTCTCTCCACCCTGTGCCAATCAGAGCAATCAATGGATGCCAGAAGGCTTGTGCATAAAATCCGTATCTAATGCCTACTCATCCAATATCCCCAAACTAGTTTCTGGCTTGTGACCATCATCATTGAGGAGTCTTGGATCTGAGAGCACTGCACCTAGATCTTAGGATCTAATGCAACCCTCCAGCAACCATCTTTTATCTCCACTTAACTACAAAACTATGAGAATGAAATTGAAAACACAGTAATATTTTCAATTTAAGCTCAATAGCTTATATAGTCATATGGGTCTGAACTCAATTCAGCACCCATACATTTTGGTGGCTTTGGCTCTTTAACAACCATGAGATAGTGATCATGTGATGTTTAGAAATTTGTTCATGTAGTTGAGAAATTCCTGAATAGTCAACCTCATAGATGGGCCAGGTATTCGTTCAGTTTTGGTCAGTAAATATCTAGATATTCTTAATTGGAGGATGAGAGATTTTTGAATAGTTAAAGTTAATTGGATAGTACACCGATCATAAAGGGAATCATGATCGTAATTTGATGCAACATTTATTTATCACTTATGTGAGACAATATTGTATAATTGGCAGAATCACTTTTTTTTACAATATCAAAATAGCATAATACAAAATTCGGATATGTTTTATTAGTTAAGGTATATAATTTTGAAATCTATCCTATCAAGGTTAGTGGCAAAGAAGCAACTCTGGAGTTCAAGATCCAATGGATCATGACCAGTTCTGTTTCTTTCAATGTTTAAACTTATTACAAACTTGTAAGCAATAACCATTTAATTATTTGTTTAGTTAGAGTTCTTGAGAAAGTTAATTGAAGAAATAAGTTTTTAAATAACAGAAAATCTCTTTTAAAGTCACACAAAATGGTTAAAATTTAACAGGTGAGTCAGGATTACTTAGCCAGCTTTTTCTAAGACCCATTTTGTGAAATAACTAGCATTATTCATAATTTATATTAAATAATTTCTCTTGTTTTAATATGACTAAGGAAGTAGTGTCATTTGTAGTTAAAGAGAAATAAGAGTATTTGATGTTTTTATTTAATAAGATGGTTTTTGAAAGTTTACACCAGAAGATGAAATTTCATTTTTTGGCTTTAGCAAAAACTAACATCAAACAAATAGAAAACTCACAGGTTAGATTCTTCTGGTGATACATCTGCAATGTGAGACATTACAGCTAAAATATTTTTAATCAAAATTGGAAATTCTATATAAAAACTGATGAAGAAAATCCTGAATTATTTTGAGGGATCATATATGTCATTTACTGATTTTGAATATAAGAAAAATATAAATTAGTTAAATTTGTAAATAATTCCGTATAAATATCTTGCGAATCACTTTAAATATGTTCTTTATAAAAATTTCATAAAAATTATACTTATGTTTTTGCGTGAAGTATTACTAACTTATATCAACCAAGATTTTTGTGATGAAATTAAATTATTTTGGTGTTTGCTTCTATAGAAAACTTAATACTATGTAATTCAATAGCCAAAGAGTTATATTAAAGAAATTTCTGAAAACTGAATTTAACTAATGAAACCTCTTATTTATTCATCATTCATACTACATAATTTATAAGTTGCTAAAATGTATATTCTTCATAAAAATATAGGAATTGCCTGTTTAGAGGTACAGAATGATGTATGATTTTAAATTTAATACTTTTATGATTATTTTTGCTTTTTATGTCTTGAATCAATTATGAATGCTGTTTATTCGCACAGCTTCATCTCATGTTTTTATTCATTCTAAAGTCTATGATAATATAATTTCTTTTAAAAGCATCCAATTGTTTTTATTTTAGTTTATTTTGTGTAAACTTAATATAAGCTTTAAGATTCTACTTAATTTTCATATCTGCAATGCATAATTTAAGAAAAAAAAGTAAATGTTAATTCCATTGTGATAACTATTTTGATCTCATAATATCAAAATATACAATTTCTAATAAGACAATAATTACCCGAGGCTTTTATTATTACAATTATCAAAATTGGAAAAGAATAAAATCCTTATGCTGCTCTTACATAAAATAATAATCAGAAAATAGTAATAAATTCTTTACTTCAGCTATATAATCAATAAGAATTTTATACATTAAAAACCTTTATCAGCACCTCATTTAGTGCCCTTTTCAAATGTTACCAATCTATTTAATATTGACTAAATTATTTCAGATGTAAAACCATCCAGTGTCCAATAATGGAATTAATACAAACAATAATAATATAAATAAAACAAATCAAAACCCTCATAAATAAATTCAGTAATTACAAAATAATTGACTACATCATAACAATACATTAAATAAATCCTATATGTATTTTTTATACAATTATATATATCATCTTATATAATTTTCCATTCATTTTTAGTCAACCAATTGTTAACCAAATTTATAGAAGTCTTGTAAATATTCATACAATTATTCAAATTATTTTTATTATAGTATGTTTTATATATTTATCTTTTTGAATCTTTGATGTAATTTATTAAGATATATAAAAAATTATATTAGAGAAAATGTAATTATTGGAAGGTCAAATAATAAAAATCTTCATCAATTAATAGGTAATTATGTGTTAAGGGATGATATACAGTATAAAAAGGGAATTATATATAAAATTACATGTGAAATTTGTAAAATGATTTACTTTGGACATACTGGAAAACAATTAGAGATAAGAGCCAAAGAACATAATAATGCAATTAATAGAAGAGATGATAAATCTGCATTATATATTCATTTCTTGAAATATGGACATAGACTAGATGAGACAAAAAGTATTAAATATTTAAATTACATCAAAGATCCAAAAAGAAGACAAATATATGAAACATACTATATTGAAAATAATTTGAGTAATTGTATGAATATTTACAAGACTTCTATAAATTTGGATAACAATTAGTTTATTTAAAATATAATGGAAAATTATATAAGATGATATATATTATATAAGATGATATATATATATATATTTGTATAAAAAAAGCAGGTAGTATTTATTTAGTGTATTGTTATGATATAGTCAATTATTTTGTAATTACTGAATTTATAAAATGAGGGTTTTGATTTGTTTTAATTATTTATATTATTATTGTTTTAATTCCAGTATTGGATACTGGATGGTTTTATGTCTGAAATAATTTGTCAATATTAAATAGATTAGTAATATTTGAAAAGGGCACCAATGCAGGTGCTGAAAAAGGTTTTTTAATATGTAAAATTTTTATTGATTATATAGCTGTTATAAAGAATTTATTATTATTTTCTGATTATTATTATTACAATTTTTAATGTTCTAGGCATATGAATTTTTTATAATAAACTTTTTTTTTGCTCATTTAGTGTTTACAATACATCATATAAATCACCACCTCAAAAATTTTCATTTTCATCATAGATGATTTCCAACTCCTTTATTCTAGATACAATTAATGACCTAACATTTGATGCTATTTTTTTTTCATATTATCTAATTATTGAAATTGCATTCATGACTTGGTAATTGATTAAATAATTCATGCCTTTTAATTTTATATGTAGTGTTTTTATAAATAATAAGACATTCATTTTTTTTTTTAAAATTTAAAAGTATCACTCCTTGCAGTGATTATTTTAATAATAATGTTTTAATAAATATTTAGATTAAGTTCTGGTACTAGTATTATTCTTTGATATTATTTTTTGTTTTTTATATTTTAATTTTAAACAATATTATTATAATATTTCCATAGCATTAGGATTTTACATTGATTTAATAATAAAATATGAGGAGAGAAAACTTGTTAATTTTAAAAATAAGATTGCATAATTTAATCTGTGTATAATAAAAGTGATTAATATAGTTATTAATACAGATTAACAAAAACATGTACTTTATACAAAATTGAAACTGGTTACATTTAGTAAATGTTTGATAATTTCATATTACTATTTAATACTAAAAACTGATTTGTATGTACATTAAAAAAAGATTATGGAAGATTAGAAATCGATGAATATAGTTCAGAAAGTCATAATGATATTGGTAGTGAGGCTAAGTCCTGTGTGACTACTAAAATATCTTTGGGATTGTGAATCTGGTCTCAAATTTTTATTTTCTTTAAGTTATTGCAAAAGAGAGAGTAGAATTCTGCAGGGATGTTGGATTGAAGCAACAGTGACATCTCGAACTGGAAAGGGATAATATAAATGATGAATATATCTTTTAATGGCATTAATAAAGAGACCAAAAAAGCAATCTTTTTGTGGTATCATTGAAAAAAATCAGGTGTAAGGATTTTTACAAAAATAGGCACTCAAAAAGGAAATAATTTAATTTCACATGTCATGCATATCGGGCAGATTGAATCACTATGTGTATGCATTTTGTTTGTTAGAAATGTATTAATAAGTAGAGCTCCTAGATTTATTTTGACTAAGAAATCTAGTTATTTTGTTTAAAATATAATTAGAAATCTACAGTTATTGAATGTTATTAAATCGGAAGTCAGACTCTAATAATGCGCTGTTATTTTAAATATTATAAATCTCCATGCACTCACCCACCAGTAAGTTTGAAAAACTTAAGTGAATCACTTAAGTTTAGAGCACATTTGCACCAACTTTCACCTGACCATACTTAAATCAGGCTTAAGTCTATTGTGTGCCTGATGTTACAATCAAATTTTGAATTATACAAATCTATTTAACCTATTGCAGGAGATTGATAATATTTAAAATAACAGTGCATTATCAGAGTTTGACTTCCGATTTAATAATTTTCAAATTTTTCAGTGCTTTATAATAATAGATTTACATTTATAAGTTGTATTGGTCTGATTGTAGGTGGTTAAAAATCAGACTGTTTTTTCTCCCGTGATAGGTTAAATAGATTTGTACAATTCAAAATTTTATTATAACATCAGGCACACAATAGACTTAAACCCTGATTTAAGCATGGTCAGTGAAAGTTGGTGTATATATAGAAATTTATTATAAACTTAAATGATTCACTTACATTTTTCAAACTCTTACTAGTAGGTGAGCGCGCGGAGATTTATAATATTTAAAATAGCAGTGCATTATCAGAGTTTGATTTCCGATTTAATAATTTTCAAATATTTCAGTGCTTTATAATAATAGATTTACAGTTATTGAATGTATGGAGTATTCACATTGAATCCAGTATCTGTTGAATTTGTATTTGTAATTTGACTCATTTAAATCAACATTTTTTTTTTGTATTGTTAAAACAATTTCATTTAATAAGATGTGATATGTTGGACTTTTTCCATCATTCATGAGTGAACCATCATTACAAACCTTCAGACAAATTTCATTTAATTTTTGAGTTTTTCTAAAATAATTTTTTCTACCTGTTTTTTTAAAAAATAAATTATACAGTATTTAGATTTCTTAATGATATTTAAAACATTTAAGCTCACAATTTATTTTTTACAGCTGTCTTTGGCATTCTCCACAATTTTAAAGGCTTTAACATTTTTCTCATTTGTTTGAAGTCTCTATAGAATTAACATAAAAGTTAGCTTATTTAAAAAAAAGTTTCAGATTTTGAATTGATTTGCATTCACTTTATGAAATGCTACTATTTTAATAATTCAATTTGATATGCCAATTTCTTTATTTAGTTGCTTTTAGGATAAATTTTCTTATTTGCTAATATGCACTGATATATCATTTTTAGCATAATCTTTATAATTTAAAAAAAATCTTGTATGAACAATTATTGTTTTTTTATATTTTTATATGTACTGAATTCTGTGTCTTTAGCACAATAATTGAGATAGTATGATTAAAATAAATATGCATGAGAATTTTTTTATTTATGTAATGTTTAAAATAAATACTTAGGCTTTTGAATTTTTTTGTATACAACCAATATCATCTCTGATATCTTTTTATCTATATATCAAGTAAGTCACACAACTTCAATTTGCAAGTTGTCAAATCTCATAAGTTTTTCCACTTTCAGTTCATTATCAGATGATATAATAGTTAAGTTTTACTAATTCTGCAACTGTTTTCGGTTTTAATTTTTATCATCAATCTCATTTTAATTTTTTAAAAACTTAATATATATTAACAATGATGCTTTCACTATAGGTATAAAAATAACCTATTCAAATGTGCAGGTTTATAGCTCAATCACAATTAGGCCTGTTAATATTACATGACACAACATTATGTCTCAATTATTAATCTTTCTCATTATATATAACAATACAAATTTGAAATTATTAAGATTTTTATATGACCGATGAGTTAATATTGTTGTTACATTTTGTAGCTAGTTAAATCCTATCTAGACTTTCTTGTATTCAGCTCTAAATTGTCATTTGGTGGAATTGAGAGATGTTACATTAAATAATCATTTGATACCTGCTATTATTTCAACAATAAATATATGGCAAATGTGTTCATGGAAATCATAGTATTTTAAGTAAACAACGGTCAAAATAATTTTGATTAATATCTAGTGAATGAAGAAAATCATTCCCTTCCATTGTGATGAATAATAGATATTCATCTATTTATTCATTACATTGAGAATCTGTCATTATTTCTAATGATAATTTAATTAACTATGTTTTACAAAATAAAGATGTGCACATACATATAAATAATAAAAAATGTCAATTTTTTACTAATCTTAAAATGAAACTTCCAAGTAGCTTTATCTCAGAGAATATTCCCTAGGATCACATTATATGAGGAGAAATACCTAAATCCTTTCAGTACATTCATGTATTACAAGTTAAACTATTATTTCTTAAGTTAAACCAAAAAGATGAGCACATGTGCAGAAAGCATACTAATAACACTATGTATGTGTCTATATACATCATATAATGATATTAAAAACTAAATTATTTTAGTTACAGGGATAATAGATTGACATACTACACAAACTGAAAAAAAAATGTAAACTTAAAAAAATGAATGATTAAAGTTGTAATATTATTTTTTTCACTTTAAATTTAATAAATAAGCAAAAATAAAGAAGTTTTTACAATTTTTCTTTTGTAAAAAAAACCCAAAGGGAATTGTTTCTTTCACATTCAATTTTAATTTAAAAATATACAAGCACATTTTATTTTTTATCATTTCAACTTCAAAACATGTTTTTACTTTTGTCAGATAATTTTATAATTAATTATTTACCAAATTTGCTAATTATATTTTATGATAAAAGTTAATTCAAGTTTTTTTTACTAAATTTGCTAAGTATAGGAAATTAGAAACTGTTACCATGTTTTCTGTTTTTAATAACTTTATAATCCTTTTCTTATTGATTTGTTTTTGGAATTAGACCTAATTTATAAAAAATATTTTCAACTGAAATGTTGGACAATTCTTTAAAGTTAGTTGTTTTAAGAGATTTTTTTTATCAGTATTTGATTAATTCAGAGTTTGTGCTAAGCCAGTGATATGCATACTATAGTCTTTTAGACTTGTGAAAAACACATCTCAACAAATATGACCAGTTAAAAATAGTTTGAATCATTTTCCAACTATTCTAAAGAAGCTTTAAATTGAACTAACTATTTGAAAAAAGTGCTGAAAAATGAAGTATACACCTGAAACACGAAGAAAGGTGCTTGTTAAGTGATAATTTCAAAATCCATAGAATTAACCTATACTATTAGAAAATTGGGATCTATATATATATACTGTTAAAAAGCAACCTCACTGCTATAATTAAGAAATGCTCAATTAAAATAAAAACTAAACCAACAAATTACAATTTTTTTTTAAAAGTAATAATAAGCAAAAAACTTTTTTAAGAACATAATAAAAAGATGAACATTTTGATAGTTTTTCTATTCTTTTAAACTGTTTAGCTTAACTTTTTTAATAATTTTTAATAATGTTGAATGTTAAATAAAATGTATTTAATATTTTTGAAATACCTAGATATATATTTTGTAAAATAATTTAAAATCTTGATTAATACCCAGTTAGTAGAAATACCAAATTCAATCAAGAAATTAGTGTATAACTTTAGATCTAATGAAAATGTATCTATTAATTAAATATTTTTGTCACTAAAATAGAGTGCTAGCTATTTATTTTCAATTTTTTTTCTCTATATGTGTTACTGTGGTGGATTAATGTTTTTAATCTGTACTTTCATAAACTGAAAGGAATATAATATTTTCATTGAGTTCTTTAGTTTGAATATGAAGAATGTAAAAGTATTGCATGTTATAATTTAATGCCTATGTCTGTAAACCAGATAGCACTTGAAAATATAAAGTTTCTTCTAAGAATATGTGAATAATTTAAATACTTAGGTTGTTTCACTACACACATGTGCATATGCATACTTACTGCTATTTGGTATGATTTTTAAAATATTGTTACTTTTTTAACAACTCATTGTGAAGTTTAATGCTGTAGTTTTTGTATTTAGATATAAGCAGCTTCTTTCACAAGTCTGTATTCTGTTTTAATATTTATTGTAAGTCTAGGTGGATTTGGGAATAAAAGATGAAAATCATAAGAGTCCTCTGTTTTTGCCTTACAATTGGATATTAAAATGTTATAAAATGCATGAGAGAATAATGAATGCATCAAAGTTTAATTATTAATAACTTAATAAATCAAAACATAACAGTCAGTATATGATAATATTTAAAAGAAGGGATTCACCCTCTATTTCTGACCGTTATAATTCCAATAGCAAACAACAGTTCAAAATCCCTACAAATAAAATACTAAAAATGTAAAATTAATTTTACCAAATAAAAAATTATTCTTTCAAAGATTGAGTTCAAATACAGTTTTGTTTTATATGTTTAAGAAAAAAATTGTTTTTCTGCCTTAATGTTGAAATAATTGAAAGAGATACATTGTGTACAATACCATGAAGTTAATCCAATAAAATTCTATTTTTACAATCACTAAGTACAGTCATGATTCTGTTCTCTCAACTGGTGCTGGTTCTCTCTATAGTATGCATTCTATGGTTCTTGTTGAAATTCCCATCTTCTATGTCAAGCCTATTCTGAGTATAAGGAATTAACCACTTTGTTTGAATTATATGCAGACTTGATGTTAATGGAAATAATGTTGGCACCTGAACTATTATATTATTAGGCATATATCACCTAATTCTTCCAAGCATATAATTGTTTTTAAACCATTCTACTATATTATTAGCTTTTCTTGGTGAATGTGATTTCAAAACAACAAATGCTTAAGACATTTTACCAGAGGGAATAAAAGCTCAGGCACTTAAATGTCAAAGTAATAAACTGAATTCTTAATTGGTACTATATTGAGATTATAATTCACTTGCTTGAATTTTTTTCCAAAAACATTTTCCAAAATAAAACATCTTATTATACACTTTAGAGTTTTCACCTTTTGCACCATTTACTCCATCTAATTCTAGATTAGTTAATATAATTTGTGATTTCATTTCTATTTCATTTTAATGTCAGATTTGGAAACAAGCATTTATAACTTTCTTCATGTTTATTCATTATTAATACATAAATTAATGATAACTTTCATTACTGATAGATACACTAATAGTATATAACTGATAAAAAATATTTGGAACTACTTTAAATATGCCATTCATGATGCAATATAGAACACATGACAAATGTATATTTATCTGGGGTATCAATTTATTTACATGTTTATGATTCTGTTAGCCATTCTGATTTCTTACATAACTTATTTTTTTGTGTTTTTATTGGCATACTGTACCGGTCAAAAAACCAACCACAACAACCTGACTGAACCGCAAAGTCATATTCAAACTCAGCCGAAACAAACTGAATTCAAACCCAACCCACAAGCTCAGATCAAATCAATGGATGACATAAGTCAATGATACATGACTGTGCACCAAGAAACTAGCTCAATGGATGATGATGATTTGAGACCTCTGATCTGACTTTACGAATGTACAATAAAATAAGTAAGGATATTTCTAAGTCAACTCATATGTATATGTTCGGGTTGCCAATACAGACAGCGAGCATTAATATTAAAATAACTATTGAATAAGAAAGAAAGTTAAAAACCAAATGTGTTAATAAAATGTTTAATAATAATAATAATTTTGTTCAACTTTTAGATTATGATTATATAGATTACCTCTAGTCTTTAAACGGAATTTATAATTTACAATAAGAATGGCAGTCCTTATTATATGCCAATAACTATTACACAATATTCTAGGAGGATTATATATGTCTATGCCCCGACAAGAAAATAAAGGTAGATAAAGGTATTTGGCTGTGACAGAAATTATGATTCTAATTCTAAACGAAAGAATGTGAGATTTATTTTCACATTCACAAATCAATTCACAAAGAGCAAGATAAGTATTTAGGGCATAACTTTAATGTTTAACAATGAGTTTATTTTATAAGAAATGAATAAGAATTTGTTTGACTTTAATAAAATCAATTCATCATGATTTACGAGCATGAGAGCAGGGCTTTATTTGAACTGAGAAATAACGGTGCTGATGACATATGAGCTATAAAAATGAATATAAAATATGATGGCTTGTCGGTGATTTGAGGAAATAGAAGGGTGGCTTGTATTTGACAAGTCTTTTATGTCCTATGAAGAATCCATGGAACACAGGGAAAACCAGGCCGGGTTATAGCCGCGAACCTTTGGTGTTCCAAATATAATATGAGCACGGGAGGAAGTGCTTTCTTATGTAATTAAACTGACAATAATATCACCGAAGACAAGCCTACGAAGCAGGAGATGGCTCGTGTCAGCAACGTTCAGAAAATGATGACTTGATAATCATTGTGTTTAAATAATAAAACCCATTTTATATAATGCATGCTCTACGTGATGACCTGATCAAGTTAAATTAAAGTCAGGATGTGTTTTAACTAAAATTATTTAACGCAATTATAAAATTATGCTAGTTATACCCTAAATCTCATGCCCTACCTGAATACTAATATAAAGTATACAATTTAACTTAGAATATATTAGCATTAAATTCCTTTATTGACCTTTTTGCAAAACATTTTAACATTATTAATATGACTGAATAAATACTGGTAAAACTCAAGAAAGTAAGTAGCAGGGGGCATAAGTTAGAAATGGCTAATAGTCAATATCAGCCATCAGTAAAATAGCAACATTTAATAAGTCCTTCAACTCGATAATTAATAGAACTGTATTAAATTAGTTCTAGCGGGCAAGAATTACTATAACTTAATATTAGATTATTTTCATGAGGGAGTTTTAACGAAAGAGATTATTATCGAGTTGAAGTTTTATCGGCATATAATAAAAAATAAATGACATTAATAATTACTCAATAAATATATATAATACAGTTAGTGAAATGAACCGCCATCGTAAGAAAGGAAAGTTAACAGATATTAAATTTAAAGACTAGAGATAGAGAATTACTACATAATTTAAGATAGCATTAATACATTAAGAAATGAGAAGAGCTTTTAACAGTACTTAATTTAAAGGTAGTGTAAATTAAAGTTCGGAAACTGGCCAGAAAGTTATGTTCATTAAAGAAATATGTTTCCATTCCTTCCGTAGTTGGTTCCTTAGTTTACATGGCGGTGTCCAAGTTGGTTGAAACGTAAGTGCGCATTTTGTGAATTAGTTGAATAGCATTTTGATTGATTCTTTCAGAGTTTTGGCAACAGAATTGGTGTGGAAAGGTTTAGTTTTGCAGCTACATTAAAGATCTTGTGGGGGACTTCGGGCCCAGCAGTCATACTTCCGAAGTTTAGCCCCTCACCATGATGGAGACACTATTAAGATTTATAATTTAATACACATGTAGCTTCTAATAGCACTTCTTTCAAAACAAATATGGCTTCTCCCTCTCCAAACTTTTCCGGGCTATATATACTGTCCTCTGCTTTCCTGCCTATTTCTGATTCTCCATGCCTTAAGGCTAACGCTTCTTGCTTTATCAATGTTACAATTTTTTATCAATTGATTTTAGATACATTCCTTCGATAAGGCTTTCAAACTCATTAACTTTGAATTCATTTTCTAATTAGAAAATGAATTTATAAATCTAAAAAAATGATTTTAATTAGGAACCATCCTTACATTTTAAATTATTATCTTTTTGCTAATTAATAAAAATTCCCCATTGTCTTTGGGAAAGGACAATCTGAAAGCTTATCAAAAGAGTGTAGCTTTTAATCACTAAAATTTGAACAAACTGTTAAAAAGTAAAATAAAACATTCTGACGCAATGAAACTTTATAATGAATATATATATTTAAATATTTATAAATATATACGCACAATCCACGCAGTTATAATATATATAAATTCATGAAGAATTTTATCATGAATTTATTAAGGATATTGATTAGTTTAAATATTAAAATAATTTTTTAATACTGTTTTTTAAGGAAACTAGCATGTATTGAATGTATAAAGCGCCATTGCATTTGGAAATTCATGGTTAGTACTAGGGTTTGAAGTGGGCTACATGTGAGATATTATGAAGCTAGGATTGAACTTAGATCTGACTGCTTCATTTTTTTTCCACTTCAAAAAAAACAATAAAAAAATCTCTTTACTTATATGCGATACATTCATATAAGTTTACTTGATTATATTTGATACATTCATATAAGTTAACTTGATTAATTGGTAGACTCTGGGAGAACAGCATGAGCGTGAATACATGTCTCATTATGATCGTGTTTAATATTATACTAGCTCATACTAAGTAAGTCCATTAAATTGGGTCTCATTGTCTTTACGGTCATGTCAGTCTGTCACCTATATATATATCAGTCCCTACACTTAATAGTTGTCCTATTGTTTTTCTGGATCAGGTGGCCCTTATGATTTGAACTTTTGATGATGGTCATAGTCTTGGTCCTTTCTTGTTGGTGTCAAGTTTCCATAGTCTATTGCGGTTAGTAGTTCTATGGCCTTTTCTAGTGACATTGGGCACATCCCAAGCATGATTCTTTGAATCCATGGGGGTAAATTATGCCTTATTATCTGGATAATGTGTTTATCATCGTATTTGAATGCCATGAGGGATTTGAATGCGGTCACTTGTTGGATGAAGTAGGCTGCGTATCCATGCCTGCAGTCTTCTTTATACCTCTGGGTGCTTGATCTATGTAAAATACCCTACTGCTTTTCTTCACTCCAGTATTTCTTCAATATGGCATTTCTTGTACCCTTGGATCGTGGTAGGTGGGCATTTTAGTAGCTTCCACCATGCCTGGGCAGCCTCTCTTAAGTAATGGCTGGCTAATAATCTTTTCCTTCTCTGCTATCCATGCCTGCAGTCTTCTTGATACCTCTGGGTGCTTGATCTATGTAAAATACCCTACTGCTTTTCTTCACTCCAGTATTTCTTCAATACGGCATTTCTTGTACCCTTGGATCGTGGTAGGTGGGCATTTTAGTAGCTTCCACCATGCCTGGGCAGCCTCTTAAGTAATGGCTGGCTAATAATCTTTTCCTTCTCTGCTACTGAGTGTAGACAAAAAAATTCTTTAATGTTATCTAGATGAGCTTTGGGTTTTTTCCCTGGGTTTCCTTTGAAAATTTGAATCTCTGTACAGGATGTAACGGGTGGTCTCTGTAAATTCATTAGACTCAGTTCGGGATTCATCGTCTGTCCCTTTTCTATTTTTGTTTTCATTTTACTAGTGGTGTCTTTATCCACTCTTAGTATTGTGACCTTGTCATCTTTCCATTTCTGCACTTAAATCAGCTTCTTCAACTGTTTCCTGACTTGATTCCTCTTCTCCACTCTCATCTTCTTTACTATCCACGACTCTTTTTGGTATGGTCTGAGCATCTTCATCCTCTTGGGGCTTCATAAGTGTTTAATGCTTGATGATGCTTTACAATCTCTGGATTTGGGTTAGTTTGGATGCCTCGCTTTTCCTCAAGTCTTAGAATTCTCTCCATAATCATAAGCATTAACTTTCTATCTTTTCTCATTTCCCTGAGGAGTGTATACAACATTTCTCAATCTTCGTGATCATCTTGAGTTGCCTTCCTGCTTTGACAGTTGCGTTCTTTCCTCCTAACCAGATTTTTGAAGGTGATCTCTGGCTCACTAGAGGTTGTTGAGGCACATCACTATTCTCAGTCAACCCTTTATCTACTTGCTTTCCTTCCATTTTTTGAAAATAAATAAATAATATGAATCACAAAATTATGGCACTATTAATCTGAATACTTATATAATGACTTTTTTCTAGTACATTGAGTTAAGTTTCTGACTACTGGTCCCATTTGTCCCTATCTTCATTAGCTACTATATATTATTTTACCAATCTATCTAATCTGCCTTTTTAGTTCACTTACGTTTATCTTGGTCAGCTTTTCCTGTTAATTCTTTGAATGAGACATGCATTTTCTTAAAACTATGAAATATAAGAGAAAATATTACTCACTTTCCCTTTGTTCTACTGTTCTCCCCAGTCTAAAAAAAACTATACAAGTGATTAGTGACATACAAATATTGATATATTTTAGCAAAGTCATACTAGTAATTCTCTATGTTGAATATATTTGGTTTTTATTATTTAGACAACTCACTCACTGCAGTACTGACAATCATATTTGCTGACAAATTTATTTATATGAGCACCAATCAGCAATATGAGATCAATAGGACACGTGAAATAACCCACTGACCCCCAAACAATATATGATTGACTTAATTTTATGATAAAAACAATTTGATTGATGAATATTTATTATTTATTAACAACTGATGCGTTACTGACCTTAGTTTAAATATAGGAGTTCAACTATTTCATTTTCAATAGCATGAGGCTTTCATAAAACAAAAATGTCAAAATTAATATTTTACAAGAACTTTTATTGGTTGATATCATTTTTAATCTTGCTAGCATAAGAGTGTGTAAACCATTGAAACATTTTGCCAACTGCGTCTGGCTGCTTGGTGTTACACAAAGGGTCTTCACCTGCTTTGAGGTTACTCTAGAAATCATTGTCATTAAAGCATATTGTCCACTACATCGGACAGCTTGACATACAATTCCCAGTTTGAAGGTCTGCACCTGCTTTGAGGTTACTACTAATAAAATGCGAACATTTGAAATATCTGCTAGCAAGCAATACTTTGAAATTAAAACTTTTAGCATGATATTGATATTGGATATTTTTAATATAACAACTGAGATGAACACTAATTAATTTTGACAAAGAAAAATATTTCATCTAATTTTACTCCTTGCTTTGATCTACTCTTACTACTTTTCTTACTGTCACAAACATGTATTAAACAAACGTCTAATATATATACTGATATAGTATAAAATACACATATACTTAATTTATACATATATTCTATCTTATTACTTTTTTTCTTTAAATAATTATTTTGACTAACGATACTGTTATGGTATTTAACTAGCAAAATCTATTACTGAATGAACATTTAAATAATCTTAGAAAACATTTAAGTATAAGAAATTAAAAAAAATGCCATTTTAATTCATTGAAATCATTTCAGTTATGCGTTATAAATCACACAACTTTTTTTTTCAAATATATATAACCCTCTACAGAAACATAATCACTCTCTACAGGGTGTAGCATTTAATTAATCGAGGTCTCAATGATTGAGTGTCCAAAAACATAAACACTGTCTACAGCATGGGGATTTATTAAATTGAAGCCCCAACTATTGGGTGGCCAAAAACATAATCAATGTACCAGTCGAAAAACCAACCACAAGAACCTGACTGAACCACAAAGTCGAATTCAAACTCAGCCGAACCAAACTGAATTCAAACCCAACTCACGAGCTCTGATCAAATCAATGAATGACATAAGTCGACGGTACATGACTATGCACCAAGAAACTAGCTCAACGGATTATGATGATTTGAGACCCCTGATCTGACTTTACAAATGTACAATAAAATAACTAAGGATATTTCTAAATCAACTCATATATGTATATGTTTGGGTTGCCAATACAGACAGCGAGCATTAATATTAAAATTACTATTGAATAAGAAAGAAAGTTAAAAACTAAATGTGTTAATAAAATGTTTAATAATAATTATAATTTTGTTCAACTTTTAGATTATGATTATATAGATTACCTCTAGTCTTTAAACGGAATTTATAATTTACAATAAGAATGGCACTTGTTATTATATGCCAATAAGTATTACACAATATTCTAGGAGGATTATATATGTCTATGCCCTGACAAGAACATAAAGGTAGATAAAGGTATTTGGCTGTGGCAGAAATTCTGATTCTAATTCTAAACGGAAGAATGTGAGATTTATTTTCACATTCGCAAATCAATTCACAAAGAGCAAGATAAATATTTAGGGCATAACTTTACTGTTTAACAAGGAGTTTATTTTACAAGAAATGAATACAAAGTTGTTTGACTTTAATAAAATCATTTCACAATTTACGAGCATGAGAGCGGGGTTTTATTTGAACAGAGAAATAACGGTGATGACAACTTATGAGCTATAAAAATGAATATAATATATGATGGCTTGTCGGTGATTTGAGAAAATAGAAGGGCGGCTTATATTTGACAGTCTTTTATGCCAAATGAAGGATCCATGGAACACAGGGAAAACCAGGCCGGGTCATAGCCGTGAACATTTGGTGTTCCAAATATAATATGAGCAAGGTAGGAAGTGCTTTCTTCCTATGTAATTAAACTGACAATAATATCACCGAAGACAAGCCTACGAAGCGGATGGCTCGCGTCAGCAACATTCAGAAAATGATGACTTGATAATTATCGTGTTTAAATAATAAAACCCATTTTATATAATAAATGCTCTACGTGATGACCTGATCAAGTTAAATTAAAGTCAAACATGCTTTAACTAAAATTATTTAATGCAATTATAAAATTATGCTAGTTATACCCTAAATCTCATGCCCTCCCTGAATACTAATATAAAGTATACAATTTAACTTAGAATATATTAACATTAAATTCCTTTATCAACCTTTAAACAAAATATTTTAATATGACTGAATAAATACTGGTAAAATTCAAGAAAGTAAGTAGCAGGGGGCATAGGCTAGAAATTGCTAATAGTCAATATCAGCCATCAGTAAAATAGCAATGTTTAATACGTCCTTCAACCTGATAATTAATAGAACTGTATTAAATTAGTTCTAGTAGGCAAGAATTACTATAACTTAATATATTATTTTCATGAGGGAATTTTAACCAAAGAGATTATTGTCGAGTTGAAGTTTTATCGGAATATAATAAAAAATAAATGACATTAATAATTACTCAATAAATATATATAATATAGTCAGTGAAATGAACAGCCATCGTAAGAAAGGAAAGTTAACATATTAAATTTAAAAACTAGAGATAGAGAATTACTACATAATTTAAGATAGCATTAATACATTAAGAAATGAGAAGAGCTTTTAACAGTACTTAATTTAAAGGTAGTGTAAATTAAAGTTCGGAAACTGGCCAGAAAGTTACGGTTCATTAAAGAAATATGTTACCATTCTTTCTGTGGTTGGTTCCTTACTTTACACGGCAGTGTCCGAGTTGGTTGAAACATAGGCGCGCATTTTGTGAATTAGTTGAATAGCATTTTGATTGATTCTTTCAGGGTTTTGGCAGCAGGATTGGTGTGGAAAGGTTTAGTTTTGCAGCTACATTAAAGATCTTGTGGGGGACTTCGGGCCCAGCAGTCATACTCCCAAAGTTTAACCCCTCTCCATGATGGAGACACTATTAAGATTTATAATTTAATATGCATGTAGCTTCTAGTAGCACTTCTTTCAAAACAAATATGGCCTCTCCCTTTCTAAACTTTTCCGGGCTATTTATACTGTCCTCTGCTTTCCTACCTATTTCTGATTCTCCATGCCTTAAGGCTAATGCCTCTTGCTTTATCAATGTTACATTTTTTTATCAATTGATTTTAGATACATTCCTTCGATAAGGCTTTCAAAATCATTAACTTTGAATTCATTTTCTAATTAGAAAATGAATTTGTAAATCTGAAAATGATTTTAATCAGGAACCGTCCTTACATTTTAAATTATTATCTTTTTGCTAATTAATTAAAATTCCCCATTGTTTTTGGGAAAGTACGATCTGAAAGCTTATCAAAAGAATGTAGCTTTTAATCACTAAAATTTGAACAAACTGTTAAAAAGTAAAATAAAACATTCTAACACAGTGAAACTTTATAACGAATGTATATATTTAAATATTTATAAATATATACACACAATCCATCCAGTTTTAATATATATAAATTCATGAATAATTTTATCATGAATTTATTAAGGATATTGATTAGTTTAAATATTAAAATAATTGTTTAATGCTGTTTTTTTAAGGAAACTAGCGTGTATTGAATGTATAAAGCCCCATTGCATTCGGAAATTCATGGTTAGTACTAGGGTTTGAAGTGGGCTACATGTGAGATATTATGAAGCTAGGATCAAACTTAGATCCGATTGCTTCAATATATAGTTGATGCTCTGGACTAATTGCTTGTTGTAATTATTTGAATAATTTGACATGGCAAGTCTTTAGTTTGTTTCACACTTTTCTTCATTTGACTAATGACTTTTGCTATAGAAATTACATTAACTTTTTGAGTTTGGTTATGATTAACAAAATTTTGGAGAAAATGGTTTCCACTACAAAGATTTTGTGCCTGCTCTTCTTTTACAACTTTCTGACTTTCTTTGCTCACAACACCAACAATATATTGAAACGGATGCTTTCTCCGACTCAATGGTCACATCACATAAATAATACTAATTTGGTTTTAATAAAGTTTAAAAAGAAAACTATTTAAAAGTTGTTTATAAGAATACATGTAATAACGCACATTTTACTTTTTAATCAATTTTAATTTTAAAATAGTTTTCTTTTGTCACTTGTTTTTTTTTTTATAATTTAAGAAAGTAATTACAGGGAAGGAAACTTTTAATCTTTAAAAAAAAAAATTAAATTAAAAAAAAAAAGTTAATCAGTTCTGAACAAAACATTTTAGTTTTGGGAAGTTTTTTTTAAAATTGCATTCTTGTTGTTGTGATTGTAATTCATTTTTTAATTTATTTTAACTAAGCTGAGACTAGTAACATTTTTTAAAATTAATTAGCAATCAGATTAACCCTGGTCAGAATCATTAATTCAGATTGATTTGAGATGAAGTTGCCCTGTTGAAAAACCACTAACTAAAAAAATGTATCAGAAAGATAAGAGCTCTTATAAATAGTCCTGGGATTGCAGACTGATTATTTTTCATCTATTGTTGTTTATGCTGCTTGTCTAATTATTCTTCAGCTATTAAAAATATTAATTTGCTGTCCAGAAGATTCTGCCGTAATTATTTTATGGCCTTCCAATTGCTAAGTAGAAAATTTTCTTCAATATGGAAAAACTATGCTAGAAAGTATTGCCTCAATATTATCTTTGACATGCCATGCTAAGCCAATTTAAAGATGAGCCCGGATCCCAAATTATCTCGGGAAAATTATGTCATAAGAGTTCAAATCAGAACTGATCCGTAACATTGCCTTCTGCCTCTGGAATAAAAATGGAAACCTAAAGTCTTCATCAGAGTTTTCCAGTAGAATAAACTATATGTGCCATGCTGAAGACCTCTGCAGTTTTAAACTTATACCTTGAGGTAACATGTTTCCATTATTCTTTCCAGGGTTTTTTTTAAGAGTCTCAGCTTAATCTTAAAAGTAACCTATTTTTGTAATATCTTTTGCAGGTTCAATTTAAATAATTTGCGCATTTATCCTGTGTATTATTATTGTATTTATATTGCATACTGGAATCTTAGTTCTAAGATTCCAGGTATGTTTTACATTTATTTACTTGAGAGTATATTATGACTTTATATTATATATGCATAATTTGCCTCTTTATTTATATTCCTAATTCTTTCTAAATGCTTTGGCAGAGCTTCATAATTTTCTTTAACTCACCTGTCCTTCTTGTATTATCCTAAAATTAGTTTTAAGTAGTTTAGTTTGTGTTTCCTGCAGACTGCAAATCTTTTGGCTGGCAGTTTATCATGTTTACTGTTCTGGTTTTCTGAAATTGGAGATTTGGTTTTTTTTATTTATATTACATAAGATCATAACCATTACTCCTATTTTCTTGTCTTGTATGTGAAATTAACTGTGAATTGCCTTAAAAGGAGTACATCATGAGCTATCCTGCAGACAAATGACGTCTCTAGTTTAATGTACTAAAAATGCTTATCTTTTGCTGTTTCGTTAATTTTCTACAAGTCTCTGCTTCTATCCTTTTGATATCTCTGAATTAGGAAGCTAGAATTGGTTTTTATAAATCACCAGCAGGAAGATATTATCAATTTCCTTTTTAAAATTGTAGGTGAGAAAATGAATTTAACTGCCAGAGGGTTTAATATTTTAATATTTTCTGTACTCATATACACTCTCGGATGAATATGCTAATAAATCAAAGTCAATGTTCATATTTTGTTTGCTAGATTTATTTTCTTTTATTTTTTGCTTCAATTTAATAAAATTTTAAATTATTTAAATTAATTTTGCTGACGTTTGTCTTAGTGTTGTATTTCTCAGTTGTCTGAATAATAGTTAGGATCTCTTGTTACTTCTCTGGATTTAGCTAGTGCCTATCATCATCATCATTTACTTTTTATCATGGTAAATAACTTTTCCAGGTATGCAGTGATGCAATCTATGATCAAAAGGATTAAATAACTGACCGTTACATAGTTATTTAAATTTTAGCAAAACCAACATAGGGCTTCAAGTTAATAGCTCATGTGAGGTTTTGTTCAGACAATTGAATATTTAAGGTGTAGGAGGCAAGATTTTGTAGGTAGGGATTGGTTTGTGTTAATTATGGTGTGAATTGTTGGGGCAGTTTCATGTAAAGAGTTGATCTTTTTAATATGATAGTAATATAAAATAGTTAAGTAGCATTTTTCTGTGAAATTGAGAAGGTTAATGTAGTTTGGTTTTTTAAATATAATAATATAAAATAGTAAATAGCCTTTTTTATTTGCTTGTAGATTTATTTTTGAATGAAAACAAAAAGTTAGTATAGTAGGTTAAACCGTATATCAAAATGGAAGATAGCATAGAAACTGATAAGGGAATAGGGTTAGAAGGAAGCCCGGTTACATTTAAAACCCTCAAATTTTAGAAAAAGAAGAGTGAGACACAAATGATGATGAACATGATAGTGAAGATGATAATAGAAATGAAGCAAAATCAGATGGACATGATAAAAGCTGAGATGAGAGAAATGCATCAAGAAATGAAGAAAGAAATTAATGAACTCAGAGCAGAAATGAGAGAAATGAGATGTGAAATAATGGGAAGGGTTGCGAAAAATCAAGTAGCAATTGAAATAGAGAAAGAGTTGAGTAAAGATAGACAGGAAGTGGAAATAGTATAAAAAGATGTGAAAAATAAAAAATGAGTTAAGCAAGAGAGTGTTAGAACACGATATTTAGGAACAAAGATAGTGCAGGTGGAAGGGGTGTGCAAGGAGCAAGGCATAGATAAAGTGGTAGAAAAGCTAGAGAAGGCATTTCTTGGTGTACTATAAAGCAAAGATACTTTAAAATCGGAAGTGCAAGAAATATGTGGGAATAACTAAGGCCTTGAAGTTAGGATAGCAAGGATAGAAAGGAAATTTGGAGGCATCTCACCTGAAATCAAGCAATCTGAAATTGGTTCTAGGGAAAATGAATATAGTTAGTCAGGAAGTAAAAGGCAGGAGGGAACCACCAGCAGATTCTTGGAAAAACAATTTCTTATTGAAATATTTAAGGCTGAGGTGGGAGAAAACCCATTAAGTCACTTAGAAAATCTGGATAGCTTGTTTTGAGTTCCAAGACTGGTCTGATGGAGATAAAGTCATGCTTTCCAGTAGCCATCTCAAGGGAACAGCCTTAGATTGGTGGCATACTTTGTATACTAAACCCTGGACATTTAAAAAATACAGACACACCATTCTGAGGACATTCTGGAATGAAGCCAGATAGGATGGAATATTCTATAAAATATCCTAGGAGAGATATCCCAGCATCCGTGGAGAAACATACACCCAATTTTTTTAGGCAGGTGGCTAAGTTAAAATCGTTAACAGCATTTCCTCTCTCGGAGACCCATATTATAATAACCATCCAACATAATATGCCACCTACTGTACAGCAAATGATGATAAGCAGTAGTGGTCAATCAATAGAGGAAATGGCTGGATTTTTAACACTGATAGATTATGGCAATATAGCGAAAGAGCATATGGATAGGTTTACTAGGGTAGACCGCCAAGGTGATCAAATATTCCATAAAAAAGAACCACCCAACTCAGCTTAGCCTTTTAGTAGTTAGTTGGACTTTTAACGAAAGAACGGCTAATCATACATGGATTATGAGAATGGTGAAAGGTATTTTAGTCAAATATTATTTTACAGTGCAGGATAAACGTTCAGCCGGGATTTTACAGGGGGGTTTTAAAATGTTTAAAGTTTAAAAAAACAACAACACAGGATTGCTTTTATTTGAAATGGATGCTTTATCCGATTCAATGGTTACAACACATAAATAATACTAATTTGGTTTTAATGATTGGCACACTCTAACTAACATCCTAAGAATTTTTCAACCACATTATACTACATTAAGTTATATCACAATTCATTTTTTCATATTAGGTGCCCCTGACCACTATTGGCACAATGTGAACTTCCTATATTCCTTCATGGTGCCAATCTGGAAGATCACAATATATATTGAACTGGATGCTTTATCTGATTCAATGGTTTCATTGCCAAAAATAAAACCAACTTTTATTTCAATTAAATTCTAAAGTTTAAAACTATTTAAAAGTTGTTTATAAGAGTACGTAATTTCGATTTTTTTTAAAAAATAGATTTTTAAAAAAGTTTTCTTTTGTTGCATGTTTTTTTTTTTATTATCAAATTAATTAAAAGCAGGCAAACTGTTTAATTGCATTTGTTTCTGTTATTTTATTTACAATCCATTTTTAATAACTGAAACACACAGGCTTATTATATACCTATGTCTATATATGTAATATATAGGGTATATGAGCAGACTTTCACATGACCCACCATTCTCCACACTATCTCATAACACTGAAACACTTAAACACATATATGTTGAAAAGATAAATAATCACCAATAAACATATTTCATGCTAAACCAGCAATCATCAGTTGGTCCAGATTATCATCTCTACACATATATGCTACAAGTTCTCAGATATATATTAAGATAGCCAATCCTCATACTTTAATGGACAGGTTTCAATCTGCTCCACACTCCAACTCTTCAACCGTCCACCCAATTGAAAATCTGAAGATGGAATGCTCAAAGCCACCCTGTGGCCGAGATTCTTGTCACACCCATGTTGACTTAAGGTCAGTCTGACCCCTCATGTACAGGATGTAATCCATTTAATACATACACAAGGAATGGGCAGACATCTCTACTATGTAATAATTGAAACACACAGGCTTACTATATACCTGTGTCTATATATGTAATATATAGGGTATTTGAGCACAGACTTTCACACGACCCGCCACTCTCCACACTATTTCATAACACTGATACACTTGAACACATATGTTGAAAAGATAAATAATCACCAATATACATATTTCATGTGTAGAGATGGTAATCCGGACCAACTGATGATTGCTGGTTTAGCATGAAATATGTATATTGGTGATTATTTATCTTTTCAACATATATGTGTTCAAGTGTATCAGTGTTATGAGATAGTGTGGAGAGTGGTGGATTGTGTGAAAGTCTGTGCTCATATACCCTATATATTACATATATAGACACAGGTATATAATAAGCCTGTGTGTTTCAGTTATTACATAGTAGAGATGTTTGACCATCCCTTGTGTATGTATTAAATGGATTATGTCCTGTATATGAGGTGTCAGATTGATCTTAGGTCAACATGGGTGTGACAAGAATCTCAACCTCATGGTGGCCTTTGAGCATTTCATCTTCAGATTTTCAAGTGGATGACTGTTGAAGAGTTGGAGTAGATTGAAACCTGTCCATAAAGTATGAGGATTGGCTATCTTAATATATATCTGAGCACTTGTAACATATATATGTAGAGATATTAATCTGGACCAACTGATGATTGCTGGTTTAGCATGAAATATGTATATTGGTGATTACCTTTTCAACATATGTGTTCAAGTGTATCAGTGTTATGAGACAGTGTGGAGAGTGGAGGGTCATGTGAAAGTCTGTGCTCATATACTTTATATAATCCATTTTTAGTTTAATTTTAAAAGTGATTTAATTTTCTGTTGTTTTTTTGTATTGTAAGTTAATCCCTGGTTAGAATTCTTAAGTAGGTTGAGCGGGAGATAGAGATTTGCCCTGGACTAAGGCTTATAATTGAAAAATAAGAAAGATTACACAGGAGATAGTGAAAGGATATAAATAACCCCAAAAATTTTGGACATTTTAGATTATTCTTGGCTGGAGCTTGCTATTCAAAGTGATGGATTTAGCTTTGCATAATTCTGCTATTCGATTTACATTAGCCTATTGAGATTCGTACTGTTAGCAGTCTGGATATATTTTTTTGCTGGGGTTTGCTTTCACAAGATGTCTGAATTCATCGCTATGTGTTATCAAACCTACAACAAGCCTTGGTAACTTATTTAAGGATGGGCTGTTCTTTCATCATGCCATGAAAGTCTGAAGTAAAAAGGATCCCAAATTATGCCTCTACACTTGCTGTCATGAAGAGAAGACACCTGAAAGATGAACTCAAAAATAAATGTGCACACTTTGTGAAAACTACATGAACTCTGCTTTATCGTAAGGTAAAATATCTCTTATTCTTTCCAGGATATATAACTTTAGTTAAATCAAATCTGTAGTTTTAATAATTATTTAATCTCATAATTTTTATGTGTTTGCTTTTCATTGTATTAACAGTGTGTCTCTGAATCTTAGTTTTAGGATTCCAAGTTTGTTTTCAATTTTATTTATTGAAGAGTGTATTGTGAGATTATATTTTATATTCTTAATGTCTCCCTTTGTTTCACTAACTATTACTAAATGCTTTGGCAGTTTTTTGTAATTTAGTTTACTCACCTGTCTCTATTTTAATGTTCAATAATTAATTTTAAATACGTTTACTTTGTGATTCTTGCAAACTGCAAATCTTTTGGCTGGAGGTTTGTTTTTCTAGTTTTTTTGAAATTGGAGATTTTGTCTATTTATTTCTAGATTATGTAAGATCGTAATCCTTTTCTTTTTGTCTTGTATGTGAAATCAACCATGAATTGCTTTACACATAGTCCATCATGGCATCCTACCGGCAAAATGATGTTATTGGTTTCGACGCCTTATTCTGACCAAGGAATGCTCACCAGTGCTGCATTGATTTCCTACAAGACCGTATTGTTTTTATATCTCTGAATTAGAAAACTGGAATTGTTGTTCTTTTATAAATTGCCAACAGGAAGACACTATATAGATGGGAGAACATTTCTTTCTGCTAAAGCATTTAATATTTTAATATTTTCAGCTCATATACACTCTCTGATGAAATTTGCTTATTCATATCTAGTTCAAACTTTTGTATTTTATTGACTAGATTTACTTTGTTCTTAATTTAGCTGACGTTTGTCTTAGTGCTTTTATTTCTCAATTGTCTGAACAATAGTTAAGATCTCTTGCTGTCTCGCTGAGCCTAGTCGGTGCAAAACATCATCACCATCCACTTTTGATCATGGTAAACAAATTTTCCACATACGCAGTGATCTGGTGGCACCTTCCGTGATCAGGGTTGATTGTGTGACCATTACAATATGTATATAAATAAAGCCCTGTAACAATCAAACATGTAATTTACTAACAAGACCAAGAGACCAAGCAGATGCTCTCAACCAGCTTGCGTAGTAGAATCACTACCCACGATTCTAGTTTAAATACTTGCCTAGGTGCCCTAGTCTCTACTACACAACTCCCTTGGCATTAACACCACTTATCATTTTTGTATAGCTCTATGTAGATCAGGGATATGCATAGACTCAACTAATTCTTAAAGTTTAACTGTGGGATTCCAATCAGCAATAATGATGATAACAGTTAATTTATATGAAATAACATACAAAAATATAATTTAACAGGGTGACTTTACTATATACAGAGTGGAATCAGGGGCAGTGTACTGGACCTTACACGAGATAATCAAGGACAACAGTAATAGCAAAAATGGTGTGTCTTATTATTTTATCTAAGGGGTAATAAAATAATATTGATCAATACATTATGGGCTATGATTAATTATATTTCCTGTCTTTATTATTAGGGGCCTTATGCTAAACAAGATGTGACATGGGGTTATAGCTATATGCATACGCATAAACAATAGGAGGGAATTGCAGGACTGCATCTGTTATATGCGGCTCATTGGCTATCATAAGAAGCTGTATCGATTTTTCGATCTGGAGGCATGATTCACAAATGAAGAGGGATGTCTCATTGCTGCTATGAGGAAGGTATATGTGTGATATACACTATAATTTGGTGGCTGGGATCTTCTATCCATCAGCTCTACTTAGTCAGATAATAACATTTTATATTTTGAATTATTTGAAGAGAGCATGTACTGAATATAGCAGACACTGAACTCTGTGTATACAAATAAATAGTGAATCATTCCATGTAGTAATGGAGAAAATTGAAGATAGCCCTGATAACACATCTCTTATGCATTAACATAATAACAGTATATAATAATAATCTTAAGCTAATTCATACCCATGCTAAAATGTAAAGTAGCGAAATATTTATATAACATAGCTCATATCCTTATGTAATGCAAATATAGATTTCTTAAAACTCTAATTCATCTACAACTTATTTATAGCTTTATTAATCTCGCTAATATATTATAATAAAAAGGGATCTGATTAATGTATAATAATTGATATCCAATCTGTTCTCTATGATATTAGATTAATAAAATATAAAACTTGTCGTTCTGTCTTAGTTTTATATATAGAGAGCGATCTTATTTACATATATATCTTGAAAACATGGATTTCTATTTATGAAATAATTTAAGTAATAAATATTTACCACCATGGATAAACATATTGTAAGGGTTTCTTACAATCCTATTAACACAACCAATTCAAATGTAATATTAAAACATAAATAAATAAATAAAAATACAAATATAAGTTTATAATTGGTAAGCTTATTAATTTTTAATATATACACCTAAACTAACTCAATCCTTAAAATCTCAAGTTAGAGGAACAACTATTTAAATAGTTAAATGATTGTTTATACTAATTGAATTTTATTAATAAAGACACAGACATGGAGATAAACTCTAGTCGATGTCGTATCTAAGCAACTGAAATAAATAGAATTTAGAACCCAATTATAAATTATAATTATTTTAACAGTAGGAAGAAGATTAAATCATGAAAAGCAAATTTTATATATGCTACCGGAAATAGACTTGAGTATAAAAAGCAAACCAATTTTTTAATAATTTAATCCAAACTTTTGCTAAGGAACTAATCATTACACTCTTTTATTTTGATGTGCTTGAAATACAAACATATTAAAAGAAGTTGGATTAATAATTTTAGAGAATTTTCTTCAAAATAGAAATTTCATTTTAAAAGAACTATAAATTCACTCAATAGGAGTAGATAAATTATTCTTGAATTTCACTGATTATATTTTAGAACATAATTATCTACATATTTTCATTTATAAATCAAAGAAATTTACAAGATTATTCTAAAGAGAAATTCCAACGAAGAGAAATCTCTTCAAATTTTTTTATCTAAATTGAAATTAAATATTTTAAGAAGATATAAAAATTATTAAAAATGCATTGTTGCTAAACCCCATTTGTCGTGGGATGGAATGCTGATGTTTTAATCAAAGAATGTAATTATATTTCCAACACAATGCCTAAAATATATCTATATTTCATCAATATAATTTTCAGTGAGAAATTATTTGATAGCAAAATAATCTGGACAAGAAGATGCCAACTACATACCATATAAGGAAACCTAATTAAAAGAATATCTTGATTGCCTCTGCGATGATCGATGAACAAAGAACATTGAACTTTATTATTAAAGAAAATTCTTCACCTCATCATGGAAGGGAATAGGACAATATTTCCGAGACAACATTTCATATTTTATTTGTGTTATATACTTTTGACATCTAAATTTTATTTCTTTTGTTTTTCAAAATTCACTCGTGCTGGGAGTATTTCATTCCAGAAAATTATCTAGATGAAGAGAACTAGAAGACCATTACATTAAACATTATTTTTTAAATTTTATTTATTTAATAAAATTTAGGTCTTCTATATATTATACCGGTCGAAATTGTATGTTAACTCAACACGATTCACAGCCTGGGTAAAAGTACCTCGAATCCAACCGTACGCGAGATCAAAGATAAAGAATACTTATGGATTCTGCCCTGTTTACCCACTCTCTAAATCTGCAAACTAATTAACAACATTTTCGAGGCAAGCAATTAATCTTTTCCACACTCCAGCCCACTAGCATCAACGGTAGAACATGAGCCTTAACTAATTCGTATGTCTAACTCTAATTATTAATTTCAATTAGACTATCTATTTATTTAAATATAAAATGGTATGTGTGTGACCTTGAGTCATCAGATAGCAGCACAATAATTAATTAGAAAATACTAATTTTATAATGAAGGAATAGAGACGAACTACAGGTAGCTTAAATTCACAGATATATATTTAATGAAACATTTTTATAATTTATCTAATGTCTCTGATTTGATTTCATATAATTATTTAATACAAATTTCTATTCTGTTATTTATTATGCCTCTGGCAAGAGAGCGGTATAGTTTATATGCCAATCTAACAAATGTCACGATTAGCGATTTGTGGAAGATGCCCACCCAAGTCTGAGATATTGGAATGGATATTTTAAAGAGCTATGATAAACATAATTTTCTTATGATTGAATTTATTTTAAGAGAGAAATGATTAACTCAAACTATAGGAACTGGTGTCGGAGAGAGTGACACATTTAAAATATAAATGGATCGCGATATTCGCAAATAAATATTTCAAGATTTAAAATACATAAATTAATCAGATCGTGGTCAATCCGCCATAATGTGCTCAGACAAAGGAAAGTGAACAAATCCCAGCATTCGATATTACATTACCAGCATAGACTCAATTCACCTGCCCCGTTCCCATGACGCCAAGAAATAAAAAAGAATAGTGTGCACCATTGGCAAAACAAATATTTCAGGTGAAAGAAATGAGAATCGCCAAAGCTAGCTAAGCTTAGCTTACCCCAGATCTTCCCATTTAGCTTTCATATCCTGATAAATAATTTATGTCCAGTGAAATCATCACATGGTCTAGTTATGATCTAGCAGTCACACAGAACAAAAGACAAGTAATTAAGCAAAATACCAACAAGGCAAAATATGAGTACTGGAGAATCTATTTTAGCATTTAAATATATAATTGTGCTGAGCTATAAAGATTACATAAATGTATACAGATTGATCAAGATCAGACCAACAAGAATCAAGTAAATGTTATTAAGAATATATCTATAAGCGACACGTCTCTACCTTCAACACAAAATCCTACTAACATTTCAAATGACATTTTATTTCTCTTTATTATTTAACATGAATATAATTTATAAACCCCCTCCCTTTCACTCTCTAAAAATGAAATAATTTAACTAAATGAACTCTCATACTTGAATCTCACGTCTCCCCACAACTAAATTGTGTACGTATAAATATTTAAAAAAAACACATAATATAAAATGGTTTCATCTCGACAAAACAAAGGTTGCTCCAAATATTAATCTTTCAGAGCTAGGGAATTATTTATTTTTATTTACCGACAAACATTGGTCGGGAAATAGGCAGCAAAATATTTATTTAAGTAAAGCTTTTGTCGAGATGGAACAAAAATTGGCATATATTCATTTCATTTTAAGTAATTAATAATAATATTTTCTAAACCGCAATTAGAAGGAAGTTTAGCATTAAGAAGAGGCATAATTTTAAAACAGAAAGAGAGCAAAGACATTAGATTTTAAGTAATAGCAAGTATATTTTTATAGAATATTAAATTAAATATTTTAAATTACATTATGGGGATTACACTTTAGAAGACATTACAATTAGCAGGAGTTACATTATTGGGTCACTGGAGTTTAGAAGAATAAATTAGGCGGTTAGAAATAACAAATTGGAAACATATTACCTAATTTATTATGAGTCCAAGTGGAAGTTGGAATCCCACGATGAAAATTAAATTTCCACATAGGCATAGCTAACTATGAATTGAGTAAAAGAGTTCAGCAGTTCATAATTACACATTTTTATGAAGTTTTTTCAGCTTAAGGTATTGGATGATCATCTTTAGGACATGGGAGGTGGGCAGATTGATGTCGTCTACTCTATCATACTTCGGAACATTTTTACCATTATTTTTAAAATTTGACTGGCATAGATTTTCCAAGCAATTGCTGACAAAGACTTGGACCGGCTGGCTTCTATTGTTCTCTTTGGCTATTTATACCTTTTTTAACTATTTTTGGGAAATTACCTTTTTCATATGTTTCACGTTAAGTGGCAATGTTGGAATACCTAAAGTATATTGGTATTGTATTCTTGAGATCAACTTTCCAATAAACCCAATGATTTAATTGTTTCAAATCTATTTTTAATTAAATGTAGATTTGCAGAATTTATATTTCAAATTATCTTTTCTATTTTAATTTTACTTTAATTAGAAAATCCATTGCCATTTTGTTAATGGATTTTCTTTTGTTTGAATGCTATGGAATGTTAGTAAGGTTTATAGTGAAAGCAAATCTCCAGAATAAAATACTTAAAAAAAAATATATTAAAAATTTATATAATTCTCTCTCTATATATATGTATTTGCGTATATATATTTATCTATCTGGGCCCCTCTAATATTTATAGTAAAACATTTCGATAAAAAATTAATACTTTAATAACTTATTTACTGGCCTAAAATTTAAATGTAGATAAAATGGCAAACGGAAAGTTTTACAAACATCGTAACATGCGTGTATCAGGTTTGATCCTTGTCTAGTAATCTAGAAAGATGTGAAGCATGGATCTGGCTTACAGATCCATCTGCTTCAGTATATATATAAAACAAGCAATATTGACAGATAAATTTAAGACTAACTCAATCTGGAGGTAAGATTTTTATTCTCCACATTGAATCTCCCGATGACAGAACAGAATTGTGTTTATTACTAATTTTAATTAACATTGTAATATTTGTTATAATTTTGTGTGAAAGATTAACCTTTTTGCATGAAATTTCTTTATTTTATAATATGACTACCTTGAGGAATTTATTTATAATACTGATATTACTTTACAAGGATCTCATAATGTGATTCATTTTTGATACATATAATTTTGAACTAATACTTAATTAGTTAGTTATATTATAATTTTGTAATTTTAAATTTTTAGTTGTTTTATAAATAATTGAAATATGTTCATGCTATGATGTACATTACTATTATGGGAATATAGGGAGATAATAATTGACTTAAGGCTATAAATAATAGAGATATACATAACACATGTTATATTAATTTTTTTTTGTTACATGAAATATTTTCATATTGTTACTTGTTAATAAATATGTTAAAGGTGATTTTTTTAAATTTAAGGTTTTTTTTTTATTTGATTTGATTTATTTAGTCATTTTACCAAACAAGTTAATGGGTAATGCATATACTCGTACATACATATTATGTTAATTTAATATGTTAATATTATGAATAAATTATTTATAATAATAATTTATTGAATTAATTATTATTATGGGATATTGATGGTAAATGCTTGAAGTGAATTAAATGCAATTTCTGCCCTGAATTCGAGTTTCGAGCAGAACAATTATTAACAAAAGTGTAGATTGGATGAATTAGTCTCGGTTGCATTGGTATTGAATAATTTGATTTAAAGTTATCTTGTTTAATATGGATTCAATTTTAGATTACAATTACATCGTTTCATCCATAGCATCCTATGTGAAGACCTTAAGTCTGACTATAGTTAGATTTCACCACCTTGATTCCTGAAAAAGGTTCATACCATTACAATATGTTAAGAAAAATCAGTTTAATTATTTAATATATTTTGGTACAGACTGACCTAAGCCAATATATATATATATATTTAAAAACTAAAACTAAAAAACATTTGTTATTCTTCATTGGTTTTTCTTGTCATTCGTCAAGGAAAACATTACTTTGGTCGGTAAGGGGAGGGGGGAATATTGCATAAGAATAATAACACTAAATGTATTTTAAAACTTTTAACTTACTTTACCTATTTTTCCACCTTTGACTTGTTCTCCTTCCCTGATGTCCCTGGGGATGCCGTAAAAAGAGACACAAGATTGTGTTTACATTTTATAAATTAATCCCTCCATAGTGGATTTTTTTTACAAGTAAATAAGATTAGATAAAAAAATGAAAATCAAATAATTTAGACCAGTAAAGTTTTACATTCTTAATAAAAAATAAATCTTTAAAATTTAAAGGCTAGTGTGTTTACATGTATATTAAATTTTTTGTTAATAAATGATTAAACATGCTTTTATTTTTGGAATAATAATAATTTGTAAGATTTTAACAGCAAGTTGATCAAGCACATGATGAATGCTATATATTGATGGTTTTGTGGTTCATTTTCTTCCATCATGGCAATGAGTTTTTGGTACAGCAGATAATTAGGTATTTCTGGAACAACATTTGGAGAACTGGAACATTGAACATCTCTGCAATCACGCTGGATCTCACATTAGAATGCTACTCTTCCCCTATGATGACACAGGAGAAGCTGACATTGAACCACTCGCTAGTAAGAAACTTTAATACGCACTTCTGGTAATAAATTCTTTTTAATAAACCAAAAAAGAAACACTACAATACATTTTAAAGGGTTTATATATTACTTCGAAGGGCCTTAGGGAGCTTTTAATTATTATGAGCTGATTTAACAACTTTCATATTTTTCCATTTAACTAATTGCTTTTCCATTAATTTTTTCCTAATTGTTTTGACTTCTGATTCCTGCCTTTTTGTCTTTATTTTTACCTTTAACACTATTTAGATGTGTTTTCATTATAAAGATAAACCGTAACTATTTTGCTGATTTTTATTTCTGATTTTAAATAAAGCACCAACTCTTACTTACTTAATGGATTATTTCCATTACCAATCCCTTTTCCATTGTTTCATTACATTAGCTCTAAATAATTATTTATTTAGCTTTAACTTGCTTTCCCTTTCCTAGGTTTATTTTGAGTTTTTTTTTACTTTAATATATTATACAATTGCACACACATGCATTGATTATTTATGTGTGTGTCTTAGGAAAAATTAAAATTTAAGAGAAAGTTGGTGGGAATGAAAGAAAATGAAGCAAGCATATATGCACCTCTTCAATGTTAGATGAAAGGAATAGTGTAATAAATAGATCACCAGCACCTGAACCATAGCTTAGTTTAGTTGTAATGGTTGCCTATTAGGTTAATAAGCATGGATTTGTCCCTTGATAATTCTGATAGATTTCAAAATGTTATTGAGTAAATGTTAGAGGAAGAGTAGAGTAGGAATGAATATGATAACATTGATCCATTGGATGTTGTGTGTGGTTAGCATGTATGTCTACTTCTGTTTATGTAGGAATGGTTGAATAGCATTGGCCCAGTGTCACAGTTTTCCCATCCTCCCAAAATCTATAACTAAAGAATATTTTTTTAAAAAAGTGGCCTACCCTTATATTTAATAGGCAAACATCAGTAGAAAATTACTGGGTACCAAGCATGCTAGTGGAAAGAAAAGTATATACCTAGTCTAATTATTTCATGTTAGATGAAAATTTTCTGACAAATTTATGCGTTACCAAAATGCTGAATCACTGGTTAAATTTTCATATGTGAGAGCATGATCAGTAATATGTTGCTTGTTCAGTCCTGAGATTTATATAGATGGTGTGGGGTAAGCATGTTAACATGATTCACATTATATGGCTGTTATTAGGATTTGACTTATCAACTGTATTTCTCTTCCTTATCAAAAATAATTATAATAAAACCCAGGTTGTAAGATCAAGAAAGGTTGATAAGCATGTTAACAAAAAAAATTGCATTAGAAATAAAATCAACTGATAAATGATGAAAGTATCATTTAATAGCAGATTGACTCTATTTTGTTTCTCATTAAATAGGGAAGTATTATGCCACTTACTGGTACAAAATATACTTAGATGTATTATTGAATGAAATTAGCTAACCCTCATTATTTTTTATTGTTTTGCCCCTCTACAATTGATTAAAAGTTTAACTAGAAAAAAAAAACTTTGTTTGAAAGAAAATTGTAGATGTAAAATATGCATTTTTGGTAGTAGACCCATATTTATAAAGTTTACAAACTGCATAGTATAAAATATATATATTTGTTCTTTTTTCGATATGTCATAGCATCGGCCGGGAGGCGAACCCACAACCATTTGCAAACAACTACTTGCTTGCAAGGTAGCTGCGATAACCTCGCGGCTAACAACGCTTGACTTATATATTTGTTCTTTTATCTGATAAATATAAAAAAAAACAAATGTAAGAATTCATAGAAATAAAAAAATATAAAAACAGACCTTGTTGCATAGCAACAAGATTACATTTTAGGTGTGAATCATTGTTGCATTCAGAAGGGCAAATCAGAAAATTGAAAAAAAAATAGTTAATCAGTTAAAGAAATAATGCTTATTGAAAAACAGCAGTGGTGAAGGAGAGCAGTATATATAGCTTGGTCAGTTGCAATTAGAGGATTATTAATTAAAGAATTAATTATTGAATCAGTTATTTATCAGTGATGTTTTGGGTTGCCATGAAGAAGTTAACAGCCTTGAGGCATTTTTAAAGCATAGAGCAGTAATCTTCAACCACCAGACCGCGGACCGGCACCGGGCCGCAGAAGTTTTCTGTCGGTCCGCAGCTAGACTAGCATAACAAAATAAGATTTTAAACTTTTAATTAATATGAACAATTTTTATTTATTTTTTCAACGCATTTTTTCCCGATTTAAAAAAAAGAAACAGAACAAAATCTAATCAATCATACATAAATTAATTTGTTTTTCTATTTATTACAGATATTTATGGGTGGGTGGGTGGGTAGAAAAAAGTTTTATTATACAAACTCCGGTTGTCTTTTGATAGCCAATCACGGCTGCTTATCAGCGTTGTTAAAACAATAAAATGTAACGTGACTTTTTTTGATCTCTTAAATTTTTTCTATGGCGATTTTTTTTTTTTTTGGCTTTAAATCAATTTTTATTACCTTTTTTTTAAAAATAAAAACCAAAAAATAAGTTCTGTTTCAACTTTTACAAAGTATTTCTCAATACATCCCCACCACCCCAAAATAAAATAAGATCAAAACTTTTGACTTTTTCAAGTTTCATTTTCTTTTTTTTGTTTAAAAATACGCCCACTTTTTTTTGGCCTATAAGGCAATATTTTTTTTGGCTTTATTTGTATACCGCTAAAATACTAAAACTTTTATTTTTAAAACCAATTTCTGTTACCTTTTTTTAAAAAATAAAAACAAACAAAAAATAACTTTGGTGTGTATCTTTTGTCTCAGTATTTCCCCCCCCCTCCCAAAAAAAAAATAAATAAATAAAATAAGATCAAAACTTTTGATTTTTTCAACATTCAGGTGAATAACATTTTATTCTTGCACGTTTTAACAATGAAATAATAAATGTAAAATGCAAGCACATTAATGAGAATGATTGTTATTGTATGTTTTCTGTAGCAGTATGACTGCGCAACTCGAGAAACATTGTTTAGCATGTGAAGGTAAATAAATCAATTATTTTATATAGCGCGATGTTTGTAAACTGTAATATTTAAACACCATTACAATACACAATAACTAGTATGCTGTTTTGGTCAGTTAAAACAATTATGCTTATCTAAGGCTAAGCAGGTTACATCTTTAAGAAAATTTATCTAAACTTCTGCCGGTCCGCGAAATCTTATCCTTATTTTTACCGGGCTGCAGGTGTGAAAAGGTTGAAGACCACTGGCCTAGAGTGACCACCAGGGCTGGAAATTGAAATAAGCAGAGTGATTGATATTAAACCTTGAAAGAGCTGCTATTCCAATTGAGAAAAGTATTGATAAAGGATTATTTATTGCATACATCTGTCATTGCTGAACCTTCTCCCACTGCTTAAATAGAGCTCTGAACTGCTAATATATACCTAATCCTAGTTTGCTGCTATTGTGAAACCCAGAGAATGAAAATTCCTTTATAAAATCAATCCCAGAAAATCTAACTGTAATGGATTAATGGAACACAGAGACATCATTACTCAAGTGTGTTTAGCCATTACCATAAAATAAAGAGACTTATACAGAAAAAAGGTACCTGTAATAAAAAAAAAACTGATCAATAAGACTTTACATTGTTATTTTCCCCTTTGACAATCTTTTGAACTAAAATAAATTTTACAACTTAATCTATTTTAAAATAGGAATTCATATAACATTACAATGCTAGCCAAAAGACATAATTTTACTAAAATGCTTACACAACCGTGGTTTTTTCATCTATTAATAAATAGTCCTTTTAAAGTGAAATTCAACTAAACATATAGCATATATACACCTGGGTCTCTTTTTACGTGGACTCATTTAACACGATTTTGAAGTTACGCGATTCGTGTTTCACCGGAAGTTGAACTCCGATATTGCACTATTACTTTAAATAATAAATTTCGCGCACTTACATTATATTGAAAGTAATAGCACATTATTGAAATTCGACTTTCAACTTAGTAATTTCAATATTTTCAGTGCTTTATAATAGTAAGATTTTATGCAGAAATGAAATTAAAATCATGATTTCCACATTTTATGTATACACACATTAAATTTTACAAGATTATAATGTAAATTTGTTCAAACATTGTGCAGGTTAATTTTGCATTTTAAATCACATTCTGTTTTTGCTTTTTAAAAAAGAACGTAATTTTATTTTTAAAAGGTGAGT
The DNA here is from genome assembly GCA_028023455.1 of Epiperipatus broadwayi. Lineage (NCBI taxonomy): Eukaryota > Metazoa > Onychophora > Udeonychophora > Euonychophora > Peripatidae > Epiperipatus > Epiperipatus broadwayi. The sequence continues at coordinate 804,550 of JAQFVV010012593.1, forward strand.
AATAGCAGTGGGCACAATTAAAATTGAAAATTAAAGACAAAAATAAGAATTTAATGTTTAGTTGTTAGATTAATTACTAATTATGTTGTCACCAGAAAACCATTAATTAACACAACATGAGGGTGACGTTGGCGTTAGTTGTATTTCATCTTGTGAAGAATCTGATTTTTTTATCAGTTTGCAAATGAACTTGTTTACCGGCAAATAGTGATAATAATTAAAACATGTATAAAAAAATATAATTTACTGTAAATTATGATAAAAATATATTGTTTTGAATAAAATTAAATATTATAGTTAAAAAAAGTTTGTCTTGTATCATTTTTTTTCAAATTTGAAATTTTTTATTAGTCATATTTTATTTCCTTATTTTTTTTTTTGCACGAATTTTAAAGTAATTTTATGTTGGTGCTTTGCTTTTACGCAATTTTTGAAAAATCACAGTCCATACCCCCTTTTTCAAGATAAGTTACGTCTATTTTTGCATGATTTCGTTTGCTCGTGTTTTCTGAGGAACCTATCTATTGCGTAAAATGAGACCCAGGTGTATATACAAAACAAAATAGTCTTCCCATCATTCACATCAATAGCCAACTTTCTTTAGTATCAAAAGATGTCTTCATGAGATTGATGGCCTCAGATAAAAAAAAAAGTATCATCAAAGTTTCTTTTACTCTTTTCAATTCACTTTTATATATATATAAGATAACCTGCATTGTCAAATAATATTTTATGACTTTTATTTGGTTCATGAGTATACAAAGCTGAGCTATGATATTTATTTTTAATTCTACTCTTATGAACTTTAACTCTTTCATTAAGTTTTAATTTACTCTGACCTTTATAAATTTTATGACAACTACCAGGAATCATATAAACTACTCTAGGATTAGATTTACAATTGACTGTTTTGAATTATTTAGTAATGAATTTAAATTGAAGTCTTTCTTTCAGACCAGTTTCATACCACTTAATAAAAAATTATCCATATAAATCACTTTACTAATTGATGGCTTATCCTAACAATTAAATTTTTATTATAAGTAGATTTATAGATATTTTTATTAAATATAATATTCCTCTTAAATTCATGATTATATCCTAATTCAATATAATCAGAAGCAAATTGATTCCTTTGAATATAACTTATTTTAAAACTTATTAAGCCTCCTATTTCTATAACAAAAATTCTAATAGTGGTTTTTATGAATAAAAGGTTGATAACTGCCTGACTTCATCTTATTTCTTAAATTTTTTGCTTTAATAAAATGATCGTAGTTTGGTATTATTTCTGCTATGATATATTATTCCAGGGAAGTTTCCATTTATGACATGCCATTCTAGAATACTCGTATGACTAATCCATATGTATATGCATTACCAACCTTTCCTATATATACATGTCACCACACTAGTCCTTATATTCATCCCTAACAAACTCTTCCATGATTTCTACTTTTATTTTATATTCTTCTAACTTATTATTATCATTCATTTTCCATCACATTACTAACTATTTCTGTTATTAAGAAATTATGATCACTATTACATACTCTCTCTGCATTATCAAACACTTTAATTTTCCATACTTTCCCTTTTTCTCTACTTATACATAATGTATTGTGTGAAATATATTGTTTCTAGACCATGTGTATTGGCCCTCATAAATATTTGATAAATTTTCAGTGATCAAATTCACTCTCTGAGAAACATTCTTCAAAAGCTGTCCATTCTTGTTATCTCATCATCAGTTTCTTCAATATGCTCATTCATATCTTTTGTAAACATCCTTAACTAGACATTCATATGTGCTACTGTTCCACTGCATTTTAGTTTATCTCCCGTAGCTATACACATTATAGCCACCATCGCCATTCTTGTCTTTCTAACCTTATATCAAATCACAAATGTTTTTGACATTTAACAATATTTAAATATTTTTTGACATAATTCCTATATCACCACCTGTTTTTTCTTTTTATTTTCTATTTATACCCTGCCATAGCAAGTCTTCCAGTATATTGTTTTCTTCTCTTACATGTTTCCACTATTGCTAGTACTTCAAGCTTTTCAGTTTTAACTGCTTTGTTTAATTCCAACCACATGTCTGGTCTTTTACCACATTGCATATTCAAATAACTAATTTTAACAATTTCTTTTTTCCTAACTACTTTTTTATAATTTTTTTTGACTTTTTCTCATCCATTACATTTATAAATAGCTTCTTTACCATTAAATTTACAGACCTATCCCCCTCCACATCTACATTTATATCTAAATCACCTACCTTTTCATTCTTCTTCTGTCTGATAACACAGCAATTTAAAACTCCTCCCCACTTTATAAGTTTCCTGAACTATATTTTTTTATAAATCAAACTTCCTAAAACTTCTCTTCCTTATTTCTCTAAGTGCAATCCATCTTTTCTATATAACTCCCTCTTACTAATAAAAAAACCCACAATTCTACAAACATAACATCATTTCTCTCATAATTTTTTTTTATTCTTTCTTATAGAACATACCCTATCTAAGATATACCTATTGTCAAATCTTTGTAATAATCCAACTATTCCTACTCTTCCTTTAACCCTACTCAAATTACTAATCGATTCTATGTACTTAACCATTATTTTCTCTGATGACCATGACAAATTATTTGTCCCTACCATAACATACACATCTCTACTCCCTTATTATTTTATCTTATCTGTACAATTCTTTTCAGCCACACTTATTCTTACATACCTGTTTCTATTTCCCCTTACAATGATATCTCCACATTTTCTAATTAGTGAATGTTCTATCAATACTGTCCCCATAGTTTACTTACTTCATTCATAAAACATTCTCTTCCACTTTCTGGACTTCACTTCTTCCTTGTCATTCATATTCAATTATTCCACTATCTAATCACATTTTTCTCTAATGATTTTAATGTTGCTTTTCTTCTGCTAACTTACTTATTCTTTGGTAACCATCTCCATTGCACTACTTATTTTTTTATCCATATCTCTTGTCACTCCACTAAAAACATACTCTATTCTTTTTTCTCCAACTACATTTTGCTCCATTTCTCCTGACTTTCTCTTTAAACTATATACATTTAGAAACCACTTTTTCATCTCTTTTGTCACATTTACTATTGTCTACATAACCATAATCATACCTTATTACATACGGAACATTCTACCATAGCATGCCTAATTTCTTTCTGACCATTATATATGCATTGTGGGGTACAAATACAATCCATATTCCTTATTTTTCCAAGTCCCTTACTCTATATTTAACTTTATGCTTCCTCTCCTACTTTTCAAACCATTTTTTACAAAAGGACAAAATCTTTACTTTCTTTAGAAACCACTTTTTCATCTCTTTTGTCACATTTACTATTGTCTACATAACCATAATCATACCTTATTACATACGGAACATTCTACCATAGCATGCCTAATTTCTTTCTGACCATTATATATGCATTGTGGGGTACAAATACAATCCATATTCCTTATTTTTCCAAGTCCCTTACTCTATATTTAACTTTATGCTTCCTCTCCTACTTTTCAAACCATTTTTTACAAAAGGACAAAATCTTTACTTTCTTTAGAAACCACTTTTTCATCTCTTTTGTCACATTTACTATTGTCTACATAACCATAATCATACCTTATTACATACGGAACATTCTACCATAGCATGCCTAATTTCTTTCTGACCATTATATATGCATTGTGGGGTACAAATACAATCCATATTCCTTATTTTTCCAAGTCCCTTACTCTATATTTAACTTTATGCTTCCTCTCCTACTTTTCAAACCATTTTTTACAAAAGGACAAAATCTTTACTTTCTTTCAATGGCAGTCAATAAACATGTTTCCCAACAGTAGGCCTCAAAATGGTTATCTTTCTTTCTCAAATAAATCACTTCCATTATCAAATTAAAAAAAAATTATTTAGTAGCAAAATTATAAACATCAACTAATGTGTTACATACAACTTAGTTATAAAACCCCATTACAGTAACATCCCCACAGCAAACATTTTTTGCTTTTATATTTAAAATGGCATAATAAAACACTTTCCAAACATTATCAATATTATTCCTGATCTTTCCAAATTCAATTAAATCTATCTCTCTTGTCCCTAATTTTCTCTCCATGTCCACACAGTAAGCTCATAATTTTTGTAGCAATGAAATTCTCTGATATTTTTTAAAAAAATATAAACTTGAACTTATCTTGCTGAACAAAACAGCCACATCTGCACAGCAAGTCAGTCATCATACACTATGCCTAGTGGTGCACTTTGGTGATGGAGAGGTGACTATTCATTATATCTAATAGATTTGTATGAAAGTGAAATTCCTTTCTATTTAGAAATATATGTGTAATAGATCAAAAATGAACTTAATAAAAAGTTCTTTCTTATTCAGAAATATTCATATGAAAATATTTTTATACTAAAGAATAATTCATAGATATATATGTAATTTATATGGAAGAAAATTACACTTCCATCCAATGCACCATGAACAGACAGCACTCCACATGAAATGTTTAGAAGATCAGACAACCTACCCATTCTTAAAGCTTCTTATTAGTAACTTTGTTTATACTTGGTCTTTCATAAATAAGATTCTGTTGATTTTGGAATTGTATTTGATCAACTGTCATGTCTCATCATCATTATCAATTATAATTTACCATATTATATCATCAGGAGGTTTGCTATGTAATTACATTTATTAGTTGTTTTTCGGAGATTGGCTCTTACCTAAAGTAAAGTTTATATATCTAAAAGACACTGTATTTTCTATATTGTATTAAAAAGGGCACTGTAAATATTTTTATTATCTATATTCTTTGTATGTAAATTACTATAAATCTTTTTTAAAAATCTTTACTATTTGTGTTAAGTTTACATGCCATAATAAATGATAATCATTTATCTTACTCTTAGTTTTAAGTACATTATTCAATCAGAATGAATATATATCTGATTTTTGAGGAAAATGATTAGAAAATACTGTGCAGCAAAATAAATCAGAAACTCAATAGTTATTGCATTTAGTGCAATCAACCTTCAATATTAAGATAAATACTTGGATATAGTTTCTGATTAAATATATGCATGTTAATAATGTCTTAAGTTAATCACACTGTGTCACAGGAGATTCTTTAGAATGATGTAATAATACTCAGAAAGGTTGGTTAACATTGAAAGAATAAGACTACTAATGAAAAGATTAATGTATTCCACAATCATAATAATAAAAAATTCCATTAGAGCATTTGAAAAATGAAACAAATCATAGAATATTCTGGAGAAGGACCTGTTGCATTATTAGCAGGAATTTACATTGAACTGATAGTATTTCATTCTCACAAGGAGAATGCTTTCATTAGTAGTGACGTTTACTAGAATACATTAGTTTTTGTAGATATATTAAACAACCTCCATACTTCCACCTTTTTTTGCGGCATCATCATCCATTATCAATACACTGCATGATGAAGGTCTCTCCAAGTGCAATACATCTCTGATCTTTAGCTTCTCTTTTCCAGATCAACCTGCACAGTTTTTTATTTCTACCATCCATCTCACATATTGTCTCTTTCTGGGTCTTTTACAATCTATTGGAATCCAGTTTAAGATTTGAATTGTCCATCTATTATCATCTCTTCTAGCAATATGTCCAGCCCAATTTCACTTCAGTCTTTTAATTTTTTCACTGAGGTCAGTAACACCTGTTTGTTCTCTTACCCATATATTGCATTTTCGATCTCTTCTTGTTACTTTTAAAATGCATCTCTCAATACTTCTTTGAGTGGTCTGAAAGTCTCTATATTGCTCTTCTATTAAGTGTCCAAGTCTCTGATCCATAAGTAAGAACTGGTAAAACACATCTATTAAAAATATTTCTTTTCAAACACCTAGGCATATTTTCTTTTAGTATCAAGTTATTTCTAACAAAAGCACTCCAAACAAGTTTAATTCTATGATTAATTTCATCCATTATGTTTTCATCTGTATTAATAATCTGACCAAGGTATTTGTAGCTGTTAACTTCTTCTAACTCATCAAAATCAATCTTTATTTTTATATTTTGAGAAAATCCATTAAACATTAGTTTAGCCATTTTAACATTTATCTTTATTCCTATTTTTCTACTTTCATCTGATAACTCCTGCAACATTTCCTGAAGTTCTAAAGCATTATTTGCAAAACAATCTCCATTTTCTTTCACTCCTTTAGCTCCCCAATTTAATCCACAAAAGTTTTGGAGATAATGGAGTCATCCTGTCTTATACCCTTCTCAATGTTGACTTTCCTAGTATTATTATGTACTTTAATTGTTGCTGTTGCATTTTTATAAATATTTTTTAAAATATGACAATATCCTGGATCTATATCTTGATGATCCAATGCTTTAAACACTGAAGAAATGTTTATATAATCAAATGCCTTTTCATAATCTAAAAATCCAAAGCATAATGGCAACTCATATTCATTTGTCCTCTCTATAACTTCTCTCAATACCTGAATATGATCTACTGTATTAAAACTACTTTTAAATCCAGTTTGTTCTCTTGGTTGGTGGAAATCCAACGTTCTTGGTAGATGAGTTGTAATTATCTTGGTAAAAAATTTGTATAAAACTGATAAAAGGCTGATAGATCTGTAATTTCTAATATCTTCTTTATCACTTTTTTAAAATATTAAGTCATCTGGTATATTTTTATCATTTAGACATTTGGTATATAACTTTGCTAATTTGTTTTATATTTCTTCACCTGCTTCTTTTAATATATCAATATAATTCCATCATTATCTGGAGCCTTTCTTTTCTTCATAAATTTAATTGCATGTCTCACTTCTTCATCTAAAATTCTGGGCAATTCAGAAGATATAATAGATATAGGAAGTACTTGTTTTTTATTACTATATAATTCTTGATAGAAGTCTTCTATCCATTTCATGATGTCATCTCTTTTTAGTAATAATTTCATCTTTTTTTTATTGCAGATACCAAAATATTGTTTTATGCTCTTGAGACTTATTCTTTTCTACAGCTTTCCTTGCTAATTCACAGTTATACTTTCTTATGTCATTTTCAACTCTTTTCCGCACCATTTTAAAAAATTCAACATATTCAATCCTTTTTAATGCATCATTTTTGTATATCTTCATATTTTTTTATTCTCTAGTCTCAATAGAAATTTTATTAATCAATTGCTGCTTTTTTCTACCAGCTATCTTTGTTGCAGTTTTTAAAAGTGTATCAGTTATTTTTATATTAATTTCAATCAAATCTGAATCATGTTCAAAATCCATTTGTACTTGAAACCGATTTGTAAATTCTGATTTAAATTCATTAGAATGCTTCTGAAGATTAGGAATATCAATTGTAAATATTGTTTTTCTTAATAATTTTTGTCTCTCTAGTTTTGCATTAACATGTATCGTACATCTTACCAATTGATGATCACTTTCTGTGTTAAATTTATTAAGAACATTACGAATTTTGATATATGTATTTTCTGTTAGTCAAAATATAATCCAATTCTGCTGTACTTTCATTTGGATGCTTCCACGTCCATTTCCTTTTAACATTTTTCTCAAAAAAAGAATTCATAATATAATTTTTTTCTTTTTCTGCAAACTCCACAAGTCTATCTCTTCTCTCATTTCTATTACCATAACCGAAATTACCTACAGTACTTTCATCTTTCATTTGTTTACCAATTCTAGCATTAAAGTCTCCCATAACAATTTTAAAATGTTGTTTACTCTGAATAAAAGCCTTTTATACATCCATATAAAAATCTTCTACTAATTCATCATTATGAGAACTTGTTGGGGCATAAACATGAATTATCCGCATTTTGTATCTGGTATTACATTGTATAACTAATCTTGTCACATCTGTCTGATGTACCATCAATCTCCACAATGTTCTTCCACTTTTTGTTTACTCTGATTAAAAGCCTTTTGTACTGAAATGGTAAATCTGATTCAGATTTGCTGTTTCACAGTCTGACCCACCTAATCATTTATTTTACTAACGTTTGCTTTTTTTGTATTATTCTTAAAACATTTTTTTTGTACACTAAATTACTAAAATTTAATTTTGGATAATATTAATCCTATTTAATCATGCACTAACACACTAAATTATTCCATTTATATTATTAAAAGGAAAAAAAATTCAAATAATAAATTTTGAATTTTATTTGTTATATATTTTATATATATGTATGTTTAAAATGTCGTATTTTTTTAGGTTAAGAAACCAAGATGGCCTTTTCTGAAAGATTTGTACCTCGATAAGAAGTTTAAAATAAATGTTTAAATTAAAGTATTCATAAATTACCAAAAAATCCATTTACTTTGGAATTTCTATTCAGTAATTAGCAGAGATTCTACATCATTATCTCAAAATAAAACTAACATACAATTATATTGAAATCTATTGATCCTTATCATGGTACAAACTTTCTAAAATTAGAACAAAAGCATAATTCCTATTGTTTTCTAAAGGAAAATCACCTCAGGCAGCAGAGAAATTGTATACCATTAGAAAGGTATAAATAGTGGTCCGTTTTTAGAATAGACAGACACAGATATAGACAAACAGAAACAAACAAAAGAAAGAAAGAGTTTAGACGTCTTCACGCCATGACGATCTAGTAGTAAAAAAGGTAGATCACTGCCCATCTTTTCCTGAGACCTGAAATCTTCCATATGCTGCTGTCAGAACCTCCCTTCGAAGAAGCCATCTACCACCAACGTTTGCCTGCAGAGCTCATCCCGGGGAACTCCAAGGTAAAATGCCGAAGAGCTTAAAATTTATACTTTCATCAAAATGTTAGAAGCTATTATCATTAGAATGTAAATATAATTTTTTAAAGCTAAAAAGAAGAATGTTTAAAGTTATCATTTTTGAAAATCTTTTAGTTGATTCTTTAACCCATTTCTTATAAATTATAATGTTTTTCATAACTCAAGCTCACCATAATTTTAATATTTGGATTAATTGAGTATGAATTTATTTATTTGTTTTTATATTAATTTTTAGCATGAGATTTCATGCTTTGATTTTTTTTTTATTTCGACAAACTTCACTCACAGGGACTTAAAGAGAGTAATTTGCTAAGAGAGCAAATTATGTTTATTAGGGGAAGGGAGTTTTAGTAAAGAATGATTTAATTTTAAAATAAAATAAGTGGAGCTATTTTTATTTTCGTGAGTAAAGTTATGTTGAATATATATATATTTAAATAAATCTACCATAATTTTTTAAAATAATTTTATGATAGATTTCCCAGGATGGGATTCTATAAATTTTAGATCTTTTTAAATTTAAAACAGAATAAAATATGCTATAAATTTTTGACCTAGTAACAGCGCCGCTGGATAGCGTCAGTTAATTATCATGCCTTTTTTTTAAGTTAGAAAAGTGGGAAGGGGAGGGGGGAGGTTGTTCGAGAAATAAATTTCCTTATTCTTTATGTTTGGTTTTTGTAGGTTAAACATTTACATAAAGTAGTTGTTTACGCATGTTGGTCTCTATGCAGTATTAGATCAGTTAAGGCTATTTAATTGTAATTCGTTCATATTTAATGATTATAATATCTTGGGTTAATAAAGAATGCTTAGAGTATCATGGACAGACCTAAAACAGTCATTCATTTGGTGTTTCGGAGTTGGCTCCCAGTTATGCATACGTCTGTGGGCCGGAATGTATGGTTGAGGTAGTTGGTTAGTCAGCATGCTATCCATAGAGGTGGACATGAGGGCTCTCCGTAAATTCTATCTCCTATCGGTATATGACCATGAAAGGTGGACATACCGATTTCCCTTTTTATTCTTCGTTGGAATAGGCATGCGAGTGTTCCTAATCCAGCTCATATGTCCTTACCTACGTTTCTTCTCTCGTTTGCATTCGTATACTTATTAACCCGACATTGTTTTGCTTTTCTTTTGCCTATCTAAACGTAAGCCATAGGGAAATGATTCTACTTAAGGATCTTCGACCTGAGTGGTCAACTCTTTTTTTTTGTAATTAGTTAAAATCGTTTAATTTTAGCTAATTCACGTTATAGTTCTTATAAGGTATGATTTTAGTTGTAAGTCCAACTAAAGCGGCTTGTTTGCTTGATAATTAACTGATCTATTTTTTTTATATAACAGCTTACAGTTCTAATCACTGTAAAGTTTGTTATAAGTTATTTCAGCAAAGTCCACTAATGTCATAAAACATTAGTTATTTGAAATCTAAATTATTATTTAAAAGGGAGAAACAAAATCAATTTTTTTCCGTATGTAATTAGAGTAAGACGACAAATTAGTCTAATTATAATTGTTTATTTAATGTCCATTTTAATAGAAAATGTTTTTTTTAAATCTTGTGTAAAGAAGAAAGAAAATATTTATTCTTTATATATGTCAGTTAGGCAGATTGCTTAAACCTGCCGCTATATTATAAGCTTGTACTAAATGTGCACGGATAATTTTAAAATCCGTGATCATTTAATTTTAAAATCTTTTTTGCAATCAATGTAAACAAAATAAATTTGTACAAACCCATTGTCAAAGATAACCGCCAATATAAATTCATCATAAACTTGTATAATTATAAAAGTTAAGTTAAAGATTGTGTTTTTTTTTGTTTTTAAAGAGCTTGACATAAATATTAATGTAAAATGCTTAATGATTTTTAAATATACACCTGGGTCTCTTTTTACGTGGACTTATTTAACACGATTTTGAAGTTACGCGATTCATGTTTCACCGGAAGTCAAACTCCGATAATGCACTATTACTTTAAATAATAAATTTCACGCACTTATGTCATATTGAAAGTAATAGCACATTATTGGAATTCGACTTTCATCTTAGTAATTTCAATATTTTCAGTGCTTTATAATAGTAAGATTTTATGCAATAATGAAATTAAAATCATGATTTCCACATTTTATGTATACACACATTAAATTTTACAAGATTATAATGTAAATTTGTTCAAACATTGTGCGTGTTAATTTTGCATTTTAAATCACAGTCTGTTTTTGCTTTTTAAAAAAGAACGTAATCAGTGGGCACAATTAAATTTGACAATTAAAAATTAAAATCTCTGATTTTTAATTGTAATTAACAATTTAAAAATTACTTACGGTGACTTGAAATTAATGTGATATGAAATTTGATTTTTAAATGGTATTGAAAATTAAAAAATTAAAGACAAAAATAAGAATTTAATTTTTGGTTGTTAGTTTCATAAACAATTAATAAAATCATCATCTCAAAGATTAATTACTAATTACATTGGCACCAGAAAACCATTGACACAACATGAGTGTGAAGTTGGCGCTAGTTGTATTTCCTCAGTTTGCAAACGAACGTGTTTTTTTGGCAAATAGCGATAATAATTAAAATGTGTATAAAAAAATGTAAATTACTGTACTGTAAATTATGCATAAAAATATATTATTTTGAATAAAATTAAATATTATAGTTAAAAAAAGTTTGTCTTATATCAATTTTTTTCAAATTTGAAATTTTTTATTAGTCATATTTTATTTCCTTATTTGTTTTTGCGCGAATTTTAAAGTATTTTTACGTTGGTGTTTGCGCGATTTCGTTTGCGCGTGTTTTCTGAGGAACTTATCTATCGCGTAAAACAAGACCCAGGTGTATATATATATAACTAAAACAAAACTGCCAGTGTTCCTTGAATCATTTTTATTTATTTTATATAATCTTTGATTTTAAATGTATCCATAAATCAATCACCCAAGTTAAATATAACTAAATTGAATCTCAGGCTTTAAGCTCAGCTGCTACCATGATGAAACTAAAGGAATTCGATGTTATCGTCGAGAAAGGTTATTGATTAGATCTTTGACCTGGGAATATAGGTAAGTAGGGCAGAATCAACGATGTACCTAACATATATCTTGTATGTGGTCGCTTTTGAGGTACTTTACCTGTATTCCGGGTCTGGTTGGATCGATGGGCGTTTTTCGACTGGTACTGTACATCCTTATAAAAATCTTCTACTACTTCATCACTATGAGAACTTGTTGGGGCATAAACCTGAATTATTTGCATTTTGTATCTGTTATTAAGTTGTATAACTAATCTTGTCGCATATGTCTGATACACCATCAATCTTCACAATATTCTTCCACTTTTTATTTGTAATGAATCCTACTTTACTTGCATTTTCAATATTTGTGTCTTTATAGTAGAGTACATGTTCACTTTTTAAATCAATTGTCTCTTCACCTTTTTTTCTAACTTCACAAAGTTCAATAATAACCCATTTAATATAAGTTAGTTTTTCTAATTCTTTCTATCTTTTTCACTTGAACAGTTGTAAGTACTTAAACAAAAAGTCATCAAATGACAGCCTGGGTCCACAGTCAGGAGATTCTTAGCACCCTTCACCTTTGGCCACCAACCACTGTTTTGGTTGGTGACTTTACAGCCTCCTGGGAATAAGGGCATGATTTATTTTTGTCTGTTATGATTGTATATATCTATTGGAAAAATATTTACCATTTACACATACCTTCATTCTGCCTCATCAGGCAAATGAAAAGAAAGACCATGGTGTTTCTTGATCTTAAACTCGGAGGTAAAAAGCCAATAAACTCACTATGCTAGCTAATGCATATTGGTGAGCAGCCCATCGATGTTCATATACTGTATGAATAATCGCATAGTTATAATAGTTGCAATGACAAGAATGTATGGAGTGGACATAAGGAATTTGCTTGGTTCCTTTAATAAAGGCCTCCAGAAGAAATCAAACAGTCTCCTTTTTGTTAATAGCAAACTCCTTTCTGTGGCCACATTCTTTTTAAATTCATATAAATAAGGATACAATAAAAGTGGAACCAGCACTCATCATTTGGCTCAGGTCACTATCTCATGTATATCTCTATTATATAAAGAATATTTATCTATAGTAAATTATTACATTTTTATATATAACTGTCAAACTCACTCCACTCACAACTTTGACACCATCCATGTCAGATAAATGCAATAATGATTATTAATAATCATTTACTAAACTAGAAATTATGTCTAATTTGACAGTTATAAATAAAAATGTAACAATTTATTATAGATTATTACTAATCATTTACTAAACTAGAGATTATCTCTAATTTGACAGTTATAAATAAAAAATATAACATTTTATTATAGATAAATACTTTCCATATAATAGAGATATATATGAGAGATAGTGACCTGGGCCAACTGATGAGTGCTGTTTCAGCATGAAATGCATCTTGGAAGTCATTTGTTTTTTATTGTATATTTATATGAATTTAAAAAGAATGTGGAAGTATGGAGGTTGTTTAATATTGTACAAGTGAAAGAGAAAGGTGAATAACTAACTCCATGTGTCTGTATGGTTAAAAAAAATGAAAATAAAAAAATCAGATATATTAATCTTTAACTGAGGTTTAAAGTTTATATCTGTGCTAGAGATAATCTCTAGTTTAATAAATGATTAGTAATAATCATTATTGTATTTAGCTGAGGTGGATGGTGTCATAATTGTGAGTTGAGTGAGTTTGACAGTTGTAAATAAAAATGTAACAATTAATTGTTGTTATAAATAAGGTAATCATAGTGACTAGGATATTGATACATTTCATTTTTGCAAGTGTTTATGATTATAAATTGATGCTTATAAATTTTTTTCCCATAATATAGGATTTCATTGTAACAATTCAAAATGGTCAAAAGCCTTGTCTAGATGTAATATGTGTCTTGAAAGAGAGATGTAAGAAGTTATTGCTATTATAGTGTACTATTTACCAGCTTTATTGATCTACATACTTACAGTATGTAAAAAAAGAAGGTAAGTAAAATGTTCATATTTTTTTAAACTTATGGTTACAAGAGTATATTAAATAAAATCAGAGAAATAATATATTTTGCTATAAATGTAATTTATTTACCAAAATAATAATAATTATCGATCACAAAAATACATCAACATTAGATTAAATGTTTGTAGAAATGCAAATTCCTAACAACTTATATTCCTCAATTTTCTGTATTTATTATTAAATTTACAGCTACAAATGTATATTTATCATTGATTATCTTTATTTGTTACACATTTAGTGCATGATTATTTTTAGATTTTTTAAAAATATTTAATACAATTTTTTTATTCTGAAGAATAGTACTTTTTTCATATTTCATTTTTTTGATGCATTTTTTTGTCAAAGTAATATTTCTTTAGTAAAAAAGTTGTTTTTAATGCAAATATTTTATTTTTGTGATTTTATTTAATATATTTTCTAACCATATATTCAAGAATAAATATAACATTTTATTTTTTTATCAATTAGTTTTTCTTTCACCTCAATGATAATATGTAATTGGATCAAGAAGATAAATCGTGCATTATATTAACAACATATTTTTGTAGTCTACTTGTTCATTTCAGAAAACGTTGATATTTTTAAGTAGCAAAAAAATTTGGGAGAAAGTTATAGAATATTATTCATGTTAATCTAATTAAAAAACCACTTATAATGAAGTAGATTCAAAAACTAATTGCAATTTATTTATTGTTAGTCCTTTTATATTACTATATTTATTTTTCTTATAAAAATAGTTGAATGGCTTTATTGCTCAAGAGTTCTTATGAAATTCGACCTCTGGAAGTGTCAACACTAGAATAGATTAGAAATTTATATTCCAAAATATGATACTACATCCTAATACTATATTTTATGTCTAAAGGTCAGACAGAAAAAAAAATATGCTAAAATTTAAAAAACAAAATTTATTATAATAATTTTAATACAAGTAAGAAAAAATATGCTGCATTCAATTGTCATTTATTCTTAACTATTATTTTATAAAACCAGGAGATTGTGTTTTGCAGTCAAGATATTTTTTATAGCAAACATTATCAACAGGTTCTTGTGGTTTCTGTCCAGGTTCCCTAGGTTTATTTGTTTCTTCAGGTTTTTCACCAGGTCTTTGTGGTCTAGGTTGTGGTTTTTCACCAGGTCTTCTAGGTTCTTCTATTTCTTCAGGTGCTTCAGGTTCTTCACCAGGTCTTCTTGGTCTAGGTTGGGGCTTTTCACCAGGTCTTCTAGGCTCTTCTATTTCTTCAGGTGCTCCAGGTTCTTCACCAGGTCTTCTTGGTTTAGGTTGAGGCTTTTCACCAGGTCTTCTAGGCTCTTCTGTTTCTTCAGGTGCTTCAGGTTCTTCACCAGGTCTTCTTGGTCTAGGTTGTGGTTTTTCACCAGGTCTTCTAGGTTCTTCTGTTTCTTCAGGCATTTCAGGTTCTTCACCAGGTCTTCTTGGTCTTGGTTGGGGCTTTTCACCAGGTTTTCTAGGCTCTTCTGTTTCTTCAGGTGCTTCAGGTTCTTCACCAGGTCTTCTTGGTCTAGGTTGGGGCTTTTCACCAGGTTTTCTAGGCTCTTCTGTTTCTTCAGGTGCTTCAGGTTCTTCACCAGGTCTTCTTGGTCTAGGTTGGGGCTTTTCACCAGGTCTTCTAGGCTCTTCTATTTCTTCAGGTGCTCCAGGTTCTTCACCAGGTCTTCTTGGTTTAGGTTGAGGCTTTTCACCAGGTCTTCTAGGCTCTTCTGTTTCTTCAGGTGCTTCAGGTTCTTCACCAGGTCTTCTTGGTCTAGGTTGGGGCTTTTCACCAGGTCTTCTAGGCTCTTCTATTTCTTCAGGTGCTCCAGGTTCTTCACCAGGTCTTCTTGGTCTAGGTTGTGGTTTTTCACCAGGTCTTCTAGGTTCTTCTGTTTCTTCAGGCATTTCAGGTTCTTCACCAGGTCTTCTTGGTCTAGGTTGGGGCTTTTCACCAGGTCTTCTAGGCTCTTCTGTTTCTTCAGGTGCTTCAGGTTCTTTATCAGGTCTTCTTGGTCTAGGTTGTGGTTTTTCACCTGGTCTTCTAGGCTCTTCTGTCTCTTCAGGTGTTTCAGGTTCTTCACCAGGTCTTCTTGGTTTAGGTTGAGGCTTTTCACCAGGTCTTCTAGGCTCTTCTGTTTCTTCAGGTGCTTCAGGTTCTTCACCAGGTCTTCTTGGTCTAGGTTGTGGTTTTTCACCAGGTCTTCTAGGTTCTTCTGTTTCTTCAGGCATTTCAGGTTCTTCACCAGGTCTTCTTGGTCTAGGTTGGGGCTTTTCACCAGGTCTTCTAGGCTCTTCTGTTTCTTCAGGTGCTTCAGGTTCTTCACCAGGTCTTCTTGGTCTAGGTTGTGGTTTTTCACCAGGTCTTCTAGGCTCTTCTATTTCTTCTGGTGCTTCAGGTTCTTCACCTGGTTTTCTTGGTCTTTGTTGTGGTTTTTCATCTGGTCTATTAGGCTCTTCTCTTTCTTCAGGTGCTTCAGGTTCTTTACCAGGTCTTTGTGGTCTATGTTGTGGTTTTTCACCTGGTCTTCTAGGCTCTTCTATTTCTTCAGGTGCTTCAGGTTCTTCCCCAGGCCTTCTTGGTTCAGGTTCTGGTTTTTCACCAGGTCTTCTAGGCTCTTCTATTTCTTCAGGTGCTTCAGGTTCTTCACCTGGTCTTCTTGGTTTATGTTGAGGTTTTTCTCCAGGTCTTTCAGGTTTTTCTGTTTCTTCGGGAGCTTCAGGTTCTTCATCAGGTCTTTTTGGTTTGGGTTGTGGTTTTTCACCAGGTTTTCTAGGCTCTTCTTCTTCAGGTTCTTCACCAGGTCTTCTTGGTTTAGTTTGTGGTATATTAGGCTCCTCTGTTTTATCAGGTGCTTCAGGTTCTTCATCAGGTCTTCTTGGTTTGGGTTCTGGTTTTTCACCTGGTCTACTAGGCTCTTCTGATTCTTCAGTTTCTTCTCCAGGTCTTCTTGGTCTAGGTTGTGGTTTTTCACCAGGTCTTTTAGGCTCTTCTGGTTCTTCTGTTTCTTCAGTTTCTTCCCCAGGTCTTCTAGGTCTAGGTTGGGGTTTTTCACCAGGTTTTCTAGGCTCTTCTTCAGATTCTTCATCAGGTCTTCTTGGTCTATGTTGTGGTCTTCTAGGTTCTTCTGTTTCTTCAGATGTGTCAGGTTCTTCATTAGGTCTTCTTGGTCTAGGTTGTGGTCTTTCACCAGGTCTTCTAGGCTCTTCCATTTCTTCAGGCTCTTCAGATTCCTCACCAGGTCTTTTTGGTCTAAATTGGGGTTTTTTGCCAGGTCTTCCAGGCTCTTCTGTTTCTTCAGATTCTTCAGGTTCTTCACCAGGTCTTCTTGATTGCGGTTTATGAACAGGTCTTCTAGGTTCTTCTGTTTCTTCAGACTCTTCAGTGTTCTCACTAGGTCTTTGTGGTCTAGGTTGATCAGAACTTTCAGGCTCTTCTGTTTCTTCAGTATATGTTTGCATTCCTGGTAATTCTGGGTTATCTGTCAGTTCGTCAGTTGTTTCTGATTCTGTGGTCGGTATTATTTTTATACCTGGCATTTTCTCTAACTCTTTAGGAATTTCTTTTGTTGTTGATGCAAATTCTTCTGGCATGATTGTTGTTGTAATTCCTTTGATTAATTCCTCTTCAGGATCATGTGTTGTGTGATATGGATACCATTTTCTTGGAATCTCAACAAATTTTGGTTTTTCTTTTTTATTATTTATTGGTTTAACTGGTATCAAAGTAATTTGTTTTGGATTTTTTGGATTAGGTTTTATTTCAAAATATATGTTTGGTCGAAATTCAATAACTGGATGTTGATAGTCAGGTTCACCTGGTTTTCCATATGGACCATATACCTTTGGTGTTTTAGGATTTTTATTAGGATGTTTGCGATCAAATGGTTTTATTATATAATCATCCGGGTGTTTTGATTTTCCAGGAATTTTTACAAATCTTTTAGTATGAGGTTTATGTTTTATTACTATTATATCTAAAGGTTTTTTAAATCCAGGTACTTTTCTTTTTATTATTTTAAATTCAGGAACATCTGTAAACTGAGGTTCTCCTTCTTTTGGTTCTGGTGTTGTTGTTTTTTTTCCTCTTGTATAATAGCGATATTTTCTTGGTGGTCTGAAAAACATTGGCTTCTTTCCTGGTTCATTCAAGTCTTCAGTTGGTATGACAGGAATAAATTTCATTTTCCCAGGATGTTTAGGATCAGGTACAATTTCATAGTATTCTGGTTTTTTGTCTTGACCAATTTGTATTACTGGAAAATGGTGTCCAGGCTTTCTTGGTTTATGATCACCTGGGAATACTTTAGGTGTTTTAGGATTTTTATCATTTGGTTTTTCATGAGGATTTTCTGGATCATATGGTTCTAAAATAAAATTATCTGTATCATGTGGTGACTTGTGTATTAGTTTGAAATATTTTCGATTTGGAGGTTTTCCTAAACCCATTATTTCTAGTGGATTTTTTTTACCTGGTTCTTTAACTTTGTAAAATTTTGGATTGTATGGCTCATCGATAGCAATTTTATCACCTACTTTCGGTTCTGGTGTAGTTGTAGGATGAAAACGATGATGCTTTGTTGATCTGTGATATAATTTTCTAATCCTAAGTTTTAATACAAATGAAGGTCTTTTTTGGCCTGGTTTATGAGGGAGTTTTTTAACTGGAACAAATTTTATTCTTTTTGGATCATGAGGATGTTTTGGATCTGGAATTACTTGAAATGCTGTACTATCATCTGATGGACCATATTCAATAATAGGAGGATGACCAGGATAAACTTTAAGTGAATTCTTATTTTTTGGATTTGGTTTGCCCTTGGGATTTTTGGGATCTAAAGGTTCCAGTGTAAAATCATTTGGTTTATGTCTTGGGCCAGGGATTTTTTTGAAGTAATATTTATGAGGTTTTTTCCCTATAACTACAACATAAATAGGAGTTTTATATTTAGGATCTCTAACTTCAATTACTTTAGGATTATCTGGTTCATCTGCATAATATGGTTCACCATCATATGGTTCAGGAGTTTGCCCAGGTGAAGGTTTAGGATGCTTTTTAGTTGTTGTATGGTAGATGTGATAACGTCTTTTTAAAGGAATAAAGTCAGTTTTATGTGATCCTGGCTTTCGTACAGGCTTAACAGGAATAAATAGTGATTTTTTAGGGTAGTCAGGATTAGGTATAAGTTTGAAATATTTTGGATTCTGGGGATTACCTGTTTGTATTACATTTGGTGGAAAGATATCTTTTGATGGATGTGTTTTTTTATTTGGATGTTTAGGATCAAATGGATAAATATTAAAGTCCGTAGGATTTTTTTTCGGTCTTTTTTCAAAATGTTTTCTATGAGGAGGTTTTCCAGCAGATATAATTTCTGATGGTATTTTTTGACCTGGACGTTTCAATTCTTTTATTTCTAAATCTTCTGGCAAATCATCAGGTATTATAGCATTTTCTTCTGGTTCAGGAGTGGTAGTTCGATGATAATAATGATGAGGAAGATTATAAAATTTTTTTGGATTATTTGGTAATGGTAATACAGGAATAAGTTTTATTTTCCTGGGATCATGAGGATGTTTAAAATCTGGTTTAATTTTATAATATTTTGGGTCTTTATGGCCAGTTTTTATAACTGGAGGTTGATAACCAGGATGCCCAGGAGTTCCTATAGCTGGATATATGTGAGGCATTTGTTTTAGATCAGGTTTATGATGTTTAGTTTTAGGATAATAGGGTTCAATTGTAAAGTCATATGGGTTTTTAGATGGACCTGGCTTTTTAACTACATGTTGTCGTGGATGTTTTCCAAAAGATATTAACTGACATGGCTGTTTAGAATGAGGTAATTTAATGTTTCTTACTGCAATGTCTTCTGGTTGATTATCATACACAGGTTCACCATCTTCTGGTTCTGTTGTGGTAATTTCTTTAAATTTTTGAGTTGTACGATATATATGGAACCTTCTAGGAATTTCAACAAAAAATAGACGTTTACCTTTTTTACGTGGTTTTACAGGAACAAATTTAACTCTATTTGGATCATGGGGGTAGTGAGGATCAGGCTCAACCCTGTAATATTTTGGTTTCTTTGGAGAATCAATTTGAATCACTGGATATTTATCCCGATAAACTTTTGGTGAGTGAGGATGATGAAGATTTGGCTTTTTGTTTGGATTTCTTGGATCGAAAGGTTGTATTACATAATCAGTGGGTTTACCAGATGGTCCTGGATTTTTTTCAAAATGATTTCTGTATGGTGGGCGCCCAGCTGATATGATTTGTATTGGATGGGGTCTGCCTGGCAAGTGTTTAGTAACAACAGAAGGATCATCTGGGAGATCATCAAATATTTTTTCTCCATCATGTGGTTTTCGTGTAGTTGGAGAGTGTTTTCTGTGTGGCTGGTATCGTCTAGGTAAATCTTGAAAATATGGATGGAAGCCTTTTTTAATTTTTTTAACTGGTATTAAGCCAACTTTATGAGGATTAGTGGGATGGGGCACTATTCTATATAATTTTTTATGTTTATAACGTCCATATTCAATCACTGGAGAGTAATCAGGTGATCCAGGTGTACCATTTGGATAAACTTTAGGGGGATCAGGATCATCAGGATCTGGTTTATGATCTACAGTATTAGGATTATAAGGTTCTATGACATAGTCATTAGGATTATCAGATTTTCTAGGAGTTTTTTTATACCAATTTGGCGATCTTCCGAAGTTCATAAGTTCATAGGGTTGTTTATGATTTGTTTTCATAGTTTTAAACTTAGGATTTTCTGGCAAATCAGAATATTCAGGTTCCCCATCAATAGGTTCATCATGATTTGGTATTTTATGTCTGCGTGGTTTTAATTTTCTAGGTAAATCATGAAAAATGGGATTTAATGCTCCAAGATTATTTGATCTTACTGGAATAAATCCTATCATATTTGGATTATCAGGGTGTGGCACCAGTCTAAAATATTTGGGATGTTTTTTTGGACCTGTTCGAATTACTGGTGAATAATGAGGGCTATTTCTTTTTCCGTTTGGATAGACTCTAGGTGCATAGGGGTTGTTAGGATTTACTTTATGATTACGTGTATTTGGATCATAAGGCTCTAAGTCATAGTTATAAGGACTTTTAGATTTAGGACTTTTTTTAAAGTGTTGTCTGTGGTCTTTAGGACCAATTGAAAAAACACTATAAGGATATTTATGTTTGGTATAAGGTTCAAATTGAGGATTTTCTGGTAAATCATCATATTCTGTTTCATCATTTTCTTCGAGAAATTCTGTAGTTGATTCTGTGATTAATTCTGGAATTTCATTTGTTGTTGATTCAGTTTCTAATGGTGCTTCAGTAGATGGAGCATTTGTAGTGGCTGTTTGATCAGGTTGTGGATATTTTGAACCTTTTTTAATTCTAGGAATAAAGTCATAACCCCCAGGTTTATTTTTATTGGGAACCATTTTAAAATATTTTCTCTTCCCTGTTTGACCAATCATTAATGTTGGAGGATTGTTAGTACCTTCTGGATAAATAACTCGTGGTCTATTTGGTAATCTATGATCTACTGGTACAGGATTAGTTGGAGATACAATTGGTTCTAATTTGTAATCATTGGGATCACCTGAAAGTCCTGGTGTACGTTTAAAATGACTACGTATATTTGGTTCACCAATACTAATAATATCATAGGATGGTGAATCTGGATCTCCAATAGGTGTTATTTCAGGATTATAGGAGGGTCTTACAGGAATATCATATGCTATTGGGGCTCCAGTTTCCAATATATATTTAATGTAGTTTCCATCTGGTTTCAAATACCACCCATCATCACTTATTCCTGGTGGAGCTTCATATCCATCTGGAAGTTGTTCAGATTGAGGAGAATCATATCCAGAGAGTATATCATCATCATCATTATTTGCATGATTATAATTCATATTATGTTCATATCCTTGATTATAACTGTCACTTTGAAAATCTTGCTTTAAGTCATGATGATTTCTTTTGTATTTGTAGCTACTTCGTCGCAGCAGTCTTGCATTACAAGAAATCACATATATGCCAATGAAGACAATAATTATCTTCATTATGAATTAACACCTAAAAAATTTGAATCAATAGTCATTTTTAAATTAAAAAAAAAGATTAGCTAAAACTTACATACTAACAGATCTAATAATTAGTTAATTATTAATATGTATGGAAGTTTTCTATCTGAAAACATATTAACTAGACATCATATTGTAAATCATCAACAATTAGATCTGATCATAATCAGTGGGAGTTTATTCTTTCTTGACACTTCTTATTATAATACTCTAAGATTGGAACAACAGTAAATAAACCGAATGCATAATGGTCAATTAATTTTTAGGTGATTAGTAAAAAATGCAAATTCACATTATGCAAGATATGTTAAATATTATAATAGAAAGTTTATTGCCATTAGAGATGTTTAATGTAAAACTCTATTAATCTATCTATACAAAATTTAAAAGCTGAGCAATATTTACAAAATGGATTGGGCAACCAAATTTGAGTAATGGCTGTCTGGAAATATTGCCCAAACATTCCATTTAGTACAAAGTTTCACCAAGGTTAAATATTTTTAAAATAAAATCATATATTGTATATAGTAAATTATGGCCATCTAATCATGAAATATTTATAAGGTTTGGGCAACCAAATTTGAGCAATGGCTCTCTGGAAATATTGCTCAAACATTCCATTTAATACAAAGTTTCACCAAGGTTAAATATTTTTAAAATAAAATCATATATTGTATATAGTAAATTATGCCCATCTAATTATGAGTTAAGTGTCTAGTATAAATCATCATAAAGGGATGCACATACAATTTCTAGTCAAAAGATGTCCATACCTGATTTTAATATATATTTTTAAATTTCTTACCAATTAACTATATTTTATTATGATAAACTTTAATAATTTATGCAATTTTAAAGTTCATTACAGAACTGTGGAATTATATATATATAAATTATTATTTTTGCGACTAAACTGTGTGTTATTTTGCATTACAAACCGATATTTCGACGAACTAGCACCCACCATTGTCAAGGTTAACTTTTGAAAGAAAAATCCCAAAAAAAGTTAACCTTGACACTGGCGGATGGTAGTTTGTCGAAATATCGGTTTGTAATGCAAAATAACACACAGTTTGGTCCCAAAAATAATAATTTATCTATATCATACAACCATGAAAACATTATATATATATATATGCTTTTTAATAATGAAGAACATCACATTTAATAATTTTTGTGTATTTCATCTTTTACATCGTCTACACTTTGAAATAAAGCAAGCAAAATCTGCTTAATATATAAGAGATGCAAATATATTCTGATCTGTGGTTTGTGATTGCAGTTTGGCATTGCTGATGTAAAGGTTTCATTTTGCCAGACTTGAAAATTTGTAATGCTTTCATTTATTTAATTCCAAAATTTTATTTATGTATCAATAAGTATATCTCTAAGTACTTCCTATAATGAAGCAAGGTATTACATTTTAATAACTTTAAGAATAAAAAAAATGCTAACATAAGAAATGTCTAAAACTTCAAGACAATTAAATATCATTCATAGCAATATAATTTTTTTCTGATATTGTAATGGTCAGATTCATATGCTCCACTAACACGATGCAGAATTCAAACACAAGACCCAAAATTCAACATTCTAGGTAAGGTTATCTCCCAGAAATACCCAATTTGAATCCAATGTCCAAACTCCATAATGTCAGCTACATGGCAACATGTCTAATGCTACTAATAATATAGCTTTCTTTTTTTAGTCACAGAGATCAGGGAGAAACAAGAAACTCTAAATTAAATACAACCTTGGGTTCGCTAACAGAAGTCTATGGATGATTAAAATTATCACTAAAGGTTTATATTACTGTGAATTATGTGAACCGAGCTAATACGGTGGATCGCAGAGATAAAAAAAAATAAAATCAGAGATAAGTTGATAATAGATTTAATGAATATAACTTAATTATACAATATATATACACCTGGGTTTCTTTTTATGCGGACTTATTTAACACGATTTTGAAATTATGTGAGTCATGTTTCACCGGAAGTCGAACTCCGATAATGCGCTATTACTTTAAATAATAAATTTCGCACACTTTGAAAGTAATAGCACATTATTGGAATTCGACTTTCATCTTAGTAATTTCAATATTTTCAGTGCTTTATAATAGTAAGATTTTATGCAATAATGAAATTAAAATCATGATTTCCACATTTTATGTATACACACATTAAATTTTACAAGGTTATAATGTAAATTTGTTCAAACATTGCGTGTTAATTTTGCATTTTAAATCACATTCTGTTTTTGCTTTTTAACAAAGAACGTAATCAATTATTAATCATTTAGTGTCCACAAGTTTATTTTTAAAAGGTGAGTAATAGCAGTGGGTACAATTAAATTTGACAATTAAAAATTAAAATCTGATTTTTAATTGTAATTAACAATTTAAAAATTACTTACGGCGACTTGAAATTAATGTGTTGTGAAATTTGATTTTTAAACGGAATTGAAAATTAAAAAATTAAAGACAAAAATAATAATTTAATTTTTAGTTGTTAGTTTCATAAACAATTAATAAAATCATCGTCTCAAAGATTAATTACTAATTACATTTGTCACCAGAAAACCATTGACACAACATGAGTGTGAAGTTGGCGCTAGTTGTATTTCCTCAGTTTGCAAACGAATGTGTTTTTCGGCAAATAGCAGTAATAATTAAAACGTGTATAAAAATAATAATTAAAATGTGTATAAAAAAATGTAAATTACTATACTGTAAATTATGCATAAAAATATATTATTTTGAATAAAATTAAATATTATAGTTAAAAAAAGTTTGTCTTGTATCAATTTTTTTCAAATTTGAAATTTTTTATTAGTCATATTTTATTTCATTATTTTTTTTTGCGCAAATTTTAAAGTAATTTTACGTTGGTGCTTTGCTTTTATGTGAATTTTGAAAAATCATTAACCGCCTCCCCCCTTTTTCAATGTAAGTTACGTCTATTTTTGCATGATTTCATTTGCGCATGTTTTCTGAGGAACCTATCTATCGCGTAAAATGAGACCCAGGTGTACACATATATATATATTAATTACTGTCTGCACATTGATACTATAAGTGATTAAATATTTCCAAAATGTAGTCTAAAGTAATACATGTACCATCTTACCATTATGCCTTGGTTAAATAATATACTCTCTATACTTTCAAGGGTAAAACATGACAGATTATGTTTACGTGCCTACATGAAGTGTTCTTTAATATAAGATGGATAATTGCGAGGAGGTGCGAGACACATATGGTTAATTTAATTATTGATTTTATTAGTGAGTTCATTATTACTACATTGATTACTTTGATTAAATAAAAGCTGTTACTGAAATAAAGAAATACAGATCAAAGCTTGTTTACAGGTTAGGGTAGTAATTGATTAAGTCATGTATGGTTAACAGAAATATACTGGAAATTAAAATTAAGTGGAAAATTGGTGGTGCTGGCGAATATTTAACACATAAGAATGTAGGTACGGTCTGTTGAAACCGTGAAGCCTTGTTGAAGAGAGGGCGGAATGGCGGATTGCCATATATCCATGGAAAGTTTGCGACATAATGTCAGCCCAAGACTGGCCTCAACCAGGTAAATTAGTGGCTGCGTGACTCGGGTACATAGTCCCAGGTGAGACTTCAAGGTCCACCCTGTTCTGGGAACTGCAGGAAGAGGTGAATGGTCTTAGCTGTATTTACCCCAATAAGCTACAAAGACATGACACCAAATGCACTTGCACCAGAAACACCTCTATGAATTATATCACATTATTTTCGAAAACAAAAGGCTTGCTCTTTAAATTGAGCATAGACACTTAATCCATCCCTAACTATCCAATAAATAAAAAAATCCAATATTCCATATCCTCGAATTAAATAATTGGCTTAATTATAAGCAAACTATATCAAATATTACAGCATTTAAACACAGAGTTGGACGCTTGCTCAAAGGACTCCATAAGCTGAATATATTATCATGCATCCATTACATATATTCACCACTATAACCTCGCACACTCCCAGTGTTATATTTAATTCAAACAGAAAGTTAATAAAAAAGAATGGTATAAATAATTATTTAAAAAGCAATAAATTAATATACATACATAATTGGGTTTGTTATGTTCCCAATAATATTTGACAAAATAGCATTCGAGTGAGCGAATCTGCAATATGTTTAGATATAAGGACCATTACTATAATTAATCCGCACAAATTATAGAGCAACATCTTCATTATGGGAAGAGGTAATTCGCTCGGTTGATGTCTATCCAGGCACATCATCATAATGGAAGAAATAAAGTAAATAATTTAAAAAATTCAGAACTATTAACTTAAGTCCAAAGGTATAGATGATAGGACACAGTAGTTAGACTACAGATATAGAGGTTAAGTACACCATAGAAATAACATTAAAATTGTAGAATATGATTTAATTTATAGACACGTAAGTTAAAATAGCTATAGCTTAGAAGAATGTATATACATAGTTCTCAAGAGTTCTTGGGTTAACGAATTACCCAGTTGATTTATTGGGGAATCCGGATGCATTTATAATATTTTGATGACTACGAGTTATTTGCAAGAGTCCCACTTCATGAAATATTTGGCTTTAACTTATTATAAGTTCTTTAGGTTGATAGTAATGGTAGCAGCATTTATTGGATGTTCAGTAGCATATTTTCTTTGGGTTTGGTGGCAACATTTCCTTTCCTTAGCAACAGCAGTTGTTTGATGAATATTATTCCTTGAAGGGTATTCAGGTGGTATAGGGCCACAGGATGGCCTACTGGCCTCTACCCTGTCATTTTATTTTCACTTTGCAGTCTGGTAATCAAAGTTCTCTCTCATCAAATGTAAAATGTTATGCTTGGTATTCAAACTTCTCTCTCAAAAAAAAAATGTTTTTTTTTTTTTAAAAAATCTTGCTTTATTTATACCATTGAAACACATAATAGAATTCCATTCTCCTTTATCCTGTGGCATAATAGTCCATTACTGAAATCTTGCTACATGTAAATGCGTTTGTTATCTATCTGAATATCTAAAGAAAGTAACAGGATGTGATAAGAATTTTTACTTTTGTTATTTTACTTTTAGATACTCTGATAATATTTTACTTTGTTATAAATTTTTTACTAATTTTAGATTAAATATTTGATCAAACACCTGTTGTTTTTATCTTGCTGGTTAAATATTTAAACCATTAGAACATTCCTGCAACCCTCTTTTACTTTTTGCAAATAAATTGTGGTATGATATTTTAATTAATAAATAAAATCATTTACAATACTAAATTCAACATCGAAGGTTTAAATAAGAAAATTAATATTATTTTAAATTACTAGATTTACTATAACTGTCAAATTTAAATAAATGAAAATATTGTCATTGCTTACAAATTTTAAATATAATATTGCAATATGTGTGTATTTATGACAATTGATTTAAATCTTCATACGCATATATACACCTGGGTGTCGTTTTATGTGGATTATTTTAATGTGATTTTGAAGTTATGCGATTCATATTTCTTCTTAATATCTTTCATATTTCACTATATTTATTAGATATCAAGAAATTTAAATTATTAATAACTTATTTTGATTTTGAAATACTTTTTTTTCCTTCAAAAATATAACATTATATTAACAGCTAACGTGAATATGGCCTGAAGCTGTATTTAGAACTTAGCTTCTATGTAAATAACCTATTTATACTAAAGAATAAAGTTTAAACTTTTAAAACGTATTTTGTTATATATAACAGAAATAAATAATCTTTTAGATTTTTAAAATAAAAAATTAAGATTTGATAAACTGAAAATAATCTTTCTAATGATAATTCATAATCTTTTTGTTTTGATTGCAATCCCATTTTTTAAATATAAAAACAGAAAACCATTAACACAGCACAAGACTGAAAATGGCACTAGTTGTACATCACATCATGAATAAAAATAAAGTGGCTAACACGTTTCGCTGGGCATAATTGCTGAGAGATTCTTGACTTCGTTTAAGGAGAAACCACAATACATCACATCGAATCTGATTTCTTACCAGTTTACAAACAACACTAACGGTAATGATTAAAATATGAATGAAAAATGTAAAATTAAATACTGTAGTTAATAAAAAAAGTAAAAAAAAGTTTGTCTTGTATTAATTTTTTTCAAATATTTGAATTTTTTTATTAGTCATACTTTATTTACTTATTTTTTTTAATGCGAATTTTAAAGTAATTTTTTCTTGTTGCTTTGCTTTTATGCGAATTCTGAAAATTACAGCACCTATCCCCCATTTTTCAAGGTAAATTAAGTCTATTTTTATGCGATTTTTTTTAATGTGGGTTTTCTGTGGAACCTATCTATCGCATAAAATGAGACCCAGGTATATATATACATGTACATACTTTTATATTAACAAAGCCAATTTATCAATTATTATTGCTGAGCTATTAATTTATATTCTCTTCATACACACATATATATTAACAATGCCAATTTATCAATTATTATTGCTGGACTATTAATTTATATTCTATTAATATTTAAATATCTATGCTTACTACCTCAATCAAGCTTGGACTTCGGCACATTAGCACAGTATACGCACATTGCAATAGATTGGGATTCAAACTGGGGTATAAGGGTAGGTGAGGAATGAGGAAAGGTGAAACTAAGATCTGCAGAGTTATCTTACTGTTTCAATATAGTAAGTCCCATTAAGAAACTTTCAAAGTCTTTTATATTTTTGTAACAATTTAGCAATTGAACCATATACTGAAGATGCCATAATTATATTATACAGTAAACATTTATATTATAGTCAAATATATTACTCATTTACTTTGTTAGCAAAAATGAAAAAAACATATGGATGCTTTGTATAATTTTTAATCTGTTGATGATCACTTACACAATACAATCATTAAAAATTTGTATAAATATCAAATTACAAAAAAGCTACTTCGTTAGCTGTAATTCTTTCAACTTTTCTTAAACAAATTAGTGATGAGGTGTATTCTAATTGTACCAAATGTATTTAAATAGGAAATCTTTAACAAAGTAGTGTATGAATCTATACACCTATACCCCACTTAGCACAATGCAAAAACTCACAATAGTGACCATCATCAGTTTGTACCTACTAATTTGATTTACAATCGATTATTCACTATAACAATAGTAAAAAAAAATTAAAAAAGATTTTTTTTAGTGGCCATTTTGTAAGACTGATGGCATCATAGGATAGTTATTAATGCTTTTCTATCCAAAGGCAAATAACTGTACAGCACAAAGTTTTATTCTAATACACAATACAGTACATAATATTAGTATTGTATACAATGTTTTCATTACAAACTTAAAATATGATTAATGAATGTACAGCATAGAATTTTATTTAATTTTCATCCATCATCTTTGAAAGACAATCTATTGTTCGTAATGATAAATCCAAAATAAAGATTTTCATTGTTAATGATTATAGAGCCCCAAAAGTGTTTCATTCAATATAATAAATAATCTAAGTCACATACAACAACCAAATACATTAATATGTATTAAATTTTAAAATGTGTACATTAGTTTAAAAACTGTATATTGCATTTACTCACTTTAGCATCATGGCTGCAACTATGACTACAAAAAAAAATCAAGAAATTCTCTAAGCTTGGAAACAGTAATGGATATCTTAAGTTGACTGGAAAGAGAAGGAAATCATGATATCTTATTCAGTGGCTTATCCACATTTACCATTGCTACTATTTCAAAAAAACAAAGACAAAATAAAACAAATTGCTCAAAACATCATAGGAGTGTCCAAACTTTACAAAGTCATGAATCACAGTATCCCAGATAAAAAAAAATTCCAAGAAGTTATGTCGATCATCTATTCTAAACTTTTTCTGTAGAATTCGTCAGCGACTATCTAGTGCACTTGTCCAAAAAACCAAGATCATCAAAGGATTTAGAAGACAACAATGTACTTTAGAATAAGCAACTCATTATTAAAAAAATTAGATAATTATGATTGATGAATGGATCACCGGAGAAAACAACTTTAAGATAAGGGTTTTTTTTTACATAGATTTAGGTTGCATTATCATATTTAGATACATATTTTGAGTGCATACTTACATAATAAACATAGTATAGTGTTTACACAAGCATATAATGCACATTGAGTTTTTTATTACTATTAACCAGCTACATTTTTTCCTATAGGAAACTATTATAATTACATGTTCTTTATGCAATATTCTTGCTTAATGATGAATGTTCAGGGACAAATTGCCTTTGCTATCGGGTAAAGGTGTATTCTCAAATAATTTAATAATTTTAGTGATTGATATATTTTAGATCTGATGAAAACTGATATTATTTAAGGAATTCAGTTCATGGTATCCAATCATGATATCATTGAGATGACCTGGATACGGGAACAGAATAGCAATGCTGGCTGGAGTTTAATATGGACTTCATATGTGTAGATTTTTAAGTGGCAATAAATATCTTAACTGTCATAAATGAATCAACAATGTAGGATATATAAAACTTCCATAGTTGACAAATAAGGACGAAAATGAAAATAGATGAAAAATTTTGTTATCAGTAGTTTTAAATAGGAGCAATTATGAAGTGCCATTTGCTTTGGTGTAGTAGCATTAAATACAAGTTGCCTTTATTCACCAGTGTAACCAATATAGGAAAGCTATTCAAATAGCAACTAATATTGACCTTGGGAGCATTTAAGGGTATCTACAAAAATGATTTGGATAAAGCTTGAAAGCATTTTTCTTTCACTATCAAGCTGCCTGAGAAATGACATAGAAAAAACTTTCAAGCTGCATTGAAAATGCATGGAACACATTGTTAATAAAGAAAATATATTGTGTATAAGTACTAGAAGATCTTTAGTCACTTGTTTTAACATTTTAGTAATAAATTGCTATACAAAGTTAGAAATAAGATTAATTGAATGTGAACTATTAAATAATTAACCAGCCAATAAAGTGCTTTAATGTCACATGATCTATTATATGTATATACTTTTCATCATCTATTTTAATATTTTTAGTTTATATTGTATACAGCAAATAAGAATGGTTGAGTGAAATTTTGAAATACTCAATCTATCACTACAATGTTCAAATGTCATATAACTTAATCTGTATATAAATCTTTGATTACCACTATCACCATTTTCAATAGTAAATTACTATAGTAAGCAAGAATGATACAAACTAAATGCGTTGTATTAATTAGTGTGGCAGTCAGTTAATCATGATTATTTATTTGTATAGGAATGTCATTGAGAGGTAATTACATAATATTTTTTTATAGCTGATAATTATATAAGTAATTCAGATCATGATGTGCAATCATGAAATAATTGAAAATAACCAGGGTATGAAAACAGGAAGGCAAAATTGGATGGAGTTTACATGAATTGTATATAATAGCAAAAATGTCCTAGCTTTTATGAATGAAGTAATCAGTTTAGGATGAACAAATCTTCCATAATTGACAAATAAATATGAAAATAAAAATTTAAAGAAGCTTAGTGATGTTATTAACACAGTTTTAAACAGACCAATTATGAAGTACAATAAATCACATTTGGTTTATTAAAATAGCATTGGTTACAATTTGTCTTTATTCACCGATATAACTAATATAGGAAAAAAAATCTTGCTCTTGATAAAGCTATTTAAATAGTAATTTTGTGGAACATTTTTATAGAATAAAATGAAAATGAAAGCCTTATATAATTTTTATGAACAATCTATTAAAAATATTTTTCACCTCTTCAGTATTAGTCACTGTAAAATCAGAAACGTAGTTTTAGATGATCAGATCAAATGTTGACTAATTAATTCATTTATATTAAATCAATTATTTTGCCTCTAGATTGAACTCATATATAAATAAAATTTGATGTTCTTTCTATTTTTTACTAGCATTAATGACTAGAGTGATAGCTTAGCAGTCCACAAATCATCCAAAGTATAAAGATTAATGTTTAAAAAAATCTCTCAAACACATAGAGTGAAAATTAGTAAAAGATCATGAAAATTTATATAGAATGTTTTTTCAGTAAAAAAAATAAAGAATAAAGTTTATGCTTATAAAAAGGGGGTAAATTTAATGTGATTTATATTTGATTGTAATGTATTTAAAATAGTAATAAAATTGTATAGTCAAATTTCTTATGTATTATGGTATAGTCATTGACCAGATACATTATTTTTAATTTACTTATTGCATGAATATTTTCTAGAATGTTATTTGTATTACATGAAACTATATTGAATTTGTTTTTAAACTATATTAGGTATATATGAAATCTTGTAATCAATAAGAGTTTATGAAATTACATCACTATTTTCATATTTTAAAGATAATTTGCTATTAGCATGACAAGTAATTTTCCTTGCATTGATTATATTAGACTGTGACGGAATGCCTAGTGATGGAATAAATTGAAATATTTTCTAGATGGTGTGATCATTTTAATTATTTTAAAGAGTTGTTAAATTTTTTAAATATTTTATTAAAACCATTTATCAATCGTCATTATATTGAGTGTATTTCTGAAATGCCAATAATGACATTTAATTTTGATTTTTTTTTCCTGGAAAATAATTATTTTATCAAGACTTACATTGGCTATCCTCCCCCCTTTCTCAAAAGTTTTTAAGACTAATGATTATACAAATCTGTGTCCCATTTTAAATATTTATCAATCCTAAAATGTTCTTTACTATTTTATATACATGATAATCATTAGTTTGATGAAACAGGTAAACTAATGAATAAAACCAAAAATATGAGTTACACATTGATGACAATTATTCAGAGTATTACCATATCAGAAACTGTCATAGAGATTTATAAATGTTCAAAAATCAATTGTTTTCTATTGGCTTTTTTCTAGTTCAAATCGTAGCTTCATAATTTATTTTAAATTTTTAAAATTTGTTTCTATGCGTTTAACATCTAAGTTTTTATCAGTAAGATATATATACTACTATATACAAGTATAATATAATTTATTTGTTTCTGCTTGCTACAGTAAATAAGAACATTTATCCTTTCTTTATTTTATGCCTTCTTGAAGTGCTCACAAATAGAACAGAACTGAGATAGTTAAAAGAACTCATATTATATTTACATATCTATATGAGCTGATGTTTTAAAATTTCAGGCTACTAAGTCATAATAAGTTAGGAGATAAAGATGGATGCCTTAGGTGCATAACTGCTTTGGTTCATCTTTGGATCTAAAATTCTCATTGATAAAGGCAAAATTTAGAAATTGTTTTGTTTGTTGGGAATTAAATTGCACATCCACTTAGTAACCATTGATTATGGAAATTTGTAATAGTTGGGTCTAGAGTAAAGAAAGGAAAAATGTGTCACTACATATATAATTAAAACACTTCCTTTATATATTAATTTGTTTTAGGGAACAAATTTTGATTTCAAAGGAAGTTTAAGGGACAAATATTATTTATTTCGATTATTTAAATATATAATTCAGATAAAAAATTGAATACTACAACATAAAAAGTAAAAAAAAAGTGGCATAAATCGCTATAGAAATTTACTGTGAAATATTAAATTTAAATGTTTATATTATGCAAGCAATCACTTTTTCTCTTCCTCAAAAAAAAAACAAAACAAAACCTCACTCAAAATTGATAGTTGGAAATGAAAATTTTCTGTTTTTAATTCAAAGCTTTAAATGCTATCTGATCTAACTGAATATTCTTAATTTGTTTCTGGACAGGAAAAGTAATCTTGTGTATCAAAGAAGATTGTACATTGTTTGCTTAGTGTTTGAAATGATTTATTCTTCTCAGAAAAGTTATTCAAGGTCAATAGAGTTCTTGCAATGATTTTAAACAGAAGAGACGAAAAACTATCAAGCCATATCATAATATTTTATAAGAAAATGAAACTTTAATGTAATTAATCACTTCCAAAAGTTTTCTAATAAAGACTGTCAATAAAACACTTTTGATTTGGCTCTATGTTTTCAACCATTTTTTCCTCTACAACAGGGATAGTCAACCTTTTTACACCTACCACCCCCTTTTATATCTCTGTTAGTAGTAAAATTTTCTAACTGCCCACCAATTCCACAGTAATGGTGATTTATAAAGTAGGGAAGTCATTTTACATTATAAAATTTATAAAGCAGAGTTTACAGCAAGCTAAAGC
The DNA here is from genome assembly GCA_028023455.1 of Epiperipatus broadwayi. Classification (NCBI taxonomy): domain Eukaryota; kingdom Metazoa; phylum Onychophora; class Udeonychophora; order Euonychophora; family Peripatidae; genus Epiperipatus; species Epiperipatus broadwayi. The sequence goes on from JAQFVV010012593.1 coordinate 838,797, forward strand.
ATATAAATCTCTATGAAATTTTCTTAAAAAATCAATTAATTAAAAAAAAAAGAAAAGTTCTTCAGTGTTGGATAAAACCCCTACTGCCCACTATGAAGGCTGAAGCACCCACTAGTGGATGACACTGCTCTACAGTAATTAATTACTTAAAAAAGTTCAAAGGGAAGTAGGAAGACATGCATTGAATGCAGATGTGTGGACAGCAAGGGAGGCAATTCAGGGAGAAATGGGATGGTCAAGTTTTCATATGAGAGATGCAAAAAGTAAAATGAAAATGTTTGGTAGATTGCAGTTTATAGATAACAAAAGAATAGCCAAAATAGTATTTAATTATGTTATGAGTAAAGGGCAAGCAACAAGATGGGTGAGAAAGATAATGCGGTATGCAAAAGATTTGGATAAAGAATTTATCTCAGTATATTTATACAAAAGATGTGATGATTGTGTTAGGAGGATTGTTGAGTGTTATAGTGGTAAGGAATGGGATAAAAGAATAGATTTATTAATAAAGAATAGGGAGTTAGAGAGATGGAGAACTAGTATGGAGAGTGAAAAGAGTTTAAATATATATAGAAATAAACAGAATTATAGGTGCGAGTTAATATATGATAATAGTAAGGAAAGTAGTTTATTGTTAAAGGCTCAAATGGAATCTTTAGCAACAAGAGAATATATATGTAAGTGGAAAAATATGGGTGCCTTAGTCTGTAAATTATATAAGGAAGGAATAGAAAATATTAGGTATCTGTTAATTGAATGTAAATGCTGGAAAACAGAAAGGGTACATATAATGAAGTTATCAAAGAATAAATATGAAAAAAGTGATTATATAGAAAGTGGATTATTGTTTTTATGCTGGGTTTGGGAAAAGATAAGGGGGATTTAGATATAAAGGCCACCATAGAGTTGACAAAGATTATGTTGTGGAAATGGGATGGAGCAGAATATGGGAAAACTTAGAGTGGGGACAACTGTCTAACAGGTTTCTCTGGGCATAATGCTTGGATTCGTTTAAGGAGAATCCACAGTACATCACATCACATCATCAATGTTTGTTAATGTTACAATAAAAACAATGTTATTATACCTCCATTATTTATTTTTTGTTATTGTAAATTTTTTTTTTAAAAAATAAAATATTTATTGGTGATCATTGTATTAAAACAAAGAGAATGTATACCACAGGTAAAGTGTTGTTTATCTTAATTTATCTTAAATAGCTAAAAGGTAAAGGTCAAACACTTTTTCTTTTAAAAATGCTAGTATAGGGCAAAAACCTTTCTAATAGAATTGCTGGCTGTAAATGTTTGAGCAGTTTTCCATTCTTGTTTTATTCTCTATCTAAAAATAATAAGATAGTAATTTTGGTTAATTACCTAAATTACTATGGGCCAATAGTAATCTGAAACAAAAACTGGATTTTTTGAAAACTGGATCTTTTGAAAATAATTTCTCTCAGTTTCAAAGTTGAAATAATAGGCATAGTAAATAAATGTATTATTTCTGCACCACAAGGCTCGTAAATGGTATTATTATAAGAAACTAGAACAGTAAGACTGTCAAATAATGCAGAGGAATAAATATTAGATATTAGTAATATGTTAAAAGATGCTTTAAGTAGTGAATTGCAAGATTATTGATTTTTTACCAACCGCTCTTCAAGAAGAATGGAAATAGAGAACTTATTACTCATAATGTAAGTAAAGTGATGAATGGCGAGAGTGTTAGTATATTTTTTATATGCTTTTTTATTAACTTGCTGAGTCTTTGTATGTCCACATTTTTGAAATTTTCTCCCGCTGAGATTTTTTTAGTTTTAACAAAATAATATGTAAAAAAAAATTTTTTTTAATGCTTTTATGTAAACAGTACTAGTCGACTAAAAACTAGAAAAATAATCTGACTTAAAAAATAGGAAAAAACCCCTGAAATTTGGTTAATTTGCCGTTCTTGGAAAATATCAGAGATCTTAAGAATCTAGACTTGATATCAATTGGAAATTGCAGGAATATTGTCATTTCATGAAAGTATTTGAGGCCTTATAGATTTTTATGATTTATTTGAGCCTCAAATGCCTTTTTGAAATGACAATATTCCAAAAATTTTCAACTATTTTATAATAAGTCTAGATTCTTAAGATCTCTGATATTTTCCAAGAACTGCAAATTAACAAGATCCAGTTTTTTCCTACTTTTTAGTCGGATTACTTTATTTTTATATTTTTTAGTCAGCTAGTACTGTTTACATAAAAGCATTATTTAAAAAAATTTTTTTTTACATATTTGAATTTCCCTCTACCTAAAATTGGTAGATAACCAATTTACTGATTAATAATTTAATGACTAGCTGTCTATGGCTAACTCAGCCATATTCAATCTCCTCCCCCCTCTCAAGACACATAGTATTCTATACTTCATAATACGGTAATGTAAAAAGTAAACCTAAATGTTTCCAAATACTTATTTAAAAATTAGTGTGATTTTTGATATTAAGACAAATTTTTGATTATTTCATGCTTTAAAATCAAAGGAGTCTTGGATTTTATATGAAAAGAGTTTTATACATTAGTTTAAATACATTACCATTTAGTTCATTGATGATGAAAGAGCTATTAGGGCGCTTATTTTAACGTGATAACAAAGTTTTAATTAAATATTACCAGTGATTTGTTTGATTGGTAAATTAAACTTTGTTTAAATAAATATTTTTTTTTATCAGTTTAGTAATATCCATATTTGAATTATTTATATGTGAAAGCATTGAAGGTATATTTGGTGCAATAAATTTTACTAAATTGAAACTCTGATTTAGTATTTCTTTTACATTAATATATATATAGTGTTTATTACTTCTTTCATTTTGCATGAATGGTTATTGCACTTAGGGGATATGTATTTATTAAACCTTTTTTCCAAAAATTGTTTTACCAATGCTTTGGGCATCAATTTTTCTTGAATATGTGTTTTAATATAAGGTAAATATCATCTGATTTTTTATATTTATCTGTTGCTTTACCATCATTTTGCTATTTAATAATATAATCTTATGAATTAAATTTATTGCTCTGGTATATATTGTAAAGATTAGCTCCAATTTAATCCTTAAAGTATATAGTTTTTTTTAAAAAAGAAAGTATTATTTTCTTTGAATGAGAAATAAATATCTTATGACTTCTTTGTGTATTTTGCAATCTATGATTATATAAATATGTTTTAAAATAAATCCAATGTAAAACAATTTAATTTTGCACTGAGATTTGTTTTTTTTTTTTTTTGTTGTTGTTGTAAAATTATACATATTTTTTCATTATTATTTATTAGAATAAATGTACTGGTCAAATTTGTGTAACTAATCAACAATATCGAAAAACCAAGTAAGACTCTCAACCACTCGGTACCAAGTCACCCCTATCATAGATTTAAACCATACTGACCTTCCTAGTCTCTACATTACAGTTAACATCCTTGACGGTACCACTCAACATCCCCATATGCCATAGCTTAACTCATTGCACCGGGCATGAGTACTCTATCTCAGGGTTCCTTATATAGCTATATACTATACTATGCTATGCTATATTATACTGTACTGATGTGTACTCCTAGGGTATGCGTTGGACCACAATGACAAATTATAGGCACATATATATATAAATAAAGTGTGATTTAATATTTATCAAACAAACATTAGCAATTGAATTATAGTTAAATTATTTATTAATATAACATTATAAATGGCGGTTCTAAATAGATTTGTTGCCAGTTATCACCACATGATAAATGATTGGGGATTATATAACTATACAGTGCCTTAATATACTGTCATGATAATGACTGACCGCCCATACTATCCAAAGTGGTTTAACCAAGCATTTATCTAGCCATTTTGTGTTGGGTTTGAACTTGGTTGTTTGGGACTCATATGGAAATTTAATAACTAAACAAACATGTATTACTTATGGAAACATTACTGACTCTTTCACAGAGGCTAAAGCTAAAGTAAAACATATTTTCTTAAGATATAAAAGCAGGGGTTGGAATAGGTTCAAGTCTTAGGCTGCAGAGGTATATCTGCTATTCTAGAGTACCTTGAATTCTGGAGGTCAAGAGTTACACCACCATTCTATATCCGAGATTTGGAGTCGCAGCAACTCTCTAGTGTCTGCAGAACCCGGACTGGGGTACCTCAGAAGATCGAGCTCCCAGGCATCAGATGGACAGATGGCCCTACTGTCTCTTTGGAAGAGCATATAAAGAAAGACTATGCTTAAGATATATAATTTGAGGTAAGATTAACCCTGTGAACCAGTCAAGAATAATTGTATCCAATTCTAGGGGCTCTAATACGGTCCATTGGCTTATTAATGAGGGGAAAATAATCTACTTATGGTTGCCACTCGACAATAATAATTATATAGTATTTAAACCCACAAAAGCATTTAAAATAGTGAATGTGGCTGTGAGAAATAATACGTTATATATTTACCATGGGCAGACAATGGCACTAATAGGTTATTTAACATTAATATTTATCAGGTATCTTACGGTTATCTTCCATAACATTATACATGTATATATATATGTTAATAAATCAGTGAAAAAATTTTTTTTTATATTCAGCATATTTTACTTATCGTACCTTCAATGAAATAAGTTTATTGATGATTTCAATATTTCTTAAGAACGCTTTACATATATAGATAAACAGGTTATAATTTAGTAGTTGACAGCTTAGATACTTAAAACATTGTTATTGAAGGTACGTAATTATGGCACTTTTTTAGAATTTAAGAGTTAATTTTATACGGACTACGATTCATCATTTTATACACAATTGATACAAATAAATTAATTACAACTTATTATGATGGGGGGATCTATTTTGGACGACTTATGTGTTATTCACTAATTTCACTTACTGATTTTTTTTTATACTTCTAATCTTAGCGTTAAGACTACTTTGGCATCTCTCTAATTCAGATGGTCCCCAGGCATCTGGCCAGAATCCAAAAGGAGCATAAACAAGATTTATTAACTAATCTTATAGATCTCTCCATCATGTAAAATCGAATAATTAAACATATAATAAATATATAATCGTAGTGTGATTAATTGAATAAAATAATAATTTACATATTAATATTAAGGTCAAGAATATATATAGATTTACCAAAGTTAATTAAGTTAGTATTTATCTAGGTTAAGACCAAGCAAGACTGATAGATTTAGTTACAGTTAAAAAAATAAAATACATTAGTAAACGTTTATCAACATTTTAGTTGACTTCTTGTTGATGGAAGGTGAATTCATGAGGAATAGCAGGTGGTGGCAATAAGGACAGTCTCCCTCCTTACGTATTACTCTGGAACACTTAGGATGCCCCACTTTCCAGCCTTATGACCCGGAGAAACCAGCACTGCTTACTCAGCCATTCTTTCAGGTACAGTGCACATTGCAAAGGATAAAAAGTTACATATTATGCTAAAGTTCTTTCACTATGGTTTAATATTTTATTGATATTTTCAATTTCACTGGGATTTCTTCCCGTATATTTCTATGTTTCTGCCTGCAGTGCATTCTCGAAAATTAATTGCTAGTGTTCCTTAAGTGCATCTCTTACATTTTGTCATCACTCTGTCTGGCTGTGTTTTGTATTTGTACTTTTTTAGTACAATATGTTTCCTCTTCCAAGTGCTAAACTGTAACTATTTTTGTATAGCTCTAGGGATACAGTATGCAGGTTACTTTACTTAATGTATTTTGAACCACTCTCCCATTGTATATTTAATTTTTAATATTTGCAAAAGCTTTTAATGATTTTAAACAATTTCAACTTAGCTGAACTTTTTATTAAATCACTTAAATATTTCCTTTACCTGATATTGCTAAATCTGCTTCGAAAATACATTTTATTTTACCCATTTACCTACCGTAATTGCACACACACACACCTATACTTAACATATGTGGGATGATATTAATAACTTTTTCAAGACTGGGAGATAGGTTCGAACACAGTACATGGAGAGAGTATATCTACGGGTAGATATGCACTGCTTCATTTCTGTCCCATTGGTCTGTAAAAAAAAAAACAAAATAAAATTTCTCCCTACCCTTTGGCTGCAGATGAGAGATCAGCTGTTGTTAGTTTCCCTATTCTCAATGTTTTATTAATACATATATATAGTCACTACGCTTACCATTTTTTTGTTTATTTACAATGTAAATAAAGTTGTAATTTGAAAACAAGTCCTAAGTTGTCAACCAATTTACTATGGCTTCTTACATGGTCCTCCTCCTGGGTCTGGAGGTCTATTCTGTATGGTTTTAAAGCATGGACATTGAATGTACCTTTTATTCCTCTGGGTCCTTCCAGCAGGAATGCTTTCTTTCCATAATCCTTTATGGTATAAGGTCTGGTATATAAGGGCAGAAATTTTTTGTATTGGTTCTGCGTCCGATTGCTGACTTGTCATCTGATTGCTGATTTGTGTTGCATGGGTCCACACCTGATTTCCTTCCTTAAATTGGTATGGTCAGTACTATTCTCTTTTCTCTGTTTTTGTCCATTTGTTTTAGCCTCATCCGGGCTCGGGCTTGGTCTTATTCCTTGTTCACAGGTTCCTGTATTACAGGAAGATCGATCTTCAATGGGTTGGTGTCCAATTTCCCGATGTGTAACCAGGTGGGTGTGAACCTGATGACCTTGTTGATGGGCTCATTGATATATCCGGTCCACTCCTGATGATTATGCCCACATAAGTCCTCAAAACGATTCAATTCTCTCATGACTCACAGTGGTTTGACTGTGGGTTTCTCACAGAGGTGAGAATGTGTTGGACATGCTGATGTCTCATCCAGGCCCTCCATGGTTCGATAAAATGGTTTGGGGTTTCCCAACCTCACGGAATTAGTGCTTCTGCAGGTGTATTGTGTTCCTGGAGTCTGCATTGGATACCCGGTACCTCTTCACATATTTAGAGAATACATTGTTAGTCACTAGCAGGAGCATCCAGTGCTTGTACATTGGTAACAGTCCATAGTGGTTGATGGCAAGGAGTTCATTTGGCTTATTTGGCAGTATTGATCCTAACTTCCCTGCATACAAGCGATTAGGTGGCTTTGCCTGGGTACAAACCTGGAAGGCCTTCAGCATAGATAGTATGATTGTATATGTTCTCTCCCAATAAAATTGACATTGTACGGCTGCCTCTATTTTCCGAGGGCTGTAATGTTTGTAGAGGTTATGATAGTGTTGAACCAACCGCTTTCTTATGTGTAATGGCACAGCAATCCTTCATTCCTTGCTACATACCGTCTGAACCATCAGCATACCACTTTCTAGTTTGTACCTAGATTTAAAGTCTGCTCCTGTCCTAGTCCCTCTGTTCCGAGTTGCTGGATAATCAGCCTATACTTGGGGTCATTCTGTGGTTTTGTCCATAGCAGTTGTTATATAGGTGGTTTGGATTGGTCCGCTTGGAGGGTTTTGTGAGGTGATGGTGGTGGGATGCCAACTAAGGATGCCCACCATGATGCTCTCTTTCCCAGGACAATATTCCACAAGGTAGTCAAATTTTTGTAGGAATAATCTCCATTGCACTAGTCGGTTGTTTATGAGCAAGGCCTTGCTTAAATATTCCAGGCACCGGTGATGATAACTTGAAACTTGGGATAGGCCCATACGATGGCCAAGGCCTACTGTTCCATGACCATGTATCTTTTTTTGGTATTCTTCAAAGTCCAGCTGCTGAAGTATTGCACCTGATGTTCTACCTGTCTCCCTTTCTAGAACAAGACAGCGCCTAACCCCTCCGTGCTGCTATCTGTCTAAAGGTAAAATGGCAAGGAGAAATTTGGGTGGTGAAGCATCACTTCCTCAAGGAAACCCCTCTTCTGAAAGTCCCTTTCTTGTTCCTCTGTCCATTGCCATCAGTTGCCTTTAGGCAATAGGCTTAACATGGTGGCTCAGTGTTTTCGGTTCATGAGTCGCAGGAATTGTTGGATGGCTTCTATTTTTTTCGAATGGCATCAGATGCTGCACCCATCAATGAGGTGTCCCAGAAATATGATTTCCTTCTTGGCAAAACAGCACTTCACTGAATTGATAGTTATCCTTTTGCAGAGGCATTCCTCCAGGAATTCGCGTACATGTTTGAGGTGCTCCATCTGGTCTTTCAAGGCGATTACCATGTTGTCTATGTAGTATACTAAATGCACTTACTCGTTCGGACAGGACTCGGTCCAAGCACCTAAGCAGCTCTGCTCCACTATTTAGAAGTCCGAACGGCAAGCTCTTGAAACTGTACATGTACCCTTTATACTTGAACACTGTGTAGTGATGGTCCCGAATATCTAATTCAATTGGTAACATTGACGGTGGTGAACATTCCTTTATCTGCCAATTTCACCAATACTTGTATGGGTGGTGAGGTATCTCTGATATGGTGATGCTATTTAGTTTTCGGGCATCCAAGCACAGCTGCACAATTTCATCTTTTTTTACTATCACCAGTGGATAAGATGATGGACTCTTTTCAATTACTCCCCAATCCAGCATTTTATTCAATTGTTCCTCTACTTCGGGTGGTACTGGAATGGGATCACTTTGTTTGGAAGTATGTTTCTTTCCGGACTCGAATACGATGTATATATCCTTGAATCATTCCTGGGGTGTTTGAGAATACATCTGAATTGGTGGCCAGGGTTTCCTTCTATGTCTGTTTTTTCTGACAGGCTCAATGTCTTCATACACTCAATGTTCTCTTCTTTTGCTTTGATGATGCTGTCCACCTGGATACAGATAATTTGGGTCCCTGTTTGCATGGATGGCTCCTCAAATGGGATGACTTCCTTCACTAGACATATGATACCTTGCTCACAATCCAATATTGCTTGGTGTTTAATCAAAAAAATCGACTCCTAATACTATCTCTTGTACCAAGTGATTCAACATCAGGAAGGGTGTTCTGTAAACCATTCACCCATTTTCAGGATCAGCCAGAACTTAAGGTTACTGGTTTTTTGTCCTTTTGCCATTTTCCAGAACTACTGGTAGTGGCCACGTTAGCAAACTCTTTAAGTTTACTTGGTTTTTTTTTGTCCGGTGTGCCTTCTCACAGATATCAGTGATGAATGAATCCCCGTATCTAGCAAAGCCATGGCTATTGTTTGTTCCACAGTGAGTCTAACAGTTGCATGATGTCCTCTGAGTTTCTTGAGTATCAGGACCTGTATTATCATGGATGTTGCTGCCCAGTGGGTTGGCCGTCCTTCCTCTATTGCCCATGATGGGTTCCATTTCTTCCTTTCTCCTGGCTCTTCTTGTCCGGGAATAGGGTTTCCCTCTGAACCCTGATGGCATCAATGGTATCTAGGAGCCATACTGTCTCTGGTATGCTTGATTTTTTCTTACTTATCATCATCCTCCATATATATATATCCTGGAAGGCTTTGTCTAATGCTGGTAGTGGTTTGAGTTTTGAATAGACAGACATTTGTCATTGTCTTCATTACACTGTATTGTTGAAAAAATTGAGTTAACATTTCCTCTCTTTCCTGATAATCCTTCTTACTCATCAGCTCTGCCAGTATCCTATCCTGCATCTCTTCATTCCAGAACATCTCTGTTAGTTCCATGATATTACCCTCTTAGGATGGTTATCTGGTATCAAATTGGTTCCCACCACACACGTGCGGTCCCTTCTAACTGATCCTCAGCTAGGGGTATTCCTTGTGCCTCAGTGTACCTCTGCCATTTGCAGCATGCCATCAGGGTTTGTATGTGTTCCCATGGATTCACTCCCATCTCTCCCCTGAATTTTACTGCCTCAAATCGTAGGCCCTTTCCTTTTCTCTTGCCCTTCCTGGATCTATTTGGTCCATTTTCTTTTTTCTTTGGAGTGTTATGCTTTTTTTGGTCGTATCTGTTTCTCCTGGGTAATATTTCTCCACATCCTGTTCCATTTGACTTTAAAAATCGTGTACCTCTGACTATCTGCCATCTGTAAAAAAAAATTATGTCTAATCCCACCTAATTTATTTCAAGCTTTTTTTCCTGCTCATTTTTTATTATGCCCTAACCTGTCCTATTCTTTTAACTCTCTGATTATATCTTCTGTAACTCCTGCTGTTGTGACCACTCATCTGACCTGCAAAAGAGTAATATTGAATAAAGTTTGACATATATTTATAAAGTGCTGTATCCCTTATGTCTTGGTTTCAATCTGATATTACAACAATATTTAAACTGTTTTTTTAGCATCATTTTTTTTGATTACACACCTTAAAACTAAATCTTAATGATAATCTGCCACACATTTTTCTCAACACAAACATTTTCTTAAATACATCTATATCCTATACATTTATTACAAATACATTATTCTCGTGGCAACAGATCATCAAAGTGAAGACAAACTCTGGGTGCATACACATCTACACCTTCCTTATATATTATATCTGAATATTGCTGGCATCTGCCAAAATGGTTTATGTCCAACTTACATGCTGGCATATCTGATTATCTAAAAATATTCACTTTACCTATTTTATTTATTGTCGCTTGCATTGTGGCTACAATTTATACACAAAATTATACAATCTTTTTTTCTCTTTAACTCACATTATTACTAAGGCAAACAAACAAAGCTTTATGTTGGGCATGGGAAAAAAATCTTATACATTTCTTCCAAACAAAAAACTTCTCTTTTTCTTCTTTGTTATCCGAAATTTTTATCTATTTTATTTATTATCGCTTGCATTGTGGCTACAATTTATACACAAAATTATACAATCTTTTTTTCTCTTTAACTCACATTATTACTAAGGCAAACAAACAAAGCTTTATGTTGGGCATGGGAAAAAAATCTTATACATTTCTTCCAAACAAAAAACTTCTTTTTTCTTCTTTGTTATCCAAAATTTTTATTTAGGGTATGTGGGTGTTTATGCTCTCTAAGCCCCATGTTGATGTGGCAGACTATACGGGAAAAAATTCTCATACATTTCTTCCAACAAAAAAACATTTTTTTTCGTTGCTGACCGAAATTCTTATTTAGGGTATGTGGGTGTTTATGCTCTCTAAGCCCTACATTGGCATGCCAGATTATACGGGGAAAAAATCTATACTGGTCAAGTTTGCGTAACTAGTCAACAAGACCGAAAGCCAAGTAAGGTTTTCAACCATTCAGTACGAGTCACCCCTGTCCCAGATTTAAACCATACTGACCTTTCTAGTCTACATTCCATTTAACATCCTTGATGGTAACCACTCACCATCCCCATATGCCATAGCTTAAATCATCGGATTGGACATGGGTACAGGGTTCCTTATTAGCTCTATACTATACTATACTATACTATACTATACTATACTATACTATACTATACTGATATGTAATCCCAGGGTGAGCATTGGACTCCAAACACAAATTATAGGTACATATATATAAATAAAGTGTGATTCAATATTTATTTGACAAACACTACCAATTGAATTATAGTCAATTATTTATTAATATAACATTCATAAATGGTGATTATAAATAGATTAGTTGCTAGTTATCACCATATGATGATTGATGAGGATTACATAACTATACTGTGCCTTAATATGGTATCATGATAATGACTGGCCACCAATACTATCCAAAGTGGCTTAATCAAGCATTTATCAAGCTATCTTGTGTTGGGTTTGAACTTGGTCATTTGGGATGCATACAGAAATTTAATATCTAAACAAACACAAATTACTAATGGAAACGTTAGTGACTCTTTCATAGATGCTAAAATATTCCCTTAGGATATAAAGGTAGGGGTTGGAATAGGTCCTAGTCTTAGGCTGTAGAGGTATATCTGCTTCTATCCTAGAGTAACCTTGAATTCTGGGGATCAAAAGTTGGGCCACTATGCTATATCTGGGATTTGGAGTTGCAGCAACTCTCCAGTGTCTGCAGAACCCCGGGGTACTTCAGAAGATCAAACTCCCAGGCACCAGACTGACCGATGGCCCTACTGTCTCTTTGGAAGGGCATATAAAGGAAGATCATGCTTAAGATATATAATTTGAAGTAAGCTTAACCCTGTGAACCAGTCAAGAATAATTATATTAATTCTAGGGTCTTTAATAGGGTCCGTTGGGTTATTAATGAAGGGAAAATAATTCACATATGGTTGCCATTTGACAATAATAATTATATAGAGTTTAAACCCACACAAGCATTTAAAATAGACAGCCAATATGACTGTGAGAAATAATTAATATGTTATATATATACTATGGGTAGACAATCACACTAACAGGTTATTTAACATTAATATTTATCAGTTATCTTACAGGTTATCCTCCATAACATTATACTTATATATATTTTAATAAATCAGTGAGAATGGGTTTTCATTTATATTCAGCATATTTTCCTTATCGTACTTTCAATGTAATAAGTTTATTGATGATTTCAATATTTATTTTAATAAATCGGTGAGAATGGGTTTTCATTTATATTCAGCATATTTTCCTTATCGTACTTTCAATGTAATAAGTTTATTGATGATTTCAATATTCATTAAGAATGTGTTACATATATAGATAAACAGGTTATAATTTAGTAGTTGACAGCTTAAATACTTAAAACATTGTTATTGAAGGTACGTAATTATGGCACTTTCTTAGAAATTTAAGAGTTAATTTTATACGGATTATGATTCATAATTTTATACACAATTGATGCAAAATAAATTAGTTACAACTTATCATGATGGGGGAGTGGTGTCTACTTTCGACGACTTATGCATTATTCACTAATTTTACTTATTGATTTTTTTTAATACTTCTAATCTTAGCGATAAGACTACTTTGGCATCTCTGATTTGGATGGTCCCCAGGGATCTGGCCAGAATCCAAAACGAGCCTAAACAAGATTCATTAACTAATTATAGATCTCTCCATCATGTAAAATCGAATAATTACACACATAATAAAAATATAATCATAACATGATAACTGAATTAGCAACTAGCTTAATTGAATAAAATAATAATTTACATATTAATATTAAGGTGAAGAATATATATAGATTTACCAGGGTTAATTAGTTAATATTTATCTAGGTTAAGATCAAGCAAGACTGATAGATTTAGTTACAGTTAAAAAAATATAAAATACATTAGTAAACATTTACCGACATTCTAGTTGACTTCTTGATGATGGAAGGGTAAATATGAGGAATAACATATTACTCTGACTTCCGGCCTTATGACCCAGAGAAACCGATGCCATTTACTCAGCCATTCTTTCAGATAGCACGCACATTGCGAAGGATAACATTCCATATTACGATAAAGTTCTTTCACTATGGTTTAATATTTTATTGATATTTTCAATAATACGATGCTCCCCTTTAAAATTTTAGATAGATTTCACTCTATGCACTTATAACTATTTTCTTTGATATCTAATAACAATGGGATTTTTCCCCTTATGTTTCTGCCTGCAGCGCATTCTTGAAAGTTAATTGCTGGTGTTTTTTAAGTGCATCTCTTACATTTTGTCGCCACTCAGTCTGGCTGTGTTTTGTATTTGTACTTTCTTCGTACAATATATTTCCTCTTCAAGGTGCTAAACTGTAACTATTTTTGTTTAGCTCTAGTGATACAGTATGCAGGTTACTTTACTTAATGTATTTCGAACCATTCTTCCATTGTATATTCAATTTTTAATATTTGCAAAAGGTGTTAATGGTTTTAAAATAATTTAAACTTAGCTGAACTTTCTAATAAATCACTTAAATATTTCCTTTACCTGAGATTGCTAAGTCTTATTAAGAAATACATTTTACTTTAACCATTTATCTACCGTAATTGCCATACACACGTGCCTATACGTAGGGTATGTAGGATGATATTATTAATAACTTTTTTAACACTGGGAGATAGGTTCGAACACAGTACATGAAGATAATATATCTATGGGTAGATATGCACTTCTTCATAAATATTTTATTCACATGTTACTCTGTTAAATGTAGTTCAAATATAATAAATTGTGTGTGCATTGATAGATGTTAAATATAGAGATGCTTTATTTTTATAAAATTTGTTTAAAATTATTTTATTTTTATTAAATACAAATATTTTGATGTTCTATTTTGAAGTGGCATTATTCAAAAAGATTGTTGCTGAGTGTTTGGGCAGATCTTTGTTTACAACAATAGATTATTACAAAAGATGTAAGGAATTAGGGTATATGTTTGAAGAATGCCATGGAAATGCTGATATAAAGAGAAAGTTGGGTAGAAATAAAATATTCTTAGGGCAATTACTTTTGTCCTTTTGCTTTGGTCAATGTCAATTTTTCTTGCTGTTTTATATTCATACTTCCCAATTATATAAAAAAAACACATAATGAATGAAGAAATAACAAATTGTCTGAGGCTTTGCCAAACCCTTATTTGTTACTCTCCTATTCTATCAGTATGAGTAATCCTTTCAAGATATATGTTGTTTTAAAAGGGAAAGAAAAATAGAAATAACAATCTCCTTTGACTATCTCTAGGAAAAAGATGTCAACATCTCGATTGATTTAAATTGTTCAAGTATTTCCAGGAACTATTAATTAGTGTCATTTGTTTACTGTAATTATCTTTAAACACAAACATCTAAACTATAGACTAGGCAATCTTAAATCTATTCATCATTTAAAGTAATGATTTTTTTTTGCAATCTTTACTTCTGTTTACTCTTCTGAAATCACCATGAGACCAGGATTTCAAAACAGCATTATGAACTTTTTATTTATACAGAATTTTTTTTAAAGAACTTTAAAAAAAAAAAAGAGAATGATCAATATTATTATAATAATCAGACAATAATAATGAATTCTTTGTAACAGCTATATAAATCTTAGTAATAATATTATATATAAAAAGCATTTTTGAACACCTGGTTTGGTACCTTTAAACAAAGGTGGGTGGAAGGGGAGGGGAGAAAGAAAAAATACAGTCAAATGTAAATTTCTTGTATAATTTCAAATCTCTTGAATAGTACTTGCAATTGACAGCTTTATTAGGAACTTTTACTGGTATTATTTGTCTTTGAAATTTCTTTTTTAGTTTTGAAAAAGTGAGGCAAAAAAAAAAAAAATTGGGTCAGTTCTAAATATCAAACTGCTTTGATGAAAACAGTACTTATTCAAGGGCCAAAATAAAAGTCAGCCATATATTTCTTATTTTTCACATAAGAAATTTTATTATTTTTTCTTTATTCAATACAAATTACAATAAAATTAAATAAAAATGAACTGGCTTTCCTAACAACAGCAAATAAAAAGAAGGATAAAGCCATGAAAATTATTTACATTATTAACCATTATTGGCCGATAAAGTGAATGCATATCCTGAATGAGAAAAGGGTAGAAAAAGGTCTGATTTCTCACTGTTTTGCAAGGCATTTCTCAGCATATGTGATCCAGAGGAGACTGCAAAATAAATCGGGGGATTATTGTGGCCAAAAAATTCCAATACATTTTCTTTACTGGCAATTACTTTTCCATATAAATCTTTGATTTAAAACACATTTCTTTCAAACAACAGTATACACCAACACATTACCAATTTTTTTAAGGCTAGCATTCTCATATCACCAGATCTAAATGAAGATCACCAGATTTATTTTGACATTTTTTTTAAAAAGGTGGAAAATAATAATAATAAAACCCTATCAATGAACACCACAAGTTTTACTAGTACATTTTTTTATCAAAAAAGAAAACAGTCTAATGATATAAATGAAGGCAAAATTTATTTTTAGATTAATCTTTAGACAATAAAAAAGTATTTATTTATTGTAGAACATGCATGTAAATATTTCATTTTTATATTTATTTTCTGTTGTATTTTTTTAAGTGATTATATTTTACATATATAAAGCTTACTGAATGTTAAATTTATTGATGAGTTTAAAATGGAATGTGAAAACCTGGTTATATTAGTACTAACATCAATTGTAAATATTAAAACTAATAAAAAAAAGGTTAAAACTATAATAAAAAAGTACCACTGCATAAGTTTTATGTAGTCAGTCATTAATTCATCCTATTTCCAATAAAAGATGCTGGTCATCACTATTAATTAGGTTTTCAAAAATCCCCATTAATTATCAGTAAACTTTTAAGAATTAACTATGAGCTTCACAAGATTATTATATATATTTTAAAAATAAAAGCTAGTTAAACAAAATTGCTTCATTTATTTTTTAGATGTCCTATCTTAAAGTTTTTATTTTCTAAAAATTATCAGTTACGAATTTTAATTAACCATTTTATTGTCACATTTTAAATACTTGTATGCCCTGCTACTTAACATATACAGTATAAGTATTAGGCAATCTTTTTGTTTTTAATTATTGAGTTAAAAAGAAAATCTATTATTACAGCTAGAATAGCGTTAAGGCAGCTTCCCCCCCCCCCCCAATATTAAATTATATATACATTTTTACTTTCATCATCGTCATCAACCATTATCATTCCACTGCAGGATGAAGATCTCTCCAAGTTCAAACCATCTTCTCCGATCTTTAGCTTCTCTTCTCCACATCACCCCTGCACACTTTCTTATTTTATCCATCCATTTTACATGTGATCTTTTTCTGGTCTTTTGCAATCTCTTGGAATCCAGTTCAAGATTTCAATTGTCCATCTATTATCATCTCTTCTAGCAATATGTCTAGCCCAACTCCACTTCAATCTTTTAATTTTTTCAATAAGTTCAGTAACACCTGTTTTTCTCTTACCCATATATTGCGTTTTCGATCTCTTCTGTTACCCCCAACATGCATCTCTCCATAGTTCTTTCAGTGGTCTGAAGTCTCTGTACTGCTCTTCTATTAAGTGTCCAGGTCTCAGATCCATAAGTAAGAACTGGTAAAACACATTTATTAAAAACCTTCTATTTCAAACACATAGGCATATTCTCTTTTAGTATCAAATTATTTCTATCAAAAGCACTCCAACCAAGTTTAATTCTATGATTAATTTCATCCATTATGTTTCTATCTGTATTAATAATCTGACCAAGGTATTTGTAACTGTTAACTACTTCTAACTCATCATAATCAATCGTTATTTTCATACTTTGAGAAAATCCATTAAATATTACTTTGGTCTTTTTAACATTTATCTTTAATCCTACTTTCATCTGATAGCTCCTGCAACATTTCCTGCAGCTCTAAAGCATTATTTGCACATCATCTGCAAAATCTAAATGACTTAAATAATCTCCATTTACTTTCACTCTTTCAGATTCCCATTTTAATCCACAAAATACTTCTTGCAGCACTGCTGTAAAAAGTTTTGGAGATATGGAGTCACACTGTCTTACATCCTTCTCAATGTTGACTTTCCCAATATTATTATGTAATCTAATTGTTGCTGTTGCATTTTTATAAATATTTTTTAAAATATGACAATATCCTGGATCTACACCTTGATGATCCAATGCTTTAATCACTGAAGAAATGTTTATAGAATCAAATCCCTTTTCATAATCTACAAATCCAAAACATAATGGCAACTGGTATTCATTTGTCCTTTCTATAACTTCTCTCAATACCTGGATATGATCTACTGTACTAAAACCAATTTTAAATCCAGCTTGTTCTCTTGGTTGGTAAAAATCCAATGTTCTCTATAGACGAATTGTAATTATCTTGGTAAAAATTTTGTATAAAACTGATAAAAGGCTGATAGGTCTGTAATTTCTAATATCTTCTTTATTATCTTTTTTAAATATTAATATTAATAATGCATTCTTCCAATTATCTGGTATATTTTTATCATTTAGACATTTGGTATATAACTTTGCTAAAAAATTTTCTATTTTTTCACCTGCTTCTTTTAATATATCAATTATAATTCCATCATTACCTGGAGCCTTCCTTTCTTCATACATTTAATTGCATGTCTCATGTCTTCATTTAATATTCTCAGCAAGTCGGAAGATGTAATAGATATAGGAGGTACTTGTTCTTTATTACTATATAATTCTTGATAAAAATCTTCTACCCATTTTATAATGTCATCTCTCTTTTTAGTAATAATTCCATTTTTTTTCTTTATTGCAGATATAAATTTCCTATCAATACCAAAATGTTGTTTTACATTCTTGAGACTTTTATTTTCTTCTACAGCTTTCCTCGGTAATTCACAGTTATATTTTCTTATATCATTTTCAATTCTTTTCCACACCATTTTACAAAATTCGAGATATTCAATCCTTTTTAATGCATCATTTTTGTATAACTTCATATTCCTTCTTTTCTTCATAAATTTTCTAGTTTCAGTAGAAATTTTATTGGCCAATTGCTGCTTTTTTTTTACCAGCTATTTTTGTTTTACTTTATTAGGGGCAAAAATATATGTTATTGAAATAGTATATATTTAAATGTCAACATGTCTATTGTTAAACATTGAATTTAGCAAATAATAATTAGTTGAATGTTATTAATATATTTTCAGTTCATAAATAAAATGTTATAAATAAGTTGGTTAAAGACATTCAATGGGTATGCATGACATAACACCGTCATATATATATGACGGTGTTATTTATGAACTGAAAATATATTTTATAGTAAATATTAAATACCACGTGTTTTCTCATTTATTTGTAAAAATTGTTTTATTTTGAAGTGTTTTTTTTTGCATTATTTTATTTGAACATAGATCGCTTATGCTTAGATTGTTTTGATTTATCATTTAGTCAATCTCATTTCCAATCTCACAACATTGGAGTTTAAATCTAGACTAGATAAAAATATTTTTTTAAGTTTTCAATCAAGTGTAGAATTTTTTTTTTTTTTAGATGATTGATCCATAATAAATCCAGTTTCTTATTCAAGTATTGATTGATAAATGGATATTAACATTAGTTAATTGGCAAACATAGTCAGCAATGCGTTTTCTTTCACCTCATTGGGGGAGCTATTGGAGTCTTTATTGCTATGCAAAGGATAATTTAAAGGCTTTTATATCTATTCTACTTTGTCAATATATATAAATAAGTAAATAAAGAAAAACTTCAGTCTATTTTAAAATTTAATTAGTTTTTTTCCCCAAGTAAAAAAAGTTTTAATTTGAGACAAATAGATTTTTTTAAAAAAAAAGTATAAACAATGTACTTATTGTTAGAGTCACTTTAGTAATTATCAAGCTAGACACATGTTAACTCAACACATGGATTTATTGACTTGTATTTGTCATTTATATTTTGTTTTGTTAATTTTGGTGGGTCTGCACTACTCTTTCTTTCCTGGGTGTGGTGGTCATGAGGTGCTTGGTTCATTTGTGGGGCAGTCAGCGATCATTGCCAAGCCCGGGATACCTGCCAGACAGATGAAAGTCACTGCCCTCCATTGGACTTTGCCCTGAGAGAGCTGCTGCACCCTCTTGATGGATTGTTTATTAGGACAGTGTTTATTTGAGCTTATTATTATTTTGTTTCATTAGTTAACTTTAAAATTTAGATCATTTGTAAGGTGGTTAATCTGTTTTGGGCCACTGCCAATTTTTGTAACTTTGATGGAGTTTTTGCTCCAATAATGTTGCAGGCATGGGTCTGCACTCCCCTTTTCTTCCTTGAGGGTTTTGGTGGTCATTAGGGGCCTGGTTTTTTGGTGCAGGCTGTTGACAATTATTGCCACTACCTGAAAAACCTGCCAGGAGAGTGCCTAGTCAAAATCTCAGTGCCATTCTTGCTCTGGTCTGCTGCTGTGCCCCCTTGATGTTGGTTGTGGGCAATCATTACTTGTTAGTTTTTCCCTAGTTGGCTTTCCAATTTTGGGCAGGTAGACCGAATGTGGTTCCTGCTTATTTGGATTGTTAATTGGGAGACAGAGGTACCTAGAATGGTCTTGACATGGCTCAGCTGTGGGTTGAGACTTTATTGTTTAATGGATTTGGGCCTTGGGCCTTGCTGCCTTTTGTGGTGGTTGGCACAATGCTGGACTTGTCCACCTATTCAGCTGAAGCATTTGGCTCTTCCCTTTGGCCCCCCCCTAAGGGGGGATCATTGGGTGATAGATAACTTCTCAGCGGCTGAACTATGTAGATCCATGTACAGATACACATTAAACAAAATTATAGCAACTCTTTTATGGATACAATTGTAGAGCGTATGCATTTTTTATAAACCTCATCAATAATTGTTTTATCTTGTAACATTGAACACTTTGTAATCCTCAATGGTGAGTGTAACCAAAATTCTTGTAATCTTTTAAATAATAAAGGCTACTTTTGAAAAATTAATCTTTTTATTTTATAATTTCATTGTTGTGTAATTTACTTTAATATTTTTTGAAATATGATTTTTTTTCTACAGTACAGGCTTTTTCATACCTGTATATCTATATGTAATATATAAGGGCTTGAACTTAGACTTTAACATGACCCTCAACCATCCATGCTATCTCATACTACTGGTACACTTGACTACCCACATGTTGAAAAGATAAATAATCACCAATATACGTATCATGCTAAGCACTCATCAGTTGGTCCAGGTTATCATCTCCACACATATATATATATATTGTACCAATTCAGTGAATTGGCACATAATAATTTTGTTTAGAAAAAAATGATTAAAACAAAAATCATTCGTTAAAAGAATACATATTTAAAAGTTTAGGTGTTTATTGCAGTTTGTTTCGAAAACATAAAAGTTAAAGAGTTTTGAAATAAAAGTTAGAAAATAATTAATTAAAAGTAAGAAGGGGGTTCGCTTTAGAAACATCAAAGTAAAAGAAGTTGAGAATTCTTTTATTATTGTTGTTAGTTTAAGGAAAATATTGTTCATGAAAGTTATAAGTGATTGGAAAAAAAATAGGAAAGAAATTAAAAGTTGATTTTCAAGTTTAAAATATAAATCTCTTTTTATTTAAGTTAAAGAAAAAAGTCATCTTAAAATTAGTGTTGATTTTAGAATAAAATTTATATATGTGCATGCGACTGAAATGTAATAAGTATATGCATATTGAAACAGTAAGATTCATATTCGAATCTTAAGTTTCACCTTTTTCTGTCATCTCTCACTGACCGGTCTATCCCGCCCAAATTTAAACTTTTTGGTATTGAATTGTGTGTTTAACAATATTAAAAATGTATAAATATATGTGAATTCAGCATAAACACGCACACATTTCGATCACAAATTAAAGGCAATAAATGGGGATAAAATAATATAATTTAGATTTCTTTTAGTTATATAATTTTGTATAATTCTAATCATTTATTTTGGATTATAAAGTTCGTATTTATTGCTTTGTTTAAATTTCGTTTAATAATAATTCTAAAAAAATCTGATGTAATATTTAATTAAAAGTTAAAATAATCTTATGTTCCCTTTTTGTCTTTGAAATTTAAAAGCATCGATCAGTGATAGATAATAGATTAATTAAAGAAAAATTCCCCAAAATATAATTAGTAAATGTAAAATGTAAACAATAGAACGGCAGCTTTCTTTAATTAAAAACCAACAAAATGCATTGATTATCCTCAGGGCAGATTAAGTAGAACCTAAAAATATCTTAACAAAAATTGAAAGATCAAGATAAAAAAAGAGGCCATCTTAGACTTGCTGGAGACATTCACTTAAACTTTAGCTTTGCTCTCGATCACTGAGAGTCTCCAAAAATATAAAAATAATTTGTTTCTGCCAAGGTATGACCGAGTAAAGCACCTAGATTATTCTCCATTGGGAGATGGCCTATCGGATGCTGAACTTTCAATTGCCCATCATAAATTCGCCATGAAGATCTGCTGCCTGAAATAAATGAAAAGGCTGCTGCTGCTGTGAAATTAAATGAAATATCTAAATACAAGAAAGACTTGCCACTCGTGAACTTTTTGCTGCTAAACTAATGGAATCAGAAAACTTCTTATAAAACAGGTACCTGTCTGTGTTCAAACTCTAGAGTACTCTAATACCATGCTATAGCTCTTCTTCATATTACTTATCTAAATTGTAAAATATAAAAACTACCATTTGTATAACTAAATTGAATAATTAATGTAATGTGTAAATGTATCTAATAATCTAGCTTCCCTCACTCTATCTTTCTTGGGTGCGTATTTCTATAATGTACATTTCTATCTATCGTTATTATTTAATTATTGCATGCTCATAATTATCTCAATTTTCAAAGTTTAAATCTATGATCGCTTAAAACAATGAATGCATGTCAAAATTTCATTAATATTTGCTTTCCTAAATAACTTAACTTTCATATAAATCGACACGCATTCAATGCTTCATTTATTGTAATGCAGGGTCTACAACTTCGCAAATGGCTGGCATATTAGTTGTAATCATTCCCAGTTTAGATATGTTTTGTATATATTAAATCTTAATGAATAATTCCATCAAATTACATTTCTTTGAGAGTCGCCAACGTTCGTTAGTAAATGTTGATAATGTAGGGCCGAATTAGAAATCTATCTAAATCTCATCCTAACCGTTTGTACATTATACATGTGTTACGTTTTAGAGACGCGATGACTCATGCCGCCATGAAATATCTGGATTCTTCGTCGTCCTACACAAGCGGGCATAATGGGTGCTCCCGTAGGATTTGACAATATCATGCAGCCAGCCGGCAAATTGCGACACGTACCGCTTGTCCCTGGTTATGCTTGTGTGACACCTTACTTCGTCGGGTCGAGGCAGAGACCAGCCCGACATTCTTATAAACCCATTCGCGGCATTGCAGTTTCGATATACTGCTATTCCATATCGCCTTTCTAAAGCGTACCACGTGTTCCTTTACTTAATTTTATTATTCTATATATCACTCCGCCTCTGCGTTATCTTTATAATTCAATCTCAAATAAATGTTTGCTCTTAGTCATAAAATAAATAGTTTAATTAAATAAATATATGTCCCTGCTACTCTTAAATCTTACTTTAGACTCTTGCATTGCAAAGGTATAAATTCCCCAAGGCATGCATTAGAAATACTTACTCGAGAATTTTAGGTAGCTAGATTAAGCCTTCAAATAAGTGAATTCCCTTTGTAAACATTACAGTATCGGAAATACCACTACTGAGTCCCCAATATAAAATAATGTGTAAATAAATAAATGTATTCTTTAAAATATAATCATGTTGCAAATCCCGCTACTGAATCTGTTAGTCCATAAAATATTATTAATGATTGTTTTATTAAAATGTATTAATAAATAATTTTAAACTATACGTCTGCAATTACGTTTCATTTATTCGATACCCATTCTATCTAATATTTCCTCGATTATGTAAATATGAATGTTTAATTAATATTATAATATTAGTTTGATTATTGCCTAACTCGAGAATAAAATCATGAATCTCTTGCATATCCCTGACCACCGTGCCTAAGGAAATATTTACTAATGTCGCATCAGATGCATTGTTTCGTGGATTGTATTGTGGAACTGATAAACTATGTTCGAACTCAGTACCACGGGTGGCTTCACTACTCGATGGTGCTGCTGTTCTGTATGGTGGTCGAATTCTGCACTATGTTTACGAGTCACACGTTTTCTGACCGTTACATAGTTAAATTTTTTTTTTAGCGTTTGGCGCTTTCCAACGTGGAGCTTTCGATACAAAAAACCCATGTATACCCTGAGCATAATATAACGCATATAAATTTCTTTTAGCGTTCATTACTTGAGTTGGCTAATTATTCTATATATATACAATTTTGTTTTGATAAAAATAATGAAAAATAAGTAAATCGAGTGAAATAATGTGGGTCGAGTGAATGAAAGGACAGCAGGCGTAATAACAAATTTAAGGAAAGCAGGGATGTGTGTGTAATTTAAGAAGGAATGAAAATACTCGGATCTAATGAAATATTTTGCTTTATATATATATATGTCAAGAAAAAAAAAAGTAATCAGTCGTTAAATGAGAAAGCAAGTAGCATTGAATTTTTTTTTATTAAAACACCGTTATATATATTGTTAATAGTAAATATTTTGTTAAAGTGCAAATATATATATCATAGACATTAGTAGCTTATTACACGCGTAACCAGTAGTTCGCTATAATATTTATATTAAATATGTTAAACGCAGCAATATAGATAGGGCAATGTAGAGTAGGTTAGGGCAGCGAAAGAGTGTTATAGGGCCAATATACCGGTGGGGAGTAGTCAAATGCTAGTAGTATAAAAAAAATAAATCATATTAAGAAAATGGAATCAGAAAATATTGATATACAGCAAGATTTATCTGAAGCTTTGGAGTCGACACCCGAGCGAAGGGAAGCTCTGCAACAATACAGAGGATCAATGGACTTTAATTTCAAGTTCATTGAGGAAATACTCAGATAGAATATGCAAGAAATGAAGAAAATGTATGAGGAGGAAATGAGAAAAAGAAGAGATGAAGAATCAAAACAGAGACAAGAAGAAGAAAAGAGTTAGAGAATATCAGGAATTTAAAGACATTATGTGGAGAGAGTTAAAAGCCATAAAGGAACATTTTGGAATATCCCCAGCTAGTAAAAAAGAAGAAGAGATTAAAGATATGGAAAAGGAAAGGGAATTAGAAATACTTGACAAACCGATGATAGTAGAAGGGCAAGCAGGTAGTGTAGTAAATATGAAAAAGTGTGATGAGCAAAGAAACCTCATTCCAGCCGATGAAGGCCCACAAGAACCGGAGGAGGAAGTCAGCATTAAAGAAGAGATGAAGATGGACACTGGCATGACACCAACACGTTTGCATTTTGGTAAAGCGGACTCAGTACTGATCAAGACGCCATTACCCATGGATGAACTTGATATAATGAACTTGGTTGAATGGATTGTACTTTAGTCAAATAGGGTTTTAGATAGAAATTTTATTATATATATTGTTGTTTTAAATACTATTACTCTTTAAATTTTTTTTTATATTCTACTAATTAATCCTATTCTAAGAATTTTTTTATATATATATATTCTGTTTAACTCATTATTACTATGATTTTAACCAGACACGGCCAAATTAGGCCATTTTAATTAAACTATAAATTCTGGATCTGGGTATATAAATTGTTCGTTGCTTCATGTAATCTCTGCGTTCTGTATTTCAATATCTGTAAAAACAATAATTTTTTTTTGTCTTTCAATTATGTAATGTAAATTTTTTTTCTCTTTCTTGCCTCCTTTGTTCTTCCTTAATTGTTCACGGGAAGTACGGGGAAATGAAACAGTAAGATTTGTATTCGAATCTTAAGTTTCACCATTTTCTGTCGTCTCTCACTGACCGGTCTATCCCGCCCAAATTTAAACTTTTTGGTATTAAATTGTGTGTGTAACAATATTAAAAATGTATAAATATATGTAGAATTCAGCATAAACACGCACACATTTCGATCTCAAATTAAAGGCAATAAATAGGGATAAAATAATATAATTTAGATTTCTTTTAGTTATATAATTTTGTATAATTTTAATCATTTATTTTGGATTATAAAGTTCGTATTTATTGCTTTGTTCAAATTTCGTTTAATAATAATTCTAAAAAAATCTGATGTAATATTTAATTAAAAGTTGAAATAATCTTATGTTCCCTTTTTGTCTTTGAAATTTAAAAGCATCGGTCAGTGATAGATAATAGATTAATTAAAGAAAAATTCCCCAAAATATAATTAGTAAATGTAAAATGTAAACAATAGAAAGACAGCTTTCTTTAATTAAAAACCAACAAAATGCATTGATTATCCTCAGGGCAGATTAAGTAGAACCTAAAAATATCTTAACAAAAATGTGAAAGATCAAGATAAAAAAAGAGGCCATCTTAGACTTGCTGGAGACATTCACTTAAACTTTAGCTTTGCTCTCGATCACTGAGAGTCTCCAAAAATATAAAAATAATTTGTTCCTGCCAAGGTATGACCGAGTAAAGCACCTAGATTATTCTCCATCGGGAGATGGCCTATCGGATGCTGAACTTTCCATTGCCCGTCATAAATTCACCATGAAGATCTGCTGCCTGAAATAAATGAAAAGGCTGCTGCTGCTGTGAAATTAAATGAAATATCTAAATACAAGAAAGACTTGCCACTCGTGAACTTTTTGCTGCTAAACTAATGGAATCAGAAAACTTCTTATAAAACAGGTACCTGTCTGTGTTCAAACTCTAGAGTACTCTAATACCATGCTATAGCTCTTCTTCATATTACTTATCTAAATTGTAAAATATAAAAACTACCATTTGTATAACTAAATTGAATAATTAATGTAATGTGTAAATGTATCTAATAATCTAGCTTCCCTCACTCTATCTTTCTTGGGTGCGTATTTCTATAATCTACATTTCTATCTATCGTTATTATTTAATTATTGCATGCTCATAATTATCTCAATTTTCAAAGTTTAAATCTATGATCGCTTAAAACAATGAATGCATGTCAAAATTTCATTAATATTTGCTTTCCTAAATAACTTAACTTTCATATAAATCGACACGTATTCAATGCTTCATTTATTGTAATGCAGGGTCTACAACTTCGCAAATGGCTGGCATATTAGTTGTAATCATTCCCAGTTTAGATATGTTTTGTATATATTAAATCTTAATGAATAATTCCATCAAATTACATTTCTTTGAGAGTCGCCAACGTTCTTTAATAAATGTTGATAATGTAGGGCCGAATTAGAAATTTATCTAAATCTCATCCTAATCATTTGTACATTATACATGTGTTACGTTTTAGAGACGTGATGACCCATTCCGCCGTGAAATATCTGGATTCTTCATCGTCCTACACAAGCGGGCATAATGGGTGCTCCCGTAGGATTTGACAATGTCATGCAGCCAGCCGGCAAATTGCGACACATACCGCTTGTCCCTGGTTATGCTTGTGTGACACCTTACTTTGTCGGGTCGAGGCAGAGACCAGCCCGACATTCTTATAAACCCATTCACGGCATTGCAGTTTCGATATACTGCTATTCCATATCGCCTTTCTAAAGCGTACCACGTGTTCCTTTACTTAGTTTTATTATTCTATATATCGCTCCGCCTCTGCGTTATCTTCATAATTCACTCTCAAATAAATGTTTGCCCTTAGTCATAAAATAAATAGTTTAATTAAATAAATATATGTCCCCGCTACTCTTAAATCTTACTTTAGACTCTTGCATTGCAAAGGTATAAATTCCCCAAGGCATGCATTAGAAATACTTACTCGAGAATTTTAGGTAGCTAGATTAAGCCTTCAAATAAGTGAATTCCCTTTGTAAACATTACAGTATCGGAAATACCTCTACTGAGTCCCCAATATAAAATAATGTGTAAATAAATAAATGTATTCTTTAAAATATAATCATTTGCAAATCCCGCTACTGAAGCTGTTAGTCCATAAAATATTATTAATGATTGTTTTATTAAAATGTATTAATAAATAATTTTAAACTATACGTCTGCAATTACGTTTCATTTATTCGATACCCATTCTATCTAATATTTCCTCGATTATGTAAATATGAATGTTTAATTAATATTAGTTTGATTATTGGCTAACTCGAGAATAAAATCATGAATCTCTTGCTTATCCCTGACCACCGTGCCTAAGGAAATATTTACTAATGTCGCATCAGATGCGTTGTTTCGTGGATTGTATTGTTGAACCGATAAACTATGTTCGAACTCAGTACCACGGGTGGCTTCGCTACTCAATGGTGCTGCTGTTCTGTATGGTGGTCGAATTCTGCACTATGTTTACGAGTCACACGTTTTCTGACCATTACAATATTAAATGTTAAAAATAAATGTTAAGATGAAATAAATGAATACAGAAGATTATCAGTAAAGATTTCAGCGATGGGCGACTAATTAAAAGTATAAAAACAACACGTTTGCATAGCTACTAATTAAACAAGCTTCAAAAACACATTGTCAAAGGATTATCAAAGGAATTTGGACAACAGATATTGCTGGTAGACATGAAAATGAAAAACACGCGCCATATATAAATAGCCAAAATTTTATCGGACAATCAGTTCAGGAAAACGTTCAGTTAAGTCATTTGCATAGAGTTGAGTTCAGTTCATTCAGTTAGAAATGCAGTGTTAGTTGCATCGGAAACATGCGGCTGTCTCTATCCTAAGTCCAGATCTGTCTGTGTAAATAATGTCTTCGTAACAGCTTGAAGAATCTCCTTCAATATCTAATTGTCTCCAGGAATAATACCAACTAATAATGATCAAATCTCCGCAGGAAAACTTCGAATCTAACCGGTTAGAGATATCTCAGTAGAAGCAGCAAACAGCAAGTTCAAAATACTAGGTAAATAACATTTTTTCTTATATTCTTTCCTAAGTAGCCATCACATTCATGTGAATCCTCCAAGAGACAAATTATATGAACTGTATAGCATATAAACATGAACTATTAATTTGTGTGTTTTGGATATATGTGTTTAAGTTTCAAATACTATTTAATGATTTATTATTATTATATGTGAGTGTATGAGTTAAATATGTGCGTGATAAAAATACCAATAATTATGCAAGTTAAAAAATTATATAGGTGTTTAAATTTAGTATAATTAATGTTAGTTAATAAATTGTCTTTAAATTTAAGCCTTATTTTGTTGGTCAATTCTTTTTTACTAATTCTTTTATCAATTCTTTCACCACCAATTTAATAATGTTTTGTTATTGAATTAAAATTAGACTGAGCTAGCTTTAGGGAATGTTTCGAGCATTGGATTATGAGCCTACTGTCCGAGTACGTTAGTCTTAGACTAGCTGGCACCCGGGGTTTACTCCGAAACAAATAGTGTTTAGATAGTAGGGGTTTGAATCTAGCAGCTGAGGTTGGCCACGATCTGATTGTGGGTATTGTTGATAGTTAAAGCTATCAAATAATATTTCCCACTTTGCTCAAATGTGCCGGTTCGTTCACGTAACATTTATAATTACATAAGATTATAAATATATTATAAAGAAGTTTGAAACCAGCCAAAACATTTGCAGTGTAAGATCTTCTGCGGAGCGAACCCGGTACATAAATGGCTATTCCCAACTTGGGGCTCGACCTAAGAAACAGTAGTAATTAAATACTTTGTTTCTTGTTTGAAAAATTTTTTTTATACAAAAGCTAAATTACATATGTTAAACTGGTTTAATTTTCAAAAAAAGAATTGTCCGAAAATTTTTTTTTCTTTAAATGAAAAGATATTTGACATTTATGCTATCAAATCAAAGACAGTTCGATATTCCGGGCGGAGTTAAGGTGTTTAAGAGCGGGTACAGAGAAAGGACAAGGGGATGGAGTCAGCATATGTTTCCATCTTAGTAAGAAAAAGAAATAAACAATATAAATATTTGATTTGTTAATGCAAAAAGATAATTTTTTTTTTAAAAAAAAAGTAATCGTGTAACTATGAATAAAGAAATGGAGCCGGAAGAAAGCCCAATATATTTTAAAAAGCCCCAGTTAGTAGGGAAACAGAAAGAAGAAATATCTGAGATGCAGATGATGATGAAAATGATGATGAATATGATGCCAAAATTTGAGCAAAGTCAGCAAGACCTCAAAGAAGAATTGTGTCAGAAATTTAAACAAAGCCAACAAGAGCTCAAAGCTGAATTCAAAGCAGAAATACGAGAAATCAAACAAAGCCAGCTAGAACTGAAGGAAGAAATTAATGAGGTCAAAGTAGAAATGATTAGAGAAATGAAGGAAATAAGATGTGAGATAACAGGAAAAGTAGAGAAAAATCAAGAGATCATAGAAGTTGATTTAATTAAAGAAAGTCAGGAAGATGAAAAGGAAGTTGAGGTGATAAAAGAGATAGAAATTGAATTAGAATCAGATAGCATTGCGACAGAGAAAGTAGAAACAAATGTAGACCAAGAAATAGAAGAGAGATATAAGTTCAAGGTAGAAGATAGCATAAAAGAGTTTTTACAAAGAATTAAAAATAAAAGGTTTAAAGTAAACATTCATGTCCGTAGATTTAAAAATAGATTGAAAACAAAGAGAAAACATAAGAAAAAATATTCACGGTTAAGAAACATACAGAGGTCTATGAAGCTTAAAGGTTTTCTAATTTCCAAGGTAGAAAATAGAACAAAACAAGAAAGAGATAAAGTAATAAATTTTAATCGAGAAAGAGACGTGAGAATATGGAGTATAATTTATATTAGTGAATTAGTAGAAAGAAGGAACCGCCTGACATAGTTTAAAAGTTAGTAATCGGGCGAAATAGTAAAGGAAATAAACAAAAAGGACCGGAAATGGACAATGAGCACGAATATGATTATTCTAAAGTAAATAAATCTGATAAATTAAATCTGAAACTTCTATTTAAAACTTAAGACAATAAATTTAAAAATAAATGAATAATAATAAATGAAATGTTTGAAATAAATAATAATGGAGGCTTCGTAAAATAAAAGATTTTTTTCCCATGCACATATTAATTAAGAAGAAATGCTCGTAAATAAACAGTTCAAAAAAAAAAAAAATCAATAAAATCAAATTAAATAAATAGGTCAAATTAATGATTTAAAAGTAATGTTTGTAGAATTAAATAAATGAATAAAATAATAAAGTATTGTAATAAAATAAAAGTTTGTTTTGAATTCCGTAAGTTAATAAAAGGATGTAAATAAATGGTTTAAAATTATCAAAATAAATAAAAAAATATCTGTATAATAATGAATCGTAATAAAGTAAAAGTTTTTTCTTTGAGTACATGCACGTTAATATAAGAAGGTAAACTTATGGTTTAAACAAATATCGTAATATAAATAAATATGTAAACTGATGTCCGTGATAGTTTAGAATAATATAGTAATATAAATAAATAATGTGAAATAATGTTCATAAGGGTTTGAAAATAATATTGTAAGATTAGTGATAAATAATATAAATGAAAGTCAATCTAAGTTGTATTAAGAGTGTATAAGGATTTGAAACTAAAGGGATGAGGGTAGTATAGAAATGTTTTAGTTAAGGATAAGTTAAAGCTGCCGACTGGATAAAATTTAGCATCCGTAACGGACTTATCAGGGATCATTCTTTTAAAATGCGCACTGGGGACAATCCAGCATAAGCCACAAGTCACTTTTTCAGGGGAGAATTCCCATACCTCATATCTCGTTTTCCAAAGCGTAAGACGGAAATGGACAGTTAAGAATTCCTGCCATTCGCAGTGACCCTTTTTTTTCCAAGTCCAGTAGAAATCCGGCAAATGAAGCTTCGTTTTCTTACATGTAAGTCAGTATAAGTCAGCGAATCTGCCTCTGCTTCGTTTCCAAAGGGGATCCTTGTGCCACAAAATTAGTTTGTCCTCGTGGTCAATATCCAGGACTCAAACCATTGTAAGCAATGTTGCCATCATCGAAAGAAGAAAAGTATCTTTGGAGATTGCCCTTAGCATGTAAAGTGAAAGATATTAAAAAAAGCAAACTTAGAAAATTAATAAATATTTACAATTAAGAATTAAAGTTGTCAGAGATAAAATGGTCAAAAATGACGCATTTTATGCTCAATGGGAGGGTGGTGTAATGTACCAATTCAATGAATTGGCACATAATAATTTTGTTTAGAAAAAAATTATTAAAACAAAAATTATTCGTTAAAAGAATTCGTATTTAAAAGTTTAGGTGTTTTATTGCAGTTTGTTTCGAAAACATAAAAGTTAAAGAGTTTTGAAATAAAAATTAGAAAATAATTGATTAAAAGTAGGAAGGGGGTTCGCTTTAGAAATGTCAAATTAAAAGAAGTTGGGTTTCAAATAAGTAAAGAATTCTTTTATTATTGTTGTTAGTTTAAAGAAAATATTGTTAATGAAAGTTATAAGTGATTGAAAAAAAAAAAATAGGAAAGAAATTAAAAGTTGATTTTCAAGTTTAAAATATAAATCTCTTTTTATTTAAGTTAAAGAAAAAAGTCATCTTAAAACTAGTGTTGATTTTAGAATAAAATTTATATATGTGTGTGTGACTGAAATGTAATAAGTATATGCTTATTAAATGTTAAAAATAAATGTTAAGATGAAATAAATGAATACAGAAGATTATCAGTAAAGATTTCAGCGATAGGCTACTAATTAAAAGTATAAAAACAACACGTTTGCATGGCTGCTAATTAAACAATCTTCAAAAACACGTCAAAGGATTATCAAAGGAATTTCAACAACAGATAGCCAGTGGACATGAAAATGAAAAACATGCGCCATATATAAATAGCCAAAATTTTATTGGACAATCAGTTCAGAAAAACGTTCAGTTAAGTCACTTGCATAGAGTTGAGTTCAGATCATTCAGTTATAAATGCAGTGTTAGTTGCCATCGGAAACATGCAGCTGTCTCTATCCTAAGTCCAGATCTGTCTGTGAAAATAATGTCTTCGTAACAGTTTGAAGAATCTGTGTCAATATCTAATTGTCTCCAGGAATAATACAATTAATAATGATCAAATCTCCGCAGGAAAACTTAGAATCTAATTGGTTAGAGATATCTCAGTAGAAGCACCAAACAGCAAGTTCAAAATCCTAGGTAAATAACATTTTTTCTTATATTCTTTCCTAAGTAGCCATCGCATTCGTGTGAATCCTCCAAGAGCCAAATTATATGAACTCTATAGCACATAAACATGAATTATTAATTTGTGTGTTTTGGATATATGTGTTTAAGTTTCAAATACTATTTAATGATTTATTATTATATATGTGAGTGTATGAGTTAAATATGTGCGTGATAAAAATACCAATATTATGTGAGTTAAAAAATTATAAAGATGTTTAAATTTAGTATAATTAATGTTAGTTAATAAATTGTCTTTAAATTTAAGCCTTATTTTGTCTGTCAATTCTTTTTACCAATTCTTTTACCAATCTTTTATCAATTCTTTCACCACTAATTTAATAATGTTTTGTTATTGAATTAAAATTAGACTGAGCTAGTTTTAGGGAATGTTTCAAGCGCTGGATTATGAGCCTACTGTCCGAATATGTTAGTCTTAGACTAGCTAGCGCCCGGGGTTTACTTTGAAACAAATAAAGTGTTTGGATAGTAGGGGTTTGAATCTAACAGCTGAGGTGGGCTATGATCTGATCATGGGTATTGTTGATAGTTAAAGCTATCAAATAATATTTCCCACTTTGCTCGAACGTGTCAGTTCGTTCACGTAACATTTATAATTAAATAAGATTATAAATGTATTATAAAGAAGTTTGAAACCAGCCAAAACATTTGCAGTGTAAGTAAGATCTTCTGCGGAGTGAACCCGGTACAATATATATATATATATACAATTAAAACTTAGCTTATATTAAGTCAAACCATTCCACCCCACAACTCTTCAGCCATCCATTTTACTGAAAATCTGATGATTTTTAAGAATATAGAGAAAAATAATTGCATATATTTATGACCCAAAACATTTTACATTGCATTAATATGTAGGTACTCTTTGCATTCTAAATAATTGCTTGCTTTGGTAACATGATATATATATATAGTCATAGCATATTTTTTTTGATTTAATCTCAGTTCTTTGATATAGGAGGAGTAATTCACACTTTTAAATAAAAAATTTTGGTGTCCATAATCCCTGATAGGAAAGTCCATCCCTGTTTTGGAAGTATGGAAGGTTAATGTAAATTTAATAAAAGTATACAATTATATTAAGAGGGAGGCACGCACTGGCAAATTAGCACTAACAATATTCTTATGTTATCATTTAATTATATTGCTTTTCTTGCCATGTTATTTTACCTGTCTTCATGCAGAAAAAATTAAACATATAAATATATACATACATATAATTTAGGAGTTATTAAGTGAATTATTTTTTCAATTCATGATTTATTAATTCATCTTTTGGCTCTGAAAAGGAATGCTTTTTAAAAATAATTTTACTTGTCAATACTAATGTCAAAGCAATTCTTAATATTGGGTTAAGCAGAATATTCTCAAGTCAAGAATTCTTTGATAATTTTATATTCAATGCTTGCGTTAAAACAAGTATAGTTTGTTTACTTCTGGAATAGTAATTGTTTATGACTAATAGTTAGTAGCAACAAAATGATAGTTGCTCAGAAGATCACCTAATCTTTGAGTACCAAGAGTGATTAGTTATAAATCAATAATCTTTATTTCTTGAGTCCATGGCTTAATTACTGAAGTAAATTAGACAAAGTTATTCAGAGCTATTTAGTGTTGTTAATTATTGACAGTAATAATATTAAGTACCTTAGTAGCACTGTTAAAAGAATCTCAGAAATCATTATTTTGTTCAGCAGCCTCTTAATCAAGTATGACCTATCCAACCACAAAAAATAAGAATAAATTAGAATTGTAATTTTGTTATGATTATACAAACTAGTTTGTAAAACTCACAGCTCAGTTGCTTAGAGTGTTTACTTAAAATTGAATATTCGTGAATCTAAAAGTTTCAGTTAGAATTCTACATTAAAAAATCATTGGTCAAGCTAGGAACACCTGAAGAAGAAAGGCGACTAATACAATACTCTAAACGTTGTGTGTTATTATTAATAGTTGAATTTAGTTAGAAAGTTTAAATAAAGTTAGAAATTTTCTAAAGATTCATTTCTTGAAATAAATAGTATGTTCTCATATATTACTGCAGTAGTCTTTTATTTTGTTTGGTATCTTGTATTATTGTCTTTTAACTTCTGCAACAATTTCAAAAATAAAAATAATTTAATACTTTGTATAATTATAGTTCTTCATTACATTCTATCCTGTCATTTTCTCAAAGAAACTCTCTTGCGTTTTCAAAAGTGCTTGCTTTTAAAATAATCTCCCTAATTTTGTGTCACTCACAAAAATCATGTTCAAGTTCATCTTAAAATATATATTTTAAAAAGTCTGTTATTATTTAAATGTTTTCCACATTCAATCGAAAGAAATTATTTTATAATATTGAATTCTGTTCCTCTCAAGATTTTATTATATTTTTAGAATCTTACAAAGCTTCCTTAGATGAAATTTTTCTGTTTTTATATTTTCATATAATAAATTTTAAGAATAACTATTATATATATAACTATCTTTGAATTTGTTAATATCGGAAATAGACATTAACATTAATAACTTGCTTTGAAATGAATAATAACAGTTTACAACTTCTAAAATATCAAGGAAGAAAAGCTCAAAGTGAAGAAATACAAAAAAAAAAAACAAGCATTAGATGTTAATAATTTATTATTAGTGCTCAACCTAATTAAAAATAGTGCTTATTAATCGATAATAGCAATTTCAATTTATCGCATGCATTTGCAAAGAAATTTGCAATAATCAGAAATTCACAAGCCTTCATCTGTCAAACTTTTTACTACTCAATTCCAAAGCCAGAAAGATAAGTAATCCATTGTGTTTAATAATGATAAAAAATAACATTTATAATTTAAATTAAATTTCTGTTTTGATTTGTTGCTGCCCCTATTGATTTGATAAAGCAAGACTAAATTATATCATTAATATACAATATAGATAAAATAATGGTTGACCTACATTATCAAAGGCTGAATTGACCCTTTATTTGACAAGATTGGATTCTTTAAAATTAATATTCAAAACAAAAGAATTTTTCTTCATGCTTGATAAATTTTTTGATAAAATCATTTTCTAACTGAAGATGTAAAACCATGCTTGCACATACTGTTGAATGAATAGAAAGATGATACTAAACTTAAAATTTCTACCAGTTTGTAGGAAATAATGCTTAGAAACTTAAGGTAAGACTCTGCACACAGTGAAACAACTGCAAATAATAACTGATCAGTCTTCTTAGCAGGGATGTAGATTTTGAATTTATCACATTGTCTTAAGCTGCAATGCTGCTGTCATCTAAAATACAAGTTCAAAAATTTATTGAATATAGTCTTGGCTACTAAATAATGGGTAAATATTTTGTCTTCCTTCAAAGCCATCATTAACACTTGATAACTCTTTTTTTATATTCTTATTACTGAACTATCAAAATTTGTAGTAAATTCATGATATTTTCTCTGCTGCCACAAGGGAAAAATTTTTTTTGGTAAGCCCATGGAATACAAGATGTAATGACATTTGAGCATCTGATTTGTTAGTATTTTGTGAAGAATTGCTTTTACAGAGATGGTTTTATACAGAATTCTAGTGATTCCCTATTGGATAATCCCCCCTCTCCCTCACAATCTTGAATAATTTTTTATCTGGTTCTAAAATAAGTTAGAAA
Organism: Epiperipatus broadwayi; assembly: GCA_028023455.1. Lineage (NCBI taxonomy): Eukaryota > Metazoa > Onychophora > Udeonychophora > Euonychophora > Peripatidae > Epiperipatus > Epiperipatus broadwayi. Next base: position 875,025 of record JAQFVV010012593.1, read on the forward strand.
CTCTAGTCACAAACTAGTCATGAAAAATCATGTATGTTAAATCGAATGATAAAATGTTTATATAGACAAAATGATATTATGAATTAATTAAGATAGTGTTACTTGTATGTTACTATCAGTTACCTTAGCTCAAGCATATTCTATTGAATACTATGCTAAAACTTCTAATTGTGAATAAATTAAGATGATCTAGATAAATGAAACTTTATAATAGTTTAACATAAGAATATTCTTATTAAAACAGGAAAAACTATATATATTGCCACCCAGTGCAAGCCAGAGTAATCAATGGATGCCAGAAGGCTTGTGCATAAAATCCCAATCTAATGGCAATACGAATAGAGAGTTTTGCCTGTTTTAATAACAGTTAAGAGCAAGCATAAGAAATAGTGATCATGTGATGGTTATTGACAAGAATATTCTATTGTTAAATACTGTGCCATTGATTGGAGAAAAAGTTCTCACTCTAAACTTCTGAATATTTTGTTAAATGATACCATACCAAAAATCATTCACTTTTATGCTTATTAGAGAAGCTATATTTATTAATATTTATTTAGCTTAGCGGTTTCAAAGCTCCATGGCTTCATATTCATAGCTGAATGCAGTTGATAGTAATGAGGAGGAGTAATCTAATTTATGCTAATTGGTTAGGTGCTGTGTTTTAGAAAAATATTACTGAAACATGTGTCTACTATTTTGCAGTGGGTTTTTGTCCTTCCACATATTCAGCCACTAGATATCAGAAGAGAAATTGCTTCCCACAGAAATTATAAAACGCTATTAAATAGATTGGTAATGATCTGATATAGTTTCATAACGTAAGATTAGTTTCAAATCAAGATCTTCTTTCTGGATGTTCAACCAAGAACCTGCAATCACATAATTATAATATAAAAAATAGAATTTTTGCGAATTTTTCAAAACACGTTTTTTTTTTTTGTAGATTCAATAGTAAAATTACTTGGACTTTTGCAACTGGAGTCTCATCAACATATTCAGGAATTCTCATTGTGCTAATATGATTAATAAATGGAATTTAACAATCTCTGATGTATGTAAATGTGGAAAATGCAAATCATAAACCACATAGTTAATGTCTGTTAAAACTATAGCTAAAGTAGCATAATTTAAGGGTGTAATAAAGGTACTAGCGAATCTATTTCTTAGTTGGAATCCTTACAGATTCTTTTATGATATTTTGTTTTTTTGTTAAGAAAAAACAAATATACTGGCTAAAAATAATGACCAGCAAAATATGGTACTTAAACTAAAACGCTCTGCTAATACGAACTTAAAACAAAATCAATTTGTGGATTAGTGTTTCACCCTAATTTGTCAATTTTTTCCGATGAATCCAAAGAACTATTTACTTAGTCGAAATTCAAATAAAATAATTATTTATAACTAAATTAAAAATCTTCAGTATTTGTATATTCCATCTGATGAATTTTTACTTAAAATATCTTATGTGTAATATTGTGAAAGGAAAACTAGTTTTCACATCCGGGCCACAGAATTGACACTCTCGTCAATAAACGTTTTAATACTACATTTATATACACAGATTTATATATATACTTAAAATATATGTTTAATGTAGCAAGTTATTTTGAAATGTCTAGCCAGAAAAGTGATTGTTTATGGGATAAAAACGTTATCTCGTTGGCATACCAGTGTTTTTTTTTTTAAACTGGGGTGTATTATATTAATAAACCCAGCTTAATACTGCATTATAAAAGAGTGAAATCTTTGACTTCCCAAAGAATTAAAAAATCGTGAAAAAGAAAAAAAAAATATGTAAGAGGGATATTATATCTTTCTTAGTCTTAAAAAGAAAAAAAAAGAAATAATTAGAAAAACGCTTAAAAGACAAATATACTAAAAATTTATGTTAGAAATTAATAATAATAACGTGAAAGGCTGAAACCTTTGTCATATGCGCCTTAAAAATGTTTACATGACAGCCATTGGTTGATGTATTATAGGAAAAAAAAAATGCTAATAATTTTTATAATTAATAATGACTATAAACTATCTGATACGTGTCATATATATATATTTAATATGTATAATTTACATATAAATAATTTAGATAGATGAATGCTTATGCAAGTGTATGCTGATATAAACCTGCATATAAATATATCGATATGCTTAAAGTATTATGTATACTTATCAAGATACATGAAAAATTCTTTTTATACTACATACACAGGCATGATATATATATACACATTAATGAATATATGTTTATAGAAAGATATATATACACACACATATATAAATTCATATCTATATATGCATCTATGCCCATATAATATTTTACGTGTCGAGGACATTTGTATATATACATGTGTGTAGAAGTATGCAATAATAAATGTCTTAATACACATTTATCCAACTTAATGATAATTAGGACATGTTGAATTTTTTACAATCAACTTAGACTTAAAAGTACAGACAAATGTTAATACATACATAAGTACTTATGTATATATATATGTATTCACCCGAAAAAATATATATATAAAGTTCAAAAGTATGCATAAACACTCCAAATTATGTATATCTGCCATAAATTTTCATACATAACCTTTTGCTCTTTATATGTTGTTCTTAAAGCGTTAGAAATGCGATCACGATGATGGACTAATGTCTTTGAATTAATTTTTTTTTTTTTTAGTATTGGGAAATTTAGATCATCTTAATATTTACTAAGCCAAATGTTCATATTTTTATATAAAAGGCCATTTATAATGATTAATTTAAGATATAAAGAGTAAGACAGTATATGTTTTGCTTACGTAGTTAATACCATTTGGCACTATATAGATTTTCTAATTATACGTTTTAATTTAGTTCAATAAATTTTAGATAGCTAATGTTACAAGTATTACTGATTATATTTTAATGATGTGCAATTTTTCTAATATACTTAGTTAATGATATTTGAGACTATGCAGATTTTCTAATTATACTTTGAAATTTAGTTCAATAAAACTTAGTTTTTGTTACAAATATTACTAGTTGTATTTTAATAATGTGTAGGTTTTCTAATGATGTAGCTCTAAAAGTGAGATGGTAAATTGGGTTTAAAAAGGTGGCAAGTAGTTACAAAACTATTACTGATGGTGATCTAGCATTGTATTCATTGTCTAATTATTTTGCCTCTAGTCAGAGAACTAAACGTATATAATACATTTGCCAACAATAACAAAAAGTTCGGAATGAACTTTATTTATTGTCCCCATCTAACATAAGGAGGACCATTGTTTTAAATTTTTTATTAAACATTATATACTAAAAGAAATAAAGTGGTCACGTATTAAAAATACACATTCCAAAGCATTTATTATTCATTATAGGAATCATTAAATTTTTAATACCTACCTTACTTCGCCTTGATAAAATGTTAGGAGTTTAAAAATACAATCTTGACCTTTTATAGGTGCATTCGTTAAAGCAATTGCTTTCAACTTTCTGCCTTTTAAATTAATATATAATAATAATGCGTAGAAATATAAACAAAATTTTTTATGACGCTTTTTTTTATTCTTTAAAATATTTTTAAAATCTTAATCAACATGTAACAATTCTAAATAATAATTATTTTTTTCAAAAAAAACAACAACTCAAAAATTTTATACCCACAAACAAGTTTAAAATGTAATACATAAAGTTGACATAATGAAAAGAACTGTACGTAATACTAACTGAAATCTATATGAAATATTTTTTATAGTGTTGAAATGTATTTGGACATTTGTTTAAATTGGTTTTTTTTTTTTCGAAAGATAAATAACTCAATTTTAATACTCAACATGAATACATTAAAATAATGATCGAAACTTAGGTCAGAATTTGCTATTTAAAATATTTTTATTTTTCTAATACTTACTATAAGTGAAGTAAATAGTTATAAATCTAGTCATTAATTAAATTCCTTTATGAAACGAAAATAAGAAACTAACTTTTTATTTCTAGATATAAATTTGAAACTCTCATTAATCACTTATCTATATTATTACATCTAATATGCTGGGTTTAGTATTTTACTTGATTATTTCAATATACTTTTGAACTGTGAATTAAATATAAAATGTAATATTTTATTTTAGCATTATGTTTTTGATATATAGTCCAGAAATGAAAATACATATTAAAATGACATGAAGTTAATAGCAGCTTTTTAAAGATGTAAGATTTGTGCTTGAGATCACAGTATATGATTGGCAGCCTCATAAATTTACTAGAAGTGGAGAACAAAATTTTGAATCAGTGCGACCAGAAATCTAAACCATGTAATAATAGACAATCAAAATTTATAAAAACAGCTAAAATCACTGCAAAAACTATAATTATACAAATGAGTACTCCAACAGCTAACTTTGATGAGCTATTATTGCAAAAACAATGGTTGACACTGGATGATCAGAAGAATGCTGTTTAGTTATTACATTCTAATCCCTTCAAGGATATATGTTGATGATTACTAAAATAAACTATTGGTCAAGTTTATTATTTGAGAAATCATGTCATTGTAATATTTTTGTTTTAATTATTACATTATAAAAGATGCATTCGATATGCAAATTATTTAAATGTTTTGAGAAGCCAGATTCATCTTTTATTAATTATTTCCAGACAATTCTGCATGTTTCCAACATTCATGATGGCAAGATATAGAGAAATATATAATTATTTTACACATCATCCATGAATAATAAATGAGAGGATCAACATGCTGCATTTCTGAAATAACATGAGATTTTTTTCTTTATGCATGATTTTCTTCTCATACAGAATAGTTTATAAGCATTTGTTGATGGAAATGGTGATCATATGCCATAGTATTTAAAGAATTATCAGGGTTTAAAACATTCTGCATGTACAATAATTATGCTATTGTTAATTATTAGATCAGATATTTTTTGACGACTACAAAGAAGTAGCATCAAAATAATTTAATAAAAAGGATACAAATTATATTTCGTTACAGCATTTAATATATAAAACATGTTTAAAATACATGGAATAAAATTTTAAATATTAAAAGTGAATATATAATTTAAATGATTTATATCAACATTTACTAATTTTATGTAGCATGTTTTCAGCCTATCATTAACAAGTTGGCTATTTATCACTGAATGCAAAATCTCAAATCTCATGCAACTTTCCAACAACTATATATATTTTTAAAATTTTTTTTTGGCAATTAACAATTATTATTTAATCCAATGAAAATACTTATATTTTTTGGTTTTGGTTTTTACTATACATTTCTTATTGGCAGTACTTGAGACATAATTACCACATATTTCAACCATTTAATAATTAGTTATCTTAATTTTAGTTATTGTTCTTAAATGTGGTCAGTAAGAATGGAAGGAGAGAATTAGCTTTAATCAGGAGCAAATACACTTCTATTCATAACATAAGCTATTGTTAACAGGTATTTTATTTTCTTTACATTGATATTGATAGAAAACTAAAATATTTTGCACTTAAAATAGTTTTTTTTAGACTTTTTGCATTAAATTATTATGTGGTATTTACATATAATTTTTTTTACAATATATTTTATCCTTGCATTGTTATTCTTCTCCTTTACTTTCATTGCATAAAATTTTCATAGTTTTACAGTTATTAACAGAATAACTCGCCATGAATATGGGACTGTAGACTGTCCCGAAAGCGCTTGGCAGTAAAAAAAAAAAATTTTGACAATTTATTAATAGCTTCATTAACTGTGTGCAGAGCACATATATATATTAATGTATTTCTTCATATATTTATATATATTGCTTACAATAACTCCCCTCATATGCACTTCAATGCTAATTTTAAAAAAAATATAATTTCTTTATTTTCTTAATAGTTTTAAAAGGTAGAGGAGGTTAAGAACGCTCTGATGAAGATTGCAAGACAGTTGAAACTGTCAGGAAAATAAAGGAATTATTTAAAATTTTTTTGCATTAAAGTATATATGAGGGGAGTTATTGTAAGCAATATATATGAGTATTTTATTCTTATAAATATATTAGCGTTGCTGAAAATATAAATGATAGCGTTGCTGAAAATACAAATGATATCAGCCTGGAAAAGCTTTTAGATAACATTATTGCCGGGGGGGGGGGGGATTAGTAACATTGATTTTTATTATTTATAAAGATTTCATAAAGAATAAGATCCCCCCCCCCCTTTAAGTACATTATTTTAAACCAAAGGCAGAAAATGATTTTTTTTTATATGCATAATCTTTGAAATGTATCAGCAGACAAATTTTGTGAGAAAAGCAAAAGAACTGAAAACATGAATTCAGATTATATTGTAAATTCATATGTAGTCATTAATTAATTTGGTAGATAATAGAATAATAGGACCGCAAACTAACTACAATTGATAAAGAAATTATTGAACTAAAAATAACATATAGTTAATAAGAAAACTATTTAGAAGAAATATGGAGAAAAGAGGGAAGAGGAAAGGGTTACTTAGATATTGCTTATTTATATTTCTGAATAAACTGTCTGTGTTACTGGTATATTGTTAATAGGCCGAAATCTTTAAAAAAGATTTGGTAGTTTATTCTGATTAACAAATACGATGATGAAAAGATGAAAGTTATGTATAAAAAATTGAAAATGCTATTGAAAAGAATGAAATTTTTGTCATAAATGTATAAAAATATTTGTATCCTGATTAATGGATGAGTGTAGGTTGAATAAAAAATAGAATTTAATAAGAAAAACAGCACTAGTGTTGTTAATAAATATCCGATTTAAAAATTATAAGACAATGATTTTCTTGCGGAAAACTGTAGTAATAGATTTCATCTGTAGTATTTATTGATTCTAAATAAGTTTTAGAACTGCAATAAAAGTTCATGCACATACATCTGGAGCTGATGTAGATTTGGATTACAAAGTAACGGACGATAAATTAAAATCTACTTTTTATAGAATAAGATTGTGTGAAAAAAAAAAAAGTCATTGATATAGTGAAGACGGATAATGAAAAAATATAAATTTGTTAAATAAAATAAAAAGTAAATAGTAAAACACTAAATGTTAAAAAATATAAATAATAAAGTCGAAATTAACAAAAGAAAAAAAAAGAGTTGTAGTTCAGAAAACAAGTTGTGAAGAAGATACAAAAGCATTAAAACTTGAGTTTGTAAAATAATTTAATAAATAAACTGCAAAAAGTGGGAAGCTTAAACAGTGACTTGAATCGAGAGTAAATATATATGAAATCAAACTGTAATGATTTATACAAATTATTTAACCTACTTTATTAATTTAATGATAAATTATTAATTGATATTGTATATATATTGTCGTGAATCATTATACATTTATATTATAGGGGTCCTGGGGATCTGACCTGTAGGCAAGTGGTTGATAGTATTAGATTGAAGAAACATTTCTCATGAATGTAAGTTAGCCTAGAAAATGGAGATGCACTTCCTTAAAGAATATTATGCTGACGTACATGAATATCGATCATTCCCTTGCACTAATTATAACGTTGGTTGTATGTTTACAGTTCCATCTTTTACTGCATATTCCGACTTTAATATATTTTTTCTTCCCATATATAAGTATGTATGAGAATGTAAATATAATCTTTTTTCTTTATCCTTGTCATATCTTTTTATTCCGGAGCTAGACTGCCCATACGTATTTAGGAAGACCGCTAATGAAAATGATGATTGATTATTATTTCGATTTTGAATAACGTACTACTTTTGTTTATATAAGTAAATATATGGTGTATTCCATATCTGTTTTTATTAAAATGAAAATGATCTAAATGTGTTTGTTTTTATGTATACATTCATACACACAATAAATTATTTGATTCATTAGCTTACTTAATACAGTACTTGATGTAAGAATAATTCTATACTCTAGTGCCATCTATAATAACTTTGAGTTGTCAGATAATAACGTATTTAAATTTCCATTCCCAGATTGATTTCTAGCTTTTGCTTTTATCAAAGAAAAGATGGGATGGAAACTGAAATCAATACACTTATCCTTCTAGCAATATCTTTCTATTCAAATTAAAAATCTGATAATTAAAATACTAAAATTTTGAACGCAAGCCAACTTGTTGAACAATTAGAGATCTAACTCCAGAAGCAATAACTATGTTTTAATAACATTAGGTCTTTTTAAATTGTAGGATCATTTTTTTTCATATTTGATATCAATAAATCACTTAATTCTTTAACTAGTATAGTATGATAAAATCAGAGTAGCTCTCTAATACAATGTCATTGCTCAGAATATGTTAGATGAGTGAATTGTCCAACTTTATAACATCTGCAATTTGCATCAATATTGATCCAGTTATGGAAAATAATAGAATTAAAATATTTGTCCTAGACAATTTGATTAACACAATCATACATAATGGCTTCCATAGCAAGCTAATCTTGAAAATGGATAATAGTAAGAGGAAGATCTTCAGTTCTATTTGTATTTTGTTAAGAATTTTATCTGATGTGTCAAATGAAGTTATTTTAGTATCATTAACATCCATATATATATATCATTTTTAAAAAATTGTTCATTCTAGGGACATTATTTCTTAACTGTGAGTTTTTCAAAGCATAAATAAATTTTTTATATTCATTGCTAAAATTCTATATGTGTTATCTCCTATTCAGTAGTAAATAAATTTATTCAGAAATGGTTACCTTAATTAAGGATTAATTAAAACCCAGTACATATTATGAAACTTTGAAAAGTTAAAATATTAAGTGCTTGTTTACTCTTAATAGCCTAAACCTATAAATATCTGTATGAATTTTTTTGATTATATTTATCATCAATACGATCATTAATCACATCAATTGCTGTGAGATTGCTTGTAGAATTATACTTTGCTAGACAGATTGATATGTCTTAAATTAGCTTATGTTGAATTATTTCCCTTTGTCCCTAATTAAGTTAAAAAAATATTCGATTCAAGTTTTTGAAATGCAGCTATTATAGCTTTTAGAATTTCTCATTTTATTAATCAGAGTTTAGTTAAAATCTTGAATTAAATTTTTAAAAGCTAAAATTTGTACCAAGATAGAAGAAAGTTGGGAATTGATAGTGTTTGTGATATTGAAATTATATTTTCTGATGGTTTAATATCAATATTTGATTTTGTTAGATACACAGGTTTATTTCAATTTTCAAAGCTTTTTTTAATTAACGCGAGTATACTTAAATGAAAATTAATTTTAATTGTCAGTATTTATAAGATTGCTTTATATATGTTGAGAAAAATTATTATTATCTTGAGTGTTTTAAAAACTATAAGATCGATATCTTTTAGTTAGAAAAGTTTTTATGCATTAATTTTTCGGTCATATTAATTATTATATTATATAAAAGAATTTTAAATGAAGAAGGGAGACATGCAATTGAATTTATGTAGAAAGGAAAAACTCCAGGTAATGATGGAATTATAATTGATATATTAAAAGAAGCAGATGAAGAAATATAATTTTTTTTAGCAAAGTTATAAACCAAATGTCTAAATGATAAAGATGTACTAGATGATTGGAAGAATGCAGTATTAATATTAATATTTAAAAAAGATGATAAAGAAAATATTAGAAATTATAGACCTATCAACGTTTTATCAGTTTTATACAAAATCTTTACCCAAGAAAATTACAACTCTCTACAGAGAACATTAGATTTCCATCAACCAAGAGAACAAGCTGGAAAAAGTGGTTTTAATACAGTAGATCATATCCAGGTACTGAGAGAAGTTATAGAAAGGACAAATGAATATGCATTGACATTATGCTTTGGATTTGTAGATTATGAAAAGGCATTTGATTCTATAAACATTTCTTCAATGATTAATATCATATCCAGGTATTGAGAGAAGTTATAGAAAGGACAAATGAATATGTGTTGCCATTATGCTTTGGATTTGTAGATTATGAAAAGGCATTTGATTCTATAAACATTTCTTCAATGATTAAAGTGTTGAATCATCAAGATATAAATCCAGGATATTGTCATATTTTAAAAAATATTTATGAAAATGCAACAGCAACAATTAGATTACATAATGATACTGGGAAAGTCAACATTGGGAAGGGTATAAGACAGGATGACTCCATACTTCCAACACTTTTTATAGCAGTACTGCAAGAAGTATTTTGTGGATTAAAATGGGAATCTAAAGGAGTGAAAGTAAATGGAGATTATTTAAGTCATTTAGATTTTGCAGATGATGTAGTTGTCTTTGCAAATAATACTTTAGAGCTGCAGGAAATGTTGCAGGAGTTATCAGGTGAAAGTAGGACTAAAGATAAAAAGACTAAATAATTGTTCAATGGATTTTCTCAAAATATGAAAATAAAGATTGGTTATGATGAGTTAGAAGAAGTTAACAGCTACAATATCTTGATCGGATATAACTTGATACTAAAAAGAAATATGCCTATGTGCTTGAAAAGAATGGTTTTTAATAAATGTGTTTTACCAGTTCTTACTTATGGATCTGAGACTTGTACACTTAATAGAAGAGCAATACAGAGACTTCAGACCACTCAAAGAAGCATGGGGAGATGCATGTTAGGAGTAACAAGAAGAGATCGAAAATGCAATATATGGGTAAGAGAACAAACAGGTGTTATTGACCTCATTGAAAAATTAAAAGACTGAAATGGAGTTGGGCTGGACATATTGCTAGAAGAGATGATAATAGATGGACAATTGAAATCATAAACGGGATTCCAAGAGATTGTAAAAGACCCAGAAAGAGACCACATGTGAGATGCAGGATTGATGTGGAGAAGAGAAGCTAAAGATTGGAGAAGATAGTTTGAACTTAGAGAGACCTTCATCTTGCAGTGGATTGATAATGGTTGATGATGATGATAAAAGTATTCTTATTAACAAGCAATCAGGAAGACTTACCACATTACTCATTATGTTAGATATATTTTAGAGTCAGTGAAACGTACATTCAGCTAATTTTTGTAATAAATATGCCTGTTAAATACCATCATAACAAAATGATTGTCGTGTTTTTAAAGGCTTTTTTAAAATCAGGGCCTCCTTTTAAATTTTGTTATATGGAAATTATTTATTAGTAGTAAAAATACCAAACTGCCTTTTTTCACTATTTATATACTTTACAAACAATTTTCATCAAGTGATATAGTGGTATTAAATAAATGGATCTTCACAGACAAGTTGCTAGTTTCAGATACAACCACTATCTAAATGTCCACTGCGTTCAACCTTTCTATTCTCTAACAACAGAAATAGATTATCTAGGAGGACCTTTTGTTCAGTTTTTTCATATTTTTAAATTTAATACAAATTTATTACAAATTTTTGACTGATTAACAGGAAATTATTGATCCCAGATAATTTGATCTTATTAAACCACTATAATATCACATGACCACCATTTGTGTCTGGATTCAAGTTCTGGATAATTTTTTGGTATATATTTTTGAAATTACAAAAAAAAAAAGACTCTTGAAATTTGATTAAATTCCATAATGAATAATTGTTGATAAGATTAACTCACTATATTGTTGGGAAAAAAGTAAAATCAAGTGTTTTAAATGTGTTGACCTTAAATCCTTTATCCATAACATCTGTTATAGGTTTGGTTCAGTTTTGACATAGCTATTGCTATCATTAACTTTATATAAATTTCTATTTTAATTGTACAATAATAGAAATTGTGAAAGAAGCTGCAATATAAGACTGTTTTAGATTATTGTTGTTTTTAGTGGAAGATCCTGGATTTGCACTACATCCAAGTACTTAGCATCATTATTTTACTCATAGTAAAATTGCTGAAAAATTAAAATATTCTAAGGTGTTGGACTCTATCTAATTGTTATGTCTAATGAAATATACTTCACATTATGTCACCAACTATATATATATTATAACCAACCAAAGAAAGTGGGGAGAATGCTGCTGTTGGCTGAGAAAGTGCACTTCCACACACAAAAGAGAAAGATGACTAGTGAGAGTTATTTACTCTATTTATGTTACTACTAATAATAAACAAATTCTATCTGATGGACATAACTATATGTGATTCTAATTATACTAATATCAGTAACATCTGGAGGGGAGGGGTATTCTCATAAAATTTAATAATATATTCTCAGTATATTCATATAACTTTACACAAATTGTATAACTATGAATATAGTTGATGAATAACTCTTGTAATAAAAACATCATAAATTTTATATTTAATAAGGTTAGCAAGTTATTTCTCACTCTGAGTTTATATTTATTTGGATCAACTCTTATCTCAAGATTGTTAATAAAATATGACAATGACTATTTTGAAAAAATATTAATTTCTACAATGTTAAACTGACTTATTCTTGATATGATGAAAATAGCAAAGGGATTTTATTGTATGTATTTCTATCTCAATGAACATGATACCTGTAAATTAACTAAAGAATATTATTTCTTAAATAAAATGTAATTGTTTTCATATTTATTTATAAGTTAGATAGATGATATATCAAATTATCGACTGTATTGTAACAAAATATAACAATTTATTAATTATAAAAGTATTAAAAAAATAGATTAGCATAATCATAATAGCAATAAGTTCTCTGAAAAGATTATAAATCATATTGCACTGTTCTACTTTTGATAAATACTTTCTATTTGAGTTACAAATACCTGTGTGTTATCATAAATGTGATGTGACAACAAAACACTCTATTGGAGAAGATTGTAAAGTGTTTATTAAAAACAAGCATTAATACCACAGATAAAATACAAGAATGTTTTATTATATACTTAAGTATGTTAAAAATAATCATAATAGCGATAACCTCTTCATATAGTATAAGACTTTTTTTTTATCCCTCTCATGCACGAGTAAAGCATTTATCCAACTCATATTATTATTCTTAAAATATATAACTTTAATAAGAGCGGGTCATCACAGGAGCTAGTGACATGATATAACATACCTTTTAAGATTATATTAGGTTAAAACTTTAACACCATATTGTTAGAAGTCAAACTCAATTAAATAATATTTGTCGTTAGCAATGCCATTAGAATAATTCAAAATACCATATATGTCTCATTAACTCATATGAGTGCCTCTTAGGAAAAATAAGAAAGATAACCTTATAGCTATTTATCTGTTTATTCTAAATATCTTTTATTATTGAAAATGTGACATTGATTTAAGGGATCAATCAAACATATGAGAGATTAACTATTAGCTTTGATTTTGTATATTTTATCTTAGCTTAAAGTTTCACACAACTGGTCTTTAATACATAATAGAATTATAAACACACAACATTTATCAGATTTTCTTAATATTTTTGTTATATTGTCATTAGTCAGTTTCTTCACTTCCATACAATAAAATGAATAAATTAATATAATTGTGAGTGCAGAAAATTTGACATTTGTAAATCAAAATATCTAACCCAATATGCAGCTAATTTACTTGTGCATTACTGTGATAAAGTATTCAATCTTTTGAATTGTTAAATATAATCATTCCAGCTAAAAATTGCTAAAGATTTTAATCCCCAGTAGATATAGGATTTATGTTTTTGAACATTAATTAAAAATTACATCTTTTAAAATAGCATTCAAAAATTCTGCAAGCCATTTTTTAAATTGGGAGGAATACTACCATCATCACCATTCTGAATTCTAGGATTCAAAAGAAGTTATTGATTCATTTTTATTTTTCACTTCATCTTAAATTTCACCATTAAATTTATATTGCATTTTGATAGTTCTTTCACAAATTCTTTATAAAATGTTCCAAAGTTCACTATTATAAAAATGATAAAGCTGGCTAGTAAACTGTCTTTCACTAATTCTAATTTCAAAAGCCTCACATTTTTGCAGGAATAATATGGTTTGTTTCTTATTATCTGTAAAAGGTGTATACTATCTATAAACTCTTCATGCCATTTGGAAGATTATTTTTAAGTTGTGATAATTCACTGATATAAAATTTTTATGTATTAATTTAATCTATTTTAATTATAATAAAAGTCTTATGAGAATTAATAAAGATATTTTAATTTTTTATATTCACAAAAAGCTGTATACTATATAAACACATCATCTATATTTGAATATTCTCAAGCAGTTACTTGCATACTTAAATTGTGCCTGTAAATGCTCATTAATTGGTTATAAATTTTGTCTCCTGTCTATATAGTTTACTTTATTAAATGTCTTTGATTTGAGCGAAGATATATACAAATTCCTTTATATCCGTTTTACTGCTTAAATAAAATGTTGTGATTATAGTCAATCTGTGTGTTATGTAAAAATTTAATATTGCCAGTTCATAGAGTTCAGCACCAATTCCTTTATTTCAATTTTTTTCTGCCAAAATTAACTATTCTTGTTAGTTAGTCTTTATCAAAAAGTTTCCAAGAAATAAAATTCTATCTTTTAATGATTTTGACGGTAATAATGCCATCTAGAAAAAGTAAAAATCTTTTTTGAGCTCTGAAATATAATATTGAAGTGTATGCACTAATAACACAAAAATAGGCACCATTGCAGAATGTTAGTCAATGCCACACAATCTCCATTCTTTGGCCTACCTTTCCAAAAAAACAAATTAACTTATAACTATATATTTATTTTATTAAGCTCTTATTCTCTGGAAGATGGATTTCACTAAGAATGATTATATCAACTCTTGATAGTTACATAGTTACTAGTACTACTTTATTTTCCAACAAGCAAAGTTCACATATTTCATGTTAATATATCGAAAAAAAAATTGCTTTAAATTTTTTATTTTTTATTACTAATACTAGCGACCATTTTATCATTATTAACATTTATCTTACAATTGTTTCTCTTTTTTAATGAGTCATCCACCAGACTTGTCAACGTATCTAGACTATGTGAATCAGCCATTTTAAATTCACATTCATTAATCGCTTTCAACCCAGGGTAGATATGATGACTTCTAAATAAGGCTGCCTAAATATAAATCTTTACTAAGTTGAAACTTCTGTTCCAAATCTAGTTTCTACAAAACTCATTAGTGATTGCACTACCGTGAGCAAAAATCACTCCCAAGAGTTTCCAGTTTACTAATCCCGCCCCCATTATTGCTTTTTTACTGGAAATGACTTGTTTTTTTATTTTGAAAAATGAAAAAGTGAGTTGTGTCAAGCGTTGTTAGCCGAGAGGTCATCGCACCCGCCTTGCAAGCAAGTAGTTGGTTGCAGAGGGGTGTGGGTTCGTGTCCCGGCCGATGCTATGACATATGAAAAAAAAAAATTGAAGTATTGTATAAATGTAATTCCATTGTTACAATTAGTATAAAGAGATGCCTGATTTCGTAAGAGATTAACTTAAATGACTAAAGATAATAAGCAATAGATAAACAGACAAGTTTATATATAAATAGCATCTAGTATTTGAAAAAACATCTTATACAAATCAGCAGAAGTTATTCTTAGTGAGGCACAAACAATTGATTATTAATAGTTTATTTATTGTCATAGCTGAAAGTCATTTGTTTATCTGCCACTTATGAATTTTAAATGTGGAAAGATAATAAGAAGATACTTGGTTTCTCAAATGTATATATTATTTATATAGATATCTTGTTATAAGTGATAAATGTTTATTGGTAAGATTTTCCAATTCGTTGTGATTTAATTTCATTAATGATAATCTAAAGATGAAAATATTTCTGTATCTGAATTTATAATATTATAAATACCGCCCAGTCTCGCTTTCCTCATTTACGAAACTGTAAATAAGACTGAACAAAATTGTACTTAAAATCTCTCATAAATGTTTTAAAATCGGAATGGGAATATTTTACACCAAGAGTTGTGATCTGGATTTACGTATCGTTATTTAAAAGTTGATCAAAATTATTTCAACAATTTTATAATATATATAAACAATTTTATAAATATTATTTTATAAAATAATATAACCACTGGATTTAATGTAATTATGGTATCATGTTTTAGATTTATATGTTATATTTGATTAACAATAGGCCTGTGTCTATTTTGATATTTTAATAATCCATTAACAATTGTAAACTGTTTTTAATTATCTATATTGAGTATTGATTTAATATTGTGTGCACTACAATCAGGATTATTCAGTTTAGACTTATTCATTGAATTCCATAATTTAGTACATGACAAACTTGAAAATACAAATTGGCAAATTGAATATTCAGTAGCTGTTAAAATTTAGGTATGTACCAGTTGCTTCTAAAAAAATGACTATTAAATTTTTTACCATTATAACTGGAATAAGTTTTATTTTTAGTCCATTGCAAAATAGTCTATTAAATATTGTTTCTACAATTCAATCCTTTTACACAATTTGCAGTATCTTCTCCTAATAAGCCACCAAACTTCTTATTTCTTCCAACTATTTCACATGTGATCTCTTTCTAGATTCTTCAAAATCTTGCTATTTAATTTAAGATTTCAACTGTCCATTTCTTTTCTAGAAATATTTTCATCTTATCTTCATTTCAGTCTTTTAATTCTTTCATAATTAAAGGTAATGCTTTCAATCTCCTGTTATTCCTACATACATCTCATATACCATTAAATTATTGAAAATCTCTGAATTGCTCTTTTTCTAAATATACAAATCTTATATCCATAAGTAAAAAGTGGTAAACAGTATTAAAAACTTTTGTTTTCAAGCACAACTATATATTTTTTTAATACTTATTTCTATCAAAAGCACTTCATCCCATTAATTTCATCCATTATGTTTCCATTTGTAGTTATTTTCTTTGAATTCATGATTATGAATCTTTATTTTATTCTTTTGTGAATTGAATAATTTAGCATTTATCTTTAGTTTTATTTTCTTATTTTCATATGATAATTCTTGCAATATTTCATGAAGTTCTGAAGCCGTTGTTTGTAATAACAATATCATCATCTGAAAATCTAGATGACTTAAATAATCTCCATTTATTTTTCCTATTTTATTTTCCCATTTTAATCCTAAAAATACTCTATTGTAAATTAAAATTTTTTAGAAACATGGAATTCCATATTCACTGTCTTATCTTTTTCAAAATTAATTTTCTTGATTACACCAGGTAATCTAATTTTTGATGTCGCATTTTGATAAATATTTAAAATATAATAATATACCCAGCTTAAGCTTTATATAAACAGAGCAAAACTCTCCATATAATATTGCCACCTGTGCTAAACAGAGTAATCAATGGATGCTAGAAGGCTTGTGCATAAAATCTTTATCTAATGCCTACTGATCCAATATCCCCAGACTAGTTTCTGGCTTGTGGCCTTCGTCAGTGAGGAACTTTGGATCTGAGAGCACTGCATCTAGATCTTAGGATCTAATGCAACCCTCTAGCAACCACTTTTATCTCTACTTAACTACAAAACTATGAGAATGAAATTGAAAACACAAAAAAATATTTTCAATCTAAGCTCAATAGCTTAAATAGTCATATGGGTCTGAACTCAGTTCAGCACACATACATTTTGGTGTCTTTGGCATTAGATAAGGATTTTATGCACAAGCTTTCTGGCATCCATTGATTACTCTGTTTAGCACAGGTGGCAATACTGTATGGAGAGTTTTGCTCTGTTTATCAACAATTAATGTGCTAGTATAGGAAATGTGATCATGTGATGCTTAATGGTTTAACACCAATCCTGCCTAATAGGATAGTGGTGGCTATGGTTGTAAAAGAGCCAAAGACACCAAAATGTGTGGGTGCTGAACTGAGTTCAGACCCATATGACTATTTAAGCTATTGAGCTTAGATTGAAAATTGTTTTTGTGTTTTCAATTTCATTCTCATAGTTTTGTAGTTAAGTAGAGATAAAAGGTGGTTGCTAGAGGGTTGCATTAGATCCTAAGATCTAGATGCAGTGCTCTCAGATCCAAAGCTCCTCACTGACGAAGGCCACAAGCCAGAAACTAGTCTGGGGATATTGGATGAGTAGGCATTAGATAAGGATTTTATGCACAAGCCTTCTGGCATCCATTGATTACTCTGTTTAGCACAGGTGGCAATACTGTATGGAGAGTTTTGCTCTGTTTAGCACAGGTGGCAATACTGTATGGAGAGTTTTGCTCTGTTTATTAACAATTAATGTGCTAGTATAGGAAATGTGATCATGTTAAGCTTTATATCTTGATGATCCAATGCTTTAATCACTGTAGAGATGTTTTAGAGAAGTTAACAATCCAAAGTTTAATGGCAGCTTATATTCATTGGTTAATTCTATAGCTTCTCTCAATACTTGATATGATTCGGTGCTAATAACTACTTTTAAATCCCACTTGCCTTTTTGGTTGGTTAAATTATAAAGTTCTTTGTAGGCAAATAATTATCTTTGTAAAAAGTTTATAGAACTGATGGAAGATTGGTATAGGTCTGTAATTTTAATATCTTCTTTATTACCTTTCTTAAATATTAAAATTACTATTGCATTCTTACAATAATCTAATACATTTTTATCATTTAGATATTTAGTAATTAGTTTTGCTAAAAAATTTTCTATTTCTTCACCTGCTCTTATAATGACAACAATAATTCCATTATTTTTTGAAGGTTTTCTCCCTAAATTTATTTGCATGCTGTGTCTTTTTATTTAAAATATTAAGCGATTCAGATGTATGAACTGTAGAAAATACTTTGATTTTTAGTATTTATTTATTATTATGTAATTCTTTATAGAACTTCTATTTATGATGTCATCTCTCTTTTCAATAATTATCTTCTTATTTTCTTCTTATTGCTGAAAGATTTTTTCATTATCAAGATATTGTTTTGCATTTTTGAGACATTTATTATTTTCTATTGCCTGGTGCTAATTTACAATTATATTTTATTACATCATTATTTATTTTTTATTTTTATTTTATAAAACTCTCAATAGCGATTTATCTTAACGAATTATTTAAAAAGTTTTGACGTTTTTTTTCCTTTATGCATTGTTTTATCTTAGAATGTTGCTTTTTGTAAAGCAAAACATGCTATTGTGAGATCACGCTCTTCCCTAATATAAGACCTCTATTTTTATTCTACTTCATTGTAACATGCAAGAAGATGCCTATGGTCCAAAATAAGCATGCACAGGAATATTTAAAGGTGAATCAGCTAAGGATCGATGTGTTTACACAACACCAGGAGACCCCACTGCGTGATTTATCCTTGTCAAGGAAAATGATTTGCTGAACTAAACTGCTGTTGGAAAGTAACATGCCTAACCAACTATCAACTACTTACTACTATTAGGACGATTTTATTAACTTTGTCCCAACTATTATTTTGATCAAGAAATTAATGTTATAAATTTGTTTGATTTTTCTTTTATCTGTTTATATTTTCATACTCTGATGGGGCACTTCACAGTCTATGCTGCTAGAAATTTCATTTTTCAGAGTTAACAGAGAAGAAAAGGGGGATGATTAACTTAATTATTTTTTTATTTTATTGTAAATAAAATCTAGGTCAGCTCAGTTTCTCATCTGCTTCACATCAGGTTATCTATGTACATATTAAGGTAAGATTCCCATTTATTTTTACAGATTAAATCACAACACTTGGTAAAATACAGAATTCATCTTATATGTGTTATATTGTTGATTAACTATCATTATATATTTTTTCAGTGTGATTGACTAACCAACTAGTGTAAATTCCTATACCTATAATATATATTTAAACTTAGATTGGGGACTTAAACCAAATAAATTGCTTTGCGGAAATCAATAGATGTTTAATTTAGCTAGTCAGCATCACAGTCATTTTAAATCATTAATGTTTATTTTTTTTGTACAGTTTATGATTTGTAAATAATGAGCATTATAGGTGGATTTCTACCATGGGGTAAAAGGATATGGATTTAGAGAATTATTAACTAACAGAATGGTAGAAATTCTTGTGTGACACATGTATATATTATTTTTTTTATTATTACTATTGTTATAATACTTTATTTTAATTTCATTTATCATTGTCAATAAATGTTAAAGAGTTTACATTATTCCAGTCTCTGATTTATTGAGTTGTCCTGACATTCAACAGTTAACAAACAATTATGCATGCACACACACCTATTTAATTGTCATATAATAGTTTTATACTAAATCAAATATTGTAAATGCTAGTTGTAACCTATATAGAGGTGTGGAAGTTGCTTTGTGTATCTGTTTTTCCTGTTAAGGGAGTCAAAGGCAATATTCTTCCTGGGCTCGAATATTAGGGCAGAACGGAATCAGAAAGGGGTGAAAAGTAGAAGAACTAACCTAAATTGCATCTGATTTTATTAAATAGATGTAGAGCTAGGAAATTAAAAGTACATGCAATCACTAGTTAGGCATTTCAAGTTTTCATCAGCATCCTACCTGAAGACCCAAAGCCTGACATTAGTTAGATGCGACTTTTTTCCTTTTCAAGCTTGGTAGAACTCTGCGAACCATGTCACCGAGGCAATAAATCAGGGCACATTGAGTTATAATCTCCAGACTGTTATATCTGCATAGCATCACAGTCCACAGGCCATTTTCCTGTCCATTATGTCTGGTGTGTGGGCAGAATCACATCCAGGCATATTTTAGCGTTCGTTACATATAGTGCCCCATGTGTAGGGCATGATCACTTACATCTGGTACCCAGTTTGTTAGGTATGAATATACTGTAATTGCAAGGGAGATCTAGTCATTGGACTGGTTCATTTTATATTTTTGCCAACATAAACCCAAGTGAACTTATTTACTTAGCAAACAATTAGCATATCTAATGGGAAAAAAATAAATCTCATAGACTTGAACCAATTTTAAATAAGTATGTAAAAAAACATGCAAAATAGTGAGTGCAAATTGGCAATATCGTGGATTGAACAAGAAACAGGGACCCATGATAAATAAGTAATTAAAGTAATTAATAAATGATACTAAAATAGCAGAGTTAGGCATGTAAAGCGACATAGACTAAAAATAGATCATTAAAAATTTTAAAAATGAGGTTAAAGATAAATGCAATAGTTAGGGATAGTGTGATACACTATGACGTGATTATTTATAGTTTAATAAATAAATATTTTATATGTAGTTTGCAAAGAAATAAATATGTAATAATAACCAGAAGTCATAAGCAATTAAGTATTATGGAATCGAAACATTTTAAAGTAATGAAAAATAATAGTGACAGTGTGATGGTAGATGATACTACCAGTAATGAAGATCTACACTGATCCAATTACCTGGGGGGGGGGGCTATAATGGAAGTAACAATGTCCAGGCTGATATGAAAAAAGACATGGATGAAATGAAGAATAACATGGTCACCAAAGCTGATATGAATAGTATGAAAAGTGATATGAACAGTAAGATAGAGAATATGGCAACCAAGGCTAGTGAAATGAAGAATGATATAAATAGTAAGGTGGATGATATGGCAACCAAAGCTGATAGAACTAAAATAAAGGAAGAATTGAAGAGGGAGGTGAATGATATGAAGTCACAGATGGAAACAAAGATTGACAGTGTTGAAACTAAGCTGTCTAAACATATGGGACAACTCTCTAAAATTAGAAAATGTTCAGAAAGACAATGTTGAGTTGAAACAAGGAATGTTAGAGATGAAGAAGGAAATTGATGAGAAAGATGCAAGATGCTGACAGCAATTTGATGATTTCAAGATGCTGACACCCATTTGATGATTTCAAAGATAGCATCATGAAACAAGTGAATGCCAAATATGATGAGGCATGCAAGAACCAAGAAACTTTTAAGGAAGAAATGCATGAAAGCCAAGAAAGGCACCAAGATGAAATTTCAGATAGAACTACAAATCATCCATACAGAGTTGGAACAAAATTCTACCAGACAAAACATGGAGATAGAAACATTAGGTCAAGAACTAAGACACTTAGATGAAGCCACTACTCAGAGATTTGGGATCACCAAATCCTAGCTGAGTAAGGATATCTTAGTTGTTGGGGTGCAATAGGCCCAGATCAACTCAAGTTTTCAGTATAGTGAAGGAAAATCAATTGACACAGACATCCAGATGCTGATGCCTCCATTAAAACTCACAGAAATGAACCTCGAGAGTGATGTCATGGAAGTAATTGCTACAGTTTGTGAACACGAAGAAGATAAAGACCCTATGCTGGAAAATGAAAAAGGGACCCTATTGAGTAAACCTAATCATTGGTGTAACTGATGCATTACTCATGGTCAGGGTCTACTTGTATATTTGGAGTGAGTTATCTAATGGTGATATCGGCTGTTTTTAGTTTATTATAAATAGGAAATTTATTATGATGTACTCTGGCAGTAGCTTGATGAATGCTTCGGATGATCATGAAGCTCATGAATGGTTTTTAGAATAATTACAGAGGGCACATACTCAAGTTAAACCTGGTACTTCTAATCAACTTATTCTATTTTCACCTAGTTCAACATGTTTAGCCATTGGAAAGTGGTCTTCTACCCATGAAGATGATGAGATTATAATTCGCAGATCAGCTAAACAATGATAAAATCTTATAAAAGGATTTACCTGGTTTCATTTTTGAATCTTCTCAAGGTACTAGACATTCTTTCGTCACTGAATTCTCACTTGACCCTGAATTTTTCACTTGTTGGATGTCACCATTCTCCAAAGATGGAATAGAGAATCATTCCTTCAAGCTTAATTTAGATGGATTGATACCATGAAATAGAGAATTACTCCTTCAAGCTTAATTTAGAGGGATTGACACCAAAGATGTATTAAGATGGTGCCATGCTCACATAATGTCTCCACTTGCAAGTACCACGGAAACAAATGAAACGCTTAGCTGTGAAACCTATAGTTACTTGAACAATCATTACCTAGAACTTGAAGTTTACTTGCAACTCAAAATCTATGAAATTTATGAATATAATAGTAACATCAAGGATAAATTGTTGCTAGCTCAAATGAATATCTTGAGAGAAAACTATCATACTACAAGTGCCATTTTTGAAGGCGCTAAAGAACTTGATCATTTATATGTGTATTATGGAAATTAGAGTCTCTTCATAATCGATATGATCAAAATATAGGAAGTTATAAGATGAGAATGGAGATGACCATGTTTCAGTCTTTTAAAGAAAAAGGTTTCCAGTTTTACAAGTTGTATAACATATATAAAGGACCCTTCATATTTATCAGGTATATAAATGACAGTGCTTAAAAGAAAAAGCACATAATAAGGGAAGAACTTCAAAAGTTACAAGTTAGGACATGTAAAATGGACCATTCACAATGGATGAATTCTTAGGTGATGGTTTTTTTTTTAAAAAAAAGAGTAGATAAATAATAGTGTATGTGTGTGTGTGTGTAAATAACTTATGATAATATAGGAAAATGATAATAAAAGACAGATAAGTATGTATGTTTGCTACCTATTGACATAATGTATTGGCTATTCAACAAAAGATGGGGATAGGCCAGCTAAGCAATATAAAGTGCAATAAAAGCAACCATAAACAAAGTGATCAGGAAGAAAAATTTGCAAAAAGCATATCTTCAGTTAATAAGCAAGGTTAGAAAGAGGACCAAAAATAAGAATGGAATTCCACATACCTTCAAAATAGGAAATAAAGTTTTTATAAAAAACCCTCATGCCAGTAAACAAATTGATAATAAATATAGTAAGTTCTACCATCTATATGAAGGACCTTACATTACAGTTAAACAATTGAATCCTAATGCATTTTGGTTGGATATAGAAGGACAAATTAGGGGCACATAATGACTGAATTATGAAACCATATTATGGAAAATCTAAGTAATTACAGAATTGTCATACTCACCTGATAAGTAAAAAAAAGGTAAGTAAAAAATGTAGGTATAATAAGGTTAGGTTAAGAACTATGATGAGAGTATTCCCTAATAGATGCGACAACAAATATTAGGATACCTTAGGGTCACTTTATTTAAAGAGTTAGTCCACACCAAGTGATAGATGCACCAATCTCCTGTTTTCAAAGGAAATCCAATAAGACTCAATAGGAGCAGGATAGAGGCTGACAGGTAAAAGAAATATATGTGCTTTCTGAAACAGAAATACATTTATATTAGTGTGCTCAAAACATAGCCATCAGTAGGTTAAAAAAAGACATATGTTTGAACCCTACCTTGAAAAATGTTTCACAGAATTAAGTAAAGAAAAATAGAAAGCAACTTGCATAGTTGAGTCTATAAAACAATAGTAATAGGTTTTACTACTCTTCTCATAGGTATATAAGAAAAAAAGGGCCACCAAACTTCAAATGCAAAACTCATGATAAGTGTTAAAGTTTTCATGACAAATTAAAATTTTAACCCTGTAAAAGGAGAGAGTGGTTGTAAGGGGTAGCTTACAATGCAATTATTCCAGCCAAGATTGGCCCACATTGAATTAAATCCATTTGATAGTGGGGAGAATTATTTTTTGTTATTGACACATATATACACATGTACAACACATATTTATTTACATTTGCAGTTAAAGGGAAGTCACAATATATTATTATTTTGTAACAAATCATTTAGTACAACCAATATCATAAGAAATGATATTGTATATATATAGCTATTTAATTAATAAACTTTAATATATCATAAGAAATGATATTGTATTTGTATAGCTATTTAATTAATAAACTTTAATAGATAGTTTTTAAATCTAAATTGAACAATAGTGTAACTTAACTTGTAGTCAAATGACTGAGAGATAACTTGAGATCAAATTAGGTAGCCATAGAAACAGAGTGTGAAAGTAAAACTATGATTTTATTTTTTTATCAATGAAGTGTGTTTAAACAATAGGCAGCCATGTCAGTTCAACAGCAAATGAAGATATTAATGTATTGTGAGACATAAGCACAGACTGCATAAAAACAGAAACCTTTTTAAAATCTTTTTTTTTCTCATATGTCAGAGCATCGGCCGGGAGGCGAACCCACAACAGTCTGCAACCAACTACTTGTTTGCAAGGCGGCTGCGATGATCTCTTGGCTAACAACGCTTGACAAAAAAAAAAAAAAAATCGTTCTTCTTGTCAACAATACTTCTGCTACAATAAGATAACAGCAATTGAATTAAAATTTCAAATGCCAAAATGAAAATTTTTTTTCTTTATAGAAGTTTTTAAAACCAAATATTGTACTTCAAATTTTGTCAAATTCAGCAGAAAAAGTGTGAAATGAAAAGTAAGAACAATTTATAGATTTTTGGGATAATCAAATCATGTTCTGATCATGACTGAAAGAATTTTTATATTTTAAATCTTTTCAAAGAACAAAAACAAAACAAAAATTAATTCTGCTAATAATAGAAAGCAAAAATGAAATAACTCTTTTAACATATATATGTAAAATTTCTTCTATATCTCTAACATAATTTATGATTATAAATAATTGTTTAATGGTACTTTAAGATGAAGATGGGGTAAAGGAAAACACAGACATATTTAAAGGTAAATCAGCTAAGGATCAATGGGTTTACTAAACACAGTGCCAGGAGACACCGCTGTATGATCTATCTTTTCCAAGAAAAATGATTTGCTGGGCTAAACTGCTGTTGGAAAGTAACATGCCTAACCATCAACTACTACTACTACTACTAGGATGATTTTATGAACTTTGTCCCAATTGTTATTTGATCAAGAAATTAATATTATAAATTTTTGTTTGATTTTTCATTTATCTGTGTTATATTTTCATATTCTGATGGGGCACTTCACAGTCTGTGCTGCTAGAAATTTCATTTTTCAGAGTTAACAGATAAGAAAATGGGGGATGATTAACTTAATTATTTGTTATTTTATTGTAAATAAAATCTAGGTCAGCTCATTTTCCCGCCTGCTTCACATCAGGTTGTCTATGTATATATTAAAGTAATATTCCCATTTATTTTTACATATTAAATCACAACACTTGGTAAATTACAGAATTAATCTTATATGTGTTATATTGTTAATTAACTATCGTTATATATTTTTCCAGTGTGATTGACTAATTAACTAGTGCAAATTCCTATACCTACCATATATACATTTAAACTTAGATTGGGGGACTTAAACCAAATAGATTGCTTTGCGGAAATCAATAGATGTTTTATTTAGCTAGTCAGCATCACATTCATTTAAAATCATTAATGTTTATTTTTTTTTGTACAGTTCATGATTTGTAAATAATTAATGCTTTAGATAGATTTCTACCATGGGGTAAAAGGGTATGGATCTAGAGAATTATTACCTAACCGAATGGTAAATTCATGTGTGACACATGTATATATTATTTTTTTTATTATTATTATTGTTATAATACTTTATTTTAATTTCATTTATCATTATCAATAAATGTTAAAGAGTTTACATTATTCTGGTCTCTGGTTTATTGAGTTGTTCTGATATTCAACAGTTAACAAACAATTATGCATGCACACACACCTATTTCATTATCATGTAATAGTTTTATAGTAAATCAAATATTTTAATTACTAGTTGTAACCTATATAAAGGTGCGGAAGTTGCTTTGTGTATGTGTTTATACCTATTAAGGGAGTTAAAGGCAATATTCTCCCTGGGTTCAAATATTAGGGCATAACAGAATCAGGAAGGGGTGAAAAGTGGATGAATTCACCTAAATTGTATCTGATATTATTTAATAGGTATAGAGCTTGTCAGTTAAAAGTATGTGCAATCCATTGGTTAGACATTTCATCAAGTTTTCATCAGCATCCTACCCAAAGAACCAAAATCCGATCATAGTCAGATGTGACTTTTTCCTTTTTCAAGCCTGGTAGAACTCTGTGGACCATGCCATCAAGGCAGTACATCAGGGCACATTGATCTATACTCTCCAGACTGTTACATCTGCATAGCATCACAGTCAACAGGCCATTTTTTCATCCGTTACATCTAGCATGTGGGCAGGATCATATCCAGGCATATTTTACCATCCATTACAATATACATAACAACCAAGCAATTACATAATTGAAGCCATATACAAGAAACAGTCTATTAGTTTTTTTTCTCAGGATTAAACAATGACATTATTTTCTTTAATTGCCCTTATTTAATTGTATACAAATTAATATGGTTAGATGTTTTATGCACAGACAATATATGGCATAAAACATTTTGTCTCTGGACAGATATAAATTCACTGCACATGCTAAATACTATTTACTACTTCAATGGATCACAACACAATGTACTAAGACAAGTCAATCTTTGAACCATACTATTAACAGACTTGGACCAACATAATTACTTTCAGGTTGTAGTGCAGCTAAATAATGAAAACAATAATTAAATGTAAGAAGAATTAGAGAATATCTATTTTACACTATTCATGAACAAAGAAAATATATAAACTAAGCATATATATACACTAGGAATACCCATCTACTACATACTACTGTTCAAAGGAAGGTGCTAAGGGTGAGTGACTAACAGATGGAAACTATATCACACACTATATATATATATATATAAATGAAGCATATGATATATGGTAGATATGTCCATCTGCATACTACTGCTTGAAAGAAGGTGCTAAATGTGAATGATCGGCAGATGCAAATGCTATCACACAAAGAAAAACATAAACGAAGCATATGATATATGGTAGGTATGTTCATCTACTGTATACTACTGCTCAGAGTAAGTTAATTAATGTAGCTGAGCAAAAGTTACAAATAAACAAAATATATATAACTGAACATTATACATAGACAAAACAACCAGAAATAAAAGTATAGCAGCTCAAGTAAATTTAATACACTCAATTATTTTTTTCCATGTTTACTTAAACCTGGAAGCTATTTTGCTTAAAACTGTGAACTATTAAAAAGGCGAGCTCACTTAATTTAATCTGTCTATGCAGTCTGTTTTATACTATCCACAGGTCATTAATCTGCACTATTCGTGTTAATGATTAAACTTATTTTTATAATTTAAGTCTAGTCGAAATGATACTCATATATTTTAGTTCTAAATAGAATAAAGAATTTGCAGTAATAAGCTAATCGTTTTATTAAATATATAGTTTTTAGGTTTAAGTGCAAACTGTGGCATGATTAAATAAAAATTGCAATCCTTTGCTCTACTAATTTATAAATAGATTTATTTCTACATAAAACTAATTATAAAAATATATAAAATATTTTTAGAATAAATTAAATGTAGGAGATAAAATATCTAATATTAGTATAAAAATATATAAAATATTTTTAGAATAAATTAAATGTAGGAGATAAAATATCTAATATTAGTAATAGTGATAATAATTTAACCAAACTTCATACCCATTACCCTTTTCTTCACTAAGAATTCAAGTTCTGAATTCAAGTATTGGTGGACTTTTAGCAGATTGAATCTGTACAAACATAGCTGCTTCTATTATGTTGCTCTTGTTTACTGTACTGGTCTTCATTAATACGTGTTTACTTTCTTATTCAATGGGCAGCATCTGAGTGTTTTCTTTAGTGATTGACATCTGGTTTCTTCCTAAAGAAATAAACACTAGAAGTTTAGGGAGCATATAGTTTGCATATAAACTGAACTTAGTGCTCCTTGAGACAGTTCTACATTATTTGATGGCTTTTTCTCCATATTTCATGATAGACTTTTAGCTTGCAATGGCTTCTCTATTCTTTCATGATACATTAATAGAAAATAAACACAGTCAATGAAAGATCAAAGCATAATAATCACAATAATTATAACCTCTATTTATAATTCACTGAACTGTCTTATCATCAAAATCAGTTTCCATCGAGGGCCACTTCCATTTATCTATCTATTGGTGATAGATAACTCCTAAATTTCATTACAGTCCATGGTTTATTTGTCCAATTACAGCATTTGTAAAATTTTAATTTTGAAAGGGATTATACCCAAAATAACAATGTTTTGATTAAATTACATCAGATATTTATCTCCTTAATTCTTAGCCAATCTGTTTACGTAGAATTTAATTACATTTTATACCATAATATCATTTCCACTTATCTAATTATAAAACACCTTTATATATAATAAAAGAAATATTTTGTTTTAAATTATTTTTTAAAATAAACTTAGACTTAATAATGCCATACAAATTTTTCTGTGCACATACTTATTGCAATGATTTTAGCATTTGCTAAAAGAGATCATCTAAGATAATTTAGCACAAATTATAATAATCATATAGATATGAAAAGTTAGTGCTTAATAATTAAAATAATCTGAGATTTCACACTCAAATACAAATAGCAGAAATGAAACAAGATAGGAGTAAAAATATAATTTAATTCAATCATAAATCATACTAATTATCAGACATAACTGTAATAATAAAACTATTACAAATTATGTTAGCTCCTCTATGAATTACAAATTTATATTAAGTTTAAAACCAGAGTGCCATCCCAAACTGGGAAATCCATAGGATGATGTATATATTAAAAATATTACCATGACTAATTCAGTAGAATATGAACTCTTATCTCCCTAGCTAATATAAATTTAAATTTAAATGGTAGAACTAAAGAGAATCAGATCAGATTAATAACTAACAAAAAAAAATTTATTATACAATAAGACATAAAATATTTTAAACATTGCATTAAATTATAAAATAAGTATTAATCATTACTATTCTTCAAGTGATCATCCTTCTGAATACTAAAGTTTATCAATGTCTTCAGTTTTAAATCCCTTTTATGTTAAGTTTAACATTTTTTCATTTGTTTGATTTTCATTATGGAGTATATTTCAGCATTGAATACACTGTATATCATCTTTCAAAATGTAGAAACAATAATTCTTTTTAATTTTTTTAGCTGCTTCAAGTTTTAATTTATTCAGATCATATTTCCTTGAATAATATTCCTTCATCTCTCTAAAGACAAATATTCCATGGGAGATGACTTGCATTCAGCAATTATTTATAAGCATTTTCATTTTTAAAACAAGCACAATTCAGAAATGACAGTTCAAGTTTGATCACATATCAGGCTGAAGATAAATAATTAATCCAGGCTTCATTGATCCAGGATAAATGATACACACAGGAATTATCCACTGTGAACCATAATATCCATTTTATAATAATTATCTTTATTCATAACTTGTCTGCTAATAAAAATAAACTCAAAGTTTTACAAGCCACCTAATGACAATTGTAAACAAAAGCCAGACTGGAAACATTAACAAAAATGCTAGTTTTCAATAAAAATTTTAAGATCACATTTTATTTAAACCAACATTGATTATAAAATAAATAAATCATATTCTATTACTTTTCTAATCATATTCTTTTTTAAACAAATTTGATTAATTACAACACAAATATTCATTCCAATATAAATTTTTTTCTATAAATTTGACATTTAACAAAACAAAATTAAATCTTCAATCATATTTTATTTCAGTTTGAATAATTGACCTCTGAACCTTGAACGTTAACCTTAAAGATGACACAAGCAAATCTCACTTTGTAAAGAAAAATTTTTTTTTTTTCTACTTTACTTGTGTACTTTTTTTTTTTTAAAAAAATATCGTTTTTATTAAAATCATTACCCAAAGATAACCAGCACTTAACTACGCTTGTTAAAAACTTTTAAATTAAAAATTCTTTTGAATTTTTGAACTTATATATATGAAACATATATCAATATTGTTTTACATCAGTACTGTCCACCACAAAAAATAATATTAAAAGACTTACTTGGTTAGTAAAAAAAAATACACACAAAAATTATTGTATACATAAAAATAAAATAATTTATTATACACAAAGTTCTTAATCATACTGTCAACATTCAGTTCTCTTGATCTTAACAGTTTACACATGACACCTAGTTGAGTTTTTTTCTTGCCTGGGAATTCTTTCTTTCATTCTGATACTCTAATTTGGTGTCATCTTATTAATTCATCCAGATTTTTATCCATTGCTGTAGTAGAAGATCTTTTTGAGAAGGCCATAATTTCATGATAAATTATATTTTTATCTGGCTTTGTCAAACTAGACTTATAATTTACTATCCATATATATGGCATTTTGAGGCAGCTTTCTATTACTTTCATATATATTACTACTAATGTAGGCAATGATGTAAGCAAATATTTCCAGAAATTTCTACTTTGCTCATACCATAATTTTTGAGCTTTACTTATTTTATTAAAATTATTGAATTTTATATCCTGCTCTTTACTTATGTAAATGTTGGCAATAGTACAAAAAATTTATGAAAATAATTGATGAAATCTGCATTCTTTGTATACAATAAATTTTCCTTTTAAATACAAAAGTTCACCATTTCTTTTAAGTCAGCCCTAAATTCTTCCTCATAATCCTGGTACAGATTATACTTATCCTGTTTTTTTATTATTTCTATGCTCTGTGTCTCATTGAAAACTTCTTTTATCCACATTGCTCCTTTCTGTTTGTCTATACTTACATGTTCTGTCTTATTTTTTTCCTAATATCACTATTATTCTCTTTTTCTGACTTCATTTCTTGTTTTATTTCTTCAATATTTTGTCTTAATTTTCTAATACTTCTATTGCATGATGAAGTTGATCTGCTTTATCCATTGATTCCTGTTTTATTGTTTATTGATTTTCTTTACTTTTTTGTTTAATCTCTTCTATCATTTTCTTCATCCACTTCCACTGATTTTGGATGATCATATTGATAAGTATTTGCATCTCTGTTGGCTTGTCTATTTTTTCAAAGACTTCAGGATTTTTGAAAGTAATGACACTATCTTCTTTCCATGTTACTTCAGGTATTAAATTATTATTTTGCCATTCAGATTTCATATTGGGAAAAGACAAGAAAATATACACACAAAAAACTATATTTTATAAAACTGAACTTATTCTTTTGCTTTCACTAATAACTTCTAGCTATTAATTATTTATATTTTGATTATCCATTCTATTCCATCATATTTTACATGAGTACACTCTAGTTCCGTTTTATAATCATTCATCTGCCATCCACATTACATCCTTTGTTGATATAAACTTTCCATAAGGTCTAATTAAAAAAAAAAGGTCTTGTATATATATATATTAGATGTTATATATATATATATGCTTTCTTTATTTATATAGTGCTGATATTAAAGTTCACTATTATAATAAAATTATTATGTATGGTGATGTATGTATATACTTTTTTGTATCTCGTTATTAGCAATAATTTATCAAACAAAACCTTTTTTTTTTGATAAATATATTTTTGCAATCAATAATTAATTTTAAATGAAATCTAAAATGAACTTATACTACTTACTGTTCTTTTAATAAGTAACAAATCTTCCCCTTCTTTACTTTAATATATCAAACTAAAAGAAAAACAAACTTATTTATTATTTTTACATCATTAAAATTTTCCAAGCATTTTTCATTCAATATGTAAGATTGGGGTTTCAATCTCTCGGATTCATACATCGGCCTCCATATTATCACTTTACTTATATATATAAAAAAGCCCTATAATGGTTAAA
The DNA here is from genome assembly GCA_028023455.1 of Epiperipatus broadwayi. Classification (NCBI taxonomy): domain Eukaryota; kingdom Metazoa; phylum Onychophora; class Udeonychophora; order Euonychophora; family Peripatidae; genus Epiperipatus; species Epiperipatus broadwayi. The sequence goes on from JAQFVV010012593.1 coordinate 907,563, forward strand.
ATGTACCACCCTTATAAAAATCATCCAAGAGTAATTTGTATGTGAGCTCTGCCATTCAATATCACATGCTCAAAACTTTTTACTTTTTATAGCCCACTAAACTAGCTAGATGCAAGAGATTACTGTATTTTAATTAACCTTATTGATTGCAGTAATGACAAATGCTTAAAAGAAAGAGAAATTACAATTTATTTAGTTTACATCAGAATACAAACATAACATAATTGAGAGCCATCCACTGGAAACATTAGTCTATTAGTTCTATTTACTCAGGAGTAAACAATGACATAATATTTTCTTTAATTGCCCTTACTTAGTTTGCATACAAATTAATATGGTTGGAAGTTTATTGATTCTTTCATATTCTATGTACAGACAAACATTTTAATTATCTCTGGACAGATTTAAATTTGCCGCACAGATTAACTGTTATTAATACTATTTATTATTACTATTGACCACAACACAATGTACTAAGACTTATTAAACTTACAGTTTGAGGATACGCTAAAATCAATTTTTAAAATATACTAACAGACTTGGAATAACGTAATCACTTTCAGGCTGTAGTGCAGATAAATAATGAAAACAATAATTAAGCGTAAGAGTCAGGAATATTTACTTTACACTCATTTATGAACAAATAAAATATATAAACTAAGTGAATGGTATATGGTACGTAGGAATGTGAGTCTACTGCATACTATTGCTCAAAGGAAGGAGCTAAGGTTGAGTTGCTCTCAGGCATAAATGGTATCACACAAAGAAAAAATATATAAATGAAGCTTACGATATACGAAATGTCTGACTAATCCATATTACTTACTGCTCAATGGAAGGTGTTAAGTGCGAATGACCAGCAGATGCAAATAATATCATACAAAGAAAAAATATATAAACAAAATATATATGATATACAGTGGATATGTCCATCTACTGCATACTACTGCTCAAAGTAAATTAATGAATGTGAGTGACCAAAATAAACAGTATCACTCATTTATGAATAAACAAAACATATATAATCGAACATTAGTCAAATTAGTCAGAAGCTCTTGTCTTTTAAATAAATTTTGTGTTAAAGATTTGCAGAGGTCCCTACTTTCGGTTTTTCAGGCGTATAGTTTTAAGGTTGTAGCCTTAATATATATTACTTTAAGTAACGAGTATGCACTTTATAAATATAATTATTATATCAGTTTAAGTAAATTTAATACACTAATTATCGTTTCCCATGTTTGCTTATTCCCAAACCCGGAGAGTATTTTGCTTAAAACTGTGAATTTTTTAAAAAATCAAACAATTTTACTTAATTTATCTATGCAACTTGTTTTATACTATCCAGAGGTCATTAATCTGCACTATTCATGTTAATGGTTAAACTATCATTTTTACAATTTAAAGCTAGTATGAATGACAACCATTATTAGTTGTAGTTTTAAAATATGTTTTTTTTTTCAATAGAATGGCGAGAGTTCGCAATAGTAAGCTAATTGTTTTATAAAAATATTTTTGTTTCTAGGTTTATGCTGACTGAATGATGGCATGACTAAATAAAAATAGCAATCTTTTGTCTTACTGATTTATCAACAGACCTATTTCTACATTAAACTAGCCATAATAATTTATAAAATATTTTCAGAATAAATTAAATGTAAGAGATAAAATACCTAATATTAGTAATAGTGATAATAATTTATCCAAACTTCATACACATTACCATTTTCTTCACTAAGAGTTCAAGTTCTGATTTCAGGTATTGGTAGACTTTTAGCAGACTCAGTCTATACAAATAGCTATGTCAGCAAGGCTATCATGTTGGTCTTAATTATTGCAATAGTTTTCATTAATAGGTGTTTACTTTCTTATTAAAATGGGCAGTATCTGACTGTTTTTCATATTGATTGACAGTTGGTTTCTACCCAAAACAATAGATCGGAATATATAGTTTGCATATAAACTGAACACAGTTTCTTAAGATGGTTCTATATTATTTGACAGTTTCTCCATACTTTACATGGACTTTCAGCTTGCGCTTTGCTGGCTGGGCCAGATTGGAGCGGATAATGGTTTACCTACTTTTCCGTGATATTTTAACTCAAAGCACAATAAGAATAATGTAAGTACAGTCAAAAAAAGATCAAAGCATAATAATCACAATGAATTATAACCCCTATTTATAGTTCACTGAGCTGTCTTATCAGAAAAATGTGTTTCCACTGAGGATCATTTCCATTTATTTATTGATAGTAGATAACTCCTAAAATATATACATAAATGCATAATCATCTTTTTTTTCTTTCCAAAAACTTTATTTTCTAATTAACTATGAACATATATATAGCTTTTGGAAAGAAAAAAAAAGATGATTATGCATTTATTTATATATATTTATATATAGGGTATATGAGCACAGATTTTCACACCACTCTCTACTCTATCTCAGAACACTGATACACTTGAATATATATATATGTCAAAAAGATAAATAATCACCAGTATACGTATTTCATGCTAAACCAGCAATCATCAGTTGGTCCAGATTACCATCTCTACACATATATGCTATAAGTGCTCAGATATATATTAAGATAGCCAATCTTTATACTTTAATGGACAGGCTTCAACTGATGATTGCTGGTTTAGCATGAAATATATATATTGGTGATTATTTATCTTTTCGACATATATGTGTTTAAGTGTATCAGTGTTCTGAAATAGAGTAGAGAGTGGTGGGTGGTGTGAAAGTCTGTGCTCATATTCCCTATATATTACATATATAGACAGGTATATAATAAGCCTGTGTTTCAGTTATATATTTTTGGAGAAAGTATATAAATTTTGAAAGAAAAAGTGATAGTTTAATTTGTCATAGTGAATAATGATAATATTATAATGAACAATATATAACTCCTAAATTTCATTACAGTCCATGCTTTATACTGCATTTATAACATTTTTACTTTCAAAGGGATTATACCCAAAATAATGTTTTGATTTAATTACATCAGACATTTATCTGCTTAATTAGCAGATCTGTTATTCTAGACTTTAATTACATTTTATACTATATTGTTATTTCCACCCACCTAATTATAAAATACCTTTACAAATGTTAATTACAAAAATAATTTGTTATAAATTATTTTTAAAATAAACTTAGAATTAATAAGACTTATATATTTATCTGTGCACATACTTATATATATATTCTATTCATTAAAATTTGTTAAAAACTTTTAATTTAAAAATTCCTTCAAAGTTTTCACTTACATAGATGAAGCATATATATAAATATCACTTTAATATATATTATTAGCCTGTTAACTACTTGATATTGTTTAATTGCTTTTCCAAATTTAAAATTAAAGAAATTGCAGTATTCTATTTTTTTTTTGATTTTTAATTATAGTTGCTGCTGGTGTCTTGGATTTATTCTGGCAACCAAGCGTCCACCTAACACAACCTCTGGAAAAGGTATGCAGTTTAGAGAGATAGAATTGGGATTTCTTGGTTGCCAGATATTCAAGGAGAGTCTGTTGTATGTTGTAAAACTGCTGCTTTAGTGCTATGATTGTTTGAACTGTAGAGTGTGTTTTAGGGATTTCTTCTAAGGTTTTCTGTATCACCTCCATTTTATGAAGTAGGACGGTCGGTCCTTTGTTCTTCCTGGTATAGTAATTTATCAGAGAGGACAAAATATGATTGAAAGCAAACCTACCCTAGGCCGGAGCAAGAGAAAGGATGTCAATTTTTTTTTTAAAAAAATAGGCCTCATAGATTATTACCTCTGGGGCCGTTGACAAGTAATATTCTGATTGTTGGGGGGAGGGGCCGATCCATGGACAATGAGTCAATTAGAGCATGATGGTCGGAAAATGCAGTGGGAGATGATAGTACTGCATTAATATAGAAATGTAATTCCGGTGAATAATAGAGAAGGTCTATTAGTGTGGAATATTGTCTGGGATAAAAAGAGCAGGCATCAGGTAGGAAAAAACCCTGTGCACACATCAAGCGAGTGTTCAGTAAGTGCAAATATTTATGGTTAAATTCTTCATAGCTAAGATTAAAGTCCCCAAGTAAGAATGTGGGGAAAGGATTGTCATTTGGTCCCATATTAATTATTTGAAATGTATTATAAATTAATGACATATCTCTTTTAAGATAGAGAAAAATGATTAGTTCATTCTTGAAAGTTCATTGTAACTAATAAGTAATAATAAATGCTTTGAATAATAATTATAGTTGAATTAATTAACTATAAATAAATTTCTCATGTGTATATTATTTATGCATATGTACAGGAAAATAAATTTAGTCTATTTTGCAAACATTTTTACCATTTTATTGTCTTTAACCTTATACTTATTTAATAATGAAGATATGATCATCATCATCAATGATAACTTTATCTCAATATATTATATCACACACTTATTAATTTTTGAGTGATGATTACAAATATTTAAATCAAGTATTAAACTGTAACATTTAGTTTTTTTTTTATATATGTGACCTTCAATTTGAATAAAGTTTTGGCAAAATAAAATTATATTTTAGTTTAATTACTATTAAAAGCATCTTCAGAAATAATGAAAAGAAAAATATTTTTATGTCTCTATGTAAATTTAAATACTTTAAAAAACATGATTTATTTTAAATACCTATCAAAATAATGAAAATTGGAAATATTTTTGAATCAAATTAGTTAGAAAAAATATATTTCTATTTTACTAATATAATATAAATAATTTTCATTATAATGCTTAATATGGCACCTGCTCTTCAAAGTTTTCTTAATTTTTAGCTACATCTGATGTCTAGGAACAAAAACTAAAATATAGAATTGCAACCTATTATATTAGAACCATTAAATTGTAAAATTCTTGCAAAAATGGCAATCTAAAATCTGATATAATGCTGCTATATATTATTACAGATTACAGAATGAATTGTAGTATTGCTCATCTTATTATATAGTCATCATTTTGAAAATTAATCTGAAGTTTTTAGGCAGAGAATTAGTTAACTAATTATTCATAGTATTAACAAGAATCATGTTGTAATTTCATTATGCTTCTTTCATCCCAAACTATGAGCTTCTTCAGGTGATACTGGAAATATAATTATATCAACCCCATTCAATACAAATATAGCAATATTTATTATTTAAGTTAGTAATGCAGGATTCAATTCAAGAATTAAAAAGAATAAAAACTAAAAAACCCATGTATCTATATATTTTATCTTGTAATCAATTTATTATAGAATTTATCTCATTAACATGTTTCTTAATTTTTTTAAAGGAAAATTAAATGATAAACCTTTGACAGAATAGTTCAGTTGCTAGAGCATTTACCTTGAATTCGATATTCAAGAATCTAAAGGTGCAAGTTCAACTTCTAAGTGAATATTGTCACTGTGCATATAGGCCAGCAACACCTGAAGAAGAGTGGAGAATAATACTACTCGAAACATTGTGTAATTACTAATCTGTATTGTCTATTTGTGTGTTATTACTAACAAGTTGGTTGTATTTAGAAAGTTTAAATAAAGTTTAAAATTTTCTATACATTCAACATCCACTCATAAATGATGGAAATAGTCCAACATATAACATCTTAAATGATAAGTCAGTCATTTAAAGATTTTTTTTATAAAAACAAATTGAAAAAAACAAAAATACTGCCGAGTGAGTTATTAAGAAATAATTTATAAAAGTTAAAGACTTTTGTTAGAAGAAAATACAGTTAACCTGTGGGGAAATTAAATGCTGCATCATTCTTCATAAAAGTTTTACTAAGTAAGAAAAAGGAAAAAGAAGAAAGCTATTAAAAAGGGAATGGGAAAAATTATATCACTAGTAAGTTTAAACTTAAAAGTCTTTTATATGAAATTAAAAATACTCTCTCTTCATTTAATTGAAAGAAATGAAAAAATATAACAATCAAAGTTAATGTAATTACACAAGGAAATGAAAATGTATGTGTGTGTAAAAAAAGAATTGATTTTAAAGATACATTTAAATGTGTATATAAGTGCATATAAAAGAAGTTGAATTAAAAAAATGAAAAATAAAGTTTGTAATTGTTGTATTCGTTTGTTGAGAAATAAACAGCGAGTTTACTAGAGACAATTTACTCCAGAAGTTTTCGCTTATTTTAGTTGAAAGTAAAAATAATGGAAAATAATTATAATTGAAAACAAGCAGTTGGGATTTATTTTTAATTGAAAATAAAAATAACTAATTATAATGGAAATAATCATAATTAAAAACAAGTTGTGGGGATTATTTTTATCAGAGATAAAAATAACATTAAAATTAAGAACAATCAAAACGGAGTTGGAAAACACGATTAAGATTTTGGAATGTAGCAGATAAGACTTAACAGAAGAACTCAGAGGGATATATAAACTGCTAGAGGAAAACATTGTGCACTTGTTACAGTCTTGTTAACAGAAAAAGTTGGATACATAAAGCTATTAAGAGCTATTTGCGGCATAACTGTTTTTAAGAGTTGTTCAAACGAGTTTCATATATTTTAGCTATATTTTTTTGTACTCGTTTATGTTATCGATCGGATTATAAATGTTTTTCTCCCCCTCTGAAAAACTTAGGGGTGAAGATATTACAAGATTGGTGGAGTCTAAAGTTTCGAACCTAGAGAAACTTGAAAGAATAAGCCAGACAAGAAAGTCAACCAATACTATTGGAAACAAGTAAGATGTCGTTAGGACAAAGCAGTATTCCTGAATTTAGTATGGAAAATGCTGAGGAATGGCCTCTCTATATTACACAATTGCAAAATTTTTTCAAGTTAAATGGGATAAAAAATAATGAAAAGAAAGTGGCCACACTTTTATGTTTAGGAGGACGCAAAGTCATAGAAATTGTTAATAAATTATGGGACGGACTGATAATGGATGGAGTACAGTTTGGAGATATTGTTAAAAAATTAGTGGACTATTTTAGCCCGAAGCCATCTAGACAAGTAGCTAGTTTCACTTTGAGAAATAGAAAGCAAGCCAGGGAGGAAAAAATTAAAGACTATGATATAGTATTAAAACAGTTGGCAAAAAACTGTGATTATGGCGAATTTTTAGAACTAGCTTTGCTGGATCAATTATTGTGGGGAATGTATGACGAAAGGTTGCGACAGATGTTGTTAACGGAAAGTGACTATCATACAAAGTGGCTATTAAAAAAGTAATAGGATATGAAGCAGTAATTGAGCAAGACCTAGCTTTTAGAAACAACTCAGAAGAGACCAGAAAGATGGCAGTTTATAAAACAGATCAAAGTCAGCAGCTGAAGAATGAAAATCTTAACAGAGAAAATATTAACAGTGAAATGTTTCTGCTGTGGTAAAACTGGCCATGTATCTAAGAATTGCAAATGGAGAAAAGGAAAATGTTTTAACTGCGGATTTAAAGGGCATTTAACAACTGTATGCAAAAACCACGACAAACAAAATGTAATCCAAGCACAGATGATACAACATATACCATTAACTATGTATCAACTAAGAGGCAAAGCATGGCTATAAAAGATAGGATCTTTTCGCAAAGACAAAGCCAGATCACTAAACTACAAGAATTGGAGTCAAGGAACCAAGAATTAGCTATCGTGCTTGAGAGAAAAATGCAATCTAAGCTACAACTCAACTTGCAGTTACAAGAACTGAAAAGTTATAATTCCAAATTACAAAATGAACTGGAAGAATTTCAAGGAAGATTGAAGGCTTCTAGACAACGAGTAACAGAATTAGAATGTAGTGTAACCAATATGAGCTTTTCTAGTCGGCAATATGAAAAGACGACTAAAGAGCTATCAAAAGAAGTGCACAAATTAAAACTGGATGTTTATGAATTAAATAAACTAAAAGAAGAACTTGAACAACAAAATATAGAACTTAGTGGAAAATTTCAAAGCAAGGTTTCAGATTGTCAGAGTTTTGAAAGTTCGAATGAAGATTTAAAAAGTAATCTCACAATGTCAAAATTATACGAACAGGTAGAGAGTTGGCAGCAGTATGAAATGGAACTACAAGAAAGGATGGCCAAAGCTGAAAGTGAAACAGATACTTTCAAGGATTTTTTAGGAAGAGCAGCAATCGTGGCACAGTGAGCTGCCAGAGACAAAAACTGGAGAATGGGACCCCCCCCCCCCGAATTTTTCCAAGTGGGAGAAAAAAGCACTTAAAGTGACGAGGAAAAAGAAGAGTTTACACAAATTTCAAGGTTATATCAATCGGAAAAATCAAGTGTTTCTCCAAGCTGAAAAAGAGAAATCGCCCAGCCTGTACGGAATAAAAAACCGCGCAGATTAGATGATTATGTGTAACATAAATAAATTCTAACTTCTGGAGTGAGTGGAGGAAGTGTTGTATTCATTTGTTGAGAAATAAACAGCGAGTTTACTAGAGACAATTTACTCCAGAAGTTTTCGCTTATTTTAGTTGAAAGTAAAAATTATTATAATGGAAAACAAACCGTTGGGGTTTATTTTTAATTGAAAATAAACATAACTTATTATAATGGAAATAATTATAATTAAAAACAAGTTGTGGGGATTATTTTATCAGAGATAAAAATAATTAATTAAAGTTAAGAACAATCAAAATGGAGTTGAAAAACACACGATTACGCTTTCAGAATGTAGCAGATAAGACTTAACAAAAGAACTCAGAGAGGTATATAAACTGCTAGAGGAAAACATTGCGCACTTGTTACAGTCTTGTTAACAAGTTGGATATGTAAAGCTATTAAGAGCTATTTGTGGCACAACTGTTTTTAAGAGTTGTTCAGCCGAGTTTCATATATTTTAGCTATATTTCTTTGTATTCGTTTATGTTATTGATCGGATTGTAAGTGTTTTTCTCCCCCTCTGAAAAACTTAGGGTTGAAGACATTACAGTAATATAAAAATCAAGTTACATTCAAAGATGGCTACAAATAAACAATGGGAATAATTAATCAATAATGTCTACAAATAAACAATGGGAATAATTAAAAAAGTTAGATCTTATCCTAAGAAAATTAATCTAATAAGGAATGTGAACAGATAATGGGAATTTAAGTAATAAGTTTAATAAAAAAATGTTAATCAAGCTGAACAATAAGAGTAATAATATATAAATAGGCCTGGAAAAAAAAGTCATCTTCAGTTGAGATAATTTTTTAGCAGTGTTATTCCAGTCAGTACAAATAAATTTTATTTTTGTGAATGCCAGCAAAAACATGCCTTGCTAATAAGAAGTATGCTACTGTGCTCCAGTCTCTGACCACCCTAGAATATCTAAAGATCTCTAATTAGCCGCAATGAATATTTAACAACCTGAACCGTTTAAACATTTGTCTACCAGACTGAAATGCAGCAAGGAAACAAAAAGTCAACAATCCAAGATGCAACCAGTTGGTATAACCCATATCATATAGGAAGAAGCAGCCATATATTCAGAGAATCATTTAAAAATCCTATAGGTAACAGTAATTATTTTTTAATTATTATTTCCATTGTGTCATTAGTATGTTGTAGCCATTGCAATCTTTGAAATATCCAGTCAACACAACTGAACTCTTAACTAGCATAAAAAACTAGTTATGAGCAGTTAGTGTAAGCAGCAAATATTTCCAGAACTTTCCCAATCATACAAACAAGTAACTTATGGTAAAATGTGTGTGTGTGTAATATAATGTTTTAATGCTTATGTTTATTTAATGTTTTATATTATTATTATGTATGTGCCCGAAATATGCAATTATAATTTTATTCAAGAAAGTAATGAATTAGTTCTCTTATCTAATTTAAAGTATTTAAAGTAAATTATTTTTGGAAATTAGTATTTGTCAGTCAATTCTTTTACTAATAGCACTAATTAAAGCAGTTTATTATATTACTTTTCGATTGAGCTAGTCATGGGATATTTCAAGCACTGGATTGTGGACCTATCATCCAGACATGTTAGTTACTTCTTATAATTAGCTGGTGCCTGAGGTTTACCTCTAAATAAATAAAATGCTTTGGATGGTAGAGGTTTGAATCTAGCAGGTGAGGTGGACCACAGCCTGGAAATGTGATTGTGTTATGTTTTGCATAGCTCAGTCTGAGTATGGTTAATGTTGATAACTCTGCTATCAATGGTATTCTCCCCTCTGCTTGAAGGGCTGGTCCGTTTACATAATGTTGAAAACAAAATTTAAAGTTATGATAAAAAAGGGTAAACCAATGAAGCAATTATTATTTGAATGGACCCGCTTCACATTAAGTTAATCTTACTTATTAAATTTATAATCAATTGTATAAAATATAATCAAGACTTATGTTAGTCTATTTTTAACTATATAAAAAAATCATACTAAAAGTAGACTAGAAATTACTTAATTTAAATAATATTCCTACTCAACTTTAGTTTCTAGACAAATAGTTAGTTAATTCAACTTGAAATTGAATATGTAGTTACATGTTTCAATGAAAAGAAGGGAACACAACTGTCTTATCACTGTACATATTTCACAGTGGTATACTTCTATTATTAGAGAGTTATGTGTTTCATTCTTTGCAATGATATGAATAGCTACCTGTTTTGTAGTTAAATTAACTGTCTATTTGTCTATGAATATAAAAGATTAATAGTTGTATTGTTCATGTTATAATTCAAATTTTACATGTAATTTATGAATAAGAAATATTGAGATACTCTATTAATTTGAATGCAATATCTATTTTTTTTTATTAAAAGTTAATTCTATATTGTGATCAATTATTTGGTACCATTGTATTATGTGCTCAATCTTAAGTTCCATGATCTACCATTAGACAATGTTTTAATGATCAAAGCAAAGAGAAAATTAATTCATTTGTAAGTAAATTAATATATTAGTCCAAAAATGCCTAACAACTTAAAAAATAAGTGTGGAAAATATAATTTATTATATAGTATTTATTGCAATGAAGAAAATCCATAATAAATTAATTCTATGTACTGTTATTTAATTTACTAAACAGTCTGAGCAAATCAAGTAATTAATTAAAAAAAACAACTAAATGCATGTATGTATTTGTCCTTTGCCATAATTGTAAAAAATTATAAAAAAAAATGAATTGAAGAGAGTTCACAAAAAGTTAAATGACAGTAACAATATTTAAATTAAAATAATAATCAGAAAATAATAAATTCTTTACAACAGCTATATAAATATCAAATTTTTTTATACATTAAAAGCCTTTTTCAGCATCTAATTTGGCGCCCGTTTCAAATGTTAATAATCTATTACATTAACAAACTATTTCAGACAAAACCATCTAGTGAAATTAAAACATACAATAACAATATAAATCATTAAAATAAATCAAAATCTGCATATATAAATAGAGTAATTACAAAATAATTGACTATATCATAATACATTAAATAAAATAAATTACATGGATTTTTTTTTATATATGTCAATTTATATAATTTTCTATTCATTTTTAATTAACCAATTATTAACCAAATTTTAGAAGTTTTGTAAATATCCATACAATTATTTTAAATATAGTATGTTTCATATATTTGTCTTCTTTTTGGATCTTTGATGTCATTTAAATATTTAATACTTTTTGTAGCATTTATTCTATACCCATATTTCAATTAATGAATGTATAAAGCAGATTTATCATCTTTTCTATTTATTGCATTACTATGTTCTTTGGCTCTTACCTATAATTGTTTACCAGTATCATTTTACAAATTTTACATGTAATTTTATATAGAATTCCTTTTTTGTACTGGATATCATCTCTTAACTTATAATTATCTATTAATAGATCAAAATTTTTACTATTTGACCAGCCAATATTTATATTCTTTTCAATATAATTTTTGTTATATCTTAATGTATTATATATCTTAGGATAATATGAAAGTCTAATCCATTTCTTATTTGATTCATTATTACCATTATCAATACCATTATTTTCTTCAGAAATTTTATCACCCATTACTTTTAGAATTAAACAATATATTTTTAATAGTTTTAGGAGGATATCCATAATCTTTATATAGTTTAATAAATTGATTTTTTTGTAACTGAGCTACACTTTTATCTATATTATATTTATCATTTCTATATTTAAACTTTTTAATAACTGTTAACTTTTGTACCCGTGCTTGTTGTGAATCTACATGAATAATTTTTCTTAATTTATGTTCTTTAATAAAATGTTTTAACTTAAGTTTTATTATCATTATCTATATTAATTTTTATATCTAAATCTTTAATTTTATCTTCAAATTTTACATTTGTAAATTTAATTTTATATATTATTATTATTATTATTATTATTATTATTATTATTATTATTATTATTATTATTATTATTATTATTATTATTATTATTATTATTATTATTATTATTATTATTATTATTATTATTATTATTATCATCATCATCATCATCTTGGAATTATGTTTTCTTGTAATGGATCTTTTATTCCTCATCTTGAAATGATTGTTGGTAAAGCTTTTAAGGTTATGGGTGCCATTCTTAGACATGGTTATCAGTTCAGTAATGATACTAAACGGAAATTGTTTTTTTCATTGGTTCTTCCTATTATTGAATATGGTTCAATAATTTGGAACCCTAATTCTTTGCAAGGATGTAACTTGTTGCAGTCTATTTCAAAAAAGTTTTTCAAATATGTTTCTTGGGAGGGTAAAATGATTAATCTTTCATCTAGACGAAAGTATAGGGATTTGAAATATTTTTATAAAATTGTTAATAAACAGGTTATTTTATCAGATATAGTTTCAACTATCTCAGTTAGGTCTTTGAGTTATGATACTAGGTCTACTTGTGTATATCAGATTCAAACATGCCGTTCTAATATTCTTAAATTTTCTCCTTTATTTAGGTTACCCTCTTTATATAATCAAATTGGGAGTAACCTTAATCTGTGTGACATTGATTATAAGAAATTTTGTAATCTTGTTAAACTGAAATGTGAAGTTTGATTTTGTCTTTTAAATTTTACTTTATTATGTATACATTTATATTTTCATTTTATGTTATATGTTTTATTTTCACTTTTATTGTATGTGCAAGCTGTAATTGGCTTTATGCTGTTGTTTAGCACTTAAATAAATGAATTGAATTATTATTATTATTATTATTATTATTATTATTATTATTATTATTATTATTATTATTATTATTATTATTATTATTATTATTATTATTCATTGCTTTTTTAGTACTAATAATTGAAATATCTACATATCTAGAATAATATATTATTTCTTGACTAATTACCCTTTTGTACATTACAATATTTTCTAATTCATTTATAAATATTGATGAGATTAACTCACTAATTGCACAACCCATAACCCATTCCTCATCTATATGCCAAAATTCATTATTATATTTAAAATATAAACTATTATGCATTAATTTTAAACTCTCTTCAGTAATATTTATTATATTTATATCATCTATATGTTTACTTAAATTTTTTATTAATATATCTATACTTTTAAGTCTTGGAATATTTGGATACATTTTTCCAATATCCATTGTAAAAATATTTTGATTACTATTTAATTTTTTACTATTTAATTGATTAATAATACTATCTGCATTCTTTATAGAATATTCATCATATCCTAAAATACCTGTTATCTATTTATTTATATACTTAGAAAACTTCTGCAAAACACAATTACTCAAGTCAAACAACAGCTTCACTGGGTTATTATTTTTGTGAGTTTTAACCTTTGTAAAAATATATGGATTTTCATAAGAAGAAGAATACAATAATTTATATTCATTTATATCTATAATTTTATAATCTTTCATTTTATTAAGTAATTTTAAATATTTTTATTTATTCCTGTAGTTGGATCTTTTAATAATTTACCACTGCACTTTGCAAATATAATTATTACAACTTCATATCCTTCTTATTTATTTCATCTTCTATTCTGTCAAATATATGAAACGTACTACATTAAAAATAATTTAAATAATTTCATGAATATTTAAAAAATTTCTATAAAGTTGGTTAATTAAAAATGGATGGAAAATTATAGAAATTGACAAATACATAATTGTAAAAAAAATGCATGTAATTTTATTTATTGTATTGTTATGATATAGTAAATCATTTTGTAATTATTGGATTTATATTGTAACGATCCGGAGAATAACACTTAATGTGATCTGCACTACAGGGCGCCATCTAGGCATTTGAACCTAGAAAAAATTATAAAGTAGGCAGATACGTAAGTCAAAAAAAAAATTATTTTATTTTATTTATATATTTTGATATCCAGTCGTTAGCCCAAGTCACTAGCTCAGGGAATAGCAGAGATTTAATAATATAATATCTTATCTAATTATATTTCAATATTAAAAAATAAATAAAATAAGCCACTGCCAGTAATTAACATACAAAAATTTATTTACGCACATATATATATATATAAGATTTAACATTATTTTTACTTTTATTTTAGATTTTTAATTTACATTTTAAATTTTATACTATTATTAGTTTGCACAGATTTGTTTAAAAATGTTGAGTGTAGATTGGTTACATAGATTCCACGGTCAAAAACATTTCAAAATAAACATAAACGATCAAAATACAAAATCATTGATACCGTCAATTGCAGAAGGAAATTTATAAGTAACCCAATAGCATTCACCATAAGATGCTTGCATTAACACCAATAACTTAAAAGACATCCGAATAACTACATTTTAGATTCTCACCGTAAGGTATCAGTATTTACCGAATGTCTATATATATTTTGATCGAATATGAAAACCAAAAAACATAATCAACCGGTAACGAACCCATGCAAGCATCTATACCCAACTTAAATTTAATGCATCTTTATTTAGTGTCGAGTATGAATAGACTACATAGATTTGCATTTGAAAAGAAAATATTCAATCCTTGTTTAATCTTAGGCCAAAGGTTCACAGTCAAACCAAACTTCAATTTATCTGATATATCGATGTGTTCAATGTAATACAAATACGGCAGCACAATTAGGTTAAGAGAAGAAACTGCTTCTCGTCAGATAGGAATACTACATCTATCAGACAAGAAGAGCAATAAAAAAAAACTCCATCGAAAGGAACAGTGTTCTACGTCTTATAATCCCTTCCATAGGCAAAACGGAAGGGTGCGGCGTATAAAGCAATTCTGCCCGTAGCGAATCTTGTACTACATCTACTAATTACACCAATATATCCAATCCATTGACCTAATTCAACTATGAAACGAATAACCTAAGATTACCCTCCCCTAATATAACTTTACAAACCTATAGCCATTCAAGCCCGACTTAAGTTTAATATTTATATAACTAGTTTAATGAAAAACAGAAATCATAATAAAACTTAAAGAACAAATAAATAAATAAATGGAAATGATTTTACAAAAGAAATACATTAAATAAAATTATAACTAATTAATAAATAACGTTGGTCAGATAGGATTCTATTTCTTAATTATTTTAAATACAGAAAGTTTTTAATTTAATGTTCATTAATTATAAAGTTCTTATGGTTTAAAACAGTTCATCTTTATCTGTTGCTTGCCATTTGAACATGAATTCCCATGCCGTCCTAAAAAGATTGGTTGAGTTAGCCGTTGTTTTTTATTTATTTATCCGGAGGTCTTTTAGTTTAGTTGGTCCTTAATGTAGAAAAAAAAACCGATGTCATTTCTTTTTTTTTTTTAACAAAACTGAAGGGATTGAAGAGTGCATCTTTTCAATCCCTCCTCCTTTAACTCCACACTAACACATATAGTCACATCGTAATAACTAACTATTTTATTTTCAAACCTTTCCTTTTATAATAATTTTGTGGATTAACTTAACATTACGTCATGATGGTGAAAACCTTTTCGTTGAGGTCCGATTTCCCGATGGATTTCTTTCATTTGCTAAAAGTTTCTATTGTTTTCGTATCTGACCGATGCTTATACATTTAAATGCCCAAAGGCTAGTTTACTAATTAAAATAATCATTTCCATTTTACAAAAGATTAATTAATTTGTTTTCAAACTTAAACATATATTTTTATCTCTAAATCTTTTCTGAAAATTTAGTTTTAAACTACTCTTTTTTTAATAAAGTTTTATTTTAATAATTATTTATCTGTGCGATTTTATATATATGTGAGTTTAAGATGATTTTTTAATTTTCAGTTTTTAATTCTTAAAAAAGAAATTTATATTGGCGAACTTTTTTTTTATGTTTACTAATAAAAAATAATGTAACGTACGTATGTGCCCGTTACAATATATATATATAATAACGGACGGAACAATTCTCATCATACACACCCCTAATACTTATCATACCAGTCATGCCAGTCGCTAATTCGATCTTTAGTGGTGTGTAGTCCCACTACACATCGTGCATCCACGTTGGTTGACAGATATAACGGACGGAACAATTACAACTAATCCCAAACACTGCAAATACCAGATGTAATGGATGGTCAACTAACTTGCAGACTATTACTATGCAGACATAGCAATATGGTGTAGCGATAATTTAATATGCTCTATTTTATTACCCCTAATGAAACAATCTGCAGAGACCTACCAGGCTTAGAAGGGAAGAAAGTTGCATCCAACTATGTTCAGACTGTGGGTCATTTGATAGAGTGCTAATGAGAACCCAATGAAATGCTTAACCAATGATTGCATACCCTTTAATTGACTAACTCTATCCCTATTTAATAATATTAAATGCAATTTAGGTTAGTTCATCCACTTTCCCCCTTTTTAATTCCGTTATGCCCTAATATTCAAACCCAGAGAGAATATTGCTTTTAACTCTATTATCAGGTATGAACAAATATACACAGCAACTCCTGCACCTATATATAGGTTACAACTAGCATTTATTATATTTACTTTATTTTCAAGCTTTTATATAATAAGAAAAATAGATGTGTGTGCATGTATAATTATTTATAAACTGTGGAATGTCAGGACAACTCAATAAACCAGAGACCGGAATAATATAAACTCTCAAACATTTATTAACAATAATAAATATTAAGTATAACGACAATAGTAATGATAAAAAAAATAAAAATAAAAAAAAATAAAAAAATATAATAATCATCATATGTACATGTGTCACAAATGAACCTCTACCATCTTACTAATTAATTATCCTCTAGATCCAACCCTTATTCCCCATGGTAGAAATCCACATATGTCACTCATTCTCTGAAAATCATAATTATATAGAAAAATCAACTTTAGTTATTTAATATAATTGAGATGCTGGCTAGCTAAATTATATATTTACAAATGTTAATATATGATAGAGACAGATCCCAGTTGATTAGTCAAACATACTGGAAAATATACGAACATGGTTAATCACAAAATAAAACATATAATATGTATTCTGTATGTGTTGTAATTTAACCTATATATATAAATTTAAAGAATCTTACCTCAATATTTATGTGGATGACTTGATCTGAAGCAGGTGGTATTATCTAAATTTTATTTATAATGAAAATATAAAAAAAATATCAAAATGAATAATCCCTCCCTTTCTTCTTTGCTAATTCTGAAAAATGAGGCTTCAGCATCTGAGTGTGAAAACACAACAGATAATATGAATAAAAAAATAAAATAATAAATAAACAAAAATTTACAATATTGATTCCTTGATTAAAAATTGTAATTGGAACAAAGTTCCTAAAAATCATCATAATAGAAGTAGTAGTAGTAGTTGATAGATAGGCAAGTTGTTCTTCAAAGCAGTTTCACTAAGTAAATCATTCTCCTTAGCAAGGATAGATAGGTACAATGGTGTCTCCTGTAGTGGTGTTTAATGGTAAACATCTTGATCTTCATTTGATTCACCATAATGTATTCCAATCCTTGTTTACTTTGGACTGAAGGCATCTTGTGTGTTTACAATAAAGTAGAAATATATATAGATATAATGCAGCTGGCAAGAAAATACCATGACACACAATAGCATGTTTTGCTCTAGCCCATGTTCATATTAAAGTACATTTTAATAATTATTTATAAGCATATATTTTTTATTGAATAATATTGAAGCGCTTATATATATATTAAGAAAATTATTTCATTTTTCTTTCTTCTCCAATTTTTACCAAATTCAATTCTCGTTATTGTTTTTGAAAAGATTTAAAAAATTCAAATATACTCCAACAACTTTTTAAACACGATTTAATTATTTAAGAATTAATCAGTTATTCTTACTTCTTTTCACTTTCTGTCCTTTGAATTTGATAAACTTTTAGTTACAGTATTCGACTTTTAAAATGTTTATAATTTAACTAAAAGAAAAAGTAAAACGCCATTTTAGCGTTCTAAATTTTTAGTTTTAATTGCTGTCTTTTGTTACAGTTGTTATAACAATAAGAAGAACGATTTGTAAACTGTCTTTTGTTTTTATATATTTTCACGTGCGTAGATTTCCAGGAACGCTTATATCTTTAACTGCCTATTGTTTAAATACATTTAGATTTATTATAAATAAAAAAAAAATAACAAAATAATAAAATCAGTTTTATTTTCACACATGTGTACCCACCTAATTAACTTGAAGTCATCCCACATTCATTTACCTATTAATTAATATTCAATTTTAAATTAAAAAAAATATATACATTACAGTTTATTTAATCAAATAGTTTTATATATATACAATAGTGCTTTCTAAAATATTGATCGTATTTTATTTTATAAATATAATAATTTATTGTGTATTATATGTATATAGGCAATAATTATAACAAATAATAATCTTCCCACTATTACTATAAAGTCCAAATGGATTGGGTTCAATAAATATGCTTGATCTTTTTAGGAATGTGTGCATTGTAAGCTATCCTTTACAATATATATAGTAACGGTTTGCTACCTGTGCGTAATCGCGTATATATATGGTATACGCTTATTATGTATTTAAAATCTAAGTTTCACTTTTTTTCTTGAAAGAAAATTATAATGCGAACATACATATATAAGTAGTTCTGCACGGTACTCTTATCACTCGCCCAGCATATTTATGGACGGCAATTTGACTCCAAGCGCCAATCGTATTTACGAGTAAATAAGAATTATGCTGGGAGTGATCGAATATCAATTTCTAATAGATAGAGCTTCTACCTCTGGCTAGCTCACTCAGGGATAGTGGTCATTGGCCGTGGGAAAGAGATGGGGGAAAAACCAAATGCGCACATAAGCACATAAACGATTCCCAGAATATATTATTTTTATTCTTAATACTACTCTCTAATCTTACGATATAATCTAAGTTTTAAAGAAATTAACACTGAATGCACACTCTTATAATTATAACATGAATTTAATATTTATTAATAGAAATAAAACAAAATCCCATTATTATGTATTGGCTTGTGCTCAAATATTTGATTAACATGCGTGTAAACACATATTCTGCATAGGTTCATAAATATAACAAAAACATAAATTATCGAATACAAAATAAATGCAATAAATCATTTTTATCCAGTCTATTCATTTATAAAATTACGTTGGGCGATCTTTTAAATACTTCTTTGTTTTTTTTTAGCCCTTACACTTTATTATTTTATTGAAAATAAGTTCTTATTTAAGAGGTGACTGGTATTTACGAAAATATTTGAGTTACCTTGATTTATCTCACCCGGGTGCAGATGAATGGTAATGTTTGCTGGCTTTGTGTTGTAACATGGTGAATAAGTGATTTTTGGTAGTTCTCCGTTGATTCTGTAAGGCACAATCAATGGCGTTCAGTGAATGACTTTCTATCTGTAATTTAGGAAGGGTTTCACTCCTATATGGACAGTAACTGCAATACTCTGCAGGATGGCTGGCAGAGCCTGGTCCATTCTTGTCCTTTACCCCAGCCTGTTCATGGTTGACGAATATATATAATTTTGAAACTAATTTTTCTTCGATCTTGCTTGTGGCATTAACAGTTCTGGAATGTCTCTTCAAGTTCGGCTTTCAAAAACTCTTTAATTAAAATACTATTGTTCTCTTTTCTTCTTTTTAACAAAACCATGTGGTTTGCAAATAGAAAACCAAAAACCTTTCAGCAACTTTTTTTTTCTGATTTTCAAGAATTTTAATTACACCTCGAAATCTACACTCGACCGTTCATTGTCTTTTACTTATCATATTTTCTTTCTAATTAAAATAGCTTTTATCTCGAGATAGTGATCTATACATTTTTGGATTCTTTATTTTCATTTAATATATCTTTTTAGAATTTGTGTCTTTCGTCGTCCATCTTGGAATCAATTTTCTTTTAATTAAAATAACTTTATTCCTTGAGATAGCAATCTATAGCTTTTCTGATTCTCTCCTTGCAATTAACTTATCTTTTTGGAAATTCTTTTTTTAGTCGTCCATCTTGGAATTAAAGCTTGGCCATGTAAATTTTTTTTTATGAATTTATTACACTTATTCACCCATGCAGCAATATAAATACACACGCTTCTAAACAAAATACAAGAGCACAAACCATATAACCCCCCATCTCTCTTATCTTTCAATCTATTTTTATTTACCTGTTTAAAATATATATACACACACATACAAGGCAACAAGAAAAAAATAATTTAACTTAATATTACTTTTGATCGAGTATATATATATGCTCTCTTGTATCATACTATGCTTTAGAACAGGGTTTAAACCCAGCCCTGTTATAATACCCCCTTTTGGAAAGCCTTTAATACAGTTTTACTATTTAAATGGCTCACTCCTAAACCACAAAATAATTCTAAATAGTGAGTAACCGAAAAGAAAACACATACACATAAAAAAAATACGCATCTTCTTGAATGGATTTGCTTTGTCTTTTCCCCCTTGCAACTTTGGAACCAAAGAGTAAAACGACCAGCAACCCAACGATACACAATAAGTCCGGCCACCACTCACACGCACACTGCCTGCGATGCACAACATATAGCTAATCCCCATTCTGACTGGCTTCGATTATACGACCCCAAAAAATTTTTTTATATATAGATATAAAAAAAAACTTTTTTTTTTTTTTAAGGAAAGACTTTCCTAACTACACTCTGTTGCTTCCGAGTTTTAGGAGTGTAGATAGTTAAAATGATACCCGACTCTTATTTTGAGTCTTGAGGTTCAGTATAGATTTCCCTAGACCTTGCTGTCTTCTGGAGTCTTACAGGTGGGACTGTATGTGAATGCTTTGCTCTCTTTGAAGTCTTATTGGCTTAAGTGAACAGACTTTTAGCGTCTGCATCTTACGTTAGATAGGTCAACCATGTCAGAAATTAGCAGCAGCCACACACAGTGCGCAACACACAATGTAATCGATCCAGCAGCCAAACTCACCATCCACTGACAGAATTGCGAGATATCACTTCCTTCCCACAGCTCCATAGCCACAACTTATCTAACTCTCTGAGCTTACACACACAAAACAAAAGAAATAAAAAGAATTCTACTTTTCTTTTTACTCAATCTTATATAAAATCCCATATAATAAATACAATAAATATTAACCCACCACCTAGCAATAATGATAAAAACAAAAAAAAAAAACTTTCCAGAATCAGCGTCCATTTACGTGATTTATTTATTTGCCATTTTTCGGTATTGGTGAATTTGAACCCTTTCCTTGACCATAATTTGGCTTGCTCGGTGGTCTCCGCTCTTCATAATCGTACTGTCATTTTGGTTGAGTACTACTATCTTCTCTTTTGGGATCCGGTGGGTTCCAGTCTGACCTCTGTTCTTTTTCCGCAAATCTAACAACTCGTGCTCCGTCACGCTCTTTTTCTCGATTCATCGACCTGTCATAATCATAGGCACTCATATCTATTGCCTCTAGTACCTCAGCCGTTTTCTCAATAGATGCTTTTCTCATCGATAACATCATTTGCTCCACTTTCATCAGCAGATTATGCCTTACAATCCATATATTACTTTCAGTTAAGTTGCATGCGTCTACCGTCTGCAGCTTCGCTACCTGCCAATAAAAAAATTGGGAATAGCTTTCTTGGCTCCCTTCCCTATAATTATCTTGCATAACCCGATATCTGGTTAACTCCTGATGACCCTCAGACCAAAAAATATCCCTCACTTCTTTCTGATATTCTTCGAATGTTGTGGGTTGTTGCAATAACGAATCCCACCATATCTGCACATTTTAAGTTAAATGGCTGCACACGATTGCAATTTTGCTTTCTTCAGTCATCAGGTTGAAACTGAAGTATCTCCTCAAACTCTGCAGCTGTCCTACAGGTGCTTTTCCGATTTGGCCGAGAATGGCCGAATCTTTAGAAATTGGTTGACATGGGCCTGCACAGTTATGTATTTCATAGTAGTTTCTCGTGTTTCTGCTACCTTTATTTTATCTCCCTGCTTTTTTTCTCTTTGCACTCACTCTGATTTTCTCCTACTCTCTTTTCACTAGACCTCGTCTTTATCTATAATTTCTTCTTTTACTGGCTCTTTCTCGCTCTCTTTTTTTATACACTTGTCTGCTTTCCCTTCTATTTTCCGTTCTAACTCTTGAAATATTTTCTCAATCCTTTTCTCGAATTCCTGAAATCTCTTTTCTAATTTTTCCATAATAATTTCTATCATGCTGAATTCTCCCTCCATTTCTTTCTTCGGCTGATCCATTTTTTTCTGTGATCTTGTTCACATTCGCTTTATTTTACTCTATTTTCTAGATATCTATCACTATTTCTAATAATGATTAATTATAACGATTTTATATTAACTATTTCTATATCAGATGCACCGGACCTGCTTTCCATCCCCGAAGTACTGTGTTACCTGTCTAATTTCCCTATTCCTTGCTCTCTTTATATTTTACCGAGACGATTATAGTATTTCGTGTTAATTCCCTTATTAAACTAAAATAGTAACTTATTCAAAATGAATCCACAGATTTCTAACACTATCTGTATAGTATAATATGCCATTACATGGGTAAAATTATTCAACAAATATTGACCTCATAATCATATATTCACATACAAAACGGATTAAAAAAATCAGATGTATTTTGCTTAGATGTATATACTGTATATCAGAGTTCATGTAAAAAGTAGTCAATACAGTGCTTTCCAAAGTTAATCACTCTCAATTATACCAAATTAAAAATTACAAAAGTTTTATTTGTTCACATTTTTTTAAATATTTAGTATAATAAAAAAAACGTAAAAAAAAAAAAAAAAACTCGAATATATAATATTATTTCACTGCAAATCAAAACAATAAAATTTCCACGGAATGTTCAAGACATAAACATATACACCAAAATATTAATTCAAATGTGATTTTATCCCGAGTAATTTCAATATAGATAAAGTAAAATTGCCAGCAATAATTCATCTACAAAAGCTATATTTTATAGCTCTTTTTTAAAAAATAGATACTGTATGTGTGTGTATAAAACTATATAAAGCAAAACTCCATAGTAAACTGTTCTGTTTTACTTAACTTATATTCTAACCCCCTCTTCTACTTTCCACTCTTCGAAAGCCCCAGTTGGGTACCATTGTAATGGTTTGTTACCTGTGCGTAATCACGTATATATATATAGTATACGCTTATTACGTATGTAAAATCTAAGTTTCACTTCTTTTTTTCTTGAAAGAAAATTATAATGCGAACATACTCTTATCATTTGCCCAGCATATTTATGGATGTCAATTTGGCTCCAAGTGCCAATCCTATTTACGAGTAAATAAGAATTATGCTGGGAGAGATCGAATATCAATTTTTAATAGATAGAGCTTCTACCTCTGGCTAGCTCACTCAGGGGTAGTGGTCATTGACTGGGAAAGAGATATGGGAAAAACCAAATGTGCACGTAAGCGCATAAACGATTCCCAGAATATATTATTTTTATTCTTAATACTATTCTCTAATCTTACGATACAATCTAAGTTTTAAAGAAATTAACACTGAGTGCACACACTTATAATTAAAACACGAATTTAATATTTATTATTAGAAATAAAACAAAATCCCATTATTATGTATTGGCTTGTGCTCAAATATTTGAATAACGTGCATGCAAACACATACTCTGCATAGGTTCATAAGTATAACAAAAACATATAAATTATCGAATACAAAGTAAATGCAATAAATCATTTTTATCCAGTCTATTCATTTATAAAATTACGTTGGGTGATATTTCAAATACTTCTTTGTTTTCTTTTAGCCCTCACACTTTATTATTTTATTGAAAATAAGTTTTTATTTAAGAGGTGACTGGTATTTACGAAAATATTTGAGTTACCTTGATTTATCTCACCCGGGTGCAGATGAATGGTAATGTTCGCTGGCTTTGTGTTGTAACATGGTGAATAAGTGATTTTTGGTAGTTCTCCATTGATTCCGTAAGGCACAATCAGTGGCGTTCGGTGAATGACATTCTATCTGTAATTTAGGAAGGCTTAGCTCCTATATGGACAGTAACCGCAATACCTCCGCAGGATGGCTGGCAGAGCCCGGTCTGTTCTTGTCTTTTACCCCAGCCTGTTCATGGTTGATGAATATATATAATTTTGAAACTAATTTTTCTTCGATCTTGCTCGTGGCATTAACAGTTCTGGAATGTCTCTTCAAGTTCGGCTTTCAAAAACTCTTTAATTAAAATACTATTGTTCTCTTTTCTTCTTTTTAATGAAACCATGTGGTTTGCAAATAGAAAACCGAAAATCTTTCAGCAACTTTTCTTTTCTGATGTTCAAGAATTTTAATTACACCTCAAAATCTACACTCGACCGTTCATTGTCTTTTACTTATCATATTTTCTTTCTAATTAAAATAGCTTTTATCTTGAGATAGTGATCTATACATTTTTGGATTCTTTATTTTCATTTAATATATCTTTTTAGAATTTGTGTCTTTCGTCGTACAACTTGGAATCAATTTTCTTTTAATTAAAATAACTTTATTCCTTGAGATAGCAATCTATAACCTTTCTGTTTCTTTCCTTGCAATTAACTTATCTTTTTGGAAATTTTTTTCTTAGTCGTCCATCTTGGAATTAAAGCTTGGCCATGTAAATTTTCTTTTTATGAATTTATTACACTTATTCACCCATGCAGCAATATAAATACACGCACTTCTAAACAAAATATAAGAGCACAAACCATATAACCCCTCATCCCTTTTATGTTTCAATCTATTTTTATTTACCTGTTTAAAATATATATAGACACACACATACAAAACAACAAGAAAAAATAATTTAACTTAATATTACTTTTGATCGAGTATATATATATGCTCATTTGTATCATACTATGCCTTAGAACAGGGTTTGAACTTAGCCCTGTTATAATATATATATATATGGGTTTTGATTTATTTTAATAATTTATATTATTGTTTGTTTTAATTTCATTATTGAACACTAGATGGTTTTGTCTAAAATAGTACGTTAACAATAGATTATTAACATTTGAAAAGGGCACCCAATCAGGTGCTGAAAAAGGCTTTCAATGTATAAAATTTTTTTATATTTATATATCTGTTGTAAGGAATTTATTATTTTCTGGTTATTATTTTATGGAAAAACAGCATGAAGATAATTATTTTTTTCCAATTTTTAAAATATAATTTATAATTAGTAATAATTTAAGTAGGAAAAGTATTTCCCTACATGAAATATTTAATAACATTACCATCAATTATTTTAAAGGCAAATTATGAATCAAAATTTAATCATTATATTCTTGACCATATTAGATATATTTTCCATCATTAATTTTGAATTACTTATCACTAACATTTAACTTTACATGGAATCAATTTTTTTGATAGTTTTTCAAATTTTTTTGGAACAAGTTCATATGTGCATTTATTTTTTTTACTGTTTTCTTTTATTTTATTTTACCATATACTGCTATCAATTACTATATTTTGGATAACTTTTTATAGTGCTGTGCTTTCTAAAAGGCTACTTAATAAAATCAATTAATTTTTTCATTACTTAGATTGCTAGTGTTATCTAGTGATACATCATTAAATTTAAAGTAGATTTCAAAAAACAGTAACAATTATTTTATAATAATAATAATAATAATAATAATAATAATAATAATAATAATAATAATAATAATAATAATAATTTAATTTAATTTAATTTATTAAACATATAATCTCCTTGTGATAAATAAATCACGCATGGAGCTTAACAAAAATACATGTGCAAATAAAATAAAAAACATTAATATACAATAAAATAATTAAATAGAAATAAAAAGTTTTTGATTATCATCAATTATAATCCAGTTCATAATGAATTTTCTCAAAGTTTTTCTTGAT
Source organism: Epiperipatus broadwayi (assembly GCA_028023455.1). Lineage (NCBI taxonomy): Eukaryota > Metazoa > Onychophora > Udeonychophora > Euonychophora > Peripatidae > Epiperipatus > Epiperipatus broadwayi. The sequence goes on from JAQFVV010012593.1 coordinate 933,920, forward strand.
AGGTCATTAACATTAAATCCAATGTTTCTTATAAAAATATTATAAAATCTTTGACCAAGATAACATTTCTGATATCTGCAATAAGTTTTAAAGTACACTGGTTCAAGTAATAAATCAAAATCACTTGATCTAGTCACCGTTATTGATGAAGAATTATTTTTATTCATTTTTTTTTTGTATTTAATATAATAATACAAAATATTCACTAAAAATAATTGATGAATAGTTAAAACTCCAGCACAGTTAAATAATTCAAGTCTTGGCAAATCCAAAGGTTTAAACAAAATAATTCTTAACGTAAAATTTTGTAATGACTTCAAAAAATATGCTGCAGTGCCACCCCATAATGTTATACTATAACAAAGTCTGCTTAAGAAAATTTGTTTATATATACTTAATAGGACAGATTTATTCAAACAATCTCTTAATCTATAAAAAAGAAAATTAAGTTTTCTTAATTTTACTTGAAGCCAAAGAATATGTTTATCCCAATGTAAATACTCATCCAAAACCAAGCCAAGGTAAGAAATTGTTGAAGTCCTGGTAATTTTCTGACAAGACGTTTTATTAACACAAGGCAATTGAATTAACAAGTCTTTTGCTGGAATATTTTTAAGAGAATGCATTATATAATTACATTTATTAATATTTAGCAGTAATCTATTATTGTTCATCCTTTGTGTAATTTTAAGTAAATCTTCATTCACAAGTTTCTCAAGTAAACTATATGAAACTGCTGAAGTAACCAATGCAGTATCATCTGCAAAACAAAAAATGTTAGAATGAAGAGAAAGATCAAGCAGATCATTAATATAAACAGTAAATAACAATGGACCCAGGACTGAACCTTGAAGAACTCCATATCTAATTATTTCAGAATCACTCAAAAAATTATTAATTTTCACAAATTGGCTTCTATTACTTAAATAAGATTTAAACCATTCAAACATCATCATCATCATCATCATAATAATAATAATAATAATAATAATAATAATAATTTATTTATTTATTTATATGAAACAAACAATAAATGTATATACAGTAATATAAATCCCATACTAGAAAAAACTAATAGGAAAAAAAACCCCCACTATTAAATATATAAAGTATGAATATAATATAAAATATTAAAATCTTAGAAATATTGCATTTGGCAATTCAACCTCAGTAGTAAATAACTACAACATAAACAATATAAACAACAAATAAAAACTAATGTTTGGTATAATATAATAAATGCCATACATGTTTTTTAAATATCAAATAACTGGTGTTCATTAAATTCACAGAACAATCTTGTATAAACACATTAAATAATTTGGAGTTCCAATTCATGAAACTATTGGTCTGTGGTTAGAATGTGGTTTTTAGATAGAGATTTTAAAATGCTTTCTCTTGCTGGCATTTATCAATAAAACTTGTTAGAGCAATTAGCACAGACAAAGTAGTCATTGCAAAAATAGAACAGTTCCTTCAAACTGATACATCATAACATAAAATAAGCTTTGATAACAAGAAATATATAAAGTAATCAAAGCTGACCGAGAAAAAAATTTAGATAAGTAGAAAAACATATTTAATTTACGTAATTGTAAGCGTAAATGAGAACAAAGAAAGTCAATATGGTTTGACCAGGATAATCTAGAGTCAATAAAACCGCCTAGATAACAAACATTATCTACAAATGAAATATTAGCATAACTACAAGTGCTATTACAGTGCCAAAAATACTTATTATAAATAGTAGTGTTAAGTGAATGAATATTTGACTTATAAGAAAAAATAATAGCTTTTGTTTTATTCAGATTGATAAACCATTAAAAACCAATCATTTACTAATTAGAATTAAATCATCATTAATTATCTTTTTAAGAAAATTATATGAAACTGCAGCATAAGATAAAGCAATGCCACTTGCAAAATCATAAATCTTAGATTCTAAGGGTAAAGAAAATATATCATTTACATAAATTATAAATAAAATAGGATCCAGAACTGAACCTTGTGGCACACTATGCTTAAGTATTATAAAAGCGCTTACAACACCCGAAATATTTGTTGCTTATTTTCTATCCTTTAAGTAATTTGTAAACCATGAAATAATAATGATGATGATTTACTGTATTCCCACAATAAATACGATAATGTCATTCATCAATATTATTTTTTAATCAATTTAAATGAAAAGGAATTTAAATTCAGCCAGTAAGTTTCTGAATTGGCAAATGGGAGATGAGAATAGATTTATTATGTCAAGAAAGTAACTTCAAAGGTTTTTTTTTTTTTAAAAAAATTCAGTTATTGAGGAATTTATTTATGAAGATGAGCCATTTTTTTTCGACCATAATATTGTGATATTCTGCAAATTATATGATAGTCTACAGTTGTTTACATCGTGCTACTTTTAGAATGATTAATTCAATTACTATGAATTAGCTATAAACATAATTATATCATATGCTTATTCATATTACTTTTAAGATAATTTTTTTTCAATTTATATTAGATCTAAAGATTTCTTCTGGAAATCTATTTAATCAATATATACTAAGTCAGGGGTCCCCAACCTTTTTGCTCTTAAGAGCACATTCTATAATACCGGCCAGATGGCGGGCACTATTTATTTTTTCAACCAGGTGGCGATCACCATTTATTTTTTCAATGTAAATTTATAGTTTGGATATTGTTAATATTGCACATAATGTACAAAAAAATATTTATTTCAAAAATAAAATTTTAATATATAATTAACATTTATATTTTTACATTGTAAAAGTATAGTATGCCCTACAATTTGATTACAATATAATACAATAATTTATAAGAAATTTTAAAAATTAAATTTATTTGTATCAGATAAATAATTTTTTATCATGTTCAGATAGCGGCGGGCACACGTAAAATGGTTTGCGGGTGCCATGGTGCCCGCGGGCATAGGGTTGGGGACCCCTGTACTAAGTAGTTAAAGGAAGATGAGATTTACAGTGGTTATAGACTAAAATCTATAAAATATACAAAAACTTAGCAGATGTCAGATCCATATAATTATGCAAGAGAGTTGATTTGATTTCAAAATGTTACAGTTATTATTAATTTCAGGTTATTAATTTGAAAAGTAAAAATAAAATAACTGCCGATGCATAAATGCATTGATTTCACACGTTTGAATTCACTTATGAAGCAAAAGTCAGAAATTGGATTGTGCTGTCCATTGATTACTTAGGCTTACAGGAAATAGCACTAAAATGTTATGAAGAGAAATATTATTGGAACTTAATCGGTTTTAAATGTGATTATAGGAATATATACTCTGATGGTTTGGCGTCGTTGGTAGTATCAGATTTGGGATAGGCAGATTCCAGTATCGATTCTGGCGTTTGCTAGTTGTCTGCTTTTTTTATATAGATATGTTTTGTAATTTAGTTATGATTATATTAATTAAATTTAATGTACTATATAATTAATTATAACAATGGTATGTGAAAGTTTTGTTTTGTCTTTGAATTGGTTTGAATTAAAAAATCTATATCACTTTTTATGCTTACTTCCTGAAGTTGCTTATAGACTTTTTCAAATTACCAATGTCATAAAAATGGAAAAACAAAGTTGGAAGAGTAATCATTCTTTCCTGTAACATAAGCTTGGCCAGTATAACACTTCTGCTTTTATAATCAAGTAGCCATAAAATAATAATCAATAAATTTCCTTGATCTACATTTGTTTTTAAACATTGATACAGACCATTACTACTACAAGAATTAAATGTCTTTACCAAATCCATAAAATCGTTCATAATATTTCTCAACATTTGATTGGTAACTAAAGTATTGATTATAATTTTCTAAAATTCCATTGAGTTTCTGCTACCTTCTAAAACAATACATTCAATAAAATCCATAAAAGTATTTTTTCTGTAGTGAATAAGTCATAATACATGATAATTACTGAAGTTTTTTTGTATCACATTTATTTTTATAAATGCAACAAACTCAAGTTGACTTATCAATTCATAAAGATTAAGTAATTTGTCAGAATGTGGTGTCTGTTTGAAGCCACTTATTGTCAGCTGATTTGATAAAATTGAAGAAATCATAGTTGCATAAATAGGGATTGATTTATCTAAATAAGAAAGATCAGATGAACATACCTAATATAATTCAAAGGACGTATGATGATCTACAGTGATGATACACCCCAAAATTTATTCAGTCATAATTGGAAATTCATTCAACTATAAAAACGTTGGAAAATGTTATTAGGTAAAATGTTGACTCACATTTCTTTATAGAAATTTTCCAATTATATTTTACAACCAGACTGATAAAAATGATCCTTGACACAGTTTGTAAATTATACTGGATCTAACGAAGTAACATTTTTTTTGTACATATTATTGCCTGTTGTCTTTTTTTAAATAACTTAAGATCAAATTTAATTTTCTTTAATGAGTCATTAAGATATTATAACAAATGTTTTCATTAGTGACAAAATAAAGTTTTTTTTTTTCCATATGTCATAGCATCGGCCTGGACAAGAACCCACACCTGTCTGCAACCAACTACTTGCTTGCAAGGCGGGTGCGATGACCTCTCGGCTAACAACCTTGACCTACATAAGAGTTGTTTTGTGTTTGCTTAAGATTTATGCGGTTATAGAGTTAAATAGTAGATTTACAAAACAAACGTTTTTAATTGTTTAAGTTCCATGAATAATGAGAATAATATTATAATCTTAAGATATGTGGTAAAAAATTGTAATGTAGCCTCAGGTGATTGTTTAATTCATGGGTTCCACCATAACTTATGTGAAATCCGGATTCACCAAGACACAATTATCAATTAGGATCTAAAACTTATGTAATAATACGATTATATACTTATACTTGAGAAATCTGGCGAGAAAAATAAATAATAAAATATATCCAACTTTAGGCTACTAAATGTGATATATTGATTTCTCCTGGAAAGTTTGCTGCACATTATATTTACCTATTGTAATTTATATATTTATTATGTATAGTAAAATAAACTAGGTTTTAAAATGAATTGTAAGAATAAAAGCATCTTTAAGATCTGGTGTCAACTTCACGGAGTCATATATTTCTAAAAAAATATAATAGTTTTAAAGCTAAATCATCAAACCTATTTTAAAATGTTTTCAGCATCCCATCAAAATCCTTATTTATTCTATTTTTAAGATTATATAGGACTATTACAATCTCATTCAACTAGATATTTGTCTAAATCTAAATGCATTTATGGAATACATTTAATGCAGTCATTTTAAGTCTTTGGTTATTAAAAAAATGCCTTGAAAATGCCTTCTATTTGAACAAAGTATCACTTCTAATATACCAACTAATTAGATGAGATTATCTAAAAAATTTTTTTTAAATGATCAAAATTAGTAGATGAATATTCTTTTACAATTTTAATGTATTAATTACTCTTAAATCTAAACTTTGCTCATGATTGAACTTATACTTTTAAATCCATGTTAGATGTTTTGAACTTATCATTTAGCTGAAAATGTAATGTTTTTTAAATCATATTTAATAATAAAATTTTCAGAATTTTAGCAAGTATTTTTTGAAGAAAAAATTCCAGGAACCGACGTAAAGTATATATACATATTTCTTAACATATTCTTTAAGTGTTTTTGATTTAGTAACGGAATCAGCACTAAAATCTAAATAAACTTTTTAATATTTAACAGATTTTGAAATTTAATATGAATAAGTCACTTATAGGAAAAAGTAAACATCTGATTTCATATCCTTTAAATCAGGAAATTTATTTTTTAATTCCATAATCATTTTAATCTTGGAGTTTACTAATCTACTATCTGTTCAACACTTGCATCTATAAATACTCATTTAATCTCAACTTGTTTTACATTCTGACTCTTGGTTATACTTAATGTATAAGATGCCATTTTTTGAATGTAAATGCATCCTAATGAATTTGTAATACGCTTTTTCTGAGCTATATTCATAATATTTCCACATATAATGATATAAACTAAGGATCGCTTAATTAGCCAGTACCGTTATTTTCCATAACTTTGTAGTATATTTTATTATTCCTTATTCACATTCGCATTAATATTGTCTTAACATTATTTAATAATAAATAAATAATTTTTTTTTAATCTTATTATTCATGACATAAAAGAGACAATTGAAAATCTAGAAAAATTGTTGGCAAATATCTAAATGATAAAATATACCTGATAATTGGAAAACTTACCGTACTGGAAAAAAAAAAAGATATTGAAAATTATAGACTTGTCAATCTTCTCTCAGTTCTTTACAAAATTTTTGTTACAATCACTACATTTAGTCTATTGAAAATTTCCAACTCAACCAACTAAAATTAGAAAACACTCTAAAATGATTTTAATGTAGTAAATCATATCTAAGTAGTAAGAGAAGTTATAAAAAGAATATGAAATATATGTAGCCATTATGCTTTGAATTTTTAGATTTTGCAAATATATTTAAAAACTGTATAAATACGTTCATGGCGATTACTGTTTTGGAATGTCAAAGTATAGATCCAGGACATTATCATATTCTGAAGAATCTTGTTCAAAATGTCCCTTTAATTACTAGATTATATAATAACACTAAGATTATCATTGAGAAGAGTGCACACTAGGTTACTCCATATTTTTTTAAATTGGGACTAGGGAATTATTTTATGTATTAAAATGAAAAAATAATAAAAGTAAATGAAGATTATTTGATAGCAGATGAGGTGTTGTTTTTGAAAATATTGTTTGTGTTTTGATATGAATTATCAGATGGAAAAAAAAAAGTAGGATGAAAATAAATGCTAAAAGAAACTTATGCGAAAATGATATTATTCATATAAGTAAAAACATTTTTAATAATGAATTAGAAGGAATGAACCACTACAAATGTCTTAGACTATAATTCTAATAGAAATAATATAATCAGAAATAAAATAAACCAAATTAGCCATAGAATTAACCTTAATATTTAAAAGAAATATTCTAGTTTGTTTGATATAGAAATTTTTTAATAAATGTATGTAATTAACTCTTATATATGAATCTATGATTTAAAGCAGACTTGAGTTCACAAAATGAAGTTTGGAAAGGTGATGCTTGGAGAAATTGAAAATGAATTAAATGAGATGATCAAAAAAGTATCATTGACATCATTGACAATATTAAGAGGCTGAAATGAATCTGGATTAGAAATATTGCTAGAATAGGTGATCGTTCAATGTTTTTGACTGTAAGATCTAGAATGAGATCTTGTGTAATGTAGAAGAACAAAATTAGAAAAATTTGCTGGATTGATGTAGTGAATGGAAAAATACTGGAATATTCTTGGAAAAATCAAATTACAGTGTCGGTAATATTTGAATATGATGATCATTAAAATATTCAAACTATTTAGCTGCATAATGTACTTGCCCTAGCACATGCATTATATATATTTTTAATGATTAAAAATACAATACTACATACATTAAATACATTGTCACCAATAGGATTAAAAAAGGGCTGACCTTTTAAGACCACGAAAAATTTTGATTGCAATAAACTTTTCGTTGGTAAGTACTGATGATAATATAATAGTAATAATATTTTATAAGATACATCCATTATAGAATACCGTAATTTGAAACTAATTTATTAATTTCTTGGTTAAAAATAATCATACATTGCATTCTTAAAGAAATCTCAGTATGCGATAGTCGTAATGGTATTTTGAAAATACTCCAGTTTCTTTATATATTTTAAAGCATTTTTCTTTTGTTCATTTAATGTTGTAGGATGAAATCTCAGTGAAGATCTTTACCTCATGAGTTTCATTCATTTCTCAATAGTTTCCATGTTATGTTTGAATAGTGAAAACGACAACACAAGCACACATAAATGTATATTTTATTATTTATTAGAGAGCTTGAAGAATGGAAAAGAATCCTGCCCACATGCAAATTCTTTAGTTTTTATACTTCAATAGATATAATGTATAAGAAAAAGACCACAGTTATTCCTAAATTTAAAAATGATTTGTAATTATTATTTTCCCATTATATTGTACATGAATGCAACAATTCGATCGAAGATCTTCATGTTAAATCGATAATATGATAATGGATATTATAAATTATACGCAATTAAATTTTTCTAAAGATTTATTTGCTCTTTACTGTCGTTTTTTTAAAAAAGTATATAGGATTTGTCAAATATTTCTAATATTAATTTTTGTATTTTAAATATTATAGAACTTTTTTCTCTCTTCCATCTTGTTAAAGAAAGATGAAAATGAAAACATTTAAATAAAAAAAGCAAACAATATATATAAATATTGTAGTGAGTTATTAATACTGTATTAACTGCTATTTTAATTTTTAAAATCACAAAATGAAATTGTTTTCATTTTGTTTAATTATAAGGATTTTTAAAAAGTTGTCTTGAAATTGTACCCTTTTTTATACTTATTTCTTAATTTAGTTATGTATGTGCACATATACTAATTCCTCTGGTCAAAGTGATAGAATTCTATGACCAAGATTATTCATTGACGGTAATAATTTTCTATTTCTTATATATTCTTAACAAACTTTATTCTATATAGCGCTTTTAAAATTGTATCGTAGTTTTTAATATGCTCATTATATAATTAAGATGCAAGTACAATCGTATATGTCTATGTTTAAATCATTACAAATATATGAAAATAAATTTATTGTTTCTGTGCACCCTTTTCGAAAAGACAGAACTATTAATTACATATATAGGATGTAATATAGACCCTGTTAATCAGTGCTTTCCATTCCCTTAATATATTATTATGTAGTGTTAATAAAAAATAATCCTGTAGATTGTATATGAAATATCTGTAAAATTATGCTAAATTGTTTTTATTTGAATGAAGATATTTGGTACACTTAATTTGCTAAGCAGCATCTCCATATCGATAATGAATACTTTATAATAAAATATTTCTTATAAGTATTTAAGTATATAAAGTTGATTTTCTTTTTTGAAATGTTAAAAAGTTAAAGATAAATAATATATTTACATATAAATAGAGGAAGTAATTTTAACGTCAAACTGTTATTCACGTAAAAGAAGATAGATTGGAATGTATATCCGATTTTCTTGTACGTTTTAAAGTAGAATATTTACATTGGCGGATGTCCAATAAAATCCAAGTCAAAAGGCTAATATTAATATTTATTCAATTAGATATAGTATATTTTAATATAAATATGTATGCACACATCATTGTATTACACAACTTCATTAGTATCAAAATAATTTTTAAATAAAATTGTATAAAGTATTCTTGTAGTGCAAGATAAACTTATAAATGCTAAATACTCGAATTCCAAATTTATATTTAAGTTGTTATTCTTGCAAATGTTTTTTTAAATCTTTTGGTGTAGAAAATCTTTTATCCGAACATTTTTTTGAAAGTAAAATATTCGCTTTATATACCACTAAATTTTATCACAAATTTAAATTGTCAACTTTCCTAATTTGAACTCTTGTAAGCTATTAGTCAGTGAAAAAGATAGCAGATTGACTTCTTTCACTATACATGTTTTTTTTTTGTTTTTTTTTTGGGAAAACCTCAAATCAAGTTAGTTTATGGGTTTAAATATTTGAATCTCTTATCAGAAATGATAGCTTGACTTTCTATTAAATACTATGATTACAAATTATTTAATTTTAAAAGTTTTTGAATATATTTGCAATCAAATAAATCTATATAAATGTATTAAACATTTTTAAAACAACATCTATAAATATTTCTTAATAGGAGAAGACAATTTCTGCCTTATTAACTACTACACTAGAATGAAATTTGTTACTAATATTAATTTACAGCTTTCCTGATTTGAACTTCGTACTGTACCAGTCAGATTTGTATGTACATTTAACAAGAGTTACAGCCTAAGCAAAAGTATCCTGAAATCAATCATGCCCGAGATACACAGGACAGGAGCAATCATGACTTCTGCTTTATTTGCTCATTCTCTAAATCTATAACCTTATGAACATCTCTGATGATAACAAAAGGAATTTCATTTATTCCAGTCCCACAGCGGAGAGACGAGATCTATTGGAAAAATGTGATATTAATTGATTTTAAAACTCGAAACATGGGATGAGAGCTACTTAATTATTGAAATCTCATTAATATAAGATTAATGAATGCAGACTAGCATGAGATTAAGATGAGCATGAATTATTATAAAATGCAACCCTTTCAATGATGTGTATGCATAAAGCAACACTAGGACCAAGAATTATTAAAATAGTTATTGGTTATGAAATGTTACTAAATTATAATTAATGAAGGATTGAATACTTAAGTAATGATAAATATAAATTTATTGAATACAATTGATAATTTTATTTACATATAGCACATGATTTAATAGAGTTTGGGTTTCACATAATCAGTAGCAATCATTTTTCGCATTCTAGAGGTTAAATAATGTTACTAGCATTATGGAATATGGATTACTATGATTGAAAAATACACAAATAGAACTTGAATATATATAACAGTATACTCAAGACCAGGGGTCCCCAACCCTATGCCCGCGGACACCATGGCGCCCGCAGACCATTTTATGTGTGCCCGCCGCTATCCGAACACGATAAAAAATTATTTATCTGATACAAATAAATTTAATTTTTGAATTTTTTTTATGAATTATTGTATTATATTGTAATCAAATTGTAGGGCATACTATACTTTTACAGCGTAAAAATATAAACGTCAATTATATGTTAAAATTTAATTTTTGAAATAAATATTTTTTTGTACATTATGTGTATTATTAACAATATCCAACTATAAATTTCCATGTGATGTGATGTGATGTGATGTGATGAACTGTGGCTTCTTCGTAAACGAAGTCAAGAATATCTCGGCAATTATGTCCAGATAAAAAATAAATGGTGCCCGCCACGGGTATTATGGAATGTGCTCTTAAGTGCAAAAAGATTGGGGACCCCTGGTCAAGACAATGCAGCTTAATATGATAATGGAAGGAGGTATCAATTTTAGAACATTTATAATATTAAAGCTATGATACACTAAAAGGGGAAATTAATGACTTTAAGAAACGTATATGTAAAATAGAACCGGATATATATAAAACCATATTTGAGATTGTTTTTTTGTTTTTTTTTTAAAGTGTCATAGCATCGGCCGGACGCGAACCTGCAACCCGGGCAACTGCCTGCAAGTGCAAGGCAGTTACGCTGACCTCTCGACCACTAATGCAAGACTGTATTTGAGATTGTTTGATCATAAAAATACAATGAATATGCATTTCAAAAGATATACGTTATATCAATCATTTGGAATGAATAAGCATGTACTTGCACATTTAATTAAACAATTCTGACTTGAAAGAATTTACTAAAGGTTGTTTACTAGCGTATCTAAAGATTGTTTTAATGAGAGGGCGACTAGCTTAAATAAGCTTTAACTGACATTTCTAACACATAATTATAAAGAGAAAGAATGGTTTACAGCATCACAACATTTCGTCTTATAGATATAATACAGGGCAATGTTTAAATAAGCTTTAACTGACATTTCTAACACGCAATAATAAAGAGAAAGAATGGTTTACAACGATCACAACATTTCGACTTATAGATATAATACAGGGCAATGTAAAATATTAATCATAACACATAATTATAAAGAGAAAGAATGGTTTACAGCATCACAACATTTCGTCTTATAGATATAATACAGGGCAATGTTTAAATAAGCTTTAACTGACATTTCTAACACGCAATAATAAAGAGAAAGAATGGTTTACAACGATCACAACATTTCGACTTATAGATATAATACAGGGCAATGTAAAATATTAATCAAGAGTTTGTGGTGCTGACTAAAGTGATAACATTAGAAATATTAAGTCCTGGGACGAGAGGCTTGGCTTCTCAATTATTAATGAATGCGAGAGTCAGCCTGTGCTTGTGACAGGAAACAGTACTTGAAAGAGTGATTGGTAGGAGATGCCAGAGGTTCAGAGTTTCTGATGTTATTCCATGCAGAGCCTCATTATAACCTGACATTGTCCTGGAGTCGGGCGATATGACAAAGCAAAATATGAAGTTTAATAATGCTATCGTGAGTAAGCAATGCTAAAATAAGATTCATGTCCTTAATAACACGCATGTGTTAACTAAAGCCCTCCTATCTAGTGTAATGACATGTCAAAATTTAGCCTATCCTTAAAGGTACTCATATGGCTTTGAATATTGATTAGAATGTCAAAATATAAAAAGGGGAAAAATATTGTTCCCTTCATTAAACAAATATAAGTACAAATAATAATTACATGACACAATTATAACGCTTGATGGCTGACAAGCAAATAATTGATTACTATAAGAAAGGTAATGCCATTAAAGTTAGTTTAAAGAATATTAAAATATAATTAAATCAACAGCTTTAAACATAGTAAGGCATTGATATCTTAAAATATGATATCGTATAGTTTGCCATTAAGCAAATATAACCATTTAACAATAATATTCAGTCGAGTGAACCTTAGTGTAGTAAGAAGACATACATTTAAGTATTTAAATATTCTATAATATCCGGATGGAGAATCAGAATAATATCGATTCGCTAGATTGAGTCATTAGCATATTAAAATCAAATTCAACTCAAAAACATAATTGTAATAAAATAAAGTTTAAGATGGCCACATTTAAAATAGTAAAATAGATAAAGTGAAAACCAGTAGATATAATTACAGATTATAAAATTTATAGATTTGTGCATTTATATTTTACACACACACACACACACACAGAGAGAGAGAGAGAGAGAGAGAGAGAGAGAGAGAGAGAGAGAGAGATTGAGAGAGAGAGAGAGAGATTGAGAGAGAGAGAGATTGAGAGAGAGAGAGAGAGAGAGGCATGGACGGAATTATCTTCTGATTGACGACGATATGGGTTGATACACACAAAAATTAGAATATGGAAATCAGGGTCAGCAATACAATGTTCCAATAAAATAATGGTTGGCATCTTTTGAGAGTTAAATTCAGGATTTTATTAAAGCAACTTAGTTCTTGAATCGCGATGGCATGATAGCATAGCGGTATGGAGATGATCTTGGAAAGATTTCTTCTTTCTACCCAGAAGTCATTTTATTAAAATTTTGAATGGAGTGGATTCGTTTAGCAATGCTTCTCTGAAAAATAACAACAGAGTATCCTGTATTGAATTTGGTTGTATTTATGTGCCAACAAAACCTTCTAGAAACTTTATTTACATTGCCACTTAAGGCGACCGGATATGCAGTACCTGTCGTGACTGCACTTGTCCTTTGTTTAATGTTACATTTGAAAGATGACAACAAGATAAGTTCTGGAGAGTATTATTCTACTCTATTTCTAGATTGGAAATAGATTCAATCAGTAATAATTTCCATTAAAATTTAGGATTGGTAAAATTTATTTAATTAACAACTACATTTTAAATTAAACAAGGTACTTTCTTTTGTTTCTTAAATTTAAGTTATGTTAATGACTATCCAGAACCTTCTCTGGTATTGCGTCAGCTTTTTAATAATAATTCACGAATTATAAATTACATAAATACTATATATATATTTCATATGTCAAATGCGTTGACCGGGAAGTGAACCAGAGCCCGCTGTTTGGAAGGCAGTTATGCTAACCACTAGGCCACCAACGCGTGATTAAACACTAAATATATTTAATAAATGTATAAATATTATTTACAACATTATTATGTATCTGTAATACACACACACATTATCATTTGAGGGGATGGAAATTTTAAATATTTCCGAATTAAAACTTTAATAGATATTCTGTATTTTTTTAAAATAATTGTTTAAAACTTATACAAGGGGGGACGGACGTAATCGCGTGTATGTGTACTTATACTTCCTGTTGATTAAATGAGTACACAGTTGGGTTTGAACCTTTGGTTTAGGGTTACTAATATCACCAGACAGTGAAGCAAAATATGTAGGACAGATTTTACTGCTTCAATACTTGCAAGTTATTAGTCAGTGAAAATTATGTCAAATCGATTTCTCTTATTATGCATGCATATTTTCTTCACTCATCAGTTGAGCTAGACAGTATAACAAACAATTCTTCCTATTAAAAATGATTACTTAACTTTCTATTTAAATTCATCTAATATAAACTTTCTTTTATGCATGTATAATCATTGTTTTCTTTTTCATTGGTTAATTCAGATAGATATGAATTAATTTAATTTGTTATATATTTTGCCCTGCATAGTAGTTAATCATCACATATATATTTTTAAAGGTGATTGATGAATTAATATTTATTTGGACTTACTTTGTAGGCAGAATTAGCTCCTGCATTGTAAAATATTTATAGCATCTGTGCTCAGAAGTTTAATATTGTATATTTGATTGTGAATGTATTCGAGTTTTAAAAAATACTGACAGTATGTAATCACAAACCAAACTATCATTTCTAGTGGGAGAAATTTCAATATTGGCACCCATCAACTTAAAGTTTTATGAGAGATGAATATATAGTGAAAAAGTCAACCTGATATCTTTTTTACTAGTTGTTACCTTCTGAGAATATGTAATTCATATCAGAAATTTGTGAATTAATTTGATAGTCAATTATTATATTTTAATGTAAGTGTTCAATATTTATAGGTATAGTAGCATACACTTCATATAATTTAAAAATTATTTGAATTTGTTTAAGCCAAATATATTACTTTAAACAGCACAAGATGGAAAGAATTTTTTCGATGATTCTGTTTTATTTAATATCAATATCATCAGCTAATGATAATGATGAATATGGATATTGTCATTTCCAAGAGGGGAAAAAGGTTAAAAAGAACCAAAGACAGAAGAACAACAACAAAAAAAGAAATCCAAATATAATTGAGATAAAATTTGTGATGACTACACAAATCATAGTTGCAAAAAAGAATTTGTTGTTAACTGAAAGAAGACCCTTTGATTCCTTTTGGAGGCCTTAAAGCAACCAAGCAGAGCAAATTCCTGATATCTACTCCATAAGTTCTTGTCTTGCATCTGTTATTACGATATGGTTATTCATATAAGTATAGGAACATAGATGGGCTGCTCACCAACATGCATCAGCCAATTAGATGGTGAGTTTATTAGCTTTTTATCTCCGAGTTTAAGATCAAGAAACATCAGTGTTTTTTCTCTGTTGCCTGAAAGCTCTTAACTGAAATATGAGTTGAATTTTCTTGTAGACAGAATGAATGAGTGTATGAATTATTTTTTTCTCTAATATATATTCACAATCATGACAGACAAAAATAAATTATGGCCCTTATTCCTAGGAATCTGTAAAGTTGTCAGTCAAGGCAGTGGAGTAGTCGAAGGTGGAGGGTGCTAAGAATCTCCCAATTGCAGACCCAGGTTGCCATTTGATGACAACCTTTTATTTAGATACTTAGAACTACAGATCACTTTCATGTGAAGGAAGATTGCAAGAATTGGAAGAACTGTCTAATATTAATTAGAACATTATGGACTTTGTTAAGTTAGAAGAAAAGGTGAAGAGACAATTGATTTAAAAAGTGGATATAAAGGCACAAACATTGGAAGTACAAATGGAGTAGAATTTATTTTAAATAAAAAGTGTAAAAACAACGTTGAGATTGGTAGTACAACATTGAGAAGATTGATGGTATAACGA
The DNA here is from genome assembly GCA_028023455.1 of Epiperipatus broadwayi. Classification (NCBI taxonomy): domain Eukaryota; kingdom Metazoa; phylum Onychophora; class Udeonychophora; order Euonychophora; family Peripatidae; genus Epiperipatus; species Epiperipatus broadwayi. Next base: position 949,663 of record JAQFVV010012593.1, read on the forward strand.
GCAGAGTGGCGAGAATAATTATTCAATTTAATAGAAGATATCAAATGCAGATAATTTAGGTTTATGCCCCAACAAGTTTTCATTATGATGAATAAGTAAAGGATATTTATAGGGCTGTAGAAAAGATTTTTGATCAAATCAAAAAACATTTTAAAATTGTGCTTGGGAGACACTAATGCTAGAATTGGTAAACAATTGAAAGATGAAAATGCTGTAAGTAAATTAGATTATGGTGATAGAAATGAGAGAGGATCTAAACTTAAGGAGTTTGCAGAAAAAGAAAAAAATATTAAGATTTTTTTTGATCAAAATTGTTAACAGAAATGGGCATGTAAGCATCCAAGTGAAGGTACAGCAGAATTAGATTATATTTTGACTAGCAGAAAATATGCATTTCAAGATTATAATGTTCTTAATAAATTCAACACAGGATGTCATAATAAATTAGTGGGATATAAGATACATTAAAGCATACAAAATTTCATAAAGTATTTTGCTACTCAGTGCAAGCCAGAGTAATCAATGGATGCCAGAAGGCTTATGCATAAAATCCCCGTCTATTGCCTACTCATCCAATATCCCCACAATAGTTTCTGGCTTGTGATCTTCGTCAGTGAGGAGCCTTGGATTTGAGAGCACTGCATCTAGATCTTAGGATCTAATGCAACCCTCCAGAAGCCACCTTATATCTCTACTTAACTACAAAACTATGGATCTTAAATTGAAACAATAATATTTTCAATCCAAGCTTACTAGCTTATATAGTCATATTGATTACATTGGCTTGCACTGAATGGCAATACTGTATGGAGAGTTTTGCCTGTTTTAATAACAGTTATAAGCAAGCATAAGAAATGGTGATCATGTGATATTTATGTAAGATATATGTTAGTGCAAAACTAGAAACAAAAACTATTAAGGAAAACAATATTCACACTTGAAACAAAAACTATTAAGAAAAACAATATTCACACTTGATGTACCTAATTTTCAGAAACATTCCAATGAATTTAAATTAGAACTTGCAAATTGTTTCAAATATTAACAAATTTTGAGCATGATTCACATTTGAAGGAAATCAATAGGAAGATACTGATACACTTTTAAAAACTGCAACAAAGATAGCTGATACAAAAAGGCAGCAATGACCAGTAAAAATTATAATGACACGACAATTTATGAAAAAAAAAAGGAATTATATAAAAGTGATGCATTAAGAAGGATGGAATATCTCAAATTTTGTAAAATGTGTGAAAAAGTTGATAATGAAATAAGAAAGTATAAATATCAACTAGCAAGGAGAACTTTACAAGAAAATGAAAATCTTAAGAGTGTCAAACATCATCTTGCTACTGATAGGAAATAGCAAAAAAGATGGAACTGTTACTGAAAAGAGAGACGACACCATGACATGCATAGATGTGTTTTATTAAGAATTATGTAACAATAAAGGACAAGGAAAAGTACCTTCTATAGCTACTATATCTTCTCAATTGCCCATAATTTTAAATGAAAAAATAAGACAGGCAATTAAATTTCTGAAAAAGGAGAAAACTCATGGTAACGACATCTTAAAAGAGGTGAGGAAATATAATTTTTTTAAGCAAAGTCATATTCCAAATATCTAAATGATGAAAATGTACCAGATGATTGGAAGTATGCAGTATTTAATATTAATATTTAAAAAAATGATGAAGATGGTAGAAATCACAATCTATCAATTTTTTATCAGTTGTATACAAAATTTTTACCAAAATAATTACAACTAGTCTGCTGTGCAGTTTGGGTTTTAATCAACCAAAAGAATAAACTGGATTTAAAAGTGGTTTTAGTACAATGGATCATATTCAAGTATTGAGAAAAGTTAATAGAAAGGACCAATGGATATGAGTTTTCATTGTGCCTTGGATTTGTATATTATGAAAAGGCATTTGATTCTATAAGCACTTCTTCAATAATTAAAGCATTGGCTCACAAGGTATAGACCTAGGATACGGTCATATTCTGAATAATATTTATAAAAATGCTACAGCTACAGTAAGATTATATAATTATACTAAAAAGATTAACATTAAGAAAGGTATATGACAGATTGATAAAATATCGCCAAAACATTTTTATAGCAGTACTGCAAGAAGTATTTTGTGGATTAAAACTGGAAGCTAAGGAAGGGAGTAAAGATACATGAATATTATTTAAATCATCCAGACTTTGTTGATAAGGTAATTGCTTTTGCAAATAATGCTTTAGGAAATATTGCAAGAGTTATTAAATGAAAGTAGAATTAAAGGTAAATGTTAAAAAAAGATTAATGTCCATTGTATTTTTTCGAAAGAACAAAAAAAGATTAATAATGACGATTTAGAAGAAGTTAATAACTACAAATACTATGGTCAGATTATTACTACAGATGGAAACATAATGAATGAAATTAATCATATAATTAAACTTGGAATACTTTTGATAGAAATAATTTAATATTAAAAGGTAATATGCTTATGTGTTTGAAATGGAAGGTTTTTAATAAATGTGTTTTATCAGTTTTTACTTATTGATCAGAGACGTGGATACTTAGCAGAAATGATAGAAAACTAAATATATGAATGAGAGAATAAATAAGTGCCACTGACATTGAAAGAATTACGAGATTGAAGTAAAGTCGGGCAGAACCTATTGATATAAGTGGTGATAATAATTTAAGTATTCACTTAAACTGGATTCCGTGAGATTATAAAAGTTCTAGAAAGTGACCACATATGAGATTGATGGATGAAATAAGAAAGTATGCTGGGGTGATATGGAGAAGAAAGGTTAAGGATTGGAAAAGATTGACTGTATTTGAAGAGGTATTCATCCTGCAGTGGATTGCTAATGGTTGAAAATGATAATGATGATTTGATGATACACACCATTATGAATTATAAGTAAAATATATCCATTATATTACAAGCTGGTACTTTTGTCTATTAATAGGGTACCTTCTATCTTATCTTAACTTCTGTAGTAAAGTTTGGTTTTGAAATATTTCGATATCTTGCTTAATTATAGCTCTCCATTTCATCTTATCCACAATCGTATTCTCTTAAGTAAGTCATCAATTACTATTGCATTTTTTAAGATTGTTTCTGAGATAATATTTAATATTGAAATACAAGTATAGTGTATATACTTAACATAGATATAATTAAAGGCGATTAGAACCCAGCCTTTTAAACTCCCTACAGCTATCCATTGGATTCTATGCAGTATAACCGATACATATGACCACACGTGAAAAATATAAATAATCTTCAATGTATGAATTTCATGCTGAAACAGCACTCATCAGTTAATCCAGATCATCTCCCACGCAGATATATATAAACAGAGCTCGATTTATATTGCGATAGCAAGCAAATCTACGTACTTTAATGGACATGCTTCACTTCTCTCCACTCTCTGACTCTTCAACCATCCATGTCACTGAAAATCTGATGATGATAATTATAAAAGAAATGGGTTCTGATTTTTGCATGAAAATCATATTGAAGTATTCCATAAAATGAAAAGAAAGTTATCATTTATTCTCTTCATATGATCAATTCAGTATAAATGTTACTTTATAGTAATAGACTTTGTAGTATCCCATTCAGCAAGCTGACGATCGATTAATCTTATGATTTTTCTGTTATATTTTTAGTACTTAATTAGAAAATTGAGATTTCACTTCCACACTATAAATTTGGCAAAACAAAACCCTATGTACATCTAATTTTGTTGCAGTTATTTAAGTCATATAGATAAATTTTCCTATCATTATTTAAAGAAGTTACAGCACATTGAAGTTTATGTTACATTCCAACTCTCAACTATATCTTTTCTTATGTTGATAACTATTCTAGTTTAAGATGCTGAAGATTTTCTTCTATCACTGAATGATAAAAAGACTTAATTTTGTTTGAAAAACTAAAATTTTTATACATCATATTTAAAACATTCAGAATATAGATCAATTTTTGAATTGGAAGCAATCCTACACGATCATGAGCTTACAATAAGTCCAGAAGCCAAGATGAAAATTTTAAATTGTTTTTAATTTTTAAAAAATCCATTATTAAACATTTATGCATTTGAATACCTACTTCACGAAGTTGCCTGTAAACAGTTCAAGGACCACTGATTATTATGGAGAACAAAGTTCTATCTAAGAGATATTCTTATTTAAGATCAGTTTTCATTCCAGATGTCTTGATTTTCCTCTAACAGTAATAAGCTTTCTTTCATTCCACCTCCTAGAAGTTATATAACGTAGGTTTCTCCCTTTAAATATCTGCATTGCTTGTGAAATCTCATCAATTTCTTATTCTTTGCAACAATAAATGCTAATATTTTCTTTTAATCAAGTTATTTTAACAAATCAGGATTTTATTTTTAATGAATCCAACAATAGACTGCTTGGTGTTCACAACATATTTAAAAAAATAAATTCCATGCTTTAATGAAAGTCCAAAATAGCAGTTTTAGTGTTTTAGCAGCTGTTGAATTTTAACATTGATAGTAAATAGTTTTGAAGAAGGAACATCATTTAAATATAATCTACTTTTTAATATTGTAATTTTTACTAAGGTGTTAGATGCAAGGGCTGCAACAAACATTTACTGTTGGGACGTTAGATAAATAATTTGGGAGCTAATAGAGCTAACGTTATCATATGGATAGAAAATATCTATTGGTTACACAACCCATCAATTTGTTTCTTATCGAGGCAAAAGCAATTTAAGGAGCTTGGAAATAACATGGAGAAACGTGAATGTTTTTCTGCATCCAATGGCTCTTTTTACTATTTCCAAAAACATTACTGATTAAAAAAAAAATTTCAAAGAAAAATTGCCAGCACAGACATTTAGTGAATTAAAAATTTTTGATAAAAGAGGAAGTATATATTTCTAAATAAATATTTAATTGTTGATGATGAAATTTAATGTATACCATACTGCACCTTCATTTTACAAAAACAAACAAAAAAATTGCTTTTGGATTTAAAGCAACTAAAGAAGTAAGACATTATTTGGTGGAAATGCTTAAAAGGATAAACAATTAAAGTTCTTATTGTTTTATAGAATTGAGACTTGTATGGTTGTAAAAAAAAAATTCAAGTCATTATTACAAGTTGTTTGCAAGTCTAATAAAAAAGTCTGGATTGAGAAACAAATTGATATCAATTGGTTTAAAGATTATTTTATACCGGAAATAAAAAAAAGTCAAAACAAAAATCTAAATTTTAAGGCCATGATAGTTTTAAATAATGCTACAGTTTATAATGTGGATTTTTGTCGATGTTGTAGCAATATTAAAATTATATTTTTGCTGCCTCTCTGGAAGGATTTTTAATATTTTGATTACGTTAAACTTGTTGGATAAGAATAGGGAGCTCATCACTTAATATTTAACAAATGAATGCTAGAACAATTTATATCTTGAAGTTGTCTATTCATATAAAATCATTATTGATTCTTTTATAAATATTGAATTTTTTGAAAAAAGTTCAGGAAAGTGAGTTTAAAAGCAAATGGAGTAATTACTGAGAAAGTTGAAGTATTTATCAAACAAAAGTAGAACTAAAAGTTTGCCAGAATTTTTTAACCATCTTCCAAACACTTAATTTTGTTTAAAAAATTACTCTCTTTCTGAGTGATGGACTAAGTTAGAACCTGATATCATTAAATGTGTAGCACATTACCAAGAAAAACTTTTATTTTCAAAAAATATCTGTAAAAAACTAAGACAATTCTTGATGTTTTTTTTTTTAAAATTAAATTGAGAGTGTGAACCTTATTCAGGTTGGCTTTAGTCTTGATTTGTTCATTCGGAATCTTATAACATTTTTATAACTTGTCCTTAATCATTCCTTGTTTATTTTGCTTTTGTTAAATTAATGTTATATATATATATATTGAAACAGTCAGATCTATCAATCCTACTGTTTCACCTACTATATACTATAGTAGTATTTCTATCTATGTAACTATCACCAAATTCTCGTATATCGTGGTAATATTGTATTAAAAACAGGCTAAATTTAAACCTAAAGCTATTGGTCATGTATGTGTGCATATATCTTAGCATACAGTATGAAAATTGTATCTGTATATGTCAAAACTCATATATACACACATATATTGTACAGTTTGTTTATATGGTACAAGTATATTGGCATCCGGTAAGATATTTAAAAGCTAAAAAGAAAAAGTAAATTTAGCGTTCTTATTAAAAAGACATAATTAAATTTTAGTCTGTATAATCTATTTTTTTTAAACATACAATAAGTCAATTATTTTATATAGCACAAAGTTTTTTATAAACTATAATCTTTAAGCAGCATTGAACTGTTGCACATGCGCTTTGGATTTTAAATATAAAATGAATGAATACTAACTTTTCAACCACATGATAAAGTCTTTGGAAAAGATAGAATGGCTATCTATCTTTTCGAACCCAAACGCTTTTGTAAGGGCGAATCTTAAGTGTTTGAAAGTGAAAGCATGAAGATATTAAATAATCACTTTAAATTTCACCAGCACTATTCATTCAAGCATGTAAAAGTAATTTAAAGTGATTATTTAATATCTTTACGCTTTCACTTTCAAACACTTAAGATTCACCCATACAAAAGCGTTTGGGTTCGAAAAGATAGATGGCCATTCTATCTTTTCCAAAGACTTTATCATGTGGTTGAAGTGTTAGTATTCATTCATTTTATATTTAAAATCCAAAGTGCATGTGCAACAGTTCAATGCTGTTTAAATATTATAGTATATAAAAAAACATCGCAATATATAAAATAATTCATTTACATACATTTAATTTCAAATAAGAATGATGTATCATAAATTCTAATAAATTTCACCAGCGTCATTTATTCAAGCATGTAAAAGTAATTTAAAGTGATTATTTAATATCTTCACGCTTTTACTTTCAAACACTTAAGATTCATCCATACAAAAGTGTTTGGGTTCGAAAAGATAGATGGCCATTCTATCTTTTCCAAAGACTTTATCATGTGGTTGAAGTGTTAGTATTCATTCATTTTATATTTAAAATCCAAAGCACATGTGCAACAGTTCAATGCTGTTTAAATATTAAACGTACAATGAAAGTTAAAATTGTCATTAATATTTTTTTATGTAATTAAAAATAAAAGTTACAAATTGGAAAGAATGAATGACATGCAGATTACTAATCCAGATAAATTAAAAAAATTCTAAAAGTAAAAAGATAAGCTAAAAGAAAAATATTTTAGCTAATTAAAAATGGCCTAAAGACTTTGTGAAAGAAGGACTTTGTAACTTAAATTTAACAGAGAGTGTACAAGATTATTATCTTGTACGTGGATAAAAGGACAAAAGGATGCATAAGCATAACCTGTGGCAGGAATATATTTCTACACAGGTATGCCACTTGCTGTACTAAGATGTCACGCAAGCAATGGAAACGGGTCTTGGGAAGATCGCTTTTTATAATAAAAGGATCACTACAGTCATGCCTTTTCTCAAGATATAGAGCGGAACAATAATGGAAGATGCCGGCAGGAGAGACCAATGGAAATTCTTATGAGCTCAGGATCCCAAAAACCTACACCAACTTACCGGTAAGTTAAGAGTAACTTTTCCCGATTGTGACAAAATTTGCAAACAATTCATAAAATTGATATCAAAATAATCCCGATTAAGCCTTTAAATTTTATTCTTCAAGAGTCTCTTGTTTGCCTAGGAAATATAATTGTTGAACTGTTTCTTTATTGATTCATATCTGGATTAGTGTGTGTGTCATCTTTCTAATTAATTAATTCTAATGTTTTTTTTATTTTTTATATTTTAATTTGTTAAAATAAAAATAATTATTTTTAATATCCCTATTCATTATACATTATTAATGATTATTAATAAATTTATTAAAGTTAATTATGAAGATTTGAAAATATAATGTACCTTTGCCAATGCTGTACCGAAACTCAATCCTCCGGAGTTTCTAGATAATTTCGTTGTAACTAAATAAATAAAAGGGATTTAGCCAGTGGATTTCTATACAGAATCCTGGCACCTTTCAAATAAATTAAAAGCTGGCTTACTTGATCCCATTATTTTAGTAGTTATGTTAGTTAAAAGGCATTGGGTGACCAGGAAAAATAATTGCATCCATTAAATCTTACTGAATTGTCTGACAAAACAAATTTAATAGATAGGACGCAATTTGGTCACTCAGTATGAGAAGTTAACTCATATAAAACCCTAATAGAGAGTGGATGTTACAATATATTTCTAGTAGTAAATAAATCAAAAATGCTTGGTATGTGTAATAAGAGACTACATATATTCAGGAAGGAATAATGTTAATAGAATTAAAGCATTATAAATTTTTATATTTAGAATAATTCTAAAAGTAATATTTGAAAGTATTATATAATTCTGCATATATCACTAAATTAAATGATCGAGTTACATATATAACCAGTTGTTTTCCATCTGTGGATTTGTTTTCTAAAAAAGATGATCTCATAAAACTTTATCTTCCTCGCTGTATTTTGACCTAATTACAAAATTAAAAGTAACAATAGATTGTAGAATAAGATATGAATAAATTATCCTAAGTGATCAAGGAAAAATTGTGGGTAACCAGATGTAAAACCCAGTTGTAGAAAATCAAAAACAGAGGGATTCCATGATTCTTATAATGCAGCGAGAAAATTAGAAAACAGTTCTAAAAACTTACTATGACAGGGGAGAGGGGGTAAGCTGATAATATAAGTCTCTGCAGCCATCTTTAACTCATTCAGACATTATTTTAAGTCAACTCGACAAATTATGTTAAAATTGGTGATGATAGTGGGCTATAATAGCAACTCCCTTGCTTTCCAGACCCCGGAAGATCTACCAGAGGCAGAGAGCAGTAAGATGAAAGCCAATGCTGGTTAACAGTCTGTCAACATGAAACCAGCTTGCCAGCAGAAAGAAGAGAGCGGTAACGAACTCCCTCAGTTTAAAGTTAACTTTTCAACTAAAATGCATTAATTCCTAAAAGCTAGCTAAATCTAAAATCTATGGCCAAATTAACAATGTATTTTAAACTCACTACTATAATGTAATTTTATTTTCTTTATTTTAATCCTAAAATCTTGCCTGATTTGATAACTGGTTTAATAATTGATTTATTTATTTATTGATTTACTTACTCAATTTATTTACTGATTTATTTGTCGGTTTGCTGATTTATCTCTGATTGATTTAGTTTCAACATATTTATCTTATTCTGAGTTATTAAGTTATTTATTTTAACTCGCTTAAATCGATTGATTTTAAATTATTTATCAAAACCTTTGTTATGTATAATTTTAAGTGCTTTATTCTAAAATGATAATTAAGTTTCTAAGTTATTTTGCATATTTTAACTTAATGATATTTGCTTTTACATATTTTAACATAATGATAATCTTTGCCTTTATTAATTCTCATACACAGCTTAAATTTGTATTGAACTGAATTAATCAGATGTAAACTAATTGTGTTTCAATTTCCTTTTTAAACTAGGCTAAAACAAAGCCAAACTTCAGATTTCACTTACGTGAAATCTTATCTTTAAACTTACATTTCTTTTTAGTTAAATCTATGCCAAATTTTATTATTTTTTAATTATGTATTAGTTTATGCTGTATTTGTTCAAAATGGAGTTTTACTCTTAGTAAAATGCTCGGTGAGAAGTGATTCAATCTTCTCACACATATATGTAATATTGCATATATTAACGCACAAAAGAAACTCCATTTTGAAAGGATAAAATGTATTATTTAAGAGATAATTAAAAGCTTACAGCTACTTTAAGATAGATTTGCTTTAGAGATAATATTTAACTAATATTTAGCCAAAGTGATGAAATACAGCATGAAGCTATAACTTTATATCGTAATTCTCCATAATATGCTGTACTCCTCCCTAGAATAATAAATGTCTATATAGATAGCTTTATAAATTAGATTCATAAGCTTTCCTTAATAGCATAATTATAGATACTATGTAATGAACTGATCTACAGCAGTTTCATGAAGGAAACTATTGTTTAGCATCCTAATTTCTATTATATAATAATGTAGTCAGTGGTGCGAATGTGTACTAAGAAATTCCATGGCATATATACTTGTTGCTGTGTATATTTCTTCAATGGGCATATGTGTAAGGGCTACACCATTACTCTTAGTTCGGACAACTACTTCCTTCAAATGGTGGTTGGCTACGCACCACCCCATTCTGCATCCTCAGAAATGGAGCGTGAGACTCCCATAGTTTAATTAGTTGTTTGATCACAGGCCTAAAAGGTCTCTTATTTCCACAGCAATGAATATGGTGAAAAAGGGAACCTGTATTTGGTACAAATCCCATGAAAAGCACATTCGAGATGCAGGGACTCAGATTTTATATTTTCTATATGCCTTGGTATCTGAAGTCTGACTGCCAATCATCAGTTCATCCCACCATAATAATTGTAATTTTCAGCTTTGATCTGAATTTGAATCTAATTTCATAGGCATATAAGTTATATAGAAAATATTAAGTATTCGCGCTTAATAAAATGTTATATTCTTTATAAATGTTTATAATCACTTCTGCTAGCTTTAAAGCAGATTTAAATCCTGTTATATAGCATAAACTAGGCATAAATAGTCATGAGCAAATTAAACTCAATTTATAAAGTAATATTAAGGCTCATGAAACTGTAACTTAAACTTATAATTTCATCATCACCTGTGAGTGATATACATATATGACACTTAAAATAATGTAACTAATTTCTAACCACAATAATTAATATCACCTGCAAGTGATTTGAGGTGTCCTATATATATGTAAAATAAAGCTACATGTAAACCATATATGATTCTATCCTAAATTATCACCTGTGCGTGAACCCAAAACTTAAATGTAAATTGTATCCTTTAGTCACCTGTGAGTGAGACAATCTATATAACTACAATGTAATCATTATTTTCATTTATTAAATTTTATTTGGTTTGCATTAAATTAATTTTAAATTTAACTTTTGTTTCATGTCTCAATGTTGCTCATTGTTAAGTCATTATTGATTAGTTAATTAGTAGTTAAGAATCACAACCCATATATGGATAATTATGTTCCACCACACACATCATCTATATAGCTATACTAGTTATAGAATGTCAATTTCCCATAGTCTTGTGCTTTACCAATGTTCTACTGCTGGCACATGATGAAAGAGAATACTGCTGGGGCCTCATATGTGTCATGCGCAAGGCGGTAAATCTTTGAGCATTAGTAAAGGAACTGGGGCTATATCAGACAATGTGGTTCATACTAAAACTCTGGATTTTGTTACGCGAATGTACAGATTTGATCATTACAATATATGTATTGCTGCATATGTGGTTTACCAACTGGTTGGATTTTAGACTTCTGATGTGGTCCTGATGATTGTGGTTCCGACTACTTTTTCAGGCAGTTAGACATTCTTGGCAGCTTCAAATTATTAGATGGGCATGGCTTCTATTGGGCAGACTGCTAATGTTCTTGCGGATGAAGGCTGGAGCTTGGTCTCATGCTCTCACTTCTGCTTAACATGTCATTGTCTTTATTAAAAAAAATGTCTAATAGGTGATTGAATCTAGATATGTGAAAGAATCACTGCTGAAATTTTCGGTCCTATTTATGTGATGATCTTGTTGTTATCTTTTTGTTAATTTTTTAAATCTGCTAGTTATTTTCATTGTTCAAAAATTTGTCTACTGCTTTTGTTCAAATTTTTGCTAAGATGCATTTTAATTAGTCCTGTTGTTTATGGATTTTAATTGTTAATTAGTAGTCATTGCTAATCCCATTTCTATGTAGCTTATCTATTAAACAATCTTTAAGTTTTAAAATTTAATTATGAACTTTCCTTTATTTTAATATTTAATTTTCATATTTTTCTTATTTTCTTACATGCACACATTTTATTGTTTCTTTATATATTTAAAATCAACATTATTTACGCACACATATTTATTTATTTTAAATAAATGGAAAGAGAAATTTTTTTTTAGTTTTTAACATTTCTTCTTTTTTCTGTAATAGTTTAATTTTTCTAAGTTATATTCCCCCTCAAACTAATTACATTTTTTTTCAATAAACTTCTTAACTCTCTAAATACACTTTCCTTACCTTATTCAAAGCTTAATTTTGCTAAGTTAAAATTTCTCCCCCCTTATGAGTGATGTGGCGTTATGTCTTGGCAAACTGTTTTGTTTGTAAAAAAAGATTATTCAAACTTTCTAAATTATATTCTCTTCTTTAATCATTTCTTTTGATGAAGCTTATTTTAGTCATTTATTGTTACTTGATTCTGCAGTAATTTTTACTTGTTAGAATTTTAATTTTAAAATCTCTACATTGTTTATGGAATTTATTTTAATAATTTTAGGCACAAAATTATTAGAACATGTAATGCTTGAATAGCGGTATAATATATATATATTGTAAGGATACATTTAAACTGATCACACAATCATTACCACCAACAATTGTTAAAAGCATATTATTAATAATATGCTTTTAATGATTGTTGGTGGTAATGGTTGATTTTGATGATTGTTGATGATAATGGTTGCATGGTCAGTTTAAATCTATCCTTATATCCCCCACCACCACTTAAGAGATTGAAATAAATATTTATTTTAATTCTCAAGTTTTTTTAATTGGTATATGGCACCCAATGATTTGGCCATTTTGTTTTCCTATTGCACATTTCCTATCTAATACATATTTTCATCCCATTACATATGGCACAGAACTTTAGAGGCTCAAAATCATAAATTATTTTATGTTAGAAATTCCAGTATCTGATGAATGAACAAGATAGCAATGAACAGATATCAATAAAATAGTCATGTAGTCAGCCAAATAAAGCATAAAATGAAATATAAGGTAGCACGTTAAAAAAATAAAGAAATAAAGAAATGATAATCAATTAAAAATTAAATCATAACTCATGTTAAATGTATGACTGAAGGAAAGTCTCTACGATGTCTATCAAATTATATGATAGGTATAGAAAAAAATTACTTTGAAATAAAATCACATAAAATTATTTTAGGAAACAAATAAATACCACATAATATATGTATATATATTTGGTAAATTCGTGCTTTCAAATTGATAGAAATGTGTTTGATAAGTGCTAATTTTAAAGTTGGTATTTTAGATCGTTTCTAGTCTCCCAGCCCTCCACTGACATGAGCCAATAAGCTTGAAACCAGCTGGTCTGGAGGTGGGGATAGCAATAGAGATTTTGAATTCCATCTCTTTTGGCACTTATGAAAACAAAGCTTGTTTAGAGCTATTGATAAGCTCCATCTAATGATCATAAAATGCAAGCTTAAAAGCAAGTTACAAAATTTATGACTTGTTTTAATTATTATAAGTGTACCTTTAGAAGGTTTTTGCAATGCTATATATTTCAGAGGCTTTTACTATATGGTGAAACTGAACTGAATTCAGACCCATATGGCTATCTAGTTTGTTAGGCTGTGTTTGAAGACATTTACATATCTGATAAATTCATGCTTTCATATTGATAGAAATGTGTTTGATAAGTACTGACTTTAGAGTTGTTATTTTAGATCTAGTTTCTAGTCTCCCAGCCCTCCACTGACATGAGCCAATAAGCTCGAAAGCAGCTGGTCAGGAAGTGGGGATAATGATAGAGATTTTGAATTCTATCTCTTTCGGCACTTATGAAAACAAAGCTTGTTTAGAGCTATTGGTAAGCTCCATCTACTGATCATATATATATATTGAAACGATTGGATCCAAACTTGATCCAAGTTTCATGACTTATTTAGCACTAACCTGAGATCAAACCTGTTCACTACCTTTTTAATAATAAATTTGTTTAACGGATTGTTTTATATTCATACACACACCAAGTCTATTTTTCTTTCTTTCATCTTGTTATATTCATTTAATAATGAACATTTTAATTTTACTTTAATTTCTATAATAAGGTTTAAATAATATTAATTTTAATAAAATAAGATTTATTTATGACATATTTTTGTGTGTGGATATTACATATATGTGCCTATTTTAAATATTAATAGTAAAGTCCATTAAATAGATTTGCTTAAAAATTACTTTTATATTTTTCTATTAAATTTTAATGATTAAAAGTCGCATTCTTTTGGATAAATCTGGAAAGTCACATAGGCCACTCAATAAAAAGTAATGCATTTACATTTATTTATAAATGGAAAGGAAAAAAAGGGACTTAGCTTAAATTAATTTTATTTTATCTTAGTAATCCATTTGTGAACTAAAAATGGATTCGTAACAAAAGACTTAAAAGATTTATCAGAAGAGTCTATCTTAGAATCACAATAGAGCAAATTATTTTAAATGAATGGACAGAACAATGCCTAAGGTTATGGAAAGATAGAATATTCAGGAGTAATGGCTAAAATAGTATAAATACACCCCAAGAAGAGAGTGAAGAGGATCAGATTACTATAGTGAACGAGCTGTAGTTTGAATCTGGTCTATTTTATGATTTAGTATATGCAAAAATGTAGGCTAAGGTCGGGGCACATAGCTGTTCCCGTGCCTTTCCCAGTAACATCAATATGCTACTATGAAACCATCTAATGCCTCGTAAAATCATAAAGAGAACTGTTGGTGAATGAACTTTGCTGAATAATAAAAAAAACAGCTAGCTATTTCATCGATGGAAAGGTGCCTCATTTCACTCTCCAAAAAGAACTTGCAAATAGTTATGAAGCCTACACGTGAAAGAATTCTTTCTAAAATATATAATTTGCTTTTTTTGTTTTAAATATCTTTTGTAACATCAACATATTGCCACCATATCCTAGATAAACACATTTTGTAATACATGTAAAAACTTATTTATCTTTTGTAATTTTACTTTTGTCATCGCTCTCTATAAGATTAATTCAATTTTACTAGTTTCTCTTAAAAATACCTTTTTTTATTTCATATTTCTTTTCTTATGGTGGTTTTCTGTTATTTATTAATTTATGATTTAAAATATTTAAGTATTTATATGCCAATAAATCTAATTCGGTGAATTGAAACCTTCCTTAAATATTTTCAATCAGCCCATAATTTATTAATCGATCTAATACTCTCCCAAATGGGCAAGTATTTGTTTAGCTCATTTTATTCACCGAGTTGGAATTACTTTATTAAACGTAATCCAATAATACCTAGACTTCATAATAGCGATCTGTCAATAAAATGAATATTGTGTGTATTTTATTATTAGAGCACTAATTCGAGTTTGTGAGAAGGAAATAAATATTTATCGCAATAGATTTTAGTATGCTTTGATGAGATATTAAAGAGAGTTTTAAAAGATATTTGCATTTGGGAAATTTCTAAATAAAAGGGAGTAATTACTTTCATTGTTATTTAGTACGACTTTATAGTCATGATTGTTTTATTCCAATTTGATTTTGAAAAAAGTCAAGTTGCCACGCTACAGCAATTATTTTATTTATTATTTAATTTAAGTAATGGATGTGAATAAAGCGTCTATTCCATTAATATAGGCATTGCTGACATAAACAAATTATTCTAAGTTCAATGAACTCACTATTATTTTAATATATGTATTTTAGGAAATCTAAGCTAATAATGTGGATTTCAATTCTTCAGAATCATCATCGTTGGGCAGTAAGGCTCAAAGGTAAAAAGGCCTGACCTCATTTCTTCTTATGTCCATGGAAGCCAGGTTGTCATGTGCAAAAATGCAGAGTGACCATTTTGTTCTTCAAATATAATGGCGAAATTTTCATCGATGTTTTTATTCCTGCTATGTCAGTGCTGCTTTCGTTCTCAAGATCTATATATTTCTTTTAAAGTTGCCTTTTAAGTCGTAGTGAAGTGAAGTATATCAAAATCAAAGTGATTTTTATTATTTGTTTAGTTAATGTTGATAACCCACTTGATTTATAGAGATTCCTTTTTAACAGGGAATTCCTAAACATATGCAATATTTTATACAAAATGTGTTATAGAAAACCCATGTTTTAATTATTGATTTATTTGTTAGTCATTTCATATTAAGGCATTATATAATTAAAAGACCATATTGTAGACGTATAAATCAAATATTCATTTGTGAATGATATTATTTTGTGTTTATAAAATATTAATTTTATTAATAATAAATTAGTGCATCTAATAGCAATGAGTTATATATAGTTTACAGATCACTGCCTCATTGGCACATAGATCTTCCCCGCCTATATTGTACGAAGCATTTAATTAATGTTGAATAATGTTTTCCAAATATTAGAAACTAGTAGAGAAAGTAGCTTTATTATGTTAACCAATTATTTTATTATATTAAACAGTATTGTAAAACAAACCTGTAGTCTATATTACTTTTATTGTTATTAATTAACCCCAGATATTGTATTGTTAATTTGATGGCTTAAACATACATACTTAAATTCTTATCTTAGTTAGATAATTTATTTATGAGTTTGCCTATTCATTTTTATATAAGTTCCATTAGTAAAGTAAAGACATTTGACTATAGAAGTTTTAAGTAATTTATCCGTGTTTCTCATGTAAATCTCCGTGAGTTAGCGGGCCGTACAAAAGGAGTTTGTGCATAATAATAATATTATGTACTATGTATATATGACAAGGGAGTTTAAAGAGATGTAAAATACGAGTGATATAGAAACTGACCGGTACAATATATATATATTGAACCACCCACCTTCCCTTTAACAAAACAATTTATAATATCATTACGAAAATGACAACTCAAAATATCAACTACTACTTTCCTTTGCTTTGCCTTACTGAATTACCCAGTCTTCAAAGGTGTTTAATCCTCAGGTAAAGTGTAAATTATTATCAGTAGTAAACTACCAACAACATCAACACTCGACTACCAAACAAACACTGACCAAATAAACACTTTATTTTTTTTAAAGAAGAAAACTCTTTAAGCGCCAGTTAATTACGGTGTAATTAACGCGTCCATCTGATCAGCCCAATTTCGTACCTGAGATCCCTGCTAGCTCAATCGGTTTTTAATCACCCTCTAAGAGAAAAAAAACTTGTGTTTCAAATACACCACCCAAAGCTACTACTACTATTTTAAATACTAATAATTAAATGAACCGTCCTAGCTAACAACGAAAAAATATCCACTCTAATACTTCAATTTTAAAAATAAATAATATTATATTGAACGCAGAAAACATTTACGTCTTTAAACCGACAAATCCTTATTTTAAAATAATATTATAATTTCCTTATCCATTTAATTTTAAAATCAATTATTTATTATCAATGGTTAGATTTTTTCTTTTCCCACTTTATTTACATATATTATTAAACTTACCTGCACGTATTAAAAATAAACATAAATATTTTAAGAAAAATAGTTTAAGTATTTTCTTTTATCTAAAATAATCAATTGTTTTATCTTATAATTTAAACATGCACACTTTCTTTTTTAATTAAAATAAGCACTTTAATACATCAACATAATAAATAAAATATACATGTCACATTAATTTTAAACTCACACATACGTGCATGCAATATCTTAAAATATTATTCAGTTTAAAAGCTGACTTAGTTTATTATTATTATTCCAAATATCTCATGAAGTTTAAAGTTTTATTTTCTTAAAGATTGATTCATAAAGTTTAAAGTTTATTTAACACAGTTTATCTTTTATTTTTAAAAGGAAAATCAGGAATGACAGGATATTAAAGTCAATAATTAACTAGGATTTTATAAGTTCAATATGATGTACACAGCACAATACAACTTCTTTAAAATCATTTATGACCGGTTAACAATTCCTCCTTGGATCCCGTGATACTGTATGACTTTCGTGGCTTGTTTAGCATACACCCTCCGCTTATTTAGTTTATTTGAACATGTTTTCCCTCCGAACTAATTGCAGATCTTGATGCATAGAGAGGCTCCGGTTGATTGCACACCATGATGATTTAACAGTGCAACATGTTTGGAAATATAACAGTTTAAATAACTGTTATATTTGTTGCTTCGAGAATTATTTTTAAACAGTTTAGTCTTTTTTTAGAATAATAAAATGTTGAAATATTTATACTGTTTTAAACAATGGAAAACCTTATTAACAGCAGCGTCTCTTGTCTCGTGAAATTATCAGCTTTTGCTTCTATTTTTTCTTTAAAAATTCACACACACATGCACATATGTAATTGTTTTATTATAAGATAAAACAAATTTTCTTTATTATTTTACTATAAATTAATCAAAATAATATTAAATCATCTTTATTATAAGACCTTTTTTCTCTTTCTAAACTAAAAAAAAAATCTTATCATTTTTAAGAGCATTTACGCTTTATTTTTATTTAATAATAAATCCCCCCCCCGCTCTTTTGTTTTACATTTTATTCTTTCAATTTTTATACTTTTAAAAAGTGAGATTTATAAAATTAATTAAATATCAATGTACTTCGGTACAATATATATATATATATATATATATAATGATAACCAAAAGTAAAGCCAAAACAATAGAATTAGAAACCAGTGAAGAAGTTAGAAAGAAAATTGAAAGAAATCCAGTTTGAACAGATACAAAATCCTATTAGGGATAGCTTAGAAACTTTTACTTTTGAAAATATAGTAGAACAGAATGTTGAAGTATCTGAAGGGATGTCTCAGAAATAATCCAACCTCAAGAAACACCAATAATTGTAGAAACACGAAGGAAGGACAGACTCAAATGACCACATTCTCAACGAGTTGATGATAATGATGAAACAATCATTAGATATGACACAAGAAATGAAAAAAAAACAAAATGATTATTTTAAAATAGAAATGAAAAATGAGATGATGAAACTATTATCAGATATGATAACTAAAGAAGATATGACAAAACAATGATTTCAAAATAGAAATGAAAAATGATATGATGAAACTATCATTAGATATGATACAAGAAATAGAAAAAGATAATGATGAAAGATATTGTCAAGTCAAACAATATTTATTGAACTCTTACAAAGAATTGAAAACAGCATTGATAAATTGAAATTGAATAAAGAATAGATCCGAAGGGCGTGAAAACTCCAGACTCACATTGGAAATAAATTCAAAAGAATCTAAAGGTAACCATAGTATAAAAGATGAGCCCATAAAAACAGAAATAAAGTTAAATATTAAAAATGTTGTGGGAGGTCCTCTAAGATAGAAGAACCAATAACAATCAAAATAGATGAATGTCTGGAATTATGTCATTGTGGTGACATCTATATTAAGAGTAAATATGAAATGGTTGTTAGGAATACCTTCCCTCAACTTCTTGATAGTTATCAGAATAGAATGTTTTTCTGTCATACTAATTTTATAGAAGAAAAGTATCACAGCTGTAATAAAACTGGAGAAACTAAATGATATGACCATGTTAAATTGCCTTAAATCTAATTTAAGATATTCCAAGGGTTTCTATAATGAAAGAGATTATTGGAATAGAAAGCCCAATCAAGGAATGGTATTTAAATTTAAAGTAAATAATATAAAAAAGGTGTAGTTCATCATTTTGTGTTAAGAATAATGATAAAGGCAATATCAGAGATAGGAAAAGGTGTTATCATAGAATAGTAGACCATATCGATGGTAATATCCAAATAACTACCAAATACTGGCATAGTCATTACCATCCATACAAAATGAAAGTGCCAATTGCAAACACATTTTGATTAAGAGTTAGTAAAAAAAAAATTGCATCTAGTAGAAAGATACCATTTTTAATTGCATTCACTTTGATTTAATGTGGTATTTATTTCATAAATATCCCACCAGGTTTAAAATATAAGTTGTAATATTAAATAGTATCACTAAAACTCCACTACATAAACTATACGATCACAGAAGAGATTGCTTGGAGCATCAAGTTAGGTCATATGTTACTTTATATATATACTCAGATATCTATATGTATTTTGACTAAATGTAGTGCATAAGTGTATATCCATGCCCATTAGAGAAGTGTATAAAAGGATAACACATATAGTCCATAAACAGGAAAAAAATACCAGTTCACTATTAGCAAAGCACAAGAGTTCATATTTCATAAATTCTGAAATTCTAATGAGGTTTTAGAGAAGTTATTATTGCCAAAATACGACCCCTGAAATTGATTGCATCACCAAGAGTGTGGGTTCAAACTCATTTTGATTGAATTGCAGAAGTGAAATCCTTGGCACATACAATGCCTGTATACTAAAACCTTACTGATGAAAAATAGATTAACTTCCCACATAAATAATCATATAGTAGGTATAAGATTATATTATAACAGGTTAAAATAAGAATTAACAGACAGAAAAAAAAATTGTGTAAAATGCTGGAATCAATTGATGAGGGTACTTCTTGTGAAATGTTCAAATACAAACAACAGAGTACTTTAGGACTGATCAAATATTTAAATGAATCCACCACTTAGACAGAAATGGATATTCAGCCATTTAAATAGCATCAAAACAAATCTAATAACTTAGACAGAAATGGATATTCAGCCATTTAAATAGCATCAAAATGGCTGAATATCCATTTCTGTCTAAGTGGTGGATTCATTTAAATATTTGATCAGTCCTAAAATACTCTGTTGCTTGTATTTGAACATTTCACAAGAAGTACCCTCATCAATTGATTCCAGCATTTTACACAATTTTTTTTTCTGTCTGTTAATTCTTATTTTAACTTGTTGGGTACTTGAGTATTAGTCATGCAATATGGATAACATATTGTGCCTTTTCATATTTGTATCAATGCTCTGGTAACCTTGTAATCTTGTTATTTTGGGAACCATTTACAAAGTTATGCTTCAATATGATTGTGAAAAGACACAGTGATACACGGTCCGTGTTGTAGGACTAATATCCAGTATATAGTAATGGGATGGGGTGGTAGGATGGTGTACCAGAAATGATGGAAAAATCATCAACCCCAAGTCAATACAAAATGAAATATCAATAATTTACAAAAGTATAATATTTAAGGGGAGCATGAGACCAAGAGAACTCAGAGATCAGCCAGTCAACTCAGAAGAGCAACTAAGATTAATTATAAAGCCACCTGCATTATAATTAAAAAAATAAGTACAAGTAAATACGCAAGAGAAATGACCATCCATCATCATCATTGGTGGGAATAAACAAATCAGTACAATAAATCAACAGTCCATCTTATGGCTGGATTTGAACTATAAAAAATATAAATCAACAGTCAAACTTGTGACTGGATTGGAAATGGGTCTTCTGTAGACCAGGCTAACTATTGGGCCTTTGCCACCTTGGGAACTTATTTAAACATAACTTAGTGCACCACTTAAGTAGCCCATCTATCAGAATACATAAGAATCAAACAATAATCCTGGGACATTAAAACATGCTGATCATCATCAATGCTCAGGCCACTTGTACTGGCCAACTATAAACTTAACTTCTAATAAGAATAAATAAATATGGTGCATGGGCTTTAAAGAATATAGTCTTATGTGCCAACCAGGATGATGATGATTGATCATCGCTGGATGCCCCAAAAGCATTAAATATACAGCCCCATTTATATATTCATCCTGTGCTCGAATCTAGCTCAGAGAACACAAGTTCCATTACTGTTTGTGGCCAAGAGATGATGGAAACAGTTTTTAACAATTAAATAAGTGTATTAACAACAAAAAAAGGCATTATGGCTCTTCACATATCAATTAAGCCTTCTGATTTTGATTATTATACAATAAAAAAATTATCACATTTATGATTTACAAAATTACAATATATAATTCAAGTTATTATTATGGTTTACATATATATACACACAGACGTGATATATAATAGAATTAATATTCAATAATAACAAAAAATGATTCAAATTTGCATATATATTCTATTTGATAAGCATTGACATATATGCGCACACAAATATGCAGTAAATTGACTTATATTACAATTGTCATATAAAATAAATACATGATTAACATTTTACTGTTATATATAAAAAATAGTATAAATGTTTAAAAAGTTTATGTATGGTGTGTATGCGGGTATTCGCACAGTGACAAAAAGTTACACAATTTAATTTGTTATAATAATAGTTATATTTTTTTAATTGATTCCGTTTGAAAAAGATACATAAATTTCACACATATACTTATTTATAAACAAAATATAGTTTAACAGGCAACTCTGGTATCAATTTTGTTTGTATAAATGTCTAAAAAAATTTGATCTGTTGTCCATGTAGGGTAGTAAATGCAAAACTATGGCTGTCTAGTGGCCATAACACCAGCAGATAGAATTTGAATACTATCTACTGTATTGGGTTCGAATACGAATCCACTTTCTTAATGAAATCTTAAGAAATAAAATCTACAAATCTTATATAATGTAACAGTATATAATATGCCGTTACATTATTTTAAAAGTAAAATAAAAAGATCATAAATAAAAATCGATTTATTAAAAAAAAAAAAAAATTTAACTTAAAAACTGAAAAGTGAAAGTTATATTTAACGTATATATTGTCGCGCAGTTGGAAAACTTAAACTACTTTAAGAGAAAAGTATTTGAAAGTTTTTTTTTGTAAAAATATAAAGATTGATATTTCAAAAATAGAAATAATGTTGTTTTCTATGATCTTAGAAAATGGAAATGATTGTTTTATTAATTAAATGATTGTTCTAAAGCACACTAGCTCTTGGGGCACTCAAATAATTAAATGGTCAGATAAGAGAATAAAAAGAAATTAAATGACCAATGCAAGCACGAAATGACAGCACGGACCATAAACGAAACACGAGAGGATTAGTGACATCTTGCTCATTGAATCCAGAAGATTTGATGATAAGAGACTAATAAAAATATAAAAGCCAAAATATTATAATTGTTATCAGAGAGAGCTGACTTTTAATATACCGTTATAACTAGCTGTATTGCAGATTTCACGATGTAAAAATTACAATAAATTTAATTTATGGACAACCAACTGAGGCCTCTGGATGACAGTTCCTGACCAAATGCATGGCAAGTAGTAGTTTCATTTCAAAGGACACAATCTACGAAAGTGATCATGAAGATGGACCTCTAAATCTGCTCAATCCGTAAAGTATGAACTCTTGTGTCTATCTAATAAGAACTTTTCTAAAATTGCAATTAATAGCTGAAAATAAGAATTATCTGACCTAAAAAAATTCAAAATCAATTATTAATATTTTTTTATGCATATGTTTAAGCAATCATTTCCACTTTTCTTTTTTTTTTGTGTTAAGTGTTAATTAAAATGTATCAAATTAAAGTTGGGTGTAGATAGCTGCATGGATAAAAATTAACATTTATGCTTAAATTCGTTTATGTTTATTTTAAAGGGTTAATTTCAGGCTATTTGTTTCATAGTTAGGACGATGCTTGTGGAGGGATATATGGGTGTTTATATCAATGTAATGTGATGCGTGTTTAGCATACAGGGCAATGTGCCCAAGTGAATGTATGACCCCAAAGAGGCAGTCATATCGTTGCAATGGTCGCAGACATTTTTCCTGTGCCATTGACCCCTCTAGCTCTGTGGAGCGATTATAAGTTGGCAGAAAGACTGCTCTCCCCCATATGTAGCACTCTAATTAATTTATATATATGATTCCTTCATCAGACGGATGCACATTCCTGTCCTGGACAAGGATCACATCCTTCAAATAATATCATGCTGTCAGATGCACATTTCTGTTGGCGTGATTTTATGCTAATATCTTCATATTGCATTGGTTGCGACTATATATCTGGAAGCAGGCATTGGTTTGGCTATGAACTTTTAGTTTGAGATTGAATGAGTGTCTTGATAAGTTTTTTTTTTTTTAAGTGAGAAATCTATGTAGCCTATCTCTATTCCACATGCTAAAGTAAAATATTATTAACATGTCCATCTGTGTGGATTTTATTAAACAATAATTTAAATTTAAAAATAATAATAATAACCAATTTAAAACTAATTGTAAAGTCTAAATTTATTCCTCAATTTTAAATATAAAATATTATATATGTGCATTAATAAATGTTTGTGTGTTAATTACTGGCAATGGCTTATTTTATTAAATATTAATATATTTTAAGTTATATTAAATTTCTGCATCTCCTTGAGCTAGTGGCAAGGGCAAACGGTGAATAAAATAAAAGTTGGATCTTTAACAGCATGTATCTGCCTACTCTATAAATTTTCTAAGTTCAAATGGCCTACTGGCACCCTGTATGGCAGATACAGTAAGACTGTGGTCTACTGATCCACCCAGACCGTTATAATAAGGATGTAAATTAACAAAAAAAACATCTACCTAGTGGCCATTATCATTAAAAAGACGAACAACAATTTTTTCGGAAAAAGTATATTTGATAAACAGAGCAAAACTCTCCATACAGTAAACTGAAAATTGCCTATCGTTACTTGTTAAAGATTTAATCTATTATGTAAAACTATATAATTTAATTTGTAACATATAAATGCAGTCTTACACACACTGTTTAATTATATGTACTTTTATATTTAACTAATTTCATTTCATTCTTTTTATGTTCTCATTTGACATGTAAATTATATATATTTTTCTCAATATTTAATTAGACAGAATAGTAATAAAATTGTATACTTACTTTAAAACAAATTATTTGTCTATCATTAGGCTTGTGCATAAAATCCCTATCTAATGCCTACTCATCCAATATCCCCAGACTAGTTCCTGGCTTGTGGCCTTCGTCATTGAGGAGCTTTGGATCTGAGAGCATCCATTTATTACTCTGTTTAGCACAGGTGGCAATACTGTATGGAGAGTTTTGCTCTGTTTATCAACAATTAATGTGCTAGTATAGGAGATGTGATCATGTGATGCTTAATGGTTTAAAAAGTATATTTGTGAGTGTCAGTTAATCTGACCCCAAACACCAATCTTACTAGTCTACTAGTACTGTAAGAATTATAGTTTTCCTATCTAAGTAATCTTAGAACTATCGCTAATTAGGTGCCTGGCCCTCTATCTAGCTCAAATCACAGGGCTGGGACGTAACAATACCTATCAGGCTAAATGGAGGTAAATGGATAAATTTGCATATTTGGAATGATCTTTCCCTGATTTCTATGCTTTTCAAATTAGATCACATGCCATTTAAAATTAGCTACTTTGAACTCCCTATTTCTAAACATTCACTTCCTCAAGACATCTATTTTATCAAATTTATGATTTGGAGTTTAAAAGTACATTTAATATAATTGCTT
The DNA here is from genome assembly GCA_028023455.1 of Epiperipatus broadwayi. NCBI lineage: Eukaryota > Metazoa > Onychophora > Udeonychophora > Euonychophora > Peripatidae > Epiperipatus > Epiperipatus broadwayi. The sequence continues at coordinate 975,005 of JAQFVV010012593.1, forward strand.
ACTCGGAAAAGCATACTCAATTCATTCTGAAGGATATACTGCCAGGAAGGGAACTAGGCCAATATAAGTGATAGATGTGTTTGTTCATTAATGATAGACAAATAATTTGTTTTAAAGTAAGTATACAATTTTATTCTGTCTAATTAAATATTGAGAAAAATATATATAATTTACATGTCAAATGAGAACATAAAAAGAATGAAATGAAATTAGTTAAATATAAAAGTACATATAATTAAACAGTGTGTGTAAGACTGCATTTATATGTTACAAATTAAATTATATGGTTTTACATAATAGATTAAATCTTTAACAAGTAACAATAGGCAATTTTCAGTTTACTTAAGACAATAAAAATTAGTCATATTTACCTTGGAGTACCCACGATTTTATTTTGATTAGGTATAAGTTTATTTCCACGTAAGCTTGTTTCAATGATCCAAATGAAATCTATGAATTTTATTGTCGACGAATGAAAAATTTTTTGTTAATGATTATCCATTTTGTGGTATTGCTTGGATATAGAAAATAATGACATCTTATTGGAAGCTTTCTTAGTGTATACTGTTCAAGATTCATTTCTTCCTGGATTATTTTAGTGGCCTATCAGTAAGGTTCTTTGGGTTCTTGGATGCACAGGCATTGAACAGGAACAACTATATATATTTTGGAGCTTAGGGTGCTCGCTTTGCATGTATCCTACTCCAGCATTATGATTGTAGCAATTGTATAAATTGATATTGTTAAATCCATTTTCTTTTTGAAATGGTTAATTGAAGGGCTTTTAATATTTCATTTTTATAATACGAGCATAGCCGTATCAGTAAATTTAGCAAAAAGAAGCAAAAATAAAAAAATATTAATACAACATTTTTATTTGAAAAACACTTTTGCTCTTTCTTTCCTTTTTACATATTAATTCAATTTTTTTTATTTCCCAAAATAGTTTATCAGCATTGAGATGTCTATTTCTCAGGCATGCTTTTAACATTTTTCTTTTAGGTTTCTTTTCTTTTTTTAGCTGTACATTTATTTAAGATTTCCTGGAATTTAGAGTGGCTAAGTAATGGAACAAAAGACAAAATTGCCTCAAGGTAGATATATCAAAGTTTTTTCATTACTCTAATTAAAATACTATGTACACTAAAACTAAAAAAAAATATAATTTGAAATAAGTAATAATACAAAAAAATGTATATATTTGTGTATAACTAACACATTTCTCTGAATGTATTCTAAAATAAACAACTATAACTATATACATCTTTCTCTCTTTTTTTAATAAAACTAAAACTTTCAAACTTTATCTCTCTCTGACATATATCTATATGATTCTTTATATATGTACTCGCACATTGAGGCCAATTTATTGGTCTTATGCTTATCTAAGCCATTGGGGAATATTATGTCACTCCTTTGTAACTGGGTTTGAACCTGTCTACTGTTACATTACCCCCTGTTGGAAAGACTTCAAAAGTCCATTGCAGCACAGGCTTTAAAGGCCTAATATTGTATGATCCTTTGATCTCCATTCCGATTCAGTATCTACCCAAAATGCGTGTCTCCCTGGCACTGTAGAATAGCAAATGGGCACTCATAAATTTAAAATTTACGGCAGATGAACTTCCCCAGGTCACTAACTTGTATCATTCTCATCATTACTTTGTCCTTTATTTGGAATTGGTGATCTGTACCCACTGACCTTTTATTCATATTTTGACTTATTTTCATAAGGGTCTGATAAGCTTGAGCTCTATCAGCTTCTACATCTATCATGGACTCTGACTCCTGGAAAGGGGTTTTTCAGTAATCGAGGGACATGTCCTCCTAAATGCAGCTGTATTGGGGCAAACCCATTTTATTAATTGACCAACCAATTAATATACTTAATGATCTGTGGAACTTGCTTGACCCATACTCAGTGGTTTGTTGGAGGATAGGTTCTAAATAGCAGCCCTAACTCACATGGCCCTCTCACATGGGTTCGACTGTGAATTACAGATGGATGCCAACACATGCTTGATTCCCTATCATTGTCCCCACCTACAGCATTCCCCTTATATAAATGGAGTACCATGATGTTATAGTAGAGCTTTTGGTTTTCCCACAGTGGGGAAAGTGGTTATTTTTTAGCATCTTTATTGTATTTCTAGTTTTTGCCTGGGTATCGGGTACGCAGCTATGCATTTTGAAAATAGATCATATACTACGACAAAATACTTATTAAAGGCAGGCAAATGGTCCATAGTAATCCAGGGCCACCATTTCCCAGGACCTTGTTGAAATTATGGAAGCCATAGGCGTTACATAACTCCTATTAGCTGGCCTTGTTTTTTGGCATATTTCACACTGGCTTATCATGGCCATAATTTTAGTGTGCATTCCAAGTGAATAAAACCAGTCCCGGAGCAAACGCTTAGTTTTGGGTGTGCCATAATGACCATAAAGTTGGGGTACATGACTGATAACAGCATCTTTCATCTGATGTGGTAAGATGCATTTCCACTCCTCTTGGTCCTCTTGAATTTTATATTGCAATATCGATTGTCTCATTCCATAGCATTCTGCATTCCCTTTTCCTCTAGCTGCTCAATCAGTGTCTTTAGTTGTCCATCTTCCCATTGGTGATGGGATAAGTGGGCCAGGTCTTGTTCCACTGCTTCGTTCATTCTGATGTTTAAAGTGGCTATATACAGGTTCTTACCATTAAAGTGGCAGGGTTGGGATCTAGCAGGATTATGACTCAATATGTCAGGCACAATGTTCTCTGACCTTTTGCAATATTCTATGGTATAGTCATATTATTGGAGATATAAACTCTAGCAAATCAGCCGGCTGTTGATCAAGTAGCTGTGATTTAAAATCTCCACACTGTTATCAGTAATGATGACCACCTTTGATTCTAACAAGAGTGTTCTGAACTTTTGGAATGCCTAGATGATAGCGAAGGCTTCCTTTTCAGTAGTGATATAGTGTATTTCAGGTCCCTTAAGCAATTGGTTTATAAAGTCAATACCCGTATCTGACCATTATCCTGTATCTGGGATTGTGTGACCCCCAGCCCATACCCACTGCTCTCCATTTGTACAATGAATAGCTTTGTGAAATCAGAGAAAGCCAACATGACTTGTTTTTCAAAACCACTCTTTATCTTTTCAAAGGCTTTCTCTTGCTTGTGATCCCATTTCCAGGATACATTTTTTCTTACCAGCCTGACTAAAGGTTCTATTTGTTCTGCAAAACCCTCATAGAACCTGTTATAAAAATTGCATATGCCTAGGAACGATCGAATTTGCTTTGAAGACTTAGGTTTAGGGAATTCTCAAATAGCTAGGATCTGGTTTGGGTTTTTTTTATCCCTTGAGCACCCACCATGTGACCTAAGAATGTGACTCATCCTTCCATAACATGCTTTTTTTAAAATTAACCTTAATCTTTTTTTTCTTCAAGCATTCTTTGAAAAATATCTCTACATCCTTAAAATGTTCCTTGATGGTCGCTGATGCCACTAATATGTCATCTATGTACTTTGTGACCAACTTTTTAACTTCCTCTGATAACACTTGGTCTAAATATCTCAACAACCCCACACCACTGTTTATTAGGCCAAATAGCATATGGTTAAATTGATAATAATAACCATCATATCTAATGGTGGTGTATTTTCAGTCTTCTGGATGGAGTTGGATTGCCAATAATTGGTGGTCAAGTTAAAAGTTGGAAAATATTTTCTTTTTCTTAAACCTCTTTAACAGTTATTACATAGATGGTTAAATATTACAATCTGGGATTGTTATTCGGTTCAACTGTCTGGTATCCCTGACTGGCCCATAACCACCAAGGGGGTTACAATATGGGAAGAACATTTTTGAAATAATTCTCCACTACTATTTGGTTGATTTGTTGCTTAACATTATTTCAGTATTGATGTGGAACAGGGTATGACCTGGAGTGGAAAGGCTGATCCTGATTTGTTATACTCTTCCAATACTTTCCATAGCACACCCTCCTCTTCTCTATTGGCCACCTTTGCCTGCTGAATCTTTTTTGCTATAACCTTGTCCCTTAGATCTTCCTTGGCATTTATGACCCCTATTGAATGGTATAAGTGTGGCCCCAGAAATTTAATTAATTTTTTTTCACACATGACTTTCCCTTTCGTAGTCCAGAACACATTTATATTTGTATAGGAAATCAGGCCCTACTACACCTCATGTATCAGGTCTTTCATAATAAATACATGAGGGAAAGGTTTCCTGTTAATCTATAAATCCACCCATATCTGCTTGGGTTCTACCTTGGTCTTATTATTTGCCATTGTTACTTGGGTGGCCTTCAGTGGAAGGGTTCTTATATAGGATTGTTTCCTAACCAGTTTATTATATTGTATTTTGGATATTACAGAAATTTGACTACCTGAATCTATGAGGGTTTCTATTTCTATTGGATCAATCTCAATACTAATCTTTGGGCACCCCTGTTTAGCATTGCACGAGACCCTGTCTTCCCATGAGCACACCAAATTCCTCAAGGGTTTCATTTTTTCCTGGTGTACCAACTCTTCTACATTTTCTTTGGCCATATCTGTTTGACCTTTGTTCATGAATTTTCTGTCTCCCCCCCCCCCCACATTTGCCCATCTCTCCATTTGACTTAATATTTTGTCAGTTTCTTCAGCTGACCTACTACTTCTAACCCCCCCTCCCAAGCATCTTATTTGCAATGGCAAATTTTGGCATACTGTTATTATGATCTGATTTTCAGACAGTTGGCATCTTTCTAATGCCTTTAGTGTGGCCACTTGTCATCTGAAAAATCGTACATAACTTTCCTTACCATTGTCCAGAAACTTGTGACTGATGATTTGCAATTTAATATTCTCTTGCTGTTCCTTTGTCCAAAATGTCTTCAAGGCACTTTCATACTTTTGGAATGTTTGGGGTTGATTTAACATCGAATCCCACCATGTTTTGGCATATCCTTGAAGGTGGATCTGTGCTATGACTATTTTGCATCTTCCCAGCATCCCATATCTTTTAAAGTATCTTTGTAAACTGCTATGTTCTTTTGGCCTCTCTCCCTCTTGTCCTCTGAATAGCTTTATTTCTATCCCCTCTATTCCCTGTAATTTTTCTATTATTATGCCTATCTCTCTTGCTTTATCTCGGCTGTCCCGGTCTATTTTGTTTTTTTTTCCTTCTCCTGAATGGGTTTTTCTTTTATTTGTACTTTTATTCTTATGTTGAGTGAAATAACACAATTTTTTTATTATTTTTCTCTATATAATGTTCTGAGTGATATAATAACACTATTTTTTTTATTTTTCTCTATACAATGTGCTGGGCTCACCACCCCAGCTCACTAAATACTATGCTGACCATCACCTGTCCTACTGTTGAACCTCTAATCTTCACTCCTATTTTCTGCTCTATCTGGTGCTTCATTCTTCAACGCGATATTTGCGAGACAAAATAATTATATAAAAAAAATTTCTTATCAACAAGTCTACTTTCATAACCCCATTCATTGGGAAGCCATTTTAGCAGGCAACCCTGGTATCAATTTTGTTGTATAAATGTCTAAAAAATTGTATCTGTTGACCATGTAGGATAGTAAATGCAAAACTATGGCTATCTAGTCACCATAACACCTGCAGATAGAATTTCAATACTATCTACCATATTGGGTTCGAATACAAATCCACCTTTTAAGAAATAAAATCTACAAATCCTATATAAGGATGTAAGTTAACAAAAAAAAAAAAATCTACCTAGTGGCCATTATCTCATTAAAAAGACAAACAACAATTTCTTTGGAAAAATTATATTTATGAGCGTCAGTTAATCTGACTCCAAGCACCAATCTCACAAGTACCATAAGAATTATACTTTTCCTATCTAAGTAATCTATCACTAATTAGGTGCCTGACCCTCTATCTAGCTCAAATCCTAGGACTGGGAGTTAACAATACCTATCAGGCTGAGTGGAGGTAAATGGATAAATTTGCCTATTTGGATTATTTCCCTGATTTCTATGCTTCTCTAATTAGATCGCATGCTGTTTAAAATTAGCTAGTTTGAACTCCCTACTTCTCAACATTTACTTCCTTTATACCCAATCTATTTCCTTATCAAATTTATGGTTTGGAGTTTAAAAGTATGTTTAATATAATTGCTTACTCAGAAAAGCATACTCAATTTGTTCTGAGAGATATACTGCCAGGAAAGGAACTAGGCCAATATAAGTGATAAATATGTTCATTAATCCATAGACAAATAATTTGCTTTAAAGTAAGTATACAATTTTATTACTATTTCATCTTTTATTACTATTCTGTCTAATTAAATATTGAGAAAAGAGAAAAAAAAATTTTACATATCAAATGATAACATAAAAAGAATGAAATGAAATTAGTTAAATATAAAAGTACATATAATTAAACAGGGTGTATAAGACTGCTTTTATATGTTACAAATTAAATTATATAGTTTTACATAATAGATCAAATCTTTAGCAAGTAACGATAGGCAATTTTCAGTTTACTTAAGACAATAAAAATTAGTCATATTTACCCTGGAGTACCCACGATTTTATTTTGATTAGGTACAAGTTTATTTCCATGTAAGCTTGTTTCAATGATCCAAATGAAATCTATGAATTCTTTATTATCAATGAATGAAAAAAATTTCTGTTTATGACAAAAGTCTGGCATGACCATCCATTTTGTGGTATTGCTTGGATATAGAAAATAATGATGTCTTATTGGAAGGTTTTTTAGTGTATATGGTTCAAGATTCATTCCTTCCTCGATTATTTTAGCGGCATATCGGTAGGATCCTTTAGGTTCTTGGATGGGTAGGCATTAAACAGGAACAGCTTTATATATTTTGGAGCTTAGGGTGTTTTGCATTACACATATTTGTTCTACTCTAGCATTACGATTGTAGCGATTGTATAAGTTGATATTGTTAAATCCATTTTCTTTTTGAGATGGTTGATTGAAGGACTTTTAATATTTTATTTGTTTAATGCGAGCATAGCCGTATCAGTAAATTTAGCAAAAAGAAAAAAGTATAACATTTCTGTCTGAATAACACTCATGCTCTCTCTTTCCTTTTTATATCTAATTAATTCAATTCTTTTTATTTCCCAAAATAGTTTATCAGTATTTTGATCTCTATTTCTCAGGCATACTTTTAACATTTTTTTTTTAGGATTCTTTTTTTTTTTTAGCTGTACATTTATTTAAAATTTCCTGGAAATTTAGAGTGGCTATATAATGGAACAAAACACACAAAATTGCCTCAAGGTAGATATATCAAAGTTCTTTCATTACTCTCATTAAAATACTATGTACTATAAAACTAAAGGAAAAAATACATTTGAAATAAGTAATAATACAAAATAAATTTATATATTTGCATATAACTGCATTCCCACAATTTATTAACACACTTTTCTGAATGCATTCTAAAATAAACAACTACAACTATATATACCTTTCTCTTTTTATTTATTTTTTAATAAAAATAAAACTTTCAAACTTTATCTATCTCTTCGACATATATCTATATGATTCTTTATATACATACTCGCACATCGATGTCAATTTATTGGCCTTATGCTTATCTAAGCCACTGGGGAATATTATGCCACTCTTTTGTAACAGGGTTTGAACCTGTATACTGTTACAATAGATATAATTTAAAATTATTTATCAGAAACAGATATAATTTAAAATTATTTATCAGTTTATAAGTTCTTTTTTTTCTTAAAAAAAGTATAGTCAATTAGTGACAGGTATTTGTTGATTAATTATCAATATTTTTAAATTTAAATTATAGAATTATCAATTTTTTTACTTTTTTTTTTAAATCCAGGCAGAATTATTTGCTTGTTTGCTTCACTTTAAAAATGTCTCTCTTCTTGATTAGATAATGCTGCTGAAGTAGCAAGATGAGATTGGAAAAGTGAATATGTGAACTGCAGCTCCCCATGCCATGATAAGTAGACAGCCAAGCATGGACTATAATTACACAATGACATCATGAGAAAATCCCTCATCTTTAAGGACTACCTCTCTTGTACCTAGAGAGATCATCCATGAGGAGTATCCAGAGAAAAAATATCAGGCTCTGAGGCAGCCCTGCTCATCTCCTATGAGTCTTAGGGCCCTATCTGTGAGGTCTATCAATGAGACCATGGCCTATTCACGAGGTCAATATGTACTGCTGGACTATTCTAGGAGCTCAATCATCAACATCTGGATAGTCCTGAGCCTATACTTCAGAGCATCATGAACACACTGCATCCAGGCAGCCCTGCTCAACTATACACCCACCACAAACATAAAAAGTACAAATTCATGCATTACTTTCAAAATGTCATTTTACTAAAGAAATTTAAAATTTTGTTATCATATATAACTACTCACCAACAGCTGTATATATGTTTATCTGTATTTCTTTGTCTTTAGATACATCAGCATATATATAATTATTTCTTTAGCAAGCTATGGTTCCCTGAGCAGGCTGGAAGATTTTTCTTGGTAAGTTTGGTTTTACTGATTGTTATCATCAGGAAAAATGTAATCCATATAAAATGTTGGTCTGTAGTTGGTCTTTCTGTCTAGGATTATTCTTGATTTGATAGATTTCAGGCAAGCAACTGTCTTCTCCACATTTAAGGCTATCAATTTCAGCACAAGAATTGGGTCATTTTCTCCATGTGAATTCAAACTCCCGTGAAGGAAAATAGTGGAAAGTTCCTGAATCTATTGTCCTTCTTTCAGCTACATCAGTTCATGGTAGCTTTTCTGCCAACTCTCTGGTCAGCTAAAACTAACTGCTGCAAACTTCAACAAGCTTCAACAAAATATTATAACCAACCTTGCAGCTGATCTGTTCTTACAAAAACTATTATCCAGACTGCAGTTGTTATTTTTATCAGCCCTTTTATCAAATCATCTAAGATGATAATGGCACCTTGATTGAAAAGTTTTATTTTTATCTTTCTAATCCCTTGGATGTTTTTACTTAGATAATAGAAATTTACAAATTAATTAAAGATTTCAAAAATAGACATTTTTTAAAATTATCAGAAAACATGCTTACTTTTAAATTTCAAAATCAGAATTACAAATAATATTTATCAGATCTTTTTAAAATATTAATTTATAATGAAATTTTATTTTAAACCCAGAGTTATTTAACTCTTTACTCATTATTTTATTTTAGGAAATATAGAAAAATATCTACAAAAATTTGTCTGTGTTTATTTCTACTTTTCCTTTAATATATATATATAATACACTATATTATTATGTGTGTACAATGTAACCCAACTTGTTACAATATTTTTAAAAGAAAAAAAAATGAAATTGACAAGCACACAGAAATGTATATGATGCTTTGATACTAAATTAAATTTATATATTACCTACTTTTGACACTGAATTAAATTTATTTTAAAAAAATGTATAAAAATATTTGTTAAAAATACATTACCAAAATATTACATATACACAGATGCTACTTACCAGCTCAAATAGAACATCTCTTGTTTAGTTGAAAGAACCAATTTGGAATTGACTTCTTGCAGACAAAATGGAGATTTGAAATGAAAATCCCCCTCCCCTGAAATGGTTATTGGTGATGTGATTGTGCAGTACATGATGTGAATGGAATTTTGCCACACAATCTACATTTTCGAAAAACAAATGACAATGTGTTTTTGGTAAACAGACAACAAAAAAATAATAAGAAAGTCAACAAAGTAATTCAATAATGAAATGAAATAAGTGTAAATTGCAGCAGTTTGATGACATGTTTTTGACACTGGAGGAAAATCATGTTTTTGATATTTTTTTGTATGGAAAAGAAGGCATTGTTATTTCTGTATAAACTATGCCACATGAATTATGCTAGGTATGAGTCAAGGTGTTGTCTTGATGTCTCTCGCTGCTGTTTATTTGCCATTTTGTGGAGCCCCATAGTCATTCAATGTTTTGTGTATTAATGAATCCCAGTTTTGGGATTCACAAAGTTATATATATATGGTTGTCATGAAAATGCTCATAACCAGCATATCTGAGTTCCTCTATTTTATAAACCTTCCAGCATTCAGAGTAGATAGTGGAACCCTGTTGTACATTGTCTTCGATGGTTTCCATCAGAATTACCACACTCCTATCTTTTATTCTGATAAAACATTGTTCTGTCTTTTTTCATAACCCATCAAACATCTACTTTTCAGGAAAAATTCTATCTTGTTGATTTTTTTTATTTGGCAAAAAGAGTTTAGTCAATTTTGATGATTTTGCTAAACCCTCAAATTTTAGTTGTTCCTTGTTGAAGCATGATAGTGCTGCAAACTCCCCACGTATAGTTGTTTAAATCAATGATGTTTTTGTTTGGTAACCCAAGCTCATTTCCTCCATTTGATAGAAAGTTAATTTATGAGCCCAACTGTTAATGAAGCAGATGGTGTTTAGAAATGGGATTCTGGAACTTTCCAACAACATTCCCTTACAAATGGCAATTTTAGTGTTGCAACACCACTGTTTTCCAGAGGTGTGTATTTAAAAAGTCGTATTGTGATCATTAGGACACATTTTGACTGACAGCAGGATGCCTTGTTTTTGGAAATAAAGAATGGCCTTTTCTATAGTTGGCAGCTTCCAAATTGTCATCATTTTAATTGTTATGCAAGAAAGAAACACTGTTAACAATGCAGAATTAAACAACAAGAAGATGCAAACTTGAAATTGAAGATGAAAAAATGCAGAAGAAACTTTGAAGATCAAAAATTCAAAAAACGCAAAAGTAAATAACAAAGTTGAAATTAAAGATGAAAAAAGACAGAATCAAAAACACAGAATTAACTAATAAACTAACTTGAAATTTAAATAAAGTTGAAGATCAAAAATTAATTGAATATTACCAACAATGCAGAATTAAATAGCAAATACATATTTACATAATATAAGATTTTATCATAAATTTATTAAAAAGAAATTTAATTTTTAAAAAGAAAAGTTTGGATAATCTATAAATAAAGTAACTTTAGTCTGTTTAAAGCATATAAAATATAAAAGATAGTTGCATAATGGGTTGGTCTATATTCCCTCCTTGCTTTATGAATAATAAGTATAATTACTAAAAAAAGAAAAAGTTGATTTCAAGTTTACAAATCCATCTAACATTTATATTTTCTGTCAAATTACTTTTAATATTAAATATACATAGGTGTTTTTTTGCTCAGAATTATTTGTTAATAGACATCATCTACGTCACCCTTGTTCTGGACATCTAGTGATAATGCTGAAATTACATGGACACTAAAACACTCAACATGAGAGGTTGCCTCCGTGATTTGAAATAAGTAAAAAAATAAATAAAGGCATCTTACACATAGTGGATTGATGTTAAACACACAGCGTAAACTTTCAACATGTTACGTATCAAAAAAAATTGTTAGAAAAAAAAGATTCATAATAATTATATACTAACACATAATGAAATATATAATATACAACACACAATTACTAATACATTCATATATATATATATATATATGTATATATACACACATACACTCAGCCTGGTTTCTTAATTCTCTCCCAGTTCAACTTCTAGGCAGACCATAAAACCAGTACACAGGACTGAAAAGCTTAATTTGCCTCAATATATGCATTGTCTAGTTTTTCAAACAGAGTAGGCTGGATTTCTCACACTCACATCTTGGCAATGAGGATATGAACGGGTGGGTGCACTGCTGCAGAAAGTCTACTCGATTTTCATTTGGTCAACCAAACAAAATATTTGTATTGTCTCTGTCACGTTTCTTTCCAGGATACTTTAATATAACTTTCCAATCTAGTTGGTTTGTATGGCAAACTTAGCAAACGAGATAATTACAGTTTTAGAATTCCAGTATTGCTTCTCTTTTAAATTGTAAGGTGAGTCTTTGGGTTAATGGAGAAATAAGCAAAACTTTTGTTTCATTTTTTTTTTAGAATTGGTGTATTTCCACGAATGAATGAATTTTAGTAATCATGTTGATTCTCTCTACTTTCCGTCAGTAACCTTAGGAATAGAAACCAATAATGGATTTTCAATAGACTATAACTGCCAATCCAAACTGGATATGAAGATACCACTGCAGTAAATAGCTCATAGAAGAGTAAGTATAAGAATGATTAAAACTGCAAGAGTGCATCAAAGCACGAGTGAGGCTGAATACTGAAAGAACAAAGAATGAACCAGCACCTGATAGGTAGCTTATACAGTCCACCTATCAGCCACAATACCATAGACACCCCGTGAAATATTGCATCATCTAGCAAATCACTCATTTTATTTTATGTACATTCCTTTCAAAATTTTGTTTTAAACTCTCTCTTTTTTTAAAGAAAATTAACAGGCTTCCATCTTGGAGTAATTAGATCACCCATTATATGTACATTCTTTAGATAAAACCACTTATTTCGATTTTATTTTTACAAAACAAATTAAAATAAATTTCCCTTAATACAAACATATCAGTATAACTATAATGATTAATTACTTATAAATCCATTACTATAATGGATTAAAAAAACAATTTACATTCTTTCAAAAAAAACAACTTTACATTATCTCTTTTAAAATTTTTTTTTTAAAAGTAAAAAAAATATATATATATTTACAAATATTTATATATTTACGTACGTTGGAACATTTACAAATAAGAATATAATATAAATAATAATAAAAAAATATTCCAAATGTAAACCAATGTTCATTTCCTTATCTTTTTTTTTGTACAAGTATAAATTACACAATTGCAAATTGATAAATGATTATATCCACCATATAAATATGTAATGTAGAGAAAAGTGTTTACAGTAATGTTATGTGTGTTTGTAGTATATGTGCATGAACAGGAATGTTGCATAGACATTCCCATTATTCATTCAACAAGACATTCCCATTATTTATGCAACAAGATTTTAATAAAATCAGCTATGCCAAATCCTTGGCTAAAGCCATCTTGTGCAAGGATGTTATACGGTCTGGCACAATACTGACATGACATCTTTGTCCAAATCTTCTGCATATTGTTCTACCTTTCTTACCCATCTTGTTGCCTGCCTTTTATTTGTAACCCAAGTAAATACTATTTTGATTATTTTTTTACTATCCACAAATTGCAATCTATCAAACATTTTCCTTTTCTTTTTGCATTTCTCATATAAAAACTTACATCCCATTTCTCCTTGAATTTTCTCCTTTGCTATCCACATACCTGCATCTAATGCATGCTTTCCTACTTCACTTTGTACTCTTCCTACTTCTCTTTGTACTTTTTCTAAATAATCTAACACTCCTTTGCTAACACATAAAACATCATTACTATAGGTTAATCCACTACTGCCACTACATTGCATACAATTCTTGCTACATCATATTTATTATGTGAAAACACTGTTAATTTCTTTATCAACCCTTTTTCTTTGTTTCATTTACCATTTTTTTCCCATTCCTCCAAGCAATTTTTCTGATTAATTAAGATATTTCCGAAATAGTTGTACCTATTAACCACATTTAACTTTATATACCCCAAGAAAAATTCTTTCTCTTCTCTTTCCCAAGCATTTACCATTATTATTTTGGATTTTTCTTCATTAAATTTGATCCATGGTTCTTTACCTACCCATACACAAATCTTCAGCACAATTCCCTGATTTCTGTGCATAAAAAATATCAAATAAAAGACCTGATTATGTATAAATATATACATTCCCTTACCGCCTAATAATGGTATCTACCCCTCCTCCTAACCTTTCTATTGCCCTTTCCATTTCTCTCAAATATAACAAAAATAAAAGAGGTGACAGGATATCCTTGCCTTAGTTGTACTTCATTTTAAACTCTGATTCTATATTTCCTAATTGATACATATAATAGTTATTTTTATACAATCTCTTATTAAAATCCACTAAAGCCCTATTCATTCCAAAATTTGCAAAAGTTACCCATAATCTATTTTTATTCATTCTGTCATATGTCTTTTCTATATCTATACAGACCATATATAATTGCCTACCTGTAGTCCTACACATTTCTAAAAGTTGTGTGACTACAAATAAACTATCTCCTATATGCCTATCCATTTTAAAACCTGTTTGCATTTTTTCCATTATATTATTTTCTTCCATTCATGTTGCCACCCTTCCAACCATCATATATACAAAAACTTTACACAACACTGACTTTATCATTACTGGTCTATAATTGTTTATCTTTATATGATCTTTATCCTTTCCTTTAAATAATAGTCTCACTCTTGTATTATCATGCCAGCTATTGGGAATGCTGCCTTCTGTGCCATCTCATTAAAGCATGATAATATATTTAATTTTTGTCTTATTTCCCAAATTCATCACCATCTCTGCTGTCTATCCATCTGAACCTCTTGCATGACCATTTTTCACCTTCTCTGCCTCATTCAATTCATTTTCTGTAAACCTAATATTTTCAGTACTATGTGCTTTTATGATTATCATTCTGTCCTTCATATCTAACTTTTCTATATCCATTACATACATATTTAAGATTGACTCTAATTCTTCTCTAGAGCTACATACTTTCTCCTCATCATTTAGTAGTACTATTTCTTTTCCCTTTATTTCTTTTAATATATTTCCAAATTTTTTTACTCCCATCTCTTCCACTTACATCTTCCAATAATTTACTATTTAATTTAATTCCATCTTTATAATTATCTATTTTAGCCAACTTCTTTTTATTTAATTAGTTTTCCATTTTATATTAATATCTTTTTCACTTTTTTTTGTTCTTAATAGCACATTTATATTCCTGCATGCTTTTTCCTTTCTTTTATACTTTTACTAATTCTCAATTTTTTATTACTTTTATTCTTTTGAATAATCTCACCTAAAACCCTATGTGCTATTTTTTCTACTTCACCACACCAATTCTTATATTCATTCCCAACAAACTCTTCCATAACTTTTATTTTTTATTTATATTCTTCTAACTTATTCTTTTCATTCACTCTTTGTCCATATCTTTCATTATTTTTTTTATTATTATTATTATTTTCCGTCACATTAATCATTTCTATTATAAAGAAATTATGATCACTATTACATACTCTCTTCATTATAAAAAACTTTAATTTTCTGTACTTTATTCATTTCCTCTTTATCTACTAGATCATGTATTTTGCCCCTCACAAATATGTGATAAATTTTCAATGTTGAATTAATTTTTTGGCAAAAAATTTTCATAAGCCCCAGTTGTGGTTATCCAAGTCATCAATTTCTTCAATATACCCATTCATATTTCCTATAATCATAATTTTCTTTCTCTTTTATTTTGAAAGTCTGTATACCGTTAAATAGACATTCATATATGCTATTGTTCCATTCCATTATAATTTGACTATCTCCAGTGGCCATATAGACTATAGCCACCATTTATTTTTGTCTTTCTAATATTACCTCTCAAACTACAAATGTTCTTGATATTTTACAGTATTTAAATGTTTTTGACATTAATTTTATAGCATCATCCCTTTTTGCTTTTTCTTTTCTATTTATACCTTGCCATACCAAATTTTCCAATGTAGGTTCTCTTAGATGTGTTTCCACTACTGCTAATATCTCAAGCCATTTATTTTTAACTGCTTTGTTCAATTCCAACCATTTTTCTGGTCTCCTACCACCTTGCATATTCAGATATGTAATCTTTACATTTTCTTCTTTTCTTTCTGCCCTTTTATAAATTCTTTTGTCTTTTTCTTCTCTATTCTATTCGTAGTTAGTTTGTTTATTATTAGTTTTACTGACCCATTCCCTTTATGCATCTATATTTGCATCTAGATAAGCTACCCTTTGTATACTTCTTACATTCCATCCATTCTTAACCTTTTTGCTAATACTATAACCCTCCTTTATAAATTTTCAGAAATATAATATTTTTTTATAAATCAAGCCCCTAATGGTCCACTTCCTTATTTTTCTAAATGTAATTCATCTTTACTGTATAACTCTCTTACTAATAAAAAAATCTCTCTTCCACAAACAACATTATATCTACTATCACATAGTTTTTCCAATTTCTTTTATAGATTAGGCCTTATTTAATATATATCTATTATTGAATCTTGATAGTAATCCAATTATTGCTACTTTTCCTTTAACCTTATTCAAACTATTAATCAATTTTTGTACTCATCCATTTACTCTCTACGATGGCTTTGACAAATTTGTCCCCATGAGAACACAAACATCTCTATTCTCCTCTTTATTTACCTTATCTCTAACATCCCTAATTCTAGCTCCAGGCAAACATACTCTTACATATCTATTTCTATTTTTCCTTGCAGTTACATCTCCACATCATCTAAATAGCAAGTCCCCTATCAAGACTGTCTCAGTTTACTTTCCCTATTTAATCTAACATTTTCTACAACCTTTTGAGCTTCCTTTTCTTTTTCGTCTTTATTGTTTCTATTTATTAATTTTTTGATCAGCTCACACTTCCCATCCAATGCTTTCAATTTTACTTCTACATCCTGCACCTCTTCCTCTATCTTCTTTATCATTGCACTACTTATTTTGTCATCTATATCTCTTGCCACTATACTAAACATATACTCCATTCTGTAGTCCCTATTTACATTTCCTCAATTTCTCTCGATGTTCTCTTTAAAGTATTTATGCTTATAACCTTATTTCACCTTTTTAATCACATTTATGCATGCTCTGCACCACCATACACCTTTAAATCATTCCTAGTTTTATTTAAGCACTTCAGATGAAAAAATCTTATCACATAATGTACACATTATTAAAGCATGCCTAATTTTCTTTTTCACTGTCACATGTATATTATAATCTACACATGCAGCCAATATTTTATTTTTCCAAATCCCTTACTCTATATTTAAATATATGATTGTTCTACTACTCTCCAAACCTTTTTATACAAAAGTTTTTTTTTCTTTTTTATACTGGAGAATGAGACACATGTTACTCCCCTAAAGCACATCTCAATGTTACATCCCTTCTTTCTCAAAATAAATCATTCTTTCACTTAACCTTAATCTATTTCAGGATGATAAAAAATTGCCTTTTGGCCAATTCACCCTTCTTGTGAATTTTTTCATAAGTATTATACAATAAAATGCGTGTATAATGATATATTTTATTATAATAAATTTTTTGCCTAAAAATGTACGCTAAAAGGTGGTAAATTCAACATTCCCACTCTTACAATAGACAAGCCCTGCCCTGACATGTTCAGCCATTGTTTGTTGCCAAGGCTGTAAAATCTTCGGCGTTTTATGATATTGTAGTTCCAATGATGCAAAAACATGTTTATTTGTAAATTTATTACAGTTTTAGATATTTTTTTAAAAATAATTTACACTATATTAGATATCAAGAAAATATAAATTATTAATAACTTATTTTGACTTGAAATACTTTATTTTCAAAAATATAATGTTATATTAGCAGCTAATGTAAATATGTCCTGAAGCAATTCTTGTAAACAGTCTATTTTATATTTACGAGTAAGAATATATCGCAATTTTGCAATAAATATTCAAATAATTTAAACTTCTGAAGCATAATTCATTAGATATAAGAAAAATAAATAATTATTCATTTGGATATTTAAAAATAATAAAAAAAAATATTTAGTTGATTTTATAAACTGAAAATAATCTTTCTAGAAATGATGACATGTAAAGTCTTTATTTTGATTACATCCTCATTTTTTTCATATTTAGAGAAATAAAACATTTAAAATTTATTTCAGTAGTAAAAAATATCTGTCAAATGAAGTCAAATTTATTATTTTCTGATAAGTAATAATCACTTTATCATATATTTTACATTGATGTGTGAGACAAAGAAAAATGTCAGAAAAACAGTGAAATTCGATAAGGTTAAATTAAAAAAATTTTTATTTGCAAACTTCCTAAAATCCAACCTATTTTATATATGAATGTCTTTGAGGCCTCTTTGGAATAAACATACACACCTATATATTGAATTGGGTGGAAAAAGTTCACTGATTATTCCAGCCCACCAGCCCTTCAAGCAGAGAAGTCTAATACAGAAGGTAGGCAAGATCAATGGCACTTATAACCAGAATGAGATTATACAAAATATAACTTGTGGCCACATTTTCAGGCTATAGAACTTCTTGGCTGCTAAATTCAAACCTCTGCCATCCAAACCATTTCTATGTGTTTTGAGGTAAAACATCTGGCACCAGCTAATCATGAGTTATAATTAGCATGCCTGGATGAGAGGTAAACAATTTAGCACTTGATTAATCCTTAATTATCTCTTTTATTTATTTGTTGGAAGACAAACTACAGTGGACAGCTTAGTGCTTACAGTTAACTAAAGACTATCTATCAGTGGCATAATTATTAAAGAGAACTGACCAAATAATAACTATCACACACACAATTTATTTTAAAAACATTTCTAATTAAAACATGATATTAATGAATATTACAGTAAGGAAAATTATAAAATTCATTTAAGCACACTTTTAGTAAAATACATGATAATAAAGAATAATACAACTAAAACATAGATCTACATATGCACACACACTTTGAAATATAATTTTTCTACTCATATTAAAGCTTTGCATATATTAATTAAAAAAATTATGATGAGATTAAATATGCATGCACATACTAGGATTTATTTTATATGATGATTATGGGAAGCCCTTAAAGATTGCTATGGCTATCAGTCTTTTATTTGAACATGATCAGTTCATGATTGGGAATAAGGAAATTCATAATTCCCTAGGATTTTTGCACTTTATACTTCTGGGAATACAACTCTTCTTTTATTGTATTGGTTACCAACTGGTTGGATTTTTGGACTTCACTAATGGTTTGGCTCCTGGCTGACTTTTTCTGTTTCTGAGATAGACATTTCTTGACTGTTCAGATTATTATGTGGGCATGATTTCTAGATGAAAGATTTCTGATGTTTTGGAGGACTGGGACTGGAAACTAGCTACATACTCCAGGGACTGTCTAGCACTGCATGATATTAAATGGTTCTTCAATAAATATGAAGATACCTATTCACATGCTGGGGATTCTAGTAGCTTATCCATCTTCTCTTCTCTGGAGCTCTTCCATGGTAGTAATATGAGTACAGTCTTAATGATTGCAATGAATGATGCTGAAAACTGATCAAGAATCAAGAATAATGATGAATGGATTTTCAGTCCTTTTATATGATTCCTCTTTATTGTCTCTACTTATCACTTCAATCTAGTTTAATTAATTTATAAATTTTATTAATTAAATTCCCATTGTGTTTTAATCTGCATGCTTGCATAGATTATATATAGAGTTCGCAAAACAAGTTCTTAACAAGCTTTGAGAATATCCTCAATCCCAGACCAGTTTTTTCATCTAGCATCATTAGTGAGGTGCCACTATATTCATTAGATTAAAAATACAAGAACAAGCCCAGCACTTTATCTAATGTATAACTATTGAGAACAAAATCTGAGATTTTCAGACATCCATATGTCTAAAAATCCAGCTATCTAACTCAAATAGCCATATAGGACTGAACTAAGTGCAGATACACTATAATTAAAATATTTAATAGCTTGTTAAGAGCTTGGTTTGTGAGCTCTATATATAACATTTATAAATACGAGCTTTATTAAAATTAGGTCATTTGACATCTGACTTGGATTTTTTATCATTTTATTCTTGCATAGAATAATCTGGCCTTTGGATAAGATTTTGTCTTGCATTATTTTCCATTGTTTTTATTTACTGCCATTTGTAGTTATTATTCTCTTTCTTCTGTTTATTGCCTGAGCAATCTTTAAGTCGATTTAAGTTATAAACTTTCCTTTCATATTTTAAGTTCTATTTTCATTTTTACAAATTTCTTTCACCATTAATAAATATGTAAAAATTAATATGCTTGATGCATATAATGAAATTAAATTTTTTTTAATTCAAATAATTATTCATCACAGCTAAGTGCTTTCAGAGATCCTTTTTCCATATTCATAGCCATTAAGTATAATAATTTGTGCAAGTTCATATAGTTCATCTTTTTGAAATAGAAAAGCATGTATCTTTTCTGTTTATTGTGTTTACATCTCTCACTATAAATCATGCCTCGTTAATTTTTCTTTTGACATCTTTCCTTTCAGTAGTGATTATTGTAGAAATTGCAAGTTCAAATTTATGATTGGCTGCCTTCTGGTGGTCTACAAACACTGCACTGCCTTCATTCTTGCTCAACACTCTTTTATACAAATATTTTTGCTGAGCAATTCTGTTCATAATAGTGACCTGAGTTTGACCATAATATACAGCTCTACAGTATGCCTGAGGGCAAATTATCCTATATACTACTTGTGGTGTTGCTTGTGAGTCTATCTTGTCTTTAGAATTGTTAATCATTCTATTGGAGTTGGGAGGGGTTTGAAAACTTACTTTAAATTCACCCTGTAATTTCTTGATCAATTCTTTTGCGATACTAAGTATATATGGCTGACATATATGTTGTGTCTTATCATTGTTTTGTTTATGTTTTCATTGAATGTTCTGATTCTTTTATTTATGGGTTTATGATCATAACCAACCTTTATTAAATCCTTAATGTACTGGTTGATATTTCTTCTTCTTTCTTCTTTATATTTGCTAAATGGTAATTCCAGAATAAAAAGGGAGACAGCCCTGACAATTTATAGGCTCTAGGAGCTTTAGATTGGGTATTGATGTACTCTCTAATGTGTAGTGGTTTTACTTTTATACTATAATTAAGGCTTGTAGGGATCTTCTGTATTATTAAACCCAAGTAATTAATTCTATTTAATTCATTTTCATCTGTGCAATTACATATTAGGTTGGTATATGCTTGTAGTTCATTTTGGATAGCTGTGATGATCAATTTAAGTACAGTGATGAAAATATCTGTCTTTGCAACAAATTATTTCAGGTGTCTGTTCTTCAACCATAATGGAATTCCTTGCTTGTGCATTTTAGCATTTGCAAACATACATGGTTGTGAAGTGGCAGATGGATAAATTCTACTATATTTGACCTGACTCATCCTTTTATTTTTATGCCTGCATAATATCAAGGAGATAAACTTTTCCCTATTAATTTTATTATGAAATTCAATCATTAAATCAAAGCTTTATTTTTGAATTTGTATTCTTATTTTCTCTTTATATTTCTCTTCATCCATTATTTCAAAGCGATTGCCTTTGTGTTCTTTCAGGCAAATAATTTTATTTTCATCAAAAAACCTTTTTGTATTACTAACTTTTGTGTTCCAGCCATAATTTTTTATATTTAATCTCTTCTCTCTAATGAGTTTATTAATCTCAGAAATAATATTTTCTCTCATTGTATAATTTATTTGGGATGTTTCGGTGTCTGCTATTATTTCCATTTTGGTTTGATATCATCCCCCTCCTAAGAATTTACATCTGAGGTTCAAGATCGATCTAATTTATGAAAAGAGAGAGCTCTATTTTTAACATTTTATTTAGTTAAAATTCCCCTTCCTCTACTCACTCTTTAATTAGCAAAACTTTATTATAATAAGATGACTCATACCACATTTTATCTTTTGGCGATCTGCGTTTGTAAAAAAAAAAAACTTCAAACTTTCCAAATTACACTTCTGTTTCTTAAAACTTTTTTTAATTTTTATTTCTATTTCTTAAAACTTTTATTTATTTCTTTTAACAAAATTTATTCCAATCATTTATTGATAACTGATTCTGCAGTATTTTTATTTCTTTAAAATTTCACTATAAAATCTTTAAACTAATTATATTTTCCATACAAGTTTTACAAAACATGTAGCACTGTTCACTAGTGGTACAATATATATATATATATATATACACATTGAACTGGATGGACTATTTATGAAAATACTGAGGAAATAACCAAGTCTATATACTTTACTCTTTAATACAACTTTATGAAGGCAAAATTATAAGACTTTTATACAAAATATGAGATGTAATTTTTCTTAATATATTTAATCTAACCTAATGCAATTTAATTATTGCTCCTCACTGTCCCTTAGGCAGAGAAGAGAGAACCCAAAGAGTACCTATATCCAAGCCGAGCTATATATATATCAGATATATAAATATGGCTACGTTTCCAGGAAATAGATTTCTTCTCGGCTGCAGAATTCAACACATATCCAAAGCAGTTTTTGTTTTGGAGTAAACCCCGGGCGCCAATCAGCTACAAGAACTAATGTGTTTTGAATGATGGCCAACTAATTTTGCGCCTAAGGTATCTCCCATGACTAGCTCAGTCTATTGTAATACATTCACAAACTATTAACTAGTAGTAAAAAGAATTGACCGACAAAATTAAGCTTAAAGATAATTTATTTAACTAGATATTTATTATTGTAATTCTTAACTACTTTTATAAGAACTTAACTAATTTAGACAGTGATAATTATCTATAATGTCCACACACAAGCATCAAATATATAAGGCATTTAAATAAATACATGAAATCAAAAGGTATTCACATACATGACATTTAAAACATGCACATCAACAGTTCTTTATGCATGCTATGGAGTTCATTATTATTTGATTCAGGGGGTCTTCAAATTATTGCAATGGCTATTTTACTTAGAAATGGGAATAAGAAAATGTTATTTATTACCTAGGATTTGAATGCTGACTTCTTGCTGGTTGTAGCTTCAATTGAATATTTTTGCAACCGGTTGGATGTGAAATTTTCTTGTGGAGATTTACTGCTTAGTATTCCGAGGCATTTGTCTTTAAGACATTTAGATATTGACAGCAGATTTTCAAGTTGTTAGGCAGGCATTATTTTCATGGACAGATTGGCTGTTTCATCATACTCAGGCTAGAGCAAAGTCATGTTTCCAACAATGATTAACAGTGCCTGATAGATTCTGGATATATACTAGACTGATCTGATTAATTGACTATACTGAACTGACTGCAATCTGAACTCTTTAATTAACTGAACTGGACTTTGTTTCAGACTAATAATAATAAAACTCTTTAGATTTTTACAAATTTATTATTTATTTATTTATTAAACCCTTCACATTGTTTATGACAATTTTATTTTTATAATTATACACACAATTTTGATGAGAACTCATTAGCATTACATTGCACCACCCTCTGTTTGAGAATAAAATGCGTCATTTTTGACCATTTTATCTCTGATAACTTTAATTCTTAAATCTAAAATATTTGCTTGAATTTTTTTTCTCTAAGTTTGCTTTCTATATCTACACTATACATGCCGAGGGCAATCTTATTTGGTAATACTTTTCTTCCTTTGATGCTGGTAACATTGCTTTCAATGATCAAGTACTAGATAATGACCAAAAGGAGAACACTATTTTTGTGATACAGAGATTTTAAAATGAGGCAGATGCAGAGTTTGCTGGCTTATACCACGATGACTAGATAAAGGTTATTGGTAATAATAATAACTATTAATAATTTATAATGTATGTTTGTTTTCTTTAGATCATCTATGAATCGTAAGGATGAAGTGTAAAAGTTTTTTTTTTAATTATATGTAGCATTTTTCATACAACATTTAAAAAAAAACATTATGGGATAGGATTGATTTGAAAATATGCATTCGACAATTTTTTTTTTATATTAGTGATATAATCCAACATAACAAATAGTTATGTGATTCTTTTAAAATTTTCATGTTATTGGATATTCAAATATTGTCTAAGTAGATTGTATATGATTAAACATACAGAATAATGAAGTAAGCAAACTTTTCTTGTGGAACAGTGGGATTGTTGAATTATCAATGAATTTTATTTATTGTTTTGTAAAAAGCAGATAGTTATTTTATCGATGTATGATGTAGAAAAATCTTGAGAAATAATGTTGAGATAGTGGCTTGGAAGTACTATGGTTAGCAGGAAACCAAGATGATGTTTTAAAAAATAGGATGTTATAAGGAATGTGAATAATATTTAGTCTTTATGTGGATATCAGCATAGTTAACATAGCCCTATGACTGATACACATTTTAATTGGACAGTGTTTTTATGTCTTTAAATATTTGATGTTTTAAATAAAGCTGAAGAAATAGCTTTAACATCGTTCATGTATTAGAGGTTATTAGACAGGTAAAGGTCATTCCTCTATTTTTCTTGTTAATGCACTGTGCCATGATTTTGAGATATATTAAGAGTGATATTCTAGCTTTTTCCCTTAAATCCTATGCATCTATTTCGCTATCTTTATTTCATGTAACTGCATCGTTCAGTAAGATATTTTGAAAAGAAATGATAAATAATTTAGAACTTAGGTTATGCTATCGTTTTGTATAAGATTGGTTTATTTGCTTAGAAGGAATAGAATTTATAACTTAAAATTGAAGGTCCAAAGTATCCTAAGGAAAGGAAAGAATCATAGAATATATTTTGAATTTATTTCGGAAATGAAATATAAATTTTTAAAATAAAGTATCTAAACAAAGATATTTTCTTTAGAGTGATAATAATTTTAAATGCTTTATTATTATTTTTTTAAGAGAAAAATAAGTATTGCATATTTTTAAAATACAATAGTACCAAGAAAATTATGTAAACAATATGCATAGTATATTTTTTATTTATTGAATAACAGGAATATATTAATTATTACACTTATATCATACTAAAGTAAGGCTTAAATAAGAATATATTATGATTAGTAAATATCGTGGGATAAATACTAAAATCTAGTACTGAATTTTGGATAATATTTTGTGTAACATCTTTGACTTTGCAAGATGAAATTTTTTAATATTTTGAGAAATCCATACTCATTATAAAATTAATTTTGTTTTCTATAGAATGTTTTTCTACGAATGTATTTTTTAAAAATGGGATAGTTTAATAATATTAAGGATAAAATGTTTTGCTAATAAAATAAGTAAATATATTTGTAATAAGTTAACCATACCGAGAAACCAAATCGTAACATTTTATTTTGTCTTAAGTTTTAGATAAAGATATAACTAAAATATATATATATATATTTTTCTATAACCCAGTAGATAAAATTGTAAGGTAAAAGTTAAGGATATCCATTGTAAATAGTGTAAATAAATTGTTTATTTTATTTGTTGTTGTTAATAAACTTTGTTAAAATTTGTTTTTTCAAAATTTTTGTGTCTGAGTTATTTATTTCTCCACATCGCTGCATGAAATCACGATATATTTCATAATAATTGAAACAAATATATAATTTTGCATAAAAAGATAAATAGAGAATTATATTTTAAGACTTTAAATGTTTTATTGGTATTCATTATAATTAAATAATTATAATTTTACATTGTTTTATTGGTCATAAATCAGTTATCACAATAGTATATTGAATTATATGCTATCAGTTGCCACTTACTTTTGTTTGTCAGATTATCAATATGCTACCACGTATTTATTATATTATTACATGAAGATAAAAGATTATATAAAATTATTTTATTATAGTAATAAAAATATAACGAAAAGAAAAGATATCCAGAATTGGTTAAACAATGAAGAATATCATTATTATTTATTATTATTAGTTTCAGTGTAGTAGATTATGATATAAAATCCCTTCTCATATTTTGCTACAGTATTTTTATTGACTTAGAGTAAACTTTATGAACCTGAGATTATTTTATTTGAGCTAGATTATTATAAATAGAAGATTAAGATTTAATTATTAGTTTAATCTTAGTGAGTAGAAGTTATTAAAGTCGTAAGAATACTATGAGTTTGTTATTTAAAATAGTAATAAGGGGGATAGTGTTCTTATGCCATTGAGGTAGTATCCTGTAGGATATTGGCTCAATGTAATCTATCTTGTCACCTGTATTTTCACTTCAAGTCTCATGAAAATATTAAATATTTATTTAATTTATTTTTTAAAACTGAACCTTATTCGTATTTTAAATTTGAGCTAGTGAAACATTTTAATTTTAATGCTGAATATTTTATTTATTAATTATTAACTGAGCTAGAACCCGTTTTATTTCATATCATATACTATTCTGAAGTGAGGATGCACAAAGACTAAGGTCAGAATATATATATATATATACACACACGAACTAACTAAAGGAAAAATAAAAACAATAAAATCACAGAATTACTTCTTTATAAAACTGCCTTAATATTTCAACCAGCAGACTGGTTTTCATTAGAAAACAAACCAGTCTGCTGGTTGAAATATTAAAGCAGTTTTATAGAGAAGTAATTCTGTGATTTAATATATATATATATATTTAAAATGTTGGTGTCTCCAATCGCTCTCCAAACATTAGCAATATTTTTCCTAATTTTTTCCAAATCTAAATCTATTTCTCTTTGCTCCAACTTTTTTTTTTTATCTACTCAGTAAATAAATATTCCCTAACAACATAAATTTTTATCTTAATGTTATTAAAATAAATAAGACTTTAACTTATTTTGCAGTTCATAAATCAGCCACATTAACACATTTGCATAGGCTGGAGAAGCACTGTCCTCTGTGAAGTAATCTATAAATATGAGTCTATATTTCAAAATAGCTAGCCTCAAAAATTATCATTTTTTCAAAATATAAACTCTTAATATATTTATATGTTATTTCACAGAGGGCAGTGCTGGATTTCTTAATCACAATTAGGGATGTTATAGATAAAGTAAAGAAGCAAGGTAATAAAGTTATGTATGTTATAGTAGGGAGTAATAATTCATCAGAGCCATCAGAGAGAGAGAGTAATGGATGAGAACATAGAATTGAGTAGGAATTTTTAGTAAGATTAAAGGATGAGTAGGAATAATTGGATTATTACCAAGAT
Organism: Epiperipatus broadwayi; assembly: GCA_028023455.1. Classification (NCBI taxonomy): domain Eukaryota; kingdom Metazoa; phylum Onychophora; class Udeonychophora; order Euonychophora; family Peripatidae; genus Epiperipatus; species Epiperipatus broadwayi. Next base: position 1,001,909 of record JAQFVV010012593.1, read on the forward strand.
TATATAAGAGGTATATGTTAGTAGGGCATGTTCTGTAAATGAAAGATTGTAAAAATTGTGTGAGAGAAATGATGTTACATTTGTGGATGGGTGGGATTTTTTATTGGGAAGAGGGAATTATATAGTAAAGATGTATTGTACTTAGAGAAAGAAGGAAGTGAAGTTTTAGGGATTCTGATTTATAAAGAATATAGTTCGGGAATCTTGTAAAGGGGGATGGGTGGGATTTTAAATTGTAGTGTTATCAGAAAGAAGAATGGATGGGATGTAAGAAATATCAAAGGGTAGCTGCTTTAGATATAAATGTAGATGTGGAGAGGGAATGGGTCTGCAAAAATTAATGGTAAGCAAATTATTTATAAATGTAATGGAGAAGAAAGAGCCAAAAGAATTTATAAAAGAGTGATTAGAAAAGAAGAAATTGTTAAAATTGGGTATTTGAATATGCAAGGTGGTAGGGGACCAGAAAAGTGGCTGGAATTATTTAAAGCAGTTAAAAATGAAGAGCTTGAGATATTATCAGTAGTGGAAACCCATCTGAGAAGAATAATCTATTATTGAAGACTTGGTATGGCAGGGTATAAATAGAAAAGAAAAAGAGAAGAAACATGGTGGTATAGGAGTTATATAAAAAATATTCAAATACTGTTAAATGTTAAGAACATTTGTGGTTTGAAATAAGGTTAGGAAAACAAGAATGGATCGTTGCTATAGTATGTATAACTATTGGAGATAGTCAAACTATTGGAACGGTAGCATATATGAATGCCTAGTTAAGGATATACAGAGTTTCAAAGAAAAGGGAAACATAATAATGGTTATAGGGAATATGAATGGCCATATTGAAGAAATTGATGATGTAGGTAATAAGAATGGACAGCTTTTGAAATTTTTTTGCCAGAGAGTGAATTTGAGCATTGGAAACTTATCATATACATCTGGGTCTTGTTTTATGCGATTTTGAAGTTATGCGATTCATATTTCTTCTTAATATCTTTCATATTTCACTATATTTATTAGATAAGAAGAAAGTTAAATTATTAATAACTTATTTTGACTTGAAATCCTTTTTCCCCCCAAAAATATAACATTATATTAGCAGCTAACATGAATATGGCCTGAAGCTGTTTTAGAATCTTAGCTTCTATGTAAATAACCTACTTATACTAATGAGTAAATAATAATAACAGATTATACTTACATATAAAAATATCACAATAAATATTCAATAATTTTAAACTTTTAAAACGTATTTTGTTAGATATAACAGAAATAACTTTTTTAGATTGTTAAAAAAATATTGAAGATTTTATTGACTTTTTAAACTGAAAATAATCTTTCTAATGATAATGTATAATCTTTTTATTTTGATTGTGATCTCATTTTTTAAATATAGAAACAAAACCATTAACACAGCACAAGACTGAAAGTGGGCTAGTTGTACATCACATCACGAATCTGATTTTTTATTAGTTCACAAATGAATGCATATTGTCAAATAGTGTTAATGATTAAAATATGTTTGAAAAAAAATGTAAAATTAAATACTGTAGTTAATAAAAAAAAGTTTGTCTTGTATTACTTTTTTTCAAATATTTGAAATTATTTATTAGTCATACTTTATTTCTTTATTTTTTAATGCGAATTTTAAAGTAATTTTTCCTTGTTGCTTTGCTTTTATATGATTTCTGAAAATTACTGGAACATATTCCCCATTTTTCTATTTTTGTGTGATTTCTTTTGTGTGCATTTTCTGAGGACTCTATCTATCGCATAAAACAAGACCCAGGTGTATTTATGAGGGACAATACACATGGTCTAGAAATAATATATTCTACACAATAGATTATGTATTAGTAGAGAAAAAGGGAATGAATAAAGTACAGAAAATTAAGATGTTTGATAATAAAGAGAGAGTATGTAATAGTGATTATAATTTCTTTATAATAGAAATGATTAGTAATGTGATGGAAAATAGAAATAAAAGTAAAAACAATAAGAGTAAGTTAGAAAATGTTAAAATAAATGTTGAAGCAACCATGGAAGAGTTGGTTGAGGATGATTTTAAGGACTGGTGTGGTACAATGGAGAAAGTGGCAAATAGGGTTTTAGGTGACAATATACAGAAGAATAAAAGTAGTAAAAAAGTTTGAGTTAGGAAAAGTGTAAAAGAGATGAAAAACCCATGCAGAGAATATAAGTGTGCTATGAAGAACAAAGAAAATGAAAAGGATGTTAATGTTAAATGGGAAAATAGTAAGTAAAAAAGAAGCTAGACAAAATAGATAATTATAGAAAGAGAATGAAATGGAATAGTAAATTGTTGGAGGATATTAATAATAGTGGAAGAGATGGGAGTAAAAATATATGGAAATACATTAAAGGAAGAAATGTAAGAGAGATAGTATTACTATGATGAGGGAGTAGAGAGTAGCTGTAGAGAAGAATTAGAAATAATATTAAATAAGTATGTAATGGATATAGAAAAGATGTTTGCTGTGAAATTCAGAGTGATAGCAAATATGAAAGCATGTAGTAATGGGAATATTAGGTTTACAGAAAATGAACCGAATGAGGCAGGGAGTAAATTGAAAAGTGGAAAGGCAAGAGGTTTAGATGGATGGGCGACAGAGATGGTAATGAATTTAGGGCATAGAGCAAAAGTAAAATTATTATCATGTTTTAATCAGATAGTACAGAAGAAAGTTTTTCCGGATAGTTGAAGTAATACAAGAGTAACACTACTATTTAAAGAAAAGGGTAAGGATCATAGAAAGTTAAACAATTATAGACTGATAGCAGTAACATCAGTTTTATATAAATTTTTCTCGTATATGGTGGCTGGAAGAGTTGCCAATTGGATGTAAGAAAATAATATAGTGGGAGAAATGCAAGGAGGTTTTCAATCAGATAGGCATGTAAGAGGTAGTTTATTTGTAGTTACACAACTTATGGATATGAGTAGGTATACAAGTAGACAGTTATATGGTTTTATAAATATAGAGAAGGCATATGATAGAGGAAATAGAAATAGAATATGAGTAAGTTTAATAAATTTAGGAATGGATGGAGCTTTAGTAGATATTATTAAGAAATTATATGAAAATAATTATAAAGTTAGAAATGGGGGTGGGACTAAGGCAAGGATGCTCTATGTCACCTATTTTGTTTTTGTTGTATTTGAGAGAAATGGAGAGAGCAATAGAAAGATCAGGAAGAGGGATAGAGATATCATTAATAGGTGGCAAGGCATTATATACATTATCTTGTCTTTTATTTGCAGATGTCTTTTTGTGCACAGAAAGATGGGAAGATATAGAAGATATGCTGAGGACATGTGCAAAGTTGGGTAAAGAGATAGGGATTAAGTTTAATGAAGAAAAATCAAAAGTAATGATGATTAATACAGGGGCTAGACAATGAATTTTTATTGGGGGATGTAAAGTTAAGTGTGGTGAATAGATATAACTGAGTATTGCCTTAAGTAATCAGAGAAATTGCTTGGATGAATGGGAGAAAAAATTGATAAATGAAACAAAGAAAAGAAAGGGATTGATAAAGAAATTAACAATGTTTTTATATAATAAATATGATGTAGCTAGAATTGTATGGAAAGGGAGTAGTGGTAGTTAACATATGGTAGTGATGCGTTACGAGTTAGTAAAGGTGTTTAGATTACTTGGAAAAAGTACAAAGAGAAGTAGGAAGATATGCATTAGATGCAGATGTGTGGACAGCAAACGAGGCAATTCAAGGAGAAATGGGATGGTCAATTTTTGTATGAGGGATGCAAAAAGCAAAATGAAAATGTTTGGTAGATTGCAGTTTATTGATAATAAAGGAATAGCCAAAATTATATTTAATTGGGTTGTGAATAAAGGGCAGGTAACAAGATGGGTGAGGAAGGTAATGCGATATGTAAAAGATTTGGATAAAGAATTATGCGATGTCCTGTGGTCCTCAAGATAGGAAAACGATTGGTCATTCCTTTCTTTTCCTTTTTAAAAACTGAAGGAATTGAAGAGTGTGTCTTTTCAATCCCTTCTCCTTCAACTCTCCCCGCACTAACACATCTCTTTTTTTTTATTTCCAAACTTTTCCTTTTATTGTAGACTTTCAGATCCAGTGGACACTATGTCATGACGATGATGATCTTTTCGTTGAGGTCTGTTTCCTGAGGGATTTTTTTATTGGCTATTAGTTCCTATTGTTTTTTTCTCCCATCTGACCTTTACTTATACATTTTGAAATGCCCAAGGCAAGCTTACTTTTAACTAATTAAAATAATCATTTCCATTTTACAATAGGGGTAATTAATTTATTGTACATTCTTTTTATCTTTAAATCTTTCAAGCTTTTTTCTTAATATTTAGTTTTAAAACTTTTTTTTTTTTTAATAAAGTTTTCTTCTAATAGTTTTTCATCTGTGCGATTTTATATATATATATAAAGTTTAAATGACTTTTAACTGTCAATTTTTTATTTCGTAAAAAAGTTTTTATATGGAACTTTTTTTTTTAATGTCTAAATTTTTAAAATAAATAATGCAGTCACGTGTGTGCCTGTTATATATCAGTAAACTTGCTTAAAAGAAAATAAACAAAAAAAATATTTTATTAGGGTTAGTAATTACGGTACACGATTAACGAAAATTTACAAAGACATTCGGTTAGTAATTTTACAAAAAGACTTTATACAAAAAAGAAACATGTTGACTATCGTTTTCCTATGAAACATCTACATTTACGCCTCCTCCCCCAAGAATTCTATTTTCTCTACATTTCATTTTTAAACACACGGTATGACAAGCAAATTATTTATTTAAGGATGTTGCATTTAAGCAAATGTTTTAAGAGATAATAGGTTTATACGTGTATATTTGCAGCACAATTATATATACCACCAACTTATTTATGATTAATTGAAATGCTTAAATAGGGTTACACTGAAGTAAATTGTCAAAGAGTACTCATCATAAGGTACCACATTTACAATCATAAACTTACATGTGTGTGTGCCTATACACATTAAAGCATATAATATATATTAACACACAAAAAATCTTATATTAATTGCAACCTTTTGACTTTTTTAAAAGAAATTACAGTTTTAAAATTATTAATATCTTTTCTCTCTCGTTTTTAATATACAGTATGTGCTATGTCTTTCTGTCAGTGCTTTTATAAGATTTAAAATATACTGTAGATAAAAATATTTCATTAAAAAAATTACTCAGTGTACTCGTGGTTAAAGTGTAATGATCCATTATAACGGTCAGAGATTGTAGAGTCTTACTGTATCTGCGCTACAGGGCGCCACTAGGCTACTTGAACCTAGAAAATTTATAGAGTAGGCAGATATGCGCTGCTAAGATTTAACTTTTATATATGTATTTTATTCCGGCCATCAGCCCATGCCACTAGCTCAGTGAGATGCAGAGATTTATAAAATGTAAATTCTTATTTAAAAATATTTTCAATATTAAAAAAAAATAAAAGAAGCCACTGCCAGAAATAACACACACAAACATTTATTAAACATATATGTAATTTAGAATTATTATTTTAGTCTATCTTTTACTTTAACATTTAATTTACATATTTAACTTTTATTTTTGAAGTTCGCACAGATGAATTTAATATTTTATTAAAGTATCGAGTATGAATTGTAACAGTCAAGTTTGTACATTCGCGTAACAGAATTCAGAGTCCAAGCAAAAGAGACCGAAGCTGACCAGACTAGGATTGTGATATCCCGAGTCCGACCACTCTTCAACTCATAAGCCAGTTCTCCTAAACTCAAGACCTTATGAATGACCACCTTGAAATTACATGTAGCATATTTCTTTATTCGCGGCCGACATACGTCAGGGAGAAACAATGAGACTCATAATTAAATTACAAATTGATCATATCTAACGAACAACTAACTTAATGGAGGCCTTTAATAATGCATACTCTATAACATAATAATAATGAGAATTGGATTGAATAATGAAACTTAGAGTGGACTAGGTTAGTTTACTAAAGTTTTAATTTCTCCAATAAGAGTTTTATCTAAAATATATATTACAAAGTACATAACAAGTGGAAGTGGACGCAGGCATTTAATGGCTGAAGAGTTTTAAGTATGCTCTTTGGGCAGATTCCTTTATCAGATTAATAAATAAATTTACATTTAAGTAAGATGAATGCAACGGTTATTCATCTTATGAATTTATGAAAGCCACAGATTGCTTTTGATGTGTTGCAATTTGTACACACTTATTTTACAGATTTATATATATAAATGCATGCAGGCATTTAAATAAATAGCTTATCACTATGCCATGTCTATAGTATGCTGACTTCTCTTAATGTGTGGCTGAATACTAATAATTAAACTAAATCTTGGTCAACACTTATGGTAGACGTTTCTCGTCTGTTTATATTTATTTATTTAGCCTAAATAGGGCTACAATAACTTAGACTGACCGGACTTTTAAGAATATTCTCAGACAATTCCTGAAAGAAGTAAAATGGAGGTAGAGTTGGCTGCTCTGGATGTACTAATGCACTATAGCACCAGCAATACAGTAATAAAGTTGATCTGCAGATGGATTGGTAGATCAAGGGTTTCTGCGACCAATGCCGGTACCCTGAAAACTGATCGTTAAGCTGCATGAAAAGGAACAAATAGTTCAGAAAGGCTGGGGACTTACGTGCTAACCTAGCCTTAAACTCAGGCTTCGCGACTGTTCTACCCTATGAGAGGAAGATATGCTGGCTTAACCGAGGCTCCATCTTAAATATGGAAATATATGTGGCAGCAAAATGAGAAAAATATTAAAGTGAATGAATCATATCCGCCAAGCAAAGAATTTTATAAAATTTAATATTCTATAGGCAAGAACAATAGCTTATTAGCTTAATCAAATAGAAGCCAACTCTTAGGTAGCACAATAAAATATATGCTATAGACGGGAATAATTACAGATAATCTTTGCTGTTCCAGCTCAATCTAATTTGTTATTGATCAAATGACAAGTATTTAAAAGGAGGGAAAATATATTTGAAGGGGTTTAATAAATAACTTAAATAGCAAATATACTTATAAATATTTATCAAGGTTAGTCTATTTCTTAGTATTTAAAAATTAATACCTCATGAAAACAAGCCACATTGCAAAATTTACAATCAAACAATTATCAAAGTCGTTACTATTTTCGTAAGAAGGTTTTTGAAACAGCGCACAGAAATAAAATTATAAATAATTACATGAAGAGGTTTTAATTAATCTCTTCTTAAAATATTAAAATTTAGTGTTCGCTGTTTCGAAGCGTCAGCATATCATAAAATAAATATAACAAATATTAAAACTGTGATAAAAAAATAACTAGAGACATGACTGCAATGATAGTTTAAAGTAGAAACATTAATTAATTTCTTAAAAAAGGAAATTTTAAAAGCAAGTGAATCATTTACAGATTTTAAAACAATAGAGAAAAAGGCTTTAACATTAAAATTATATTGAGTGGTTAGTTAGCTAACTTGAGTTTAAAAGTAGTATTAACCTATACAGAAAATATACAGAGCTCTGCAGTCTAAAATGATTTACTGGTATTAGTAAGTGCTTGAGCTGGAGCTTAGTGAGTTTTCTGGGTGGGTTGTGGCATGCTCTTTTATGGGTGGTCTGTAGATATTGTAGCAGCATTATTCTTCTTTTCAGTTAGATTGTAGATATTACAGCGGCATTCTTCTTTTTGGTTAGGTTGTAGATGTTATAGCGGCATTCATGGTTATAACAGTGTCAGAGGGAAATGAACCAGTCGCCTCCTTACGGAGTGACAGCTAAGACAGCCACACTAGGCGGACATCTCAGTTCAAAACTAAATTTGATTTTTCAATACAAATGCGATTCAAAATGGAGTCTCTTCTCAGTATATCTTTTCTCTGTGTCTCTCAGTATATCTTCCTGCTCAAAACATGGCCCATTTATATCTTTTTCTTATCAGCTTCATACCTTTAACAATTTTTTCTTTGCCCCATGATTCCATTTTTAATTAATTTTGTTAACAAACAATCTGCTTTCAAATATGCTGATAAGTTTCTGAGGTGTTATAACTTTTTCTTAATTCCGTTTAAATTAAATTCTAAAAACATGTAATTTTGATCTTAAATATTTGATAAACTATTAAAGTATTTCAGTTATAACTTTTATGGTTATTTTGTAAAACTATCTTGCCATAAAGAATTTTAATTAGTTAAATCCAAAAATAACTTAAATTTTTATATCTGATGCAATTTCAACTAGCCAGATTCTAAAATGTCTTTTTTAACTCGACCAAAGGTAGGTGCGGTCACTAATTACATACTTGTTTACGACAAAATCTGTTTTAACCAAACTTTTAATACTAAGAAAAAAACATTTAATTTTAAAGAAGACTTCTCAGCACATTTGAAAGAAAAACCTTTTTAACATTTTTAAATAAACATTTTAAAATATTTTCATCTTTTAACATTTTAAATATATAAAACATTTTAATGTTTTGAATCACGCCACCCCTATATACATTACAAATATAGGTTGGATTATATATCCACATATGAATTAAAATAATAAACTTATTAATAAATTGAACCCTATCATTACTTAACATAATAAAAGTATTTTATTGAAATAAACGCGATACTAATAATAATATGCTATAATTCTATCAAACCTTTCTAGTTATAGCATTCTTTCGTATGTAAACATATAATGCTGGTCAGACAGCCATGACAGCAGTTTGTAGCTTTATTTTACATATTATAGTTTAAATGAGGTTTGAATTTAACACAGACGAGTGGGCTACTAGATTGATGATGAAACGGCAAGGGATTAGGAGGTTCCCATTTCAGAATACACTACATAGATTGCATTTGAAAAGAAAATATTCTATCCCTTATTTAACCTTCGGCCAAAAGTTCACAGTCAAAACAACATCAGTCCATCTGATACATCGATGTATTCAATGCAGCATGAATACGACAGCACAGATACCATACTGTCATGAATGTACATCAGAACAGCATGGTTATTGAAGACATTGACTCTCCTCCAGTACAGGAATACCACATCTGTTTGGCAAGAACGAAAAAAAACTCCATAGGAAGGGACTGCATTTTCTGTCTTACTATTCCATTTTATAGGCTAAAAAGGGGTGATCCAAGGAGCAGGGAATACCGTCTGCTTCCGATGGTCAGTGAGATATGGGACATTTTTCCCAGGTGCAGCTATAATAGGATCCTGCACATAGCAAATCTCATGCTATATTTACTAATTACACCAATTTATCCAATGGATTAACCCAATTTACTATGAAACAAATAACCCAAGATTAACCCTCCCTTAGTTAATTAATATAACTTTACAAATCTATGCAGCGATTCATGCCTGACTTAAATTTAACATTTATATAATTTATTTTTAAAGAAAAAAATCATAATAAAAACTTAAAAGATCAGAAAAAATAAATTAATTGAAATGATTTACAAAAAATAATAATACATTTAATAAAATAATTATTAATAACTGATTAGGTTTGGTCAGATAGGAATTTCTATTGCAATAATTTAAATACTGGGAAAGTTTATACTTAGTGTTCATTAATTAACTAATGTTCTTATGGTTTTAACATACTGGAAAAGTTTTTTTTTTAGAACTAAAGTTCATTAGTTAGAGTTCTTACTGTTTTAAAAAGCCATGCCTAACAGTTGCTTGCAATTTGGAGCCAGCGTTAATTCCCCCAATGTCCTGTGGTCCTCAATATAGGAAAATGATTGGTCATTCCTCTTTCTTTTCCTTTTTAAAAACTGAAGGAATTGAAGAGTGCGTCTTTTCAATCCCTTCTCCTTCAACTCTCCCCACACTAACACATCTCTCTCTATCACATCTCTCCTCTTTTTTTTTATTTCCAAACTTTCCCCTTTATTGTAGACTTTCGGATCCACTGGACATTATGTCATGACGATTATGATCTTTTCGTTGAGGTCCATTTCCCGAGGGATTTTTTTTATTGGCTATTAGTTCCTATTGTTCTTTCTCTCCTATCTGACCTTTACTTATACATTTTGAAATGCCCAAGGGCTAGCTTACTTTTAACTAATTAATATAATCATTTCCATTTTACAATAGCATTAATTAATTTATTGTACATTCTTTTTATCTTTAAATCTTTCAAGCTTTTTTCTTAATATTTAGTTTTAAAACTTTTTCTTTTTTTAATAAAGTTTTCTTCTAGTAATTTTTCATCTGTGCGATTTTATATATATAAAGTTTAAATGACTTTTAACTTTCAATTTTTTATTTCTTAAAAAAGTTTTTATGTGCAAACTTTTCTTTTTAATGTCTAAATTTTAAAAATAAATAATGTATGAACTTAAATTTTTATTTTAATTTTAAATTAATGCAATGGCATATAGTATACCGTTGCATTATAACTTGAAAACAAAGTGTTCTCTATCCAATTTTAGTCAAATGTTTTTATAAAATGCATGTGTAACAAATCATCATGATCCATAATTCTGCCAATTATTTGATTTATTTCAAAATATTGAATTTTACAGAAAACTGTTTGTGAGAAAAATGTATTAAATTTTGAATCTGAACATTTTTTTGTTATTTTTTTTTATATGTTACATTACTTTTCGAATTATCGATAAAATGGGAATTATGTTTAACCAAAAATTCATTATGAAAGAATATTGTTGTCCGTACAGAACCAAATTTTTGTTGCAAAATTTTATCTGTTCTCTGATAATTGTAGGAACACAATTTGGTTATATACAATTTGACACTGGATATTATTCTAAAATTTCTCAAAACAGATTTTAAAAATTTTATTTTGTGAAAATTAATTAAATGAACATCAGTTTTTGTCATTAGCTAGACTATGAAGAACTTGTTTTGGAGGATAAACACATTTTTAATTGAGTCCCACTAGAGATCTTATAAAAGTTTTTGTGGCCCATGGTCAGAAAAGTTTCATATCCTTCTAATAACCATTTCATTGTATTTTAGATGTTATTTGCATTTGAATGGCTAAATTATTATAATTTATTTTTTTTTCTCATTAAAAGAAAGTGTATTGAATATATATTTATAAATTTTTTGAAAATCAATTACCTTTTTTACAGTAAAAAGAAAAATTTGTGGGCCTTGTAAAACCTTTACAATGGTAGAATGAAGTAACTAAGAAGCATGAGAAATTATTTTTTTATCCCAGTTTTTATTGCTCTTACATAATGTAAGAATTATCAATATAATTACATTATCATATCTTGTGGAAAAGCAGTTACTTCTACAAAATATGATATGACTGATAGGTAAAATCCTCATCTTATGCTACTGCAATAGTTATTTTTTACATGATCCCTGTTTATTATTACATTTGTAAAACTGCCAATGTACTATACAATAATTCCCGATATTTACGTGTGTATATCAAAAAAAGTAATCTTTGAAATTGGGAGTAGAAGTTAGAAAGTTTATAAGATATCTGATAAGATTTCCATATAAGCAGTAAAACCAAATAAGTAATTAAGATAGATAAGAAATTTGTCTTAAGGTTTATAATGATGCTATATTATAAGATATGATATGTTGTACTATTTCCATCATTTATGAGTGAATGTTGAATGTATAGAAAATTTTAAACTTTATTTAAACTTTCCAAATATAAACAACTTGTTAGTAATAACACACAAATAGAGAATACAGGTTAATAATTACACGTTTTGAGTAGTATTATTCTCCACTCTTCTTCAGGTGTTTCTGGTCTATATGCACAGTGACAATATTCGCTTAGAAGTTGAACTCACACTTTTAGATTCTTGAATATCGCATTTAAGGCAAATGCTCTACCAACTGAGCTATTATATCTCAGTTGGTAGAGCGTTTGCCTTAAATTCGATATTCAAGAATCTAAAGGTGTGAGTTCATCTTCTAAGCGAATATTCTCACTGTGCATATAGGCCAGCAACACCTGAAAAAGAGTGGAGAATAATACTATTCGAAACATTGTGTAATTACTAACCTGTATTGTCTATTTGTGTGTTATTACTAACAAGTTGTTTGTACTTGGAAAGTTTAAAATTTTCTATACATTCAACATTCACTCATAAATGATGGATCACATTTTAGGTGAAATTATTTTAATAGCCTCCAAATCTATCTTGATTCTACAATTAATTAGTTTGATATAACTTTGCATCCAGGTGTTAATTATAACTGTTTTGATCTCACAACACTCATATCTCCTCAGCAAATTGCTAATATTCTGAACCTCAGTCTGCAATTCATGGATGGTACTTTGCAGCACCCTATCGAAAGTTAGTTGCTGAAATTGAAACAGCCTTCAATGATAATTCCTAATGTGATTAATTTGTTGCTCAAATGATCCAAGTTGCTGCCCTCAAACTTGCAGTCGACAAAAAATGAATGGACCAGAACAACCACTGTAGCCAAACACTATTTTCTTGATAATATTATTTGTCTTAAGGAGGAGAAAGGTCAGCATTTTGTATTATTACTGAAACAGGATTTTATGTTCAAAAGAAATTTTCAGATTCTGGGATTAGTTTACCAGTTGAAAGTTGCCAGGCCACTGATTTATCACTGCTAAATTCCAACCTGTATGTATTGGAGTTCCAGGTGAGGATCTGTTGAAGCTTGGGAATGAGATCAACTGAGGGAAGGAAGACAACCACATCATCTACGTAAGCAAGACATTTGATGCTTTCCCTAGTACGGGAATGAAGATGCCAGGGAGGTCATGTTTTAGCCTGAGCAAGAGGGGATTCAGAAATGCAGTGAACAACAAAGTGCTCAGCGGAGAGCACTGAGAGATGGATATGTTGGGGGTAAAGCCAGGGGCAACTTTTCCATCCAGGATAACTAGGATTTCTCTGTTGGACAGGAGACTGTGGAGGATGGACAGAAGGGCCTCTGGGACATTTAGGTTTCTGAGGATACCAAGGAGCAGGTTGACCCTAACAGAGTGAAAGGCTGCCTGGATGTCTAGTTGGACTGCAATGGGCCTGCTATTTTGAGACCACCTAATATGCTCGGCGGTTATCTTAAAGAGTGTGGCAGCCCTAAGAGTGGAGCACCCTTAACAAGCAAACTGAGGAAGAAAGGGCATGGAGTATGGATTTTTCTAGTGACTCTTTAATAGTAGACTCAATAAGTTTTATGAGCAGAGGGATCATCTAAATAGGCCTAAGACTCTTGAGCTCAGTAGGTGGCCGATCTTTCTTCCACTTCATTGCCAAGCCACACAACTTCCTCAGATTCCCCTTCATGATGTCTCCTAGGAACATGAGAGTACGGGTTCAAACCACACTATCAAAGCATATCATCCACCCTCAGTGCTATCACAGGCATCTACCTCTCCCTTTATGGGAAAGTCACCCTCCTCAATCTTCTATTGTTTCCTAAAATACCATACTACCTCCCCATTGTTCTACCTACACATTCCTTCATATCCAAAATCAACTCCCTTTGCACCTGTTTTCTCTGGGGAAGAAAGATGGTGAACATCAGCCTAAAAAGAACTTGGTTTTCCTAAATACCTCAATGGATTGGAACTGCACTCCATCGATACTCTTCTGATCCAGAAATCTCACATTATCTTCACACTCCTAAGTCATTTACCTGCCAAACTTGTGCATATCATTATCACACTCACGGACACTCCTCCTCCCAGTGGCAGGTCTAGGGCATGGACCGCATTCATTGACAACATCTTACAAAAGGCTGGTTTTGTTATACCGTCTATTAACAGCAAACTAAAGTACTGGAAGGTTTTCAGTCAGACTGCAGATTTCTCCATTGTGTCCCCTACATTCCTTGGACTTACCAATGCCCAATTAATCTGCAAATTCAAAAGATGGTCCCTTGAAGCAAAATTCCTTGATTTCCTCCTCAAAATCAATCTTCACTCCCTTCCCACAAATCAATTTTTGGTCAACCGTAGGGGTTTCACCAAGATCTATCCCATATGCCAGCTCTGTAAATCTGACAACGAAACCCTGAAGCACTTCCTACTTAAATGTCCTTTTCTGCTTGGCATGAGAAATGTCATCAACTTCTACCTTTCCTCGCACAGAAATATTTTCAACCTCAAGAATTCATAGAAACAGGGGTCTTTGCAGCTATTAGACTTTCAGTTTTTCTTATCTATGCTCTCTGGTTGCTCCGATGTGCCATCATCCTTGACCAGAGAGTACATTCAGTCAATTAAAAGCTCTTGGACCTAATTCACACTCTCAAAACCCGAGATACCAAACTAGCCCCACCTTCACTCCTCACAGACACTTGGGCATTTCTCCAACTCCCATCCTCTCAGCCTCTGTCATAGGACTCAATCATGAAAACATGCATTTCTAACTGGCCTGGACTACACACCATTTTCTCTCTCCACTTCCCATTTCCCTTATACATGTATTCTTCCCCTCTTACCATGTTGCTCCTGAAATTTCATTTGTTTTACCGTATCTGTTTTTTTGATGAATAAACATCTCATCACTGAGAAAAAAAAGAAATGCTCAGATTCTTAAGCTTAAATTTAAATTAATTGTGCTTACAATTTAAAATGACTAAAAGATAAAATTATATCTACCATTTTTCACAGATCCTATAATAAGGCATTTTCGAAATAAGAATACTATTAATTTATCCATCAACCACCACCCCTTCTAAGTTATTACCAAAATCCACAAGAATGGGGAGCCATTGCCTAATGAATGATTTTGTGGGTGTATATTATTAAAAGACCACTGCTATGATAAATCACTGGCTGCTTGACTGCATTGGCTTTAGTAGATACATCATTATACTATTCAAGGGTGTAGACCTTATTAAGGATGCACAGATTGACCAACACCATTGCATAGCACCTTATCAAGCTGTATCGCTCAATCACTCATGTGGTATCCATTCTAGTCATGAAACAGACCTTACACTGCATGGGCTACAATCCCCCAAAATTGACTTCATGAGAACATTGTTGCTATTTTCAACAATACGTACTATAATATGGAAAATGGATGGCCCATCTGACTTTCCAACAATGGGACCATATCAAGTATATTCTTCAATATGGCTGAAGAAAGAATTATACTTGCACATCAAACCTCTTACCCTTCATTGATATCTCTTTGTTACATGGACGATATTTTCATTTGTGCTCCTGATTTTGTAATCTCCCAAGGACCAGGAAGAACTGTCTCACCACATCTCCTTGTGCTTAACTTGACAAAACGAGGACAGATTTCAAATGTATTAAATACTAGGCTCACATACAACACCACTATTGGCTTTGGATTACAAAATGGTTATCAAGCCAAATCACATTCATGGCTTCATTCATCCTAAGTGTCACCACATTCTCATAAACTTGCTAGGCTTAAGGCCTTCTTATAACCAACACTTAATGCAAATATGAACCAGACAGGAAATACAATGTCAGTACCTATCTTTCTGAACTACAATCAGATATGAGGACTCATTGCTCCTGCAAACTGTCATGAATTTTTATAATAAAATGACACCCCCTTCCTGAACTTAATGCAAAACCTTGGATCTCCATTGTCTATCCACCTCCCCTAACCAACCACATCACTAAAATGATTAGCTCTGTGTATTTGCATCATCTCTTCATCACCTTAACAATTTTTAAAGACACATGCTTTCTGATCTTGATTCCCAAATCATTTACAAGATCAAATACCATAATTCCACTTGTACCACCATCTATTATGGTGAATCTCTGGCAAACTTGTCCACACACATAGCTCAACATTGAGCTGGTATTTTTCTGCCAGCTCATAATCATACATATATATACACACATATTTTGTAAATATATATATATATTGTAATAAACTTATTTTATTAGAAATAAATAAACACGTACTTTTCTATCAGCTCATATATATATATACGCACATATATATATATTTTGTTAAAATATAAATATCGTTTTATAATACATAATTTAAAAAAAAAAAAAATTAACACTTTATTTTAAAATGGAGTTTTAAGAAGTTAAAATAAATTAGATCAAGATTTTTGATAAAAGTTTGTCTTTTGTTTAGTTTTTAAAAAAATTCTTAAAAATAGGAAGGAAAAGAAAGCAATTAGTTCTATTGTTGGGACTTTGATAGTGAAGGTATTTTTATGCTATCTGTTATGCTGATCAATTGGAATGTTTCTTTGGGATTTTAAAATAAAATATGAAATAAAAGAAGAGAATATTAAAGGTGTGAATTGAGACTTTAGAAAAAAAACTATAAATTACGGACTTTCCTTTTGTTCTAATTAATTGGATTTCTGCCGAGGTCAATATCTAATCTATAAGTTTCAATTCAGCTCAGACTTTTCAATATTAAAAATTGGCAAATTACATTAAAAAAAAAAAAAGAAAGCGCAAGGAGAAAATGTTGAACGGCTAGAGCTAACAGAACTTTCCCTTTTGGGAACCTCTTCCTATTGCCACCTGGAACTGCCTTGTAAATGCCAGATATAGAGAGTTAGCCAAGGAGAACGGACTGGAAGATCACAGACCAACCACGATGAATATAAAGTGAAATATTCCACTCATACAGGACCTACACTGATCAGTCAGGGTAAATTGACTTTTTTTATCAGTATAATTTCAAGAGACATTTGCATAATAGAATAAAGAGAAACCTTCACTTCAAATATCTCAAAGTTTCAGCAATAGAAAAAGGGGGGATATGTAGTCTTTAAGTAGATATATTTACTAATTCAAATTAATCCACATTATATTATTTTTTTGTATTATGTTTTACTAATTAAACTTACCTTTAGTTTCTGTGATTGTTGTTCTTATAATGCAAAGAGATGAATAAGCAAAATTGTATACTCGATCCAAGGGCAGGTAAAATTTACGATGATAAGATTTAACATTAGAAAGAGGAGGTTTGAGTGTGTTTGTTTTTAACTAACACACTCTTATAGTAAGTCACCCTAGAGTTCACTCATAATTATGTACCATGTTTTTTCTTTTTTGATGAAAATATTGTATAATTGAAAAAGTGATGGTGCATGATCCTTTGAGAACAATACGTGTTAATTCTTGATTAGAAAGGAAAAAAGGATCGGGAGCGTTTGATTCGCCAAATGTGAGGAAAGGGAATAGACAACAAATAGAATAAAGGTGTAATAAATATTTCAACAATATTTAAGCATCAATCTGTTTTTTTTTTTATTTAATATAATTAATTATTATATTTCATTTTGTAATCTTCTGGTTCATTAAAAGAAAATTATTTTAAGGTTTGCATTTGGTGATTGCCGTTCGTAAATAAATTAACCATTATTATAGAAAATTTATAATACGGTCTAGACAGAAATGCTTGGTGGTGCCCTCGAATGGCCACCATGCATTGCAATCTCGTAAAATTTAAGAGCGTAATAAAATGTTTTGTTACAACATGTATACCTATACAATAAAACTGATACAAATACAAACATGCTCTATATTTTTGGACCATTTCTCCGCAGCTGGCCATCTTTTTGTTCCCACTTTCATTTATCACTGGTGCAAAGTGAAAAATTAAGGAGGTATGGCATATCAAGTAACAAGCACACCATCAATAGGAAGGAGACTTGTGTTTCCATCTCTAGGAAATGGCCTATTGACAATACATAGCATTTATATGTAAATTTATGTAAACTAACAAACATCTGTATATACACCCATTTTCTCTTTACAATTGCTACATCTATGACTCGTATTAGTCAAAAGCTAGCTAAGTCTAGTTGCTTAAAATTACTTTTTGTTAAAGCATTTCTGTGTATATGTGCACATATGCATTTATATAACAGTTTGGTAAAATAAATAAAAAAATTATTCTGACCAAAATAATTTATAAATGAGCTTAAAATAGATTTTACTGGCATCAATTAAGTTTATTTTTTTTGTTGTGGCTAATTCTAAAATGGAGAAGTGATCTCTACTGATGCTAATGACGTAGTGGTTTGGAGTTAGAAGAGAAATATTTTTAGGATATCAGAGATCCACAAAACTTCAATAGAATTCCAATAAATCATATCTTATAACTATCTTTTATTATAAGAATTTTTACACTCATGTCCTATTTATTTTGATTTTCAGTGTCTTATAATATAAATCATGTCTTTTTCTTTTTTAGACTCAATTTCTTCAAATCTGATATTTTTTATATTAAATTCTTTATACACTATATTTGAAACCTTCCTTGTTTCAATAATTAGTATGTTGTTTAATCATCCAAACAACCCCTTTCCTAGTTATAAATAATATATCATCATCAAAATTATTATTATAAATGTATTCTTCATTAATTTGCTTTTTGATAAATTTTATAGATTATTTTCAGCTTCAATTATTTCCTTTTGTTCTTAATGTGTTTTCCTTTCCTCTTTTCATTTTCTGATTTTTTTTTTTTCATTTTATTTTTATTGTTACAAAATACCAAAAGAAATATTTTCTATCTTTTTTTACATGTTGACTGAGATATATATATATATATTGTAACGGAAACGTGTCTTATTTTTTGGATTGATTGTTAGATTTATATATTTACTTTTATTTCAACTTATATTTTATACTTATTTTTTTATATACATTTATTTTTCCACAACTTTGATTTTTCCTTTTATTTATTTTATTCTTATCAGTTTTGCTAACCGAAATATCCCGGCTTAGCCTCCAACTGTAATGGATATTGTTTATTTATTTATTTAACCACCGCCGTTACAATGCAAGCAGAGAGCTAATACAGATACAAATTTAACTTCATATCTATACCCTTGACCGAACCCCGAGGCAATACGTACATATTATCTTGGCGTTATTTTTCCCGGTCAAGAACTTTTGGCTGCTGAACAAAGCAAACTATTTCAAGAAATTTAACAAATGTCAGCACTTGCTATTTATTTTTTATAATTGGGAAATTCGCACGAACAAGCAGCACATGAATACCTTAAAAAAATCAGCCTTACCCTTTAATCACTAAATTACAGTTTCTCCCCTGTCATAGCTTGGTGATAGGAGAATAAAGCAAGTATACGCAATTTACGAATAAATATGTTTAATAACACTCACTTTTATATAAAAAAAATAGGATAACAATAATAAAAATAAACACACATGCTTATATAAATACGTGGCTATAATAAACAGAAAAACAAATCAAATGTTAAAGTTATTTGAAGTCCTAAATTTATCACGATTGTTCCTTGTTTATTTATTTACGAACATTAAAATTTAAATTGCATACATACTTTTACCTGGGTTTCGTTGTAGTTGTTTTCATGGATATTTCTTTGAGCTCTTTACCGTCCAGTGGGAGATCACCCCTTTTTTTGCAGAGACGGTATTTCCTTCACTGTCGGCTGGATTGATTTCTCTCTCAGTTTGTGGGGTTATTTCTCGTTCCAGTTTTACTTCTTGTCGATTCTTTAGGTAGATTTTTAAGTTGGCAGTCCCAGAAGTGGCGGTCTCTCTAGCAGGTCAGGCCTAGATCTTACATTGTGAGTCAGTGGTGAGACGGATTGAATATGAACCCACGTCCCTTTAACGCCACTAGCCGCGCACTTCTTTCATTTTCTTTTAGCTGTTGCTTCTTCAAAATCTTTTCTCTGAATCACCAGATAATAATTGTAATTCTCTTACTGTCTTTCTTTTGTTCATTGTTTTTGTAAATTTTTAATTAAGATTTTGATTTCCAACAAATTCTTATCATCATGTTTCTTTATTTAATTAGTGGCTGGAATGTAGGTTTTAATTAATTTACCTGTAATTATAATCTTTCCTTGTTATACATTTTCTTTGTCCAAGGAATTTAATTAGTCCAACAGACTTTCACACCTACGGACATATTGTTTTTACATTACATATTACATTCAATTTTTATTTAAAAGTTTACAATTCATTGTTCACATTTATGTTTATAATTCATTTTAGCTTGTTACAACATAGTTTTTAACAAGAGAGGAAAAGATGCATTTCTTTATGCATCCTCTTCTCCTCTCCCACAATAAACTGAAATAATTTTCAAGCATTTGACTTACTCGTTTTTTTTTTAAAAAAGAGAAAGAGACACATTTCTTTATGCACCCCTCTCCCCTTCTCTTACTATTACATAATCCAAGTAATTTAGACATTTTAATATCAACTTTCTTTTTTCCTTCTTTTTTTTAAAGTTTAAAATTTAGTAGCTAACTCATTTACCTTCATTAGTTTCTATAGCTAATTTATCTAATTTTTATTAATAAATATATACGTGTGATGACGACTTTACGTGGTTGTCACATTACACTCCACCCGCTTTTGAGAATTAAAATCGGGTCGAATCTTACTCTGAGATGAGAGCTTATTTTAATTCTTTGCTTTCAACCCTTACTTCTGCTTTTATTACATGTTTCCACTCTATCGTGATGAGTGATGATGATGATGAGAATAATTGCAGAGAGACAACTAGGTAAAACTACTCAGTTCATTCGATCAATTTTGGCTGATCAACCAATTTAATCTCTACGCATACGAGACCATGGCATAACTTAACTCTTTACCAAAAAAAAACATAAAAGGGTTTAAAGCGTGTGAACAGCAGGATATTTCTACTGCCTGTTCATTTTGCGCAAACAACAATTCTTATTTCTTTTATTTATTTCAAGACACTAATTCTTATTATATAATGAGTCCAGGTTTCTTACTGGCGCTTCATTTAACAGTTTACCACCGTAAGCCATGAGAATCTACAGTTAGCGAAGAGACGACTGAATCAAGCTCAAAATATGACCCAAACATAATGCATCCACACACACATATATGCCTCAATCTGCAACCTCATACACCAATTAGTGATATCTCTCATTTAAGTATTATCACTATTGTTCGTTTATTTTATTTTATTAATTCTTAACTGGCTCTTTAATGAGCCTAAATGATTCTTATTTCTAATTTTACTTTTATTTATTTGTTAATTATATCTGCATTTATAATTGACAGATTGTTATACGAATAAATTATTTATAGATTTCTTTTCCTTTATTCTTTTTTTTTATTACTTTTTTTACATTTGTCTTGCTGCGCTTGACTGCACATAAACACGCATTAAGTTTATCATTGATTTCACTCCGTGAACATTACTTTTTTTTGTTTATTATAATAACTTTAATCATTTGTCGTGAGACGATTTGTCTCACCTGTCATATATTTAAAAAAAACAATTTTATTTTTCATGATTCCATGACGTTATCCGTTTCATCACTGATATATCCGTCCGTTTATTTTCTTTTGGTTTAGTTTTTGTCTGGAGACTTCTTATCATGCCTTTTACCATACATATTTCCACTTGTGCTTGGAACTGGAGCACTGTTCTGATGTCCACTAGAGTCGGCTTGCTCATATGGGTAATTTTTATTTGAACCTCTTCGGGTCTGTTCGGACATTTTAACGCTTTCTGATCTATCAGGAAACGCCTGGTTTCCTTCCCAATAATCATGGTGAGGATTGTATTGCATTCTCCCTATGTGCGGATCATTGGGCTAGGGTTTAAATCCCCTATCCTCCGCCTTGTAATTAGGCCTAGTGCTGTCAAATGCATTTAACAACTCTGCAACCTGCTCGACAGTCTTTCTTTCTGTGGCAATGAGCATCTGTTCTACATTATGGGGAAAATTGTGCCTTGTTATTCTGATGATTTTCTCATTTTCATCAGCTATAGTCTCTAATTTCTCATCTTGTTCCGTTTTCCATTTTTCTACTTCTTGACCTAACATTCCCAGCTTATCCCTTCCATACTCTATCTCCTCATTTACTTTCAACCCGACGTCGAGTTTTACTTTAACCAACTCTCCCAGAATGCACTGCTCTATTTTCCCCAGTAGTTCCTCCTGGTGATTTAACCTTTTATTCGCAACCTTCACCTGGTATGAGGTTTGTTCACATTTTGCATTCACTTCTTCAACCTTTTGGCTAAAATTCTTACTTAGTCATTCGTCCAACTCTTCTATCTTCTTACTATTTCTTTCATCTCTTTCCTTCGTTTCCATAATCAACTGTTGCTGGCCTTCCATTATTTTCGTAAACATATCCATTATAATGCAGCTGTCTATTTTATTTTTATTATCAATCTTCGTCTCCATTCTTTTGCTAATTTCTATTTCGCCCACTAGAGCGCCCATTTTTGTTTTTGATTCCATGTGCATCAAATCTATTTAACACACACACACACACTAATCACATATTTTATTCTATGGCTTTATTATTCTAACTCTCTCCTTATAGGATTATCTTACTTTACTGACTATATTTCACTGACACTAGGTACGTTGGTTCGACTCACCCCGTCCCACTCACTAATCACCACTCACCCACGCCTGCCTTCAAGACCTTCCCGCCACTCTCTCCAATTTACAACCTAACTTCTCAAATTATATCACGTTCTCTTTCTCTCCTTTACCCTTTATTATTTTATTTATTTCTTGCTTTTGTCTACCACCAAGCTATTTTTGATTTGTTTATTAATTATTGCATAAACTATTAATTTTGTTATATTCAAATTCAAATGAGCTGCACTTGTAAACATGAAAAGATCCCAGACTGGCCCCCAATTTTAACGGAAACATGTCTTATTTTTTGGATTGATTGTTAGATTTATATATTTACTTTTATTTCAACTTATATTTTATACTTATTTTTTTTTATACATTTATTTTTCCATAACTTTGATTCTTCCTTTTATTTATTTTATTCTTATCAGTTTTGCTAACCAAAATATCCCAGCTTAGCCTCCAACTGTAATGGATATTGTTTATTTATTTATTTAACCACCGCCATTACAATGCAAGCAGAGAGCTAATACAGATACAAATTTAACTTCATATCTGTACCCTTGACCGAACCCCGAGGCAATACGTACATATTATTTTGGTGTTATTTTTCCCGGTCAAGAACTTTCGGCTGCTGAACAAAGCAAACTATTTCAAGAAATTTAACGAATGTCCAGCGCTTGCTATTTATTTTTTATAATTGGGAAATTCGCACGAACAAGGAGCACATGAATACCTTAAAAAATCAGCCTTACCCTTTAATCACTAAATTACAGTTTCCCCCCTGTCGTAGCTTGGTGATAGGAGAATAAAGCAAGTATATGCAATTTACGAATAAATATGTTTAATAACACTCACTTTTATATAAAAAAAATATGATAACAATAATAAAAATAAACACACACACTTATATAAATACGTGGCTATAATAAACATAGAAAAACAAATCAAATATTAAAGTTATTTGAAGTCCTAAATTTATCACGATTGTTCCTTGTTTATTTATTTACGAACATTAAAATTTAAATTGCATGCATGCTTTTACCTAGGTTTTGTTGTAGTTGTTTCCATGGATATTTCTTTCGAGGTTTTTACCGTCCAGTGGGAGATCACCCTTTTTTGCAGAGACGGTATTTCCTTCAGTGTCGGCTGGATTGATTTCTCTCTCAGTTTGTGTTGTTATTTCTCGTTCCAGTTTTACTTCTTGTCGATTCTTTAGGTAGATTTTTAAGTTGACAGTCCCAGAAGCGGCAGTCTCTCTAGCAGGTCAGGCCTAGATCTTACATTGTGAGTCAGTGGTGAGACAGATTGAATACGAACCCATATCCCTTTAACGCCACTAGCCGCGCACTTCTTTCATTTTCTTTTAGCTGTTGCTTCTTCAAAATCCTTTCTCTGAATCACCAGATAATAATTGTAATTCTCTTAGTCTTTCTTTTGTTCGTTGTTTTTGTAAATTTTTAATTAAGATTTTGATTTCCAACGAATTCTTATCATCATGTTTCTTTATTTAATTAGTGGCTGGAATGTAGGTTTTAATTAATTTAGCTGTAATTATAATCTTTCCTTGTTATACATTTTCTTTGTTCGAGGAATTTAATTAGTCCAACAGACTTTTACACCTACGACCATATTGTTTTTACATTACATATTACATTCAATTTTTATTTAAAAGTTTACAATTCATTTTTCACATTTATGTTTATAATTCATTTTAGCTTGTTACAACATAGTTTTTAACAAGAGAGTATAAGACACATTTCTTTATGCATCCCTTCTCCTCTCCCACAATAAACTGAAATAATTTTCAAGCATTTGACTTACTCTTTTTTTTTTTTTTTTTTAAAAGGGAGAAAGAGACGCATTTCTTTATGCACCCCCTCCCCTTCTCTTACTATTACATAATCCAAGTAATTTAGACATTTTAATTTCAACTTTCTCTTTTTCTTCTTTTTTTTAAAGTTTAAAATTTAGTAGCTAACTCATTTACCTTCATTAATTTCTATAGCTAATTTATCTCATTTTTATTAATAAATATATACGTGTGACGATGACTTTACGTGGTCGTCACAATATAGATGTACAAATATATATATATAAAGCAATCCCTATAAAAATTAAACTAGCTATATTTAATTTTACCATGTGTTGATTTTTGTTTTGCCACCAGTATGGTAAGATATAAAGTTCACTACCATAAATTCTTACACAATATTTTTACTATTTCAAATCTATTATTGAAATTAGTACTGGTTGATTTGAAATTAGCTTTTTTTCTCAGTATATAATGTAATTAATTTTTTTTATGGAATATATATATATATATTTATTTATTCATTCACTATATTGACATTTTCAGAAAACCATTCTGATCTCATTTTTTTAACTTCCATTGAATATTAACATCTCATATTTCTTCTCACTAACTTAATTTTTATTTTTTTCAGTCCCACTTCAAACTATATATACTATTTTGTTTTTTTTTCCTTCTGTAGACTATTAAACCATTTCTGCTGCAAACAACAATAACAATAAAAATCAGATCCACAGAATATATTATTCTTTGACTCAATTACAGATATTATAAAAAGTTTTGAAGTCCCATTATTATAAAATTGAAATGATATTAATTCGCTTATCTTTTTTTAAAAATATAAAATACACTTTATTAATAAAAATTGTATACAAGTATTAACATATATGGGAAAAAATATTTTACAAGTTGTATGATGCATACAATTATGAGAATATAATCATTGCAGCTAGAGTATAAGAGATGAAAAATAGATGAATGTAATTTATTTGCTTATCATCCTAAAATAATATACAATTAAAAAATTTGCTTATAACTTTAGACTTTATTCCAAATGTTAGTTAACTAGCTCAACCGAAATGTATCTTTAAGATCAAAAATAAAAACAAATTGAATTTTTCTATTAAAGAAATAAATAAAAATTTAAAAATTAACAATTTAATTTTTTTTTAGTTTGGAATGAAATGTTAAACCACTAAACATCATGATCACCATTTTTATACTAGCACATAATTGTTGTAAACAAAAGCAACTGTATGGAGAGTTTTGCCTTTGAATGAAATGTTACTATTTCATTCCCTTAAGAAAACTATTCTTTCTTAGTTTCACCCAAACTGAATTATTAACTGGTGTAAATAAATTTATATGCATTTCTTTTATTAAAATGATTAAGTAATAATACTAAAGAAATTAATACATATTCTTTTTTTTTGCCATTTGTCAATAATAATATGAACTCAGTTGATAGAATTGTAGTTTTACTAGTTTTCATAGTAATTTATTAGATAATTCAGTTTCCCCGAATCCAAAATGAAATATATTGTAGTGGTCACCCAATATATCAAGCATGTACTCAATTGTTAAAGATGATTTAAAGTTCTTTTAGATTAAAAATATTGGTAAATTTCTATTCCCTGGTGTTAGCCGCGGGATGGCATTAATGCTAATCAAAAACATATACATATAACGATTCCGGGTCGGGTCTATGATTGATTTTATATAAAAAGATCTGATTTTGATTTCTAATAAAATATTATAGTAACTAATAGTATATGATGTTAGTCCTTCATTTTTGTAAATGTTTATTAATCTTTTTTTTTTTAGTTTGTGTGTGTGTCTTTAAAGTTCAGGTGTTTTTCCAATTTTTTTGTTACTTTATGTGTGTCTTTTTAAAGTTACGGTATTTTTTTCAAGAGTAAATAAATAATTTTATTAAAAAAGCAATATATAATTATAAATCTATAAAAAGTAATGTAATTTATATACTACAATTTATAATTGATAGCCGACTACTGTGGTTTTTTTTTTTTTACAGTAATTAAAACTCACAAAGATAAAAAGTAACATTATTTAAATAGTACAATTTAAAAATATTCCCCACAAACTTTTCTTTTTTTTTAAGTTCAAAATAGTGGGTTGTTTTTAATAGTGTGAATCTGTTAAAAGTAACCTTAAATTTATATACTACATTTAGATTTACTATATGAATAATTTTCTTTCTTTTTTTTTGTGATGGTAATTAATACTCAGAAACTGTGTTGTTTTCGTTTGTGTATATATTTCTATAACGGATATAACGTCATTATTTTAATACAAAATAATGCTGTTTGTATAAAAGAGTAAAACATTTGGATAAAATATATTCCTAAATCATTAAATAAGTTAATAGTTAATATACAAATAAAAAAAAACCCTCACCTACATGTTCTTCCTTTTTGGTCTATTTGGGGGGGGGGGGACAACAACAACAACATTGTCCATGGCGAGAAAATTGGTCAAAAACACATGTTTGAGTAGGATCCATAAAGTTGTGGCGGTGGTTTACGTGCAGATGTTTAAATCCTGCTGCCTCCAGATCAGATGTTTTATAACCTTTTCAGCAGTCGGAGTAGATGGTGGATCCTGGCTTTACATTGTCTTTTATGGCTTGCAGCAGTGTGGTGGCATATCAAGTTGGAACCGCCACTGCAAAGCATTCACTAGTCTCTCGGCACAACCCATAAATGTTGTAAATGGGGATTTAATATTTAATCATATGTATGTGTATAATTTATCACATATACATACGCAAGTTATATATATATATACGTGAAGATAAAAATACTTCATTAATTTAAAATCATCTTATACTTGAATAGCTGTGTTATTTTGTAAAACAGCAAGAAAACAAATCCTTTTAGATAGGAAGGTTAATTAACAAAGAAACTTTGCAGATAAACAAGATGAATAATTAATTAAAAAGTAATCGGGCTGCAAAAGGGTAATCATTCAAAGTAAAACCTAAGTCTAAATCTGCTTCTGCAAGTAAACTGGGTTGGGATTGATCCGACCAAGACGGACAAGATTTGACTGATCAAATCCCTGGCAAAATGAGTGAAAGTGTAAAGCATCGGGCACTTACAACTGGGAGTTTTACCGAACTGTGAAAGGTGCTGAACATCGCCTATTTAGCATGATAGCCCCAGAGCGGGACTGCTGGCCTCTGAACGTCCAAAAGTCAGCATAGGGACTATAAAGTAGGTCACATAGATCTTTATTATTATTTTGGTATACCTTCAGGTTTGTTGATATAAATATATAATGATTGTTTTAATGTATTCGTGTAAATATGTTATATATTAGTGTATTGTAATTAAATCTACTTTTCTAATTCTACCGGTGTTAGTCTCTGTGATTATGATTATTGTATGCATATGTAGGGAGGGCAAGGTTGGCTTACTGCATTGATTGTTTGCCAGCGAGTATTATAACTGGCGGACAAACAGATCTTTATTAGCATGAATTTGCATTTCTTCACCACAAAGGCACATCTTCTGTTTCAACAGGATATTTTTATTTTGTAAAAACTCCACAGCGCTACCTTCAGCTGATGGCAATTGCCACAGCTTCAAATACTCCGAGTTGGTGGCGGCAGCCATCTTACTTGTTATTGAACGAATTCTCATGAGAACATTATATCTGTCATGTGATTGTCAAATAACCGCTGTCATGTACCCTTTAAAATAACTTTTTGAGGGTTACACATTCGTAATGGAACCTTCACGTCATTATTAATAAACTTACATCACTAAACTAAGTTACAGCACATTAAAAAATATGTCTAATCAAATTTTAAAAAACTATGACTGGCTCAAATATACACACTCTCACATGAAACTACAGAGAGAATAGATATTCGAATATTACGATAAAATGAATAACAAAATCAACTACGGCAGCCAATAAAGGCATTTCTCTCTGCTTTTGCATAGAAAAAAGCCATAACCGGCAGCCGTCGAGAACTCTTTCTGTGTTTTATCATAGAAAGAAGTCTCTTTGTGTTGGCTTCTGTCGCCGCCCAACATAACATGAGGACTCTTTTTTTGCATTTTAGCATTGAAAATTTCCTCTTTTGTTGGGTGAATGCCGGTGAAACAGTATATTTCTAGGAACTGACCTAGAAATAGCAAAATCTTGAGACTAACCCCAGGGAATAGAAAATTACCAAAATATTATTTTGAATATGCATGTATGTGTGTGCATGATGAGATAGATATATAAACATTTTGTATGGATAAATAAAACTTGTAATATTTATTAAAATGAATTTTTAATAAATAATTTAAATCCATGTAAGGTGGCTTAAAATAAATATAAAAAAAAAGAAATTAAAATAATTATATTTCAATCTTTGTTTGAAAAAAAGAAAATTAGTTTGATCAGATTTACTGATGGCTATACAAATAGTAATCAAAAGATAAGAAGTCTTCAATTTATTATTGTCTTTTAATTATTGACCAATTATATGCTTGTAATTAAAAAATAAATAAAAGATTTGACATTTTTCTGAGGAGGATTATTCATTCATTCCTTGTTTTAATTTGATCTGGATTATAGAGTTTGACAGTGTAAATTCTTATAGCTTTTGTGAACTTTTTACATGGTTAAGGGATTATTTCACAGTTTACTGTAGTTTATGAAGCAAAAATCAACATTGTCTGAAGGATCATTTGTTGATGTGACCAGAGCATATGCATTGCTAGACATTAAAGTGTACTAACTCACTATAAACTATGTAGATTTCTTCTAGAGCTTCCTAATCTCGAACATCAATGCATAACCCAGGATTAATTTAAAACACCTATGGAAAATGTGCGCTTCCTTGACTTCATATTTATCTTTAAAAAAAACCCATAACATTTAAAAGTAAACCATTTGACCAGGAAAACATTAATATGTTTTTGCCATTCTGATCAGTAATGGAAGTATTAAAAACTAAAATACCGGTAAGACTATTCTTTTTAAACTTTAAAAAACAATATATTAAAAAGGGCTTAAGTCAGTACAATCTGATTTCTTTGTTATCATGCTATTTATATCTATTAGTTGCTTAATCAATGTTAATCATTTTTTATATGCTTTACTGTATGACTGCATTTTAAAATAATTACTTTTAATTTTGTGAATGAATACATGTGAGTTAATTTTAATTTTTTTAAAAATAAAGTGTTGTTAGTTAATTAAAATTTAAGTTGTCATTGCTTTGTTATTTAGAAACTTTCATTTTAAAATAGTCATTTTAGTACATCAATTAAGAGAAAAATATATTTTAATTAAAGAGATTATTTTAAGTAGACAATTTAACCACTGGGTAAAAATGCCAAAATGTTTTGTAAATTGAGGAATCCTAGTTTTTGAAATTGATTTATTTAGCATGACGCCTTGATAAAAGATCAAAATGTATTTTTTTTTATTATATTTAAGTTTAAATTATTGCTGAGTGAAAAGAAATATAACCTGTTTTATTTAAGTTCAATCCTCTCCATTATTATCTACTTTAGATGCACTATGAAATTTACATTTGGTTACTCGTATTCAAAGATTGTCTGTCCCTCAAGGTTACCGTCACAATAAAATGGCTTTCCAAAGTGCGGCTAGATTAATTAAATTTTACACGAGTTACACAACCTGAATTACAAAAGTGAGTTACCAAACTGAATTATTAACGGGCATAAATAAATTTATATGCCTGTCTTTTACTACAATGATTAAGTAGTAGTACTAAAGTATTAATGCATATTCTTTTTTGCCATT
The DNA here is from genome assembly GCA_028023455.1 of Epiperipatus broadwayi. NCBI lineage: Eukaryota > Metazoa > Onychophora > Udeonychophora > Euonychophora > Peripatidae > Epiperipatus > Epiperipatus broadwayi. The sequence goes on from JAQFVV010012593.1 coordinate 1,031,883, forward strand.
GGTCAATATTAATATGAATTCGTTTGATAGAATTTTTATATCTGTAATAAAATTAACATAATACTGGGAATGGTAGTTTTGAAAGTAATTTTTTAGATAATTCAGATTCTCCGAATCAAAAGCAAAATATATGAAATTTGAATGTATCTCTGATTGGATAGTGTAAGAAGTCTCTAAACTTTGTATGTTAATATCCTATGTAATCAATAACAATTCACCAAATATCTACATACATTTAAAAATTTATATTAAAGATTTTGTCCACTTTAGAAAACAAGGAATCTCCTCATCTTTTTTCATAAAATTGAATAGTCATTCGTATAAACTTATTATTTGCGAGAGGCTGCTAAAGTATTTATGTTCTCCAGCACATAAGTTATGAAAAGTTTTGAGAAATTACCTTTTCAATGATCTTTGACAATCATGTAAATTCTCTAGATTTTGATTAATTATTAGAAGTTGACTTTGTGAATCTATATTGTTTCGAAAGCAATTTCATTATCATTTATCAGTTTATATATGAGAGGATAATAGCAGTATCAAAGATTATGACCTGAATAAAGATGTTACATTTCATTTCCAGGCATTCCATTTGGTTGCATTATTGGCATAAATCCACTGTTAAAGATATGATGTGAAATATGGAGACCGATTGATTAAAATGAATAATTTCAATTTTCTAATTAAATGAGTTAATGGAAAGTAATAGATGATGTGACATCCCATTTGTGGATGTATTTAATATATTTTTTCTTATGTAGTTTTTTATTAGAGATATGCTGCTCTAGTTGTTTTAAAATTAATCTCTTGGCCGAATTTGTTAGCATCTTTTATGCTTGGCATTTTGTAGATATATATTGTAAAATATACAAAAGATTTTACAGAATTGCTAATGTATTTTTTTTATATAAGCATTGTTTTGTAATGTCAAGTGAAAATTGTAATTATAACATTTCTTTTTAATTATCAAGTAGAGATTTTGGCCAGATTATTTTTGATGATGGATAATTTCTCCCAAAGAAAATAATGAATTTTTGTAGATGATATAGTGATATTGAAGAGTTGGATTAGCTAGATCACATTTCAAAAATCAAAATATTGTGATTTTTCATTTCAAATTAGCATATGGCTCTGATATTTATGAATTTCATTTTTGGTTGCAAAATCTATATACCACGATGCAAATTATAACCATACCCAAATAAGCCTTGACTGTGTTCAGATATGATGAAGTTAGATCTGGATATGACATGATCAGATGGGTACAGAGAATAAATCAGTATGTGCTGAATGAAAGAGATATAAAGATTAGGTTTTTGTTATGTGTTTGGAAATATTTATCTTCGTGATGTCTGATATTAGTGATCTCATTGGATAGAGAAAAGCTTAAATGTGTATATTTTTTTTATAAAACCTTGTTTAGGATTGATTTTTTAATTCAAATTATTATTTTCCATTTAGCTTAATTTTTAAAACACAGAATAGTAAGAGGTAGATAGCTTTATTCATTAATAAGATATATCTAGTAAGCTATATTAATTATTGAAACAAATTCTTAGAAGCTATTACTATTATTTTTCTTTCTGGCAATACACTGTTAATTTTATTGTTCATAAAAATATGCCTAGTTTCATTTTCTGACAATATACTATCTAATTATTATGAGATCAAACCCACTTTTTATTCTGGAAGATTTTAATTGTCAGAATGAATGCATTCTGTGCTTTTAAGATTTTCCAAATCAATTTCCTTGTTATTTTTTTAAGGCCGTTATCCAATATATATTTTTTAATTCACCAATTTTTATTTTTTTCATTGATAGATGTTTATCTCGAATATAGTATTTTTCTTCTTTTTTTATTGATAACTTCACCATCAGTTTTTACTTATTAGTATATCTTAAAGTTCTCCTACAACTATCAAAATAAAGTATTCTCTTACAGTTTCTGAATGATGGCCGATCAAAGATTCTATTAGTGGAGTTTGTAATTAGACATCCAAAGTTTAATTTTTGCTTGATTGGATATTATTGCTTCTTGTTTTTAATGACAGATAAAACCTAAACTTAATAAAAGCTCGAATATCTGTCTTGAAGGAAATTATTCATGAATTAACGCTAATATCTGCCCATTAATGGTCTTGAATTATTGCAAGAAATTATTTATATTAATAGTAATGTTTTTATCCACCAATCTTTACTCTTCATTAGAAATCCACAAACAACAAATAGCACCATAGAAGATCAATTGGCTGTACTTGGTAATGATAATTTATTTGGTAATGATACAGGAAACCATACCTTCGTAAAGAAATTAAAGAATAAAGAGTAAATAAATGAAGTAAATTTGGTTTCATTCATGTTTTCAAAGATTATATTTAAATTGAATGACTCTTAGTTATATTAATGCCATTTATTTTAATAAATTTTATAATTGTTTGAGAGCTAGCATTCATATATCAAAGATTAACAAGCAAGCATTCTTGCTGATTAACAGAAAAGTGTGAGCACAGGCTTTTCCCCTATAACGTTTTTGCTCCATACCTGTTATATGCTTATATGAACCTAAATGCAGCCCACATTTGTCAGGATGAAACGCTGCATAAAATTAAAAAAAGACAAAAAATGTACAAACTACTTTATTATGTACATTGGAATAAACTGAAAAAACTACATAAAGTAAAAGAAAGCCGATTTATGCATTTGACAATATTACTAAATATATATTATGTACTGTGAAGGATAGTCTATGCATAAACATATAAGTTAATTAATAAAGATTTAAATAATAATGTGTGTGTATGCACACATATATCTTAAAGTAAAGAAATTGCCCATTAATCATATTACATGTTGTGGCAATTTATGCAAAATGTTATCAATCACTCTGTAATATGTGAGTAGAAATATAAGACACCTCTTTGTCTTGTAAGAAGAGATCAGTCATAACCAAGCAGTAGGAGGAATTCGTAATCAAGCTGTTGCTGATTTCCAGTAGAACACTATTTTCATTCCAGATATATATATATAATGATACATCACTATAATGCTGTAAATACCATTCAAGTAGCTAACATGTAAGGGGAAGAAATCTACTCTTTAAGGAAAGTTATGAAGTCAACCGTAATTAAAATTTTATATTTTATAACTGCAGTTGCAATCATTAGTATAGGCTTAATACTGAAAAAATGTTATCTGTGGCAGTAGTTTCATTTTATATCTGCAGTTAGAATCATTAGTATAGATTTAAAACTGAAAACATATAGCTGTTGCAATGTGTTTCATTTTTTATCTGCATTTAGAATCATGAATATAAACTTAAAAACAGAATATATTAATTGTCACATTTCACTTTATATTTGCATTTGGGAATCACTAGTATATAGTATATAAATGTGACCAACTTACATATGTTTTTGTTTTGTTAAATTATTCAATTATTGTTTTATCTATTTATTTGTTTGTTTATAACTTCAAGACACATATGCTAGTTATTAATCTTTCCCAATATCTGTGATAACATGCAAAACACTATGGAATATGCTAGAATGCCATGGTAGTAATTGGCAGAAATGATGATTGTTATTTTACAGTATTCTCAGTAAACTTATTCTGTTGAGATTTGTCACCTGAAGTTTCTTTTTTGATTGAAACCTAAAACAAAGCACTGTTTGGAATACTAGTGATTATAAATTCTATCATCATCATATTGGTTATTATTATTACAGTTTTGTTTTATTATGGTTATGGAATCCAGGTTCAAACACAGCTTTCATTTAATATAAATATAAAAAATCCGTGCAGTGGAAGTTTTATTGTTACTTACACTAAGTTATTGTTACATAATTGTTGTCTAATATGGGACCTGATGATCAAGTTCTAGTGGTCAGTGTATATGGCCATATAAATTGAACCTTAGAAATTACACCTGAAAAAAAAAATTTTGAGGCAGAATTAATTAAAACATGTATTACAGTGAAAAATGTGACAAGAATATAGATGATGATTAAGTTATAATTTGATTATAAATTATAAAAAAAATTAGTATTAATGTGTGTTTAAAGAGTTTATATTTAAAGATGAACAGAAAATCAAAATATGATTTTTGGAAATTGGATCAAGTTTTTGACTGTTGGAGTTTGTTTAATTATATTTTCAGTACTGAATGTGGAAGGAGGGCTTTGTTGTCTTGAGGATGCAATGTTATCATGTAATTTCAGGGAGTGATCTTTCTCAATACTATAACAATCCATTTAACTAGTTCTGCCATGAACTCTCCAAGAAGAGGAGAAAGACATAGTTTTAAAGTTTTGGGTTTACCAACCACTCAAAGGATCAGGGCTTTGCAAAGATTTTTGCTTTATTTCTATTTTGAGTTGTCACACTGCATTGTGTATATATAGTCTGTTGGCTGGATTATGTATATCCAGGATTGCAAGTCACTGCATTCTTTTGCTGTCACATATTTGTCAAATCTCTAAGAAAGGTTTTGATAAATAGTTTGTTACATGAATTTGTTTTTGTATAAACATATGTACTTAAAATAAAAATAAATATTAATTAAAATAATGGTAAATAGGAAAAAATAAAAATAAATATTAATTAAAATAATGGTAAATAGGAAATCAGTCATACATGCATGAGCTGGAGAGAATTGCAGAACAAAGCAGGGGAAATAAATTAGACAAAAACCAATTATTGAGGCAATAAGGTTTAAACAAAGACTGATTAGGGGTAATAATATAGTAGTAGTAGTGAAGATGAAAGGTTTGCATGAAAGGGGAGATGATGTGAAGCTTTCTTTATAAGATTATATAAGTTTATAATACAAAAAGATATGCTGACAAGAGCAAAATTAAAGAAGGTAGAGGAAGAGCATGATCAAGAAATAAAATTACTCAGCTGAGGGTGCCTAGAAAACATAATCATGTTAAACCCAGAAGTTTCAATTTCTGAAAGAAATTTAAAAACAGAAAAAAAAAGAGAGGCGAACAAATAGAAGAAGCTAATAAAAAGAGTGAACAAAGACAAGATGATAATAAAAAGAGAGCAGAGTAAAAAGATCATAAAGAGAGAACAAAAACAATAAGATAATAAGAGAACAAAGCAAGAGGATAATGAATAGAGCAGAAGAGTTTCAAATACTGCTGTAGAAATAGAAGATAAAATAGTTGAAAGCATTAAAATAATGGCTAATCAAATAGCAGACCAGATTGATCAAGTGAGAAAGAAAATGCTAAAGGATTCAGGAAGGTAGTGATAATATAACAAATGAGAAAAATTTAGCTGTGAGCACAACAGTTTTTTTGTAAAAAGTATTAAAATAAAGCTGAAGATAAATGATGTGCTATGTTTAGCTAAAAACTAAACATCATCTTCCTCATGTAACTTGCTTCCCTGAATAAAATATAAAGAAGAAAAAATGTCCTAAAATAATCTGCAACTTGTTTCCAATCAAGAACATGAATGTCCCTATGTATTAGCCCTGATTTGGAAATTTTATTGGAAAGAAAATGGTTAAATTCTTACTGTTTATTTGCCTGAAATCTTTTATTGCTAAATAGAACTGTTTCTTACAACTTGTTTGTTATTATAGGCATTGAAGACACTCTAGAATTTTCAAATTTGCAATATCCAGTTTCAGTTTAGAATTATGGGAAAACTACATGATCTGCACATACACATTTTACATCATCGAATCCATATTTTTCTTATCTTTCAGAAAATGTTTAAGTTAAATTTTTCTATCACAAAAATTGATAATTTTATGATCATTTTTGTACTCAAGTAGCTGTAATTTTTTTGGCTTTTTCAGCTTTTTCACTTTAATGGAAATCTATTTCATCGTAAAAGTAAAAAGGGAAAATATGCAAAACTTCACCAATTCCAGCAATGATAGCAATTTTTTTATAAGTGGGCCTTGGAACACTGAGGCTTCTTTTTTTGCAGCTCGTTTGAGGAATTGTATGAGTCAGATGTGATACCAAAAAATGTTGTAATACAAGTGCTGCAGGTCTGTCTACTCCAGCTCTGCCTACTCCAGGCTTATCTTCCCGACCAGATCTGAATGATTTGCCGATTAATATTAGCAGATCATCAAATTTTACTAAGTCCCTGGACTCCACCATGAGTGGGTATACAATTTTAGATTTTTTTCAATTATTATTTGATAAAAAAATATTTGAAAAAAAAATTCTTGAAACGAATACATACGCTGAACAAAAAAAGGTTGCGATTGGGTAAATTTGTCACAATGCGAATTATCTGCATTTTTTGGCATGATAATAGACATTTCTTTCATTTGTCCAGTACATGAATTAGAAGACATATGGAGTTCTGATTTGAGAGTAAGACAACTATATTTTGCAAATATTATGACCCAAAGTAGATTTTATTCAATTTTGTCCTGTGTACATTTTAACAATAATAAAAAAATGCCAAATGCTAAAAGTAAGGATTTTGACAGAGTATATAAACTTAGGCCGATTTTAGACTACTGCAGTATAAATTTTAAGGCTGCATATAAAATGCATAGAGAGATAGCAGTTGATGAAACTATTATCAAATTTACTGGTCATATTAGCATGACATAATTTGTTCCCTCAAAACCAATAAAGCAAGGGTTCAAATGGTGGATGTTTTCAGATAGCCATAATGGATATGGGTCCCATATGGAGTTGTATACAGGCAAAAGTACAACTTTAGATGCTGTCAAGGTCTGGGTACTCAAGCTGTGGTTTCAGTAGTTTTGTCATATCTAACCAAACAGCATCATTATTTTTAGTAATAAGACATTTTATAAGCATGCAGTTAACAAAAGAGCTATCTGCAAACAAACTCTATTGTTGTGGCACACTAAATGTAAATAGAAGAGGTATCCCAGACAGCATCAAATAACTGTATAAAAATTATTAAAAAATGAATAGAGGAGTCTCACTTTTTGTAATTGATCAAGACAGTGGTCTTCAATTTTTAATTTGGATGGATAAGAAGTCAGTTCGTATGCTCACCAATGCTTGTCCACCTTTTGGAAATGATGTTGTTATAAGAAGACACAAAGATGGGACACATCATTTATATCCATGCCCACCTGCAATAAAAATGTACAACTGGTATATGGATGGACTAGACTTGGCCAATCGAAAACGACTTTAGTATGATTGGAAGAGAAAGTCGGTCTGATGGCAAATACATCTTTTTTGGCATTGTTTTGATACAGCTGTTACAAATGGATACATTCTGTACACAGAATATGTGACTTTGAAACAGAAGAAAGTGGAAACTTAATTTTTTGGAGAATTTTATCAGATAGTCTCATTGATGGGTTTGCTTCAAGAGTGAATAATTATACAGCTTATCATGTCATACCACACACATCTGGCCCATCATACCAGTGGAAAGCATACCCTAGTTGACCTTCGCCAACACAATATTTTTAAAAGAAGATGGTTGTCTGCCTAAAAAAGAAGCAAAGGCATGAAAGTTTTTTTGGGAGCATGGAGTGTGAACCTGTCACACTCTGCCAAAGTGCTTTAAGAAACAGCTTTGCTATCTATCATAGTGAAAGTGTTATATAGATGATGCATCTCAGACACCACAACTCCCAATTTCTTCAGGAAGGTCAACTAGCACACCACTTCGGTCAAGATCTCTCCATGTAGATGATCAGCAGCAACTCTAATCAGTATGTTGTATTTGCATTTGATTGCAGCATTATTTTAATTGTAATATATCATTTTGTAGTAATCACTTGATTTTATATTTTAGATAAATTCTATCTAACAAGATGAAGTGTTTACCATAAACTGCCAGGTAGGATAAATAATAAAGGGTATTATTATTAATATACTACATGGCACTAACTCTAACTCTTTTTTTGTTTAACTGCATTGAGTATGGAACCGAAATCTGTCCTAAGTGAATTGTAGATATGCTTTCATCATCACTAACTACAATGAATTTAGCATTTTATAATTGTTTTATTTGGTTTGCTTTTTGTTCTACTAATATAATTTTATTTTTGTTTACTTTTTAAAATAATTTTATTTATAATTTAAATTTTGTTTGCTTTTTTTAATAATAATTTTATGTATGATTTCTTTTTTAGTTTATATATAAGTTGTTTTTATTATTTTGTTTGGTAAAAGCCTGAAATCCGGGCAAAGCCGCTTGGAGCATTGATGCTAGACAAAATCAATGAAATATAACGTTACCGGGCCGCCGCAACTTTTTTCTTTTTTTATACAACAAGGTTTTTTTTTTTCTAATATTGATTAAATGAATAATTTTTATTTCATTGAGAACATGATTTCTTTATTATTAAACAAATTTTGATATTCATTTTCGTTACTTTTTTTGGTTTTTTTTGTTGGAACCTGATATTTTTTCAACAAATTTTGCTAATTGTATTTTTTTCCTTTTTATCATTTGAAAACTTGGGACCGTTTCATGACGTCAAAAAAATTTGTTTGAATCCCATCGCCGAAAAAATAGAATACAATTATTTGCGACTTGTTTAGAACTTAATTCTACCTTTCTTTTATTTTTTTCTCTTGACTAAATGGTTTTTCTTCTTCTTCTTATTATTATTATTAATTTTACTTTTTTTTAAAAACACAACTTGTTATCACTTTGATTTAGATTATGTTTGAATTAGCCTTTTTTTTGGCTACTACAAGAAACAGCTTTTTGAGCGGGGGAGGGGGGGAATTCGTACTGTTTATTATTAACAAAAAGGCAACAAAAATAGTCAATTATTTTAACAGCGCTGAAAAAAGAGAAGAATCAACTTTGGGACTTGTTTCGAATTTTGATTTCTTTTTGGTTGATGTAATTGTTTTTTTTAATATTAAATCCAAATTTACTTTTGTGTTTTTGCCGATTCCAAAAATTGTTTTCAAACATCCACCCACACTCTGAAAAATAATTATAACCAAAAAGTCAAGAATTTAACCTTTTTTTTCTTTTTTTGAAACAACTTTTTCTCACTTTTTACTTTGATTTCTATTTTGTTCAAATTACCTTTTTTTTTTTTTTAGCCTTCTACAATAAACTGCTTTTGGGGATGGGGTGTATTTCGTAATTTGTTTTTCTTAACAAAAAGTCAACCAAAGTCGTCATTTAATTTAACCCCGCTGCAAAAAATTGAATCCAAATACTTGTTAATTTCTATTGAAATAAAAAACAAAAAAAAAAAAAGGACACAAACTTTGGACTTTTTAAAATTATTTATTCGATTTTATTGCTGTAATAAAAAGTGGACATTATGTGTGCCTGACAAAATAAAATAAAAAAAAATAAATTTAAAACACTTTCTGTACTCGTCAATTTATCTGAAGAAAAGTTTCAAAAGCGCACATTTGTCTCAGATCTTTTAGTGGTCTTGAATATTTTCCCCACCATGCTGAAACATGACTTAGCGCATGAGCTCTGGCGAATCCTGTTGGAACATACACTTTGCCAATTTTTTTACATATTAACCTTTTTTTCGGGAAGGGTGGGGACCATATGACAATTCTTAATAATTAACAACATTTTTTAAATCGAAATGACATTACTCTATTACGGAGATTTGAAAAACTTGTACCGCCTTGAAATTTAAACACCCTCAAGCGATACGGTAATCAGCTATGAAAAGAATGAATACGCGTAAATAGCTTCGAAGCACAAAACAGGCCGTAATATTTTTGTGCGATGTCATGTAAAGCGGCCTAGCTCAATGGGTTAATACAATATGTAAATGTATTAGCCTGTAAGGCCGTGGCTGCCGAAATGGCATTTTTATGTGTTTTGACACGTAAACAATGCCCCAAGTGGCCTTGCCCAGATTTCAGGCTTTTATCTTTTGTTTTATTATTTTATTTTGTATATATTGAATACTGCATCATTAATAAATAAAAAAATTTATATACGATAAAAAAACTTTTAAAAATTTTTTCTTCTATTTTCGTCTAATATAAAAATTAATGACTAATTTTTGAATAAAATTCAAACTATTGAAGTTCTTTATTATAATATTCAAATTACATTAATTATTGATCAATATTAACTACTTGTTATCAGGGATGACATATTCGTTGCAAACCCCTATATGGAAAAACATTTTGAAGGGCTACTAGGAAAAATTGAAAGGTACTAATGTCTTTATTCCTTGAAATGTTGAAGTTATAGAGTGCCTTATGTAAGTCATATTATACATCAATTTATTGGGAATTTAATGAGGAATGCAATGAAGTTATTAACAAAAGCATAGATTTAAAATTTAACCATGAAAATATTGAATTTATGAAAATAATTTTTAGAAATGCTAAGTTTTTTTTTTATTACTTTGAATATCAATGGTTATATTTTTCAGCTTCATTACATTCTTTGATGTTTTATCTTTCAAGCAATATATATTATGTGATTTTTGAATAATACAAACTTAAGTTATGATAAAATTTGTCGCTTAACATAATTTTTTAAATATTCAATATGGCCGCTTCATCAGCCAATAAGTATTAAACTTTTCCAAAGACAAACTGTTAGTAATAACACACAAGCTAGTAGATTACTCAATATTTTGACTGGTATTATTGTACACTCTTCTTCATGTGCTGTTGTCCCTACAAGTGGCAATGCTAGCATAAGAGTCAAACTTACATCTTTAAATACTTTAATAACAAATTTGAAGATAATGCTTTATCCAACTGAGCTATTCTGTAAATTCAGTTGTTTGGACCTTAGCCTTAAAATTCAGTATTCAAGAATCTGAAGGTGTAAGTTTAGCTCCTATGCTAGCATTGTTATTTGTCCGGCTAGCAATATCTGAAGAGAATCAAAATATTGTTTAATCTATTAACCTATGTTGTCTACTAATCTATGTTATATACTAACATGTATTATTACTAAAAATTGCTTGTAATTAAAAAACTAAATAAAATTTTTAATTTTTTAGACAGTCAACATTTAATGATAGATGATGAAAATAGACTAAGATATTATCACAATTAAAAAATAATGTTCAATAAATTTTCCCAAAAGAATAAAGATTGATAAATTTAAATTATAATGTAACAACTATAAATACTTTAATCAGATGCCAGATGATAACACAATAGATGAAATTAATTTGAGAATTAAATTTAAATAGACTGCTCTTTTTAGAAATTAGTATTAAAAGAAAATATGTCTATGTGTTTGGAAAAAAGGTTTTTAAGTACATGAATTTACCAATTCATACTTACAAATTTAAGATTGAAATGACAACAGAAGAATAATAAAGAGTTCAGACTGCTCAATAAACTATGAACTTAAGAGATAAAAAACAAAATATATGTATGTGAGATCAAAGAGGATTATATTATTTACATCATTGAAAGAATTAAGAAAGTCAAATGGAATTGGATTGAACATATTGCTAGAAGAGATTATAGTAAATGAACAGTTGAAATTTTAAACAGAATCCCAAGAAATTGTAAACCATCTATAAAGAGATCAAATGTGAAATAGATTTTGAAATAAAAATATTAGTGGGATGTGGAGAAGAAAGGATTTGAATTGACGAAACAGAATTAGACTTAAAGAGAAGGTTGATAGATAAATGATTTAAAATCATAATGATGATTCTTTATGATTTTGAGTTCACCTAAAAAATTAAAATTTCCACAGTCATTAAATTAATATATTTTGAAATAAAATTCAAAATAATAAATCACTACATCTTCCTTCTTATAAACTGGTTTTATGTATATTTTTAAACCAGGGTTTTGAAAGATTTTCAGGATAGAAATCCATTTTAAATTGCCACAAGTACTTTCTAAGGATCTTATTAAACATAATCACCAAAATAGTATATTTTTACAAAGGTGTTAAAAAAATTGGCAATTGATTTTTTAAGAATCGCATTATATTAAACTTTACACTGGGATTTCTATTAGCAGCAAATAGAAAAATTTGTCTAAGCAGATTTCTATTGGATTATTAATCACTTTTATGATTGACAAAATCTCATTAACGGATTTTGGCATTCAGTAATGTTTTTATTTAAACTATCTATATATGCAAAATCTACTGATAGTAAATTATCTATAATCTCATAATTTTGCTATTGAGAAAAAAATTATATTTTTTTTAATGAATATTCTCTATACTGTAATGGTATAAAACACAGAGGACAACATGGGTGTAATATGGGAAGATGGAAACCATCATTCTCCCACAGAATACATAATATATTAAATGAATAGTATGAACAAAACCACAAGGAGCATCTCCAACATTACAAAAGTATAATTAAATTAAAAACTCATCAGAAATCAACAAAGAATGATCAAAAATCATCATCATAAAATCAACAGTCAACCTTGTGACTAGATTTAAAGGAGGTACGTTGTAAAACAAGCTACTTATCTAGACACTACCAAACTCAGGGCAGAAAAAAAATTATTTGGATAAAGTGCTAATTCATAACTCATAATAATAAAAACAAGCTAGGATATGGAATCATGCTGATCATCAGTACTCTGGCCACATAGTACTATTAATGCACTGGCCAACTATAAATTTTATTTCTAATAAAAACAAAATACAGTGAATGGACTTTAAAGATGATACCTTTCTATCATCCAGAATTATCATCTGAATGGCTAAACACAAACAAACCCCTACATTCATATAATCTAGCTGAAAAAGAACTCTATAAACCATTTCTGTGAGTAAGAGATAAATATAACAGCTTATTCTAATTTATTTAAAATAACGTAACTGAGATAATTTGAAAACAATCTCTCAAACTCTAGTTATATTGAAATCATGGCACACACACTATCAATTCATGGAACAGACAGTTAACCCTTAAACCGCTAATTTTATCATTGGTTGTATCAGATAAAAATCAAATCTTTTAATTGGCCAACTCACAAACTGAAGACAAAGCCTATTGTTAAAACATATTCGCCTATAATATTAAATTCAACTCAGATACGTTTATAAAAAGTATATAATTAATTTTTCAGGTCATGAAAAAAACGAAAGTTCTTTCAAAAATAAATTGCTATTTATTTATTCTAAAATATTCAATATCGGCAACATAAAAGTTATAATGTAAACAAAAAGATCGACTTTTACGTTATAGAAAAGTAAATATTTCTTTTTACTACAACTTCAATATTTGTACTAAAATCTTCAATATTTTTCGAAAATAATTTTGTTTTTTTATTATTCTCTCTGAAAATTATGTTTAATTTCCATAAATATTATTTAATAATAATTTAAATCGTATTCGAAATGAAAATCTCAGCGTTTTTCTTTATTTTCTTTGATCAGGCAGTTTCTTTGTTCTTTCCAGCCAATCAGAATGCCTTTTTCGGCTGAGAGCATGCTAAGAACCAATCACAAATAATGTTCCTTCTTTGTTTAGGTTTAAATGCGTTTTTTTTCTATTTTTTACTTCTAAAATAAATCGGAAGATGTCACCATCGTACAGAACTTTTAAAAACGAATTCAATACGTATTTAACGAATATTTTCGTATAAAAACTGGCTGAGTTAGAGTGATTTCAGATGTCGACGAGGAGCCTCGTAAAAAACAGTCTTTTGGTTAAGGGAATAAAGACACTAATACTAGAATATTTTTAAATGATTATTTAATATACTAATTAATTAACAATAAACAAAAATTTAAAAAATGGCATGATAATTTAAATTTATACATTTTGTCAAAAATATAATTTCATACAAAAAATAATTAACTAGTGAATATTATTTTTTAAATTATTTTTTTTCTTTTTTTAAATTATTACCTTATAAATAATAAAAGTGGGAAACAGCTTTTTAATAAGAGATAAGGGCATTTTAAATTAGCTTAACCCTTTTGATATAATGGGGGGGGGGAATTACTGAAAAAACCTTTCTACAATTTTGAAAGAAAAAAAATCACATAAAAATATTTTACAAAAAAGTGTTGCCTGAGTAGAATGATCCATTCTTATAATTACTGTCATACAAATTTTTTTATCTCTAAATCAAAATACAATGTACACATAAAAATACACCTACCACGATTTTACTTTTCTTAAGAGTTTTTTGCACTTATAATTTTTACTTTTTCCATGTAGGTTTTTTTTTGAAGGCTTCTTTTCAGATTTAACTCTTAAGCTGGCAAAGCAGCCATATTGATTATTAAAAAAAATATGTTAAGCACAAATTTTATCATGACTTAAGTTTGTATTACTCAAAAATGACCTAATATATATTGTTTGAAACATAAAACACCAAAGAATGTATTTAAGCTGAGAAAAATATGGTCATTGATATTCAAAGTAATAAAAAAAAGAATAAAAATTAATATTTCTAATAATTATTTTCATATTATTTCATAAATTCAAAATTAGCATGCATACAACTTAAAATTATATTTTTGTTAGTAGGTTAGTTGGATCCATCATAAAATTTCTAAAAAAATTGGTATATAATGATACTTACCTAAGGTAATCCATTGCTTGAAAACTTAATAGAATAAAGACCTTAGTAGCTTTCATTTTACCTAGTAGCCCTTCAAAGTGTATTTCCATACAGGTATTTGCAATGAATATGTCATCCCTAATAACATCCCTTATAACAAGTAGTTAATATTGATCAATAATTAGTATAATTTGAATATTATAATAAAGAACTTCAATAATGTTTATAATTTATTAAAAAATACAACTAAAATAGTCACTATATACAAAATAAAATAATAAAATAAAAAGTGAATGAAATACTAAATTCATTATAGAGTTAAGCTTGAAGCACATAAGTTAGTAGTTTAGAGTCAGTGCAATGTAGCATTATTTATCCTATCTTTATAGGTTTTGAGGGCTCATATTGCTTCATGCTACTATGACTAAATTTAGTAATAGCTTCATCAACTGCCACCTCTCTCTGCATTTAATATGCAACTCTGAAATTTACATTGCAGTAGTGTATAATCAGCCTAAGTTTATATACTGTCAAAATCTTTACTTTTAGCATTTGCATATTTTTATTATTATTAAAATGCAGACAAGATATTATAGAAAAATCTAAATTCGGTCATAATATTTGCAAAATATGTTTATCTTTGTCTCATGTCACCTAATTCAAATACTGGACCGAAGCCCACATCACACCAAAAAGCAGATAACTCATGATATAAATTTTACACAATCACAAGCTTTTGATCAGGATATGTTAGTTTTAATAATAATTTTTTCAGACTACCCACCACTCTCCACTCTATCTCATAACATTGATACACTTGAACACATATATGTTGAAAAGATAAAATCACCAATATACATATTTCATGCTAAATCATCAATCATCAGTTGGTCCAGATTATCATCTCTACACATATATGCAATAAGTGCTCAGATATATATTAAGATAGCCAATCTTCATACTTTAATGGACAGGCTTCAATCCATTCCACACTCCAACTTATTCTGTCATGAGATTTTCAATTGGATGGATGGTTGAAGAGTTGGAGTGTGGAGTGGATTGAAGCCTATCCATTAAAGTATGAAGATTGGCTATCTTAATATATATCTGAGCACTTATTGCATATATGTGTAGAGATGATAATTTGGACCAACTGATGATTGCTGGCTTAGCATGAAATACATTTATTGGTGATTATTTATCTTTTCTATATACATGTGTTCAAGTGTCTCAGTGTTATGAGATAGTGCAGAGTGGTGGGTAGAATGAAAGTCCGTGCTCATATACCTATATATTACATATATTGGTACAGGTATATAATAAGCCTGCATTTCAGTTATTACAATAATTTTTTCATATAATTTTTATCAAATATAAATTCAAATAATAATTAAAGAATATATAAAAATAAAATAATAATTAAAAAATATATATAAATAAATACTTACCATAGGCTCCTAATAATTTTCATTCTTTAAATACATCAGTAAAAAGTTGTATTTTTTTTGATGTAATTTTCTGGTGAATATTACTTTGTTAACAATGAAAAACCTGAGAGAAGGACAAAAAAAATTCAATTTACTTGATCACAAAAATTATACCATTTTTATTTTTTATTGTAGAAAAATAAAACTTACCTTTTTTGAAACTAGAAAGAAAGATAGAAATGAAGGTGTAAAAAGTGCATGAATAGACTGCATAGATTTTCATTAATATTAAACTTAAACCAAATGTTTATAATTTGAAAATTCTTGAGCATCTTAGATGGTTGTAAAAGGGAATAGGTTAAAGTTATTAATTAGCCTCTTATTTTTATGATAAGTAAAAGTTTTTCTTTAAAAAAATAACTACTATTGTTTGGAAAGTTTCATTTAAAATTCAAATCCTGCAACTTCATTTTCAATATTTAAAAACAAGTTCCTCAGAGTTTTTTTTATTTTCTAATGCAAAAAGATTTTTGGTATTTACTTTTTTTTTACTTTCAAAATAAAGTCATTTAAAAATTAATCCATTGTTTTTAGACTTATAATTCAATCAAAAATTATTTGTTTTACTTTTAAATTAGATTTTAGCAATTTTCATTTTTTCTAAAGAAAGTTCCTCAGTTTCACTTTTAATAAATAAAACTGGAACTGGTCATTTATTTTCTTTCATTATTCTAGTTTTAGTTGAATAATTTAGCTAAAAATTATTTACCCTTAATCCAGCTTATATTTGTAAGTACTTTATATTCATGACACAGTATCTTTGTGCTTTGCATATTGATAAAACTGTACATAATATGGTAATCTCTTGGTGAGTGGGCCCCTTTCAAAATATAGACTGGCTTATTGTCAACTTTAGGAAAGGTATAATCTGATAACTGCTGACTTGCATTGAGCTTCATTTAGTCTTTGTCATCTAATACACACATATATAGGCTATGAACCACATAAAAGTTAGACCTTGCTTCCATGTGAATCCAAATTTTACCATGGTGAATTGGCAGTGGCTACATACACTGTCTTGTCTTCAATACTATGCTGTCAAAATCTGTAAAAAAACTCTAAAACCTCTCCTCTAATATTTTTTTCCAACCTTTTTATAATCAGCGTGAAAATTAAAAAAAAACACTGTAATTAAAAGCAAGTTTTTTTTATTTTGATTGAAAAAAGTTAATGACTCTTTCAATTCACCTTAATCATTTCAAAATTAACTTTGTAAGATTTCTATCAAAACATGTTATACAAACTTTAATTAAAAAATTTCTTTAATCAAAATAGATAGTGGAATTTTATAATTATATCTATCGTAGCATAAAATATGCTTGTTTTAATTTCAAAATCAGAATTAATAAAATATTAATTAGAACTTTTAAAATGTTTAATTTATAATAATTTTTTTAAAAATTCAAAATTATTTAGTTTTTCCCTGTTATTTCAGGGTAATATAGAAAATAGCTACAAATTTTTTTGTGTTTATTTCTACCCTTCCTTTCAACTTTATATATATTGTAGTGGTCAGATTTGCTACCTCATTAACACTGCAGAAATCAAACCCAGTACAAGAAACTCAACATTCTAGGAGTTGCCTCCTAGAAATCTCAGGTTCAAATCCAAAGTCTCAACTCCATATGATAACACAACTAATGCTACTAACGAATAATTTTTTGCCAGTGTTGGTGGTCAGGGAGAAACAAAACTAAACTAGATAGCCTTAGGTTTGCCTAAGACGAACTATAGATGTGCCAAAGATACATGTCAGTGTATATAGCATGTAATTTAGACTGCAGGAATAAATGAATAAAAGAAATGTAATGAATCAATCCAAATATATTATTTATTGACATTAATTTACTAACAAGGTTAGCTATACCAATTTGATAGCTATTTAAATATTACTTTACACTATTCCATACTTGGATTAAGTTATTACAATGTCCCTAATTGTACTATGATAATATAAGTATATGCAAGCTATCCAAAGCACTAAAGAAAATAAATTAACTAATTAAAATGGTAGCAAAAATATTTGTATTTGATATGAGAATAATTAGGGTGACTTGTGGAGTTTTAAGTATAATACAGAGCTGTAAATGTATTACTAAATTTATAATGAAAGTATATGGTGATGCCAGCAAGATATGGTACTATCAATGGAGTGCAGTAAGTTAAAACTGCAGCTTTACAAAAGAAATAAAAGTATAAAATTATTACGGTCATGGATAGGCAGTTTGCCATTTACCCGGGAGGTCTCTAGTCACCTAGAACAGCCCAAGCATGGCCCACAACCAGGAGCTTCATGACTGTAGGGATATATGAGATTTATTACCATGTGAGGTGTTTCATGTCACTCTACTGGGAACTGTGGAGTAAATTAGGGTACAATCTAAGCCGTTGATGACATTGGGAAAGTATAAAAGTAATTCTCAACACCCCAGCGTGTTTACTGGAAACACACAATTAATTATAAAATATATAAATAATTAAAAGGGTAGTTTATAAATGGGCATATTATCTCTCTTTTAAATTTTATTTTCTGATGGCTCACATATTTCTCATCAACATTAACGAATAATATAACTAGCTTAAAATTAATTTACATAAAATATAAAATATATTTTAATATCAACTAAAATAGGGAGGGAAATATGTGATTGCAGTTTTAATGAATAGTGAGGGCAACCAAGCATTTATATAAAACTTCCCTATGTAACTCGCACATGCTTGAGTAGATTAATTTAAAATATTTTTACAGAATTTATAGAGAAAATGTATTTGGATAAAATGAATTATCTCGTACTTTCGTTCCCAAGTGAGAACTTTTACAGAGAATAAACCCTTGGATGAGTGAGCCATAGAGATATTTAAAACAATTAATAAGAGGGGTAGTTTAACAAGTCAGCATCAAGATGGTAGTTTGTAAAATAGTATTATATATCAAAAAGGGAATAGTTGGATCAATCAGCGAGGTTTATTCAAGCCCATTATAATAAAGATTAAAAAGAGACATAAATGGATGTATAAAGAAAATATTATCCCAAATAGGAATCAAACATGCATTAAAAGAACTGAAGGAATAAATATAATTATTAAATATAACAAAAGTAGCTACAGATTGGGATTTATGAGATATCTCGGGTTAATTTTATTGCCTCGGCTTTTAAGAAAAGAGTTCATGCGCACTTTGAAGACTTCAATGGATTTCTTGAGCAGTTTCAGTTCATGTTTAATTTATAGATTAGGTGGGCTTCAGCAGCATTAAAGATATGTTTTATCAGCAGCATTTCTATATTAGTATAATTAAGTCAGGCATTAGATGGTATAACATGACAGATGATGAACGACAGACAGCAAGTTAGTCATTTCCCAAGGGAAGACAGTACAGTGCTTTTTTCTACTCCATCATTTTAAGTTGATTATTATTAAAATTGACAAGACTCGCTTCCATCTAGGATCTACTAAGGTGATTTCTTTTGACAAACATTTAGATCTTGCTCGTAACTCAATCAATAATTATTCACAAATGAATGCAGAATAATAACTAGCAGAGTAATAACTCTTTTCTTTAAAAATCCCCTAATTAGTAATCCACCTTACTTATATACCTAGACTATACAATGCTATAGCCCTCAGGTGATAACATCCACTAATTAATAACATTAATTAAATCAGAAGCCAAAGGAATGCACTTAGATTTTAATTAATTTTTAACATAGTTATATTCCCAGATATTCTGATTATGATCATTTAATTAAATTTTCTAGTGAACCTCTGTTATTTTAATCTCAATAGGAAAAACTCATTAGTAAAACTCGATGTTAGCAGGTTAAAATTAGTTTCTATTGTTTTCTTTACCCACCCTCATTTATTTTCTACATAAGATTTTGTGGCCTGATTTTTAAAATAAAAATAACAAAATTATTCCCTTTTTTAAAATTCTAAATGTTTAAAGCTATTTAAAGCCAAAATTATTTTATATTAAATAAAAGAAATATTATGAATGTAATATTTCAAACTTTAAATAGATCTAAACAAAATAACTTTAATCAACAAAATTATTTTACTTAAGTTTTAAAATATTATCGTAGTATGTGTGTAGATGAGACTATGTGATCTACTTTTAAATGAATATGTATATATATTTGACAGTTTGAAATAAAAGTATTAAAAGAAATTTAATTACAATAAAACCCAGGGGTACCCCATTAGAAGTCTAAATTAGGTGGGATTTTGGTATATAAGCACAGTATGCACACACTACAATAAGTTTATGGTTTGAAATAGTGTATGAGGGTAGGTAAGATGTAAGCAAAGATGAAAAAAAGATCTGCAGATCACATCTTATTGTTTCACATTCAATTAGTTACAGAACAAAAAACAATTAAAAAAAAGGTTTTACAACGTGTTCTCTAGCGTACTTTGGAAATCCATCAACAAAATAAATTTTAAAAAAACTTTGACAAGAGATAAGGAGATTTGCTTATAAACCCGAATCATGTTTCAATACTATTTTTTAAAGCAAATATCTTGGTCCGATGAATAATTTATTATTTATATATATATATACATTTTTGTTTATATGTGTGTATGTGAGATTGTCCAAGGTCAAATCCTTTTCATGTTTGTTTGTTAGCCATTCCAGGTGGGTGGTGCCAATCTCTCTTATTTGGTGGCTGTCCTCTTGGGTGATACAATCTTTTTTCTTGGTCTTGTGCTTCTTTCTCCCTTGGACTGAAATTCAGCATAGTCAGGAACACTGTAATTTCTTCTATGTTTTTAATTCTGCTTGCATCCGAAAACACAAAGGTAGTAAGTGATTTCAGACGGTTAACTTGGCGGATAAAGAATTGAGTATGTGTTTTTTTAATGTCTCCATATTTTTCCTGTGATATGGTATTCAGAATACCACTGGCATTCTTCACTCCAGTAGTATCTTAATAATGTTTTGCTATATATGGTGAAGTTGCGTGGTTTTTCCTTGATTATACTCCACCAGACTTTAACATAGATAGTGGCTGGCGATCACAGCTTGTTCTTGGGGCCCACTATTGTAGAATATAAAGAAATCTTAAATTTTTTAGATGTGGATGGGAGTTCTCTCTGATCTCTCTATGGAATATCTATGTTGATCACTCTAGCTAAATTGAGTTTGAATTCCTGGGTCAGCCATCAGAACTCTATGGGTGTTAGTAACCTCGGTATTTGCTGCATTACTATTGGTTTGGAACGGTAGTAGATTGTTCAGGTTGACCTTGTTTTGGTCCACATTTCCCTCCCCTTTTACATCATTGGTGTTATCAGTCTCTTTTCAGGATCAAAGTTTCTTTATTTAATTTTGGTATGGTGGCTTCATCTGTTTTCAGTATCAGAGCTTCATTTGTTTTTTTATTGCTTCTCTTATTTCAAGGTCTTTTTCAATTCTCAGTTGGAGGATTTCCTGTTCCTATTTTATTTGTTTTACTTCTCGGATGAAGAACATGGTCAGTTCTCAAAGTTCATTATTTTCTTTTGAGCGTCTTCTTTTATGCTAGTTTTCTCATTTTGTTGTCTAAAGAGTTCTCTGTATTTCAGGTTGAAGTCTGGTCTTATTGTCTGCCGGGTGACTTTTATTATTGGTGGTGGAGACCCTCAAAATCCAGATGAGTTGAAGTCTTCTTGTGGTAGCTCATCCTGGCTTTGAACTCCACTCTCCATTTTTCCTTCATGTTTTGTTTATTTATTTTTTTGCTGATGACAATTATTTTTGAATATTTGAACAATTTTTTTTTTTACTATTTAGTGCGTTGATTTTATTTTATTGGAAAATTATTTGTTATGTATATAAGTGATAAGCTTTGGGAATAATTTTCTAGGGAACTTATTATTATTTGCTATGGATATAAAATAGTTCTCTTAATTAGCTTTTACTTTTGATCAACTAATGGCAGTTGGCTGTCTTTCACTTGGTTTTTTTGGCTCTTCCGCTCGACTTTGTATTGTGTCCTATATATATATATATATATTTGCTGACTTACTATAAGAAGTTTCTGCTGCTTGCTCAAGTGATAACTATTGGGCTGTGTTTTATTTGGTATTTGGTAGATTTGGGTATTTTGATTTTGTTCCCTCTTGTTTAATGGTTGCAGACAGATAAATTATTACACAAATTTTATAGCATGCTTACATCAGAGTGGCTACAGTAATATTTGATAAATACACAAATATATATAGTTACATATTTTTATATCCCTTACTTGGTCCAAATTGCACTGCATACAAAATTTGATTTTTGAAATAAATAAATTGACCAATTTGAATCTGATAGTGACATTTATTTTGGAAACACCCCAGTTTATTAATGTTATTCCAAAGTGCCATGGCATCAGTGGCAACATCTATTTTGTTAGCCTCCCCCAGGACATTTAATTAATTATTTCATTTGACTCTGGGCATTCGCCAATAATTAAACAATCATATATGTTATATTTCAAAATTATTATTTTTTATTCAAAATGATATATATTGAACTGGATATTTTATCCGATTCAAGGGTTCTATCATGTAAATTAGAAAAAGAAAAACCAAGTTTTATATGTGCAATAACATACATACTTTTATCTTGAAATCTTATATTTTTAATTCTCGGTTGATTTTAGTATAAAATATTTTTTTTTTTTTATGACGCTTGTTTTCTTTTAAAATAATTAAAAGCAAACAAAGTTTAATTAGTGCTCTTATAAAAGTATTTTATTTAAACTAAGAAAAAATTAATGTTGATGTATTTTAAAGCTGAGATTTAGTTTTGTATTTTTATTTTATATAAAAAAATAATAATCATTTTTGTAAGATAAATCCCTGTAAGATATTGTTTTTCTAATTAAGATTGAGCGGAAGATAGAGATTTACCTTGGTTGAAAGTTGCAAAAAAAAAAGAGATTGCGCGGGAAATAACAAAGGACATAAATAGCTGGGTAATTTGTTTTTATTAAAGAGAGGAGGATTCAAAGAGACTATTCTGGTCATTCAGTTTTTTATTTTTATTGCTCAGCTTCTTGTTATTGAGGATCGATCCAGATTTTAGCTGTTATTGAACTGTTGCATTGTGAAAGTGACTAATTTTTTTTTTGATATTGGTGCCACGAAGTTGAATTTCTGTTGACCGACAATAACTCTATTTGCCGCAATAATAGCAGTCATTCAGACGCCATGCCTGTAATATACGCCACAAAGAATCTCCACAACATGATGGGCTGAGTCTTTCCAAAGATCAACCTCCGGAGCTCCAAATTGTGACTTCAATCATGGCCTAACTGTCAAGTCCAGAGTGGATCCCGATAATGCCTCCAGACTGCTGAACCTGTAGTAAACGACAGCCGTTGTAGAGGACTCTAAAAACCGAACTTTGTGTGAACAACAGAAAGTAATATTATCTCGAGGTAACTTACCTTTCCATATCAAAATCAGGGCTAGATCTCTAATTAAGTCTCTTGCAAATCTCAGCTTAATTTTAAAAGAAATTATATTTATGAATGTGTAATTTATCAATTTAAATATTAATGTATTTTTGTTTATTTTACATTACAATCTTAGTAGCAAGATTTTCAATCTTAAAATGTTACTTGTTTGAGAGTGTAGGGCGAGTGATATTTTATATGCATAATAATTTTTTTGTTTTATGATTAACCCTTGTTAAATGCTCAGATCGACCTTAGTAGTTTTCTTTTATTTTTGTTTGTTTGTTTGCTTCGGCATTAAACTAAATCAAACTTGGCTTTGGCTAGCGATTTATAGGATATATGATTTATTTATTTTTTTGGTAGAGATTTATTTGCTAGAATTCAGATTGCGTAGTTCATAATATTTCTTTTCTTGTGTGAGACTAACCTTGGCTCGTTTCAATGTACTTGTCCATGAGCGTTTTGGAGAATTATGACATTCTTGGTTCCGACATTTCTTGTCCGGACTAAGAAAAGCTCATCTGCACTGTTCCGCTATTCTCCACAAACATCCATCTTACTAAATCTCTATGGCGAAAGGAGAATTGGTTGGGTGAACCACTAGCAAGAAGATATAAGCCATTATTGTGTTATAGATAAGAAATGAACTTGTCTGCCTGGGTATTTAACGTAGTACTGCTCGCATACACTCAATGTTAATATCTGCTAAGTAAATGTAGATCAAATTCCATGTTTATTTTGTTATTATGTTTAATAAATTTAAAAAGTTCTTATAAGTATTTTGGCTGACGTTTGTCTCAGTGTTTTCTCAATTGTCTGAACCACATTCATTAGCTTTTGCTCTCCCTGGGTTTAGCCCGGCACATTCATGTTTGTATATCCTGCCCACCCTTAAAATAAATGTCTAGTTCCGATTTTTGGACTAGTGGCGCCCTCATGGCCAGGATATATGAAACTAAAATCTTTCGTCCGGCACAATATATATGTTACACTATTTTATTTGGGAATTATCTTTCTATTTACAGTAATTAGCATGCATATACTTATAATGTAACCAGAACTAATAAATATATATATATTGCTCATGTCACACTATAGAAAATTAAAAATTCTTAAGGTAATTATAAATCAAAATATATAAAATGTGCCAATACGCACAAGCACACAAAGCTAAAAACAAATAAAGAAAAAAATATATAATTTTTTTTATTTTAATATATATATTTAATCAAATGGCTAAGCGCTTTCAAGGGTCAAAGCTTTCATATTCATAACCGTTTTGTAAAAATATAAGAAATTTATTAGGAGCGATGTACATTTATGCAAATGAAATGATTACACATTCCACTTCTTGTATATTTTGTAGCAAGAGTCTTCTATTTATGGCATCACCATCTCTAGAAATAAAGTAAGCCTTTTCTCTTCCTTGCTACAAAAATATCCAAGAAATGGAATGCGTAATCATTTCATTTGCATAAATTTACATCGCTCCTAATCAATTTCTTATATTTTTACAAAACGGCTATGAATATGAGGGCTTTGTCCCTTGAAAGTGCTTAGCTCTATTTGAGAATATATATATATTAAAATAAAAAAATAACATATACTTTTCTTTATTTGTTTTTAGCTTTGTTTTCTTGTGTGTGTAGTGCATTTTATATATTTTGATTTAGAACAATAGCCACAAATTATAAACTGTTTGCTTATTTAAGGTAATTATTTAAATGCCCGAGCCAAACAAAATACACATGGAAAATAATATATATAAATATAAATCACAATGTTGTGGAAAATACCTAAATATAGATCTTTTAAAGTATGGATTGGAATACAGGGAAATGGGTGATTAAATAATGAGAAACAACACACTATCAGGGGTTGTGGGTGATTAAGTACAGAGCATCACATTTGGTTAAGCCATGGACCCAGAAAAAAATCTCTCTGTAATGGTCATATTCGTCTACCTCATTAACACACTGCAGAATTCAAAACCAATACATGAAACTCAACACTCTAGGAATTACCTCCCAGAAATCCCAGGTTCATATCCAAAGTCTCAATTCCACAATCCCACCTATGGGATAACGCATCTGATGCTACTAAAGAATAGTTGCGTGCTGGTGCCAGTGGTCAGGGAAAAACAAGGGACTCTAAACTAAATAACACTAGGTTTGCCTAACAAGAACTATAGATGTGCCAAAGATACATATCAGTGTATATAGTATGTAATTTAGACCGCAGGAATAAATGAATACAAGAAATGTAATGAATCAATCCAAATATAATATTTATTGACATTAATTTATAAACAATATTAGCTATACAAATTTGATAGCTATTTAAATATTACTTTAGGGTATTTCATACTTGGATTAAGTTATTTCAATGTGCCTAATTGTACTATGATAATAGAAGTATATGTGAGCTACGCAAAGCACTAAAGAAAACGAATTAACCAATTAAAATGGTAGGGAAAATATTTGCATTTGATATGAGAATAATTCTGGCGAATCGTGGAGTTTTAAGTATAAGACAGAGCTATAAATGTAATACTAAATTTGTAATGAAAGTATATGGTGGTGCCAGCGATATACGATACTATGGATGGAGTGCAGTGAATTGAAACTGCGGTGTTACAAAAGAAATATAGTAAATAAAATTATTACGGTTATGGATAGGCAGTTCACCATTTATCCAGGAGGTCTCTAGTCACTTAGAACAGCCCAAGCCTGGCCCACACCCAAAAGCTTCGTGACTGTAAGGACATATGCAATTTATTCCCATGTGAGACATTTCATGTCACACTCTACTGGGAACTGAGGAAGAAATTAGGATACGGTCTAAGCCGTTGATGCCCTTGAAAAAGTATAAATGTAATTCTCAACACCCCAGCGTGTTTACTGGCAACACACAATTAATTATAAAATATATAAATGATTTAAAGGGTAGTTTATAAATGCGCAGAATAGCTCTCTCTTAAATTTTATTTTCTGATGGCCTGCATATTCCCCATCAAATTTGGCAAATAATATAACTATCTGAAAAGTAATTTACATGATGAAATATAAAATATATTTTAATATCAACTAAAATATGGAGGGAATGTGTGATTGCAGTTTTAATGAATAGTGAGGCAACTAAGCATTTATATAAAACTTCCCTACATAACTCACACATGCTTGAGTGGATTAAGTTAGAATATTTTTACAGAATTTATAAAGAAAATATATTTGGATAAAAATGAATTATCTAGTACTTTCATTTCCAAGTGCGAACTTTTATAGAAAATATACCCTCAGATGAGCAAGCCAAAACAATAAGGGGGGAAGTTTAACAATTAAGCCCACATCAAGATGGTGGTTTGTAAAATAGTATTATATACAAAAAAGGGAATAGTTGAATCGATCAGCGAAGTTTATTCAAGCACATTATGATAAGGACTAAAATGAGACATAAATGGATGTATAAAGAAAATATTAACTCAAGTAGGAATTAAACATGCATTAAAAGAACTGAAGAAATAAAGATAATTATTAAATATAACACAAGTGGCTACAGATTGGATTTATGAGATATCTCGGGTTAATTTTATTACTTCGGCTTTTAAGAAAAGAGTTCGTGTGCACTTTGAAGACTTCAATGGATTTCTTGAGCAGTTTCAGTTCATGTTTAATTTATAGATTAGGTGGGCTTCAGCAGCATTATTTAGGCAGCATTAAAGATGCATTTTCTCAGCAACATTCTGATCTATAACAGAACTTCAGATGGTGAACAAGGGGTGACAAGTTAGTCATTTCCCGAGGGAAGACAGCACCCTGCCTTTTTTTTACTTCATCGTTTTACATTGGGTATTATTAAAACTGACAAGATTCACTTCCATCTAGGATCCAGTAAGGTGATTTCTGTTGACAAACTTTTAGATCTTGCTGGTAACTCTCAATCAATAATTCTTCACGAACGAACGCAGAATAATCTAGCAGAATAATAACTAGCAGAGTAATAACTCTTTTCTCTAAAAATTTTCTAATTAATAATCCGCCTTACTTATATATAGAAAAGAAATATTACAACTGTCATATTTCTAAACTTCAAACAGATCTAAACAAAATAACTTTAAACAACAAAATTATTTTAATTAAGTTTTAAAATATTATCGTAGTATATGTATAGATGAGAATATGTGAGCTACTTTTAAATGAATATGTATATATATATATTTGACAGTTTGAAATAAAACCATCAAAAGAAATTTAATACAATAAAACCCATGGGTATCCTATTAGAAGTCTAAATTAGGCAGGATTTTGGTATATATGCGCAGTACGCACACACTACAATAAGTTTAGGGTTGAAATAGTGTATGATGGTAGGTAAGATGTAAGCAAAGGTGAAACAAAGATCTGCAGAGCACATCTTACTGTTTCAATATACATGCGCGCACACTACTATGTTGTTGTATGCTGTGAGATACTTAACCATCTCAATATACACATATATGTAAAACATTGATTAATACTCCTGATAAATATCTGTATTGCAAAATCTTTTGTATTTTATGAGCCTTCAAAGCTTTTTGTTAATATCGATGTATTATCCATTGTAAAATTTCACATATAATCTTTGTCACTAGTCATGGATTTCATGGGAAACTTCCAATGTTCCAATAAGTTAAAAACTGGAAAGTCTCCAGTGTTCACACAGAAATGATAATCAGGCTTTTTTTTATTTATATCCCAAATTTAGTCATTTTGATTTTAATTCTAGGTTACTTCAACATTTTAATTTATAATAGGTAAGTAGAATGTGTATAGACATAAAATGAAGTAGACATTTTTTTCATATGACTTTGTTTTTAATTTTGAACAGTTTGTAATGATCATCTTTAATTTTGAAAATTCATTTCAAACCAAATGCAGTCTAGTCTTCATTTGTCTAGGTTTTTTTTGCTTATTAGCTTATGCAAAGAATTGACAGCAAAGTTTTCAACATCTATCTGCCTACTAATTTATACAATTACTCTCATACTGATTATTTCATTTGGCATGAAATGTTCTGCAAATTACACCAACTGTAGATCAATTTAGCAATTATTCTTATTTCTATTTGTATTTTCAACATGTGAAATTCTTTGGAACCTTTTAGTCAAAAAATCTTCACTCATATCCTAAGTGTTAAATGATAGTATTGCTAAAGTTATATGCTTTGCTCTTTCTATATAAGAGACTCGTTTTGATTTATTGAACTTTCTGTGAATTTTAAATAGGAATTACTATTAGGAATTATCTAAGAGGTTTAAAAAATGTGTTTTTGAATCATTTTTTAGATATATTGTTCAAACTTCATAATTGCAACATTTTTATTACAGTAATTTATATTAATTTCTTGGTCAGGCATGTAGAACAGATCTCTGAAGGATTATTTTATATAATGAAATATTAGTAACAGAAATTTTGTTCACATGACATAATAATTATCACAATGCTATCATTGTTAGAATCTTATATTATTTCTAAGATTTTGATATCTAGTTTTTTTACATTATTTTTGACCATCTTGCTTCTTCATGGGCATTTTTTTTGAATTTTTAAAATTGTTGTATCGGATTATTTAACTGAATAAAATTATCATTGAAATTCACAATTCTAGGGAATTTATTCAAAAATAATGATTGTAAATATATTTATAAAACACTTTAGCCAACAAACTATATGTATTATCTGAAACACTTCTAAAAAAATTCTTGAATCCTCCATTAATGTTATAGTTTATAGTTTGTTCACCAAATGCTATTATACCTCTTTCCTCCTACAATTTTGTTATAAATCTTTATCTCTTAAATTTGAATTATTTTTCTGTTTATCTATTTGTTTTTATCTCACTTTATCAGCCATACTCCTATGCTTTGGGGAATGCAGAATAATAAGATTCTCTCAGGTTAATCTGAATTTCACTTATTTATTGATATCAGTATGATCT
Source organism: Epiperipatus broadwayi (assembly GCA_028023455.1). Classification (NCBI taxonomy): domain Eukaryota; kingdom Metazoa; phylum Onychophora; class Udeonychophora; order Euonychophora; family Peripatidae; genus Epiperipatus; species Epiperipatus broadwayi. The sequence goes on from JAQFVV010012593.1 coordinate 1,061,215, forward strand.
CAAATTGTTTTATCTCAATTTTTTTAAATCCAGATATGTTTTTTTCATTCATAAAAGTAAATGATTGACATTTTTGTACTCAAACATTCAACAAAAGAGTGTTATATACTAAAAATAGCTAGGATTAGATTTTATGCATACATGTTATCATTTCCACCTAAATCCATGGTGTTCAAGATCTGAAAATCCAAACAAATTAGAAAATATTCCAAATAAAAGAAATAACAGGGATAGGAAAACTATTTTTACTAACTTACCCAAGAAAATACAAGTTTAAACTAAGGCCAATTGAATAAATTGGATGATTAACCATAATTTGATGAGTTATTAAGTAATCCACAATATACACCATTGCATACACAAAGTCAAAAGCTGGCATTTCATTATTATTCTTTAGTAAACTATTTTATTGAATATCATTTTAGAAAAATACTAAGATCAAGTAATCATAATTAAGATGATGAATCTCATGATCGACATATATTGGTAATAAGCTTGAAACTGATATTTTATTCAAATGCCAAAGTTTTTTAAATTATTTTCCAATAAATAAATATGGTCTACAATGCAAAATATTCAGATTAATATCTCATACAGATTAAAAAAAAGGATTTATTACTTCGTCACGAATGCTCTTCTCATCATTTTTCAGTAACTGAATATATCTATTCATGAAAAAGATTTAAATTAGTATCTCAGCACTGATAGAAAATAGTCATTGTAGGAATTAAAAAACCCTTATCTATATTTTGTTGGTAAATTAAAAAAGCTATCGTTTTGTAAGTATTATATTTTTACAATTTTGAAGCCTGCAGAAGGTGAACTATTTTTTGATTTGCTGGTTAATCCTAGGACTTGACAAAATTAAACTTGCTGCAGTTTTTACTAACAAATGACTATTAATCTTTTTATCTATTGTAAGTACATTGTATAAAACTGCTTAGAAAATTTATTATTTAAGGCATCTTACCATATTGCAATAAATTCAATTAAAACCACTGTCTTATAAAATCTGATTGCATTAACATCTTCTATTTATATGTTTGTTTTATTCAGTTGTGTTTACATAAAATTCGAATTGTTAATGTATCATTGAACATTTTTCTATCTTAAAAATAATTTTATTTTTTAGTGGATATTTAATGTCACAATGTAACATATTAACTAACTTGTCTGAGAGACTTAATGAGCTAATCCACTTTTTATTATGATATATAAATGATCATTATGCCTTTAGTTATTTTGTTAAAGACAAGACCTAAGCACACTGACTTCACTTAGGTAACTGATTTTGATTTAATTAATTGGATTTCTTTATTCTCATATTAAATCAATTTTATCATAATTGTTTTTAATAATTGCTGTAGATAGTAATATTGTCAATAGATTTATGCAATAAAAATAGTATGCATGTTTCTGCTTCATTTCATTAAAAGTTTTATTTCAGGAGTAGTTCATTGTATAAATAATGATTTACAATTTATTTATATCTGCCATTTAAACATTTGTTTTTCTGCCTTACAATTCTTATATTGAAAATGTTTTTTGTCTTTAAAGATTCACTTCATCACTTATTATAGTGATAATCTACACTTACATGGCATTTTATTAAGCAATTCTATACATTTTAATCAATTATCACTCTCCAACTTATTCAATAATTGAGTTAATCCATTTTAAAGGTTACAATATTCTACCATAAAAATTTATATCATTAATACATGCTTGATGGTTTGACTTATTACAGTTTTTTTATGTGCCTAATGAATATTACCATTGATTTGATCAGTTAGTTTAACTTATTTCTGAAATTCTTTATCTACAGGCAAAACTCTCCATACAGTAGTGCCATTCAGTGCAAACCAGAACAATCATAAGAAATGATGATCATGTGATGTTTAGTATTGGTATTTTCTATTGATAGAGTTAGTTTCATTGTTATAAACAATTTTTTCATTTATAAAACTAGAATTTAAGATGGTGCTTACTCCAATTAATTTTGTAAATGGATTAATATATTTTGAAAAGGATTTTTTTATATATCATTCTCATGTATATTATGAAGTAATTGAATAATTAAATGTGTTAGATATTTATAGATGTATGGTAGTATGAAAAAAGATATATATCTCTAGTAAAGGATCAAACATTATTCTATTGCTAAATTATCACTCATATTTATAGATCTTTATGTTGAAATATTTTCAAAATATTGCTTTACCTAAACCATATATTTTTTTCAGTTTTAGAATATAATTTTGATCTAATATGTATTCTTTATAGTAAATGCAATAATGTGTCACATTCAAATACATTTTGCACCAAATATAGCAATTTGTTTCCTATTAAAGTGGCTGGTAATTGGCCAAAACTATAATCCATGTAAATCAGCATTTATTTTTTATAGCGTCTGTATACAATTGTAATTACATTCATATCGGCTTTGGGTCAGAGGGTATTCATTTATTATTTAACACTCGCAAAAAGCGTTTGCACAATTTGGTTTGAAAAAGCCGATATGAATGTAATTATAATCCATGTAGTATCTCCATGTTTTTTTTATATTATCAATTTATTGTGGACAGCATAAGGTATTTTTTATTTGGTAAAAGTATAATGTGTTAAAAAACAAGATTAGTTTAAAACATGCTTAAATTTTTTTCTAAAATTATCATTAAACACAAGACATTTTTATTACTGTGCATTTATTTTCTGCATTGTTTTATCATAACTTGAAATCTAATGCTATTTTTACATGTCATTGCAGCTTAATGCAATTCTTGAGTGATGGACTGGAAATTGTCTTTGATCAAAATTCTAGTTACTTTATATTCTGAGAGTTTAATTTTTCTATTATTGTTTGCTAATAGATTGCTATTGTTTGCTAATTATTAATGATTTTTTTCTGCTTAGTTATAAAGAATTAAATAATTTAATATATCCAGCACACAGTTCTTCTTTTCAAAATAGTTCATATATATCTAATATAGAAATAAAACAAACTAACTCCTTTTTAAAATCTTGATTTTTTATGACTATAATCATGAAAAAGAAATCCAATGTTTCGACTATTTTTTATAGTCTTTTTCAAGGCACACTAAAATAAAATATATATACAATAAATATTACATATTCCAAAAAAAAAAAAAAATTAAAAGAAAAAATTAAATTAATTAAAAATACAAAATATATTCATAACCAAAATTTTCTTTTTTTTTGCCTTATCTCACTCCCCTTTCCTATTACAATCACAACTTAAACACAACTAATTTATTTTTAAAAATCTATATATATCATATAAAAACTTTTATTATTATTATTATTATTATAATAATAATAATAATAATAATAATAATAATAATTAATAATAATAATAATAATAATAATAATAATAATAATAATAATAATAATAATAATAATAATAATAATAATAATAGGTTTTTAATTAAAAGTTTTTATATGATATATATAGATTTTTAAAAAGAAATTAGTTGTGTTTAAGTTGTGATTGTAATAGGAAAGGGGAGTGAGATAAGGTAAAAAAAAGAAAATTTTGGTTATGAATATATTTTTTAGTTTTTAATTAATTTAATTTTTTTTTTTTTTGGAATATGTGATATTTATTGTATATATATTTTATTTTAGTGTGCCTTGAAAAAGACTAAAAAATAGTCGAAACATTGGATTTCTTTTTCATGATTATAGTCATAAAAAATCAAGTTTTTAAAAAGGAGATAGTTTGTTTTACTTCTATATTATAAAGAATTAATGTTTTACCTTTACTCTAACTTATATAATCATTATGTGTACACTTGAATTTTGGTCAGTTATGGTTTTTTCATTACCATTTGTGTATATATTTTATAAATATTTCACATTAATAATTACTCAAACCTAATTTTACCATTTTTTTAAAATTTTGATTGTAAAATATCACATTGCTTATTCTGAATAATTGGATAATTAATTGGATATGCTTCATTGATATTAGAGTCACTGCATCTAATTATGTATTTGGTTTATATTTTTCTCTAAATTGTTTTAATTAAACTTTTATTATTTATCTTACATTTTTTTATTCTCTATCTGCAAATTTTTTTTTTTGGTAATGTCAATAAAGTAAAATGCAAACTGCAATATTATATAATTATTTAGTAATTTAAACAAATGAAAAAATATATCTATATAAATTTATAAACAAACAAACATTTCACTAAAAATTTATTTTTTCAATTTATTGATTTTGCTCTTTACAATCATCAAATTTTTTCATACAATATTCATAATGTTGGGAGCGTTGGGTTGTTAGGAAAACTGGTGATGTTGTTGTTGGAAAAAATGTTATTGTTGTTTCTGTTGGTTGCAATGTTTCTTCTGTTACATGAGCTGGTTCTTTTGGTTCTTGTGGAGGACCTGGCTCTGGTGCTTGTGGGTAACTTGGCTCTGATGGTTGGTAACCTGGCTCTGGTGTTTGTGGGTGACCTGGCTCTGGTGCTTGTGGGTGACCTGGCTCTGGTGCTTGTGGGTAACCTGGCTCTGGTGCTTGTGGGTGACCTGGCTCTGGTGCTTGTGGGTGACCTGGCTCTGGTGCTTGTGGGTGACCTGGCTCCAGTGCTTGTGGGTGACCTGGCTCTGGTGCTTGTGGGTAACCTGGTTCTTGTGGATGACTTGTTTCTGGAGGTTGTTGACCACCTGGTTCATGTGTTATTGGAGGTTCTGGTTCATGTGTTATTGGAGGTTCTGGTTCATGTGGTGTTGGAACTGGTTCTTCAGTTGTTATTATAGGTGGATTAGTTGCTTGTGTTGGGGGAGGGGGGTGGGTTGGAGGAGGTGGTTGTGTTGGAACTGTTGGGGGTGGTGGAACTGTAGTAGGAGGTACAGTTGTAGGTGGAACTGTGGTTGTTGGTGGTGGAGGAGGTGCATGAGTAGGAGTAGTTGGTGGTAGTGGAGGAGTTGGAGGAAGAGTAGTGGGAGGAGTAGGTGGTTCTGGTATTGTTGGAGAAGGTGGATGTGCAACTGTAGTTGGTTCTGTTTGAGGCTGCTGAGTAGTTGTTGGAACATTATAGTATTCTGGTGGCAAAGGTTCATACCCTGGAGTTTGTGGGTGATTATTTGGAGGTGGTGATTGTCCTCCTGGAGGTTGTGGTTGTTCTGGAACTTCAGTTTGTCCTGGAGTTTGTGGTTGTTGTGGTATTTCAGGTGCTGGAGCTTCTGTAGTTACTGTTGTAAGTTCAGCAATTGGTGGCAAAGCAGAAGTAGGAGGAGGAGCTGGAGTAGGAGGTGGTGATGGTGTTGGTGGAGATGGTGTAGTTGGAGCAGGAAGAGTTGTTGGCAGAGGTTTTGTGGAGGGTTTTGTAGTTTCTGGAAAGTCTGGTTCTGAAGTTGAAGGGGTTGAACCTTCTGTTGTAGAAGTAGATGTCACTGGAGCAGATGTAGCTTCTCCTAATCCTGGAGTGGGTGCAGGAGTAGATTCTTCTTCAATGGGTTGAGTTGTTTCTGTCTCAGTGGATCCTAGATTTATTTCTTCTGTTGTGGTTTCAGGTCTTTCAGTTGTAGTTGTAAAGAAACCATCTTCTTCTTCACTTGGTGTTGTATGATATATATAAAATTTTCGTTGTTTTTCTTTAAATTGTGGTGGATCAGTTTTAGGAATTTTTTGTACTGGAATTAGTATAACATCTTCAGGATTATTAGGATCTGGTTTAATCTTATAGCATTCATTAGGTTTTATCTCTACTATAGGATGACCATCATCACCTGGCAGATACACTTTGGTTTTAGGAGGGTGATCTGGATGTTGTGGATCAAATGGTACCAAAGTAAATTCTTCTGGTGTCTTGGGTATTTTTTTAAAATGTTTTTCATTGGGTTTTTTACCAATCACAATACATGTAACAGGTGGCTTTCCAGGTATTACTTCTTTTTTAATGTGATGAGGTGGAATGTCTAAAAATACAGTTGTTCCATCAGGAGTTGGGGTAGTAATAGTAGTTTTAGCTTTAGTAGTGTGATAACGTTTTGTAATTCTTTTAATTGGATGGAATTTATCTCCGGGCGTTGGTACTACAGGGATAAATTTTACATTTTGGGGATTTTTAGGATCAGAAACAAGTTCATAATATTCATGAGGACCTATTTGTATTACTGGATGATGCCCAGGTTCTCTGCGGAATACTTTACCAAATTTAATATGAGGATTCTCATTATTTGGGTGTCTGGGATCATAAGGTGTTATTTTTTCATTTCCTTCTGGGTCAATCTCTCTTTTGAAATATTTTTTATTAGGTTTCTTGCCAATAGCTGTAACATATATTGTACGTGTTGGATGTTTAATTTTATATGTTTTTGAAGGTGGTTCATCAATGAAAATTTCTTCTCCTTCTTTTGGCTCAGGTGTTGTTGTTCGTCTTTTTTTATGTGTTGTTCTTCTGTATCTTTTTGTGATTCTTTTAAGTGGAACAAAGTGTGGGCTCTCATCTCCAGGTTTGCCTGGTTGCTTTTCCACAGGTATAAATGCAATTTTGCTTGGATTTGTAGGATCTTTTGGATCAGGTTTGATAAAATATATTTTTCTGTTATCTTTAGGCCCAATTTCCACAGCGGGTGGTTGATAATCTGGTTTACCTGGTGTTCCTTTTGGAGGATACACCTTAACATAGTCTGGGCTATTTGGATCAGGTTTATGATCTTTTGTGTCTGGATCATAAGGAACTAAAATAAAGTCTTCAGGGTTACCTGAAGGTCCTGGAACTTTTTCAAACATTTTTAAATTTGGTTTTTTATTCACCAATATAATTTGAACAGGATGCTTTTGATGTGGCCTTCTAATAGTTTTAACAACATATTCAGGTACATCATCAAAAATAGGTTCTCCATCATATGGTTCTGGAGTTGAGCCAGGATTAACTGGTCGATGCTTTTTTGTTGTTCGTCTATGCAATTTCCAATGTCTTGGAATTTTTTTAAATATGGGATGTGGATCATTAGGTTTTGAAATGCGTTTGACAGGGATCCATTCAAATTTTGATGGATCTCTGGGATGTTTGTGATCTGGAACTATTTGATAAAATTTAGGGTGTTTTGGATCACCACTTTTTACAATTGGAGGTTGATAATCTGGGCTTCCTGGTGTTCCATGACCAGGATAGACTTCATCTGGTTCAGGTTTTCGCTTTAAATTTTTAATTGGCACTATGATAAAATCATCAGGTCGTTTAGATGGTCCTGGTTTTTTTATGAATTCTCTTCTATTGGGATGTTTTCCATGAGAAACAATGATCACAGGGTGTTTAAGATGAGGTAAACGTACTTTTCTGACTTTTACATTTTCTGGAAGATCAGTGAATACTGGTTCACCATCTTCAGGTTCTGGAGTTGTTGATTTTTTAGGTTTATGAGCTCTTCGATAATAGTGCACAATTCTTTTTCGATTTTTAAAAATTGTTCTGCGACTTGGCTTGTGATGTACTGGTGTCACAGGAATGAACATTACTTTTGTTGGATCCCCAGGGTGACTGGGATCAGGTAATACTTTATAATACCTTGGTCTGTGTTTTGGACCAGTTCTTATGATGTTTGGATGATAAAATTTTGAACCTGGTTTGCCTTGCCGTGGAATAACTTCAGGAGTATATGGATCTTTTGGATCTGGCCTTCTACCAGGGTGTAGAGGATCAAATGGTCTAAGGCTAAAATCATTTGGTTTCCTTGAAGGACCTGGTTTTTTTTCAAAATACTGTTTGTGAGGTTCTTTGCCCATTTCTATTATAAAGGAATTATGTTTTGGCCTAAGCTTTACTTTTGGATCTTTAGGAAGATCATCAAATATTGGATCATCTTCTTCAGGTTCAGGAGTTGTTGTATGGTGGCGATGAAATCTTCTTTTTAGTTTACGAAATGTTGGATGTTTGCTATGTGGATCTGAAATCCGTTCTACTGGTTCAAAAGTTAATCTAGTAGGATCTTTAGGATGTGGTATTACTCTATAAAATTTTGGAACCCTTTTTGTACCAAAATTGACTAGTGGATAATGATCAGGATGACCAGGTGGTCCTGATCCTTGATATATATCTGGATTATTAGGATCTTGTTTTGGAGGCTGATGTGGATTCCTAATGTCAAATGGTTCTAATGTAAAATCTTCTGGTTTATTAGAAGGTCCCCGCACAATCTTAAATAATTTTCTTGGTCTTCCTGCAGCCAAAATGAAAAATGGTTTTTTCCCCCCCTTAATCGGTAGTTTTCTAATTACAGGATTATCTGGTAAGTCATCAAAAATTGGTTCATCTTCTTTAGGTTCTGGAGTTGTTGTACGCCCACGACGCCTACACCGACACAGCTTTCTTGGTTTATCTGCAAATCGTGGGTAATGATTTTTAGGTCTTCTACGAACAGGAATAAATCCCATTTTATCAGCATGAGTAGGGTGAGGTATTAATCTAAATTCTCTTCTTCTTTGTTTAGGACCATATGAAATTACAGGAGAATAGCCAGGAGTGCCTCTATGACCATTTGGATAAACCTTTGGTGGGAAAGGATCATCAGGATCAGGTTTATTATCATCTGTATTTGGATCAAAAGGTTCAACATCATAATCATTAGGATTGTCTGACCTTGGTATTTTTCTAAATTTTCTTCTGAAAGGTGGATTACCAACAGTAAATTCATAAATTGGATATTTTTGACCTTTCTTTTGGACTGGGTTAAATTTTGGATTTTTTGGTAAGTCATCAAATTCTGGTTCATCATCAGGATGCTCAACTGGTCTTGGTTTAGGTTTGTATCTTCTTGGTAAATCAACAAACCGAGGCATTTTTCCTGGTATCTCTTTAACTGGAATAAATGATAATTTGTTTGGATTTTCAGGATCAGGAACTAATCTATAACATACTCTTTTGTCACGAGGACCTGTTTTAATAACAGGTGAAAATGATGGTGTTCCTCGCCTTCCTTGTGGTATAACTTCTGGTGAAAATGGATCAGCCGGATTAGGTTTATGATTAGGCGTAGTTGGATCATAAGGTTCCACATCATAATCATATGGATTTTTTGATCGAGGTATTTTTCTGAATCTTTGTCGAGGTTTTCCAAATGAAAATTCATATTGAGGAAACTTACGTCTATTTACTCTAAGCTTTTTAAATATAGGATTTTCTGGTAAGTCATCAAAAAGTGGCTCTAATGGATGCTTAGGTTTCCAAGGTTTTTTGTGAGGAGGCTTGGGTTTAAATGTTTTTGTGCCAGGAGGCTTTGGTTTAAATCTTTCTTGTGGACTAGGAGCTCTGGGCTTGTGATTTCTTCCTACAATGTGTACTGGAGTAAATTTGTACCCTTTTGGATCTTGTCGATCAGGTTCAATTCTGAAATAACTTCTATCTCCATTTGGGCCTGTTAAAAGTAATGGATGTGGTTGCCCTGGTGGATGAATTACTTTTGGATTATCTGGTGAGTTGTCAGTAAAAGGTATTGGATTTGTGTCTGACTGAACTGGTTCTATATTTAAACCATTTGGATCCTTTGGATTTGGTGTTACCTTAAAATGACCACGGCTACCAGGTTCTCCAATACTAACAATATCATGGGAGCCTGGAGCACCCGGAGGACCAATGTGCTTTACTTCAGGTTTGTAAGGAAGATCAGGTTCTACTGTCATCATGTAACTTCCATCTGGTTGCAGAATCCAATTTCCAGGTGGTAGTTGTGCTGATGGTGGAAGAATTTGAACATTTCCAGATCCTCCTGATCCACCTGGAGACATTCCCCCAAACATACCACCTCTTTGGCCTCTACTTCCTCCTGACCCCCGTCCATTCCCTCCTGACCCCCATCCATTCCCTCCTGACCCCCATCCATTCCCTCCTGACCCCCATCCATTCCCTCCTGATCCCCAATTCCCACCTGATCCATGTCCTCCTAATCGTATACCCCCCCTGTGTGGGGGAGGTGGAGCACCTCCAAACATTCCATTTAAAAATCCTCCAAATAATCCATGACTGTGGCAAATGGCTGCATAATTCAAGGCAATAAAAATGATGAGCATCTTCATCTTGAACATCTAAAAATAGGCAATTTAGATATATTGATGTTTAAGCATATAAAATTTTTACATAAATTTGGTTTTTATTTGTAATTCAAATTTTCTATATTTGTTCATCTACATAATGAAGTCTTTACAACCGAAAGCTAACTGCACTAACTGTAGGTTAGCACACCTTATATTCAGAGACTTACAAACAAAATAAAAAACATCCGTGAGTCAATTTTCAAAATTAGATTGCATACTTCTAATCTTAATAGGTTGATTAACAACATTAAAAACAAATTATAAAGAGGACATACCACATATAGTATGCAAGATTTCATGCACCCAGGCTCCATTACTGAATACTATGGGTAATCTAGAGTTTAATATAAAGATATACTAAAAACAACCCAGAATACAAGTCTGCATTATTGGTATCACAAAAAATAATTTGATCATAGCTTTGATTTGCAAAAGACTGGTCTTAGAAGTGTGATTTATTGTCAATCATAGGAATGTAATAAATAAATAAAAAGTGTCCAGTTATCTAACAAATGGTATATTTAAATAAAAATGCATTCATAATTACATTACAGTATAAATAAAACAGCAAAAAAAAGAGAGGTATGATTATGGTGAGTTTCACCAAGAAGTGCACTCAGCTTTAGGTTACAAAGAAGAAAGAAACCACTTCATTCTGAAGGTGAATCTGAAGGTGAACAAATATATGCAAATTTAAATTATAAATTTATATCTGTGAGTTTCATAAACTTTCATTTCTGCATTCACATACATTCTCAGGCAACTTAAATTAAGATAAAAATATATTTATTTTGCAGTGCTAAAATGAAATATTGGAAAGTTTTTTGTCTTGGATGAATTTTTATGTTTAGCATTTACAAAAAAAACCTCTGCTATTTGATAGGGATAAAAGAAATTAATGCTTGATTATCCTGATATGTTTATGTTAAGACTTCCTTCCCATACAAACCAAACCAATATCTGCATTAGTGAATTGCTTTCATCCACTCTTATGACCATCTCAGTTTTTATTCTTCATTTGCTACATATTTTCTTGTCACTAAGTGATCTAACTCACACCTGTTCTAAAGTCAGAGATAATTGGCAGTAAAAAAACAAAAGTTCAATTTAATTAGAATGCAGTATAGTGAAAACATTTCTAATAACAACTTACTTTTTTTTAACATATCTCTGCCATTCATTATAAACTTTAGTAAATAATAATGAATGCTAGATGATAATACTTTATAAATCCCTATCCTTTGTTGCCATATCTAATATTTCCAAACTATTTTCAAGCTTTTGACTTTCATCAATGAGGAATTTGGTATCTTGTAATGATGTTGTACCTGGATCTCTATGATCTAATGCCCTTCCAGCAGCTACCAAGTTATTAGCCCAAAATGAAAACAAATATTTCCAATATAAGCCAACTTTTCTGCATAGTAATATAGATCTATTATGGTGCAATTAGTTTTTTTAATAATTATAGGCAGCTCTATTTTGTGGCCAGGATTTGTTACAACCAAAAATCATTGCCTGTTAGTGTTAAAAGACTGAAAACATAACATCAAAATGTTTAGAAAATGAATTTATTTGAAATCTGTATGACTATGCAGGCAGGTTGACTTAGATTGGGAACAGTTATATATTTTAGTTTGAGTTAATACTTTAATAGTCTAACAGAGAAGTAAATGAAATCTGGAAATGTATATTACATCCTAAAAGTTTAGATGCACTGTTTCATTATCCAAAACTAGGAAATCATAAATTTGGGAATATTGATCTGGACAGAATGGAATTTATTAAGAGCTACCATCTGGCATCTAATTATTATTTATTAAAACTTACAGCAAGTGATATAAAGATGATGGAAAAATATGTTGCCAAAACATGTAAGCCAAAATCATATGATAGATCATGTGATACTTCAGATAATTCTGCTTTATTTTAATTTTACCTCTATATGTCTAAATTAGGATTTTCTAATGTTTTATTATTTTTTTAGCAATTAGTATTAGCATATTAAAATATGAAGATAATAAAAATAAAGTGAAAATTATTATAAGTTCCAAATCAGACATAAGTATTCTTGGCCTATTTAGTTCATACTCATACTAGCATAAAAATATTTCATTTTATATTTTTATTTTCTATTTATACTTATGATTTTTGCACAATGTAAGTAATTTTTTTCATATTATGTTAATACAACTGAACTGACTTTCTTTTGAAAATACCATTACTTTCCATACTTAAGTCTGGTCAAAGTAAGAATGATTGCACTATCATATTTGACACTTTAGGGAGTGCGATGGGGTTGCGATTGCTACTTTTCTAAAGGTATTTTAAAAATTCTTGGGAGAAGCACGTCATCAAAGACAAAATTGTAAAAATGATTGTACTTAGCAAAACAAGGAAGTGAAATATTAGGAAATTTGATTTATAAAAAAATATTAATAGTTTGGGAAACTTATAAAGGGGAATAGGGTTTTAAATTGCAGTATTATCAAAAAGAAGAATGAATGGGATGTAAGAAATAAACAAAGGGTAGCTGATTTAAAGTGTTAGATAATTTAGATAAAGTACAAACAGAAATAGGAAGACATGTATTAGATGCAGATATGTGGATGGCAAAGGAAGCAATTCATGGAAAAATGGGATGGTCATGAAAGATGCAAAAAGCAAAATGAAAATGTTTGGTAGATTGTAATTTATGGATAATAAGAGAATAGCCAAAATAGTATTTAATTGGGTTATGAGTAAAGGACAGGCAATGAGATGCATGAGAAAAGTTGTACAGTATGCAGATACTTTTACAAAAGGTGGGATGATTGTATTAGGATACTTGTTGAATATTATAGTAGCAAGGAATGGGATAGAAGTATAGATACATTAGTAAAAAATAGGGAGTTGAAGGAATGAAGAACTAGTATGGAGAGTAAAAACAATTTAAATATATATAGAAATAAACAGAATATTGGGTGAAAGTTATTTTATGATAATAGCAAGGAAGGTAGTTTACTGTTTAAGGCTTGAGCAGGATTGTTAGCAACAAGGGAATATACACATAAATGGAAAAATATGGGTGTTTTATGCTGCAAGTTATATAAGGAAGGCATACAAAACAATAGGCATCTATTAATTGAACATAAATTCCTACAAGCAGAAAGCATACAAATAATGTTGTGCAAGAATAAATATAAACAAAGTGATTATATAGAAAATAGGTTCTTTAGTTTATATGCTGGGTTTGGAAAAAGATAAGGGGGATTTAGATGTAAAAGCCATAGAGTGACAAATATTATGTTGTGGAAATGGGATGATGCAGGATAGATAAGAATATAGGAAACAGTGTGGGAAATGGAAAGGATAAAATGGGTAATCTCTGGGCATAGTGGCTGAGAGATTCCTGACTCTAAGAATGGAAAAGCCAAAGTGCAGCACATCACATCAACAATGTTTTAAAGCATTGTATATTTTAAATTATGGTGTTCTACAAATTCATTCTATGAAGCTTCCGTTTTTAATGTATTAATTTAAAAAAAATTCCAATATGACAGAACCTTCTATTGTTTTGTCAAAGCTATGAAGGAGGTGGTGATTTGTGATTGGATGATGCTTTAGATTGTTTTACCCTGCAACTAAATGACACAGAAAACATGATTTTTAATAATTATTAATGATGCAATATTTTTGTAAAAGATTTATTATTAAATCAAAAACTATGTCACTGGGGTGGGGGCATTGCCTTTGAAAACATTTTTTATATCAATAATGTTTATTACTTGTATATGCAGAGGTTATTCAAAGGATATATCAATATATCAGTTAATAATTTTTACATCTATTTTGTATATGGCTATGTATTAAAAAAAACTAAATCCTGTTGCATTGTCTCATGTTTTTAAATATCCTTTGATGACTTTATGTGGTTCACAGAACTGTCTTTGTTTGATTTGTTGCATGCTTTTAATGTCTGTTTCAATGTTCATCTGTATTGAGTTTACATATGTCCATGTTCTGGTAGAGTGTTTTTATTACTAGTAAATATTCATTGTTGTTTTTGCTTTGTGCTCCTTATACTGTTGAATAGCACTTTGCCAGATTTACATGTTTAAGTTCATTATGTTTTTAGTCTTTTAAAGAACTGAATCCTGTCACTGTATTCTTGCTGCTTTAGTTTCTCCCATATGTCTCTCAACTTTGTTCTTCCTTAATTGTTCAGATTGATTAGTTGCCATGTGGAATTATAGCTCATTTGTGGCTATGCTGATCTCAGTTTTTTGTATTCGTTAGTTTCTTCATCAATATCTGTGTTGGCACTTTATTGTCATTATTATAAAGATCTCACTGTGTCAGCCATAGATTGTAGGCTACAAAGGTAGCACTTCTTATCATGGCAAACTCTCTTTTGATTATAGCTTGCTTTAGTAAGGTCATTATTGATAATTTGTAACTAGATAAAAATTGTATTTCTGCAGCTTTGCATTGATATACATTGCTTCAGAATATGACTTATTGGGTCATCTTGTCTTTTGCAGAGTGGGCAGACTGGTTTGAGGTTGGAATAGTTTCTGCATGTTACTAAAAACTAATTTGTAGGCAATGCATTCAAGTTTATTTTTAGCAAAAAATCCCAGAATTTCAGCTCTAGGCACTATCTTTTAAATTTTTTGATTAGGCCATGATTGGTAATGTTGAGTTGAGTGTGTTCTGGCATTGTTATTTTGTTTGTCAGCTGGTATGCATCCCAGTACGCTATTTTCCCTGCATTCTGCTGAAAGAGAAACATGGTGATCTTAGTAATTTCACTTGTCACATTTGGCCACCATCCTTTTTGCTGTGGTGGTGATGTATCTGTTGGGATGCCGGTATTAGATGGATATAATTTGTGGGAAGATGTTAGCCAATTTGTTGATTAAATTGTACATTCTTTGGAATCTCATTGTTTGAATCGATTGTAAGAACATTTTATTTTTAAAAAGACTGTTCTTAGAAAGTACATGATGAGAACCGGAAATTGCCATGGAAACAGCTTATGGGCTAAAAGAAAATCATTTTTATAAAAACTGTAAGTGAAATAATTTAAAAACAATTAATAATTTATTAACTTTTAGACATTTTTTTTGTTTCTTTGATGATATATCATTTTTTAATAACAAAAAATTGTAATGTTTTCTTTTACTTTTTGAATAGGTATCATGAAGCCAATAACAATGTGTTCTATTGTTATCAGTATGATTTTCAGTTAGATATTTATTTTTCACAATTTTAAAATAAAATTTATCTTTTTTTAACATTATTTATTAGACAGCTTAAATATTTATAATCTAACATTTAAAGATTTAATTGCAGACACAAAAAAAATCAAATATGGAGGCATACTAAAAATAGCAGTCGCTAGAGTCTATTCAAAAATTTGCCAGGTGGGGACACTGATGTAGTTATTATATCAAAATAGACATTTATTTTGAGAAAAAAGGCAATGTTTGGGAAGCCTAACATTATAAAACACGTGGTTATAGTTTGTTCAGGTTTGGGAAAAAGTAAAAAAGTTTATTTTTATTTTTATTTTTCCGTATAAAGGTGTTTGAAGAATAGGAGAGGTATTATAAAGTCAAATATAGAATACGTGACTTGAAAAATAAGAATATGGATTGCATTTGTATTGCACAATGTATATACGATCGGCAGAAAGGAATTAGACGAGCGCTGGTAGAGTGCACAGTGTGTGCTGAGGTGTATCATTTGAAATGTTTGAATAAGAATAGGAAGGATGTAACAGGTTTCTGGTCATGTAGTCAGTGTGTAAATGTGATTAAAGAGGTGAGAAAGTGGTTTCTAAATGTATGTAGTCCAGAGAGAAAGTCAGGGGAGAGGGGGCATAATGTAGTTAAGGAAGATAGGACAGAATATGGTTTTAGTGGAATGCCAGGAAATATGGGTGGAGAAAGTAGTAATGCAGTGGAGATGGTTAGCCAGAGAATAAGTAAGATAGAGGAAGAAGAAGTGAAGGATGTAGAAGTAAAATTAAAATTGTTAGAGACAAAGTGTGAGGAGATAAAGGAATTATTGAGTAGAAATGATAAGGAAGAAATGGATAAGGATGTCCAGAAGATGGTAGAAAAGGTTACAGATGGAGTAGAGATAGTAGACTATGAGACAGTATTGATAGGAGATTCACTAATAAGAGAATGTGGGGATATAATTGCAAGGGAAAATAGAAGCAGGTATGTTAGAGTATGTTTGCCTGGAGCTAAAATTAGGGATGTGACAGATAAAGTAAGAAGGCACGGTAGTAGAGATGTATATGTTATAGTAAGGACTAATAATTTGTTAGAGCCATCAGAGAGAGTAATGGATGAGTATATAGAATTGATTAGGAATTTGTGGGAGATTAAAGGAAGAGTAGGGGTAGTTGGAATATTACCAAGATTTGATAAGAGGCATTTGTTAGATAGGGCATGTTCTATAAATGAGAAATTGCAAAAATTGTGTGAGAGAAATAATATTGTGTTTGTGGATGTATGGGATTGGTTTATTGTAAAGAGGGGAAATATAGTAAAGATGGATTGCACTCAGAAAAACAAGGAAGTGAAGTTTGAGGGAGTCTGATATTTAAAGAATATAATTCGGGAAACTTTTAAAGGGGGGGGGGCTTTTAAATTGTAATATTATCAAAAAGAAGAAGAATGGATGGGATATAAGAAATAAGCAAAAGATGGTTGATTTAGATATGTGTAGATGTGGAGAGGGAATTGTTCTTTAAGATTAATGGTAAGAAACTTTGTTATAAAGATAATGGAGAAGAAAGAATCAAAAGAATTTATAAAGGAGTAGTTAGGAAAGAAGAAATTGTTAAAATTGGGTTTTTGAATATGCAAGGTGGTAGGAGACCAGAAAAGTGGCTGGAATTAAATAAAGCAATTGAAAATGAAGAGCTTGAGGTATTAGCAGTAGTGGAAACTCATCTAAGAGAAGAAGAAAAATTTATTTTGGAAGAGATGGTATGGCAGGGTATAAATAGAAAAGAAAAAGAAAAAAAGGGGTGATGGTATAGGTGTTATATCGAAAAAATATTTAAATATTGTTAAATGTCAAGAGTATTTGTGGTTTGAAATAAGGTTAGGTAGACAAGAATGGATGGTGGCTGTAGTATATATAGCCACCAGAGATAGTCAAACTGTAATGGAGTGGAACAGTAGTATATATGAATGTCTAGTTAAGGATATACAGATTTTTAAAGAAAAGGGGAAGAGAATAATGGTTATAGGGGATATGAATGGACATATTGAAGAAATTGATGATGTAGATAATAAGAATGGTCAGTTTTTGAAGGAATTTTGTCTAAGAGTAAATTTGAGCATTGGGAATTTATCAAATATATATCGGGGACAATACACATGGTCTAGGAATAATGTATTTCACACAATAGATTATGTATTGATAGAGAAAGGGGGAATGAATAAAATACGGAAAATTAAGGTGTCTGATAATGAAGAGAGAGAGTATGTAATAGTGATCTTAACTTTATTGTAAAAGAAATAGTTAGTAATGTGATGGAGGATAGAAATAAAGGTAGAAACAATAGTGAAAGATGTGGATGGAGAGTGAATGATAAGAATAAGTTGGAAGAGTATAAAATAGAAGTTAACGAAACCATGGAGAGTTGGTTGGGGATGAGTATAAGGAATGGTGTGGTGAAATAGAAAAAGTGGCAAATAGGGTTTTAGTTGAGAATATGCAGAAGAATAAAAGTAATAAAAAAATGAGAGTTAGTAAAAGTGTAAAAGAGATGAAAGAAACATGCAGAGAATATAAGTGTGCTATTATGTACAAAGAAAGTGAAAATGATATTAATGCTAAATGGGGAAAGTATTTAGAAAAGAAGTTGGCCAAAATGGATAATTATAGAGAGAGGATGAAGTTGAATAGTAAATTGTTGGAGGATATTAATAAAAGTGGAAGAGATGTGAGTAAAAAATTTTGGAATTACATTAAAAGGAGAAATGTAGGGGAAAGAGATAGTATTAATAGATGATAAAGGGAATAGAGTGTAGCTCTAGAGAAGAGATAGAGAGAATCTTAAATAGATATGTAATGGATATAGAAAAGATGAGATAGAGAGAATCTTAAATAGATATGTAATGGATATAGAAAAGATGTTAGATGTGAAGGACTTAGTGATAAAAAACATGAAAGCAGTTAGTAATAAGAATATTAGGTTCACAAAAAATAAACTGAATGAGACAGGGAAGAGATTGAAAAGTGGAAAGGTGAGAGGTTTAGATGGATGGGCAGCAGAAATGGTAATGAATTTAGGGCATAGTGCAAAAGCAAAGTTATTATCATGTTTTAATAAGATGGCACAGAAGTGTTTTTCCGGGTAGTTGGAGTAATACAAGAATAAGATTATTATTTAAAGGAAAGGGTAAGGATCATAGAAAGTTAAATAATTATAGACCAATAGCGGTAACATCAGTTTTATATAAAGTTTTCTCATATATGGTAGCTGGAAGAGTTGTAAAATGGATGGAAGAGAATAATGTAGTGGGGGAAATGCAAGGAGGTTTTAGGTCAGATAGGCGTATAGGAGATAGTTTGTTTGTAGTTACACAACTTATGGAGATGAATAGGAATTCAGATAGATCTTTATATATGAATTTTATAGATATAGAGAAAGCATACGATAGAGTAAATAGAAATAGATTATGGGTAAGGTTAGCAAATTTGGGAATGGATGAAGCTTTAGTAAATATTATTAAGAAATTATGTGAAAATAATTATTATACTTACCAATTAGGGGATATAGAATCAGTTAAAGTTAAAAATGGGGTGGGATTAAGGCAAGGATGCTCTGTCACCTATTTTGATTTTGTTGTTTTTGAGTGAAATGGAGAAAGCAATAAAAAGACTAGGAAGAGGGGTAGAGATACCATTAATAAATGGCAAGGGAGTATATACTTTGTCAGGTCTTTTTTTTTGCGGATATCTTTTTGTGTGTGGAAAAAAGAGAAGATATAGAAATTATCTCGAGGACATGTGCAAGGATGGGTAAAGAGATGGGAATTAAATTTAGTGAAGAAAAATCAAATATAATGATGGTTAATACTGGGGAAAGAGAAGATGTAGTTTTTTTATTGGGGGATATAAAGTTAAGTGTGGTGGATAGATATAGGTATTTGGGAAACATCTTATGTAATTAGGAAAATTGCTTGGATGAATGGGAGAAAAAATTGGTAAATGAAGCAAAGAAAAGAAAGGGTTTGATAAAGAAACTAACAGTATTTTCATATAATAAATATGATGTAGCTAGAATTGTATGGAAGGGCAGTAACAGGGTTAACATATGGTAATGATGCATTATGTGTTAGTAAAAGGGTTTTAGATTATTTAGAGAAAGTACAAAGGGAAGTAGGAAGACATGCATCAGATGCAGAGATGTGGACTTCAAAGGAGGCAATTCAAGAAGAAATGGGATGGTCAAGTTTTTATATGAGAGATGCAAAAAGTAAAATGAAAATGTTTGGTATGTTGCAGTTTATGGATAGTAAAAGAATAGCCAAAATACTGTTTAATTGGGTTATGAGTAAAGGGCAGGTAACAAGATGGGTGAGAAAGATAATGCAGTATGCAAAAGATTTGGATAAAGAATTTATATCAGTATACTTGTATAAAAGGTGGGATGATTGTGTTAGGAGGATTGTTGAGTGTTATAGTCATAAGGAATGGGATAAAAGAATAAAAGCATTAATAAAAAATAGGGAGTTGGAGAGATGGAGAACTAGTATGGAGGGTAAGAAGAGTTTCAATATATATAGAAGTAAACGGAATATTGGATGCGAGTTAATTTATGGTAATAGTAAGGAAAGTAGTTTATTGTTTAAGGCTCGAACGGGATCTTTAGCAACAAGAGAATATACATCTAAATGGAAAACTATGGGTGATTTAGTGTGCAAATTGTGTAAGGAAGGTATAGAAAATATTAGGCATTTGTTGATTGAATGTAAATGCTTGAAAGCAGAAAGAGTATAGATAATGAAGTTATGGGAGAATAGGTATGAACAAAGAGATTATACAGAAAGTGAGTTATTGGTTTTTATGCTGGGTTTGCGAAAAGATAAGGGGGATTTAGATATAAAGGCCATGAGTTGACAAAGATTATGTTGTGGAAATGGGATGGGGCAGAATATTGGAAGACTTAGAGTGGGGAATGGAAAATAAAATGGCTAACAGATTTATCTGGGCATAATTGCTGAGATATTCTTGACTTCGTTTAAGGAGAAGCCAGAATACATCACATCACATCAAATGTGCTGTTTGCAAAAAAAAAAGTGCAGTGCATGGACATTTTGCTTTTTTTTCTTAATATAGACAATGAATCTTTTAATTTCAAAATACAAGAACTATCATTATCCTGAATAACGTTAACTTTTATTTCTTATTTATCATATTACTAAGTTATAACTCTAACGTTTACTATAATTTAATTGAAAGATCCAGTAGTATATTCTTTTAGACTAAAATTGTAAGACATTTTTAATAATCTTTTAAAAATGAAAAAAAGAATACCTTTGGAAATCTTGGTTTTTGAGTGGTTTCACTTTAATTAACTTTAAACCAACATTTTTTAAATAATCTTTTTTAAAAATTAAAAGAGGAATACTGTTATGTTTGGTCTGGAGTACAGACCCAACCTACAGAAAATAACACTAGCATCAGTATTATAATTAATATATGTATTATATTTACAAATATATATATATAATACAGAATAGTTCTAATGGCAATTCTTGGATCCAAGCCTTCACAATCTATCACTTCCAGTTTTACCTGATAGTTTGCCTCACGGGTAGGGAGAACAACTTCCAGTTGTATCAGACAACTTGCCTCGAGTCAGCAGTAGCCTTAGCAGTGTCTGGTCCTTATGTGGATTTGCCTAGCTGTGTGGACAAATAGCCTACTGCTATTGTAAGAATGCTTACTGCTGTTTAGGTTAGCAGGCCTTCTACTGGGAATGTAGCCTTAACAGTGTCTGGTCCTTATGTGGACTTGCCTAGCTGTGTGGACAAATAGCTTACTGTTATTGTAAGAATGCTTACTGCTGTTTAGGTTAGCAGAACTTCTACTGGGAATTCATACCATCTTTGTAGGTTAGACAGACGTTCTCTACCTTTTCCTCAAAAAGGCTATCCCTAACTTCACTGAAACATTCAGATTCAGCGATTATCCTTGCTTATTGGCCTGTATTAATCATTGGCTATATCTGTACATCAACCTATTGGCCAGCAGCAAACAATGCTCAATCTGATCAGATAAAGAAGAAATCTAGAATAGTCCACTTCTGAAGGAAAAGAGAATTATAACATCCCTCCCCTGGTTAAAAATTAGCCCTAGAGACCATTGTCAAGCATGCATGCTAAAGGATGACTAATTCACTTCAGTGTTTCTTCTAGTCTGCTGAGATCTTTGGTTTGTTGGTCCTCCTTGTTTGCAATCCTTGTCCCAGGAGATTCATTCATTGTGGCTGCATCTGTATAATCTAGTCTAAATTGATTCCAATGGCGATGTTGACATCCATCTGCTGTTTTGACTACAATGGTGTAGATTCTGCTGTTGAATTATGATTTTTGGGATCCATTTAGTGGATCCACTATACATCCTGCACAGCACATTAATTCCTATTTGCAATTTTATTTTATTTTTTTTTATTTTGTTCAAATTTGGCATCAGGCTTCAGGGTTGATGGAATAGTTTGCAAAGTTCGTGGTGTTCTGGCAATCCCTGTGTTTCCCTTTGTAAAATTGGTGGGGAGGTGGTGTTCTGGCAATCCCTGTGTTTCAACTTCCTGTATCCATTTCTGCATCAGCTTTTTGTTGAAGACTTCTGATTAATCAGCTTTTACTTTAGTTAATGTTGTGATCTGGTCCACCTTTGTTCCTACAAGACCTAAGTGACTGAACCAGTTACAGCCTAATAAGTTGCTGTGATCACCAGATGCCACTACCAGTGGTAGACCTATTGTCTTGTTAGGCATAGTAATTTTAAATGTTGTTTGGCCCAACAGTTTTATTTTATTTCCTTGATAGTTTGAGATTGATTTGCTACTAGGATGCAGGTTATATTCATTATTCTTATTAATGGCAGCCCAGTTATTTCTTGAAACAATAGTCATTGCAGACCCTATGTCCAGTTTTAGTCTAACTGGCATATCATCAATTGTGACAGTGTGTGTTTATATCCAGACTGGTCATCTTTGATATGATTTATACAGGCAATTTGCTTATTTTTCTTATAACTGCCTTTACTGTTTTTTAGAATGGCTCATATCGGCCATCTGCCTTTTCAATTTCAGACATGCCATTTGAATATGTCTGACTCACTTGCAAAATGTACATGTTGAATAGCAGTGTGGGCATTCTGTATGTATGTGCATTTGTTTATTGCATCTATAACAACACTTATCACTTGTTGTTGAACTGAGTGCTTTTACTACTCAGTCTTCTGTTCAAGTTTTTGCACAGTAAAATTTATTTTTTAATGGCCTTGCTTGACACATTATAGATTCTGCCAGTCTGGCTTGAGCTACAGCCATTTCAAAGTCTATCCCTCATCATTAATAATTTGAGTCTTAAATTATGATCATTCATCTCACAAATGAAACAACTGTGGAGTGCTTCATTTAAGAACTCTTTGAAATTGCACATGAATGCCAATGCCCGGATTCGTGTTGCAAAGTCTCTAGCTTGTTCACCTTCCACTTGGACATAGAGATTGAAATTATATCTCTGCATTGGGGAGAAATATTCTGTGAGAATTGCCAATGCCTTCTCAAAATTCAAGTCAGCCGGTGTTTCTGACTCAACTTGAGACTTCAGAATATTGTCTGAGACTCAATTATTGACAACAGAATAGCTAATTTTATTTCAGATTTCTTAATCTTATTAGCTTGCATAGAAAAGATTAGATGCTCTACGTAGCTTGACCAGTTCTCAGGGCAAGTTTGGTCAAAAGCTTCCATCGACCCCAATTATATTAGCCATTCTTTATTTTTCTCTAGTATACCATGAGAAAAATATTTATTTCTTATTTACTGTGAGTTACCACTCAATACTGTTATTTTGACAGAACTTTTACTTCACTAGGGCAAGCTTCTGTCTTTTTTTTACAATAACCAGTTTTGATTGGTTTATGAACTGCCAATCGCATTTGCGGTCAATTTCTGTAACCATCTTGGGGAAACTTTTTTCTCAATGTGCTGAATCTGTTTTTTATTCAGATTGTAATGAGACATTTAATTATGCCAAGAAAAAATATGACAACTGCATAATTGCATATTCACTTCTTGTAAATCTAACTGTATAAAATCTAGCTGGACTGAGCAGTTTTTTTTTTACAAATATTAGCGAATGTCTACAACCCTCATACACGCGTGTATTTTTTCTCAGGAACTGAGTAAAAATATTACATGGTCTGACTCAAACTCAGATAGCTTGGGCAGTCTGTTGTGTTTTCCAGTTGTGGGGAAAAATTCTTTAGTTGTTCAGCGCCAGAATCTGTTGATTTGGGCAGTATTTAAGTATGATTTAATAATCACTGATTTGTAAAATTAAATGAGTGTCCATATAAGTGTGCTATCGTGTATTTATACTTTCAATTTTTTCCAGCCATGGGGAAAAAATTCTTTTGTCTGACTGAACCAAAAATCTGTTGTGTTTGGTCTGGAATACAGACCCAACCTACAGAAAATAACACTAGCATCAGTATTATAATTAATATAATATTTATTATATTTACAAATATATACAATAAAGAATAATATTTTTAATGTGAACTCTTGGATTTGTGTCTTAACAATCTACTGCTTCCAGCTATACCTGATAGATTGCCTCATGGGTAGGGAGAATGACTCTTCTGGCTGTAACAGACAGCTTGCCTCAAGTCAGCAATAGTCTTAGAAGTGTCTGATCCTTATGTGGCCTTGCCTAGCTGCATGGACAAATTATCATAAGAATGCTTACTGCTGTTTAGGTTAGCAGGGATTCTACTGGAGAACATGTCCATCTTTGTAGGTTAGATGCATATTCTCTACCTTTTCCTTAAAAAGGCTGACTATTCATTGCCAGATCCCTAATCTCACTGAAGCATTCAGATTCAGTGATCATTCTTGCTTATTGGCTTGTACTAATCATTAGCCATGTGTTTATCTGTACATCAGCCTATTGGTCAACAGCAAGCAATGCTCAATCTGATCAGATAAATTTTCTGGAATAGTCCACTTCTGAGGGAAAGGAGAACTATAACAAATACCTTTGGAAATCTGTTTTTAAGTGGTTTCACTTTAATTAACTTTAAACCTTTATATATATGCACATACATGTGTGCTTAATGTGATCACTATTGCTTAAACTTTAAATAAAAAAAACATTAAATTATGATATGGATTTAAAGAAAGATTTTAAATACTGAATTTTTTTACAGTATATGATGTCATAAATGTGAATGTAACATTTTTTTTTAAAAAAATACACCATTACTCCTCTTAATGAAGGCAATTGGTTTTTCAAATCTCATCATTAATCAAAAATATCATACAAAGAACAAGTAGTTATAATGGTTTTCTATGGGGAAAAATTTTCTGGTTACTCCAGCTAAAAATTACACTATAAGCTGTGAATAAAGAACTTAATCTAGTATGCATAGTAATTTAAAAAAAACTCTTAATGTATGTTATATACTTCTATAAATTGTACGGTGTATATTATGCAAATATTCACTTAAAATGTGCATGTATATATGATAATGAAACAAATCTATGTAAAAAAAACTTAGATTAAGGTTGTTCTTTCCAGTGATCATATAACTGTTCAGCTTTCTGAGTCATCAATTGCTTATTCTAAGGTCTACCATTATATTCTAAATTTATTGATCTTGTAGTGCACCAGATGTTATGGCTGAGGATATCTGGAAAGAAGTTTAAAGTGAATGGTTGATATACTTCTTGGATTTTCTTTTTATATGGAATACATGATTTCATGATTTTGGAAAGTTTTGATGCAACTTGATGGTTTAAGCACTTTGTTCTATTTTGTTTTTGTTTTTAAAAATATTAGCAATGGTAATACATGGGTAAACTCATAAAACATGTGTCATTATTTCCTTTTCTTTACACTTGATGTAAGATATCCATTTTTGTTTTCAAGCCGAGAGATTTATTTTTATTTTTTTATAGTCATATTAGTTGCTGCCATGATTTTAATTGAAAATGTAGGTAGCTTTACACTTTAAGCAAAATTTCTAGAAATAAATGTGTTTTTTAACTGTCCAAAAGTGCAGCAAAATGGATGAGAAAGTGAAAGAAAACAAGCAATTAACAATATTTTGTGTTTTTCCAGTGCAACTGTTTCTTTTGTGCTGAAAAAAAATCCACACTGAAGGTTTATTTTTTTAAATTTATATTAAGAAAAAATTTACTAATTTATTTAATTGATTATGAAAACTTGTTATTTATCATTAGTGTAAGAATAGCAAAAATAGCCTTTAGTACATTATCAAAACTTAATCACAGTTAGTATTCTGTATTTGAATATATTAATCAATATTTAAGGCTTTTTTTTTTTTACAGTATATACTATGCAAATCTAAAAAAAACAATTCTAAACAAACATCACTTTTTATACAAAACACTAGCTGACACATTTTTTTTTTGCCCTGAGATGTTACCTTTTAATAAATGCAGTAACTATTTTCTTGGAAATGACAATTTTTTTTAGATTAGTACAAATGCAATCAAAGATACAAACTATTTAAATAAATATTAAAGATATGAATTTTTTTCAGTTTATTTGCATTACATTTTTATTATACAAAAATATTAAACACATAATGTATGCAATTTTGCTCACATTTTTTTAAAAGTGAAAATATGTTAGCACTTCAATTATGATAACGTTTGCAATTCTGAAACAAATGAGATTTTCCAAAATAACAATTATATAACTAAATTACAAGATGGTGATTGTAATTTTTATCACAAGCAAAATACTGTTAGACAAAATTTTAATTCATTAAAGTAAATACAGTAGTTTTTAAAGTAATGTACACATTTTCAAATTTAATACTGTATTAATATATTTGTTTGCTGTTCCTCATTAAAATATAATTTTGATTATTTATTATACTAAACGAAACAATTTTTTTTTTTTTGTAATCATTAACAATGAAAATCTTTACTCTGGATATATTATTTATGAAATACTGTGGCTTGTAAGAATACTAAATGAAAATTAAATACTATACTGTACCTCTATTAATTGTATTTTAAGTTTACAATCAAAATATTGGATACAGTACTATTATTGTTTACTGTATTGTATATTATGAATAAACTCTGTATTGTGCAATTTCAGCATGAAAGTTTGCCATTTTGCTTTTGGATGACATGGCGTTAATAACTATCCTATGACATCATCAATCTCACAAAATGGCCATCAATATTTTTTTTGAAATTTTTTTTTAAGATCATTATAGTGACTAATCGAATGTAAATCAAAACATTGTTACTATGAATCTTCATAGCCATGTGTTAAGTGGGATATAGGTCTATAGTTATATAGATTAGTGTATTGAACATATGTATATATAAGCAAACAAGTAAATAAATATCTACATACATAAGTATATATATATAAATTTTTGCATTTATAATGTGTTAATTTCTAAAAATAATTTTTTACATTTTATTTTAAATAGTAACATTATAATTTATAGTACAATAATTTATAGAAATGATTGCCCACGATTCCATAAATAATTTCTGATTGCATTTAAAAAGCTAAAGAATGGAATATAATACTGAAGGGAAAAAAAATTTTGGCCTCTGATAAGTTAGAATATTTCGAGAAGAGGAAAAAGGTAAAAATGGAAAAAGAATTGGGACTGTAGAGTTGGACATGCTTTAATACACCAAAAATCTTATATCTTCCTTCTTCTCATTAATGAGATTAATGGATTTTTGATATATATAATATTGTTGTTTTATTATTTGTTTACAAATATTTGAGTAAATGTATTAATAGAATAATTTATGAAATATCAGTTCTGTGAGCTTAATCCGGGAACTTTTAGCGCAAGGGTCCATTATTATTAGGTTCTATTGCCCAGGTCATAATTGTGTTAGCAAAATAATATTACGGTAAAGTAACATTTTGATCTACCTTCATGATAATAAAGTAAATAAATAATCAAATATCTCTATTTCACAGAAGTTCATAAAGAAGTTTGAGCACCAGAAGCAACAGAACTCGAATAGATTGAGGATCTTCTTTTCCAGAGTCAGACATTTTAAAAATACACTAAAACTTGCAGGACCTTTATAATAATAATGACAGATAAGTTGTTTTATACATTCATGAAGAGAGGGAAAAAAGAATTTGCTTAACAGTGAGAATCTGGTCCACATTTGTTTTTAAAGAGACAAAAATGAATTTTAAAAATGCTCATACAATTAATTTTATTTTTTAATTTGCATATTTAACATGTTTTCTACTTGTGTACTGGTATGATTTTAAATCTGTTTTTTTCTTTTAATAAGGGAAATAAAAATTAATGATGCTTGGGTTAAATAGCAATAATAATTATATATATATAATTATTATAAATGTAAATCTTATTATTAAATGCTGAAAATCTATAATTATGCAGAAGGAAAATACCCTCCAATTATGCACTATTATGCACTGTTTCATAACTATTATAAATCCCCATGTAATCACCTTACCAGTGAGAGTTTTAAAACTGAAATGAATCATTTAAATTAATACTTTTAATATATTATAAATTATTCAATTCTATTTTAATAATTTATTTCTAAGTTTCTATATATGTTTCTCAATAAATTCTTTTAACAAATAAATTTAAATTCAATACTGATCCTACATCTTAATGTGTAAGATCAATTTTTTGAGCCATGCATATATTTTAAACGTATTTGACTGACCTTCATCTACTTTAAATTTTTGAAATTTCAAGTAATAAAATAATTATCATTGCTAGTTGTGGAGTTCATTATATATGTTCTTGGAACAGTATGAATTTCCCCTGTTATATTAATACTGCCTAAATGTTTTCAAGTACTTATTTAAAATCATTAGCTTAATTCGGCACCCCATAATTTTTACCAACTATAAATTCTGCTAACTCTATATGGTACCTATAAGAGGAAAAGTCTCGTGCAACAACAGTGCATGTGCATTCCTTGGGTATGAATTGGATTTGAATTCAGAGTAGACTAGA
This sequence comes from Epiperipatus broadwayi, assembly GCA_028023455.1. Taxonomy (NCBI): domain Eukaryota; kingdom Metazoa; phylum Onychophora; class Udeonychophora; order Euonychophora; family Peripatidae; genus Epiperipatus; species Epiperipatus broadwayi. The sequence goes on from JAQFVV010012593.1 coordinate 1,089,554, forward strand.
GGTTCTGCCCAAGTAATAATTCAATACTCGTTTTAAATGGATATCTAGATATTCTTAATTAAAAATTAATGCAAAAATGGGGGAAATGCATCTGGAAATTGGAAAATTTAGTGAGAATTGCCTTCTTTTTCATTGTTGAAAAATTATGGGAGAGGTCTTTATCTTGAAATGTCTCTAAGGCAATTTTTTTCTTTTATACCTTTTACCACCAAACAACACTTTAATTTGATGCATTTTCTTTATTCTAATATATTGCAAAATAATAGTAGTCATAATTATTGCATTACATTAAGACATTAAATTAACTGCAGTCTATTCTGCATATTTGTTCAACCTTGCCTTTATGTGGTTTTTATTTTAAAAAGTTTTTAAAAGTAGAATATTTTTATTTAAAGTTTGCTTTCACATTACTATATTACTAAACATGTATCAAGTTATAAATATTATGTTTTTTATTTTTATGATATTACATTCAAACTCAAGGCTTTCACACGAACCACTACTCTCAGTGTCATCTCATATTGCTGACCCACCTGATCACACTCATGTTGAAAAGATAAATAATCACCAATATACATATTTCATGCTAAACCAGCAATCATCAGTTCATCTAGATTACTATCTCCACACATATATACAATCAGTGCTCAGCTTTATATTAAGATAGCCAATTTTCATACTTTAATGGACAGGCTTCAAACTACTCCAACCCACAACTCTTCAGCCTTCCATTTCATTGAAAATATGATGATGGAACATTCAAAGCCCATGTTGATGCCAAGGTTGTTATCCTACTCATGTTGATGAAAGAGTCATTCTGATCCCCCATGTACAGGAGAATAATCCATTTATACATGCCTATGCAAGGGATGGGCAGACCTTTTACACACTATTTATATAAATTAATACATTGTATAGGCTTAAACTTCCATTTATATATGTAATATATGCAGGATTTGAACTCAGACTTTTACACGACCCACTATTCTCAGTGCCATCTCATATTCCTGACCTGCCTGATCACACACATGTTGAAAAGATAAATAATCACCAATATACATATTTCATGCTAAACCAGCAATCATCAGTTGGTCTAGATTACTATCCCCACTCTGGCTCATCTTTATATTAAGATAGCTAATCTTCAAACATTCCATCATCAGATTTTCAATGAAATGGAAGGCTGAAGAGTTGTGGGTTGGAGTAGTTTGGAGCCTGTCCATTAAAGTATGAAGATTAGCTATCTTAATATAAAGCTGGGCACTGATTATATATATATGGAGATAGTAATCTAGACCAACTGATGATTGCTGGTTTAGCATGAAATACATTTATTAGTGATTATTTATCTTTTCAACATGTGTGTGATCAGGCGGGTCAGCAATATGAGATGGTACTGAAAGTAGTGGGTTTTATGTTATGAAAATTATACTTTTCTTAAATCAATAAAATCTGCTTAGTCATGAAATTATTCTGTGTGATTTAACACAATGATTGAGTGATTGATTTGAAAACTAAGTTTTGGAGTTCTGTCTCTCTCCTAATACGCCAATATCACATTTTATTCAATTTTAATATTTTATTTAATTTTTAACATGTAAGTAAAAATTCTTTAAGGTAGTATTTTAAAAAGTATTGAAGGAGTGAAATAAATCGAAAGTATAAGTAGGTTAAAGAAGAATCTAGATATAATAGTCTTCTTTTAAATATCGTTAATTTTTTAAAAATAAAAATATATTAATAAAAGAATAATTAAAATAATATTAAAAAAGATATCAGAGAAATAAAAATAGATTATACATTGGCTTAAAACAATAGAAACTTTCCACATAAGGGTCATCTATTATAAAGTTGAGCAATCCATGATTAACTGATGATAATGCATTCAAATCTTTATCCTTTAACTAATTTTTAGTTTTTGCTGTTATCATTGAAGCCAGAAATTTAAAGCAGTAAATCTTAAATCTCATCAGTAAAGGCAAAAACCAGAAATGGGTTGGGAGATGATGGTTTATTACACATCATATAGTGGTCACTGAGTATTCAACAGGATCATAAATGGTATTAGAGTAAATAATTGTTATTGCTTTAACGTACATTATGTAAAGTAAAAAGTTAAGCAATTTGTTACTGTACACTGGCTTCATAGTAAAAAAAATAACATTTAATAAAATAAAATAATAAAAATATATAAAATGCGTACTAGTTACATAGATATCATTAAAAATAAATTGGCCAGAATATCATGTGACATTTTATTTTAATGATCGAAATTCTAGAGTAAAAAAAACATAAAATAAAAAATAAGTGGTGAAAAAGGTAAAACATTTTAATGAAAGAATGGTAAGAAATCTGCATATATTAAAAAAATGTAACTGTCACTGAAAAAAAAATGAAGGTGAAAAATGGTTTTAAATTTGTAGGTTAATTGATTTAATTATTTTTTTAAGGAATGATCATTATTTTAACAATGCTTTTGGGAAATTGTAAATTGAAAATAGAGTTTAGGATTTCAGTTTAAATGATAAGATTAATATATATTTATCAATATACAAATTATTATTAAAAATTGAAAATCAAAATTTTTATCCTATTAATCCATAATTGGCCAATATATATATATATTTAAGAATGAGCATTATTCTTAATATGTTTTTGAGAGATAATTATTAATTCAATGACAAGAGTAATAAAATAAACATTTTGTTTTCCAATATGTACATTGATAAATATATATAATCACCAATATACAAGTTGAAACTCAAGGTTTCATTTTATTAATTTTTCCACTAAATTTTCAATTTGTAGATTAATTGATTAAAATATTTTTTAAAGAATGAATATTATTTTTTGTTATAAATTGAAAGTAATGTTTTTAGAATTTTAGTTTAATGAAAAGATCTAGATCAATCCACTGCAGGATAAAGATCTCTCCAAGTTCAATCCATCTCCGATCTCCAGCCTCTCATTTCCATATCTCCACTGCATGCTTTATTATTTCATCTATCAATCTCATATGTGGTCTCTTTCTGTGTCTTTTACAATCTTTTGGAATCCACTTTAAGATTTCAATTGTTCATCTATTATCATCTCTTCTAGGAATATGTCAAGTCCATCTGTTAGTTCTTTTACCCATGTATAGTGTTTTCGATCTCTTCTTGTTATTCCTAACATGCATTTTTTCATATTTTTTGAGTGGTTTGAAGTCTTTGTATTGCTCATCTGTTAAATATCCAAATCTCGGATCCATAAGTAAGAACTGGTAAAACATTTATTAAAAACCCCATCTTTTCAAATACATAGGCATATTTTCTGTCAAAAGCACTCAAACAAGTTTAATTTATTAATTTCATCCAAGTTTTCATCTGTAGTAATAATCTAATCAAGGTATTTGTAATTGTTAACTTTTTCTAATTTATAATAAGCAATCTTTATTTGCATCTTTTGAAAAAATCCACTGAACATTATTTTAATCTTTTTAACATTTACCTTTAATCCTACTTTCTTATTTTCATTTGATAACTCTTGCAACATTTCCTGAAACTCAAGCATTATTTGCAAAAATAACTACATTTTCAAAATCTAAGTGACTTAAATAATCTCCATTTACTTTTACTTCTTTAGCTTCCCATTTTAATCCACAGAATACTTCTTGCACAACTGTTAAATGTTTTGGAGATATGGAGTTACTCTATTAGACCTTTCTGAATGTTAACCTTTCTAGTATCAATATGTAATCTAATTGTTGCTGTCACATTTTTATAAATATTTTTCAGAATATGACAATATCTTGGATTTATTCTTTGATGATTCAATAGTTAAATCACTGAAGAAATGCTTATAGTATGGAATGCCTTTTCATAATCTACAAATCCAAAGCATAATGGCAACTCATATTCATTATTTTTTTTTATAAATTCTCTCAATAGTTGGATATGACTCACTGTACTACAACCACTTTTCAATCTAGCTTGTTCTTTTGATTGGTTGAAATCCAAAATTCTCTAGAGATGAACTGTATGTAATTATGATAATTTTTTATTTAAAACTGATAAAAAACTGATAGGTTTGTAATTTCTAATATCTTTTTATCATCTTTTTAAAATATTAATGTTAATACTTCATTCTCCCAATTATCTGGTACATATTTATTTACATATTTGGTATATAACTTTGTCAATTTTCCAGAAAAAAAGAGTGTCATTTCTAAAAAAAAATAATGCATTAGTTAATCAAACTATATAAGATTTATTCTGTTCATGTATGAATTCAGATATTTCTAAAACATAGTTATATTTCCTAATTAACTGATCTAATATTTTATTTTGATTCAAACTGTAGGTGCAGTCAGTTTTTTTTAATTTTTTTAAGAGGGTACTATGCTGTAGACCCATTGATTTCCACCACATCGCCTTTCATAGATGTGCAGTAAATAACTAAATAGAATATTCTAGAAAGGATTTCACTTTTTTTGCCGTTTAATCTTTTATATGAATTTTCCCGGGCTTTGACTATTAAAAAGCATATTGGCATAGGTAATTTATACATTTCTTAAAACAATTTTTTAATAGTAAAATCTAATAAAAATGATATAGAAAGCAAGTATTTCTTAAAGCATAGAAAATAATAAACATTAATTTTTTTTTAATAACGTGAAAGGCTGAAACCTTTGACAGATGCACCTTAAAAATGCTTATATGACAGCCAATCAGATGTAATAATGACTGCAGAGGAAATTCTAAAGTTAAAACACAAGACAAAGATTTTACGAGAAAAAGATGGTCCCACCTTGTTCTTTACTTAAATTTATATATAAATAAGCTAGTCTCAAGCATTTTGACCTAAGAGTGTGAAGCTTTAAACACCTTCACATTTAATTCACTAAATATTATATATAAATAAACAATGTTAAATCTTCCGATTTACTACGAAATACTTTTCAAATCCAATGAATTGATTGTAACAAATGTAAATATATTAATTTATCAAGTGCAAGCAGATCATATAATAATGACGTGAAAGGCTGAAACCTTTGACAGTTGCACCTTAAAAATGCTTATATGACAGCCAATCAGATATAATAATGACTGCAGAGGAAACTCTCAAGTTAAAAAAACACAAAACAAAGATTTTACGAGAAAAAGATGGTCCCATCTTGTTCTCTACTTAAATTTATATATAAATAAGCCAGTCTCAAGCATTTTGACCTAAGAGTGTGAAGCTTTACACAGCTTCATTTTCAAAATCCAATAAATTGATAGTAACAAATGTAAATATATTAATTTATCAAGCGCAAGAAGATCATATAATAATAACGTGAAAGGCTGAAATCTTTGATAGATGTGCCTTTAAAATGCTTATATGACAGCTAATCAAATAAATTAATATATTTACATTTGCTACTATCAATTCATTGGATTTGAAAATTATTTCATAGATCGAAAGATTTCACATTATTCATTTATATATAATATTTAGTGAATTAAAAGTGAAGATGTTTAAAGCTTCACACTCTTAGGCCAAAATGCTTGAGACTGGCTTATTTATATATAAATTTAAGTAGAGAACAAGGTGGGGCCATCTTTTTCTTGTAAAATCTTTGCCTTGTGTTTTAACTTGAGTGTTTCCTTTGCTGTCATTATTACATCTGATTGGCTGTCATATAAGCATTTTTAAGGCACATCTGTCAAAGGTTTCAGCCATTCATAGTGATCTGCTTGCGCTTGATAAATTAATATATTTACATTTGTTATTATCAATTCATTGGATTTGAAAATTTCACGTTGTTTATTTATATATAATATTTAGTGAATTAAAGTGAAGGTGTTTAAAGCTTTACACTCTTAGGTCAAAATGCTTGATACTGGCTTATTTATATATAAAAATTTAAGTAGAGAACAAGGTGGGGCCATCTTTTTCTTGTAAAATCTTTGCCTTGTGTTTTAACTTGAGTGTTTCCTCTGCAGTCATTATTATACCTGAATTGGTTGTCATATAAGCATTTTTAAGGCGCATCTGTCAAAGGTTTCAACCATTCACATTATTATTATATGATCTGCTTGGCTTAATAAATTAATATATTTAATATTTAATTAATACAATGCTTAATTGAATACTAGTATAATTTATAAGGGATGTGAATAACTTTCAAGCTCGCTTCAGCTATCCGCTCTATTTCATACAACCATAGACATGACCACACATGTGAAAAAGATAAATGATCTCCAATATACATATTTAAAACTGAAGGAGTACTCATCATTTGGTCCAGATCATCATCTCTCATTTATATATAATCAGTGCTCAGTTTATATTAAGATAGCAAATCTTCAAACGTTAATGAACATGCTTAGATGCACTCCATCCTCCAACTCTTCAGCCACATACCATTGAAAATCTGATGATGGAAGAATTGGAGGATGGAATAGATTGAAGCCTGTCCATTAAAGTTTGAAGATTTTCTATCTTAATATAAACCAAGCACTGATTATATACATGTGGGAGATGATGATTTGGACCAACTGATGAATGCTTGTTCAGCACAAAATACTACATTGGAAATCATTTATCTTTTTTACATGTATCTGGTCATGAGTATTGGTATGATATTTTAAAATTTGTTAATTATTTATTACTGAGCCATCTCCTTAAAATCTGGAAAAATTATTTTTTTGGAAAAGCTTGAGAACCAATGTTTTTAGGTTTAAGGTGATGAATTTGTAGGAAACAATTTGAATGTAATATTAGCGTTCTCAGATGTGATTATAATCTTGGAGAGACTTTTTGTTCTGTAATAAGCTATTTTAAAGGGCAATTTACTTTTTGATTATATTTATATAATACTGTATATTATCAAAAATTTGTAGTAAATGAAAATCATTATGCTGTTTTTTCTAATAAATTATAACAAATAATAAAAATCATACAACAGCTATATATATATAATTATACATAAAAAGCCTTTTTCGGCAGATGCACGTGGTATCGGGGCTTTTCAAATGTTTCACATGTACATGGTTTCCTTCATTTTCCCAATGTTTTCAAACATTTGAAATGGATAGGAAACGATATGCTGAAAAAGACTTTGTTTAATTATTTTTAATATATTTATATAGCTGTTTTATATGATTTTTATTATTATTGCCAGAAGAAAATTGATGAATTCAAAATATTGAAAATAACATTTTTTTAAAATTGATTTAATTATATAATAAATTTACATTCTGTGGCATATTGTTAGTTAAGGGCTTAAAAAAATTTGCCAAGGAGTTACATAAAAAGTTCAGCTTGGAAAATGACATATCGTTGCAACATATGAATCTTAAACTCAGGAGTCCACTACTTAACCATTGCATTAAACCAAGTTTAGAAATTATTAATTTTTTTTTAATTTAATTAATATTAAAATTATTCTTTCTTTTAAAAACATAGGAATTAGACCTCAAATTTTACATATTTATAAATGAGATTTTTTTATTTTATTGAAATATTTGTAGAGTTCAAATGTATTTTATTTTTTGAGTTTTTTTTTTTTTTTATTGCTGTGCAGATTTAAATAAAGAATAGCAAATTTGAGAACTCGTCTAATTTTTGTCATTCTAAACGTCTAGTCTGTTGTGGTCTTCAAAGTGGGCTTGAGAGTATGCAAAGTTTTCCTTCATAATATTGTATGTGTGTGTCCTATCCATAGTTTATCTAATCGTAGAGTGATCCTCCCGAGGAAATAGGCTTACGATCACTTGCGATCATACCCAGAAAAAATTCAGATTGCAGCTAGAGAAATTTAGCAGGAATTAATATTTATAATGGGAAATTTAGCAATTTTGTCTGACATGTATTTATTCCATAAACATAGATTTTATATTTATATTTTTCTAATTTATTTGATTTTTGACTACACGTATATTATATTATATGGGGCACAACTTATAATTATTTTCGTCTTAGGGATACGTGATCACAAAAGTGTGAAGAATACTGATCTAGAGTTTATATTAATAAATATTAGAAATTTTGTCAAAATCGTATGAGTTAAATTAAATTCATTCGAAAAATGCCAGAATTAATTATTTAATTTTTATAAGCACATCTCTTTGATTTAAATTTGTTTACATCTCTACTATATCAATCCATCCCCTTTCCCTACCTTTTTATTTTCACATACAACATTATCAATTAGTATTTAAAGGTTTCAGTTTCCTAATAATGATCTCTGATTTTGTTTCATTTATGCACTCACGTGCGTAACGGCTCTAATATTAGAAGCATCTCTCAAACTTCAATTAACCTATATATTTTAATTTTAAATATATAAATATTCAGACTTTTATAAAGAAAAGATAGACGTGTTATTTTAAAAATTGGCTTTATTCATATTGAGGATGCTTTCAGTACAATGCTTATATTAATCATAGTTCTATTGCATTACTATTGTTGGTGGTATTTAAATATACTTGCTTGTATTCAAATTCATTTAAATTTGTTGTGTAGTTAACATGTGAATTTTATTTGAGAACCAATTGTGGTAATCATTGTACTGAAAACATGCTCAGCATGAATAAAGTTAATTTTTATAAAAACGTCTGAACATTTATATGTTTAAAATGACAAGTGCAAAGAAAAGAGATGATATTAAATTAATTACACATATATTTTAATAAACTAATAATAATCCGTTGATTACGACAGTTATTTAGGAGTTACTAGAAGATACTAATTGACTTCCATCCAGATTAACCTTCATCTTCGTTATTCGATTTATTCCTGTAGTAAACATAAATCATTAATAAACAAAAAATGATATACCGTATACCGAACATTTTGCGACTCTCCCCTCCCCTCTGTCTGTATTTGTTATCATGTTTGCAGTTCAGCTAGATTATACTTAATCAAAAAACAGTTATTGTATTAGTTCGTGTATTCAAAATATATATATACAAATTTACAAACGCGGAGCTTGTATACACTTACACAAATAATCTATTTCACTTGTTAATCATCACCCTCCCTTTTTAAAAAAAAAGTAATTTAAGGCAAATAAAATAATAAAAAAAAAGATTTCACTTTATATAAATGAGAATATGATATCAAATATTTTTCAGATATAGTTTTTATTTTTGAAATAAAATAAAATTGCATTTAAATGTTTAAAAATGGTTTTAAAGATTTAGATTCATTATTTAGTTTAGTTTTTTTATATCTAAGAATACTTAGCAATTTGTGAGGCAAGCTAGGGGAAAGACATTTTTAGTATTTTTTTAAAATATTAATTATAGGCAAAGAAATTAGAATGTTTTAATAGTAAGAAGTAAAACTTTAGTATCTAATTATCTATATCCTATCAATGAACTTTTAGTAAAAGATTGAAACGATTTAAATAAGCATTCTGAAGTGTTGGGAATCCTTCTCCCCCTCTTTTGCCTATTGTATGTAATTTAAGTAGTATGTAAAACCTTGGTTTTCGTCTTCGTCGTAAAATATAATCATATGCTTTATAAACTCCTATTTATATATTTTAAAGTATTTCTATAAAAAATTCTTATTATATCTTTTAGAGTACTTCTTAACAATTCAATAGTTTTTTTTTTGTTTAAGTAGTGTTTATCTTTTTTTTTTTTTTTTAATATAAACTGTTCACTCATATTGATATTTTAAAAGTTTTTCAAATATTGATGTAAAGAATATGTTTTAAATGGAGAATGTTGGAAGGATTAAGAAAATTGAAAAGTAATGGAAAAAGTATGTATATATTGTAGATATTGTAAAGATAAAATAATTGATCGTAAAGTTTCAAGTAGGATCCTGTGAGCCGCTAGTTTTTCAGTAAAGCTGAACTATACTTTTGTATATATATAAAGAGAATGACAAATATTATTTATTAGATAGGTAAACAAATTATTTATCAGTACAAAAAATATGTCTTTTTAATAAATAGCCCATTACAAAAGAAAGTTTGGTCAATGAAGACGATGTTAACCCTGCTGCCAACAGTCTGGTGACGAAAATTGAAGTAGGTTTTCATCCATGTTTTACCTTTTACTTAAGGATAGCTAGGTAAGATAGATAAGTAGATGAATAAAAGTGTTTTAAACATTTTATATATATACAATATAATTTAAACTTTTAATCTCAATATTTAAGGGTATCTACTTATATCTATTTCTCCTTAACATATATGGAACTGAGATAAGTATTTTAATATTTATCTTTGATTATATATATATATAAGATTTTTAAGTTGTATTGTGAAGTAAATGTTTGGTTTGTATCTGTGTCTATATATATATATTTAAAAAGCTTATATATAGTTGTGGAAAGAATAGGTGTTAAAATAAGTCTGCGTAAAAATTTACTTACCCTCCCTGTGCCTTGAAAACACTCTTATTTCTTTCAACTACAAAAGTAGATGCCCTTTTATAGTCTTCGTACTTATGTATACGTAAAAAAAAAAAAAAAAAAAACTAAAAAATCTATTGCAATTATGTTAAAAAAGCAAATGGTTTTATAAAATAAACAGAATAAATATTCACCAGAGTAATACCGCAACAAAGTTCACATGAAAAAAAGCGATGGGGGGGGGGTAATCATTACTAATTTAATAGTTTTATCACGTCAATATTGCTTCAATATTGACCTCTATTCACGTATATAAAGTCAATATTGCTTCAATAATGATCTCTATTCTCTTATATATGCAATAAAGAGTTACTTAATAATTATTTATGTCATTATTAAAAAATAATTTAATTTTTTATTCTCAAGATAATTATTAATTTGCTTATGTTATTACTGCTTTAATTTGGTATTAATATTTTATTTTGATAAAGTAATAAAATGTACACACACTTAACTGGTTATTCTGAATTCATGAGACTTTATAAAGCACACGTATGCACATTGGTCAAAAGATTTACTTAATTTAATGATTGAATGAGTGAAAATATTTTTTTTCATACGTCAATTTTTTAAAAATAAATTTTAAGTCGCCACTTTTTTGTCTCGGAAATAAAAGATTTTTTTTCCATGTTCGTCAGGTTTTTTATTTTGGTGTTGCATAATTAAGGTTTGATTCAGATTGTATGTCCATATAAAATAATAGTGACGTACACAGTGTTAAAGTTCCATTATCAATTCCCAGTTGAAGAAAGAAATGGGATGAAATTAAAATTCCATGCTTACTATTTCCTGCTTTAGATTATTTGAAGAAAAGTTTAAACCACTATAACATTGCGCAATCACCACAATGTGTTATGCTTAAACAATCTGTTAAGACAAGTAATTTTCTCCATACAATATTGCTATCTAGTGCCTACTCATGCAATATTCCCATACTAGGTTCCAGCTTAGGGCTTTCATCAAAAAAACCTTGGATCTGAAAGAACTATACCTAGATCTTTGGATTTAACACATCACCAGCAGTTCATCTTTCATCTTTTTACTTTACTGTAAAGATATGAGCTCAAACTGAAAACATTTTATTTTCAATTTGAATTTATTGCTTTATAGTTAACTAAATAGGTAAAAGGTAATTGCTGGTGAAAGCACTTTTAAAAACTTGCTAATGTACCGGTTAATGATGTTTATCCATCTAATATGAACTGGAACTCACAAAATGTACTTCAAACCCAGTCAAGCCCGAGATTTAGGTCAAGGACCAGCCTGAATTCGAATCCACTCTCTAAGCCCCAGATCTAACACCTAATGAAAAACATAATAGTGATGGCACATGAGAATTAATTTTAATCCGGCCCGCTAGCAAAGTGTGAGAAGACAATGAGATTTCTATTACTATGACTAAACTAAAATATATATATATATATAAGCATGGCTATACTTATGTAAGTGGAGAAAAGAGGAATTCAAACTACTCAGACAAGTTGGATAATAAAATTTAATTTAATATAATGACAAATTATTTACATACATTTATAAATTAAGTATATTAGTATGTGCGTGAATGAGCAAGCGGTCTACCAAACAATAGATAATTATATATTGTCATTCATGCTATTATTTCTCATATGCTCTTTTATTAGCTAAATAATATATTATAAACACACATCTTTGGTGGGTCCAATATTAAGATGGCAATCAACTATTAGAAAGAATTACATAATATTGCCATTAACACTTTGATTTACGGTTTTGAAACATGGTGACTAACATTATTACTTCGGGGAGCATTCTGAGATTTATTACAGATATAATACAAACTATTTTTACGCCACTGAGGTTGTGAAAATAAATAAAATAGATTTGAAAAACATATTTGAAAATGACATTTGATTATATGTCAAAATATTTAATGAAACTTCTTTCTGTTAATTAGTGCTGGTAAGAAGAACGCTTTATTTTCCCCAAGGCATATAGATACTCTTAAATACAGAAATATGTTATGACTGTGGGATTGTATAAGATTGAAATAAATTTAATTTATAAAACTAGTAATAGTTGGCATTTATATATATTTTGAGCAGAGCGCAATTTTAATATTATTACAGCACTAAAATTAGGTTATAAGCAAAAGAAATAATAATAATAATACGAAGAAGTTCACGGTGCTGACATTAAGTAGCCAAGAAATAACAGGAAAAGTTGTGCTTCTGGGCAAAAAATGAAGTGGATAGGAATAGCAAGTGCCAGACTTAGGGATCACTGCCAGAGGCCTTTTATATGAAGAAAGTAGATATGCATAGCATGTGCCAGACTTAGGGATCACCGCCAGAGGCATTTTTATACGAAGTAAATGTGGTTCCAGATAGCTTAACTATCTATGGAAGGAGATATGAGAAGAAATCTATGGGTTCAAATTTGTCACAATCCCCAGATTAGAAGATTAAAAGCACATAATATATATATACGAAGATAGGCTAAATGTCAGTAACGCAGTATGAATGAATGTCACTAACGACATTGAATAAGATTTACTGCTTTTAAAAATAAATGACCCTAGTTTGAATACCATAATTAGACAAATAATACGCTATGCAGTTATATATATATATAGAGAGAAATTCTACTTAGTAACTAAAATAGTAAAATATTAAAATTTCCCTAATACGTTAAGATTTTATTTAGTAAAAGAAACATGAAGATTTACCCCCTTCCCTTTTCGACTATTTAAAATAATTCAATCGCACCTTCGTTGATTTTACAATAACTGGAATATATAAGTACTGTATTTGATATTTTAAGAGTAAATAAAAAAAACTAGCAGTTATATAGAAAACAAATAATCGGTCACCTTTTTCAGAATTAAATAACATTTATAAAATAACTAAGGTTTCAAAACATTAATTGGCTTGAGTTCTGGATTCACCCCGGTAGAAAATCCAGAGTTAAATAGATATATTTTTTAGTGTTAAAGCATAAATTAAATGTTAATGTAAAAACAATCTGGTGAGTGTATTAATTAATAACACATTATATTTTAAAGGGACGTTAATAATCTTGATTCATGAAGGTTTACTTAAAAGAAAGAAAAGATTTTAGAAATTCAACTCATCAGATTGTTTGAAATTGACATATTAATAACTAAAATAGACATATAAAGTCAAGTAATAAATAACTATAAATAAATAACCACACCAAAATTAAAAAAAATTGAGAGCATATGAGAGAAAATTAAATTTCTAGAAATTATTTAAGAGCAAATTACATATTAAAACAAAACTAAGTTAAGTAATACATTAGAAAAAAAATCTTGATAGATAAGTTTGAGATTAGTTAGACTAGCTTTACTTGCCACTTGAAATTTACCTTGCACTAGTTTAAGAGTCCATATTTTAAAGTCTGCTCATGCATGACAATTGGTTCTTCAATAATAGCATGCTATTATTCAGCATCCAGTTGGGCATTGACTTCATTTCACGGGAGCCTAATGACACTGTGGCAGCAGATAATGATCCAACAGGGCCAAGAAGAGTGGTGGACAACTACTACATCATTTTCAGTTTCATAACGACGAGTATCATGTTAACAATACACTTCTCTTAATGGTAGCTAATCTATCCTGTGATTCAAAATTCAGCCATTTTATACTCTTGCCCATGTGTTTTTGGAATGCTTTTAATCACTTAGTTTTAGCTTTACAATCTAATCTCCGATCTTAAAATTCTTACTTTTCTTTATCAATTGTTTTTGAAGATGCAATAGTAAGATAACGTCCAAAAATAAATTCAAATCTATTTCTAGATTAGAAATAGATTTGACAAAATGTTTATAAAAGAAAATCTTTAATCTTAAACCCCATTTTAAGTAAAAACTTTAATTAAAACACCTTCCCCAGATTAAAACAATAGGGTTTCCAACCCTTTAATCATCTTTAGACAATTAACTGTAGTATCTTCCATCTTGGTTTTTATAAAACATACATTTTAATAAAAAAAAAGTACTTTAAAAAGAAAAAGTTATACAAATGGCATATAATAAAACATTTACAGAAAAATCAATATTTTGTTAGTATTTTGCTCCCCTCTCTCTCTCTCTATATATATATATATATATATATATATTTGAGCTGCACCTATATATTTTAATAAAAAAAATTAATAATCATAAAATTAATAATAATAAAAGTGTTAATTTAAAAGTTAAAATTTTATAATGTAGGTGCACATCTCAAATGTATACATAAAATATACCTACACGACAAAAGGAGTGAGAAGGGATATAGGGTTTAAACACAGGTTAGTAGGTGGAAACATGAAGCTCAATCTTAAGCTAAGATTGACTGCTTCACTAAGGTGGATTTTATTTTTGTTATTTTTTATTTAGCTTACTTGGTCTTTAAATTAATTTTCTTTATTTGCATCTAGCAAATAATTTTTTTAAAGTTTAACTTCTTCTGGGAAACTATTATATATACAAAAATTTAAACAGGCAAAACTCTCCATACAGTAGTGCCACTCTGTGCAATCTATAGTAATCAATGGATGCCAGAAGGCTTGTGCATAAAATCTCTATCTAATACCTACTCATCCAATATGGTGAGAGTTTTGCCTGTTTTAATAATAGTTGTGGTCAAGCATAAGAAATGGTGATCATGTGATGTTTAGTGGTTTAATACAAAAAAAATTATCACTATTTTGATTAACTTAAACAATTGAGAAATTTTTTTAAAATCCAAGTTTGATGAGTATTGGAATGAAATGAATTTTTTTATGACTGATTAATAACTTTCACTATACTTTTTGAAAGCAATTCTCATTTAGGCTATTTGACAATAACCTTTGCTTCTGTAGATTTAGAGAATAAATAACTATAATCTTTACCAAATTTCAAATTACATTTTCCATATTGAATCTTTTCTAGAAAAATAATCTCAGTTTTTTTATGGGGTTCTTTTGTTTTAATAGTAAATTAGGAATTTAATTGAGACTATATTTTCATTGTGAAAAGTCTAACTTTTAAGCTTGTTTTTGAAGAACCTATAAATAGATAGCAGTTAGTTATGGATTATGTGTCGATATCTAAGAGTCCATTGAAACAAGTTCTTTGAAATTTATTTAATAATTATGAAAAAAAAGGTACTATGCATTTATTAGAGATTCCTTTTTTTAAATATTTAAAATGACTTCATTACTTTTTTAGATAAATCTATATTTTTATTCCCAATTAGCTTTACTATCTACAAAACAGATTTTTTGAAATATTTGTTATAGATATCTTTTTACATTTTCATTGCAGAGGAATATTTTAGTTATGTTACAATGTCTTTGAATTGTTAAGTAAATTTTTTCTGCTGTTAAACGTAACTAACATTTAAGTATGTGGTTTTTTGATTTTTTAACAATTATTGGAGTAATGAATGGAAATTCTTGAAAACTATTTGCTCATCCGTGAGTAATCTTATTGTCCTTCATCTATCAGAAATAAATAGCCTAGTTATATCTTAGTCACCCATTTTAAAGCTCATGATCATTTTTATAATAAAGGATACAGAATTTCAATTATGACATACAATAATAGAAGAAATCAGGACGATTTGAAAAATTAAGATGAAAATGTATATACATTTCAGTTTTCAAAAATACTTTATTAAAAGCAACATCAGTTATAATTGATTTAGTCAGAATATATTATTGTATTTTAATTAAGACAAACTCATTAGTACATTTTAAATATTTATTCAAGTTAGAAATATCAATAAAATAATTAAAGTCGTTTCAATTTTAGTATTTGTAGTACAAAAAAGGAAAAACTCATTTACATTAAAAAGAAGATATTAGTGAACTATCCTCTGTAAAGTCCAAAGTTATGTTATTGCCTATATATATATATATATATATATATATATATATATTGTATCATGTGCGTTCATAAGAGATGATCCAGCATACTCTATTTGTAGGTTTAACTGAGTTTAAACCTTATTTATTCTAAATTTATAATTTTATAAATATTATGTGAATGACCTGGCCCTTTGAACAGAGAGGAGAATATCGTCGATAGCAGGGCTAACGACAATACCCACAGGCAGACCAAGCTATGCAATGCCTAACACGATCACATTTCCAGACTGTGGACCACCTCAACTGCTAGATTCAAACTCCTACTATCCAAGCACTTTATTTGTTTTGAGGATGACTTCAGGTGCTAGCTAGTTACGAGAACTAAAATGTTTGGACAATAGGCCCATAATCCAGTGCTCAAATATCCCATGACTTGCTTAATTAATTGTAATACAATAACACATTATTGCTTTAATTAGTGGTAAAAAGAACTGACCAACAAATATTATGTTTCAAGATAATTTATTTAAACTAAACATTTATTATTCTGATTTTAAATATTTTTATAGAAACTTAATTAAACTAGTCAATATCACTTACATATAATGACTATGCACACACTCTGAATTCATATAATAAAATATCATATAACAAAGCAGTAAATAATATTTGTCATTTAAATAAATACATGGAATCAATATAACATATCCTAAAGCATTCACATACATGACATTTCAAAACACGCACATCAATAGTTCTTTATGCATGTGAAAGAGTTCATTATTAATCGACTCTGGGAGGCTTCAGATTATTGCAATGGCTACTTTACTTTAGACATGGAAATAAGAAAATGGTATTTATTACCTAGGATTTTAGAACATGGATACTTCTTGCTGTTTGCTGCTTCAAATGAAACTCTTGCCAACTGGTTGGGTTTGAAGCCCTGTAGAGGTTTTTATGCTTATTATTTCCGTGGCACTATTCTTAGATACAGTTAAACATTGGGCAGCTTCAGATTGTTATGCAGGCATCACTTTTACCAGGCAAATCCATTAGACTAAGGGCTGGAGCAAGATCATATATTCCTAAAAGCTGCTCATCACTGCATGGTATTTGATTCTGGATACATAATAGATTGCTTGATTGAGTGACTGAACTGAACTGCAATCTGAACTGATTAATTGACTGAACTGAACTGCAATTTGAACTGATTAATTGACTGAACTGAACTGCTTATCCAATGAAAAACTGGACTATTTATTAGGATGACCTATTGTCATTTTGTTATCTGCCAGCTATATTTGTTGTTGGTATAAGTTTTTAATCCTATTGTTGATCTTTTAATTAGTAGCCATTGCAAACTTGTTGTTTTGTGGATTTTGTTTAACTTAGTAGCCATCGCAAATTTGTTGTTACAATATCTTTCAACTTTAATTTATTCCTTATTATTAAACATGCATATATATATTATCAATCCTTATGTTTACAATCACTATTGGCACCCATATATATTTAAAATCAATTCGTTATTTAGTTTTTACAATTATATTTAAAATCAATTCGTTATTTAGTTTTTATAATTACTTTCCTTTTTTTTCTTTCTTTAATAATTTAAATGAAAAAAGAGTTTTATTCTTGAACTATGATAACTTTTAATTGTTTATTTACTTTCTTATTAATTGTCTAGTTAATTCCCTCCCCCTTTCACTCAATCCTTAAACTTTTAGTTTGACATTTCTAAAGCAAACCCTCTTTCCCCTTCTGACTCATTAATTGATTTTTAACAAACTTTTTTTTAAAAAAACTCTTTAGATTTTTATCAATAACTCTCTCAATTTGAAACCCTCGCATTATATATGATAATTTTATCTTAATAATTTTTAGCCAAAAATTATATATATGTACTGATACAATATTGGTACGATATATACATATTATGACAGGCACACTTCGTATGACCAAGTATAAGATGGTATTATGTAAGAAAATGGCCTAAAATACATAAAACAGCCATTAAAGGTTGTGTGTATACCATCTATATGTCAGATTATAAAATAAGTTAGAGATGTATGTGGATATATTGTATACTCGCACACACAAGAAAAGCCAATAATTAAGGCTTATAATTATAATTCGATGTGTTAGCATATTAGCTATATGCTTATAATTAATTTTTATTATTTTATGTTCATTTTTTTTTATATAAACGCAAAGATGTTTATTTATAATTTGTATTTATATTTTTTTGTTAAATGCTTGTAAAAAGAAAAGGAACTGGAAATATTTAAAAGTTCCAACAAACCCATAATTTTTTAAATCAAAAGTTTTACTAGATATTTTTCTCTACAAACTCATTGTTCTAAATTTAAGAAAAGCCTAAAGGCAATTATATTTTTAGAAAATAAGCAATTTTGTTTCTTTTTTTTAATTATCAAATATTGCAACTTGACAAAAGAGTTTGTTGAAATTTATGTTAATGCGGGTGGGGAAAGATATCTAATTTAATTGAACATATTTCAAGTGTAATCTGATTATCATAAATATTTTGCATCATAAAATTTTTTCTTTTTTTTTTGTGTTGAATCAGATAGTGGTCATAATAGATAATCAATTTAATTAAAAATAAAAATTTTTGAGATTAATTAGTGGATTTCATAGGAATGTTTCATGTATTGTATAGATCCATTAACAAAATTAGCTAATTAAATGTTTTTCAGAATGGTACCTAGATATATAGCCCACTTGTGGGCTATATATGCTGTTCACCAGTTTGGAGGGCATCAATCAGGCACAGGCATTCAATCAGTAACTAAGTCAATCAATCAATCACTGAAGCAATCAATCATTCACTCACTCATGCTAGCTTATTGGATTTCTCTGAACTTGCTTGTTTGAACTTAGAGAATTGGAGCAGAACATACAGAGACAGATAGTCAGCCGTCCCAGTTCTAGTTATTTCTTTTACATCACACTGATTTAAACTTCGAGATGGTTTCCAACTAGCCAATTATTATTAGGGTGGTATAGAACTGTGTTTACAGGAAGGTGTTGGTATTTGATAACCCAAAGTAAAAGAGAACCGTTACCAGTGCTGTAGAAACCAAAAAGAAAGCACTACTGTTAGTTGGTAATCATTAATCAAAGAGGAAATTTATGATTAAACAAGCACAAATGTACTCTCATCAGTGAAATGGTCATGGGGTAGGAACTTCCAGTCAGCATGCCCACCCAGCTCCACTCCTGCCATCAGAAATGTTTCCTGAATACAGCCATCAAATTGTTCATGAAAGCTGTTGAACAATATCATCAGAAATATCTCCTGAATCCAGCCATCAAATGATCATGAAAGCTGTTGAACAATATTGTCAGAAATGTCTCCTGAATCTAGCCATCAAATGATTATGAAAGCTGCCAAATGATGCCATGTTAAAGAGAAGTCCCTGCCATCCTAGATGAACAGTTACTTGGCCTACTCAAAACCCAGAGAAGTATGATAGAGACTATGTGGTACTCTTATTATTTTTTTATTCCAGTAATTTTATGTAAATAATGTATAATATATCTTTTATTTGTGTATTTCTTTCGTTAAGTTAATATTTTAATTACTATTCAGTGTTTGTGAAATATATTCATGTGCGAGTTTATGAATCTCAGACCACTTTCTCACTAGTTGATTCTTTTCTTTGTTTTATATTTTTACATTCTCTTTCTTTATTAAAATAACTATCATAGTCTCATATATATATTTTTTATATTATTTATTATGCATTGGGGTTTATTATCATTGTATTTATCTTTGTAATTGGTGAAGGGATACGAGATTCAATAAACATTTATTTAACAATTATAAAACTGCCTTACTGCTTTGATGGTTTATTCATATTTCTTTCTCTAATAATAAAACACTTACATAATTGTGTGTTTTAGTTTCTCATTTCTTCACCTGAGATAAAGAATGCTGAACTGGCATATGGGATACTCACTATCAAGATTTAAATTTGTGGTCATTGGGTGTTTATTTCTATTACATTTTATTTGTTTCATTATATTTCATATCATTATTGGCCTTACATATCCTTTCAGAAGGGGGAATTAATCTTTTTCTTTCTGGGAGTGGCATGAAGGATTGAAATTAAAGTAATCTCTCAAAGGTATGTAAGAATCAATACTTTTATAAACATACCAATGACTATCAAAACGATCGTAAAAGGATTTAAAAATTACTTCCTATCCTGGCATGCTGCCATATTTTTTGTCATGTTTGATATGTGCACATGCTCACCTTATCATGGTAGGGATATATATATATATATATAGTTATTCTTTTATCAGTTGTACATTTATAGACATCTTACGATAGTTATTTCTATTCGTATGTTATTTTTTCTCAAATATTTGACTTTGTCTAATTGTTACTAATGAAAGTGAATGAATTCCTTTGGAAAACTAGTCTTAAATTTTATAATTCCAAACCTAGAATAATTATGGTAATTACTTATTCACATACTAAATAATGTTTTTCCTTCTTGTTTGGACAAGTTGGGCAGACTAGTAAACTGGATGAATTTAGTATCTTCATCTTGGGCAAAAAAAAAAAATTACAAATAAATCTTAGTGTTTTTAGTTACTTGAGTAGTCTTAGGTTTTTTATTTATTCCAAAAAGTACCTTTATTGGTCAAAGGTTACAAATAAATTCTATGGGTACTCTCCATAGATGAAAAACTTGATTAATTCTATAGGCTCAAGTGTGCTGGGACCAATTTCTGTCACCTCCACCTGTGGCAAAAGATATCAAAAGCATACACTAAACTTATATAAATTGGCAGTGGCTAAAATTAGTCCAAGTGTATTACATAATAAACTAGGAGTTTCAGGTATCCAAGAGAAACTAAATACCATATTCAAATATCAACTCGATGAGTCGATCAAGGAGATACCATGGTACATTTGAGACAAAATCCAAACAGGAGAGATGACTCACCCAACTTACAGATCCCCAAACTACCCTCCCCCAGAATCCATCCATGTCTGGACGGCCATAACTGTGCTTTTTGAGTTCAGACCTGCTTTGGGTAAGGAATATCTGCTTTGGGCTTCCTTGTGAGTTTTGCTTTCCCTGAGTATAATGTTGGTTTTGCAAATCTGGTGCATTAACTGAATCAAGCAAGAACAACCATGCCAGGCCATCCTACCCTTAGGAGTGGCAGTTTTGCCATCCACCCATACAGATCAACAAACCCCTCATGTCCATGGTGTCCACCTCTGAGACCAAAGATTCAAGTAAATAAGTTAAACTATGATTTCCTATTAAACAGTTCACATGGGCAGTGAAAGTATGATTTCTCATTAAACAGTTCACATGGGCAGTGACCAAGTCTGTCTACCTGCCCAAAAATGCACCATTATGCAAGAACACATGAAAACAATGGTTAAACGAAAAGAAAGGTCACGGGTCATCACCCAAAAATCATCAAAAGTCTGCAGCATCTCACAGAGGCCAAGCCAGAGTGGGAACAGTGACTCTCAACCCTTCTGGCAGATCCAGATATCTCTTACTTGAACATGGCAATGATCGCCTCCCGCTCTCCCAAACCACCAGGCCCCACAAGACCACCACCCACCCCTGAAGAAGAAGAGACAAATGGGGACCCAGTCCAAATTGACTGGTACCAGATATGGTCTACCTGCCCACCTAGACCAAGAAAATTCTATTACAGTACCTAGGTGATCAACTACAAAATTCATTTAATTAAATCCATTATTCTACAGAAACAAATGATGAAAAACACATTGAACACCTATACATAATCCAGTTGAAAACAAAGTGATAACATTTATCAATGGTTCACATATTTATCAATAGTTCACATCTGAATTTTCTGGGTACAATAATCATTTTTCGATAACCTGTCTAGGTGGCCCACTTATTGAAATACAACTTGAATTTTGTCAGGACCCGCAGTGTCTTCACTCTGACTCCTGAATATCCTGATCACACTTCATTTTAGTACAAACATACCTTGTTTGTAAATCTCCGAACAATTATGTACAGTATTTTACAACAGAATTATATAATTTCAATTAACCAGAAATTTAAATTTGTGCCACTTCAAGCTGTAATGACTACATCCATCCAAACTGGAGGCCTGGAGCCCCTCTTATAATCTATGGAATCTTACATTAGGACACTGGGGCCTTACAGTTATTCACTTAAACTAAAGGTACCCCATAATCTGACTTCGGCTCTTCCTCCAACTGAGGGAGTGCCACCTCCCTCTTCATGGCCATCTGAGGAACCACATCAGGTAAACAATAAGTCATTATCACAGTAGGGGAACTGACTCTTTTAAGGGAGAACTGCACTACTGGGAGATCTGAATCAGAGCCCTCCGATTGCGAGAAAGTTAAATTCTTACTGTGGCAAGACTTCTATTGGTAAACTCCCCTTTGGGGAGACTCCTATTCCAACTGGTACTGGGGTATCCAACATATCTGTCACCATGGGGGAAGATGTTCTAGTTTTCTTCTCCCTGGGTTTTTAGCAGTTTCACTATCCTCATTCCCCAGAAGGACAACTAAGTCATCAACCATTGCCAAATCTTCCCATGAGTCTGGTATGGGAGATACTGACTTATGCCTTTTGGCTCTGTTTTGCCTGAGGATGTGACAAAATGGCAAGACTAATTTGAGCCTCTGGCTATTGCTCCTCAATGTGATCAGAGTCCATGCTGAAATCACTCTTTCCTCACTTCTTGATTTGTAAGTTTTCCCAAGACAGCTTGTTGCACATTCCCTCTGTTGTCTGTTGTTCCCTGAGGATATGGAAAAATGGCAAGACTAATTTGATCCTCTGGCTATTGCTGCTCAATGTGATCTAAGTCCATGCTTAAATCCCTCACTTGATTTGTAAGTTTTTCCAAGACAGCTTGTTGCACATTCCCTTGTGGAGGTGCCTTCTGCTGCTCTGAAATTTTCCTCGATGCCCAAAGTCTAGGTATGGAATTAGCCGGATGATTAGGCAATAATGATTCTCCAATCTTCATTTCCATAGTGCTCGACTCATCTGTTCTACATTTGTGATACGGGACAGACTCGCATTAAGTGACCCCTTTGATTACAATGGCAACTTTGTGGGAACCCCCCCCCCACAGTGAGATCATTACAAATGACTTCAAACTCAATGAGGCCTGGATTACCTAAAGGTGATCCCTTGACTAGAAGGATCTTAAAGTCTGCCAAGTTAGTAAAAACCTCCACATCCAGACCTCGAATCCTCCTTTATTGAAATGCTACCCACCTTGCCATATGGTTCAAGCAGAGTCTGCAAGTTGGATTTAGTGAAATTGATCCCACAATTTTTGGCCACATCATTCAAACATTGTGGGCAATTCTGCTCCACATAAACCACATGACGACTCTTTAGACTTTTGTGACTGGACTGAAAAGCCTTTTTCGTGAACTGGTTATTAAATTGAATCACAACATACTGGTCATTAGGATGAAATAGCATCTTCTATATCAAGGTCCAAAGGTGGTTAGCCTGAAGGAGGCCATACAGTTCTTGTATTGGGAATTGGTAGTGTTTGATGCTATTGTCCATGGTAGAGATTATCAGAGTAAATTCATGTTTATAAATTTGGAATGACTTTAATAGGTAAGCATTTATTGACTGATTAAATCTTTCATTTACTATAGAATCTGGTAGTGGACTGCCTTCATAATTTTGGCCCACTTGTTCTTCATGAATTCCTGTGTTCTCCTCTTCAAGCAATTTTTCTTCATTTTCTAAAAGAATCTGTTTTTCTGCACTCTAGTAATAATAATCACACTGTTTTTTTCTATGGTATTATGATTAATTGGTGTTTCTGACTTCTGCTGATAGCTTTTGCAATGAATTGGATCTTGACTGCAACTTGCTGGGAATAATTGTTATTGATCAATTGTGTTTAATAGGAATATTTTTTATTAAACACTTCTGGTCAATAATAGTCATAAACAGTTGAAATCTATGATGACTATAAGTAGTTTTACTATTAGGAGATAGATTCATTTTGGAGAATTTATTGATCCAAATTTTATATCGGCTACATTTCACCAAATGTTTTGTTACTATTTTGGAATAGTGCTTCATTTTCTTTAATGTTTTGTGTGAGTCTGTAACTAAATAGTTATTTGATAATTTTAGCTAGTTATTTGTTATGAATAGGTGGCGAAATTGTGTGCTATATCAGTAGCATTTTAGCTAAGTACATATTTTAATAAGATATCAGTGTTTCTGAAAGTTTTTTTTATCCCTTGTAACACTTGTTCTTTCTGTCAATTGTTATCTTTATGGGGTGATAATATTAATATATGTTTGATTTTATATTATTTGTATAGAAATCTTTAAATTGATTAGGTTTAAAAATTTCCATTCATAGAAATACAACCATAAAGAGACTGACTATGGTAAATAGTTCTTTTCAATGCTTTGATAGTAACTAATGAATTGATTGCCTTTTCACGGATCAACATGGTTTATATGAAGTCCTTTTCAGGGTTGCGAAATGATTAAAGATTAACTTAGAGTTAGGGACAATTATGATCCATGAAAGTGCTATACCTTTTTTATAAATTACTAGCTATAGTCATTGTACTTATTTAATAGCTTCCTGAAATTCACCATCCCACGTTCCAGATTGATTTGCTTTGATAATTGTAGATAAGTTTAGAACTTGGCTGGGAATCCACCTTCTGATTATTTGTTATCTTTGTCCATTAGTTTTTGAAATAGTGAAGATTACTGAGCCACTTTCAGTCTTCATCGTTATGGAACAGACATTAGTGATGAATTGTATCTTAAAGTATGTCATTTCACTCACCTTTTTAACAGTTTTAAAGTTTAACTAAATCACCTGATTTTTTATTTAATAAAGGATAACTTATATGTTAAATCATATTTATAAATGATCACTGGGTAGCTGTGTTAGCTTTGTTATAATGGTAATAACTTTTTGTTATTTGATGCTTGCCTCCCCTAGACAATATTTAAGTTTGTAACTAAACTGTTATTTGACCTTATTTCTGTTGAATTATTTTTATTATTTTTAATAAGTGTCACTCATTCTATGATTATTTGTGAGGTGGCTGATTTAAAAGAATTACTGAGACCCAAAATAACTTTAATCTCTGTTTATGGTGTTTTATTTTCTATAAGAACCAATCTTTCAACAAATCATTGATAAATGTTTTGAAATAAACGATCAAAGCTATTCTCCAAAAATTCAGAACTAAATTGCTTTTTCATTATCTTCATGGTTGTGACAGTTGAATTTATATTACTGCATTATAATAGAGATATTTGATTTAACACAGGTATAACAATTAGATGGTTTATCAAAAGTTAGCATATATGAATGAGCTAGCATCACTTGAGCTTTCAAGACCTGATAAATTTCTGACATCCACATCCTAGCATAAACAAATTTAGTCTTATTTCATTAATCCATAAAAAAGTCTTATCAATAGTTATTTTTTTAAAAATTATCCTACTAGAATTATGTCCAGAAGGTCAAGTTTTACAAGCTTTAAATAGATTTTGTAATTCTTAAATGTGAGATTCCATCCTCATTGCCAATTAAATCAAATCCATTATTATATTTTAAATATTTATTTTTATTTAAAAATATTAACTAACCAAGTAAGTCTCATATTTTTCATTTAATGTAAAAAGATAAACTCATTTTATATTAAAAACGAGGCAATAATGATTTTTTTTGTAAGGAACAAAGTTTTGTACTCATATAATGTTAGTTCTTGAATACATTTGTATGTATTTGTAAGCACTGTTACTATTCATAATTGTCACAGTTTGACATATACGGGCTATTTGCATTTGCATGTTATTTCTGGTGAGATATATATATAGCTCTACTTGCTATAATCGAGGACATGGTTAATTTCTTTTGAGGGAATTAGAGTGGCATCATATAGTTAAGAAACAGTTATCATCCTATTACAATTGGTTGTATTACTTTCATAAACCAATTAACTTTTACCTCTTTGTTCACTAAATATTTATCTTAAAAGTAGCTTTATATTGTATAGTCTAAGACTAATTATCTGCCTATTACAATTGGTTACATTATTATATGACAAACCGATTATTGTTTATGTCTATGTTGACTAAATCTATATCTTGAATGTAAAACTCGCTTATAAATTGAACTAATTCATTTGGACTTGGTAGACAGATTATTGATTTGATGAGTTCATTATTGTTGGAAATTTGAGGCTTCTGGTATTGTTTACACATGTCTCACATGGAACTGGTATATTGCGACTATTTTTAATTAAAATTACATTTATACTATCTTTGTAAAGAATAAATATTTATGCTAGCACTTTATTTAATGGTTTTCTGTTGATATTTGAGACAATGATTTTACTAATTATTAACGAAGCTCGTGATATCCAGACATACAACTATTTAGTTCTTGTTGGAATTTAAGAGCTCATTCATAATTTGTGTCATTAACAATAAAATGATTATCCAATTGATTAGAAAGTTGAAGACTTTCTTGAATCATTTTGCTGTGAAATGAACAGGTTCCACTTCTGTTTCATTGTCTTTTTCTAAACCTACTACAGTATCTAAATTTATTGCCAACCCTTTTTCCAACAGACATTTAAAGTATGTAAAATATAATATGTGTTTATAAAATGGTGAAATCCTGGTTTTAAAGGAAATATGAACTTCTTTATCACATAAAAGAAAAACACATAAAAAGATATTAAGAAGAAACATGAATCACATAACTTCAAAATTGCATTTAAAAAATCCACCCAAAAAGAGTCCCGGGTATATGTTTATAAAATGGTGAAATCCTGGTTTTAAGGGAAATATGAACTTCTTTATCACATAAAAGAAAAACACATAAAAAGATATTAAGAAGAAACATGAATCACATAACTTCAAAATTGCATTTAAAAAATCCACCAAAAAAGAGTCCCAGGTATATTTAATATTTTCATCAATAAGTTTATAAATTTGTCAATATATTTTATAATCAAATAAAGAAATGAATTAATGAAAAGAATCAGTGTTTATTATATATTTTATATTTTTTCCAGAATCAATCAGGACATATTTAATAAATCATATCTTGCATGCCATTTAGATTTATAGTGTTCCTGAAGTGTTTTAGTGTACTTTAGCCTAAAAATATTATTTAAATATTAATTTGTAAACATTTTTCAAAAGTATGCCATTATATTGTTCTCATATACACCTGGGTCTCGTTTTATTCAGTAGATAGATTTCTCAGAAAACGTGCACAAAAGAAATCACACAAAAATAAATGTAATGTATCTTGAAAAATGGGGGATAAGTTTCCGTAATTTTCAGAAATTAGCATAAAAGCAAAGCAACAAGGAAAAATTATTTTAAAATTCACATTAAAAAAATAAGGAAATAAAGTATGACTAATAAAAAAATTTCAAATATATATATATATAAAAATATAAGACAAACTTTTTTTACTTTTTTTTTAACTACAGTATTTAATTTTGCATTTTTTCATAGATATTTTAATCATTACCACTACTTTACAATATGAGTTCTTTTGTGAACTAGTAAGAAATCAAATTCATGATATGTTGTACAACTAGCGCCACTTCTTGTGCTGTTTTTATATTACAAAAATTAGATGCAATCAAAACAAAAAGATTAGACATTATAATTCGAAAGATTATTTTCAGTTTTATAAAATCAATAAAATCTTCATTATTTATTTTAAAAATCTAAAAAAATATTTATTTCTGTTAATATTTAGCAAAATACGTTTTAAAAGTTTAAAATTTTTGAATATTTATTGCGATATTTTTATATGTATGTATAAATCTATTATTCTTATTTACTCATTAATATAAGTAGGTTATTTACATAGAAACTAAGATTCTAAATACAACTTATGGCCATATTAACATAAGCTGCTAATATAACGTTATATTTTTGAAAAAAAAAAAAAGTATTTCAAGTCAAAACAAGTTATTAATAATTTAAATTTCTTGATATCTAATAAATATAGTGAAATATGAAGGATATTAAGAAGAAATATGAATCGCATAACTTCAAAATCACATTAAAATAATCCACATAAAACGAGACCCAGGTGTATATATATTAATTTAATTCTACTATATTACAACTATCCAGAACAGCTCATATTATGCATGTATTTTTTGATAACTGCTTTTCAAGTAATGTGTGTACACACACACACACATATATATATAATAGTAGTAGAAAAATACAATTGATAATGCTTTCATTTTAAAAAGTTTTACAGTAAATAAAAATCTGTATCCTACTTATTTATATATATGTGTACCTGCACTCGGCCAAATAAAGCTAAGAGCAGATATTAAAGATTTCTTATTAACATAATGTTTTAAAGACAGAATTAAGCTTCAAAAATTGTGGGTTAGTGAGATCCCTCCTTAGTGTAATTAGAATTTAACAATATTAATAATGCTAACATAATTTATTAAGTATTTGAGCTAATATAGATTTGTAATTTAACGTTTCATTGGGATGTGTCCTACTATTTATAAAGGTAATTTCTTAATTGGGTTTTATCCCACCCTTCATCATCATAAGAAATGTGATTTTGTAATTTTGGAATTACTGATTTCTATCAATTTCACATTTATTGAACATGTGGTTTTTTAATTAATTATTTTTTGAATTTTTTTTGTCTTTTTTCCTTTTTCTATTTAACTATTTTAAATTCATATTTTAGAAATTATAAGCTAATAAAAATAATATGCTTTATTTCATATGGGCATATAAGAAAAAACATCCAATTAATTTTAAAAATATGTTATAACAAATGTTAATTTAAAATATTTACCCATCTTTTTTTAGTCAATGATCATATAAGTAACTGTATGAAAATTGCATTTTAGTTTTATAATTATTGCTTAAAATTGTTTTTTTTTCCTAAATTATTGATGAAAAGAGCAAAATTGCATTTTATTTTTTTTATCACATTAGATTTCTTGTTAACTGTATGAAAAAAATATTTTTTTTATTATTGATGAAAATGGCGATTTTGTAATATTGATGAAAAAGTGTGATCAAGTGAAGGTTTTATTTTTTAATGATGAAAATGGCGATGTTGTAATAAATTGTCAGATCATGACAGTGTATAGATTGGGAGATTGGGCCATTGTCATTTATTACTTAAATGTGGCAGCCTGGGTTTTGGGTGGTTCTTATAATTCAAAATGGCTGTGAGCCATACTAAAGCAGTACCATCTATTCTTTGGTTTGGAACATTTTTGTGTGCATAATGCTGTGACGTTTATGCAATCCATTATGGAAAGTATTACATTTATAACCAATTCAACAAAAGTTGCATTATTTATAGCACTAAATAATCCAATTAAATAAATAAAAGTTGAAATCAAACAATTTGACGATTAAATACTAAAATCCATCTTTACTTCTTTTATATTGGATTTTCTATGCTAGCAAATATTGTAGCTTGTTTTTAAGAAAAAGAGTTAAAGCTATTAAATTTTTTATTTAATTAATTATAGAATTATTTATTCTATCTCAGTTTTCATCTGTGTTTTAAAATAATCTTTTTCAATTTTATGAGTAAATCTTACTAATTTTACTTGATGCAAATCAATTTATTTTTCATATTTTTGAACATTTCTTTCATTGTTTTATATTAAACCACTAAACATCACATGATCACTATTTCTCATGCTAGCACATAACTGTTATTAAACAGGCAAAATTCTCCATTGTTTACTCTGGTTAGCACAGGGTGACACTACTGTATGGAGAGTTTTGCCTGTTTAATTCTTTTATATTCTTATTTAAATTCTTATTTTACACTACAAAATTGACTTTTCAGTCTTTCTAAAAAGTATTCTAAATTATTCATTCTTTAATCAAACACTTTATAATTATTTTTGATATTTGTTCTTTGTAATTTAATTTTGACGTTTGAATTATTAAAATACAATTTTTTTTTAAATTCAGAGATGATGTCTATAATTCATGTTTACTGAATTTGCGTATTATCCATTTTATTCTAATATGGATTTAATATTATGGTTTTTTTTTGTCTAAATTATTGTTTCAAAATTTTATATCAGTTATATATCTTCATTATGGTTTATTTTAGTATCTGTTTTTAAACTAATTTGAATATTTTTAATACCTTCTTGAGCATTTTTAGTTTCTTATCTTAGTTTCTTCTTTTCCTCCCAATATTTTTATCTTGTTCTTTTTTATTTTATTGACATAATTTTTTTTTTTTTATCTTCTGCGGTTTTTTTTTTTTGAGCTACAAACATTTTTGTAAAGTTAGTGAAAATTTTAAATTTTTTCATATCTTATTACTAAGTGTTATTTTATGACATTCGTTAACGCCCTTCTGTAATTTAAAACGGTTTTTTTTTTGAGTATCAAATAATTTTATTTACATTTTGCTTTGCAATTCATCTTTTTTTTTTAAAAAAAATTAATCAAAATTTTGCTGCAACTATATTTTAACACACATATATATATAAGACTATTTTTCTGTATGTTATTTTGAGAATCATAATATTTCTTTTGCATTCTATCTTGAGTTCTCATACAATAGGAATTGTCGTAATTATATATATTTTGAAAATGCGATTCAATCATTGTTTTGCTAAAATTAAAAGACATCTTTTTATCTATAGCGAAAAGAGCAGAATGAACAATAATTTTTTTATATAAAATATATGGAATTTTTATTTTGCAATATCTAAATTTTAAAATATTCATTTTATTTTCTATTTTTTTATATTTAGATTTTTAAACTTATATATGTAATTATCAATTCATTTTATTCTCAATAAATACTTTACTAAAACAAAAATAGAATTACCATAACCTCCAGAATTATCTGGATTAAATAAATTATTTTTAAATAGGTTTGAGAATTTTTTCCCTCTGATAGATAGTTTATGTTCAACCAGATTAAGCATCCAATATTGGGGGAAAAATGGATATCTAGCAGTTTTTAAATAAATGGTAAAACAAAAGAAAACTATTCAAGCTACCACTACCCATTAATTGGAAAGATTGAAGAATATTGACCTCTCTTTTGTTGTTTCTTTACGAGAGACTATTGGAAAAATTTTATTAACTGTGGTTTGCTTTATCTTTTGTATTAAATAAAAATAATGGAATTCATTAAAATAAATACCAATAAAATACCACTCAAAGAAATTAAATTATAACTATGCTGAAGTTCACTTAAACTATAACATTTTTATTATTTATAATTTATTTTATGGTGGATCTGATTTTTTAATCATATATATAATAAAACAAAACACACAATATTCACCACACCAGTATACAAATAAATAACAGTTATAACTAGTTGGAGATGGTAGTCATGCAATGAAATAGTTGTAACTTAGTTTGAGATTAACGGAAAGAAAATCCTTTGTTCCTCTTTAGTCCTTAAAGGAACCGAATAGGGCAAATTCCTAATGTTTATTTTATACGTTCTTGGCATTATGGCTGTTATTAGTATAGAATTACTTATGTAGTTACAGGAACATGGATGAACTGTTCATTAACAAACGTCAGTTAACATGGTGAGTTTATTGTTTTTTTTACTTCTGAGTTTAAGATCAAGAAACATCATGATCTTTTTTTTTTAAGTGTCTCTATGGCTTTCAATTAAAATATCAGTTGAGTTTTTTCCAAGACAGAATAAATGTATATGTGAATGAACTTTTTTAAATAATTATTCACAATCTTTGATAGACAAAACTAAATTATGGCCATTATTCCCAGGAGATTGTAAAGTTGCCAGTCAAATCAACAGTTGGCAATGGAAGGCAGAGAGTGTTAAGAATCTCTTGATTTTGGACACATGCTTGATGACTTTTTATTTAGGTACTTACAACTGTAGATCACTTTCAAGTGAAGGAAGATTGCAAGGGTTGGACAAAGAACTCTCTACCATTAAATGAGACAATGGGCTTTTTGAAGTTAGAAGAAAAGGTGAATTGATAATTGATTAAAAAAATGGACATGTACTGTACAACAAAGGCAACAACATTGAAAGCATAAGTGAAATAAGATTCATTATAAATAAAAAGTGAAAAAATCAGAGTGACAAGATTAGCTATGCAACTTATTGGGAGATATCAAATGCAGATAATTCAGGTTTATGTTCAGTATGTTTTTATTGTGATGAACAAATAGATGATTTTTATATGGATGTATGAAAGGCTTTAGATCAGGCCAAACAACATTGTAAAATTGTCATGAGATTTCAATGCTAGAATTGGTAAAGGATTAACAGGTGAAAGTTCTGTGGGGAAATTTGGTTATGGTGATAAAAATAAGAAAGTACATTAACTTGTAGAGTTTGCAGAAAAAGAAAACCTCTATATTATTAATTATTTCTTTGAGTAAAATACTAAGGAAGAACACAGAAATGACTGTACAATAGAATTGGATTATATTTTGACTAAGAGAAAAAATATATTTTAAGATTGTAATTTTCTTAATAAATTCAACTCATGTTAATGCAAAATTAAAAAGATAAAAATTATTAAGAAAAACAGTATTTACAATCGATATGTCTAACCTTCAGGAAAATTCCAGTGAATTTAAATTAGAACTTATAAATATTGAATTTCTAGAATTTTATAACATGATAGAATAAGAATTAATAATGTTATAAGAAAATTGTGAATTATTAAGAAAAGCTATAGAAGAAAATAACATCCCAAAGATATAAAATTGTACCTTGGAATTTCTGCATTAAGAAGAAAAGTTTGAACTATTACAAAAAAGAGAAGACATCATCAATTATGTGAAAGAGTTCTATGAAATGATATAGTAAAAAGATAAAGAAACAAAATTTTCTCTACAATTCCTTCATTTTCTGAATTATTTTGCATTTAAAATGAAATGAGAAATGCAAATGAATCTATGAAGAAGGAAAAAATTTCATGTAATGATAGAATTATGATTGATATCCTAAAAGAAGTGGGTGAAGAAATAGAAAAATTATTAGTAATGTTATATATTAAACGTCTAAATGATAAACACTACCAGATGACTGGAATAATGAAGTATTAATATTAATATTTAAAAAAAGTGATAAGATGTTAGAAATTACAGTCCTGCCAGTCTTTTATCAGTTCTGTAGACATTTTTATCACATTAATTACAACTCCTCAACAGCGAACTTTAGATTTTAACCAACCAAAAGAACAAGCTGGATTTAAAAGTATTTTAGTACAGTCGTTTATATTCAAGTATTGAGAGAAGTTATAGAAAGAACCAATGAATATGAATTGTCATTATGCTTTGGATTTGCTACTTATGAGAAAATATTTGATTTTTTTTTTATTAAAGCCTTGAATCATCAGTATTTAGACCAGAATATTATATTGTGAAGAATATTTAACAACAGCGGTGACTAATTTACATAATGATACTAGAAAGATTTACATTGATAAGGATCTATGACAGAATGATTACATATTTTTAAAACATTTTATAACAGTTTTACAAGAGGTGTTTTGTGAATTAAAATAGAAAGCTAAGGAAGTAAAAGTAAATGGAGATTATTGAAGTCATGGAAATTTTGCAGATAACATGATTATCTTTGCAAATAATGCATCAAAGCTTCAGGAAATGTTTTGAGAATTATGACATGAATGTAAGAAAATAAATTGAAAGGTGATTGCTAAAAAGAATAAAGTAATGTTGAATGTTATTATCTCAAAAAAAGAAAAGAAAATAAAGATTGATAATGATGAGATAGAAGTTAACAAGTACAAAGATCTTGGTCAGTTTTTTACTATTCATGGAAACAATGGATGAAATTAATCATAGAATTAAATTTGATTCAAGTGTTTTTGATAAAAATAACTCGATATTGAAATGAAATGTGACTATGTGCTGAAAAGAAATATTTTTTTAGAAATGTATTTTACTAGTTCTTACTTGTGGATTTGAGATTTGGATACTTAACAGAAAAACAATACAGAAACTTTGAACCATTCAACAAAATATTGAGAGAGTATGTTAAGAGTTACAAGAAGAGATCAAAAACAAACTACATAGGTGAGAGAACAAACATGTTATTGACATCATGACAGAATTAAAATACTAATGTGGAGTTGAGCTTCATATTGCTAGAAGAGATGATAATAGATGAATAATTGAAATCTTAAACTGGATTCCAAGAAATTGTAAAAGACTTAAGAGAGAGTACATGTGAGATAGATGAAAAAAGGAATTGTGCTGGGGTAATGTGGAGAAGTTAGAAGTTGGAGAAACTGTAAAAAACTTGGAGTGACCTTCACTCTGCAGTGGTTTGTTAATAGTTGAAAATGATTAATATTTATTTTATGATATTTTGACTATTGTGGAGTTAATTTCAGTAGTTTGCTTTATTGTATGTCATTGCATTTATATATATTGCAACAATTTGACTACATAGCTGCACTAAAAGATAAATAAATAGCAGCATGCTTCTGAAGTTTAGTTGAGAGATATTTAATTAATGAGGAAAATAATATTTGATTTTCTCATGCATATTTTTTATAATAATGTGTTCAATTAACTAAATATATTAATTCCCAAAATGATAGTATCAGAATTCTCAGATATTAAATTTGTTAAATAATGATATGATTTTAATATAGATATTTTAATGAGTTATACATGAT
The DNA here is from genome assembly GCA_028023455.1 of Epiperipatus broadwayi. Taxonomy (NCBI): domain Eukaryota; kingdom Metazoa; phylum Onychophora; class Udeonychophora; order Euonychophora; family Peripatidae; genus Epiperipatus; species Epiperipatus broadwayi. The sequence goes on from JAQFVV010012593.1 coordinate 1,124,525, forward strand.
TGTAGAGGGGAGATAAATTTATAAAATAATAAAAACAAGTTTTTTTATTTCTCTTCAGTAATTATAATTAATTAGAAAATTTTAATTTAAATTATGAAAATGTCCTAAGTGAAAAATAATTGCCTCTTTTTTTTTTTTATAAACTATTTAATAAATATTAATTTTAACCTTAAACAGAGAGATAAAGCTTTAAGTTTAATAGTATTTTTAGAAAAGAAGAAAAATAGGATTTTAATATTTTTGGTAAATTTTATTTTTAATTAGTTATTTGTTTTTTTTCTTTTTGGATCATTTCATTACAAAAAAATCAAATTAGTGTAATTAATTGATTATCTTGTTTTTCTTTTTGCAAGAAAATACTTTAAATAAGTATGACAAAAACTTTATGTTGTTAATTTAAGTTCTTTACTTGTTTTTCAATGTCAAAGGTTAAGGAAATAGCTGAACAATTGTATTTATAAAAATTTACCTAATTGGTTGTTATTATAAATTTTATTAAACGCTCACTATTATTTCAGTAATAGTTTTAACAAGGCTGTAAACCTTAGCAATGAGCATCTGAAAAAATCGTCACTAGGGACCTCTGTAGGTCGAAGTAAAGAAGGGATTCTCTTAGCGTAAGCATGTGTTTTAAAGACCTACAGAGGTCCCTAGTGACGATTTTTTCAGACGCTCATTGCTAAGGTTTACAGCCTTGTTAAAACTATTACTAATTGGTTGTTATAAAAATTACATTAGAGATAGATTGTGATTGGCTTGTAGGCAATATTGTTCTAGAAAAAAATAATAGAGGTGTGAATAAGTCAGAAGACCTAAGTATTTGGTAAGAAGTTGATTTCCTAATTTAACTGTTGAAGAGAACAGTCAAGTCTTAATCCAGTTGATAAGAAAAAAGAAGCAGAAGGCTTCCCCAAACTGTTGCACAGTACAGGACAAATCTTAACTAAACTGGTGCATAGAACAATAAAAGTTTAATCAAGCTTTTAGCATACTATGAGTTTAGTAATAAATTCAATTAAAAGCTAGACATAATCTTTATCCATGTAATATGCCTTCACCGGGAAAAATGTAGAGAAGTTATTCTCTAACGTAATCTGCAACCGCGTCTTCAACCAAGAGCATGAGTATCCATCTATGTTAGTCTCACCTGGAAATTTTAGTGGAAGATATGGATAAAATTTGTTTTTAGTTAATCTGGAAATACTTCACACCAGGAAAAGGACAAATTAATTATTTTCATGTGTAGAAGTCTTCAAGAAGAAAATTCAACTGGAAATTATAATTGGAAAAAAGAACACAGAAGAATCAAATGATCATTTTAAATATTTTCATTAAATTAATGTTTTCAAATTGTGAAAAATTTTTTAATCCATTCAATTTTCTCTTAAAAATTATGATTTTTTTTTTTAGAAAATTTAATTTTGTTAAACTTAAATTTTTTTATGTGAAGCATTATTTTTCCCTCCTAAAACTTAACGAAGGGTTAATTAAGCTAAGTCAAAGATTGCGATCTTTGATTTTTTTTGAAAATGTTGTTTTTCTAACTCTTAGTTATATTTAAAGTAATAACTTAATGGATTAAAAGTTAAGTTAATGAATATAAATCAATTGGTTAATATAATTTTTATGAAAATATACATTTTTTTTGATAAAATGAACGTTTAAATTTTCATACTATCATATCAATTTTTTTTATCTATTGTTAATCAATCAGTTATTAAATAATTGTTTTAAAATATTTTTTAGTCTTTATTTTTTCCAACTCCTGTTACATGAATTGGCAGTGTGTGTGATTTTATTTAAAGACAGCTTAGTGTTCTAGGATTTTTTAAAATTATCCCAATAAAATTATTTGCTTGTACTAGAGCAAACTTATGAATTATTTAAAGTGATTTAGTTTTATTTATTTATCTTTTGCTAACAATAATAGTCTATAGAGTTCTTGCTTCCTGAACTAAATTAGAGTATAACAGTTAGTTATATAGATTAAGGATTTAGGTTGGTGTTTGGATTCCAGATAACCCTGGATAATGCAAAGGTATATCATTTAATGTCCAGACACTACATTTTATTTATTATTAATTAGAAATTAAGGTTATAGTTGGTTAGTACATTAATCATACTACATGGCCAGGACATTGATAATGATTAGCATGTTTTTGTACCTCAGCATTATTTGATTTTTTAAAAACATTCTGTTGGATTAGCACCTGAGTCTGTGCATCCAAATTATTGTGTTATATTGCTGCTCTAAGTTTGGCAGTTGCTAAACAATTAGCCTGGTTTTTCGTGGACCCCTTTCAAATCCAATCACAAGGTTGACTGTTGATTTTATTTTTGTTGATTGTTCATGATAATAAATGATTATTACTTTTATTTGATGCTAGTAGAATTTGTAGTTAGTTTATTTCTTTGCTGATCTCTCATGCTTATTATATTCATTATCATTCTTTTTATATTTAATTTTATATTTTGTTTATTTGGGGATGATGATGGTTTCCCATCTCATAATTCAGCATTAATAGGGTGTACTGTTGCAAATGGTTACCCAATTGTGGGACTTTGTAACCCCAGACTCTCTGTTTTTTGTACTTTTACAATATGTATAATGACACTCTGGTCTTATAGCCTGCATATCACTTATTGATAGTATATTTAAATTGTTTCATCTTATATAAATAATAGATTGATACATGCATGTACATGTACAAATTTTTAATAGAAATGATAAAATTGTAATATTTTAATTTTTTTTACTTCTAAAAAAGAATTACCTTTTTTAAAGTTTTTTTTTTATTATTATAAAGGAAAATGAAAGAATAAATTCATTTTTAAAGTTTAATGTTTGATTATATACTTTTTATTATTTTTAAGGCATGCAATTAAAAAATCACACTTTGTTATTTTGATACTAAGCCAGACATCTAATTTTTTTTTGTTATTAAAAATAACCCTATATAAAGTCTCTCTCTGACTTGAAAAGTTTAGTTTTTTAAAATCTTAAAATTTTAAATTTTTTTATATTATTATTAAAGTTTGTATTATTTCTGCAAAGATCACAGTCTTTGAAGCCAGTGAACTATTTTTTATTTTTGATCATTGATTATTGGCTAGATACTTGTTAAATCATTCAATTACAACTAGTTACTAACCTAAAAGAAGCTATGCAGAAAAGCTTTATCTTAATTTTATAATACTCCTTAAAAAAAAAAAAAACGCCTCCTGAGAATTGTCATTCAATATTTTTAAATATGGGGAAAACGAGTTAATATTTAATTATTTTCAAAACTAAAAGAAATTATCTGTTTTTGAATTGGTGGCAAAAAACAAAAACAAACAAAACAACTAAATTCTCATATACATATACACACACACATATATAAAAAGGCAATTGGCCATTAGTTTTATATGAAGAACAAAGAAAAAAGTATTAAATTAAAAATAATATTTTATTAATATGCAGCTAAATGCCTAAAGAATTACCAGGAAAACTTCATGAGGTAGTGAATTATTTATTAATTTCACGGAAATGTTTGAAGTTCTTTAATATTTCTTTTTTATATATATTTTAACGGTTAGCTTAACTTCACCTTTAATAATTTTAAATATTAAATGAAATGTGATTAATATTCTTAATATAATGAAATACATATTTTGTAAACTAACATTCTAAAACCTGATTAATTTATCTCAATCATATCACAATTTAAATCAATCAACTATATAAAATATGATATTAATTCTTTATTGTCAATATAGTAATTCTTCTATTTATGTAGTCTGTAATTGATTAACACCTTGAACTTTTAATCGAAGACGATTGTTTTATTATGTGCCCATAACCTGGGTGTAAGGAATTTAAAAAGGTGTGCTGTTATGGGTTAATTATCATATTGAGTTGATAATTCTTCAAAATATGTTTCTTCTCTTTAGGGGAGTATATGTATAGTTAAAACTTTACATTCATGTGTACACATGTTACAGCAGTTTGAATGATGCCAGTTTACATTTTTATTTACAAAACATATCTCCCTATCAGTATCATCAGGCAATTTCATTGTTTTTCCCATTACATTTTTAATAACTCAGTGTTACGTTACATATATACGCACACATGTATATAGGTGCCTATAGAATGCTGCTAAATTTCAATATATATATATAATTAATTAGCTGGAAAAATGGAGTTTGCAATTCGGTAGTGTGCACCCCATATGTTCTTATATGATTATTCATATAGTAAGAGAGCATAGATAGATAAATAGATTGCTCAAAATGCAGTAGCTAGGGTGGTGAATCACTGATTTTTTTTTACTGCTGAATGAGAAAATGTATTTTTTCTGGTTGCTTGATAATTTTTAACTGAAATATCTGTTGAGTTTTTTTTTTTTTCTAAGCAGAATGTATATGAAAGATGTTTACAGGAATGATGACAAAACTAAATTATGGTCTTATTTTCCAAAGTATTACTTAATAGATTTATTTAGGCATATTGGATCATCAAGTTTTATAGGAATTTATAAAAACATTTTTTTATTGTTAAATTTTTGTATATTGTTTATTTATATTATTTTTCTGTTTTTCAATACATCTTTAAATTTAAAATTTGATATTCCTTCTTTTGAATTAATTGTTACATAAGCTAAATGGGCAATTTTCCTGCTTATCTTATTACTGTATCAAAGAATTCTTTTAGCAAGTTTGTTGTGGATGTTTCTAAAAGTACAAGTTACAATTAGTTTTTTGACAATGAATATTACTAGAGACTTGAGTAAAAAGAAAAATTGTAATATAACCAATCTGGGTAAATTCCCTCCTTTTAAGATGAGGCAATGGGACAGTGTATCTTTAGTTTCTTATTTGTATGCTTGCTACAAAACTTTTAACTCCTATTATTTTCTCTAATTATTTTATATTTCAGTTTCACAAATAGTGTTTTACAGAATACATAGAGATTTGCTTGACATTGGATGCTATAAACAATGCATAGGATTTCAACTCTAGGATCTATAAAAATTCCATCATAGGACAGCAAGATGTAAGATGAAGCACAGACACTAGGATTATCTCAGTTGGGCTTCTGATGAGTTACCCACAACACATCAAAATAAAATATAAGCCTTGCTCTCTTTTGAGTCTTGGAGGCTGAAGAATATAACACTTGAAAGTAAATCTTTGCTTCCTTTCGAGACTTAGAGGATAATAAATACCATGTGAAAATCTCTCTTTTGAATTTTAGAAACTGCACCTTGCTTCATCTGAATCTTATAGGTGAGTGAACAAACTACTTGGAAAAGAAAAAAAATGTGTTGTGGCAGTACCTGAAACAGTATACACTTCAAAACATCACATGACGACATAGTGTCTCATGTACATAACCAAACCCCAATACATCTCTAGAAATAGAATATACCTAAACAAACTATAAAAACATTTTTTCATCCTCTGCATAAATCAATAAATAACTATCCTTTTCATATGTTTCTTTGTTATTTCCAACATCTAAATTATTAATTTAATTTTTTTAATATCAATAACAGTCTCTCTTGTTTGCTATCTAATAAACTGATAATTTCTCTTTTTGATAATTTTAATGTTACTTTCAGAATTGTCATATATTTTATCATTTAACTCATTACACAGTTTTTATTTTTCCTGAAAATATTTTCCTTTTAACTAATCTAGAATCCATAAAGAATGAGCTATTCTTTATTTTTCTAACATCAAAATTTTAATCTATCTAAATAATTCTGCAGAAGTGAGATTTATAAAATTAATTAAATATCAATGTACTTCGGTACAATATATATATATATATATGGTATTAAATTTCCTAAATAGAAATTCAGGTTACTATTTTTGTTAAGACTATATGCATCGGCATATATATATATTGTAGGAACGAAGTCCCATTCCCACACATATATATTATTAAATTAAAGAAATTTTTTAAAATATATCTTTGTGTGTATGTATATTATAAACATTTGTAAGTAAGCGTTATTAGTAAGTAGTAATGAGAAAAATGAATATTATAAGAGACAATTAGTTGCATTAGACTTATATTAAATAAAGCAGTTGCATCATATAGCTTATTTTTCTTTAAAATAAAACAGACTAGACTAGATGGTTTAAGGGGTCATATCTATAGGTCAACAGATTAATAGCCTGCAAAGCGCACATTTTCTAGTGTCTGAAAGGAAAGTGTGAATGTGTGAACAGATGCAGACATTTTTTAATTACACATAAATTTTTCTTTTTTCTATTGTTGTCTGAATTTTAAATTGTCAAAAGAAAAGATGTTTTGATAAATGGATAGAGACATTAATTTTCTTTTTGTTACTTGACCATTAATTGGCCTCAGTTTGGATTCTGTTATTTTTCTAAAATGACAGTGATTTTTGTGGGAAACAATCTTTGATGTGGCAAAGCTAGATGGGCTGCAGAAAACTGAGATATAAAAAAGCTGTGTGAGAAAGAGAGGGGTGTCTGTCAGTTATTTTTTCTCCTTGCAATCTTTTTTTCTTTCACAGCACTTGAGGGGCAAGTGAAAGCAAAATGTTAAAATATTGCTTTATATAATATAGAAGATTGATATATGAACATTGTTGCAGTTAAGTTATTCTGGAGGGATCAATAAAGATTCAGTCCCTAAACAGACGCTGAAAAGTAAAATGGTGTTATAAGCAGATTGCATAAATTGCCACTTTGAAAAAGGGAAAATGAACTCAGTGTTTATATATTTTGTTAGCTGTAAGAAAAGAAGAATGCAGTGTTAACATGCTATTTTGCCCCTGGGATATCTACTATCATGAGTTAAATAGTTTGTATACTCATATCTATCATTAAGACCCAGAGAATGGCCACATTTTAAGTCAACCAAGCCAAAACCATATTCTGTCTCAGAGATTTCTTTTTCATCCCATGGCTTATTAAAGGATCATCATCTTTGAAGATAGGGAGAAGAAAGAAGAAAAGATGGAAGAAGATGTATATAATCCACAAATCAAGCCTCAACTAAACCAGTAATCGGTTTTTTTAATGTTTTATGTTCATCAAAAGTGCCAGAAATAACTTTGAAATGATAAAAACAAGGAACAGGGTGAAATCCCAGAGCTAAACCAATGCAGCCTGAAGCTATAGACAATAGATCAGTCCATTGTCTCAGCTTCAGTAACTTCAAAATTTTATTATTAATTTCTTTTTATTTATTTAAAGTAATCTTTCGAATCTTTTTCTATAGGTCAAACATCATTTCTTTTTCTTTTAATACATAAACATTAAAAGTTTGTCTATTTATTTTATGTTATTAATTATCATTACTGCATAACATCACAAATACATTTTGAAGTTATTAGCTTTAATGTTTCTTATCTTTGGATATTATTTTTTATTATTGTACTTTGATATGTTTTTTTTATTTATTGTCATTTGTTGAGTTAATCAAGGTACTTGAGCAACCCATCAATATATATATATATTATGATGTTTTTTTTATTTATCTTCATATTTAAATTTGATATAAATGTTGCTTTGCTCAAAATTTAAATAATTCTTTTTTTTATATGTATAATTTATTTATGAAGGGAAACATTTTAACATTATATATATATATGCTAACGTATTATGAGTGTGTGTGTGAGTGACTGCTTATACAGATGTACATTAATTAAGTTAAATCAAAATAGGTTAGACTAAAATTTTAATGATTAATAATTTTTGTTTAAGAGAGCAATTTAATAGCATACAGAGACACACATGAAAGTGAATACACACATTGCGTGAATGATTTTTGGTATTGCATTTATAACATGTATAATAAAGCAGGGAAAAATATTGAATAAGCATTACGTAAAGTGTTTTTTTTTTAATGTTTTATTTTAAACCAGCTTATTTTAAATGGGTAGGAGCATATACATGTGTTTAATTTTCTTATTTGGGTACACATACAGTATTTGATATTTTGTTTTAATAATGTATTATTTAAATGCTATAATAAATGAAGTCATATTAGATGATTAGAAATTTGTTTATTAAAAGGAAAGAATCTTAATAAATATAATTATACAATATTTGGCTTTCATGTTCTTGTTATTAGTATTGTTATTTTTAATGTTATCATTTAATTATAATCATTTATCCTCACTAAGGAATGTTAAGTGTTGGATCATAGTTTAAATATAATAGTATTTCAGGTAAATAACTATAGATTTATAAAAAGCTAAATCTTATATTGTGAGATTAGTTATGACCATCATCATCACTGATGAATATTAATGGTTAAATCACAGTTTAACATATGTTTTAGGTAAGTGCTTACAGGTTTATGAAAGGCTAAATTTGTTGTTGTGAGTCAATTGCAAAAGCTGTGTCTGGAATTATCATCATCATCAATAGTATTATTAATAGATTAAAGAAATAGTATTTAATAGCCACATATAAATAATGGTCCTCACTATCTTTGTTTGTGAGCCATTAGCAAGAGCATCTATGCATCTGTAAATTTATATACTTAAACTGAGCTGGTAAGACCTGTAAAAGTATTAAATGAGAATTTATGATATTTGGATCTTATACTTTTATTGACACAGTTAAAGTATAAGGATGTCATTTTCCATTCATCCAAGTGCATATGTTGTAAAGAATGTACCAAGTTGCACTGTGAATAAATGTGATATAACTTTATCTAGGTTTAGACAGCCTAGTGGTGCCCAGGTAAAACACATGTACATAGGTAAACCGAATAAAAGAGTTTGATTTCCTTTATGAACTTGATGATATTTAATATTATTATTATTTTTATATATTTTTAAGTAGTTACAAATACTTTGCAGAATGTTGGCTCGTAATGTTTATAATAGTGTTTATAATGTTGGTTTGATCAGAGTAGTGCATCTTTTGGATGATCCTTCAGATTGTCAAAAACATCAGTTCCCCGTCCCCACACATTCCAGCACTGAGATTTATAATGTCATTTAAAAATGTATTACATTTTAGAAAATAACATTGGTTCATAAACTGTTTAAAAGTAGTTTGAAAAATGTCAACATGCGATGAAATGTATAAAAAACAAAAACAAAATACCATATATATAAAAAAAACTAACGTATTATAACAGGGCTGAGTTCAAACCCTGTTCTAAGTTAGACAGTAATATTACCGAGCATATATATATCTAATTAAATCAAAAGTAATGTTAAGTAAATTATTATTTTTCTTTTTCGTTGTGGTCGTGTATGCGAGTGCATACATATATATTTAAGTAATTAAATAAAAACAGATAACGGGGGATTATATGGTTTGTGCTCTGATATTTATTTTTACGGTGTTTATATTGCTGCATGAGTGAGTAAATGTAATAATTTCGTGAAAAGAAATAAAGTTATTTTAATTTAAAAAAGAAATATTCCAAGATGGTTGATTAAAGGAAGAATGTCACAAATTATAAAAAAATTAATTAATTGCGAAGAAAGGACCCGAAAAGTTACAGATCACCATCTTGAGACAAAGACATTTTAATTAATAAAATAAAATGTTAAAAGTAATAGACAATGAACGGTCGAGTGTAGATCACAAGGTAAATTGGAAATTCCTAAGCTTAGATAAGAGAAACAAAGAAAGAAAAGTATTGAAAAGATTTTCATTTCGCAAACCACGTGGTTTAATTAAAGAAGAAACAACAATAGCATGATTAATTAGAGTCGAAAAGCTGAACTGAGAAGGACTTCTATAGCTTCACATGATCACATTTCCTATACTAGCACATTAATTGTTGATAAACAGAGCAAAACTCCCCATACAGTATTGCCACCTGTGCTAAACAGAGTAATCAATGGATGCCAGAAGGCTTGTGCATAAAATCCCTATCTAATGCCTACTCATCCAATATCTCCAGACTTGTTTCTGGCTTGTGGCCTTCATCAGTGAGGAACTTTGGATCTGAGAGCACTGCATTTAGATCTTAGGATCTAATGCAACCCTCTAGCAACCACCTTTTATCTCTACTTAATTACAAAACTATGAGAATGAAATTGAAAACACAAAAAAAATATTTTCAATCTAAGCTCAATAGCTTATATAGTCACATGGGTCTGAACTCAATTCAGCACCCATACATCATGTGATGCTTATTGGTTTAACACCAATCCTGCCTAATAGGATAGTGTTGGCTATGGTTGTAAAAGAGCCAAAGACACCAAAATGTATGGGTGCTGAACTGAGTTCAGACCCATGTGACTATATAAGCTATTGAGCTTACATTGAAAATATTTTTTGTGTTTTCAATTTCATTCTCATAGTTTTGTAGTTAAGTAGAGATAAAAGGTGGCTGCTAGAGGGTTGCATTAGATCCTAAGATCTAGATGCAGTGCTCTCAGATCCAAAGCTCCTCACTGACGAAGGCCACAAGCCAGAAACTAGTCTGGGGATATTGGATGAGTAGGCATTAGATAGGGATTTTATGCACAAGCCTTCTGGCATCCATTGATTACTCTGTTTAGCACAGGTGGCAATACTGTATGGAGAGTTTTGCTCTGTTTATCGACTTCTATAGCTGTGACTGCCACGAGCAGGGTCGTAAGAAAAAGTTGTTAAAAAGAAAAAAAGTTTATAATCGAAAAATCATGAACAAGTTGGGGTAGAAGAGCAGAACGGGCCAGGCTATGCCTTCCATCCTGCAGAGAGACTACCGTCACTGTAAATATAGGAGCGAAGCCCTTCTTCAAACTATGAACAGCCTTCACCGGACGCCATTGATTGCCTTATGGAAATTGACCAAAGAAAGAAATCTTTTAATCGTACAGCTAATAATCTACACACACCCAGGTGAGATAAACCAAACATTTTTCTTAAGTGATAATAACTATTTTGAATGAAAGCATGTCCTATTAAATAATGCGTAAAAGGGTTAAAGTAAATGAAGAAAATGTTGAAATAATACCCTGTATATGCCTTAATAGACAATGCCTGATTGAAATTGTTTTTAAGCTATGATCTGTAGTTTTGTGTATTGCATTTATAAACTTGTGCGAGTGTATTTACATGCGGGTTATTTAATTATTCGGGCACAAACCAATATCCAATTCTGGGATTCTATAGGTTTTGTTTTATTATTTGTTTTATATTAATAAATATTAATTAGTATTATAAATTTAATTGTGCGTTTTAGTGTTAATTTCTTAAAATAATATTAAAAAGTAAAAAGTAGGAAAGCAAACGAATAGTTCATGCGCTACATGCGCATTTTTATATGTTCCCTCCGCCTCTTTCCCACGGTCACCGACTACTACCCCTGAGTGAGCTAGCCAGAGGTACATGCTCTAACCACCAGAAATAGATACTCATCTTCTCCCAGCATAAGTCTTATTTATTCGTAGGTAAGATTGGTGCTTGAGGTCATTATTGATGCTCATAAATATGCTGGGTGAGTAATTAGAGGGCATCGCAAAACCAACCACACATATATGTGTTCATATTATAAATTTCTGTTAAATAAAAGAGCAAAACTTAAGTTTAAAATACGTAATAAACGTGTATCGCATATATACGTGTTTACGCCAGAATAAACAGTTACAGTATATTTAAAAGGTCATATATAAATTTATAAAATTTACTATATTTGACTGTATCACCATCCCATGAACATGTATATTGATGTGCATTGGGTGAAAAACAGTGCCATCAAGTGCTGGAGTGTATTATATGTACTAGTACCTTATAATTTTTTTAAATATTATTTACAAAAACACATAAAATATACACATATGCTATTTACTGTGTAATATATAATAGGAATTGTCACGTTGAATCCAGAAATGTGATATTTTTTTCCTAACACACATAAAATAGAGATTTGAACTGAAAAATTTCCTCCCAAAATGGAGTTTTATTGAACTCATCATTGCCCAGGGTATGTCGGGATTCCCCACAGAAATACTAATAAACTACTTTTTTTTAAAGAAAGAAAGAAAACAAAAAAAAAAATACACAAAAATAAAGAAATATAAATTATTATAAGACTTTTATTAAATATTTATCCTATTGTCAGAAAGAAATCTGGACAATAACTGAAAAGGTTGAAATATTACAAAAAAAAAGTTTATAAAAATAAACACATTTTTACATAATAATATCACAGGGGGTAGTGACCTTTGCCCACTACTGATAAGCACATAAACTAAATAATTCCAACTACCAATAAATTAACAATAACAAATGTTTATTTACAACAAGCCAACATTAATATATTTGTGTTACGTATACACTCTTAATATACAGGCCTTATGGTTAATATATGAATTATAGTACTGGCCTTACGATTGCAACAAGCTTAATATTTTAGTAAAATATGCTTACATCAAACTGGCCTTGCTGCTTATGATAAATAATAATAAAGCACGGATGGCCTGTATAAGTTCCTAAGTCCACTTTGGCACTTTCAGTAGTGGAGTTCACTGGATCATGAGTTCTGGTTTTGCCTGGCATGCTGTCTTCTGGTTATGCTGCTATCTTGTGACAATTTTTTTGTTCTGACTGGGGCTTATATACTGCTTTTCTTGTCCATGCACAGTAGTCTGGGATAGCCTTGTCTTTCAGGTCTGCATTCTAACACATAACTGCTATTCACTCTGCGGTCTGTGAGTTTACAACACCGAGGAGGAAGGGGGAGATAAACCAGAACTGATGTCTCTTTTCTTATTTTTATTACTGCTAAGAGAAAATAGGGTGGTGATTCATACCAGTTAACATATTGTAGTAAAATATTGTTAGATTATTTTACCTCTAATCATTTTAAAACTTTCTATATAAAGCATAACAAATTGTTTATTTATAAGGTAATACTACGTATACATAATACAGGGATTATTTCCTTTCAATTTGATGTATTGCAACATTACACATTTATTGTAGGTGTGAAAAGGCTGCCTATCTTCCCTATGTTATTACAGATCTAATACCAAAGTACCTATATTTACAGGTCTAATGCCAAAGTACCTATATTTGGTCAGCCCTATTAAGGAAGATACATATGTATTAGTTCAGCTGTGATGAAAAAAAGCAAAGACAGAATTAAACCCATTTACAATCTTCTAAAAAGTTTAAATTGAACATAGCTCAATATACATGTAAACAGATGGAATAAATCATTCTTTCCAGCCTATGACTTAAAAGCAAGCTAAATGTTGAACAAAGGATCAAGAATGGAATGAATCCAATGAATCTACCTATTCTTGGTAGCTGTGATGTATATATAAGCATACCTTTGTGGACATTGTTGGTAATTCAGAGTGAATTTAATTTATCAATCATGTGGAACTTGGAATTATTAAACTCATAATTAATTATACAAGATTGAAAACAGCATCTTATTATAAAATACGAGTTCACCAATGCAGTTTTTATGACCCATTATCATGACTAAGTTTTGAAATTAATGTTAAAAAGTTATAGGCTTTAATTAACCTGTGTTTAAAAAAGCTTGTTATGAGAATCAGCATAAATATTCTGCTGAATTTAAGTAGAAAGTTTGTACAAGACTGACCCAAATGTTAAAAAGATTTGGTATTTTACAGTAATTACACAATTGTTTTTACTAAATTAGTTGTAATTAAATTATTATTATTCTATGAAATTTGAAGCATTCGAAAAACGATAATGTGAGAATACTTACTAATTTTCTAAAAATTCTAGCAGATAATGAGAGTAATCAATATTTTTGGCTTTTTGAATGTGATGACATTAAATCGATCATTGTAAGTGCAATCTTTGTTGGATTAGGCACTTGAAGCTAATGAAAAAGACTAACAAGCTTTAGAAAAAAAAAAATTGGTTAAAAATAATCTCAGAGACTTGCTTTTATTGAGAGGAAATGGCTGAGAAGAAAATGTAGGGAATATACTTAAATAAATTAAAAATATCTTAGAAAAATAGTTTAGTAGTGAAGTTAAAAGACCACCTTATAACATACTAAATGCATAGATTAAAAGGTTAGGGTGCAATATATGTTAATATACTTATAATTCATGGATTTGATTGCATAATCTTTATGAAAATAATCTTTAACTTTTTGTGGACTTATTACGCATTTTTTTTATTTTTATGAAATTAGAATGACCATTCTTGTTTATAGTTGATATGATGTTATACGGATTATAATTAGTCCTAAATATTTCCAAGGATATTTTAATTGGTTTATATTATTATATTTGATTATAAACTTTTATTCAAAAAAAGAAAATATTGTTAGTGCAAAGAAGTCGAGAGAAATGTGAATGAAATCTGTTGATTTAAAAATAGAAAATATTTTAATGGGAAAAATAGAATGTTTTAGTCTTGCATTGGTGGTCGAGAGGTCAGCGCGACTGCCTTGTAGGCAGTTGCCCGGATTGCGGGTTTCGGCGGATGCGATGACACTTAAAAAAAATAAAAAAAATAGAATGTTTGTTATTTTTTTAAAAAAAAAGAACTATTGAAAGGATTGTAGCTTGGTTTATTGATAAAATCCTTTATTCTTATAAAAAAAGCAAGCAAGTATTTAATTATATTCCAAAGATAAAAATAAAAGTCTTTGATTATAATGGAAAGTTTATTGTTATTGCTTGCTAAACGGAATTGCTAACCGTATGGATAATTTGTAAACATTTTATAATATAGAGTGCCAGGGCCGGCGCTGGGTACTAGGCGCCCGCATGCAAATTTGATTTTGGCACCCCTGTCAATATGTATGTTTACTAAGGTGACCCGACCGTGTCCCGTGTCGTTTTAAAAAAGTCATGATTTTTAGAAAGAATGCACGATGTAATGCTATTTTTGATATCAAAAATAGCATAAAATTGATTGTTAAATTATATATTATTTCATACAAACGGTTTGTATGAAATAATATATAATTTAACACGGCAAATTTAGATGTTAGAAAAATTTGCAGAAATTTTAAAAATAATGTGTTTGTTAAAAATAGACAGAGTGATTCAAATATATATATATAATAAATTAAAAAAAAATAATGTTTGAGATTAAAATATTTAAATGTTTAAAATAATTTTCGAAAAACATTTACATATTTTAATCTCAAATATTTTTTTTTTAAAATTTCATATTTATTATTTGCGTCACTGTCTGTTTTTAACAAACCCATTATTTTTAAAATTTTTGCTAATTTTTCTAACCTCTAAATTTATGCAAATATTAGCAAATTTAATAATAAATTTACAATTTATAAATGAAATAATTTTAAAAAAAGATAATATTACAAACATACATATTTAATTTATTATTATTAATGTACGCTATATCTATATAAACGCTCCATATAAACCAAATTTTTAATCAGCCCCCCCCCCCGGTCAATGGTGTCCCGTTTTACCAATGTTAAAATCTGGTCACTTTAATGTATACCACCTACATGTTATAAATATTAGTGTACAAAATCTTTCTAAGGGAAACAAACAAGGCAATGTAAATAAATAATTTTTAATATTAAAAAAAAGAAAATACAGTTAAAAAAAGTAAATGCATTACAAAACATGTTATAATTATAATAATTTTATACTCCTTGACTTCATATTAATAAACCTTGATATGATTGTATTTATTTCCAGTTCTGCACAAATATCATTTTCAATAGCAATTAATGCCAAATTAACAAGCCGTTTTTGTGACATAGTTGTTCTCAAGTAAGTTTTAATTAATTTTAACTTAGAAAAAGAGCGTTCACCGCTTGCAACACTAACAGGTAATGTTAATAATATTCTTAAAGCTATTGATAAGTTTGGCATAGATAAATTATTAGAAACTATAAAATTAAGTGTTTCGAAAGGGTTTTGAGAATTTCAAAAGGATTTTGAAAAATATCTCAAAAAGCACATAATTCGTCGAATAAATCTGTAGCATTAATATCTTTACTGTTATCAAATTTCAAAATATTTTCTAAATCTTTGCATTTTGCTTGTAACTCGCTCTTATTAATTTCTGATATTTTATATAGAAAATTGAAATTATTATAACATGCTTCGAGGAGTTCAAAGCGTTCTGTTAAAGAATTAATCGCTACATCTAAAAGTGTAAAAAACATGTTTATTTTAAATTTTTCTTCAGGTATTTGAGGTGTTTCGTCCTGATGCTCGTAATCAAATTGACGAGTTTTTTTCCATTGTCGAACTTCTTTGGCAGTTTTAAATTCTTTCTCTCCATCAACCTCTTCGCTAAGTTCATCTGCAATTTTGAGAATGTTTTTGAAATTTGAATCTGATCGATATTCTCGTAAAAATTTATTTAGATTTGCGATCGATTCTAAAGCAAGTGAAGCATTCATATTTACATTTTGGAGCATTTTACTGACAGGATTTATTCTATTTAATATATCATGCCAAATTATTAAAGAACAAATAAATTTGTAATCCTTAAGGTTAGTGCAGAGTGATTGAGCTTCATGTTGAATTTCTCTATTAAAAGATTCGTTGTTCATTATTTCATAGAGTGCATCATAAATTTCACCCAACTGATACCATAGAGGCCGGATTGCATCAATTCTGCTTTCCCATCGTGTTTCTGATGGTTGTTTTAGAGTTAAAGTTTTAATAAATTTTAAAAGGATTGACCACCGTTTATAAGATGATGAAAAAAAATTGTATATTTTTTGAACAATTGCAAAAAAACCAATTGTATCTACATTGACTTTGGCGGCATCGTTTATGATTAAGTTTAAAGAATGAGCAGCACATGGTACGTAAAATGCACGAGGGTTTTTGGTTAAAATCAAATTTTGAAGTCCAGCCTTTTTGCCTTTCATGTTGGCCCCATTATCATACCCTTGACCCCGCATGTCTTCAATGGGAATCTTCCATTTTTCCAGTTGTTCAATTATTGTTGTACATAAACCTCGTCCAGTGGAATCTGTTATATCTATGAAACCTAAAAAGTTTTCTCTAATTTTAACCGTTCCATTATTACAAAAAACGAAGCGAATAATTATGGTCATTTGTTCAGTTTTACTTGCATCTGGTGTACAATCTAAAATAATAGAATAATATTTGGATTTCTTTATCGATAATAAAATTGTTTCCCTAATTGCTGTACTTAAAATTTCCAATAATTCATTTTGGCTATCTTTGCTCAAATAATGTACTCTATTGTTTTGATCTAGGGCCCTCTCAACATGATTTTCCATAACGGGATCAAACTTCGCAAATAATTCAATTAATTTTAAAAAAATTTCCGTTATTTTTTTCGTATAATTTATCAGATGATCCGTGAAATGCTAAATTTTGACTACCAAGGAATTTGATAATTTCAATCAGCTGTTCCAAAACACTCCTCCAATGTTTCTTTTCCATTTCATATAAATTTTGAGATTGACAATCAATAGTAATTTTGTTTTTTAATCTTTTCTCAAGTTCATTCCAATTCAATAAACTTTTCATGTGAGCCATACTAGTTTCATGTCTGTGTAAAGTTGTACTTAAATTTCTCCAATTATTGTATCCTTCTATGAGGCTAGATTCAGTAGATCCAAAAACTTTGCAACAAAAGCAAAACACAGAGTTCAAAATTTCGGAATAAATAAGCCATTTTCGAAAAACTACTTCTCCGTTTTCCATTTTTCTATTATAATATACATCAGAAAATTTACGGCCATGTACATCGTTCGGATATATAATATCTTTCTTTTGAACAGGCCCCATTTCTACTAAAATAACACGTAGTTTGTCATCGATTTTATTCCATTCAGCTGGATCTTCTAAATTTGTACACATTTGATATGATATTGGCACAATGACTTTGTTGTCACTTAACTGTTTCTTACTAAAATCTTGTTCAATATTTTCAACAGTTCCCTGTGATCTAGATGATGTGCACGGTTCTGGTTCTTGTTGAGTATAAGCTATTTCAGAAGCAGTTGATATTTTAAGATATTTATTAAGTGATCCACTTTGTTTTTTAATGTTTGCTATTTTTTCAGCTTGGCGTTTACGATTTTGTGCACCGGATAGTTTTTTCTTAGTTTTTGATTCCATATTACTTTTACTCATGAACGCCACTTTAAAATAATTTTCAAATGTAATAAATAAATAAATACGGACTCTAATTTATATATTTGCATCATGTATCTTAATACTTAAGATTATATATCGCTAATTTAGATGTCCAACACAAATTACTTCTTGCGCCAAAATACAAAGCTCTATACACGGAGGGGAAGAAGTTGTTTAACTTGTTTACCTAAAAAAGGCAGCTAATAAATTGGAAATATTCAGCCATTGACATTAAAAATGGTCAGGTTTTAAAATAACTCAAGTGTCCAGTTTTTTACGCTTGATTGAACATTTTAGTTTTACCATTGGCAAGAATTTCTTTTGTTATCATATATTTTTCTAATTAACACAGGTGGCCTGCCAGGCCTGATTTGCGATTTCAATAGAAAATTTCCTGGGATTATAATTATTGTTTACAAGTTCTTACTAAGATTTTAAAATTTGCGATAAACATCATAAGCAAACGTATGTAATTAATTTGCAAACCTAATTAGTATGCAGAAAAAATAGACTTTTGACAACGATTAAAATATATAAAATAAAAAGTAAACTGAAAATTATATTAAGTTTACTGGAATTATACCTATAATATATATTACATACACGTTCGAATATTTATATCAAATTATTATTTAAATAAAAAATTAGAAAATGTTTTATTTTGCAATATTATAATCGTTTCTTACGATTTCAAAATTATGTACATGATCTAATATATATATACGCATATACATACATAAGTTCTAATTTATAATACTTTTAGTGTGTGTTTATTTATATATTTGCTAGCAGAAAGTTACTTATAGTTTACTATAAGCAGTACTATATATATATATATATAAACATCACAATATGAAATTTGTAATATAATAAACTTTATGTTTAGTTTATTGTTCATGATAAATAATAGATTTGATTGTTTTATATTTTTAATATTAAGCAGAGCTTGTGTGCAGGCCTGCTTGTGTGTGTCATTTAATAAGATATAATATGACTTCATATGATTTTCAATAATCTACTCTCAATATTTTTTGTAAATAAACATTTGAGAATAATATTCTTCAAATGTGAGTATTTTTGTTAGTAGAGTTTTAATTTCTCAGGGATGGCGCCTTCTTTTTCAGATGCTAATCTCTCAGTGATGGCGCCTCCTTCTGCCAGCGCCCGCATGCCTGCATGCCCGCTTCCGCCGGCCCTGTAGAGTGCTAATATTGGCAAATATAATAAATAGCGTTTCTATCTTTGGTGAACTGAGAAATAAATTAAAACTATTTGAGTATAGATGATTTTACTGGTAAGCATATATATATATATACACCCCCCCCCCACACACACATATAAACGGATTGGCTAAGTTAATTTTTATATAATGATATTTTGAAGAAATATATTAATCCTTTCGGATTTACAATATTTTATTTTTTTAATTTAATTTTTTAATTTTTATTTAATTTTTATATTGCTTTATATCTATTTAAAAGTTCGACTTTTTTTGGCCTCAGTAAACCCAAAAGTTTATTTTTCTTAAATGTCAAAGTTATATTCTATTTATTTATTCCAATTTTTGAATTTTGATTGCCTTTTTTTTTTTTTTTTTAAAAAAAAAAAAACATATTTTGGTAATTAAATGATAATTCTAATCTGAACTTTTCCCCTTCAGATAATCAACATTGTATATTATTTCTAATTTAAATCAAAATGTTATTGCAACAATTAAAATCCTTATCTATCTACATGTTTAATTACTTATTATATGTATATATCCGTGTCATCAGTAATATATAAAATAACATATATAATAACTAAAAGCAAAAAATCTTGAGCTTGGGCTGAAAAAGCTTTAATATCTATGCCAGATTATCACATTCTATGCAGATCTGCTGTATGTTTTTTAGTACCTGAAAAATGATTTGAGAAATTTTACTTTGGTTGATGTGTCTTATAATCTAAGAATGTCTTGATCTACGAAAATTGTGATTATGTCCAAAAATTCTTATTTATCTACACCTAAATAAGAGACAAAATTAATATCTAGGTAAAAAATTATAGCCTCTCTTAAAAAAATATTTTGCTTCTGCCATCAAATCTTTATTAAAAGAAAGAAGAAAAAGATTTATGCGACAATAAAGCTGTTAGATCTTCAAAAACTGGACAGATCCAGTTTTTTATTGCTGTAAAAAATAAAAGTTACCAAAAATTCTAAAACTGATTTATAAATGATATTTTTTTTAGATTGAAAAATTACAGGACTCTTATGTAATCAGATCCATCTGCTGCTGCAATACCTAATAATGAAATTATATAGAAAGGTAAATTAATTATTTTAATAATTGTAAATTAATTATAGTATCTAGCAAGTTTTAAATACTTAGACTTCCTAGAAATTAGCTACGATTTAAAATGGTCAGTTATCTTATAATTAAAGTGTGAATTGTAGACCTCGTTTATCATTTTTAAACACCAAAACAAGAAAATTATAAAAGAATGGATTCTATATATATATATGATATATATTGATAGCATAGGAGAGAGGAAAAGGAAGGGAAAAGAGATAAAGAGAAATGAAAGGAGGAAAAAAAAACGATTAAAATTAATATTGTTTAAGGAGAATGAATGGAAAGCAGTAATAAACTATGACAATCAAGTGTTGTGATTTGGTTTATATTTATTGCCTAAACTTCATACATTTTACATTTTTCTTCGATTATTTTTTGGTAATAAGCCAATCTATTTATCTCATGATATTTTATTCTGATTATTTTATGTGGGAATTAAGTTCTCTGCTCGGCTTTCCGCTATACAATTATTAGAATTATTTTTCATTTTTTGTCCTGTTTTTGATCTTAATAGATTTTACTTATAAATTAAGCTTGAATTTTATAGCAATACAATTCTATTTCTTTAATATATATATATATAATTGTTTTTTAGGCAAGATACAATACTGAAATATTGTATTTTGAAACGCCAAATTATTAAGAAATTTTAGAAATGGCTTTTTCTACATTTTTTGAATATATTTATCTAATGATGGGAAGACTGTAATTATTTGTCAAAAGTCTAGATTTATTTAAATGAATCAGCCGTATTGTAACTAAAAAAAATAAAATAAAGAGTCTTCTTTTTAAATTCATATAAAACTTTTTTTAATGAAGACTTTTTAAAATCCTTTATATCTTATAAAAATTATATTATCTCTAATTGTTTTAGAACTTTCCCTATGCTGAAAATTAGCCAAGTATAACTAAGTGCTAATCTATAATTATCATCATAGATTTATTCAGAAAACTTAAAAAATTCTTTATAAGACAGGTCATTATTTTCTCTCTAACAGTAAAACAAAATCTTCAATTTCAGATCTTTTATTTAAGTATCCAAAATGTTTTCCTCTGGTGCTATAATCTTACCGATAATATAAAAATATTTTTAAAAATGCCACCTGGTCTTCTCTTAGTATTTTTTAAGATTGTCCTTTCAAATCGTTCATTTTAAAATAATTGTGATTTGAGGTCTTTTTTTTTTATTCTTTTATTTATTATAAAAATAAATAAATGTGTTATCAAATCACTAAATGATTGTAAAACAAACTTATTTAATTTAATGTCACTTAAATATATACTCGGAATATATATATATATACGTTTAAATGTGAAATATTTATTTATTCAGTAAACCACCAGAAAATTATAATATAAATTCCATACAAGAAAAATCTTGCGCCAGGAGTTTAGAATATAATCGTTAAAATAAAATAAACGTAATATAAAAAAAATAATAAATAAAAATACGTAAAATATTTAGAATATTGTTATTTAGTGCTGTAATTTGAGCAAAATGAACTTAGTAATTAGTTATCTTTAAATTGATTTCAAAATTAGTGAGTTTTCATCAATGAATTTTTTGTATTGTGATTCTTTAATCTGGAAGTTGGTACCCATAAATATTAAAATTTTGAATTGTAGATTATTTAATTTTTATTTTTTTTTTGGCTGAATTGATTTCTATTACTTATTAATTAGGGCACCAGTTTAACTTTGTTTCCTTGCTTTTTATTTTTCTCAAAATATAAATCAGATAGATATATAAATATTTAAAAAATAGATCACTAAAAGAAACTGACAAAATAGTTTTAAATGACCTATTGCAAACAAAGATTTTTCGTTTTATTTCATCCTTTAAGACTAGCTAGGTATCTATTAGTTCTGCTAATAATTGTATATACAGCTTTGATTCTACTTATGGGTGAACTATTAAACAATAAAAAAAAATGTCTGAGCTTTTTTTGGAAAATCTCAGCTAGTCAGAAAAAGTTGAAATTGTCTTGATATTACAAATCCTAGGTTAAGGACCTTACCAACCGAGTTGTTAACTATTATATAATAAAATAATTCTCATTTCTGTAAAAGGACAATATTTTTATTGTATGATATTGGTGACATTTTCTTTTCAATACAATTATTTGTGTAATAATTCAATATATGAAACACATATAATATATAACTTTTTCTGTATTATATTTTTGTATTAAATTGTTTTGTTATTTTTTGAATTTCGATTAGTTTTATTTGCGTATTTTTTTTTAAAAAAGGCTGGGAAAAATTACGTTAATATATTTAAATAAAAACTTTTACAAATGTAAAGCCTCTATATGTGCGCACACGCATTTTTAAAAAATTATATATATAATTTAAAATAGCGTTTTTAACCTCTTATAGGACCGAAAACCTTTACTTCCAATAAAAAACCAACAACAATACTGAAACAGAATATTTTACACACAGACACTTTAATTCACTGTGCTGAGTTTTTGACCGTTTTCTTTATCGTTTTGCATTCTAGTTGAGAATAGCTTGATATTATGTATCTATCAATATTACATGATTGTATCTCGGTTAGTTAGGGATTGATTATTCGAAAAAAAAAAGTGATTTGTTGAAGCCAGAAAGAAAATTCATGTTTTAGCTGGTTAGGATATGGAGATGAATGCTCTATAACTAGACCAAGAGGGACCTTCAATATATGTATTAAAGTTCAAAATATATTAAAATGAAAATGAATTTACAAATATAAAAGGAGCATTTCACACACACATATATATATACGTATAGATATATTGTAGTTAAACAAAAAATATGCATGGTGTGGCTATGAGAATTTTTTTTCAAATACCATGTATAGCATATATCTGTATCAAACATTTTTTTATATTAAATTTGTGCGTTATTACTTTTCATGAATGAATTACATTGTTTGGAAATATATTATTGGAAGCTGGCCAGCTTATGGTTCATCAGTTCAGCTTGGTAAACAAAAATTTAAACTAATAGTTTAAAAGTAGCAGAAGTGCAAAATAATATTTTCTAAAAAGTTTAGAAAGTGTCATCCTGTATATATTATAATTTTAATAATTGAACAAAATAAAGATCATTTATTCAATTTCTCCTAAAAGTCTTATTTGCTACTTTTCACTATTAGATACTAATATTTTTACTATATACTTTTACTATAACATTTATCAAGCAAAAAGTGATATAAATAGTATTAAAGTTTTCAAATATTTTTACATTTATGAATGAATCCGAAAAGGTTTGTTAAATTATTACTATTAATTAAAATGCCTTTTAATAATTAGGAAAGTCGAATGATTATAGGGCCTGTCTGGTGATCTTTTGAATGACATTGTGATTATTGATATAAATTTTAACATAATACATAAAGTTCATTTCTTACCAGTTGTTTGTTAGGACTGTTAACGATCGTTTATAATAAATCTTGTCACACTACAACTGGATATGAAACTGTCAATACGACTTTGAGACCAAATAAAGCAAAGGAAGAAAGTATGACAAATTAAGACTGTAGCATAATTAAAATGCTACCTTACATTCAGTTAATTGCTAACAACGGGAAATGAATTGGTGGCTGATTGCGGTATGATAAAAACCAAGGAACAAAAAAAAAACTTCCTTTCAATTTAGGTTTAAGATAATGTAAAAATAAATTAACCCTAGTCCATTGTATAAAATATTCTTTGACTGAATTAAAGTGTTTCTCAAATGATTGTTGGATGAAAAAGTTATGTGAAAACACCAAAAGGACGTTTAGTGCACACACCCCCCCCCAACCTGGTTATGTAAAAAATAGTATCCATCAAATATTGAGAATTGTGATACAGTTAATGACAGATTGATTTATCAATGTAAAATAAAGCCGAATAAGAGATAAAAGTTTTTTGTATAGCCACTCGACTTAAAGATCACCGTAGTCTCAAGATGAAAAATAAGATTAGAAATAATAGTTAAAAGAAAAAAAATATATTTTTAGTAGGTACAAGATGGAATATTCCCCCTGCTTTTAAAGTAGACCTTAACATTCTAAGAGAGTTTTGACTATCTTATCTCTTAAAAGAAAATGTTCAAATGTTGTTAGTTTATATAATAGATTTTTTTTTTTTTTATAAATCATTCAGTTTATTTTTGAAAATTAAACTTTTCTTTTGTGCTTATTTGTTAAGGACCTATCAGGCAGATAAAAATAAATATTTGAATGATTTATTTCTAATGAGTTTACAAGAAGTTCTTACTTTGCAAGTTATAGGAGAACCATCTTCTATCGATCTTGAACTTAAGAATCTAAGCCAGGAGAATGTCGGATAGATAATAGAAGTTGACAATCGGATAACTAGTTAGTTATGCAATTGTGTATTCTTTTGCTCATGCTATAAACGTGTGATAGACTAAGTAAACAATCTTTTTTAGTCTTTAACTTTTAAACAGAACCGAGAAAAGCTTTTTTAAAAAGAAAATTTCTAAATGTGCTTGCTTTCTTGTAATATTTAACTAAAATTTTTAAGTCTTATTAGAGTTTAATTGGTTTAATCTTAGGTTACTTAAATAATTTATTTTTGTTATTAAGAAAGTCTTTTAATTAAAAGAGGAAGTGAACTCAGGAAAATAATTAATTAAACATCGTATGCAAGACCATGATTCCAAAATATTTAATATTATTAACACTGGAATTTATTGATTTCTGCTGCAGCTTATTTTCATGAGATATTTTGATATTTAGCTTAATTTTAAAAAAAAATGGTACTAAATAAGTGTGAGTAATTAATAAGCTAAAATAGTAATTCCATTTGGCACAACAATTTTATTTTTTGATTTTATTTTTCAAATCTTTTAATTTTTATGGTCAAAATGGTTATTTTTGCACAACTAATTTTTCTTTTGCTTTTATTTAGTAAGAGGTGAAAAGAAGTAAATAAGTTGAATTATTTAGCTATCATTATTATTCACAGCAACTTATTAAGAATATGAGTGAAGTTAGCATGACATTATGCACTTCATCAACAATATACACAATTTCAATTATAAGCTATCCAAAATTGACAAAATATAAACAAATAAATAATAGAAGCATTTATTTCACAAACTTATTAAATTTTATGAATGTTCTGGTAATACATAGCTAATTTTTATTGCTAAATATAATATTTTCAAATCTCAAGCACAAATTTACTTAACTGCATTTTCTTTGTAATTTAAATACAGTTTATTATCATGTAATTTAAATACAGTTTATTGTGTTAATAAACAAAAAAAAATGTAAATGATCAAAAAATTAAATTAAATTCACAAGTTAAACACATTTTATGATATAGTAGCAGCCATTTTTCCATGTCAGAGCTCTGATGTGATCACATTTAAAAAACAAAACATTAAAATTCATAAACGTAAATAAATTTTGCAATACAGAAGTAGTCATTTTTTTGTCCTGTTATAAGCAATCCTATTTATCAGTATCATGATAACAACTATATTTTAATTCTAGAATTAAAAACAGATAAAGAAGTATTAAAATTTAAAATTAGGGTTTGAAATAATTGTGCACATTAGATGAAAATTCTGACTGGTATTACAGTTCCACCACCATATTTTGAGAATATTAGAGAACATTCTTAAATGAAAATTTTTCAATGCTTTTGCACTATTTTGATATGTAGTCTAAGTCTATCTTCAGGTTTTTATTTGAAAAAAGTTACAAAATTAAATGAAACTATGAAATTAAGTGAAACATCTGCAGTTGATTATAATTATTTATAAAATATATTATTATCATTATACTTTATTATTTTTATTAGAATTTTATTACAATAGTAATTTTTTATAACAGACATTTTATTTTATATGTATATAACTTTAATATAAAAATTATATACATATAAAATTTGAAGTTGATATTAATTACATATAGTCATATTTTTTTATTAAATAATATATGTTTATTATAAAAAGTAAAAAAATCATTTATAACAGAAAATAAAACATAATTGTAAACTAAACAAAAATCTGTTTTTTAAATTCTCTGGCACAGTGAGAGATTTCATTGTTCTTCGTAGTGAGAATTTTGAAAGTTTTCAATATTTGATTTTAGTATTAACTTGTCATTCTACATCAGAATATAATAAATTGGATTTAATTTAATAGAAATTTGTATTTACAAATGAAACACATTTTAAAACAATCATATTTGAACTGAAAATAAGATCATAATAAAAACAACAATAGAGAGCAGTGATTGATTTCATAAAATCACTGAAACATTTTATACTTAAAATGTAAATGAATGAATTTCAATATCTGATAAAACCATTACATTATACTTTAGAATAGCAATTTTTTAATAATTTTTACAATCTTGCAATATATTCAATAAATGATCACTAATGATATATTAGTAATCAATTTAAAAAGGCATGTTTATCAGAATTATGCAATTTGTTAATATTATAATATTTATTGCCTTCTATTTTCAAAAATGAAATATAAAATAAGTATGTAACCATTTATACATTTAATTTTTAATGATTGCTACAAAATTATTAGGCAAAACTAATAATCAATCTTAATAAACTTCATAGTTATTTGAACAATTTCTTGAAGTAATTTTGCAAATCACATGACATCCCGATCAAATACATCATGGCTTGTCAAAATTTATTTGAAATCACCACATTTTTAATTATACTAATATCTTTAGATTTTTTTTGGAATTAAAATATCAGAATAAAATTTAAGTGAACTTTTTGATTAAAAAAAAGAGTAATATCTGAATAGATGGTTAGAGAAGCAAGTTGATTATATCATTTTGTCTCAATTTCTCCATATGAAGTCCTTCACTTTAATGAAACATATAGTTAAAATTTTGTATACAAATTAAATCTTTTTTAGGATTTTTTATACCAAGTTTAAATGAAATGAAATTTATTTTAAATTTCTAGTAAAATCTTCTCTAAAATAAAAGCAAGAAAAAAAACAAATGATACAATTACTGTATTTCTGAATTATAAGAAATAAACAAATATTTGATTGCTATTTTATATATATATATATATTGTGAGTGTATATGTGTATATATATTGTAGCCACATGGAAAGTGTTGAACGATGAACTGTATGAAAAGGTGGAAACTGACTCTTCAATTATGTCTCACAAAGGTGGTAAATTGTAACTGAATGAAAATTAACTTTGCTATTTATATTCCATATCATGACAGTAAATAATATAAAGCAGTGGTCTTCAACCTTTCCACATCTGCAGACCCGTAAAAATAAGGATAAGGTTTTGCGGACCAGCAGAAGTCTATAGATAAATTTTGTTAAAGATGAGCATAATTGTTATAACTGATCAAAACAACAATGTTAAATATACAAGATAAAGTTATATATATATGAGTTTGTATAATAAAAAACTTTTTTTTTAAATTTGAATTTTTTTAGAAAAGTAATAAATTTAATTCTACCCCTCCCCATAAACATCTATGATAACTAGAAAAACAAATTAATTTATGTATGATTGATTAGATTTTGTTTTCGTTCTGTTTTCTTTTTTTTTTTTTAATTGGGTAAAAATGACATGAAAAAATAAATAAAAATTGGTTATATTAATTAAAAGTTTAAACTGTTATTATTTTGTTATTACAAACTTTCCTACCAGTCTAGCGCGCTGATCGGCAGAAAAGTTCAGCGCCCGGGTCCACGGACCAAGAGTTGAAGACAACAGGCTAACTCTTGAAGATAATATTGCAAAAACTGAATAAGTCAAAATCTTAATAATAAAGATAGGGATAAATCGATCTTATTATTTTTAAATTACAAATCTAACTTCAAAATTACTATTAGAAATATATTAATGAGACTCAAAATTACTTGTTAAATATAATTCAGAAACAAAAGGGACATTTTATTGAATCTGGATTATATTTGAAAAATACATAAATATAAATTTATTTTAACATCTTAATTCTCTAACATTCAGTAATGTTGCTGTTTGTTAAAATTTAAATAATTAATAAAATAGAATTTCAATATTCTCAGGATAAAAGGAATAAATTAATAGCATCAGGCATTGTACTATGACCCACAAATGTAGATTAGTGATATAGTTTTAAAAGAAAAATAAATGAAGTCAATGTTTAAATGAAATAATTAGTTCATATTTTATTTATAAATACGTATGAGAATGACAGTAAAACAAAATAGTAGCAATAATAGCCATTTATATCGCACAAGCTTTTTAATCAATGTATGAACATTACATATTGAAAATCATACCCTATTCATAGGTTTGTACAGGATGTATTTTATATATTATAAATAAAGATCCTTTCTGATATATCATTAAACAACACATGATAATAATAATTTAGCTTAATAATGACCAAATAATTCAAAATCATAAATCCATTCTTTGGTGAATAAAGCTAGTTCTTTGACTCAACAAAATTTTTCTTCATATTAAGATGTGTTTCTTTAAACTATATCCTTTAAAAAAAAAAAAAGTATGAACTGTCTGAAGTCTGATCCATTTTATTCAGTGGCAAGGCATTATTTTAAATATGACAACAGTGCCACTATATTTGCACAACATTTAACTTTTGATATTTAACAGGAATCCAAGAATTAATACTATGACAAATTCTTAATACCAAAAAATGTCTTCATAAGATTTGTCAGCTTCAGATTCAAGAAAATTTATTATCAAAGTTTATTTGATTTTTTTTAATTCATTGTTTTTTTTTATTATAAAAGATAACTTTGCATTGTCAAATAATATTTTATGATCTGTATTCAATTCATGAATAATATATACAAAGATGAGTTATGATACCTATTTTAAATTCTATTGTTATGAACTTTAACTCTTTCATTAAAGCTTAATTTACTTTGATCTACATAAAGTTTATGATAACTGCAAACTATACCAGGAATTGATTTGCTATCAATTAACTGTTCTGAACTATTTAATATCGAATTTAAATCAAGGCTTTTCTTCCAAGAAACTTTTATACCCACCCAATAGATAATCATTCTTATATACTAATTTATAAATCAATGACTTAAATGTTAAAGAAATAAACTCTATTTTTATTAACAATTAAATTTTTATTATTACCAGTCGTATTAATATTTTTATTAAATATAATATTTCAAATAAATTCAGAATTATGATATAAATCAATATAAGCAGAAGCAATTGATTCCTTTGATTATAAGCATTATTTTCAAAATTATTAAGTTTTCTATTCCTATAACAAAAAATTTCAACAAACAAATTTTTTTAACAGAGTACATTTGATTTTGTTAAATTAAAATTTCTATATGTGTTGTTAAGGTTGATAATATTTTATTTTGTAGTCATTTTATTAAACAAAAAAATTTACATAGTTTGGGGAAAGCTTGCCACCATTTATTTTAAATTATCCATTTTCAGAGACTTCCAACACATGGTATAAACAATATAGCTGACTTTAAGTTATTATTGTAGTCAGCATTTACATTTTTTTAATTTATTAAAATGATAAAGAAGCACAAATATCCAAAGGGTTGTAATTAAAAACTTTAATGTAAATGCAGTAAAGAAAATAAAAATAAAACATGATTAAGCAAACAAACGATGTTTTGGAGCCTTCTAACCATATTCCTTTCCAAACAAATAGGCATTTAGAACATGTTCACACATGACACTGCCATTGCATCTCCATTCACACAAAGTGTAATATTAGCACCATACCACATTTTTTAGGCAGGCACTATCCTGCAATTTTGAAAATATTCCATTGCATTTTGTTCTGTTGATGAAAGATTCCAAATAGTCATAGTTCCAAAAATGATAAGGCAAAAAAGAAATGTTAAAAAAATCACGTGTTAATGAATATCAACAAAATAAAACATTAATTTTAACCATATGTTATCATTTCACCTCGTGCTAACATTTGGATGTTGTGTTGTGAATGGAAATTATTAAAAATGTATTCAAATTTTTTAAAATTAACTTTCAATTTAGGATACATTTGTTAATATTTTTTAAAGTTAACAAGCTATACATGTTCCACAAAATTTCGAGAGTAAAATGTAAACAGATACTTCAATCCTGAAAATTGTTTACTTTTTTTTTTTCAAATATGTATAACTTGTTAACTTTAAATTGAATGTTAATTTTAAAAATTGCAAATACATTTTTTAATAAATTCCATTCACAACGTAATGTCTAAATGTTAACACGCTGTTAAAATTAACATTATTTTTTTTTTGTTTACATTCATTAACATGTGAACATTTCTTTTTTGCCTTATCATTTTTGGAAATATGATTAAAATTTGGAATCTTTCATCAACAGAACAAGATGCAGTGAAATATTTTTAAAATTGGGGGATAATGCCCTCCTGAAAAGTATCTAATAAGGGACTAATATTACATTTTGTGTGAATGGAGATGCAATTGTTGTATTATGTGTGAACATGTTCTAAATGTCTGTCTATTTGGAAAGGAACATCATTAGAAGGCTCCAAAACATCGTTTCTTTACTTAATCATGATTTATTTTTATTTCGTTTATTGCATTTACATTTAAAAAGTTTTTAATTACAAACCTTTGGATTTTTATATTTCATTATCATTTTAATAAATAAAAAAATATAAATATTGAATATGATAACTTAGAGTCAGAAATATTATTTATACCATGTGTAGGATGCTTTTGAGCCTCTGAAAATGGATAATTTAAAATAAAACAAGTGGTAAGCTTTTTAGCAGGCAAACTTTAGTATTAGTTAAGCTATGACATATTACTCCAAAGACGTACTACTCAAAAAAATCATCATTTCCATGGATTAGTCATCCCAGTGTCTTTGTTGCTATGCTATTAAGTTAAAAAATATTAAGGTATTTTAAAAAAATACTATGTATAAAAAGTATTATAAAAACTTAAATTTTATTATGAAATTGTGTGAAAAAAGATGGGGTTCAAATCAGCAAAGTTAAACTTTCTAATTAATTAAAAAAAACATTGATGTTAAAAGTATGTAGGTATTAAATTCGTTAATAGTATTAATACTGAACCCTACCATTTGATGACGTTGTTTTTCGCAAAACGCATATCAATATACCATTTTAGCGGCCTTAATTTATGGCTGACAGCCGTAACAGGCCACTTGAGGGCCACATATTCTGCGATTACATAATGAAATACTACACCTATTGCATTGCAACAGTATTCCTCAAGTGAGTGCTCTTGACCTCTCGCTATGGTCTGATTTGATGGTGACCATATTTGAAAGAGAAGAAACTGCAAAAAATTCATTGTTGGAATTTTTTTAGAAAGCATAGTGGAATTAGTATTCCATATTAATAATTGTCATGTGGTCACACATACTTCCCTATGCTTTTGAACTGCACACAACTTAAAAAGAAGGTTCTTTTTTTCAGCAGAGTTTTTCCGATTTCCCGCACAAATGCCCGTTTACACATGAATCCATGCAAGAACTGTAAAATGTCATTTGCAAGTTGTTCGAATTGGTTGAAGCTGATTAAATTGCTGGCTGGCCACACAAATGGACACACAATCTTGTGTTTTTCCAGAAAGAGAAAATCCTGCTGCTAGATGCGAAGATTTGCAGGAGAGATATGCTTTTAGTCAACCACAGGATCTGGGGAATTGCATTGCCACTCCTGCAAGCATACCTGTGTAGGTCTACATAAAGGTAGTTGGCTCCAAAATCCCGTTACAGCTATTTGCGTGTTACTTTTGGTTTTTTATGCCCCCGAAAATGTTTTTTCTTCTTTTTGGTTCACAACTTGTCCAAAGTTTTGTTTATTTTTGGTTCAATAAATTATTTTATGTGAAACTTGTTGTTGTTGTTCACATGATTATAAAGTAGTGAAGCAGATGGATCTGTAGGCCAGATCCATGCTTCACGTCTTTCTAGATTACTAGACAAGGATCAAACCTGGTCCATACATGTTATGATGTTTGTAAAACTTTCCATCTGCCATTTTATCTACATTTAAATTTTAGGCCAGTAAATAAGTTATTAAAGTATAAATTTTCTATTAAAATGTTTTACTATAAATATTAGAGGGGCCCATATATATATATTTTGTAACGGAATATAATATGCCGTTACATTATTTTAAAATTAAAATAAAAAGATCATAAATAAAAATTGATTTATTAAAAAGAAAAAAATTTAACTTAAAAACTGAAATTTAAAAACTGTTTAACAGATATATAGATCACATAGATGAACAACTTTAAAAACTATTTAAAAAAATAAAAGTATTTGAAAGTAATTTTTTTGTAAAAAAGTAAAAATATAAAGATTTGATAATTTTGAAAATAGAAATAATGTTGATTTCTATAATCTTAGAAAATGGAAATGATTGCTTTATTAATTAAATGATTGTTCTAAAGCACACTAGCCCTAGGGGCACTCGAATAATTAAGTGGTCAGATAAGAGAATACAAAGAAATTAAATGACCCAATGCAAGCATGAAATGACAGCATGGACCATAACTGAAACATGAGAGGATTAGTGACGTCTTGCTCGTTGAATCTGAAGATTTGCTGATAAGAGGCTAATAAAAATATAAAAGCCAAATGATTATTATAATTGGGATCGATAGAGCTGACTATTAATATACCATTATAACTAGCTGTATTGCAGATTTCATGATGTAGAAGTCTGCAATAAATTTAATTTTCCAGACAACCAGCTGAGGCCTCTGGATGACAGTTCCTGACCAAATGCATGGCAAGTAGCAGTTTCATTTCAAAGAAGGACAAACAATCTACAAAAGTGATCATGAAGATGGACCTCCAAATCTGCTCAAACCGTAAAGTATGAACTCTTATGTTAATCAAATAGTAACTTTTCTAAATTTGCAATTAATAGCTGAAAATAAGAACTCTTATCTGACTTAAAGAATGCAAAATCAATTATTAATATTTTTTATGCAGATGTTTAAGCAATCATTTCCATTTCTTTTTTTTTATGTGTGTGTTATGTGTTGATTGAAAATGTATTTTAATTTAAGTTGGGTATGGGTAGCTATATAGATTCGTTAGGTTTATGTTAGTTTAAGAGATTTTAATTTCAGGCTATTTGTTTCTTGGTGTGCTTGTGGAGAGATATGTGGGTGTTTATATCAATGTAATGTGAAGCGTGTTTAGCATACAGGGCAACGTGCCCACCTGAATGCATGACCCCAAAGAGGCAGTCATATCGTTGCAATGGTTGCAGATGTATTTCCTGCACACATTGACCCCTTTTAGCTCTGTGGAGGGATTATAAGTCGGCAGAAAGACCGCTCTCCCCCATACATATCACTCTGTAATTAATTTATATTAGTCAGATGCCCATTCCTGTTCTGGACGAGAATCATGTCCTTCAAATAATATCACGCTGTCAGATGCACATTCCTGTCGGCATGGTTTTATGCTAGCATCTTCATATTGCATTGGTTGCGACTATATCTGGAGGCAGGCGTTGGTTTGGCTACGAACTTTTAGTCTGGGATGGAATGATTTGTTTTGAAAAGTTATTAATGTGGTATCTATGTAGCTTATCTATACTCAACATTATAAAACAAACTTATTAAAATCCATCTGTGCAAATTTATAAAATTTAAATTATAAAGATAAAATAATAAATTTAAAATCATCTTTATTCTTCAATTGTTAAATATTCATATATGCGTCAATAAATCTTTTTGTGTGTGTTAATTCTGGCAGTAGCTTATTTATTTATTTTATTGAATTTTTTTTTGAAATATATTTTAAGAAGTTATATTAAGTTTCTGCTACTTCATAAGCTAGTGACTTGGGCTGACGGTCGCAATAAAATATATATATATAAATTTTTTTTTGAACTTACGTATCTGCCTACTATATACATTTTCTAGGTTCAAATGGCCTAGTGGTGCCCTGTACGGCAGTTATGGTAAGACACTGTTCACCCTGACCGTTATAAAATATATATATAGAATTATATATATATAGAATTACAGATGGAAACTTTTATAAAACTCAACATATAAATTTTTAATATGATATTTTTTTAAGTATTTTATTCTGGAGATTTGCTTTCATGATAAACCTTAACATTTTGTAGCGTTCAAACAAAAGAAAATCCATTAACAAAAGGGTAGTGGATTTTCTAATTAAAGTAAAATTAAAATAGAAAAGATAATTTGAAATATAAATCCTGCAAATCTACATTCAATTAAAAATAGATTTGAAACAATTAAATCATTGGGTTTATCAGGAGAGTTGATCTCAGGAATACAGTACCAATATACTTTAGGTATTCCAGCATTGCCACTTAACCTGGAGCATATGAAAAAGGGAATTTCCCAAAAAGAGTCAAACAAAGGTATAAATAGCCAAAGAGAATAATAGAAGTGAGTCCCAGATTTTTGTCAGTGATTGCCTGACGAACCTATGTCAGTTAAATTTTTAATAAATGTTTTAACTTGCCCATCTCCCACTGTCCCAAAGATGCCAGAGAAAATTCATCAAAATGAACTGCTGAACTATTGAACTCTTTTATTCAATTCATAGCTAGCTATGCCTGTGTGGAAATTTAATTTTCATCGTGGGATTCCAACTTTCACTTGGACTCATAATAAATTAGGTAATATGTTCCAGTTCGTTATTTCTAATCACCTAATTTATTCTTCTAAATTCCAGTGACCCCATAATATAACTCCTGCTAATTGTAATGTCTTCTAAAAATGTAATCTCTATAATGTGATTTAAAATATTTAATTTAATATTCTATAAAAATATACTTGCTATTATTTAAAATCTAATGTCTTTGCTCTCTTTATGTCTGTTTTAAAATTATGCCTCTTCTTAATGCTAAACTTCCTTCTAATTGTAGTTTAGAAAATATTGTTATTAATTACTTAAAATGAAATCAATATATGCCAATTTTTGTTACATTTCGACAACTGCTTTACTTAAATAAATATTTTGCTGCTTATTTCCCAACCAATATTTGTTGGTAAATAAAAATAAATAATTCCCTAGCTCTGAACATTTTGGAGCAACCTTTATTTTGTTGAGATGAAACCATTTTATATTGTGTTTTTTTTATATTTATACGTACACGGTTTAGTTGTGGGGAGACATGAGATTCAAGTATGAGAGTTTATTTAATTAAATTATTTCATTTTTAAAGAGTGAAAGGGAGGGGGTTTATAAATTATGTTCATGTTAAATAATAAGAGAGAAATAGAATGTCATTTGAAATGTTAGTGGGATTTTGTGTTGAAGGGAGAGACATTTCGCTCATAGTTATATTCGTAATAATAATTAATACTTATTTGATTCTTGTTGACCTGACCTTGATCATTCCATATGCATTTATGCAATCTTTATAGCTCAGCACAATTATATATTTAAATGCTAAAATATATTCTTCGGTATTCGTATTTTGCCTTGCTGGTATTTTGCTTAATTACTTGTCTTTTGTTCTGTGTGACTGCTAGATCATAACTACACCACGTGATAATTTCACTGGCCATAAATTTTCTTATCAGGATATGAAAGCTAAAATGGGAAGAACTGGGGCAAGCTAAGGTCAGCTAGTCTTGGCGATTCACATATTTCTTTCACCTGAAATATTTTAGGTTTGCCAATGATGCAGACTAGTCTTTCTTTATTTCTTGGCATCATGTGAATGGGGCAAGTGAGTTGAATCTATGCTAGTAATGTAATATCAAGTGCTGGAATTCGTTCACTTTCTTTTGTCTGAGCACGTTATGGCAGATTGACCACGATCTGATTGATTTATATATTTTAAATCTTGAAATATTTATTTGCAAATATCGCGATCTATTTATATTTTAAATGTGTCACTCTCTCAGACACCAGTTTTTATAGTTTGACTTAATAATTTCTCTCTTAAAATAAATTCAATCATAAGAAAATTATGTCTAAAATAGTTCTTTAAAATATCCATTCCTATATCTCAGACATGGGCAGGCGTCTCCCACAAATCAATAATTGTGAGATTTGTTAGATTGGCATATAAACTATACTGCTCTGTTGCCTGAGGCATAATAAATAACAGGATAGAAACTTGTATTAAAATTTTTTATAAAATCAAATCAGACATTAGATAAATTATAAAAATGTTTTATTAAATATATATGTGAATTTAAGCTACCTGTGGTTCGTCTCTATTTATTCATTCTAAAATTAGTATTTCTAATAAATTATTGTGCTGCTATTTGATGACTCGAGGTCACACACATACCATTTTATATTTAAATAAATAGATAGTCTTATTAAAGTTAATTATTAGAGTTAGACATACAAATTATTTGAGATCCATGCTCTACCATTGATGCTAGTGGGCCGGAGTGTGGAAAAGATTAATTGCTTACCTTGAAAATGTTAATTAGTTTGCAGATTTAGAGAGTGGGTAAACAGGGCAGAATCCATAAGTATTCTTTATCTTTCATTTCACGTATAGTTGGATTCGAGGTACTTTTACCTAGGCTGTGAATTGTGTTGAGTCATACAATTTCGACTGATACAGTAGGTAGGTAATATTTGATAAGATTCATTAACAATTAAAGTAGGTAATATTTTCTTATACCAAAAAAAAGAAGTGTTTAAGAGGTTATTCAAAAGGCCTTACCATAATAATAATAATAATAATAATAATAATAATAATAATAATAATAATAATAATAATAATAATAATAATAATAATAATAATAATAATAATAATAATAATAATAATAATAATAATAATTAATTTAATTTAATTTAATTTATTAAACATATCTCCTTGTGATAAATAAATCACGCATGGAGCTTAACAAAAATACATGTGCAATAAAATAAAAAAACATTAATATACAATAAAATAATTAAATAGAAATAAAAAGTTTTTGATTATCATCAATTACAATCCAGTTCATAATTAATTTTCTCAAAGTTTTCCTTGATAAGTCATTAACATTAAATCCAATGTTTCTTATAAAAATATTATAAAATCTTGGACCAAGATAACATTTCTGATATCTGCAATGAGTTTTAAAGTACACTGGTTCAAATAATAAATCAAAATCACTTGATCTAGTCACCATTATTGATGAAGAATTATATTTATTCATTTTTTTGTATTTAATATAATAACACAAAATATTCACTAAAAATAATTGATGAATAGTTAAAACTCCAGCACACTTAAATAATTCAAGTCTTGGCAAATCCAAAGGTTTAAACAAAATAATTCTTAACATAAAATTTTGTAGTGTTTGCAATGACTTCAAAAAATATGCTGCAGTGCCACCCCATAATGTTATACCATAAGAAAGTCTGCTTAAGAAAATTTGTTTATATATACTTAATAGGACAGATTTATTCAAACAATCTCTTAATCTATAAAAAAGAAAATTAAGTTTTCTTAATTTTACTTGAAGCCAAAGAATATGTTTATCCCAATGTAAATACTCATCCAAAACCAAGCCAAGGTAAGAAATTGTTGAAGTCCTGGTAATTTTCTGACAAGACGTTTTATTAACATAAGGCAATTGAATTAACAAGTCTTTTGCTGGAATATTTTTAAGAGAATACATTATGTAATTACATTTATTAATATTTAGCAGTAATCTATTACTGTTCATCCATTGTGTAATTTTAAATAAATCTTCATTCACAAGTTTCTCAAGTAAACTATATGAAACTGCTGAAGTAACCAAAGCAGTATCATCTGCAAAACAAAAAATGTTAGAATGAAGAGAAAGATCAAGCAGATCATTAATATAAACAGTAAATAACAATGGTCCCAGGACTGAACCTTGAGGAACTCCATATCTAATTATTTCAGAATCACTCAAAAAATTATTAATTTTCACAAATTGGCTTCTATTACTTAAATAAGATTTAAACCATTCAAGCATAGCACTCCTTATGCCACAATGGTGTAACTTAATTATTAATATATCATGTGGAACACAGTCAAATGCTTTCCGCAAATCTAAATAAATGCCTATAGTTTTGTAACCTTTTTCTAAAGATTCAGTGATGACTGAAACATGTTCAGATAAAGCCAGTTCTGTAGATCTTCCTGGCAAAAACCCAAATTGATTGTTTGAAAATAAATTATATTTTTGAAAAAACAAAACAATTCTGTTTTTTACACACATTTCCAAAATTTGAGACAATGTTGATAAAATAGAAATTGGCCTGTAGTTTTCCAAACATTCCCTATCTCCACTCTTAAAAATAGGTGTAACAACAGCAGATTTTAAACAATCTGGAAATATACCTGAATCAATAGAAGAATTAAATAAAAAAGATGAAATTGATAAAAGAATGGAAACATTTTCAATTAATATTTTTACAGAAATACAATCCAAACCAATACATTTTTTATGTCTCATTTTATAAAGAGAATCTAAAATTTCACAATCTTCAATCTCTTTAAAAACAAAAGAATTCAGGATAGATTTCTTATATTGAAAAACATGAGAACTGCAATTATTGTCAAAACTATTCATTAACAATTCCACACTGTGTACAAAATATTGATTGAAATGATCAGCTATTAGTTTTGAATTATTTAAAACATCAATAGATATTTCATTAATCTTTAGTCTAGAAATTTGTGAAAATCCTTCTTTAAAAATAAATTTTTTAACAACAGTCCAAAAGTTGCTTAATTTAGTTGATTTTAAAGAATCAATTTGAGTAGAATAGAAAATCAATTTAGCTTTGACTATATCTTTCTTTATTTCTTTATCAAGAACCTTTAGCTGAATTTTTAAATCTTCATTAGCAGGAAACCTTTTGAAAAGCTTGTACAATTTATTCTTACTGTTAACTTTTGATATTAACTCATTTGTAATCCAATCATGTCTCTTCAGATCTTTCTTCTTTATATATTTTATAAAAGAACAATAATCTATAAACTCCTTCATCTTGTCAACAAAGAATGAAAAGGCACAATTTACATCATTCAACTCAAAGATTAAATTCCAATCATATTTAGTAATTAAGGATTTCAAACGATCATGAGATAAAAGTTTAAAACACTTTTTACTATGAGAAAAATTCTTTTTAAAAGTAACAACAATTCCTCTGTGATCTGTAAGACACCAATCCAAAAAAGATGTTTTCAAAAGAATATTTTCAGGACATCTAGCAAAGACGTGATCAATAAGTGAAGATGATGAAGATGTAACACGTGTAGGATGAAATAAACATTGAATAAATCCAAAAAGTGACAGCATATTTAAATAATGTTGAGCAGCAACAGAAATTTCACCAGAAATATCAATGTTCAAGTCACCAACAAGAATAATGAATTTATCATTTAATTTAGTAAGCAAATCACCAAGTTCATCACTAAAGCCTTCAACTGTATGACTGCAAGACCTATACAAAGCAATAAGTGTTAATTTGTCTGAACCTAAAATGAAATTTAAAACAAGACATTCAGAAGAATCAAACACTGCATCAATAGAAGTCACACAAAGCACTGATTTATAATAAACTAAAACTCCACCTGACCTATTATTAATTCTACAATTAATAATTGATGTATATCCCTCTAACTCATACAGTCCTTTTTCACATTCCTTAATCCAGATCTCAGACAAAATTATAATATCAAATGAATAATCAAGTGAATGTAAAAGAATTAACAACTCATCAAAGTGTTTCCTCACACTACGAATATTTATATGAAAAATCTTAAAATTTTCAATAGCCAAATTATCTTTTTCTGTAACAGTATTTTTAAAAGATAATCCATGTCATAAATTAGACAAATCTGATTTAGAAACAATCCTAATAGCCCTATCCTCAGTATCTTTCCTCAACCAAATTTTCCCATCTTTAATCCAAACAAATCTATACTTATTTTCTTTAGCCATTGAACGAACTTTCCAAAATAATTTCCTATTTTCAGGCAACAAATCTTCATTCAAATATATACGCTTATCAGCTGTAGCAATGGGCAAAACATCAGATAGATATAATTTAATTCTTTTACCTCCTGACAAGAATAAATCTCTTACCATTTTACTAACAAAATTAACTTTTATTACAGGCCTAAAACTACCTCCATATTTTAATCTATAAATAGAATTAATATAATTTTTATTAGAAAGTCTGACAATTCTAATTTTTTAGCTATATTTTCAACAATATTAAATAAATTTTCATCTTTAGCATAATCAACACCAACAATTTCAATATTGTTTTTTAATCTTTGCTGCTTTAAATAAAAAACTTCTTTTTGCAAATTGCATAACAAAGAATCTTGTGCTTTTACTTTTTCTTTCATTTCATTAAATTCTCTAATCAATATTTTTATATTATTTTGAACTAATTCAAGTTCTAAAGTAAGTTTAGCAAAAGATTGAGATAAGGAATCAATATTATTCTGTAAAACAGGTAGCATATCAAGTTTTCTATTCATCTGCTGAAGTAATTCAAGACTAGAATTATTATCTAAAGAATTAGATAAGGAATCAGAACTAGATCCATCATTTAAAGTCAAATTTAAATTAGTTCCTGCTCTACAATTTTTACACCTCCATAATGCTTTATTTGTAGATGACATATTTTTAAATGTCTTTTCACTTACTGTACTACATTTAAAATGAACATTCCCATTACAACCCAGACAAGTTATAAAATTTCCACCAAAAGGAAGAGCTAAATGACAAGAATTACATTTATCCATAATATTAAAAAACTTAAGTTTTAAAACCAAACAAACAAAAAATAAAATTAAAACTAATTAAAATTCCAACAGAGATTAAAAAGTAAGATAATTAAGAATCTAAAGTAAAGATAAAAAAAAATCAAAAAGAATAAAATAAATCAATTAATTAAAAAAAAAAAAAATTACAACAAAGATAAAAAACTAAGATAAAAAAAATTTTCTAAAACAAGATTAAAAAATCAAAAAAAAAAAAAATGGCTACTTAAAAATAAGTTAAAAGAAATCAATAAAAAAAATTGAAATATAAAACCATTAGAAAATAAAATACATACAAAACAATATCAATAACAATATCAATAAAATCTCCAAACTCTACTTAATAATACCATCACAAATAGGAAAAAAAACTTAGCCAAATAAGAATTATAGAATTCAAAAATCAGAGAGACAAATAACACATGTTAACTCTACAAAGTCAGCAGCAATACTAACTAAGCTATGACGTACTACACAGGCCGCCGGTAGATAAGATCAACGATCAACCAAAACAATGTCATGGCAACTGAAACATTGGCATGCCTAATCGATAGAAGTGATCAAGGTTTTTTCGTGGTCACCAACGAGATTATGTAATATTGCGGTGAATTGTGGTAAATACCTGTCTTTTACCTGCTGTCGTATTGCAAGCAAGACGTGTTTTTTCTATTGTCTGCTATACGCCATTTTGTGAGATTTTCATTTTACATTTTGCTAATTGAGAAATTATTGCTTATTTTACATTTTCATTGCTGAGATTTGGATTACTAATTTCTGTGATTGTTAATTATTGCTATTTATTATTTTTATTACTAATTTCAATTTTGATTTTTATTACTAATTTACATTTTGATTGCCGTGTTATTTTTATTACTAATTTATTACTAATCAACAACTTACAAGAAAATGTCGGATATAAAATTGTGGGACTTACCATCTTCTGAAGATGAAGCGGTCGAATTTTTGCAAACATATGGGATTATTCCGAGTGGGAAATTTTGTGTGAATGGCCATCCTATGAGTATATATATTAAGAACTATGAAAAGCAATGGCGCTGCAATGTTAAAGACTGTTATAAAAGGATCGCTATCAGAAAAGGGACTTGGTTTGAAGGATCCAGAATTAGTTTGGTCACTGCGATCAGATTTATATATAGTTGGTGTCAAGAATTGACATCGGTACGATTTTGTGAGGAGCAGTTGGAAATCGCCAGTAAAACAGCAATCGACTGGAACAATTATCTCCGTGAAGTCTGCACATGGAGACTATTGCATAAAGAAAAAGTGAAAATTGGAGGCCCTAACAGGGTTATTGAAATTGACGAAAGTCTTTTTTCAAGACGGAAAAATAATGCCGGCAGAGTACTCCCCCAGCAGTGGATATTCGGTGGTGTTTGCAGGGAGACGGATGAATGTTTTGTGGTAGCCATTCAAGACAGATCCGCGTCCACTCTCATGCAAGCCATCAGAGACAATGTGCAGGAAGGATCTACGATTTACAGCGACTGCTGGAAAGGTTACAAAACCGAGGAATTAAAGGAGGCCGGATATGATCATCTTCAGGTCAATCACACCTATAATTTTGTGGACCCATCAACTGGAGTCCACACTCAAAATATAGAAAGGTTGTGGGGGCTACTAAAATGGCGGAACAAGAAGCACAGAGGTACAGCTAGACAACACTTGGATTCGTATTTAACGGAATTCATGTGGAGGCGATGCTTCAAAAATGACACTTTCACTGCTATTTTGGAACATATACGTGAATTCAGTCCACCACAGTGACTTTTATTTGTAAGTACAATTTATTTAATATACCTTTTTAGTTTTGTAATTTTGTTTCATAAACGGTATGGGGAAAATTGCTTGTCATGGCATCACTTTTTCTTTTTTCATTATCGCAGTAGCTGAAAAACGAAATTGTTTATAGTTAAAATTTTGATAATATTTTTTTTTACTTTTTTTTTTTTAAATACCATCCTCCCAAAAAATATGAATTTTTACCTGTTATTGTAGCTTTATTTCACGATTACTGAAAAATTGTTTATAATAATATTCTGGAAACATTACGGCTACAAATTGATTGTAAAATCAGCCATTTTACGTTGTTCAGTATCGCAGCATTTGTGAAAGACAGTTACTTGTAGTAAATATTTGACATCAATTTTTCCTAAATATAATCAATTTGGATTCATTAAATACCATGAAAAAAAAAGAATTATTTTTTTACCTATTATTTTTTATTATTTGTTTGTCGATTACTTAAATATTGCTTATAATTAAATTTTTGAAACAGTACAGGGAAAAATTGGTTGTAAAATCCGCCATTTTACCCTTTTTGCAGTATTTATGAAAGGCAGTTAATTGTGAGTAACGAATTTGGGTTTAGCTATTAATTATTTTGTTTGAATATTAAAATATTATTGAAAATACTGATTTTTGATTAAAATATAAATGAACATTATTGATTTTTAATTATTTATATTTACATTTTGATAATTATTTTACCGTAGCAAATTATTGTTAAATATCGTTAATAATTTTAGGTTTATCCCATTTTACATATTTACATTTGATTACTTATTTTGTTTGAATATTGAAATATTATTGAAAATACTGATTTTTGATTAAAATATAAATGAACATATTGATTTTTAATTATTTATATTTACATTTTCATAATTATTTTACCGTAGCAAATTTTTGTTAAATATCGTAAATAATTTTAGGTTTATCCCATTTTTCATATTTACATTTGTTTGAATATTGAAATATTATTTTACCGTAGCAAAATATTGTTAAATATCGCTAATAATTTTAGGTTTATCCCATTTTTCATATTTACATTTTCATAATTATTTTAATTAACATTTTAGTCAATTTTACTTATTATTCCATTTGTTTGTTTCAGGGTTTGGCCAACATGGTGGACATCTCCCTCTCCTTCTTTGATATGAAGTATGATATGACGTACTGCCCCGAAGGCATACTATTCTAATCTTGCGATCGTCACGGTGACTTCTCCACGTGATCTGCGGGCAAATTTTATCGATTAAGTTTGTTCGCAAATCACTAGGAGACGTTATCTTAAAGATCGTAAGATTAGAATAGTATGCTTTCGGTGTAGTACGTCATAGCTTAGTTAGTACTCAAGTACCAATAATAATAATAATAATAATAATAATAATAATAATAATAATAATAATAATAATAATAATAATCGGGCTTGGCCTTTGATGGCATTGTTGGCAGTCAAAAACAATCCAGTACAATGTTCTGGGCCAAGTTATATTTTTAAATCGAATCGCTGTTTTTTTTTTTTTGGTTATTAATTTATTGATTGCTATAACTTTTTTTTCATGCCTTTTTATTAAAAAAGTTGTTTAATTTTAATTTTGTATTTAGTGAACGACAACCTTTTTTTTATTTTTAAATCGCTGTTTTTGGACACAGCTGCTACTCTGCGATGTCTATTTAGCGATGTCTTTCGCTTAATTATTGGTAAACGATAACCTTTTTTTTATTTTTAAATCACTGTTTTTGGACAAAGCTGCTACTCTGCGATGTCTACTTAGCGATGTCTTTCACTTAATTATTGCTTTCTGCATAACGAAACAACTGTGTAGGGTTAGGTTTAGGGTTAGTGTTCTGTTGTTTATAA
Organism: Epiperipatus broadwayi; assembly: GCA_028023455.1. Taxonomy (NCBI): domain Eukaryota; kingdom Metazoa; phylum Onychophora; class Udeonychophora; order Euonychophora; family Peripatidae; genus Epiperipatus; species Epiperipatus broadwayi. Next base: position 1,169,285 of record JAQFVV010012593.1, read on the forward strand.
TGCTAAAATAAAAGATATCAAAATCGTAAACGTAGTTGGACAAAAGAAAGAAACTCAAACTTTTTTAAACAACAAACACATATAAATGTCTTATTTACTTATTAAATATGTTTATAATATGTGCTTTCTATGAAATTTACAAAAATCGTGTATATTTTTATTGGACAGCAGAAATACTCGGCTTCTGTTATTGGCAATTGTGGAAAAAGATGATCACCATCCATTTTATCAACTACGTGGTATTTCATGTGAAAACGAGATTTCACATGCGATATCGGCCAAATTTTTTTTTACCTACCCTCGGCAAGCTTTTACACCTTACACATTCTCTAAACAAGGGTGTGGCCATTTAGAAAATTACTATAAATTCATGTTTATTAAATAAATTATAAATACAAATATTGTGTAACGTATATTGTAAAAATTTGACTAATCCAACTAAACACACATATATATCAAACTGTAAATGAAAGATAAGGGTGTGGATTCACAAAAACTATCGTGAAGCAGAAATAGGCCGTATTATTTCTGCGTAACGCATTATAAACGGCCTTCTAATGGCTAAGACAAACATAGATGTTTTTTATAGCCGTAAGTCAGGCCTTGTAAACGGCATTTGTTAGGTGTTTTGGTGAGGCAGAATGCCATCAAGTGGCCAAGCCCGATTACGTTATAAGTACCAATAATAATAATAATAAAAAGAGCTGTGCAGTAACATAATAAAATGTTCAAAAAGAAAATCCAAAAAGAAGTCGATATTTAAAAATCAAGACCAACCTTCCCCGCCATCCCACCTCCCCCATTTGGCTTAAAAAAGTGTTCTTTCACAACAAACTGTTTATGTTTTTTTTTTTAAATTAAAGGGCACAAAAATTAAGGAAGAACTTTTCACTATCATATAAAGCTTTCTGTAGCATCAAGATTTGAAAAAAAAAAAACCTCGTAATAAATTAACCAAAAAAAAAAAAAAGACAATTCAAAATCAAAACAACCCCTCTCCCCCCTCTAAAAAGCAAGTGTTGGTTTATTCAGAAGTACTGAATTGTTGAAGTCTTTCAGCAAATTGAAACATGAACCAAAAAAAAAGAAGATAAGTTAAAAGCAAACAATCAATCCTCCTGCACCGTCTAACAAGTGTTTGTTACTGTAAATTAACAAAAAAAAAAAAGAGATGACATTTCAAAATCAAAACAAACCCTCTTCCCTCCACCCTCTAAAAAACCAAGTGTTGGTTTATGCAAAAGTACCGAATTGTTGAAGTCTTTAAGCAAATCAAAACATCAACCAAAAAAAGAAAGAAGATAAGTTAAAAGCAAACAACCAACCTAACCCTCCACCATCTAAAAACAACAAAGTCTGTTTGTTACTGTATTTTTGTGTGTAAACCAACTGACTGACCATTAATCGATAATTTAAAAGCAAACCAACACCCCTACACTATCTAAAAACAAAGGGTTTGTTTCTTTTAAAAAACGAACCCAAAAAAAGAGTAAAAAATACAGGTGAAAAACAAAAAAAAAACTTTGGTTTACCATAAGTAATATTATGTAAAGAAACTGACAGATAGTTAGTCGATAATGTAAAAACAAACCAGCATCCCTAGACCATCTAAAAACAAAGTATTTGTTTATTAAAAAAAACAGAGAAAAAAAACCCTGGGGTGGGGGGACTTTGGTGGTTTATGTAAACCAAACAGAGTGCCTACGAACAAAACCGGTTGAAAAAAAAATCTTTTATCGTAATATAAACAAACAGGCTGCCTGTGAATCGGTATATTGATGTGCATTGGGTGAAAAAGATCACCATCAAACCATTGGGTTCAGTATTCATACTGTTATAGTCCTCCAGAAGTAGACTATTCCAGATGCCTCCTTATCTGATCGGATTAAGCATTGTTTGCCACAGGCCAATAGGCTGATGTATAGATAACAACATAGCCAATGATTAGTACAGGCCAATAAACAATGAGGCTTGCTAAATCCGAAGGGATCTGGGTATAAATAGTCAGCCTTTTGCAAGAATCAGGGAAGAATGTGTCTAACCTGAAAAGACTCTTTGCATTCTCCCAGGGAAGCTCTGCTAACCTAAACAGCAGCAAGTATTCTCATTGATAGCACTATGCTATTTGGTGTACGCAGCTAGGCAAGTCCCACAGAGACTGGACACTGCTAAGACCACTCTCGGCTTGAGACAAGCTGTCTTGTACAGCTGGAAGAGTCATAGACCCTACCCTTGAGGCAAGCCATCAGGTGTGGCTGGAAGCGGCACGCAGAACTCAGAGTTTATGTTAAACTCCAATATTCAACTTGTAAATATTCATTTGTATATATTGTATTGTATATATTTGTACATAATAATAAATAAATTAACTGTAATACTTGTTCCAGTATTATTTTATATTATTTTCTGTTGGTTGGGTCTGTAATCCAGACCAAACATAACACATAGTATTACCCTAAATTCTAATTTTAGAATATATATTTTAGTTTGGCATTGTCATTGCAGTAAAAGGTGACAAAAGTATAATTACTGATAATTTGATAAAAATCAGATATTCAGAATTTAATTAAAAAATTCAATTAGTAAAATTGCAAAATTAAATTGCATTGAGATTATAATCAGTAAGATTCTTTTTAGATAATAAAGAAAAGAATTTTCCTTAAATTTAAATTAATTAATTAATTTGGAGAACAGCCAATGGCTTTATTTTTGGGATGTATATATAGGGCAAAAAAGAAGAAAGAATTATAGTTATTAAACTTCTGGAAGAATTATTGTACACTTCTTGTAGAGTTTAGTTATTATAAACTTCTGGAAGAGTTTGTAAAGTTTTAAGCTGTTAAATTACATCACGATGTAAGTGAGTAGATCACCACAATTTCTCGGGCCATCGCCGGTGAAGCTGAGTATAAAGTTTCTCTCATACTATAGAATGCTTTGCTGATAAAATCATCGCCTACATTTCACCATCCATGTTGTTGACATGCTATGCTGTCGCCATAAAAAGTTAAGCCCTCCAGTAGATAAATTTCACTGAGTGATCAGCCAGCCAATTCTACTGTTTATCAAAATCCTTCGTGAAGGTCTGGTAAAATAATAATTTAATTTAACTATAAATTTCAAATGATAAGAGCCTCTCTAATATTCTGCTTTCTTTGCTTCCACAATTTATTTATTAACCATTCTTAAAGCATGTGTGTTTTTTAGTACTGTAGAAATATTCTTATTGTATTATTAAAATGTTTCTTATCGTATTATTTAAATATTTTCTTAATGCACGTTTAATTAATTGTACATAGTAAGAAAGATCGACTATTGCAATATACTCGATCTTTTTTAAATTTGCTAGACTTATTGTTAAAGAATCAAATGGAGACCATTTTAATAAATATATTTCTGAGACTAAATATATAACAGTCCAATAATTAAATCAAAGTAAGATATTTAAATCCCTCCTCACTGATTCTAATTTGTGCTTTAATTTTATTTGCGATTTTAAATTTACCTATTTAAAATCGGTTTTTCAAAAAATAACATTTAGCCATTAACCCTATTACAATGGATTATATAAAACTTTCATATTTAAAAATTAAGATCGTGTTAAAATGTTAAATGCAAACTTTGTTTTCTGTTTTGGGAAGGGACAAAATTCCTGTATAATCTGCTACTTGATATAATACCAACAAAGTTATTTCTCATAAATATATTTAAACTAAACATTGATCCTACTTGTATACTATGCAATTTGCTCCCGGAAAATACATCACATATCTTTGAGACATGTCCAAACTTTTCAACCTTACGTTGCTTTGTATTCCACAAAGATACAATTAATTTAAAAAATATCCTAATAAATAATATAAAGAATTTAAAACCATTCAATGCCATTGTAACTGTACACACTCTGAGAACAATATGGCTTGCCCGTTGTGCTGTAATATTTGATAACAAAAAATATAATGTACTTAAAAAAAATAACAAAGAATGGCATAACATTTATCTTTATGCTCTGAAATATATACCTAGTAATATCACAAGAAAAATATGGCAAAGCAATGTATTCCTTAGTTGCTCATTAATGTGATGATAGTAATCATCTTGTTTCAAATCATTATATTCTAAAAACACCCTAAGAAATTAAAAATTATAAAAAAAAATGTAAAAAGCGCTTAATGTAAATATACTAATAAAATAAATAAATAATTTGTTATTAATAAAGTTAAAAAAAAAATTATATTGTATATTGCGTGCAGGTGATTTATAAACAACCTGCAGTTTTAAAATAAAATTAAATGTTTTGAAGTTAAAATTCCACATTTTTTAAAACAAATATATATATGCTGCAGATACGCGTTTCCAATTCTGTGAAATTTATGTTATAAATAATGAAATATATAATATGATAGTTTAATTCTTTAAAACTTTTAACACAATTTAATATATTATCATTGTAGGCTATCGTATTGATATTTCCGTCTATATGTAAGACCTATGGACGAATCTCTAATTAAGCTGGGAGTAATTTCTTTATAAAATTTTTTATTATATAAAATAACTGCATAGACCTTGATTTAGCCTCATGTAATAGATATTTGCGCATTATAAACTGATGACATGACTATTTATGTTTTATTTAAATTTAAGTCCAAATAGTTATTATTTTCTATAAATTTGGCATTACTGGGTTATTTAATTTTTATGATTATTTTATTATGTTCTTCGGCATGCGTATATCACTGCTTCTGAAGATTTAATTTGATGGGTTTTGTTTGTCTAAGTTCTACGTAAATGCAGGAACATTCCTTTATTTTTCAGACACAGAAGGTCTTGTTCTTGTTTTGTTACTAGGTGAGTGGATCGTTTCGGCCTGTTAATGAGAGTTATTTAGGATTATATGAAGATGCTCATTCGTTCATTCCATGACCCATTCCTTTTATGAAATTTGAATCTAACTTCACAACAGTGAAGATATTCCTGCTGTGCCTTATTAAAAGACTTGGATATGACATTGTGGAGACAATCATATTCCAGTCTACCTTGTTATTTGTTTATTACTTTAGCAACTCAGTACTGCCTTCCTTCCCTTGTGTATATTAAAGCTTGGTATTTCAGCTTTTATTGGTTGGTCATGATGATGAGAATTATGCATTTATCTATTTAACCATATTTTCTGAGTTAATTGAATTTAACTTGCTTTTTTTATTATTATTATATACCTGCCTGAGATACATCTGCCCCAAAGATAAAATGTGTTCATCACCCGAGGTCCCATATTTATATATGTTACACAGTGAAACTTTTATAATTAATTTAATTCCATTACCTTACAGGTCTAGCAACCAAATTAAGCGGTAGTCATTTCTTTGTTTATTTATTTGTAACTTTCTTACTAATAAAGTGTTTGTATTATATATATATATATATTGCATTGGCTATCTTGATGGCACAGGGAAATCATATAGTTAATAATCTAGTTTTAAGAGTCTCTACCTCTCCCTGATCACCAAGCCTAAAAAATGAAATAGTAAATAGGTTGGAATGAGTTGTGGTGGTTAAAGTAATCTCTGGTGGTTATTTTTGCTAATGTCAGCACATACTGACCATTACACACACATTTTTGTAATATAGTGCTGCCAGTGTGGGACTTGAATTTGAACCATGAACTCCTGAGATTAAATGACCTAAATTTAATAATAATAAAAAAGAAAGTTATAATTATGCTTTTAATATGATTTTGTTGTGTCATTTTGGACACCAGTCCTTTATATTTGTATAAGGGTGAAGCAAAGAAAGTGAAAACATTTTTCAACCACATTATGGTTAATTTATATTTATGTAAACAAAGAAAAAAGCAAAGAAAAACGTTTTTAGTAGTGGAATCCAATTTTTTATTATAGGTGAAACTTGTAGCATGTCAGCAATGCAAGATTTCAGAGATAGAGGAAAATGGAGATTTCCATTAAAGACTGCTTCCTTGGGGTATGGTTCAGAGAAATGGACACTTTTTAAAAAATAAGAAAAGTAAGAAATTATTAGAAAAATACTTGGAAATGGGTATTAGTGTAGCTAATCAATCAAAGGACATTAAACCTGAAATTGGTAAAGAGCTGGAAAAAGATATGGAATCAAAGAAAGTTGATTTTAGTGAAGAGCTGGACGGAAAGTATTGAATCAAAGGACATAGAAGCTGATATTAGTGGACAGCTAGCAGAACATTCATTTGAAACATAAAGCCCAGAGATCACTTTCAAAGAACCTGATAAAGCCATATATCCACAGGATTAGATTGTCACAGAGAAAGAAAAAATGGTGCAGAGTATGTTGTCTTGAATGTTGGAACCAATGACAAGGCAATCAGAAATAAGAGTAGAAATGAAAAAAAATGTGAAAAAAATCCCATGCCACCAAGATGCAGGAGCAGTCCATATAGCAAATCAGAAAAGAGGTATAAGATAACTGACAAGACTGTGAAAGAGAAATAATCTATTTAAAAAAAAAGCTCAGGAAGAAACTACCATAGAAATAAAGAGCACCAATGACAAATTGGAAGAGATAAAATGAATTAAGTAAACTGAAAGAAGTGGAAGGCATAGATAAGAAGCTGGAGAAGTTCTATGAGAAAACCACTGAGTAGAAGATAGACTATGAGCTATAGAGTTGGGAAAATCCGAGGATAACACAAAATCCTCCTGTTTAGAATTCAAGATCTCCAAGCCACCCTATCTTCATTAAATTGCCCAGATGAAGTAAGAGAATTCATGAAGAGAAAATTGGAAGAGAATACAACCCTGCAGTTAGCAATGTTGGAGAAAGTCCCATGGCCCATATAGAAAGTGTAAAAGAGCTGTTCTTCTTTCACCAGATGACTGAAGAACAAATTGTTATTTCTAGTGATCATTTGCATAGAACTGCTTGGGATTGGTGGTGAAGCCTGATGCAAAAACCACAAACTTTTGGAGTTTACCATTTGGCATTATTGAAAAGCTTCTGGAGTGAAGAGAGTCAAGATGGAATTTTACATAGAATCTCCCAGAAAAAATATACAACCCTAGGAGAAACCCACACACAATTCTTTTTGAAACAGGTGGCCCAACTAAGGTTTCTGACTGCATTTCCACTCTTGAAAGGACAAATTATTTGCACTATATGGTACAACATGGCTGTGCAAAGCAACTGCTCCAATAATACTGAAGAATTGGCAGAGATGCTTACAGCTATCGATTTTAGCAACCTGGCCAAAGAACTGCTAGAAAAGATAAGGTCGTTAGACCATCCCAGGTCACATGCAGCACCTATGCAAACCACTTAATTCCCTAACTATAATCAAAGTCAATGGTACCACCGGAAACAACCCTCATCTAACAGCTCTTACCAGACCAAGCCAAAGGGACTAAACCAAGGAAACTAACCAGGATCTCACTAGCATGTTCTTCACAGTGGGGTCCCAATAAATAATTAAGGAAAAATAAGTTTTTACTGACGTTTCCAGTTTATAATATATTTGATGAAGAAAAGATCATACCTAACATATAGCCTCAGCCACGCCCATGATAAACATTGAGGTCAAGTATACAAACCATTACCCTGTTGGACATTGGCAGCCAAATTTCATTGATATCCAAGGAATGCTTTTTACAATTAAAGTAGCAGATGAAGAATATCCCTACCTTACTCATCAAACAAACCTATGTCATTATGGCAAATGGCTGAAAGGCAAAGGTCGAAGCCAAATAGGTCTGGATCGAAATGATCCTTGACATGACAAAATTTGAACATGTATTTCTCATCATGTCAGAACTCACACAATGTTATCATGGGATCAGATTTCCTTAATCAATACCAATGTTCAATAGACTGGTCATGGCATCTTTCAGATCCCAACAGAGGCACTTGTTGTTTATGACACATCAGATTGAAGATGAACCCAAGTTAATTGCATCCAGAAATTTTTAATGAAAGTCTGATCCTGGAAAAAGTGGAGCATTCATCATTAACCACATAAAGAAAAACAAAAACCAGGTGTAATCTTAAAGGATCATGCCTCTATACTTTCTAATAAACCATGTGCCATATATGGTTATGATAGATCATTTAAATAAATGATGTTGATGATGCAATAAATGTTCACCAATCTGAAGACAGATATAAGAGCAGATCAACAACAAATAAGAGCAAATCAATAGCAAGATGGACATAAGGGCAGATATAAAAGCAGTTCAAAAGCAAATGATGGATAACTTATTGAATTTATCAAAAAAATTATATAATTTAAAAATTGACCTGAAAGCTGAAGTATCCAAATATAGATCTACATTATCCCAAATATATCTACATTAAGAACAAGATACAAAAACTTGAAAAAGTTGAAAAGAAAATTGAAAGCAAAATAAATACTATTGTCATCATTGAAATAACACAAACAGGTGATAATTCCAAACTTAAATTGGAACTAAATCTAGAAGAACATGAACTTAATCATAGTTTAGCAGATGCAAATGAACCCGTAAGAACTAAAACTCAAATATTAAAATATTAGTGAAAATAGAGATAAAAATACCAGTGATAAATGAAATTGATGAATATCTGGAATCATTCCTTTATATTGACATTTATCACAAAAATAAATTCAAAATGTTTTTTAGAGATACTGTTCCTACATTAATTGACAGCTATCAGAATGGAATAGTTCCATATCATGGTATTTTTATAGAGGAGAAATATCACAACTATGATAAAGTTTGGGAAACATTAAATGAAGTGACCATGCCTAATTATCTTAAGTGTAAATTAAGATATTTAAAATCTTCTATATGGGAAGAGATAATCGGAAGAAAAAGATTTCTCATGGATACTATTTAAAATTAAAACACCACATACTAAGATACAAAATACACTATGTTCCAAAAACTATGTAATACTTATGAAGGCCCATTCACCTATATTCAGTGTGCAAATATAAACACTTAATAAGCTTATAATGAAAATGGACCTATAGGATTACAACCTAGGATATGGAAAACAAATTACAAGAAATGGAATAATCCCAATTTTTTTTATATACTATAAATATTAGTAAAACATTTTAAGACTAAATATAAATCAACAAAGTGTGAATTTAAAGTTGTGTAATAAGTTATTAGGATTGTCATTAATCAGATTGAAGGATGGACATATAAAAGAAGAGAACAGGCATTATAGAACTTGTATCATAAAACATATTTGGAAATAAACTATTGGAAATAAAATTGTAATTTTATTTCTAGAATCCATAATGAATTATACCATTATCATTAACAATGGAGATTAATTACTTTAACAAATTGTTTCATTTATAAATTAATGAAACTATTATGTTTAACTGATACCAAAGAAAATCCAGTAAGACTCAAAATTAAGTAGTATGATAGGTATTCTTAAACAGACCTATACTTAAAATAATGCACAAATTATCTAAAGCGATACTTAGCTGCATCTCTAATCAGATTTGCTACCATAAAAGACCATGGTATATCATTATATAAATAATAAATACAAACATCAATAACATTCTTAATACCAAGTATACTAATAAAGGCATTTTGTGTGAAAATATTATTGAGAGTGGAATAGATCCAGCAATCCTAATCCTAGTACTACATGATGGACCAAATATTACATACAATTTTTAAACCAAGATAACCTTGCGAAGGGAAAATACATTTTATAGTGGAAAATAATCAAAAAGAACTAAAACATAACCCAATCTTACTCCACAAATCCATACATATGCTCATAGAATTACCTATTAACCTAGAAAAGAATCAAATGGAGGCATATAACAAAATAAGAAAAATAAGTGAAAAGCATTACAAATTAAAAAAAAAAGCTAGCTACCATTTTAAAATTGGAGACAAATTCGTTATTAAGACACCCCATGCAATCCTAAAGAATTCATTTTTCACAAATTCTGCAATATGTATGAAGGACCATTTACCATCATCAAATGTGCTGGTCCAAATGTGTATTAGGGTAGATAAAGGCAATGGTATCAAAGGAACATATAATGCTTGAATTATGAAACCATACTGTGGGGAAAATTAACAAATTTTTAACCAATTTAACATAAAATACCAGTTTGTAAAGTATGAATTCAAAGTTCATATAATTTATTAATGATAGTTATGTCTAAAGTAAATTAAGTAAGAGACATGTACAAGAGATTGATGCAAGAGGAGACAGCTTTCTAACAACAAATAAAGTATGTCAAAGATTATTATATAGTGATCAGTATGCATCTCTTGAAGTAAAAGAGAAACTTATAACTCTTACGAGTGAAAAAGCTATTTTACTTAAGTTATAAGAACAGAATTCTTTATATATCACACATGAATTTGTATTTATTTTAAAAAATATTGAGCAAGCTGATACTTGAATAGCAAAGTAAGAAGTCTTTTGGAATAATCTTTGGACATGATTGAAACTCTTATTAATGAATTTAAAGATTTTAATAATGATTTAATTATCTCCTTAAAAAACATAAACATCTTACACTAATGCTTAAATAACAGAAAGATAAGGAATTAAAGATATCCATCTTTAACATCTTTTACTGAGAAGATATGTAAGGTGTTGTTACATTAATTTAAAATAAAAACTTAAATGTTCGCAAATAAAATTAAAAAACTAAACGCTAAAATTAAAATGTTTGTTAAACGTATATACATTCGCAAAGAGGCCAAACTTTAAAAATATATTTAAAAAAAAAAAACAAATAGGTATTTGAACGTACTTTTTTTATAAAAAAGTACAAGATTTAAAAATAAAAACAGGTATTAATTAATGTAATCTGTAAATGGCAATGATTGTTTATGAATTATCGAAAACCAAACTGGCCCTTGGGCTCTTGTATAATTAAAATGATCTGATGAAAGATAGATAAGAAAATATAGAGAAATTAGCTTGACCAATGGAAGCACTAAGCCTTGGCTCGGACCCTAACGAAAGTGATGGATTAGTGACGTTTTGTTGATTGAATCCGTGTGGATAATATAAAAAGGGAAATACAGTTTTTTCTGACAGTTCCAGCATTTTGTGTTTGAGAGATGTGGTAGGACATACATACCACACTCTCTATTTAAAAAAAAAATGAAAAGACTGTGATACCTTGAACCAGCTATTGCCATCTCCAGAACATTATCTTCCAATGGAGGTGTCACGGGAATTAAAAGCAGAAACCTGGACTCTTCTACCGTGAGCTATGAACTTTACAAATGAACAACAACAAAAAAAAAGTAATTAAAAACTTTCGTCATTGGTTTTTTTAAAGATTCAGCTAATTTAAATTTTAAAATGAACTCTTATTTGATTTTCAAATTAATAATTGATTGTTTAAATTTATATAGTTAAGTTTTTCTAAAATCATTTCCATTTTATTATTTTTATTTGTAGTAATATTTATTGTAGAAATTATTACATGCATTACATTTAAGTTGGGTATAGACGTTGCATAGATTCGTTAGTGGTTGATTATGTTGTGGTTTTCACAGTCGATTAGAATATATAGGTCAACGATGTCACTGCAGTGTCTTATGATGAACACCAAAGGGTCTCCTGTATTCCCTCAGCAATTGACGTTATCGATTGACTTTGTATTTTGGTCAGTTGTGTTTAATTTGGAATGTTTACTCGACATTATAAAACAAATTGTATAAAAATAATCCATGTGAACATATTTAAATGTTAAATTTAAGTCAGGCGTGAATGGGTATATAGTTTTGTAAAATTATATTAAGGGAGGGTAATCTTAGGTCATTCATTTCGTAGTTGAATTGGTTCAATGGATTGGATATATTTGTGTAATTGTAGATGTATGAGATCCGCTACGGGCAGGATTATATATATATGCCACACACTTTCTGTTTGCCTATGGATGGGTTTGTAAGACGGCAAAGGACCGCAGTCCATTCCTATGGAGTTTTATGTTTATTGTTCTACTCGCCAACAGATGTAGCATTCCTGGTTGGTAGAGAGACAATTTTTTCTCTAATTCTACTTGCTGTTCAGATGTACATTCCTGACAGTATAGTATTTTGTGTTGTCGTATTTTTATGCTACATTGAATACTTAAATGTATCAGATGGATTGGCGCCGGTTTGATTGTGAAATTTGTTGCCTAAGGTTAAATCAGGGAAGAATATTTTCTTTTCAAATGCAGATCTATGTAGTCTATTCATACTCGACTCACTAAATAAATATTAAACTCATGGTTGTAAGTTACTTAAATGTAAAACTAAAGATTAATAGAAAAATCTAAAATGTTGAATTTATTCCTCAAGGTTTAAATGTTATTTTATATGTGCATAAATAAATATTTTTATGTGTTAATTTCTGGCAGTGGCTTTTATTCTTTTATATTTGAGATATAAAATTTTATATTTTATTATCTCTGCTACTCACTGAGCTAGTGACAATGGGCTAATGACCAAAATATAAAATAAAGTGGAATCTTAACAGCGCATATCTGCCTACTGTATAAATTTTTCTAGGTTCAAATGCCTAGATGGCACCCTGGAAGTTGCAGATACGTAGATTGCTGTCTCCACTATTGTTTTGGATCGTTATAGTGTGTTTATTATATCTCTAATATCAATTGCACACCTTGTAGCCTAATTCGAAAGCCAAGACTCATGATAGTAACGTTATTACTCACTATATTAATAAAAATAAAGCACTATAATTGACAAACTGTTAATTGTGATACACATTTAAACCTCAACTTATTCACCCTAAAAATACATATCTCAATTAAATTACAAAACAAAGACTGGTCAATTAACCTTTAGTAATTATTATCTTGTTAAGTATGATGTAACTCCAACATCCTACAAAAATAGTGATAAATATGATCGGATAATGTGAAAGCAAGCAAGAAATGCAAATTTATATTAAAGTAAAGAAATAGTAAATTAAAACTTTTATTGTTCTTAATACATTGTATATAATAATAATCTCTTATAACGATATAAATAATGGGCCTAAATGATAATCATGAACTTGCTAGTTGCAACAAGCTTCTCCCAAGAAAGATAAAACTTCTCATTGGCCGAATAATCTACAAAAATTTAAGAAGAGAATTCGAATTTTACAATTTGAGTAGAATCACCACCCACATTTCAATAAAAATAATATTAAAAATCAATATTTGAATATCCGCGAAAGCAAGAATAAAAACATAAAATTAAAGTTAGCCAACTGTGGAATTCGAAATTGAAATCTTCGAAAGTAAATTCAGATAATTCAAATTTCTAAAGTGTCTATCATTCTAATTCATAGATCGAAATGTCTAGATTTGAGGATGTCTAATAATACAAGAAATATTGCTCTTAATTCACTCAAAATAATTTATTAAAGAAACATATAAATGATGATACTGACAAACACCCATTGCTAAGTGCGAAAGCTACATCGGGAAAAGAAAGTTGTCGCTCATGAAGCTATGATTGTTAGAACTGGGAGAAAACTGATTGAGTATTCAATATCTGTGCCATGAAAGATCAAGTTTGATATTAAGAAAGGGATATGACAACTTCACACTTCAAAGCAGAAATTCCAAGGATACAATGGATAAGTGCCTTAATTGACCTGAAATGGATTAATGAAGATTACCAGAGTAATTCAGGAAAACATTTTTCCTTATGAACTTCAAAACTAAATTTAGTTTATGAACTTCAAAACTAAATTTAGTTTAAGTCATTCGTTTTATTTGTATATTTTATATAAATATTTTTTGTTTATATCAGTAACTTAATAAATAAATATTGTTGTCATTAGTATAAGTAAAATTAAATATAGTTTACTAGAACTTGCTTGCATACAAATCCATCATCTTCAAAGGGGAAAGTTGATATTTTACCTAATAGGTATTTATTTTAAACAATTGTACAATTGCACCAAATTTATTTTTCTGTTTTTTTTTTATACTAATAATTATGTTAAACGTTTTCGGTATATTTGACTAACTATTTCTGTCATAAATGGTCTTTCTTCTCTGTGTTATAACTACAGTATATAACAGGTATCCATAGGAATTTTATTATATCAAGTTAATTAAAACAAAATGAATTAAAATTTCCAAATAAAAACATAGTAAGCAAAGATGATTGAGATAAACACAAAAATGTAGACATCAAATGGCTATTCTTTGTGGGAGATAAGGGTTTGGAATAATCATTCAAATCAATTTTAAGCAAAAAATAACCATTAATGTCTAATTAAAAGTTTTATAATTTTGTTATAAATTTTCTTCCTTAAAAATATTGATCACTGCAAATATAGTTGTTAAATATATTCAAATGTTAAATTAAAAACAATGTAATTTTTTAAATTCACATATTTATAAATAATTTTTTCCGTTTACATATAACTTCATATATTCACACCTATTAAACACCTACACCTGTTTATACCTACTCATATTTTAAATGATATTAATATTGAAACAGTAAGATTCGTATTCGAATCTTAAGTTTCACCTTTTTCTGTCGTCTCTCACTGACCGGTCTATCCCGCCAAATGTAAACTTTTTGATATCGAGTTGTGTGTGTAACAATATTAAAAATGTATAAATATATGTAGAATTCAGCATAAACACGCACACATTTTGATTTCAAATTAAAGGCAATAAATAGGGATAAAATAATATAATTTAGATTTCTTTTAGTTATATAATTTTGTATAATTTTAATCATTTATTTTGGATTATAAAGTTCGTATTTATTGCTTTGTTTAAATTTCGTTTAATAATAATTCTAAAAATATCTGATGTAATATTTAATTAAAAGTTAAAATAATCTTATGTTCCCTTTTTGTTTTTAAAATTTAAAAGCATCGGTCAGTGATAGATAATAGATTAATTAAAGAAAAATTCCCCAAAATGTAATTAGTAAATGTAAAATGTAAACAATAGAACGGCAGCTTTCTTTAATTAAAAACCAACAAAATGCATTGATTATCCTCAGGGCAGATTAAGTAGAACCTAAAAATATCTTAACAAAAATGTGAAAGATCAAGATAAAAAAAAAGAGGCCATCTTAGACTTGCTGGAGATTCACTTAAACTTTAGCTTTGCTCTCGATCACTGAGAGTCTCCAAAAATATAAAATAATTTGTTCCTGCCAAGGTATGACCGAGTAAAGCACCTAGATTATTCTCCATCGGGAGATGGCCTATCGGATGCTGAACTTTCCATTGCCCATCATAAATTCACCATGAAGATCTGCTGCCTGAAATAAATGAAAAAGCTGCTGCTGCTGTGAAATTAAATGAAATATCTAAATACAAGAAAGACTTGCCACTCGTGAACTTTTTGCTGCTAAACTCATGCAATAAGAAAACTTCTTATAAAACAGGTACCTGTCTGTGTTCAAACTCTAGAGTACTCTAATAATATGCTATAGCTCTTCTTCATAATACTTATCTAAATTATAAAATGTAAAAACTACCATTTGTATAACTAAATTGAATAATTAATGTAATGTGTAAATTTCTCTACTAATCTAGCTTACCTCATTCTATCTTGGGTGCATATTTCTATAATCTACATTTTTATCTATAGTTATTATTTAATTATTGCATGCTCATAATTATTTCAATTTTCAAAGTTTAAATCTATGATCGCTTAAAACAATGAATGCGTGTCAAATTTTCATTAATATTTACTTTCTTTAATAACTTAACTTTCCTATAAATCGACACGCATTCAATGCTTCATTTATTGTAATGCAGGGTCTACAACTTCGCAAATGGATGACGTATTAGTTATAATAATTCCCAATTTATATATATGTTTTGTATTTACTAAATCATCATGAATAATTCCAGAAAATTACATTTTTTTGAGAGTCGCCAACGTTCTTTAATAAATGTTGATAATGTAGGACCGAGTTAGAAATCTGTTGAAATCTTATCTTAATCGTTTATACAGTATACATGTGTTACGTTTTAGAGACGCGATGACCCATTCTGCCGTGAAATTTCCGGATTCTTCAGGGTTGAAATTAACCCCAGTCGTCCTACACAAGCGGGCATAATGGGTGCTCCCGTAGGATTTGACCTGTCATGCAGCCAGCTGGCAAATTGTGACATGTACCGCTTGTCCCTGGTTATGCTTATGTGACACCTTACTTCGTTGGGCCACGGCAGAGACCAGCCCGACAGTTTTATAAACTCATTCGTGGCATTGCAGTTTCAATATACTACCATTCCATATCGCCTTTCTAAAGCGTACCACGTGTTCCTTTGCTCAATTCTATTATTCTATATATCACTCCGCCTCTGCATTATCTCCATAATTCACTCTCAAATAAATGTTTGCCCTTAGTCATAAAATAAATAGTTTAATTAAATAAATATATGTCCGCCGCCACTCTTAAACCCATACTTTAGACTCTTGCATTGTAAAGGTATAAATCCCTCCAGGCATGCATTAGAGATACTTATTCGAGAATTTTAAGTAGGTAGATTACGCTTTCAAATAAATGTATTCCTTTTGTAAACATTACAGTATCGGAAATACCGCTACTGAAATCCTCAATATAAAATAATGTCTAAATAAATAAATGTACTCTTTAAAATATAATCATGTTGCAAATCCTGCTACTGAAGCTGTTAGTCCATAAAATATTATTAATGATTGTTTTATTAAAATGTATTAATAAATAATTTTAAACTATACGTCTGCAATTACGTTTCATTTATTCGATACCCATTCTATCTAATATTTCCTCGATTATGTAAATATGAATGTTTAATTAATATTAGGTTGATTATTGGCTAACTCGAGAATAAAATCATGAATCTCTTGCATATCCCTGACCACCGTGCCTAAGGAAATATTTACTAATGTCGCATCAGATGCGTTGTTTCGTGGATTGTATTGTGGAACCGATAAACTATGTTCGAATTCAGTACCATGGGTGGCTTCGCTACTCGATGGTGCTGCTGTTCTGTATGGTGGTTGAATTCTGCACTATGTTTACGAGTCACACGTTTTCTGACCGTTACATAGTTAAATTTTTTTTTAAGCGTTTGGCGCTTTCCAACGTGGAGCTTTCGATACAAAACACTCATATATACCCTGAGCAAAATATAACGCCATATAAATTTCTTTTAGCGTTAGTTACTCGAGTTAGCTAATTATTCTATATATATACGATTTTGTTTTGATAAAAATAATGAAAAAAAAGTAAATCGATTGAAATAATGTGGGTCGAGTGAATGAAAGGACAGCAGGCATAATAACAAATTTAAGGAAAGCAGGGATGTGTGTGTAATTTAAGAAGGAACGAAAATACTCGGATCTAATGAAATATTTTGCTTTATATATATATGTCAAGAAAAAAAAAGTAATCAGTCGCTAAATGAGAAAGCAGGTAGCATTGAATAATTTATTAAAACACCGTTATATATATAGCATAGACAGCAGAAGCTTGTTATATATGTTAATAGTAAATATTTTGTTAAAGTACAAATATATATATCATAGACAGCAGTGGCTTATTATACGCATTACCAATAGTTCGCTATAATATATATGTTAAATATGTTAAACGCAGCAATATAGAGATAGGGCAATGTAGAGCAGGTGAGGGCAGCGAAAGAGTGTTATAGGGCTAATATACTGGTGGGGAGTAGTCAAATGCTAATGATATAAAAAAATAAATCATATTAAGAAAATGGAATCAGAAAATATTGATATACAGCAAGAAGATTTATCTGAAGCTTTGGAGTCGACACCCGAGTCAAGGGAAGCTCCACAAAAATACAGAGGATCAATGGACATTAATTTCAAGTTCATTGAGGAAATACTCAGACAGAATATGCAAGAAATGAAGAAAATGTATGAGGAGGAAATGAGAAAAAGAAGAGAGGAATCAAAACAGAGACAACAAGAAGAAAAGATAAGAGTTAGAGAATATCAGGAATTTAAAGACAGTATGTGGAGAGAGTTAGAAGCCATAAAGGAACATTTTGGAATATTCCCAGCTAGTAAAAAGAAAGAAGAAATTAAAGATATGGAAAAGGAAAGGAATCAGAGAGATCAGAGAACCGACGATAGTAGAAGGGCAAACAGGTAGTGTAGTAATATGAAAAAGTATGATGAGCAAAGAGACCTCATTCCAATAGATGAAGGCCCACAAGAACCAGAGAAGGCAGTCAGCATTAAAGAAGAGACGAAGATGGACACTGGACACCAAAGCTATTTAGCAAAGATGATCCACATCAAAATCCTTAGAGGGGAGATAGGAGAAAATCCTCAAGCCCACTTAGAGAGCTTGCAAAAGTTCTTCCAAGTTCATAAGACAGGGCCAGATGAGCAGATACCGATAGCCAGTTACCATCTTCAGGGATCTGCCAAGGACTGGTGGAATATGGTGAGATGGAAGCCTAAAACCATAGAAAAATGCAAAGATGCGTTAATGAAGCATTACTGGAGCCACGAGCGTCAAAGCGGTATCTACCATACGCTCTGCCAGGAAAAATATGGGACGATACCCCAAGAAATGCACACACAGTTTTTCCTCCACCAAGCCAACCGGTTTAAATCCCTTACAACGTTCGCCTTTTCGGATTCCCACATCATAGGGACCATACAGTGTAGTATGCCGCTAACCATCCAACAATTAATGACAGGTAGTCGGATAAAAGACATCGAAGAAATGATTGAATTTCTCACTACCTTGGATTTGAACCATTGGGCTAAAGAACCACCTGATAGAGGGTGAAGATTAGAAAACCCAAAGCCGCATTCATCGATGACAAGAGATCGGTATTATCCACCTGACCCAGGGTTGTAAAAATATTAGGCTATTAGGACGGTTATTAAACGTATATGAAAATAATAAAATGAACTTGATCTAATGAATTTGGTTGAATGGATTGTACTTTAGTCAAATAGGGTTTTAGATAGAAATTTTATTATATATATTGTTGTTTTAATTACTATTACTCTTTAAATTTTTTTTTATATTATACTAACTAATCTTATTCTAAGAATTTATTTTATATATATACATTCAGTTTAACTAATTATTATGATTTTAACCAGACACTGCCAAATTAGGCCATCTTAATTAAACTATAAATTCTAGATCCGGGTATTTAAATTGTTCGTTGCTTCATGTAATCTGTGCTTTCTATATTTCAATATCTGTAAAAACAATAATAATTTTTTTTTTCGTATTTAAATTATGTAATGTAAAATTTTTTTTTCTTTCTTGCCTCCTTTGTCCTTCCTTAATTGTTCATGGGAAGTACGGGGAAATGAAACAGTAAGATTCGTATTCGAATCTTAAGTTTCACCTTTTTCTGTCGTCTCTCACTGACCGGTCTATCCCACCCAAATTTAAACTTTTTGATATCGAATTGTGTGTGTAACAATATTAAAAATGTATAAATATATGTAGAATTCAGCATAAACACGCACACATTTCGATCTCAAATTAAAGGCAATAAATAGGGATAAAATAATATAATTTAGATTTCTTTTAGTTATATAATTTTGTATAATTTTAATCATTTATTTTGGATTATAAAGTTCGTATTTATTGCTTTGTTTAAATTTCGTTTAATAATAATTCTAAAAATATCTGATGTAATATTTAATTAAAAGTTAAAATAATCTTATGTTCCCTTTTTGTTTTTGAAATTTAAAAGCATCGGTCAGTGATAGATAATAGATTAATTAAAGAAAAATTCCCCAAAATGTAATTAGTAAATGTAAAATGTAAACAATAGAACGGCAGCTTTCTTTAATTAAAAACCAACAAAATGCATTGATTATCCTCAGGGCAGATTAAGTAGAACCTAAAAATATCTTAACAAAAATGTGAAAGATCAAGATAAAAGAAAAAGAGGCCATCTTAGACTTGCTGGAGATTCACTTAAACTTTAGCTTTGCTCTCGATCACTGAGAGTCTCCAAAAATATAAAATAATTTGTTCCTGCCAAGGTATGACCGAGTAAAGCACCTAGATTATTCTCCATCGGGAGATGGCCTATCGGATGCTGAACTTTCCATTGCCCGTCATAAATTCACCATGAAGATCTGCTGCCTGAAATAAATGAAAAAGCTGCTGCTGCTGTGAAATTAAATGAAATATCTAAATACAAGAAAGACTTGCCACTCGTGAACTTTTTGCTGCTAAACTCATGGAATAAGAAAACTTCTTATAAAACAGGTACCTGTCTGTGTTCAAACTCTAGAGTACTCTAATAATATGCTATAGCTCTTCTTCATAATACTTATCTAAATTATAAAATGTAAAAACTACCATTTGTATAACTAAATTGAATAATTAATGTAATGTGTAAATTTCTCTACTAATCTAGCTTACCTCATTCTATCTTGGGTGCGTATTTCTATAATCTACATTTCTATCTATAGTTATTATTTAATTATTGCATGCTCATAATTATTTCAATTTTCAAAGTTTAAATCTATGATCGCTTAAAACAATGAATGCGTGTCAAATTTTCATTAATATTTACTTTCTTTAATAACTTAACTTTCCTATAAATCGACACGCATTCAATGCTTCATTTATTGTAATGCAGGGTCTACAACTTCGCAAATGGCTGACGTATTAGTTATAATAATTCCCAATTTATATATATGTTTTGTATTTACTAAATCATCATGAATAATTCCAGAAAATTACATTTCTTTGAGAGTCGCCAACGTTCTTTAATAAATGTTGATAATGTAGGACCAAGTTAGAAATCTGTTGAAATCTTATCATAATCGTTTATACAGTATACATGTGTTACGTTTTAGAGACGCGATGACCCATTCCGCCGTGAAATTTCCGGATTCTTCAGGGTTGAAATTAACCCCAGTCGTCCTACACAAGCGGGCATAATGGGTGCTCCCGTAGGATTTGACCTGTCATGCAGCCAGCTGGCAAATTGTGACATGTACCGCTTGTCCCTGGTTATGCTTATGTGACACCTTACTTCGTTGGGCCATGGCAGAGACCAGCCCGACAGTTTTATAAACTCATTCGCGGCATTGCAGTTTCAATATACTGCCATTCCATATCGCCTTTCTAAAGCGTACCACGTGTTCCTTTGCTCAATTCTATTATTCTATATATCACTCCGCCTCTGCATTATCTCCATAATTCACTCTCAAATAAATGTTTGCCTTTAGTCATAAAATAAATAGTTTAATTAAATAAATATATGTCTGCCGCCACTCTTAAACCCATACTTTAGACTCTTGCATTGCAAAGGTATAAATCCCTCCAGGCATGCATTAGAAATACTTACTCGAGAATTTTAGGTAGCTAGATTACGCTTTCAAATAAATGTATTCCTTTTGTAAACATTACAGTATCGGAAATACCGCTACTGAAATCCTCAATATAAAATAATGTCTAAATAAATAAATGTACTCTTTAAAATATAATCATGTTGCAAATCCTGCTACTGAAGCTGTTAGTCCATAAAATATTATTAATGATTGTTTTATTAAAATGTATTAATAAATAATTTTAAACTATACGTCTGCAATTACGTTTCATTTATTCGATACCCATTCTATATAATATTTCCTCGATTATGTAAATATGAATGTTTAATTAATATTAGTTTGATTATTGGCTAACTCGAGAATAAAATCATGAATCTCTTGCATATCCCTGACCACCGTGCCTAAGGAAATATTTACTAATGTCGCATCAGATGCGTTGTTTCGTGGATTGTATTGTGGAACCGATAAACTATGTTCGAACTCAGTACCACGGGTGGCTTTGCTACTCGATGGTGCTGCTGTTCTGTATGGTGGTCGAATTCTGCACTATGTTTACGAGTCACATGTTTTTTGACCATTACATTATACATTGAACTAGATGGTTATACTAATTTTCTGTGAGTTTGAAACTCTGGAATAATGGAAATGGAAGACGGCATGGACGAAGTTAGTTTAGGCATATATTTAATTGATTCTTAACCTCTCCTCTTCTAGGAATGAAATTAAAGTGTATGTTGTATATATATATAGGTATTTATATATATTGTACCAAGATCGTAGTTGGCACACACATAAAATAATTTTATCTAAAAAACTTAAAATAAAAATCTTTCCTAAAGTTAAAAGTTTAAGAGTTTTACTACAGTTTGTTTAATAAATGTAAAAGTCAAAGAGTTGAAATAAAAGTTAGAAAGTAATTAATTAGAAGGGGAGAGGGGTTTTATTTAGAAACTTAAACTAAAAGTTATAAGTGATTGATTGGGAAAAAAAAGGAAAGAAATTAAAAGTTGATTTTCAAGTTTAAAATATAAATCTCTTTTTATTTAAGCTAGAAAAAAAAGTAATCTTAAAAAAAAAACTAAATAAAGAATTGATCTTAAATTATATATGTGCAAGAGTAAACAGAATTGATAAAGGTGTGTATGTATGCATATTAAATATTAAAAATAAATGAAAATTAAAAATATAAAACAACAAGTTCAGCGATGGGTATTAATTAAAATGTAAAAAACAACAGGATTAAAAAACTTATCTCCTAAGGATCAGCTACTAATTAAAAATATAAAACAACACGTTTGCATGGCTACTACTAATTAAACGATCTCCAAAAACACATAATTAAAGGATTATCCAAGGAACTTAAACAACAGATTTAGCTGGAGGATATCAAAAACAACAACACATCTCACATATAAATACTCAATATTTTATCAGACAATCAGTCGAATTAATTGCATCAGAGTTGCATTTGAGATAGCAGTTCAGTACAGCGTATCAGCGAGTTATATAAGAATCAAGAATGCAGTGTTAAAACTTCGGAAAACATACATCTTTCTCCAGCCTGAAGTCCAATACAAACAGCCAATATACCCAATCTTAAGTGATGCCTGCATAACAGCTTGAAGAATCTCCGTCAATATCTGATTGTCTCCAATAATAATAATAATGAATAATAATGAAACTCCTCAAGGAAACGTCCCAGCCAGCTGGAAATATTCACAATGGAAGCAGCAACTAAGAAAAACAAAGTTCTAAATCTATGTTCAAAATCCTAGGTAAAACATTTTCTTATTTTCATTTATACAGTAGCCATTGCATTCGTGTGAATCCTCCAAGAGTCAAGGATATGAACTCTATATCATACATAAATGAACTATTGATATGTGTGGTTAAATTTCAAATAATATTTAATGCTTTCATATTATATATGTGAGTGTATGAGTTAAATATGTGCATGATGAAAAATACCAATATTATATTAGTTAAAAAATTATAAAGGTACTTAAATTTAGTATAATTAATGTTAATTAAAATAAGTTATTTTTAAATGGTACTTTAACCCGACGTGCTATGTCACCACCAGGTGATGCTGCGGTACCATCAACAACCGGTCAGAAACCTGCAAGCGATAAAATTTATATCAAAAAGTGCCTGAAAATCGACAAGTAAAAAAGCCCGAGGTTACACATATATCAAAATGCTGAAAATCGACAAGTAAAAAATAAATCTATATCAAAAAGTGCATGAAAATCGACAAGTAAAAAAGCCTTAGGCTACACATATCAAAATGCTGAAAATTGACAAGTAAAAAATAAATTTATATCAAAAAGTGCATGAAAATCGACAAGTAAAAAAGCCTTAGGCTACACATATCAAAATGCTGAAAATCAACAAGTAAAAAATAAATTTATATCAAAAAGTGCCTGAAAATCGACAAGTAACAAAGCTCTAGGGTACACATATCAAAATGCTGAAAATTGACAAGTAAAAAATAAATGTCTGATGCTGTATATATCCAAGAAATATAGCGAAAGTCCAAATTTAAAAAAATAAAACACTCAAAAGGCTATAAAATTCAAAATTAATATATATATAGCTGAAAAATTAAAAAAAAAAAAATAGCTGAAAATACGTTAACCCCCCCTCTCACAAGCAACAATTATCCACTTAAATTGACAAATAAAAATGCCTGATGCTGTATATATTCAAGAAATATAGCGGAAGTCCAAATTTAAAAAAAAAACCCAATCAAAATGCTATAAAATTTAAATTAAAAAAAATATACATAGCTGAAAAATTTTTTAATATTTAAAAAATGAAAAGCAATATACAAGAAACCATTAACAATGGTGGAATGCGGAAAATGCAAAAACAGAATTTCATCAAATTATTTATTAAGCTTCTAATTTACATATAACCATCTGCAATGCATTCAAAAGCAAGTATTTGGTCTCTGCTTTAAAATTATGGCATTCGATGGTATAATAATTAAAAAATAAACAATTATAAACATTTCCATAAAAAACCATTAACAATGGTGGAATGCGGGAAATGCAAAAACAAAATTTCATCAAATTATTTATTAAGCTTCCAATTTGCATTTATCTGCAATGCATTCAAAAGCAATTATTTGGTCTCTGCTTTAAAATTATGGCATTATCATTTAAATTCATCAAGCAATACGTAAAAAATAATTATCAACGTAAAATATACCCCTACTACCCAAAGTACCTGAAATTCACAAATTACGTTTTAGGTGTAATACCTAAAAAATAAACAATTATGAACATTATCAAATCATTTAAATTCATCAATATTTTTTAAAAAAAGCAATATACAAAAAATAATTACCAATGTCTTTCCAGAAATTTCAATGATTGCACTTTGTTTGATTTAAGAAAAACTATGACATCACATTTTGAAGATACAAAGCTGACTTGAAATAGAAAGATTATTTGCAGCATAAAAATCCATTAGCTATCAAATAATAAAACAAATTAAATATCCATTATCTTTTAAAACTTTTTTTTAAAATTTTGTTTCTAAGGTTAAACTTATTAACATTTCCAAATGAATGAAAAATGGCACTGCTCACTCTAAATCAAATCTATTTTTAAAATTACCATTTAACATACTTGTAAAAGTTAGAAACTGATAAATAGCAGTAGACAAAAAATAATTGCCAATGGCTTTCCAGAAATTTCAATGATTGCACTGTTTTCGTTTCAAGAAATTATTTTTCAAGCTGGTCCAGAAAAGCTATGACATCACATTTTGAAGATACAAAGCTGTCGTGAAATAGAAAGATTATTTGCAGCATAACATTTTGAAGATACAAAGCTTTTGTGAAATAGAAAGATTATTTGCAGCATAAAAATCCATTAGCTATCAAATAATAAAATGAATTAAATATCCTTTATCTTTTACAACTTTTTTTTTAAAATTTTGCTTTCTAAGCTTAAACTTATTAACATTCCCAAATGAATGAAAAATGGCACTGCTCACTTTAAATCAAGTCTATTTTTAAAATTACCATTTAACATACTCGTAAAAGTTAGAAACTGATAAATAGTTGCCTAAACATTTCATCATATACGCATGTTATATGACATTTTTAGGAAAATACTGAATGAAATCTATACACATGGCAATTAAAAATTAAAAAAAAGAAATATAATGGCACAGTAATATATTGGATCACAGTTTCTATTCATTAATGAAATATGACGTAATAGACATTGTACAGAAAAATATAATTTCCAAAGCTGACAAATTTAATCAAAATGTAAGTGAATTAGTCTTTTGAAATACCTGCTTAATTTTATTACATGTTAATTTTTTCGTACTGCTAGAAATACAAGTTGTTGGGATTATTTTTATTTTTTGATTGAGTTAATGTGGATTATTTTCTTACGCAGATGAATACAATGTTAAACATGCACAAACTTTTGGGAAACACTTCAAAAATCCCGTGCTGAAATATTAGCTGCTGAAATTGAAGTAGCATCTTTTTCATAATTTTTTTACGGTATTTACTATTCAAAATGATCAAAATTTGGGATTTTCCTAAAACAATATGAAGCAGTGGAGTTTCTTCAAAATAAAAGTGTTCTGCCTATTCAAAAAGTACGTGTGAATGGGCATCAAATGAAACTTTATGTTAGACCAAGGTCACAATGGAAGTGCAATATTTCTGCTTGTCAACATTCCATAGCACTTTGGAAAGAAACCGGGTTTGAAGGCTGCAAATTGTCATTTGTTACAGCCATCCGACTGATTTACTACTAGAGTGCAGACCAATTGACCATCAAATCTGGAAAAAAGGATATGGACTTGAACAACAAGACTGTCGTTGCATCGAAGCAATATTTCAGAGAAGCCTGCAAAGAAAGTCTGCTATCTTGCCCATCCTGCAAAATTGGAGGCCCAGGGAAAATTGTAGAGGTAGACAAAACTTTATTTACTAGACGCAAAAACCAGCAGGGTAGAATTCTTCTGCAGCAATGGTTATTTGGTGGTTTATGTAGGGAAACCAAAGAATGTTTTATTGTTGCTATTCCTGGTTGAACAGCATCTATTCTTCTGGATGCCATTAAAGAACATGTAGCACCAGGATCCTCCATATATTCTGATTGTTGGAAAGCCTACAAAACCGAGGAATTGAATGCTGCAGGTTACTAGCATTTAAAAGTAAACCATTCATACAATTTTGTTGATCTCACTACAGGAGCACATTTTGAAATGGCACAATAAATGAGAAAGGGGAATCACTCGACATCAGTTGGATTCGTACTTAAGCGAATTCATGTGGCGAAGACTGAATCATGATGAAAATCTATTTGATGCGATATTGCAAGCTATTAAGATTCCATCGATCTAAATTTTATACTTTCTACATTATAATATGCTAACCCAAATAACCACCATTTTTTAATCTTCTGTTCTCTAAAAATGTGAATTCTAAATTTAATAATAACCTTTTAAATGGATTTTTATGTTGAAAACAGTCAAGTGCCTACTAAGCTAAATGGGAAATGTTATAATTTTAAAAAACAGTTTGTAAAAAATAATGGATATTCAATTCATTTTATTATTTGATAGCTAATGGATTTTTATGCTGCAAATAATCTTTCTATTTCATGAAAGCTTTGTATCTTCAAAATGTGATATCATAGCTTTTCTTGAATCGAAAAAAGTGCAATCATTGAAATTTCTGGAAAGACATTGGTAATTATTTTTTGTATATTGCTTTTTTTTTAAAATATTGATGAATTTAAATTTCAGTTACTTTGGGTGGTAGGGGTATATTTACGTTGATAATTATTTTTTATGTATTGCTTGACGAATTTAAATGATAATGCCATAATTTTAAAGCAGAGACCAAATAATTGCTTTTGAATGCATTGCAAATAAAAGCAAATTGGAAGCTTAATAAATAATTTGATGAAATTTTGTTTTTGCATTTTCCGCATTCCACCATTGTTAATGGGTTTTTGTATATTGCTTTTCATTTTTTAAATATTGAGGAATTTTTCAGCTATATATATATTAATTGTAAATTTTATAGCATTTTGATACTTGCTTTTGAATGCATTGCAGATAAATGCAAATTGGAAGCTTAATAAATAATTTGATGAAATTCTGTTTTTGCATTTCCTGCGTTCCACCATTGTTAATGGTTTCTTGTATATTGCTTTTTATTTTTTAAATATTGAGGAATTTTTCAGCTATATATATATTAATTTTAAATTTTATAGCATTTTGATACTTGCCTTTGAATGCATTGCAGATAAATGCAAATTGGAAGCTTAATAAATAATTTGATGAAATTCTGTTTTTGCATTTTCCACATTCCATTATTGTTAATGGTTTCTTGTATATTGCTTTTCATTTTTTAAATATTGAGGAATTTTTCAGCTATATATATATTTTTTAATTTTAAATTTTATAGCATTTTGAGTGGTTTTTTTTTACATTTGGACTTTCGCTATATTTCTTGAATATATACATCATCAGGCATTTTTACTTATCAAGTTAAGTGGATAATTGTTGCTTATGGGAGGGGAGGGGGTTAACATATTTTCCGCTATTTTTTTTTTTAATTTTTCAGCTATATATATATTTTTAAATTTTAAATTTTATAGTATTGTGAGTGTTTTTTTTTAAATTTGGACTTTCGCTATATTTCTTGGATATATACAGCGTCAGACATTTATTTTTTACTTGTCAATTTTCAGCATTTTGATATGTGTAGCCTCGGGCTTTTTTACTTGTTGATTTTCAGGCACTTTTTGATATAAATTTATTTTTACCTGTCGATTTTCAGTATTTTGATATGTGTAGCCTCAGGCTTTTTTACTTGTCTATTTTCAGGCACTTTTTGATATAAATTTTATCACTTGCAGGTTTCTGACCGGTTGTTGATAGTACCACAGCGTCATCTGGTGGCAACATAGCATGTCCAGTTAAAGTACCCTTTAAACTAAAACTTTACTTGTTGATCAATTCTTTTCACTACTAGTATGAAACAATAATTTGTTATTGATTACAAGAGTGAGCTAGTCATGGGTAGTTAGGCATTGAATTAGTGGCCATTGTTCAAAGTGCATTATTAATCTTTTGGATGAATAGCTGGTGCCCGTGTTTATAGAAAACAAAAAAGTGCTTTGAATGTGGTGTTGAATTCAACAGTCGAGAAGTTATGTCCTGAAAATGTAACGATAGTTATATATCTTATAGCTATCATTTGGACATACATACTCTCTGAGTATGTTCTCTGCCTAATAGTCTGGTGTTTTGAGTGATTCATATTCAAACCTGGTACAAATGGTGCTCAATGTGGAATGAACTTGTCATAAATGACAGTTAACTAAATGTTTTGTTACTGTTTGAAAATAAAAATCTAAAAAGTTAAATTATGTATTTTAAAATGGTGTAATTTTAAAAAAGAATTGACTGAAACTTTTTTTCTTTGAATGAAAAGAGATTTATGCTATCAAATCAGAGACAGTGAGATATTCTGGGTGGAGTTAAGGCATTAAGAACGGGTAGAGAAAAAGGACAAAGGGGTGGTGTTGGTCGTTATGTTTCTTTTAAGAATAAATAAACAATTTGTATAGTATTTAGTCAAATAAAAAAAATATTTTTCAAAAATGGAGGAAAGAGAGAAAGAAATATCTGAGATGCAGAAGATGATTAAAATGATGATGAATATGATGCAAGAGTTCAAAGAAGAATTATGTCAGAAGAAATCAAGCAGAGTCAGTTAGAATTCAAAGCTGAACTGAAGGACGAAATTAGGCAAAATCAGCAGGAATTCAAAGTAGAATTCATGAAAGAAATGCGTCAAGAAATTAATCAGTTTAAAGTAGAAATGATTAGAGAAATAAGGGAAATAAGATGTGAAATAACAGGGAAGGTAGAGTTAGATTTAGTTAAAGAAAGTAAGGAAGTTGAGGTCACGAAAGAGGTAAAAATTGAATTAGAATTAGATAGCCTTGCGACATATAAAGTAGAAACAAATATAGATCAAGAATTAGAAGAGAGACATAAATTCAAGGTAGAAGATAGCGTAAAAGAGTTTTTACAAGGAATTAAAAATAAAAGGTTTAAAGTAAAAGCTCGTGTTCATTGTAAATGTAGATTTAAAAAAAGAAAGAGAAAAAAATACCAGTTTGAAGTAATTCGGGGTTGGCCTAAATATAAAGGTTTTCTGATTTACAAAGTTGAAAATAGAATGGAGCGTGAAAGAGATAAAGTAATAAATTATAAGAGAGGAAAGTTAGTTTATATTATAGTTAGTAGAGAGAAAGAGGGAACCGCCTGACAAAGTTTAAAAGTTAGTAATAAGGACAGAATATTAAAATAGTAATGGAAACAATAAGGACCGGAAATGAACTATGAGTAAAGTAATTATTCTAACGTAAATAAATCAGGTTTAAATCTGAAACTTCTATTTAAAACTAAGATAATAAATTTAAAAATAAATGAATAATGATAAATGAAATGTTTGAAAGTAATAATAATAACGGAGGCTTTTTTTGTCCATGCACATATTAATTAAGAAGAAATGCTTGTAAATAAACAGTTCAAATAAGGAATAAAAATCGATAAAATCACATTAAATAAAGGTCAAAGTAATGTTTTAAAAGTAAAGTTTGTAGGATTAAATAAATGAACAAAATAATAAAGAGAGTAGCATAATAAAATAAAAGTTTGTTTTGAATACACGCAAGTTAATAAAAGGAAGTAATTAGATGATTTAAAGGAATCAAGTCAAATAAAATAAATAAAAGTATTTGTATAGTAAAAAGAGCAATAAAATAAATAGTTTTTGAATATACACACTGAAACTGTAAGATTTGTATTCAAATCTTAGTTTCACTTTAGTTCTGTCATCATTCTACCTCTCGCCCCTTTAGTATGAGTTTTGCATGGATTCTGACCTTGAATATCGGATTAATGCGTAATAATATACAATATCTGTAAATTGTTTAAATAAATAAAAAAATGTTATATATGCGCACATACTCCGTTAGTGTTTATTTAAAAATAACGCACTACAAGGTATTATTAAATTTTTGTGCGTAAGTTGTATAAAGTTAAATAATCCTATTAATTATTCTGATAGGTTTAAATAATATTTTAAATTATGAAATAAATCAATAATTATATTTTAAAATGTAGACATATTATTGTCTAGGTCAGATCCAGGTAATACTTAAATTATAAAAATAAATACTTCTCAATTAAAATAAAGATGCTTTTAAAATTCCCCTGCTAATTAAAGGCAAGTCATAGCGGGAGGGGGAAAAAGATGACAGAGCTAAAAGGTATTTTTAAACATACAGAAACAAAGAAAAAGGTTTGTTAAAAACAACTTTTATAAATTACGTCATGTAAAAGGTAAAATTTGAAAAGTGGTCAGATTGAAATTCCAACCTGTATAACTATTGCATCCATGACCTAAAGGGATGTATGGCACAGACCCAAGAGACAGCTGCATGGGTGACGTATTGCTCGATGGATCCCAGAGATAAGGAAAAAGAGAATAAAAAGCCACAACTGATGGTTATTTTTTGATCAATGAAAGGCTAGAACCAGAAACGTTAATTCCAATTATGCTGTTTGTTATATTTTTTGTGATCCAAATTTTCTATCTAGCAATGTGCCAAGAGTAGGTGCCGTGTGATGCTCCTCCGGATTGATGGATATACAATATTAAAATCCCACAAAATGTGATAAACCTAGAATTCTGCTGCTTCCATTTGAATAAATCTTTTCCTAAATGTAACCGCCGTTGAACCTGGAAACTCGGACTCTTTAAACAGTGTGCACACTTAAATGAACTAAAGGTAACATGATACCCAAGATTAAAATTCATTTTGGAACTCTAATTGAACTCTCTTTCTAAAATATTAATTGCATTTTAATTTCTACTATTATGTAATCTTAAAATTAAATCTATTTTCTGTAATAATACTATTTTGAAATGAACCTCGTAAATTAGTCTATCATTATTCTACTTGGGTATCCAATTTTATTGTATTCGTTAAGATTATATTTCATGCCCACGTGGTTTCTGAGCTGATGTTTTTTTTTAATATAATTCGCGGAAGGGCTACCCTCTTCTGCGAATTTAATATCATAACACTAAATCACATCGGTTAATAGATTTCAGCTCAGGTATCATATATTATTTTTAATATGTTTTATAAATACGAGACCTTTATTATTAGTTAATGTATTTCTTAATGAGCTATTATTCATGCTAGGTTAGTTAAATCTTAAATAAAGCCATAATGTTAAGAAGAAAGGGGGGGTAATGATAGTAAATTAAATACTAGTCATGTGGAGATTGGAAATAGATTTGTATAAATAAATGCGTTTGCATTAGAGTTATGAACTGCGCTAGTTATTGATACATGAATTTTTATATCGCAGAAATGTAATAGAGGTACTGTCAACGTTTTGCTCTCACACTTAAGAGCACGTAAAATATATAATAGCACGGAACCTTGTCACGCGGTCGGGGATGGAAAGGCTATGACCTCATACTGATACCACGCTCGTGACCACTCCTAAGGGCTCTGACCCGATGTTTGGCCGACCCTCTTCCTATTCCACTAGTAATTACCTTGACATGCGGTTGGGGATTGAAAGGCTATGACCCCATACCCATACTGCGCTCATGACAGACCTACAGGGCTCCGATTCGATGATTGATCGTCCCACCAGCCTCCAACATTTCTTCTGCGATTCTTTTAGAAAGCCAATTCTCTTACAGATCGGCAGTATCCAGGCTACCACAGGTCACTTTAATAATAATTATAAAGTTTATGCTGGGTCTAGCTCCACTCCTCCACATTTGTTAATCTTTAGTAAATTATTAGAATAAATATTAATATTATAAAGTAAATAGGATGATAGCTTTGTGAGTGAATGCACTCCTCATTAGGATCTCGTAGCATGTCTTATAACACTCGCCACTTAAACGTGAGGCATGGGATGTAATGTATATTGATATCCAGGTAGCGTAATATATTTGCCAATCCTAAATTAACCGCAATTAAATATTTAAATTATCTATATCCATGTCTGTGTCTGCTTAATTTTAAATAATAATTAGTATCACTCATATCAATGAATAGTAGAATATAGTAGTAGTCCATAAGGTGAAATCATTAATTAGAGTCTCTTGTTTACCTGACCACCGGACCTAGAAAAATAGTGCTATTGTTATGGTAGATGCATTGTCATGTGGGTTTTGTTGTGAATAAATTTACTATGTTCGAATACGGTATCACAGGCCCTGAACCCACCTGTTATGCCGCCATTCAAGCATGGTGGTGGAATTTTGCAACATGTTAACAAGGCATATGTAAATTTACTGTTACAACATGTAAATAAAAGGTTAAATAAATGGTTTAAAAGTAATATCGTAATATAAATAAATATGTAAACTAATGTCCATGATAGTTTAGAATAATATTGTAATATAAATATGTAAAATAATATTCGTAATGGTTTAGAGTAAAGGTTGATATAAATATATGTTTAAGATAATATATTATGTTAATTTAAAAATAATTTTTAAGGTTAAAATAGATAAAATATAAAGTCAATCTAAGTTGTATTAAGAGTATATAAGGGTTTGAAATTAAGGGATGAGGGTAGTATTGAATAAGTTTAGATAAGGATAAGTTTAAAGCTGTTGACTGGATAAATTTTAGTACCCGTAACAGACTGTCAGGGATCATTCTTTTAAAATGTGCACTGAGAACAACCAGAGTAAGTCGTAAGTCTTTTTTCCAGGGAAGAATCCCCATATTGTACCTTGTTTTCCAAAGTGTAAGAGGGAAATGGACATTTGATAATTCTTGCCATTCGCAGCGACCCTTTCTTTTTTTTCAAGTCCGGTAGAAACCCAGCAAATGAAGCTTCGAATTTTCATACATGTAAGCCGGTATAAGTCAGCGAATCTGCCTTCGCTTCGTTGCCAAAAGATCCCTGTGTCACAAATTTAGTTTGACCTCGTGGTCACTATCCAGGATTTAGACCATTGTAAGCAATGCATTCAGCATAGAAAGAAGAAAAGTATAATTGGAGATTGCCCTTAGTATGTAAAGTCAAAGATATTAAAAGCAAACTTAAAAAAATAATAAATTAAGAGTTAAAATTATCGGAGATAAAATGGTCAAAAATGACGCATTTTACTCTCAAAGGTATCAAATTGGGGGAATATAAAAAAATTTTTTCTAAAAAAAAATTAAAAAAAAAAAATTTTTTAAAAAAAAAATGAAATTAAAATTAAAGTTTTTTTTTGTAAAAAAAAGAGGGAAAAAAAAAGAAAAAAGGGGGGGGGGGGGGTTTTTAAAAAAAACTAAAAGTTATAAGTGATTGATTAGAAAAAAGAAGGAAAGAAATTAAAAGTTGATTTTAAAATATAAATCTCTTTATTTTAGCTAGAAAGAAAAGTAATCTTAAAAAAACTAAATAAAGAATTGATCTTAAATTATATATTTGTGAGAGTAAACAAAGAAATGATAAATGCGTGTATGTATGCATATTAAATATTAAAAATAAATGAAAATTAAAAATATAAAACACGTTCAGCGAAGGCTATTAATTAAAATGTAAAAAACAACAGGATTAAAAAACTTATCTCCAAAGGATCAGCTACTAATTAAAAATATAAAAACAACATGTTTGCATGGCTACTACTAATTAAACGATCTTCAAAAACACGTAATTAAAGGATTACCAAAGGAACTTAAACAACAGATATATCTGGAGGATATCAAAAACAATACATCTCACATATAAATACTCAATATTTTATCGGACAATCATCAAGTTAATTGCATCAGAGTTGCGTTTGAGATAGCAGTTCAGTACAACCTATCAGTGTTTTATTTAAGAATCAAGAATGCAGTGTTAAAACCTCGGAAAACATACGTCTTTCTCCAGCCTGAAGTCTGATGAAAACTGCCAATATACCCAATCTTAAGTGATGCCTGCGTAACAGCTTGAAGAATCTCCGTCAATATCTGATTGTCTCCAATAATAATAATAATGAATAATAATGAAACTCCTCAAGGAAACATCCCAGCCGGCTGGAAATTTTCGTAATGGAAGCAGCAACCAAGAAAAACAAAGTTCTAAATCTACATTCAAAATCCTAGGTAAATCATTCTTATTTTCATTTATGCAGTAGCCATTGCATTCTTGTGATTCTTCCAAAAGTCAAGGATATGAACTCTATATCATACATAAATGAACTATTGATATGTGTGGTTAAATTTCAAATAATATTTAATGCTTTATTATTATATATGTGAGTGTATGAGTTAAATATGTGCATGATGAAAAATACCAATATTATATTAGTTAAAAAATTATAAAGATATTTAAATTTAGTATAATTAATGTTAATTAAAATAAGTTGTCTTTAAACTAAAACTTTATTTGTCGGTCAATTCTTTTTAACAGTTCTTTTCATCAATTCTTTTATCAATTTTTTTCACCACTAGTATGAAACAATAATTTGTTATTGATTACAAGACTGAGCTAGTAATGGGTAGTTAGGCGTTGAATTAGTGGCCATTGTTCAAAGTGTGTTATTTATCTTTTGGATGAATAGCTGGCGCCTGTGTTTATACAAAACAAAAAAGTGCTTTGAACGTGGTGTTGAATTCAACAGTCGAGAAGAAGTTATGTCCTGGAAATGTAATGTTAGTTATATATTTTATAGCTATCATTTGGACATACATACTCTCTGAATATGTTCTTCTCTGTGTAAGAGTCCGGTGTTTTGAGTGACTCATTTTCGAACCTGGTACAATATATATATATATAAATGGATTTCTAAGTTTGAACTAAATTCTGTTATAGATATATATGTTGATATGTGGTTGTGGAGTGAAATGTAGAGGAGAATCAAAGTGTACATTACAAAAAAGATATAATGATCATAAGATATTATATGAACTATACAAAAAGAAAATGTAACTTCAGTAAGTATTAATACTCCATCAGTCATTTTTGATCATAATAGTGTGTAATTATGGTTTTAAATTTGATAATAGAGATGTGAAAATTATTCAAATTGAAAATTAAGGAGGCAATGATAATATCTAGAAATGAAGAGGGTTTATTGAATAGATAATCAGCTAATGTAGAGATAACAGAATTGTGGGAAATTTGAATGACTGGTAATATAAGTTTTTATTTTGTGTAGATTTGTACTAATTAATGGTAGATAAAAATTGTCAGTGATACAATGGAAAGTACTTCCAGTAAAGTATATATTTTATTTAAAATTTGAATATTGTATTGAATAGATTTGTTTGAATTATTATATGATTTAAAAAATACAGACATTTTTATGGTATATATATATATAGGTAGGTATATATATATATATATATATATATATATATATATATATATGTATAAGAATCAAAGACATGCTCTTTACTCATTGTAGCAACCTAGATAACCTATTTTCATACCAAGTAAAAGTTCATTCCATTACTATATATATATTGTAACTAAGTATATCTATCTAATTGATAGTCTATTTTATTTATATTAAGGGGGGGGGGACGGACAAATATTTCCAACAATAGATAAAACGCAAACACACACATTAACTCTACTATCATAGCATTAACCAAATAATAATTAATTAATAAAAAATAATTATTTCTTTTAATTTTTTATTTTATAATTCATATTTCTTGATCTTTGAATACATAACAGCATGCCTCATTGTTTTTTATGAATGTATATATATGAGGAAGAATTGCATTTATGCATGCACACACATACACAGATTGATTATAAAACTTTAATTATTTTGTAAAAATACAAAATGAATTCGCTTCCCGACCGATGCTTTGACACATGAAAAAAAAAAATACAAAATGAATTAACTATATTCATTTTACCCTTCTTTCTTTGCTAATTTTTGAAAATATTTTATTTTTTTACTGATTAAGCTTCAAAATTTTGGACATTTCATTAACTTAGTTAATATTAAGAATATTTTAAAGAAAGTATACATTTTGTTGTTGGTTTTTTTTCAGGAAAAAGGAATTGTCAAGCATTGGCCTAGTGGTTAGCATAGTTGTCTTCCAAGGAGCTGGCCCCGATTCATTGCCTGGTCAACGCATTTGATATATGAAAAAAAAAAGTTTCCTATAAATTTTAAACTAGCTTTTAAATATTTTTTTTTGAAAACTGCTAATTTATTTTATTATTAATACTAATAATTTTTGAAATGAAATGGTAATTTAGAAAAAGGCCCAGAAAGGAAAGTATTCTCATGAAAAAAAGAGATTTACTATTATTTCATTTTAGAAAAGATATATCTATAAAAATTGTAACATGTCGAATACATACCTCTTCATAAAGCAAACTTATTAAAAAGGAAAGCTATAGAATCAACAAATAAGTGCAAATTGAATGACAAACCCCATCAGAATCTTTTTAAGGGAAATAGTAATGCCCAAAAAATTTGCTTAATTTAATGTTAGATTTATTAAAAAAACATATTAGTTTCCTATGCTTAAAATAAAATTTTCAAAACGTGAAAACAATGTAAAATAAATCGAGAAAACTTACTTGGGAATATATTAGAAGTAAATAAAAGTAATGAAAACAAGGGATTCTGATCGATGTTTTGAAACAATATTTTAAATAAATGTACAAGGTAATTTTAATTCTAAGGCAGTATGTATTCATATGAATATTTTTTGTATATGTAATTAGAATGATTTGAATTCAGGATTTTTTAGTCTATTCCTCCTCAATCTCAAGAAACCGTTACCCATGACCACATGTATGTGAAAAAAATACATGATCCCCGATGTACATATTTTTTACAGAACCAGCACTCATCTGTTGGGCCAGATCATAATCTCCCACACATATATAATCAGTGCTCTGTTTACATTGAGATAGCAATTCCTCAAACTTTAATGGACAGGCTCCAATCTTTTCACTCTTCCAACTATTCAACTAGCCATTTCATTGAAAAACTGACGATGGAACACTCAAAGCTCTTGTTGGATTTGATATTGTAATCATATTCATGTAATCGTCTGATAATATGAGGGGTTAGGTTGACATAATGTCTACATGGGTATGATTGCAATATCAAATCCATGCAAGGCTTTGAACGTTTTATCATCGTTTTTCAATGAAATGGATAGTTGAATAATTGGAAGGGTTAGAAGATTAGAAGATTGAAACCTGTTCATTAAAGTTTTAGGCAATTGCTATCTTATAATAAATCGAGCATTGATTGTATATATGTGTGAAAGATTATGGCTAGCCCAACTGATGAGTGCTGGTTCTGCACAAAATGGGGATCATGCATCTTTTTCACATGTGTGGTCAGGTATATCGGTTGCTTGAGATTGAGTGGATGATGAAGACTTAAAAATCCTGAGTTTAAATTCCTCTAATTTCATAAGATAATTTTAATAAAATGATTTTTTCAATAGCAATTATTTATTTGTTCAACTTTCCAAAAAGATATTTATTAATTAAAGAATTTTAAATGATATAATATCTATCACCAGGAATTAAAGTTTAATATTTTTTTTACTATTTTTGTAAAATAATTTTATAATATATTGTAATGGTATGAAAAGTAGAGCTGCTTTAACCTAACCTAGAGATGCAGGTATAGGGGGTTTGAACCTCACCTACTCCAGATTGTTATTAAGAGACTTACTCATTAAACCTCACTAGAATTTATTCTTTATGTATGCCTGGTGGTCAGGGAGAAGATTCTAAGGAGGAATTTACAAATAATAAGAGATATGTGGATGTATTAATAATGCAAAAAGATTTATTATCTACAAAAGAAATCAAAATATCTAAAGAGACAAACAACAACCTCTTGGTCTACATGAGAGCACCAATGGTCTGACACTATCTACAGATATGCAGTAATCATTGGTTTTAGTATTACATTACATTTACTCAGCCTAGAACGAATGACTTTTGGAAGAGAGAGAGAGAAAAGGAATCACTCAGAGGTGGCAGAGAACAAAAAAAAAGAAAACAAAACAAATTTATGTATAAGCTAGCTAAATAGAAGTTCTTTGAGCTAATATAAAACATAGTCTGTAACTAAAATTTGAACCCCCCCTTTCTTTCTTTTTTATATCAATAACATCCTCAGGTTTTTCTGTGTGGTGCTTTGAGCATAGAAGATAGTCAGGCTTAATAAAACAAATTTACTAAATGTACTACTCAGAGATTCGTTTTCCTCTTTTTCTTGGCAAGCAGTTTTCCAGAAATATTTCTCTATATGAGGAGTATAGAACGAAATGAGGCTGCATAGCGCTCCGACCCTAAAATATAGTAGGGTAAGAAGGAACTCGTTCGCAGAGCTGATGCGAATTCAGAACGGAGCATCATGCTTATGTCCAGTCACTAATATGTATCCTGAGATGTCCGTAAGGTAAGCCCACCAATATGGAGAAGAAGAAAGACATAATTTCGAAGGTATCTCCGAATCCCCAAGTAACACAAGAAAAAATTAAGATGGAATAACAATGCATTAAAAAAAAAAATCAAGCCTGAAATTGAATACTGATATCTAAATTCTAATGCCAAAAAGCTCTCACAAAACTGAAGTAAAACTTAGTAGATTAAAAAGGAAATCCCTATATATTATCGATCTTTATATAATAGTTTATATATACATGAACAATAGTGGTTTAATAAAATGATACTAGAACTCTATCTAACTAACTCTACCCATCTTGTTAATGAAACTTTAGTTTCTTGATTATATAAACACTCTTTCCCACTTAAAATATACATATATTTATTTTAAAACATTTTACCTTAATTAAATGACTATATGTGATTATAATTCAGCTGAAAAAAAGATAAATTTAATAAAGAAATTATAAGCTGAGTTTAGTTTGTTATCTAAGTAAGCTGAAATGAGAACGATTTATTGATTTCTTTTACAAGAAATAAAAAAAAAATCTTATTTAGAATAACCATTGCACTTTTGCCCTTTTCTCACTGACATAAAATAATATATATATAACAAAAAAAAACACAAAAGTCAGAACATTTTATCATTCTACTTTGATATTCGTAAAAAAGCGACCAAACCCTAGTGTCAAATTAGCTTATCTAGGTGAGTTGCTATTATATGAGAAAAAAAAAATCAACAATTTTTAATAGTAACGTCTAATAATATATGTTTTTTTTTTACTTTAGTACTTTTCTTGCTATGACGTATTACCACAAAGACGTACTACTCTAATCATCCGATTTTTAAGATAACGTCTCCTAGTGACTTCCTGACAATGTTAATCGATAAAATGTGTTCAGAAATCACGTGGAGATATTACGTTAAAGATCGAAAGATTAGAGTAGTAAGTCTTCGTGGTAATATGTCATACCAATAAAAAGCAGTAAAGAAGCCATCTGGTAGAAATCAGATGCCATGTTTGTTGTTTCTGCAAAAAAAATATTAATATAATAAAATGTAATGACATCGGTAGGCAGCAATAATAATACTAAAAAGTACATCTAATAGCAAGAATAATACTAAAGAGGCTAACGGGTAAAAATAGCAATAATAATACTAAAGAGGACATCTAATAGCAAGAATAATACAAAAGAGGACATCTAATAGCAAGAATAATATGAAAGAACCGATAAAAATAGCAATAATAATACTAAATAGGACATCTAATAGCAAGAATAATATGAAAGAGGACATCTAGTAGCAAGAATAATACAAAAGAGGACATCTAATAGCAAGAATAATACAAAAGAGGACATCTAATAGCAAGAATAATACAAAAGAGGTCAACCAGTAAAAATAGCAATAATAATACTAAATAGGACATCTAATAGCAAGAATAATACGAAAGAGGACATCTAATAGTAAGAATAGCAAGAATAATATGAGAGAGGACATCTAGTAGCAAGAATAATACAAAAGAGGACATCTAATAGCAAGAATAATACAAAAGAGGACATCTAATAGCAAGAATAATACAAAAGAGGTCAACCAGTAAAAATAGCAATAATAATACTAAATAGGACATCTAATAGCAAGAATAATACGAAAGAGGACATCTAATAGCAAGAATAATATGAAAGAGGACATCTATTAGCAAGAATAATACTAAAGAGGTCAACCGGTAAAAATAGCAATAATAATACTAAAGAGGACATCTAAGAGCAAGAATAATACTAAAGAGGACACCTAAGAGCAAGAATAATATGAAAGAGGACATCTAATAGCAACAATAATACTAAAGAGGACATCCAATAGAAAGAATAATACAAAAGAGGACATCTAGTAGCAAGAATAATATGAAAGAGGACATCTAGTAGCAAGAATAATACAAAAGAGGACATCTAGTAGCAAGAATAATACGAAAGAGGACATCTAGTAGCAAGAATAATACGAAAGAGGACATCTAGTAGCAAGAATAATATGAAAGAGGACATCTAGTAGCAAGAATAATATGAAAGAGGACATCTAGTAGCAAGAATAATATGAAAGAGGACATCTAATAACAAGAATAATATGAAAGGTGACATCTAATAGAATGAATAATACGAAAGAGGACATCTAATAGCAAGAATAATACTAAAGAGGTCAACTGGTAAAAATAGCAATAATAATACTAAAGAGGACATCTAAGAGCAAGAATAATACGAAAGAGGACATCTAATAGCAAGAATAATACGAAAGAGGACATCTAATGGCAAGAATAACACGAAAGAGGACATGTAATAGCAAGAATTATACTAAAGAGGACATCTAAGACCAAGAAATATATATAAGACATTCACTTAAAAATTGATTTAAAGCAAAACTGCAAAAATTAGCACAAAAAAAAATTCTCTAAAAGACCAAAAAATGTTAAATAGGTGCTGTCAAATATATATATATAAGACATTCACTTAAAAATTGATTTAAAGCAAAAATTAGCCCCCCCCCCAAAAAAAAAAGAATTCTCTAAAAGACCAAAAAATGTTAAATAGGTACTGTCAAATATATATGTTTTCGCTTAGCTTGTTGTTCCTCAGCAAAAAAAAATTAATTACACACGCCAAAAAATTACATAAATTAATAGTAATTTACTAAAATTATTATAAATTCAAATTGACTACAAAATAATTGACAAGAAATTTATAAAAAAAATTTATAATTTTAAAATTAAAGACAAAAAAAAAAAACACTTTTTCCGATATAGTGTGATCTATTATACAGCGGAAATGGTGGACGTAAAAAAAAAGCCATCTCGTAGGAAAAAAAACCCAGACGGCACCATGTTTGTAGTTACTCGGAAAAAGCAAAATAATTACATGCGCCAAAAAAAAAAAATACATAAATAGTAATTTATTAAAAATATAAATTCAAATTGAATACAAAATAATGGCAAAAAAAATTATAAAAAATATTTGTAATTTTAAAATTAGATACAATAAAAAACACTTTTCCCAATATAGTGCAAATCTGCTATACCGTGAAAATGGCGGACATAAAACGTCCTAATTAAATCGTATTGCATAAAATTATGAAATTAAAAGTGTAGTCTTTTTTAATGAAAATAAAGATAATTTATAAGAAAAAATGGAAAGAAGACGACCCAAAAGAAGCAAAATAAAAAATAACCGAAAAGGTAGTACATAAAATTATGAAATTTACAAATTAAAAAATAACCTATAATGGCGATATATGTCTTAAAAGCTACTATATTTAATTATTAAGAAACACAATGAAAATTACTTACAACCAACGACAGTGGAAATTACTATAATATCATCCAATCGACAGTTAAAAATTCACTCTATTTAGTAATATGTCCATATTAGATATGAAATATATGATCTAAAAAATTACTGTGCTCACGTCGATATCAAAACCGCAAAAGACATATGACAAAATTTCCCATAGGTCTCTCGACTTTTTAAATCTCGCGAGACACCTCGATCAAAAAATCAGTATTCCCAAGGATTAGTCTTGCCAGTGTCTTTGTTGCCATGACA
Organism: Epiperipatus broadwayi; assembly: GCA_028023455.1. NCBI lineage: Eukaryota > Metazoa > Onychophora > Udeonychophora > Euonychophora > Peripatidae > Epiperipatus > Epiperipatus broadwayi. The sequence goes on from JAQFVV010012593.1 coordinate 1,211,625, forward strand.
TCATTTATCTAATCTTCGATGAAATCTTACCGGCAAAAAACATGCTAAGTGTAATATGTCATAGCTCATAAAATCCAAAACTACCATTTTTTAAAACAAGACTTAAATCACATACACATATAAAAACTAAATGGAAATACATTTTTCATTGATTATAATATCATAAAGTGTATCAAACACTAATACAAAATTTATATTACTAATAATTTTTGAAATGCTATGTCTTTAGTTAGATAGCCATAGAGATATTTTAGTCCATAGCTTACTAGTACTGGCGGCTTATTAGGATTTGTTCATCTCGGGTTTTTCTGGCACTTTACATTTCTTCACTACAGCATCCCTGTTTCAGCAAACAGGAAATTCAGAGAAAGAGAGAGAAAAAGTCTACTCTGCCATTTGAACTATAGCACACATGTTAAGTCTTTCTTTGAATGTTGGTGGTTCTCAACAGTAGAGCTTCCGTGGGTATATGAGAGAGAACAAAAGACAATCTCTCAATTTATACCCACCTTGTTGGCCATCTTGCATTCCAATCCCATTGTTTTGCTATCTTATGTTTTTAAATGAAATTTTTAATTAATTATTGCTATCTGATTGACAATCTTTTCTCTAATGAGTTCAGTAATTCCAAAATTTCTTTTTGTTATGAATTATTTAAAACTTTTACCTTTATTTTATAAAATCTCTTGAATGTATAATTTTTTACTAAATACTTTCAAGTTTCTATTTAATTTACTTAACCTACATTCACTGTGATTAGACCCAAGGTCTTTTAGTTAAACCCCAGTGAATGGTGAAGCAAGCATATATATATATATATGCTTGTAATGTTTATATATATATAGCTTCAATATAAATGTACTTGTGTTTGCATTATTATAGAAAATAGTAACAATATTTTACTGAGAAAAATATTGATATTTTTTATTATTTATATGTTTTTTTTTTATTAAGAGGAAAGATTGAATGCCAGAGCTGAATTTTCAAAAATGTGTGTATATATGAGATTTTAATATTAACTTAATCTCTTTCTATTACTAACTTATGCGCACATAAATTGTTAGTTTATTTTATTTATTTGTAAAAGTGAAGAAATAAAGTAATTTTTACTATATTATTATTTTGATGATAGTAGTTTTAATTTTTAAAGATTGCATAATGTTCTGGTGTTAATTTTATTTTGCAGTTATGAATTTTTTGTCTCTTAATTATATTATTATAGTTAAAGTCAATTTAATTAATTCTCCATCCGAAATATTTGTTTTTTAAAATAAATTATACCTACTCTTTCTTTTTTTATGGTATCCTAGGGTGGTAAAAGGCTTTCTGAATTTTATAATCCTAACATTTAATTTGACATCCAAGTTATTTTTTATTCATGACACTAATGAATTAGGCAAGAGTTATGATCATTATACTGAAGAAGCATTTTTATAATTTTTATGTTCAACAATTAAATAAATTGCAAGTAGAATGTAATGATTATCAAACTACTAATGTATATATTTAAACATTCATGTTATAAGTATATCTTATTCTAATCATCAAGTGAATGTATATGATCTGATTCTGAAGAATTTGCAATAATTATATTCTTATAATGACTACTCAAAAAGGCATTTTTTTATTGCTTTTTTTATTAGTTATATTAGTTGCTGCACATTGATTGTTGCATTGTTATTAATCATTAATCCAAATAAACTTTTAATATTTGTTACATATTTTGAATTAGATGCTTATTTATTTAGCCACAGGCCTAGGTTGATTTTAAAGTTAGGATCATCTATCAAAGTATTTAGAGTAGAAACCATGGAATATTGCCTTAAGTTGTATTCCAATAGTATGTTGATGGATCCATGATTAGTATATTCATACATATTTTTTTAGCGCTACAGTATCATATGATGAAATAGATTATCTTATCTGAGTTTTAATTAAATGATGATCAATCCTTGCAAACCTGATAATTCCATTATATATATATGCAAATTGGTATATATTAAAAAAATACGCTAATATACATATTATTTAACTTATTCTATTAAAAGTACTTTCTACTATATTCCTTTTAGTCTTTGTCAACTATATAACAATATAACATTGAATAATCAAAACGAGACATTATTTTATAACTCCCATAATTCCATTCAGTTTCCCCACAAATCTGTTATTTTAATGTTTGATGATTGATGATTCCTTAACATTTGACAATTTCTTGAAATTTATATAGCCTTTTTTATTGTATGTTTACTGTAGCAACATTCAATTTGTATAATTTTTATGTTTTATAATCAAATTTAAACCCGTATTTACTAGTTTTATTGTGATCAAATATAACAGATGATGAAGGTCTATTTTCATCTTTTCCTGATTGTTTTTAATATATATCAATTTGTATATTACATATATTTTTGAAAGAATACAGACATCAAACTTAATATTTTACATGAAAAAATTGTTAGATCAGAAGTTGAACTCTATGATGCACTATTATTTTAAATATTATAAATCTATGTGCACTCACACTCAGTAAGAGTTTAAAAAACTTAAGTGAATCACTTAAGTTTAGAGTGCATTTCTATAAATACACCAACTTTCACTGACCATGTTAAATCAGGGTTTGAGTCTATTATGTCCCTGTTGTTATAATCAAATTTTGAATTGTACAAATCTATTTAACCGATCGCAGGAGAAAGACAGTGTCTCATTTTTAACCACCCACGATCAGACAAACATGACTTATAAATGTAAATCTATTATTATTAAGCATTGAAAATCTAGAAATTGTTAGATTGCAGATTATACATAATTTAACTTGTTAGAAAGCTTTATATTACAATTGTTTCAAATATTCTAATCCATATTTTATAGTATAAAAAATTTCCCTTATTGACTTTTCAGCTTTGCCACTCACAGGGGAGGTACTACTGCTTGGTTTGACCTCAGTTTCAATTGTGGTTATCCTGTCAAGGATTGTTATCTATTCTGTTTTGTTTATATTTCATCTTGGTGCTCAGTTATTTTGTTGGATTAGTTCCCATGCTGAATTATAGATGTATTGAGGTGCTATGAGTTGGTCTCTGGTTTTAGTTTACTTGAGATTCCTTAGAAGTAGTTGTGCCATGGTAATATTGTTCATATTGTACCGGTATAAATCCACCACGCTTAATCATACACAGTACCCGAGTTCAAACCCAGTCCACGTTTAAGAAGAAATTCCAAAATGCCAGCTGAATTCAAACCCAAACCCCGGTATGACTAACCGATGATGACTTTATAACAGCACGGGGTTATCCCTTTTCTAGCTCAGCTTAGAACATGGACTAAATTCTTACAGTTAATGATATATAGGTTTATTAGACTATAGATATTGGAACGGTCATTCATGTAACGTATATATTTAAGTTGCCAATACAGACAGTAAGTGGCTAAATAGACTTAGAGAGTAATAAGGTGGAGGACACAAAAATTTAGATTAAATAAAATGTTTAATAAGCAAAATATAAAGCATATAAATATAGTGTTAAATAAGACAAATAGAAAGCACATAAATATAGTGTTATATAATAACAATAGACAGCATATAATATAGTGTTATACAGTACAGTAAGACTTCATAAATCCTCTTGTATTTGGCTACTAGTCTTTAGTGAACGTTTTATTTAATGAACAAACTCATGCCAATAGCTGGGTAGTTAAATAAATGACAGGTGGTTAAGAGAATCAGAGTATTTTAGCATTGGAAAAAATATTTATCTAAAGATTTTTGTTTACTTATTTTATTTGAATAGGCTCGAGCCGGAACGTAGACGAACAGTGGAGGTGGTTTTATATAAATACGACATAAGAGATAGATGTACTGGTGGTTTTATATAAATCCGACATGGAAGATAGATGAACTGGTGGTTGTATATAAATACGACGTGGAAGATAGATGAATTGGTGGTTTTATATAAATACGACGTGGAAGATAGATGAACTGGTGGTTGCCTATATTCAAGAGCCCTACAGTAATCACTTGCGGTGCATTAACGGAATACCGGGCGGCTTGTACTTTGACAAGGCTTAATGCCCCCAAGTAGCTCCGAGACACGACAACCAGCCGGGATCACTTCGAACCCCGGTGATCCAAGAGATTACCGGGAAAGAAAAACTGCTTTCATTCCCCAATGGTAGAATGGCGAGACGCTAACTTCAGCGAAGGGAAGGCATTGCCACAGACGTGAAGGACGAATACTTGAAGCGGATTTTTTAAGAGAAATTATATAAAACCTGGAAACTATTTGTCTGTTTCTACGCCACAGGCTGAGATCCTTACCCCAATAAAACGTAGCGGACTTAAACTGACGGTGACAACAATAATTAGTTAAATTTACTCTGAAACTCTAACCCTTCGGGTTGACAGGCGGTAGCGATAGTATCAAATTATTCAGTGAATTATTTCTCATATTATACATAACATTAATGAACACTTTGAAACTAATATATATATATTTAAGATTGGAACTTAGATTGTAATTTTATAACAACTTAACATAGAATAATAAAGTGACTTAACATTTACTAACTCGGAATGTGAAAGAATATTTAATTCAGAACATGAAATTACTTTTAAATTAAATTGATCACTATTACACACTAGTTTATACAGAATTGGAAATATTACTATTGGCAATGTTTGTCCATGAAATAAGCAACATAAGAAAATATAAATGCATTCAGTTGAAATATTATTACTATTAATTACAATTTTATAAATGATTTCTAAAGACTAGAGCAGAGGGTTAAAAAAAAAAAAAAGAAAATTTACTGACAGGTTAAATAATAGCATTATAAATGACATAAAACTTACATGTGATTTGTTTGATTGATAACATTAAGCACGGAAGAAAATTAAAGTTCGTGTAACAAAGTTACTCTTCTTTCTTCATCCAGCTTGGTTTGTGACGAACGTAGGGCGCATTTTTGAAAGTTATTTGTAAGGCATAGTAAATTTTGAGATTGGAAGTTGGAAATTCTGAAGTATATGAAACATGATCAAACAGCGGCACGAGGATCCATATTGGCGGGCAGAGACCAGCTCCTGGCACTTAGCCCATCAACATTGCGATTCACTGGTAAACTTCTTAATAATAAGGTTTGAATTATACTCAACTGCTGTGTTGTCTCGAGACTACTTCTCTCACACACGACCAAAGTTAGAATGTAAGTTTTTCTCTAAAATAGCCACTGCTGACCTTTCCGACTTGTTTTTGTTTTAGGCTCCTCCTACTTTTTCTAGCCTCTAGCATGCAGCTTGACCAACAATCAATTATCTGTTTTTAGCAATCTTTTAATTTAATATGCCATTTTTAACTCGATACAGTAATTACATATCAAAATTCCTTACTAATTTTGAATACAACTTAATTGCTCTGAACATTTGTGCAATTAGATTTTAATTAAAAACACTGATCAAAGGAATGTGATTTTTGATCAGTATTTTTAAACGACTTTATACAATTTTAAAACTAAAATTTAAAACAAATACGCCCGCACTGAAACTTTAAATTAAATGATATAAATTCACAAACCACGCACACACGAATATTATTTCATGGTTTGTGACATTTATATACGGAAACTTTACATATTTATTTATAAACTATAGAATATATAACTAATTTATATTATAACTTAAAATAGACAAAATCTCACTGCGGGCGAACAGTGGTTTGAATTACCGTACATAAAAACACCTGAAACGAAGATCGGTTCTCCGATCTGTCTGTTTCAATATTGAAAATCCCTTTGCATCTTGTCAGCCAAATATTGAAAGCAAAAAAAGTAGCGCTTCTGACTATTGCATATTCACTATTCCCTATCGCTTGCCTGAGCAAGGCAATGAGCGGCTGTTTATAATGGTATATTGTTAATGCTATGTTCCTACATTCTTGCATCTCCACACAATATTTAAAGATATATTTTATTGTATCTGCTTTTCTTTTAGACAGAGAACAGATTGGGTATATTTTAGTAAAGCCTCTATGGGTTACTAGAAAACTGTTGGTGGGGAGCACATTCATATTTAATTTGAGCAGAAAGTCGAAGCATTTTGGTTCCAGATTCCACCTTTTAAATTTACAAATAAGGCCAGAATTCATAGTGTTAAGTTGCATCTGCATTGTAGAAGGTATTTTATTTATGAGCTGATATGCATCCCAGTATGTAATCTTTCCTGAATTTGGCTGGAAGGGAAGCGTTGTGATTTTTTCTATTTCAATAATTATGTTATTCAACCAACTCTTTTTATACAGGCAGTGGAGTATCCATGGAGAATTTATTTGGCTAGGTGGGATGATCTGTGGGATTGAATTGACCTATATTCCTTATTAGATTGTACATACATTGAATTTGTAATCCTGGCACTGAATGTGAGAGGCCATTCCATTTTGAGTGCATTTGTATTTTTTTTATGCTAATGCTATAGTCTTTCCCTTCCAAAGAAGTCATGTACATCATCATCATCATCAACCATTACCAATCCACTGCAGGATGAAGGTCTCTCCAAGTTCAATCCATCTTCTCCAATCTTTAGTTTCTCTTCACATCACCCCTGCACACTTTCTTATTTCATCCATCCATCTCACATGTAGTCTTTTTTTGAGTCTTTTACAATCTCTTGGGATCCAGTTTAAGATTTCAATTGTCCATCTATTATCATCTCTTCTAGCAATAGGTCCAGCCCAACTCGACTTCAGTCTTTTAACTTTTTCAATGAGGTCAGTAACACCTGTTTGATCTCTTACCTATATATTGCATTTCCGATCTCTTCTTGTTACTCCCAACATGCATCTCTCTATACTTTGAGTGGTCTGAAGTCTCCGTATTACTCTTCTATTAAGTGTCCAAGTCTCAAATTGATAAGTAAAAACTGGTAAAACACATTTATTAAAAACCTTTCTTTTCAAACACAGGCATATTTCCTTTTAGTTTCAAGTTATTTCTACCAAAAGCACTCCAATCAAGTTTAATTCTATGATTAATTTCATCTATTATGTTTCCATCTGTATTAATAATCTGACCAAGGTATTTGTAACTGTTAACTTCTTCTAACTCATCATAATCAATCTTTATTTTCATACTTTGAGAAAATCCATTAAACATTACTTTAGTCTTTTTAACATTTATCTTTAATCCTACTTTCATCTGATAACTCCTGGAACATTTCTTACAGCTCTCAAGCATTATTTGCAAAAACAACTACATCATCTGCAAAATCTAAATGACTTAAATAATCTCCATTTACTTTCACTCCTTTAGCTTCCCAATTTAATCCACAAAATACTTCTTGCAGCACTGCTGTAAAAAGTTTTGGAAATATAATAGAGTCACCCTGTCTTATACCTTTCTCAATGTTGACTTTCCCAGTAGCATTATATAATCTAATTGTTGCTGTTGCATTTTTATAAATATTCTTTAAAATATGACAATATCCTGGATCTACACCTTGATGATCCAATGCTTTAATCACTGAAGAAGTGTTTATAGAATCAAATCCCTTTTCATAATCCACAAATCAAAAGCATAATGATAACTCATATTCTATAACTTCTCTCAATACTTGGATATGATCTACTGTACTAAATCCACTTTTAAATCCAGCTTGTTCTATTGGTTGGTGGAAATCCAGTGTTCTCTGTAGATGAGTTGTAATTATCTTGGTAAAAATTTTGTATAAAACTGATAAAAGGCTGATAGGTATGTAATTTTTAATATCTTCTTTATCACCTTTTTTACATATTAATATTAATACTGCATTCTTCTGATAATCTGGTACATCTTTATCATTTAGACATTTGGTATATAACTTTGCAAAAAAAACTTCTATTTTTTCACCTACTTTTTTTGATATATCAATTATATTTCCATCATTACTTAGAGCCTTTCCTTTCTTCATACATTTAATTGCATGTCTCACTTCTTCATTTGAAATTCTGGGCAATTGGGAAGATGTAATAGATATAGGAGATACTTGTTCTTTATTACTATATAATTCTTGATAAAAGTCTTCTACCCATTTCATGATGCCATCTCTTTTTTTAGTAATAATTCCATCTTTTTTTCTTATTGCAGATATAAATTTCCTATCAATACCAAAATGTTGTTTTACACTCTTGAGACTTTTATTCTCTTCTACAGCGTTCCTTGCTAGTTCACAGTTATACTGTCTTATATCATTTTCAACTCTTTTCGCACCATTTTTCAAAATTTAAGATATTCAATCCTTTTTAATGCATCATTTTTGTATATCTTCATATTCGTGTACAATGGGAGTTTATTTTGGTAACAAATTTGTTAGTGAATTTGATAAATGGCAGAAAGTAGGCTATCCTCATGAACACCGGCATATTCATTAGTGAGGTCTTGGCATACAAAGATGTATGAATTTTTGAGAAGAATTTACTGATTCTATTAACTATCTCAAGTATGATTTCTTGGACACATTTTTCATTGCAGCAGGGAAGGTTTCGCTGTGAAAAGTGAGGATATGTTTCATTTAAGTTTAGAGTGTATTTCTATAAATACATCAACTTTCACTGATCATGCTAAATCAGGGCTTGAGTCTATTGTGTGCGTGATGTTATAATCAAATTTTGAATTGTGCAAATCTATTTAACCTATCGCAGGAGTGCGCATAGATTTATAATATTTAAAGTAATAGCGTGTTATTGGAGTTCGACTTCTGATCTAACAATTTATAGATTTTCAGTCCTTTATAATAAAAGATCTATTTTTATAAGTTGTTTTTGTCTGATCGTGAGAGGATAAAAATGAGACACTGTCTTTCTCCTGCGGTAGGTTAAATAAATTTGTACAATTCAAAATTTGATTATAACATTGGCACACAATAGATTCAAGCCCTGATTTAGCATGGTCAGTGAAAGTTGGTGTATTTATATAAATGCACTCTAAACTTAAGGGTCTAGGACATCATATTGAAGTTTTTTAAAAACTGGCCTGAGATACAATTTTCACAATAACTTCAGTTTTAATTATGTTAGAGCAAAAACATTACATGAATAGAAACTAGAAAAGCTAAGGAAACAATAAGTCTAAGACAAATATAGATAACCATTTAAAAAATAAGGAAAAAAAGATATTTCAACATCCAAAATAATTATTACTCTATTGTTTGTTCATAATTTCTAATTCATCATGAACTAAATTGAAATTATATCTTCAGTTATAATTTCTTTGTATTCCTTACAAAATTGTGTTTCAAACCATATATAATACATCTTATCTGAGATAATCCATAGCTTCAGAATCGCCAAGAGTATTCACATAAGAAATCTTCATTTTTATCTTCTACCCCACAAGTTACCAAATGTCAAAGGCGTCTATAAGAAGAAGATTCATCCTAATAAAATATATAAAACAAATCATTTCCAGAAGATAGATATGCATTTCTCATCTTTGCAGATGGCTTCTTGTCTATCTAAAACTAGAAATTGTAGGCTACTATCTATATCATTGATAAAATGAGTTTCATCTCTTCATTTTTTTTTGTGTACTTCAGTGATGTTTATATACCAGTGATGTTTATATTCTTTATGCACACCAGTGATGCCATCTTGTTATATTTATTGTATCACATAGATATAATTTATTTGCATATAGTCCATTTGTTAGCTATAGACTTGAAAATAATATAATAAAACATAGCAAAATCAGAGTGACTCCAAAGCATGAGCATCAAGGCATAAACAAGAATCAGAATTTGATTATTTGCCTGCATATACAATCTTTCTATACATTTGATTATTAGTTTTGTAACTCATTACTTGTAAATACAAACACATCATATAAACATAATAATAAATAATAAATTATTAAACTTTTTGATAATCATTATTTTTATAAAATGTTTATTTCTATAAAATATGTGGATTAGAACATAGAAAAGATTACCGTAGATTTTGGTACATTTGATTATTAGTTTTATAAATTATTATTTGCAAACACAAACACGCCATATAAACATAATGATAAATAATAAATTATTACACTTTTTAAGAATCATTATTTTTATAAAATAATTGGATTAGAACTTAGAAAATTATCAGAGATATGAATTCTATAAGAGTATAAATTAATATATAATTTATATTGACACACACCAAGTACAAACTAAAATTAATAAAAATTATTATTTTTTCAAATAATTAAAAAAAAATTTAAAGTATTCAAAAAATTAAAATTGTATACTCATGAGTCTGATATTCTGCTTTACGTTTAGATTCCATTGTAGGCCTTGTTTGTGAATCAGAGTACTTTTAATCTGATAAAAGTTTATTTGAAGGCCGATACATATTTTCTGTTTTTATTGCTTCATGAAAATTGATCAAAAAAAAAAAATTAAATGCTCTGCTTAATAAAAAAAATTGTAAAAAATCCAATTTTCATTGGATTTTTTTTGTGATAGACATCTTTGGAAAGCTATGTCAGAGATCTATCAAATGCCCATATTTCTGTTGACATTGTAGTGTTTTGTAAAAATGGCAGACATGTTTGTGCAAACTAGAATGTATTCGAGAGGTTGTTTTGAGATCATGCTCTGATAACTGGAATTTAATTAGGGCATTGACGTAATGGCGATCGACAATTCCAAGAAATATTTGCTGATTGCAAATATTTCTAGATAAGAGACCGTACCTTATTGGACAATGTAATTGATTGTTGCAGTTGTGAGCAAGTTATACAAGACTGTAACAACTACGCAAGGCAGTATAGAGAGTATTAGCAGCAGTTATTTGAGTACAACTCCAGTATAGATATCTCGTGTCAGTGCTTGCAGTTAATGACTAGCACCCTGTGGAAATGTTGTCCACAGGTGTAGCTGAAAGAGCCCACAGAAATGGGGAGATGCAGCGGAGATATTGAGAGCATTCGTTGCAGAGCATTCGTCGCAGAGCATTCATCGCAGAGCATTCGTCGCAGAGCATTCATTGCAGAGCATTTGAGCAGAGCATCCGTTGCAAGAGAACAGCATGGGAATTGCGATTATGTAAAGTAGAGATAGTTGTTGCAGATTATTCGCTATTCTGATTACTTAAGAACATCGTGTCCTAATGTATATAGACATGCATATGGATACATCGGACATTATCCTTATAATTTTTATATCAGTAAAGAAAGAAAACAACATGTTGACCAATTAAATAAGATATGCAGGTTACCTGCTTGATGTTAATACAATAAAACCTCTACTAAATCTAACTCTTCCCCCAAACTCTCCCATTTTTTGAAGCATAACATTCCAAAGGTGGAAATGAAAACAAAGAATAAAAACAAGATGATAAATAAAAAATTAAAAAGATAGAAATTAATTGGATTAATAAAATAAATTCCTGAGTCTGGCAAGCATTGTCCACTATGTTTAAAGTCTGTTATTTCTGGTGATAGATGTCTGGTGATAGATCTTTTTCGGCAATGTACTTTCTATAGGTTTAGTTGACCTGCACTCACTCCAGGATTGTAGATTATCAGCACTGTCTGGTTTGTTTCCTTTGAAGAAGATGTAGAAGATCCACTGAAGATCATTCTCAAACAGTGTTTAATAAAGAAAGGCATTCACACATCATAATGCTTTTATGGGCATGAAGAGCTAGTGCTCGGCCTCCTACGGCATAGTTCTTTTAGTAAGACCACATTGCAATACCCTTGTTAATATATATAGTTTTGATAGAATTGTTTTTATGCATAGTGAAGTGGCATAAAAATTATTCTTGATGATTGCTAGTGGTTATTTATTCATCCACTTGCAATAATTTTATGCAAACATGGAGTTCTTCACCACTAACTTAAACCATTCAGCTTGCTTTCATAGCTTGGCCATATTTTGTATTTTGGTTTATATTGATGGATGAAGTAAATTACGTTTTACTCTTACGTGATTGAAATTTGTTCTAAAATCGAATACATGCGTCAATCTTGCTTTTTTCTAAAAATACATTTATCAAGATGTTGACTTTCTCTTGCAATAGTAGCAATATATAGCCATTGATGGAATATATGCACTTTGTTTTGTTTTAATCATGGTAGGATCAGGCAATAGCTTTCATTTCCTGTGCTTGTTGTATTTGTTTATTGTTGTGTAATGGTATATAACTGTAATATTAAAATAAATATTTAATGGAATTATTTTTTTGTTTCCAAGGCTGGTTCTTTTGTAAAAATGTGTGACATTATGTCATCATCTTTTATGTTTTATTTATGTTCATGTCACCATATAGGTTAGTTGATGACTTAAAAATATTCTTGTGGTTAGTCATGTTATGTATTTTCTTTGTGTCTAATTTGAAATTATCTTTCTTAAAAAAATAAAGTTTGCCTATTGCTATGTTTTGCATATATTGTACCGGTCGGTTTTGTATGTTCACATAACAAGATTTAGCATCTAGGCAAAAGTACCTCGAATCCAATCATGTGCAAGATACATAAGTCAGGAACACTCACAAATTCTACCCTATGTGCCTATTTCCCAGATCTACGAACTGATGAGCAACAATCCCGATGATATCGGTCTAATTTCCTCTCTCACCGCCGGCATCGCACATCGGAGACACAAAAAGACTAATCTAAATTTAAAGATGGGATATTTAGCATAAACCCAATTTAGGAGCAATAAAGATCATATTCTATCAGATTCATTATATATTAGCAAAGATCATCTAGTCAGTAGGAGCATAACTTATTTATAAAAAAAATATTAACTTAAAATAAAAGAAAAACACAATGATTCGGGAAGGTTTGATATATATTTGAGATTTATTATATTGATAAGACGTAAATAAATGCATCTGATTGTTTGACAGATGATGGCCTCATAAATATTATATAATGGTTGATTTTAAAAGAATAAGATTGTTGTTGATTTATACATCAAAATCAGATTTTACAATACCTTCATTTACATTTGTGGTGATGTCAATAATAGATACTATATAGAATTAGTGCTCTTAGAAAGGTACTATTGAAATACTATTCCACCCCTAGAGAAACGAAATTAGCATTTAACCGATTTGAAAGAGAATAATTGTTTAATAAGGAAACTTTACATTTGTACAAAATATAACTATTACTTTTGTTTGTAAGATGGCAGATGTGTGGGATGGCTAATGAATATTTATATTAATAATAATAAATACATCGCAATGACACACATCTTAAATACTGGACATAGATGTCTGTTTAGCGCAATCATAACATTACGGCTTATGGATGTTCATGGGTTTATTAGAAATATAACAGAGTGGTGCATGCATGGTGGCACATTAGAAGAGATCTCTTCATGGATCTGAACATGTGGTTCATGGAATTCCTTGGAAGAGAATACCGATAACTCTGCAAACGTTGGAAGGCTCGGTTTATATACAAAGAATGGTCAGCTGTGCATTATTGAACTGGTTTTTCCAGAGCGATCCCCATATAACGCATGCACATATAAACGAATATGTCCCCGGGTGGATTTACAGCCTGGTTCATGGACATTGAGAAGAATAACGGGCTCGCCTTAGCGATACCTCCGAGTAAGAGAAGCACTAATATTTAATATAAAATGAGTATGCCCATATGCACGCAATGCTTGGGATAACAAAATATATATAGCTTTACAGATTATTTTATTTATTTAATACCCATAAATCTTATAGAATATCCTGCATAATGGCATAATCTAATCGCTAAATGGGCATGGATGATAAATTTAACTAAATATAGAATTTTAAGACAATAGATCCCTCCCCCCCATTTTACTTTAAGTTATTCATAACTCCCCACACATTTAATGAATACCCATCTCGGTTAATAATGCTATTATGAAAGTGAATAAGTTGATACATAAATAACTGGGGTGGTGGTAATAGTTGGGATAAAATATAGAGATTTATATATATATATAAAGTGCATTAACAGTTAAGAACAGCACATTATTATTGTTTAGAAAGAAAAAGAGCATTTTTATGAAAACAGATGTTGATCTGTTTTTGATAGCAATTTTTATAACTTAAATGATTTTGTTTTTCAAAATCGCGAACACCTGCAGATGTTGAATAAAACTTATTTTTAATTAACCTACATTTTTAATTACCCATAAATAATGGGTAGGGAAAACAGAAAAAAATATATGTTAGCGATTTTGAAAATATTATTGGCATTTTAAAACATATATATGTAAAACATAATGAACTAGAGTTATTTGCCACATGGAAATAAAAGGAAACATGTTAAATAGAGGTTTAATGATAGAATAAGTTATATAGAGTTATCTTACAGAGAGTTAGACAATATACACATTTAAACATAATATAATAGAGCGTCAGGAGTATAGTTATTATAAAGAAGGTTGAGTTTGATAATCAAGAGCGGCTAGAGTTCTTTACCTTGATATATAGAGTAGCAGTCCTTGATACCAGTAATGTTCATCAGCATTAATGCATTAGATCTAGGGTTTGCAGTCCTTGATACAAGTAATGTTCATCAGCATTAATGCAGTAGATCTAGGGTTTGAATACGACATAACAGGTAGCGTTTATTTACTTAACTGGCAGATATTTTAGAGCTCATAAGTATGGGATATGGAGCTTTGTTACGGGAGAAGCATACTGGAATGGAGGAGAAGGTGAAATTTCCCCTACTCATGGCACATTGGACAAAATTTCAGACTGATGTGGATTTGGTTTAGCATCATGAAAATTAGGGTTGTCCTTCCTTTTGGATTCAAATCCAGCAGTATTTATACTCTTTTTTTGGTGATGTAGCATAGCAACTACTGCCTGACCTGAGGCAATTTGTGCACTTTAGTCAAGCTAAAATCAGCTGACTGGATCTTCTGTGTCTTGTAAGACTTTTGAAACAATGCAATTCTGTTATCAGTTTCTCAAACAATGTTTTAAAATAAGTCTTATGATTTTAAAACAAGTTGGCATGGATGAAATTTTCACTAATGGGTTTATTTTACTATTACAAAATTGTAATGTTTTACTTTTAACTAATGGGCATTTCCAGGTAATTGTTTTCGAGAAACTTTTTAAAAGAATTGCATCCTTTCTGACTGCTAAATTAAATATAAAAAAATAATAAGTTTTATATATGATCTTTAAATATATAATATATATAATATAATTTTTATGATTTCTAAGCAATCTCTTACACTGAAAATATATTTTTATCCATTACGCACGCATACACATGAAAATAATATTCATTATTTATTTTTTTAAATAGTTTGAGATTAACATATTTAAATATCTATGTCATTTATGTTAAAATCATAAAGCAAAAAATATGCGTACTAATAAATATTTAGACATGCGTAAGGATAGGTTTAAACATGGTTAGGTGGTAGGAGATTGGACATGGGCTGTGTAGCAGGATCTGAGCATCAGATCATCTGCTTAATTTTCCCGAACTTACAACGAATAAAAAGAACAAAAAATGTTTAAAAAAGAAAAAAAAATCTTTTACTTGATGTCTTGGTGACTAAAGAACAACCAGTGAATTGGTGATGTATATTATGGGCAAAAAAAAAATCATTTATATCTAACTGATTGGTGATGTATATCATGGGTAAAAAAAAAATCATTTATATCTAACTGAATATTGTTTTGAACTTATTTTGGTAAAAAAAAACCTTTTCTCTTTTTTTACCTATCTTGTAAGACTACCTTAATATCTCCATGGTATGATGGTTTTGGGGGAACAATTGGTTTTCTTTATCTTTATTCGAAAATTGCATGTTCCATCTTAATTTTACTACTTATTTATGATTAGCCTAAAATACAAATAACGGAGAAAAAAAATCTATACTACAACTTACAAATATATAAAACATTGTAACTAAGGTCCGATGTCATTCGTCGTTGAATATGTCCATTTTGTATATGTTCACTGTCCATCCATTATTCAAATTTATTTAATTTTTTTCTCAATCTGGCGGTACGTATTGCTTTAACTGTCTTGTGTTAAAGGTCCCTTTGATCCCATTGTCCCCTTTCAGTAAGAAAGCATTATACATTCCCTTTCAATGCGATAGGGCCCCCAATATAAAGGAAAAAAACTTTTTGAATTCTTTTTTTGTAGAATTACTGGGCGATAGGACCCCTGATATAAAAGAAAAATACTTTTTGAATTCTTTTTTTGTAGAATTACCGGGTTTGGGGTTTCGTAATTATACCTCATCACCTTCCTGAAATATATGGCAGGAGAGAAGTTCTCTCTGTATCTGTAATCTAGCCATATGTGCTAGATGCTGCCTGGCATCCTTTTGATCTTGAACTGGATTGACATTTGTTTCATCGTGTTGTAAGGGTATCTTGACCCTTGGGCATGGTTCCCCATAGGGTAACTGTCTTGATGTAAAGCCTGTTGACTCATTTACAGTGTGGTTGATGTAACCAATCACTTTCTTGGTTTTATCTACTCAATACCGGTGATTGTTGTAAGGTGGGTACGAAACAACCTATTGATTTCCTGTATGACTCATTCACACGCGTTTGATTGTGGGTTCCTTATAAATGTAAGTCAGTGGGTTATCCTTGCTGGGAGATCCAAGTTTTTTATGCTTTTGATGTGAAGGCAGACCCATGATCTGATAGGATGATGATGGGTTTGCCTACCTCCTGGAACTGTGTATTTTTGAGGAGATGTATGGCTCTTCTAGAGTCATTTGCTTTTACTGGGTATGTCCATATGTACTTTGAAAAGATGTCATATGTAATCAAGAGATATTGGCACCCTCAAAATTTTGGTGAAGGTCCATAATGGGTAATGGCCAATAACTCATTAGGACCATGGCAATAACTGGTTTGCAAATGCCAATGTATGACTGATTTAGGAACTTGCACTGAGCACAGATAGTACACTTTTTTAGTGTGAGGTGTATCTGTGTGTACATCCCTGGCCAATAAAATTGGCGCCATAGAGCTTCTTAAACTTTTCTTGGCCCATAGTGTCCCAAGGTTTCATGGGCATGTATTATCAATCAGTTCCTTAATTGATTGGGGGCCAAGATATTCCAAGGATTCTCCTTGTTTTGTGTTTATCTAGAATCCCATCGTTAATTCAGTATTGTGATATTCGTTTATCATGATGTTTGGTGCCCTTATTGGGCTCATTTACTTTCACCTTGCTGATGATTGCCCCATATTGGGAATCTAATTCTTGATAATATCGGAAATTTTTTAAATCCGAATCTGGTGGTCTCTTTGGTCATGGTCATGATTTTTATGGTCTGATTTACTACCGCTGGGTTTTGCGGCTCAATAGTTATGGGGTGTCGACTTAATGTGTCTGCAACCACATTTTCTGGGCCAGGGCAGTATATCACTATACTGGAATTTTTGCAGGAAAAGGCTACATCTTTATAACTGGTCATTTGTCAAGAAACTTGTTCAAAAATTTTAAACATCTATGGTCTGTAACAATAATCACCTCAGACCCTAGAAGGAACTGCTTAAACTTTGACAGGCCCAGATGATGGCAAGGGCTTCTTGCTCCGTAGTGGAGTAGTTTTTTTCCGCATCTTTTAAAGTTCAGGTGCCAAAGTATAAAACTCGATGTTGCCCTTCTGGACCCATCTGGAATAGGACCACCCCTAAACCCTTACTACTGTCTGTTTGGACATAGAATGGACGGCCAAAGTCAAGGTGATGGAGCATAACAGTTTGGAGGAACTTGGTTTTTATGGTTTCCATGTCATGATCATGCGCATCCATCCATTTCCATTTTTTATCTTTATGGAATAGATAAATTAAGTTCCTAGTCTCAGTAGCAAACCTGGGGTAAAATTGAAAGTAAAAATTACACAGGCCAATAAAGGACCTGACCTGTTTTCTGGTTGTTAGTCTTGGGAATCTCTTGATTGCTTCAATTTTCTCTGGGGCACTTTGATACCCTGCTCATTTATAACATGACCCAGGAAGGTGATTTTCTTGACTGCAAATGGGCTTTTCTTGAGGTTGATTGTTATATTTTCCCTGGCACATTTTTGGAAAATTTTTATCAAGTATTTAATGTTCTGTGAGATCTGTGGATGCAATGACAATATCATCCACATAACAGACCATGTGTTTCTGCATAACTTCAGAGGATGCATTTTAGGCACCGCATCAACCCTGCTCCACTGTTGATGAGTCCAAATGGGACTTTTTTAAAGATATGGGTCTGCCCTTGGTACCTGAAGGCAGAGTATTTCCTATCATGTGGTTCCAGAACCATATGCCAGTAACTGGCTGTGATGTCTAAGGTGGAGAAAAAGGTTTTAACTGAGAGTTGGACAAAAATATTTTGGGTGGAGGATGGGACATCCCTTTCAGGGATTGTCACATTAAGTCGACGAGCATCCAGGCATAGTCGCAGGGTTCCATTTTTTTAACTATTACCAGCGCATTATTATATGGTGAGGGACTTCTTTTGATTATGTCCCACTCCATCATCTGGTGAATTTGTCGCTCTACCTTCTCCCGATATTGGAATGGGATGGGATAGGTTTTGGACTGGGCATACGACTTCTTTTAATTCTATTCAGTGGTATACCCATGTATTTTCCCTAGTGTGTTGGAAAAGACTGATATGGTCCTCTAATATTGTTCTCAGGGCCCGTTGATCTTTCGGCTTCATCAATGTGGACTCTCCAATCTTTGTACTGATAATCTCCGGATCTACAGGTTGGATGAAACAAATGATTGTCTTGGTATTTGGTGATCTTGCTGCCTCAAATCTCAGGGGTTCATTATTCCTTAGATGGCACATTTTCTCCATATAATCAATAACCCCACTGTTCCGAGTCATGAAGTCAGATCCCAATAATGTATCATAGATTAATCATGGTACAACAAGGAAGGTATGACCAAACAGTTCCTTGGAGAACTTGATCTCCAGCCAGATTTGTTAATTCTCACTCATTGCTCTTTTTTCATTTGCCATAAAATGGGGCACTGGTAGCTGCATGCATGCTTTTTTATCTCTGTAGTGTCTGGATCTATGACTTCAATGTCAAAGATATGTGGCTCCCATTGTCCAATAGGGCCTAAGTGACATGACTTTTCACATCCACTTTAAGGGTTGGAGATATGCTACTTTCTTCAGTTTCCACTGAGTCCTCTCCTTCATGTATGATCATCATAATGGGATTATGATAATGATTGGACATAGGTTTATCTTCAGGCGTATTGCTATTTTTATATACTGGGTCACTTTCATTGTATACTCTGCCTGTCTTGAAAGGTTTTGGATGATCATACCCATAATATATAGATATGAGGAATTGGCTCTTCTCTTCGACATCTGCGATTCTACTCCCTATCATCATGTTTTGCAACCATGGTGGCAGGTTGCCTTGGATAATTCTGATGATGTGTGCATCTGAGTATGGGAACATTGTAAGCATTCACATCTGAGCCACTTGGCACAGGAAAAACTTTGTGTAGGTGTCCTTTCCATTTTCTTGATATTTTTCGACATTTAATTTTTTAAGTATTCTGTCCTGCTGTTCCTCACTCCAATAATACTTTAATAGGGTTGTCTCTTATTCCTGGAAGGTACTTGGTTTTGTTTTTAGAGATTGCCAGCAATCCTTGGTGGCCTGCTTTAGGTGGTGGCTTGCTATAACTATTTGCCCCTTCAGGTTAGATGGGTGGAAAGAGAAAATTTCCTTCAAACTTTCAATATGTTCTATCAGGTTCTCCTCAACCTTTCCCTGAAATTTTTTTACCCGCACTAACTGTGCGAAGTTTGATGCTCCTAACTTTTTTGTGGCACAGTAATCCATTCAGTTATAAGGTTTTGTGATTCTGAATACTCTATTTGATCCTGTGATTTTACTTTTCTTTTATTCTATAGTATGACACACCTTTCCCCCCATTCTCAACGCTCTTCCTTTTACTGTAATCCCCCCACTCCTGTACCTAATTTATATCTACTTATCTGATCACTATCCTGCCTGACTTATTTCTTTTAATTAATTCCAAGATCTAGCCTTTCAAACAAATATAGATAATAATTATTTCTTTTAATTAATTCCTAGATCTAGCCTTTCAAACAAATATAGATAATAATTATTATGTTTTTTACCTGGTCTTTTTTCTGTCCTGCTTCATTGTTTGTTTTGGTTGTTCTTCAGCACCTGCAACATCTTAACACAATTATTTATTAGCAATAACCTTTATTAAAATTGATACACGTATATTTTATATAAAAAAAACTCCATATAACATTTTGCGTTATGAATTATTGTCTTCTTTTATTCCAATAGCTTAACCACCCATTGGCAAATTTATATTGGTATTGCTACCAGGCACCAGCCAAAAGGGGTAAGGTTATATGATCTGACCAGATGATGTGCTATTACTGGCTTTGTGTTTTTCAAAATATATAGCTTTATAACATGATACCATTAAAAAAAATCAGTATTTATCTATATAAGGGAATGAAAGTATTAAAAACTGCCACTACTTTACTTCTATTGCGAACTTGAAAACATTATATATGTATATAAAATATTTATGAAAAAAAAGAAAACATATCTAAAACATTATTATTCAGATCACACACTTCTTTATTTATCTTTTATTATAAATGTGAAAGCCCCTTAAAAGCTGCCACACTTTTACTCACGAGAATCCTACATGTATTTTAAAATATTTATGAAAAACATTATATCTAAAACATTATTATTTATTATTTGGAGAATGCATTTCTTTATCTTTTATTATAAACAGAGGAAACTATAAAATATTATTCATTATTATTTGGAGAACACGCTTTTTTATTTATATTATTACAAAAGTGAAAGCCCCTTAAAAGCTGCCACTCTTTCATTATGCATGAGACTTATACGTATAATTAAAACATTTATAAAAAAAAACATTGCTTATCATTCCTTAGGGCATATACTTTCTTATATTTTATTATCACATGAAAGAAGAAAAAAACTGCCACTATTTTACTTCTTTTATAGATTTGCAAAAACGATATATAAATTTTTATGAGAAAATATTGCATATAGGACATACTGTTTACTGGAGAAATATACTTTTATATATACTGAAAAAAAATTTTTTTATACTTATACTAACAATGACTTTCAGAGAGGTTATATTAATATTAAAAAAAAATCTAAACTGGGTGTATAACTGAGGGAAAAAAATAATTTTTTATGCATATTGTACCGGTAAAAATCACCATGCTTCATCACACACAGTAATCCGAATTCAAACCCAGTCCACGTCTAGGAATAAATTCCAAAATGCAAACTAAATTCAAACCCAAAACCCTGGCATGACCCACCGATGACAACATTACAACGGTACGGGGTTTTCCCTTTACTAGCTCATCGAAAAACACAGACTAAATTACCTACAATCAGCTAGTTCATAGATATCTTATAGTCGGGATATTGGTACAGCTGATAATTTAATGTATATATTTAAGTTGTCGATACAGACAGCAGGTGATTGACTAGATTTCGAGAGTAATAATGCAAGAGAGACAAAATTAGGTTAGATAAATTTTTAATAAATTATGGAAAGCATTGAATAATATTATTTACAGGTATGGTAAAACTCTCATATGTATTTTATAATAAATTGCTGCTAGTCATCAATAATTGGTTTGTACTGATTAACAAACTCATGCCAATATTTATATGTTTAAATGGTTGTACAGGTTGATATGAGAATCAGAGTAATTGGAGCACTTAAAATATTTAACTACTAGTTTATATTAAGTTGTTTTATTTTAATAGATTCAAACCCTTGCGTATACGGATAAATGGGAGGCGGTTTATATAAAAATATAATATATAATACTGATGTACTGATGGTTGCAGGGATTAAGGTATACTACAAATAATAACTTGCGGTGCATTGACGGAATACCGGGCGGCTTGTACTTTGATAATCTTAATGCCCCCAAGTAGATCCGGGACACTACAACCAGCCGGGATCATTTACGAATCCCGGTGATCCAAGAGATTACCTGGAGAAGAATTTCTTTCTCTCCATGTGGTAAAATGAGACGCCAACTTAGGCGAAGGTAAAGGCATTGCCACAGTAACATCGAGGAAGAGTGATCGGAAGTGGATTTTAAAATGAAATTATATAAAACCTTTTCTCTCCATAACATTTTCTACGCAACAGTCCGATATAACTATTCAATAAAACATGGCAAAATCAAACGATCGCAAAAGTAATAATTAATTAAGTTCACTCTGAAACCCATAACTCCCCAGATTGTTCGGAAGGTAATAATAGCAATAGTATATTCACTTATTATTCTTACTCCGTAATAATATCTAAAAAATTATAATAAAATTTGAGACTATTTTAAGTATTTGAGATTTGGAGTATAGATTAAAATATCATGACGAAGTAAAAGAAACAATAAAATATTTGAATATTTCTCAACTCAACATAAATGAAACAATTTTTAGTTCGATACAAGAAAATTACTTTTAAAATGAATATAATAAATATTATGAGATAAACTTTATTGACTTTAATTAGAGTTGAGAAATATTATTATTGGCATCGTTTTGTTTGTAAAATAAGTAATAGTAAAAATATAAATGTATTCACAAATGGATTATTAGTAGGCACAAATATTAATAATTATCATCTAAAGACTAGAGCCCAGAAATATTAGAGAAGAAAGTTACTGACAGGTTTTAGTGTAACATTTTCAAATGGAAAACAAGAAATTTACATGCAATTAATTAGGTTTACAGATTAAATATAAAATTATTACTGAGAGGAAAGTTAAAAAGTTCATGTAACAAAAGTTACCATTCTTTCTTCGTCCGGCTTTTCTTCTTGCGGTGATATGTATGAAGAACGTAGGCGCGCATTTTGAATTTCTTAGAATGGCATGGTTAATTTAAATGTTGGAATTTGGAAGGCTGGAAGCACGGAAAACATTACAGATCAGCAGTACGAAAGATTTAAATTGGCAGAGCAGGGATCAGCTTCTTGGACTTAGCCCATCATGATTGCAGTTTACCGGGCAACTTCTTAATAACGGTTGAAGTGATTTCTCTGGAACAACTACTTTGCTGTAGCTTGAGATGATCCAAGCACAGCCAAGTCAAAAGTTAGAGTGTATATTATATTTAAGATGGCTACGGCTGACCTTTCTGCCTAGTTTTTGTTCATAACTCCGCCTCCTTTGATTTTCGGCCTCCAGCAATATCTAATTTTTGACTATACAATAGCATTTGCCTTTCTTGATAAGAGTTCTACGTTTCTCATTTCCATTGTTCGGTTTTCATTTATTTTTAAATTTAATACATGATTCTAAATTGACAAAACAATTACATCAGAATTCGTGAATACAAAAATATAAATTCATTATGTTAATTCATCAAAGTACAAATTAATTATTCTATACATTTTGTACAAGTAAGATTTTGATTAAAAATACTGATCAAAGGAATGTGACTTTTGATCAGCATTTTTAAATGACTTTGTATAATTTGCAAAATTAAAATTTAAAGAAAATATACACGCAATTGAAACTTTTAAATTGAGCTAATATAAATCCACAAACCACACACACACAAATATTATTTACCATGATTTGTGACATTTATACTCATACTCTTTACATTAAATTCTTTTTAAACAAACACAAAATAAATAACTTAATATCTATGTGGCTTGGGATAGAAAAAGTCTCATTGCGTGTAAATAGTGGTTTAGAATTACCGTTCTTAAATGACAACCATGAAACTAAGATCGATTCTTCGATCTGACTGTTTCAATATATATATTCAATATCACTACGAAAAAAAAGTTATATCTATTAACATCTACTATCTCAGGTATGTGAGTTTTTATATTCAAAGCCCTACGTTGACTCGCTAAATCCGGGGGAAAAAAACCTGTACCAGTCGGTTTTGTATGTTCACTTAACAAGATCTAGCATCTAGGCAAAAGTACCTCGAATCCAATTATGCGCAAGATACATAAGTCAGGAACACACGAATTCTGCCTTATGTGCCTAATTCCCAGATCTACCAACTGATGAGCAACAACCCTGATGATATTGATCTAATTTCCTCTCTCACCGCCGGCATTGCACATCGGAGGCACAAAAAGATAATCTAAGTTTAAAGGTGAGTTATTTAGCATAAACCCAATTTAGGAGCAATAACGATCATATTCTATCAGAATAATTATATATTAGCAATGATCATCTAGTCAGTAGGAGCATAACTTATTTATAAAAAAATATAGTAACTTAAATAAAAGAAAAACACAATGATTCAGGCAGGTATGATATATATTTGAGATTTATTATATTGATAAGACGTAAATAAATACATCTGATTGTTTGCCAGACACTGGCCTCATAAATATTATATAATGGTTGATTTTAAAAGAATAAGATTATAGTTGATTTATACATCGAAATCAGATTTTACAATACCTTCGTTTACATTTGCGGCGATGCCAATAATAGATACTATATAGAATTAGTGCTTTTAGAAAGGTACTATTGAAATACTATTCCACCCCGAGAGAAACGAAATTAGGATTTAACCGATTTGAAAGAGAATAATTGTTTGATAAGGAAACATTACATTTGTACAAAATATAACTGTTACTTTGGTTTGTAAGATGACAGACATGTGGGATGGCTAATGAATATTTATATTAATAATAATAAATTCATCGCAATGACACACATTTTAAATACTGGACATAGATGTCTGTTTAGCACAATCATAAACATTACGGCTTATGGATGTTCTTGGGTTTATTAGAAATATACCAGAGAGGCGGTGTGTGCATGGCCGCACATTGGAGGTGATCCCTTCATGAATCTGAACATGTGCTTTACGGAATTCCTTGGAACAGAATACCGATAACCCTTCAATAGAAAAAGATATTTACTCGTTGTATATGACCTTTTCTCCAAATTTGTGGCAGCCTACCCTTTAGCAAGAACTACAACACGTGAAACTATAAAAGTTCTAGAGTCCTCACATTTTAACACAGTTGGGAAACCAGAAACGATCCTGACAGACCATGGAACCCCTTTTGTATCAGAACAATGGAACAAATGGGTTACTAAGCAGCGAGTTAAACACGTACTTACATCGATCCGTAACCCCCAAAGTAATCCTTGTGAAAGAGTTATGCGAGAGTTGGGAAGGCTGTTTCGTACATACTTACCGACAAACCACAAGGGATGGGTAAAACAGCTACCTCAGATACTAAATTATATAAACTGGTCTGTACATGAATCCACTGGATTCCCTCCAACACAGTTACATTTTGGAAAATTCGTACCAAAACTCTTCAAGGCAAATTTCCCAGGGAGCAGAGACAAAACAATTGACATGGAATTAGATAAAAAAAAGGCTCAAGCCCAGATGCATAAGATGAGTCTCAGAAGAAACAAAAGGAAACACAGCACGCAAAACTACCAATTCAAGGTAGGGGATAGCGTGATGGTCAGAACGCCTCATGTGAGCATTCCAGAAAAGTTCCAGTGTAAAAATTTTTTTAACCTTTATGAAGGCCCTTTTGAAATTGTGGACTGCAGTGGGAATAATGCTTTTTGGATTAAAACAGAACAGGGAATAAAGGGCACATACAATGCTCGGGCACTAAAACCCATACCATAGCATCCAGGATGCTTTAGAGATCATCTCACATGTATAGTTCATAATAAAATCTTAAGACTTTAAATGGTCATACCCATTTAAAAGTCTCATTGGAGAGGGGGGTATTGTGCCAGGCATTATCAAATGTCCATGCACAAAATCTGCTTTAAAGAATATTACAGCAGATACATTTATGAATTTGTAGATATTAAGCACAACAAATATATAAATGTGCTATTTTAGTAATGGAGTGGTCCGAGCATTAACACACACCAGTTTAAATAATATGAAATTGACATAGAAAATATTGTAATAAACTCATGTATTTTTTTGGTTTTATATTTCCTTTTTGTATATGTCTTATGATATGTTATTTTATGTATTTGGCTTTCTCTGAAAAATTCAAATAGAGAAAAGCAATTGTTCCAATATAATTGTACATATTTTTTTTTTTTTGTAATTACTTTTCTAAAAACTAATTTTATTCTGTAAACTAAGAATGTTAATTGCTTGTGCAAAAATCTGATCAAAAGCAAAATGTTTGATAATGCTTTAATTAAACTGTTATCTTTTTAAAAATTCTTTTGAATTGATTTTGTGAGCAAGTGGTCTGAGTAATCAATAAGGAATGTTATAATCTAAATGATAAGATAAATTGAAAGGATTGGCTGATTCATGCTTCTCAGGGGGCTAGTGGGATTGATATAGTTTGATCAGGGCAGTGAGATTGAGTCTTTCGTTGGCAGCCATTCTGGGCAAGTCATTCTGTTCATTGCTCCAGAATTCTCCAAGCGATCAGCTACTTTGAGAGTCATTTATGAATAGTACTATTAGTGACATTCTTTAGAACAAATCTTTTATACAGTTCTTTTAAGAACTCTTGTCTTTGTGGATTCGAATAACTATTGGAGACAGCCTATGAAAATTTATTAAATAATCCTCGTTACTATTTAGATATATAAAAAAAGAGGATATGAAGCAATATACTAGAGATTCCGGCAAAATGACCGTGGGGTAGACAACTAGTCAGTGCACTGCCCTTTCTCTGTCCTAAGCCGCCCAGATGTGACCACGCCAATTCCAACCGCCCAGGAGGATGACCAGTGCCGCCTTACTAAATAGAAGAAATCGTCACCACACAGCCAGTTAACTTGAAGCCCACTCAGCCCAGAGGAGAAGAATGAAGACGCAGATATAAGTTTATTTTAAGATATTTATTAACATTGAAATAATTAACTTTTCTATTTCCGATTGGATATATATATTTTTTTTGTTATTATTATTTATCATTTAAAAATGAGAGTCTCTCGCATATGTATAAATTTACGGTTATTGCGGTCATAAATGGTAAAGCTTTTACTTAAATCCTTTGAGTGAATTTTTCTATTTCAAATTGGTATTTTCAACAAAGATGCATGTATATATATGTGTATGCGTACATACGCTTATTATATTCGGTAAATACGATATCTCATGCTAAATATCTAAAAATGTATTTAACCGGATATCCTTTTTAAGTTATTTTTTTTTGTGACTGCTACACCTCACAATGAGTGTAAGAAGGGATTGATTTATTATAGATTCCCTGCAAGCAAGTACTCTAATAACTTTATATTTAAATAATAGTAAGAGTATAATTGGGCTGCACGTATATACATGTATAGAAATTTATCTTTGGCAAAACAGAAATAGATACAGTACCTTATGGTGAGTACGATAGGGTATCTGAGCCAACGCAACACATTGACTTGTTGAAAATATAAAATTAGTGATATATTTCATTGTGCAAATATGCATAGTTTTTATTATTATATTTCCTATCAATAACAAGGTTTTAAAGTTATCAGTAAAAGCGTATGCCTGTATGACCGAAAATCTCATATCTGTATATCAAATCACACAAATTAAAATTTATTTCTATTGGGTAAAAGGAGCTCAGACCACTTCCATTACTTATAAACATTGTCAATAGTTCTAGGGAATTATTATTGTTCTTATTTAAATTTGTATTTTATCTATTTAAACGCTTTGAAAATCTATATATATTGGGATAATTAATTATTTAGTATTTTGTTATTATATCATCATTTATATGAAACGGTAATGGGTATTTGGGACTAAATAAATATTTAATCACATTATTAAACTTGTTTCGTTTTTTATAGTATTAATTATATCGATAAAATGTGTTCTTTCCTTATCAACCACATACCTGTAATAATCATTTAACTTACCCATTTGAAGACCCTAGATGTAGAGTGACTGAGCTAGCCACAAAGGGATATCGCTCTACCGGGGTGTTATATCTTATTCTTATGCTCCGCTGAACATATGGTATTGCACACCCTTCTAGGAGGGTGAAAAATTCATTTTTTAGATTCTTTTCTAGAAGTGGCGCGCAAAGGTCTATTTTGTAAATAGATTTTTCAAAGGTGTGTACTTGCCATTGTTCTCAATATTCGGGCATTCAAATAAGATATCAACTAAAGGGTGTTTTTAACTGGAAGAGTCCTGTCAATCCACTCTTTCTATCAATTT
The DNA here is from genome assembly GCA_028023455.1 of Epiperipatus broadwayi. Lineage (NCBI taxonomy): Eukaryota > Metazoa > Onychophora > Udeonychophora > Euonychophora > Peripatidae > Epiperipatus > Epiperipatus broadwayi. The sequence continues at coordinate 1,239,814 of JAQFVV010012593.1, forward strand.
AGCTAGAAGTACCAATACACATGAGTACAGACAATCGGCTAAATTGATATCCATTTCTTTACCTGTTGAATCTTGATCACAACATCATGTGATGTTTATTGGCTTAAAATTAATCTTGCTTAATAGGATAGTGGTGGCTATGGTTATTAAAGAACCAAAGTCACCAAAATGTATAGGTACTGAACTGAGTTCAGATCTATATGAGACTATATAAGCTAATGACATTGGATTGAAAATATTATAAAGTTTTCAATTTAAGACTCAAAATTCTGTACTTAAGTAGAGATAAAAGATAGCCGCTGGAGGGTTGCATTAGATCCCAAGATCTAGGTGCAGTCCTCTCAGAACCAAGGCTCCTCATTGACAAAGGCCACAAGCCAGAAACTAGTCTGAGGATATTGGATGAGTAGGCACTAGATGGGGATTTTATGCACAAGCCTTCTGGCAGCCATTGATTATTCTGGCTTGTACTGAGTGGCAATATGTATAGAGAGTTTTGCCTGTTTAATATTGTACCAGTTAAAATATGTTTATCCATCTAACATAAGCTGGAACTCACAAAATGTATTTCAAACCCAGTCAAGCCCGAGATTTAGGTCAGGGAATAGCCTGGATTCGAACCCACTCTCTAAGCCCCAGATCTAACACCTAATGAATAACATAATAGTGATGGCACATGAGAATTAATTTCAATCTGGCCCACTAGCAAAGCAGACAAGGCAATGAGACATCTATTAACTATGACTAAACTAAAATATATATACTAGCATAGCTATATGTGTGGAAATGGAGGAAAAGGAATTTGAACTACTTCAAATAAGTTTGACAATAAAAATATAGTTTAATATAATGACAAATTATTATTTTACATATATGACTTAATTGTATACATTAGTATTGTGTGAATGAGCGAGTGGTAGATGATTACATAGTGTTTATTCATGCTATTATTTCTCATATGCTCTTTATTAGCTAAATAATATTATACATAAACACACATCTTTGGTGGGTCCAATATTAAAATTCCAATCGATTATGAGAGAATTCACATAAAATTTCTATTAACGCTTTTATATATGGTTCTGAAACATGGTGACTAACATTATTTTGGGGAAAATTCCGAGTCATTATATATATAATATAAACTATTTTCATGCCATTGAGGTTGTGAAAATAAACAAAATACATTTGAAAATTACATTTAATTCTATGACAAAATATTTAATGAAAAATTATTTTAACAATAGTAAGACAAATGCTTTATTTTCCCCAAGGCAAATAGATATTTTTAAATACAGTATAACATTACGATGGTGGAATGTATAAGATTGACATAAATTTATATATTATAACGTTAATAATAAATCTAGTAGTAGTTGACATATATATATTTTTAGCAGAGCGCAATTTTAATATTAGAGCATTAAAACTGGGTCATGAAGCAAAAGAAATAATAATACAAAGAAGTTTGCGATGCTGACATTGTTAGCCAAGAAATAACAGGAAAAGTCGTGCTTCTGGATGAGAATGAAGTGGATAGGCATAGCATGTGCCAGACTTAGGGACTCACTGCCAGAGGCCCTCTTATATGAAGAAAAGTGGATAGGCATGGCATGGCCCAGACTGTTGCTGGTATAACCAATGCGAGAGGCCCTTTATCTACGAAGAAGTGAATATGCATGGCATGTGCCAAACTTATGGGATCACCGTGAGAGGCATTTATACAGAATAAGTGGATATAATGAGAAATCTATGGGTTCGATCTTGTCATAACCCCAAGATTAGATTAGAAGCACATAATATATATATATAATTCACGAAGATAGGCCGAATGTCAGTAACGCAGTATGGATAAAGGTCACTAACGACATGAAATATAATTTACTGCTTGACATAGATGACCCTTATTTGAATACTATAATTTAGATAAATAATATGCTATGCAGTTATAATATATATATATATAGAAATATTTAGATTTCATTTATTAAAATATACTTGAAGATTTTATTTAGCAAAAGAAACATTAAGATTTAATAAAAATATACATTAAGATTTGACCCCCTCCTTTTTCTGCTATTTAAAATAAATCAATCCCACCTTCATAAATTTTATAATAACTGGAATATTTAAATACTGTATTTGATATTTTAAGAGTAAATAAAAAAAAGCAGTTATATAGAAAATAATCAATGGGTCACTTTTTCAGAATTTAATAAAAAAAACAACATTTTAAAAGATTTCATAGTGTTAATTAGCTTGAGTTCTGGATTCTCCCAGGATAGAAAATCCAGAGTTAAACAATTCAATTTTTATATTAAAAACGAACTTAAAATGTTGATTCGTAAAAACAATCTGACGAACGTATTAATTTATAATGCATTATATATATATATTTTAAGGGGACATTAATAAAACTTAATAATGGAGATCCTGAAAGACAAAAAGGATTTTAGAAATTAAGTTCACTAGGTTTCTGGGAATTGGCATAATAATAAGCAAGCAGATATATAAATCAAATAATAAATACATATAAATAAATGACTGCACCAAAGTTAAGGAAAGTTAAAGCATATGAGATAGGATTAAATTCACAGAAATTATTCAAGAGTAAATTACATTTACATATTTAAAAAAAACTAAGTTAAAGTATACATGTGAAATCTTGATAAAAGAATTCGAGATTAATTAGGCAAGCTAGATTTAATTTCAATGGTGGCGGTCTGAAATAATTTACTTTGCAATTTTAAGAGTCCAATTTAAAATATTGCACATGCATGGCAATTGAAATGAAAGTTCTTCGATGGCAACAAGCTTCTATTAGCATTCTAAAATTTTCCAGTCGGGCTCTAACTTCATTACTATGGGAGCATGATATTACGGCAGCCGCAGATGATGACCCCACAGGGCCAAGGAGGGTGATGGATTTATTACTACATCATTTTAAGTTTCAAGCAACATGTAATATGTTTACAATCAGTTCTCTCAATAGTAGCTAATCACTTCTCTGAATAATGGTTAATCTCATCTGAATTAAAATTTAGTCTTTTTATACTTGTGTTTCTGGAATGCTTTTAATTAGTTCATTGTTTTGAAAGATGCAACTGTTAGATAATGACCAAAAATAAATTCAAATCTATTTCTAAGATTAGAAATAGATTTGACAAAAATGTTTATAACAAAGAAAATCTTTAATTTTAATCCCTATTTTAAGTAAAAAACTTTAATTAAAAATACCTTCCCCAGATTAAACAATAGCATTTCCAATTTTTAGACAATCAACAGTTGAATCTTCCATATTGGATTTTACAAAATATACAGTTAATAGGGAAGAAAAAATAGTTTAAAAAGAAAAAATTATAAATGACATATAATATTTACAAAAATCAATATTGTTAGTAAGTTTTTGCTCCTATATATATATATATTTGAACTGCACCTATAATACTTTAATAAAAAGAACTAATAATTAATAATAGAATTAATAATCATAACATTAATAATAAAATGTTATTGAAAGTTAAAATTGATAAATTTAGGCGCACATTTCAAATATATACATAATATATATATATATATACATGACAAAAGGAGCGGGATAAGATATAGGATTTAAATATAGGTTAGTAGGTAGAAACATGAAGCACAATCTTAAGCTAAGATTGACTGCTTCAATATATATATAGTAAATGCTTGTGTTAGGAAATAATATGGATATATATGTATTATATACATTTAAATCATTAAGTAAACAAATATTATTTATAGAAAAAATATTAAATAATGCATTCTAAATTATTTATTTATTAACTCTGAAATCATCGATTAAAAATAAATTAATGCAAAATTATATTAAAATCATAGCAAATTAATAACAAAATAATTACTATTGGAATAGAAAATCAAGAATAATTGCAACGCTGTGTTCTGAAAACAATACAAAAAAACATTTTAACTCTTACATTCCTGCCTTAGTCTTCAACCCATCAGTGTAAGTTTACCATAAAACCCATCAGTGTAAGTTTACTATAACTACTGAGTTTGGGTAGTATCAATTAGTCTCAAAACCAGGAGCATTACTTCTTTTTGTATGCCATTTTCCCAGAAAAATAAAAATGTATGTATTTTTTTTCTATAATATTTTTCAATTTTTTATGATTTTTTTTTTCAAATATGCAATTTTTAGCTACTTTATTTTTCTCATTTTTTTAGATTTAGTTAGCGGAGCAAATTGTTTGGAAAGAAATGAATTCATTCATTGCTTATTTCACTTCTAACTTACATTCTGCATTTTTGTATCAAGTGTGAGTATTGTATTTTTATTTATTTTTTGATAATAAATTTTAATTTTATAGAATACATTTTTAGACATTGATAGAATTTATAAAGTCAGGCTAATTAGAGGTAAATATTATATAAGGTATTTTCAAGTTCCCTTAATCCATCCACTCTATCTCATGTAACTGATACACATATATATACACACATGTAAAAAGTTGAAAGGATCCCCAAAACACATTTTATGCTGAACCAGCACTCATCATTTTGTCAAGATCATCATCTCCCACACATATACTTATTGCTCATATAAATTTATTCTTATGTTTATTGATTTGCTTTGTTTTTATTCATTTCATTCTCATGCACCATTCTTGCTGTTATTTTTTTTTTTTTTTTGCTTTCACTAAAACCAAATGTAGGGTCTGAAAATAAAAAAGCGACACACACGAATTCATCCAGTTTCAATATTTCTGCTATGAAAAATTATCTCAGGTAAGTGATGTTATATATATATATATTTTCAGCATTTAGTGACACGTGTGATAAAGCTGTTTATGAAAATGTCATTTTAATATTTAACTTTCAAAATTTAAAATTTGTGAACCAATGTAAAAATAAACATTTTTTAAGAGTATTAAAAATCTTTTTTTTCTTAATTTTTTTTTGAAGTAATGACTATTTTATCAACTTTATTACATTCTTTCATATTGGCTCTTTCAAATAATATATATCTTGTTATACTAATTACATTCAAACATAATACACAGGAACAATTATAAAACTTATAATTTTAAAAAAAATACAAGATGGCGATTTCAGGGATTAAAGAGAGAAAAAAATTTCCCATAATTGGCTACCTATAATTACTCATAGATGAAGTAACCATAAGAAGATAAGAGTATTGCAAAAAATCTGACCAAAAACTTTTTAACATAAGGCTAGATCCTAGAAAATTCCCATCTTCATAGGTATAAAATGGATATAAGATTTTGAACAGATTATCCATGCTTTATTATTATTTTGTAAGATTTAAAGTCCAACTTGTGTGGCTGAAAGCTTTTTTCATTGATATATACGTATTCCTGTTTTATGGTTAATTATTGTATCGAAATTGCTTATTAATTATTATTTTATATATGTGTATGCTGTACTTTTAGTGATTGAAAATGTGATTGTAGTCACTAAAATCTAGGTTTTTCATTATTGAATTTAATTATATTATACTCATTCAAAACTATATCCATAGGAAATAAACAAATTTCTTTTAAATATATATTTTAAGAGATTCATTACACACACACACACACGCGCGCGCGCGCGCACACACACACACACACATATATATAAACATTACAAGCATAAAGCTAAACGAGTCAATATATAATTAAAATTACCCCAAATCCAAAATTGAACCAGACCAGCATAAAAAAAAATTAAAAACACTACTAAAGGTTTCACTGCTATAAGCAGACTTTCAAGTGTAAAGAACTAAAAAAAACTACACAATATATATAATACTAAATATTACCCACAAATCCCCTTCCCATCCACCCTTAATATTAAACGAACTCTCGAATAAGTTAATTGCTTCAGAATAATAAATTTTCAATAATAAAGATTCTTTAATTTTTTTTTTGATTTCATTTCTCTCAAAGAAGACAACCTTAGCTTCATCAAAATTAATAGTGTCGCCTGTATCTTTTTCATGGACATACAAAGCAGAACTAAGATATCTATTTTTAACTCTACTTTTATGAACCTTTATCTTTTTATTTAAACTCAAACTACTCTGACCTATGTAAACCTTCTTACAAATAAACAAGGGATAAAATATACTAACCCAGGAATAGTCTTTCTATTAAAATTTTTTTTTGTATTATTTAATAAATTATTTAATGTAACATCCCTTTTCCAAGCAATTTTCTTATTTCCAAACAATTTACTATTTCTACATACAATTTTATAAGAAGACAATTTAAATGGCAAAGAAATAAAATCATTTTTTTAACCTTTACATCCTTACAAATATTACTATTAAATAAAATACTTTTTACAAATTTATCAGAGTAACCAACCCTCAAGTAATCTTTATAAAATTGATATTTCTGAAACAAAGCTACCCCACTAGAATTATTTAATTTATTATTCCTATGACAATAATTCCTTAAAGCAGCTACTTTATGAGATACAGACTGATAGCTATCAGGTTTAATTATAGATCTTAATTCTTTACTTTTAACAAAATGACTGCATAGTAAATAATTAGTCTCTACATTTCTAATCACCAAAAGATCTAAAAATTTTAACTTACCAAAGTCTAACCCCCCTCCTTCTAACACAAATTTTATAGAAGGATCAAAACAATTAAACTCATTTACCATTTTTTTCAATTTATCATTCTCAACTACAAATAATCAATCATCAACATATCTGACAAATAACTTTACATATAAACAATTTTTTTTAATAATAATTTCCTCTTCCATATAATTAATATAAACTGAACATACTAAAGGAGAAATAATATAACCTATTATCCAACTTTCCTTAATCTTATAAAAATTACCTTTATAAGTAAAATACATAGAATCTTCCAATAACAAAAGCAAATCTTTAATTACCTTAATTTTATTTTTTGATAAAGAACTTTTCTTAATTAACACAGACATAAGAACATCAATACTGCTTAACCTATTAACAGACTGATACATATTTTCAATATCTAAACTGCCAAATACCCAACTACTTTTTATTTTAAAATTATTAATCTTATCAAAAGCCTCAAAAGAAGAAGAAACTGTGTAATGACCAAAATCAACAAATTGTTTTAAAAAATTATTCAAGAATCTAGAAATACCCTTTACAACACTACCTGTAAAATCAAAAATAAATCTTAAAGGAAACCCATCTTTATGAGTCTTAATATTTACAAACATCTTAGCTGATGTGAAATCATTAGGATAGCATTTTAAATAATCTACTCTATTAAAAATTTTTAAATTAACCATTTTCTTCATAATATCTATCAATTTTCTTTTAATCAAATTACCTGGATCTTTATCTAAAAACCTATATTTACCATTATTTAATTCTCTATCCATTTTCTCTTTGAATTCATCTCCTTTCATAATGACAAACCTACCAGCTTTGTCTTTATGAGAAATGATTACATCATTAGCAATTAACCTATTCTTAAGATGTTTAATCTCAGCAGGATTAATAACAAATTTTTCTTTCCTTTTTAAACTTTTATTCAAAATCGATTGAATACCAACTTTCTGCTCATCACTCAAATTACTAGATTCAATAGACGAAATTGTATCAAAAACTATATTTTTTGAATGAAATGGAACAAAATTAGGGCCTTTACCAAGAATATTTAATTCTCTATCATTTAACTTCATATCAGAAAGATTAACAACTCTATCATCAGAAGCATTACTCTTATACCCTTTATCACTACAATAAATTTTATTAACTTTCCCAAACAACCATTTTAATTTTCTTTCATATTTTTTACAATATAAATTTGACCTATTTTGTCTAAATTGGCTCATAAAAAAATTCAAAATTGAATAATTAAAATCTTGCCACCTGTCTAAATAATATCTAGTTTTTTTATATACATAAATAAATTTGTAAAACCTTACAAAATTTTCTTTTAAAAAACTATTTAAAATATGTTTGTAACTTAAAAACCAAATTCCTATTTTGAAACAACTTTTTATTTCTACTAAAATTAATAACACAACACTTCAGAAAAACACTAAATTCCCTACATTTTTTAAGAAAATAAATCTGCCATCTTAAAGACTCTATCCTATCACTCAATCTAGACAAATTTTTAATCCTTCTAATATCATTCAATGAAAAATTATTAAAAACTAAACACCACAAACTCATACTAAAAAACCAATTACAAATAGCCTTATAAATTAAAACATAATAAAAACATACACACACTTCTATATATATATAACTAAATAAACACAAATATACTCTTTCAACCAAACTCAAACAGCAAACTTAATATATATAAATAAAATTCAAATATATCAATAATAATAATAATCATCATCATCATCTTTACACTATATCAGCAACACTACTCTTAAATGCAAAGAAACTCATTAAAATGTAAACATTACAAGCATAAATTTGTTAAAAGTATTTTATTTAATAGTAATATTTGTAAGGATGTAAAGGTTAAAGAAAAATATGTTTTTATTTCTCTGCCATTTTAATTGTCTTCTTATAAAATTGTATGTAGAAATAGTAAATTGTTTGGAAATAAGAAAATTGCTTGGAAAAGGGGTGTTACATTGAATAATTTATTAAATAATACAAAAGAAATTTTTGATAGAAAGACTATTCCTGGTGTAGTATATTTTATCCCTTGTTTATTTGTAAGAAGATTTACATAGGTCAGAGTAGTTTGAGTTTAAATGAAAGGATAAAGATTCATAAAAGTAGAGTTAAAAATAGATATCTTAGTTCTGCTTTGTATGTCCATGAAAAAGATACAGACCACACTATTGATTTTGATGAAGCTAAGGTTGTCTTTTTTGAGAGAAATGAAATCAAAAGAAGAATTAAAGAATATTACTGAAAATTTATTATTCTGAAGCAATTAACTTGTTTAAGAGTTCGTTTAATATTAAGGGTGGATGGGAAGTGAATGGATTTGTGGGTAATATTTAGTATTATATATATTGTGTAGTTTTTGTAGTTTTTTACACTTGAAAAGTCTGCTTGTAGCAGTGAAACCTTTGGTAGTGTTTTTAATATTATTTTTATGCTGGTCTGGTTGAATTTTGGATTTGGGGTAATTTTAATTATATATATATATATATTAAAACAAAATAAATGTCCGCTAATATCAATAATACAATAACGAAACTTAAATATATTCCAAACAACGGTAAACAATTTATAATACAATATAAATAAAAACTCAATAAAAACTCATAAAAAAATATTTTCGATTATATTCATAATCATTTTCAACTCAACTTTCAAAATGGAATCATCTATTACCAACCGGAAACACATGTCGATTTAAATATCCCACAATTCATTAATCCTAACATTTGCTGACTGTCTGTTTATTATCGTATTTTTATACCTACTAATAAAAACTGCCTCTTTAATTTTTCTTTTTTCATTATCTCTCTCTTGGCCTAAAATTTTTATTTTATTTATATCAAAATTAAACTTAAAATTACAATTTCTATCATGATCATAAAAAACAGATTCAGTATATAACTTGACTTCATTACTATTATCATTACGTATCTGTACATTTTTCAAAACTCTTTTATATAACAATTTATGTTCTTTAATTCTTTTCTCTATATTACATCTAGATTCCCCTACATATGATAAGTTACACCCACAAAAAATTCTATAAATTATATTACACGTTATTTTTTTCTAACTTATCTTTTGAATTATTAACCATTCTATTTAAATTATCTGATCCATAAAATGAAACATTATATATACCGTTATAAACTTTTTTCATAAATTTTACTTGATTATTATCATAAAAAGGCAAAGAAATCCACTTCTTACTCTTAATTTCTTCATCACCAGTATTTCTATTAATTTTCTTACTAAATTGACAAACCACTTGATAAATTTCTTTTATATTATAACCAACACTTAATAATTCACTTACATAATTTTCAATATTTTTCTTTTTATCACATGCATATTTACACAAAATATTATTTCTATACAAAAAAGACCTAAAACCAGCCATTTTATAATTATGTGGCACTTTAGATAAATAGGGAATATACCCTCTAGTTTCAATAGGTTTAATAAACAATTATAGTCAATCATATTATTGTTCCTTGAAATTATCAAATCTAAATGTTTAATACTGTTATTATAGTATTTCTCCATAGTCCAGATAAGACCTTTTAATTTATTATATTCATCAAAAATTTTATCAATCATTTCTGAAGAAGTACATATAAAAACATCATCCACATATCTTGTATATATCTTAATATTTCCCATAAATATAAATTTGTTTAAAATTTTCTCTTCATAATATGATAAAACAAAACTGCATAACTGTGCCACCATTGGTAATCCCATTGGCCAGCCTTTACTCATCTTATAAAATTTACCATTAAAGGATGCAACAATATTTTGTTCAATAAAATTTAAAGCCTTCATCAGAAAACATATTAATTGATTATCCACTTTCTTTTTCAATAAAGCTTGATGAATTATCTTAATTGAATCAAGTCTATCAATAGATCCATACATCTCAGAAACATCCAATGACACTAAAACATCATCACAGTCCAAACTTAAATCTTTAATTTTTTCAACAAAATCAAATGATGACGTTACAGAATATTTTCCAAATCCAAGTAAATCTTGTAAAATTTTAGCTATATATTTACTAGTCTTATACACAAAAGACCCTCCAAAATCCAAAATTATTCTAAGTGGATAACCTTCTTTATGTAATTTTACATTAGCAAATACTACACGTGGACAAATAGCACTTGAAGGATATAATGAATAGTACACATTATCATTTATTCCTTTATTCTTTGCCTTTAATAAAATGTTATTAATAAATTTTATTCTTTCTGAATCATTATTATATTTATCAATCAATTCAAAATTTAATTTTTCCATTTGTAAAATAACTCCTTGAACATATTCATTATTTGAAATCAAGCACATCCATAAACCTTTGTCTTCCTTTAAGCAAATCAATTTATCTTTCATTAATTGTCTTTTAAATAATCCAATAATTCTATCATACTTATTAGAATTTTGTAAATTAACATCCTTAACAATTTTATTAAACTCCTCTACAATCATTAATTTTACACTTTGATCAATCTAATATATATATATATATTAAGGAAACCAAGTCTCCATTGTGTGACTTAATTAACTTGAATTTACAGATGTAATATAATGAGCATGCTAACAGCTCTAAACAAATTTTTTCGATAAATGTCACAAGAGAAAGCATTTAAAATTTCTATCTAGGTTTACCCTATTCCCAAACCAGTTTTGAGCTAATGGCTCTCATCAATGAGATGCTAGGATACTTAGACACTAGATCTAAAATACAAATTTTTGCCCAGAATTTATTGAATACTTAATTATTAAGTAGAAAATCTGAAATTTTCAGACATATATATGTCTTCAAATCCAGCTATCTAACCTAAATAGCCACATGGAACTGAATTAAATTCAGATATACCATATAAAATAGTTTTAGCAATATAACATCACCAAAGTCTTAAAAGTCAGACTATAATAATAAGGAAACAAATTCATATATTGTGTGACTTAATTAGCTTGTATTTACGAATATAATGAGTATGCTAATAGTTTTAAACAAGCTTTTTAAGTTAGATAGCTGGATTTGAAGACATATATATATATACATGTCTGAAAATTTCAGATTTTCTACTTAATAGTTAAGTATTCGATAAAAGCTGGGCTGGAGCTTGTATTTTAGATCTAGGGTCTGAATGTCCTAATGCCTCATTGATGAGAGCCATTAGCTCAAAAACGGTTTGGGGATAGGAATAATTCTAGATAGAGATTTTAAATGTTTTCTCTTGTGACATTTATTGAAAAAGCTTGTTTAGAGATATTAGCATGCTTGATATATTACACACACACATATATATATACACACCTTTAGCTAACTTAGCGATGGCAATTGGTTCTCCAGAACTCATCATTAAGCAAGAATATCATATACAGAATACGTATTTATAATGGGGGTCTATGGGAAAAAAATAGATTGGTTCCTAAAGCTAAAAAATTACCCTAACTTGGGAATAAAGTACATATTAAAAAAATATTTTATCAAATGCAGTGTACATGTAAACTGTACAGTATCTAAAAAGAAAAGTTTTATATCACTAGGGAAAAAATGCATATTTTCTCTGCTTAAAAAATACAGTACAGCAAAAAGAAAGAGAAAGTGAAACTAAATTTTAATTTAAGTTTTTATATTTTTCTGCAGAAGTTTTTCATCGTAATGGAAAAAAATCCATACTGAAGTGCATTTTTTTAAAATTTGTCTTACAGCACATATTACTGTACATTTATGTTTATTACTTATATGAAATTATTAAAATTAAAAAACAATGTTTAATTATAAATTATTTAATTAAACATAAAAACTTATTACTGTATGTTTAATTATAAATTATCTAATTGAACATACATCAGAGTAACAAAATGTGTATGCCTATCATAAATCGGTCAACATTAAAAAAAAAAAGTCAACTTATTTTTTTTTAATATATATATATGTCAAAATTCAACTTACTTTAAAAGAAAAAAAAATTAACTATACTAATTTTCTAAAACATATGCTAAGTTTATGTTTTTTTATTTTATATTTGTTATAAGTCGATTATTTTTTGGGTAAAATGACTTTAAAATACCTATTCTCTGACATCATCAGTGATGCAAAATTCAAGATGGCTGCCAAAAAATTAAAAATAAAATTTTTTTCCCGATCGTTATTGTGAATAATCGATTGTAAATCAAGGTAATGGATACAAATTGATGATGATTGCTATGTGAAATATCACTAAGTAGCCAATCACTAAGTGAGGTCTAGGTTTATGTATTTAACATTCCCCTGTGTTGTTTAGAGTAGTCACAGAATAATATATTCAAGATTTTAAGAGTTTAAATTGCAACTGTCATTTCTAATACTTAAATATTTTATGATGATTTTGAATGAATAATCATATATTATTGCTGTGTGAGATTTAGCATAATAACATATTGTTAGATAGAATTAATAAATTCAGCGTTGATTCTTGGTTAAGAAATGTAAATAAAAAAAAGTTCAATGCATTCTAACAGAATGATGTTGCTAAAACCCCAATCTGGCATTATGATCATAAAATGTCATATTACAGCAATTAATGATTAATTAATTAATTATTGTTGTTATGTACGGTCTTTTTAAATTTTAATTTACAAATTTAATTGCTAATTTTATGATTACTGATTTTATATATATATATGAAAATTCAAGCATATACATATTTTGTGTCTGAAATCACCATTATTAATGTTTAGTGAAAAAAAATTGTGATTTGCAGTATTTGCTACTAGTTGCAACCAAGATGCAATAAGTATCAAAATTGTTATTGGATTTTTAAATAGCAATATAAAATCTTAGGCCAATCATCTATATAATGCCAAAATTGGGGCATATTATGAAAGCAATTAATATTTCACCTGCATGAACTATTTGAGTTCTAAAATTACAACAATAAACATGAAAAATGCCTGAAACATGATATTAATATTGATCATCAATAAACTAATTATCAAATTTATAAAGTAAAGTGAATAATATAAACTTTAAAGGGTAGCTTATAATATTAGCATCATTCAAATAAATCCAGAGAGAACTATCTGGATATCCATACAAACACATATTTATAACTCAAATACTTATGCTTAAATTAGCTTTGGAATTACAAGGATGTTAGAGACTGTGAACAAGATAAATCTACATACCTAATTGGTCTGTTAAATGATTTCACTGGGATTAGCTATAAATCTTTTAAAGCACATTTCAGTTATAGATAGCTAAAAAAATAAAGATATCAAAATAATTTTGAGATTATTTTTTAAACAATTATTTAATAAAGTTAGCGAATAAATAAAAGAATAAAAAATTTAGAAAATGATCATATGACTAATAAAAAGTTTTACACGTAATTTCAAACAATACATATGACTTCACATGATCTATATGAGTTATTCCTTTATAATAATCATACCTAAAATTATTTTGTAATAAAAAAAGAAAATAATGTTATCTTGAACTTTCTTCATCTTTTTTTAGCAATGAGGAATGTCTCCATAAAATTTGAAACTAGTAAAAAAATATTTCCAATCAAAACCAAAAAATTATTCAATACTTCTATTTACCATGTTCTTCAAATTTAAACTGCACTTTTTATTCAAATTTTGAAGATGTAAAATTAGAGTGCAGCTTAAATTTGAAGTGTACATTTTAATATCTTATTTCTATTGATCTCATATTCTCCAATGATTTTGTCTTTGCTTTATGCTCTACACATGTGCATAGTATTGTGATAATTGATAGAAGTTTATTCATGATTCCTCCATTCACGCTTTTCTATGTTAATCCAATTGCTATTTGGTAGCAGCTCTGTAGAATCATATTGTATGTCTGTATTTTAATTTTTAGTTTTTTTTTTTTATCCATATTAATTCAAAGTGAATATTGTAACATCTTATTTCTGCCAATCTCACACTACCCAACAATCGTGTCTTTGCGTTATGTTCTATGCATGCATAGTATTACAAGCATTGATAGCCATTGTGTAAATTGCATGCTATCTACACATATTTGAATTTTTTTATTACCTGTACTTACTAATGATGGAAAAATGATCTACATATGATGTTGAATTCAAAAGAAAAGTTATATTAGTTTTTATTTAAGTAAATAAAAATGTTTATTTTTCAATACTGTACCTATTATAAAATCATTTTTAGATTCTTTTCCAATTTTCCAAGCTTAAAATCCTACTGCTTCTTATATTTGAGGGCAGCTTATATCTGAAGTACTGGCATTTGATTTCATTATAAAATGATATTGTAACTATAAATATGCACACTGTGTAATACTTTATTTCAGATTTTTTCTTTTGATTCTGTTGTAGATGCCTAATTGTGTGTTTTTTCTTATAAATCTTTATGTAACAGTTTAGTCAAATCTTTTGGTTCTGTTTTTTATTATTGTTTTATCAGTAATTACTTTAATTGTTTGGTTTTTTGTTCTTTCTTTTTTGTAGCTCCATGTGTTCTGTTTAATAAGTATTTCCATTAAAAGTAAGCCTTTTTTCTTTTTTTAGTTCCACATTTCCAGTTTAATATTTTTATTTCATTTCTTTCTCACTAAATTTTTCTTTACCTTTTTGTAGTTCAGGTTTTCAGTTTAACAATTATTTTCATTGTAGATTAAGAAAAATTGAGACAATCATTATTTAGAATAAATCAAAATACAAGGTTGAATAAAAGTTTCAGGAATTTGCTTCTACACTCATTTTAGAGAAATTGCTTATATAGTTTGTCAGTAATGATCAGTTGTTAGTAGAAAATAAACGTATAGTTTTTGTAAACTCTATAATATATTCCTTTTTAAATCATTTTGTAATTAAGAGAGAAACCAGTTTACTTTTACATTATCAAACTAAGCTTCTGAGTGCTCACCTCACCACTGTGTACCATATTTTTCCGCCCATAAACTCCTAATTTTTAAAAAACAATCCTGACATGAATGAATCACATGACTCTCAGAAATTAATGACCATGTGATTTTTTTTTTTTTTTACAGAGAGATTATCTTTATTTCAAAACAATTTATTTTAATTGCTCTAGAGATAAATATATTAAATTATTATTTTTTAAATCATCCACACATACTAATATTTATATGTATATCCGCACATATATGTACATATATATATATTACTAAATAATATTTAATAAATTAGCTCAAATTATATTTACATCCACACATACTAATATTTATATGTATATCCGCACATATATGTACATATAGATATTACTAAATAATATTTAATAAATTAGCTCAAATTAATATCATTTTTGTAAACTATTAGTATGTGCGGATGTACATATAAATATTACTAAATAATAGTTAATAAATTAGTTCAAATAATAGCATTTTTTAAAACTAGGCTGAAATCATCATCAACAACCATTATCAATTCACTGCAGGATGAAGGTCTCTCCAAGTTCAATCAATCTCCGATTTTTAGCTTTCTCCACATCACCCCTGCACACTTTCTTATTTCATCCATCTCACATGTGGTCCTTTTCTGGGTCTTTTACAATCTCTTGGAATTCACTTTAAGATTTCAACTGTCCATCTATTATCATCTTTTCTAGCAATATGTCCAGCCCAACTCCACTTCAGTCTTTAATTTTTTTCAATGAGGTCAGTAACACCTGTTTGATCTATTACCCATATATTGCGGTTTAGATTTCTTCTTGCTACTCCTAACATGCATCTCTCCATACTTCTCCGAGTGGTATGAAGTCTCTATGTTGCTCTTCTATTAAGTGTCCAAGTCTCAGATCCATAAGTAAAAACTGGTAAAACACATTTATTAAAAATCTTCCTTTTTCATTCTATGATTAATTTCATCTCCATTATGTTTCCATCTGTATTAATAATCCAACCAAGGTATTTGTAATTGTTTAACTTCTTTTAACTCATCATAATCAATGTTTATTTTCATATTTTGAGAACATCCATATATATATTGTGACAGGGTGGATTCAAACCCTGTTTCACAAAAGAAAAATTTGTACACACATGTGTATATAGTTCTTATATTATTTATTCGAGTATATTTGACTTTTTAAATTGGTAGAGGAAGGGTTAAAATAAAGACGAAGTATGAAAGGGTTAGGGTTAAAAGGGTGTTTATTCTCTTGTATTTTATTGAAACACGACTATATATATATGCTGTATGGATGGATGGACGAATGAACGAAATTCAACAAATATAAATTTGATTTCGAAGATAGAAGCTAATGCAGTTCATTTTATTATAATAGAGAAAAGAGATCTTAAATGAAAAAAAAAATTAAAACTGTATACATTATTATGTAAATAATGTAAAAGGAAAAACAAAAAAATAAAAGTCAAAAACAAATTTCAGGTGGTCAACAAAATTTCCTGACCTTGAAAAGACAAAAAGGTGGGGAAAGCTTTTTGCTTTGTTTAAAGAGAAACTGGACCTCAAAACCACGTGGGTGATAACTTTCTAGAAAAAAATGAGTCTACAAAAAAGAAATATAGAGAATAATATATTTTTTGGTAAGGACAGTTCATCTGATACTACTTTGAAGAAAATAATTCTCCACACGTTATTAAAATGTATGATGCAATACTAAATTGCAGCTGGATTAGATCAAATCTATAATAAATAATTTTAATAATTATAATAAATAATTTTGCCAATACTGGAAAGAAGACGCTCCTGAAATATTTCAACAGTAACCTCCTCCAAAGAGAATCAATACCAATTCCTGAAATTAATTAGATTAAACACATAGGAAGTCACCAGCCGAACAAATTATTACCATTGTTTTAATATTTTCATCATTATCCCAGGGAGAAACACAGGTAGTATAAACTTTTATTGCACATATTTCTTCACTCCTATATTACAGCATTGATGGTAAATTGACTTTTAGAAAGTGATCAACTGAGAAACTATTCGTAATTTTAAAATAATATTCTACATCTAAATAAGTGGATTTGGACATGATTGCTTTTCTCTTGTAATTTTCTTTATTCATTTGTTAATATACGCAGTGTGTGTATGTTTGTGTTTTATATATATAAAATATTTGAGCACAAATAATATTCATATTTATGATTTATCAATTGTGTTTGATATTAAAATTAATAGAAAGCTTATCCATATCTGTGTTGCTTTTTTATTTTGGTTTGCTTGCAGAGTGTGGAGGGTGGGGTATTTGACTTATTTTTGATTACTGTATATGCCATAATTTCAACGCAGAGAATAAAGACTTTTGAAAGTGATCAACTGAGAAACTATTCATAATTTTAAAACAATATTCTACATCTAAATAAATGGATTTGGACATGATTGCTCTTCTCTTGTTACACCGTGTGTGTGTGTGTATGCTTGTGTTCTATACCCATAAAATATTTGAGTACAAATAATATTAATATTTATGATTTATCAATTATATTTGATATTAAAATTAATAGAAAGCTTATCCATATAAAGCAGAGTATAATTAATTTGATAAATAGAAGCTCTCGTGTAATGTTCATTTTGCTTTTTAGTTTATATAATCTCCCGCCATTTTAATGAAGCACCATCTGCCTGCCATTGTTAATTTTTTGACTTTTACCATTAAAGTTTTTCTGTTTTTGTTGCCTAATTCGAATTTCATAGAGTTTTTTTGGTTTTTTTTAGAATTTGTTTGATTTTTAATTTTTTGATTTGTTTGCCTTAGGTGTTATAATTTTTGTGGGGGTTGAGGATTTGTTCTATGTGTACTTTTTTAAAATTTACGTATTATTTCACTGTGTGTGTGTGTGTACTTTTTTAAAATTTACGTATTATTTCACTTGATTTTATACTTGCCTTAGGCAAAAAATTTTACTCGATTTTTACTTACTTTTGATATCTTGCCTTAGGCATTTTAATTTTAATGGTTATTTTGTGTATTTTTACCAATTTTGTGTGTGTGTACTTTTTTAAAATTTACGAATTATTTCACTTGTGTGTGTGTGTGTACTTTTTTAAAATTTACGTATTATTTCACTTGATTTTATACTTGCTTTAGGAAAAAAATTTTACCTGATTTTTACTTACTTTTGATATCTTGCCTTAGGCATTTTAATTTTCCATCGATTTCAGCTAATTTTTGTATAGAAATTTATTACTTACAGGCTTCTTGGTGGTTCTTCAGTGCCACCTGGTGGCTCATCCAGTATGTGAGAAAAGCACCAAAAAAACTTATTTCTTTAGAGATAAAATCTCTTGTTGGTGTTTTTTAATTAATTGATAATTAACTTTTAAAGACTTCAATCGCTTCTTTTTCTTTGTAAAAAAAAAACAAAAAAAAAACTACAAAATAATATATATTCTTCTTTTCTTTTTTTAAAGCTAAGCTATATATAATAAATATTAAACATATTATTAAAATGTTTTAAATTTATCATATGATCATTAATTAAATGGATGTACTAAATTTACTCCAACCAAATTTCTAATTTAACAACACTACTATCCTGAAAATAACAAGAAATAATTTTCAATATGTATATAATACAGAAATTGAACTTGAATTAGTTATTAATCAATGTATATCAGTATCTAATTAATATAGTCCTTAAATTAAATATTTAATTAATCATTTTTTATTTTACTCTCTTCCTCACATACGACTACTTTTAATAATAAAAAGATGACTACACAATGGGGGAAAAAACTCTGCAGTAGATACATATATTTGTTTCATTATTGTTAATCTTAAGTATATTTGTAGAATATAATTGTTTGTGTGAATAATTGTATATATATATATTAAATTATTATTTTCAAGCAAACTGATTTCTTATCTCAAATTAGGTTTGTGCGATCTGTAATAATACTCATCTCAGATTTGACAAATTATTTAGTACTTCTACAGAATGTCTTTATAAGCCAGGATTCTTAGGATATAGCTTTGAGAGCCAGTTGACATAATCAAATCATAACTCCACTATACTCTATTGGATTGTTATAGGACTGACTGTATTGTTGTATGTAAAACACATTGCAAAGTATTTTTTTATTAATAAAATGTAATATGAAGATATGTTATTAGGTTTCACTGATTTGAAGATTGTAAAAATAGACAATCATCTATTTGAATCAGTGAAACTATAAGATTTCTCCTACAATGAAGTAACAATAAAGTTATTTTTATATTTTTTGTCAACTCTCTCATTGTAGGTCCTCACTTTAGAAATCACTGTCAAGCAAAAGATAACAGTTTTAAGGAGTATAGTACACGTCTATGAATACTAGCAAAAAATTGTATCTAGGAAGAATTTGTGGATGATGCTATTTTAAAACATTTGCTTATGGGAATGTCAAATGAAAAAATTCTGAGAACAACTCTTAATGGAATCAAACTTTATATACAAGGTAGCTTCTAAAAAGGGCATCATTCATGAGTTTGTTTTGAATGAGATCAAAGAGCATATTAATCCTAGTCTTAGTGAGAGCTAATATTTAATAATTAAAAAAAACCATGCATGAGACAAATTCAAAGCAAAATAAACTTGGCAATCAAATTAATTGTTATTGCTGTGGGAAACCTAAACACCATGCTTATAATTTCAAATGAAACCAAGAAAGGTCTTAATATTGTGGATTTAAGAATCATGAATCTTCAATTTTCTGAAGATCTAAATCAGAGAAAACTAGTAAGAATATTAAAATTAAACATTTGAAATACAACAAATATAAATTACTCACTTTACTATTGCTTAATGATCAAATGTTTGAGCTTCAAATGATAGTAAGATTTTTTTTTTTCACATTCTTTTAAGACTGGAAAATTTTAATCTCAAATGGACATTAATCTTCTTTTATTAGAAAAAGTAATCTGCAAATTAAGGATGTGACAACAAACTAAAACTTAAAATAATTGCAAGCATACCAATAAGTGTTAACAACAAAGCTCATAATATATCTATTATCATAGTCCTTAAAAAAATAAATCCTCAATCAAAACTAGTTCAAATTTACTTGGGCTCAGCATTCATGTTCATAGTAAGTTTCAGTGATTATTTCAACCAAAACTGCAATAAATTAAAAAAAAACATTGGTTTATTTAGAGCTCAATGAAAAATGTCCTCTAGTCATTTCCAAGACATGGAAAATAATTTTTGCATAGAGACAAAAGATCACAGGAGTATTGTCTGAACTAGCTAAAAATGGTATATTAATCCCTTCTGTAAAATTGGATTGGATCATGCCAATTGTAGTTAGTAAATTAGTTCATCAGTAAAATACGAATTTATGGCAATTATTGAATAACTATTAATAAAAATCTTCAGATGAGTGCTTAAACGATATTTAATGTCTGAGAAATCATACCTCATTACAGAAGTTAGTTTTTTTCATAAAGCAAGACTCTTCTTATTGCATTCCATTTAATATCTATAAGTAAGGTAACTTTTGAAATGTTAGCAAAAATAACACATAAGGGATTATTTAATTATAATTGTCTTGTCTTTCATTTCAGATTTACATTACACCCAATGTTTTTCAATTGAAGATGGATGTTATACTAACTGGTTTCAATGCCATAATTATATATTTTGATGATATTTTAATTATGGCAAATATAGAAAGCACATTGATTGATAAAATAATTGATGTTTGTAAAAAGACTCAATTCAGGGTAACATTAACTGCAGTTAATTACATCTGGATAGCAATATATATATATTGTAACGGACTGACAACACACCCTCAACCATCTACCTAAATCCATCCCACTGCAAATACTGAAACACAAATCTGGCTGTCCATAGAAAATTGGAAAGATCCAGCAACACTACAGCCAAAATAGATCTTTACTACCATTCAACCCGCACTCTATTTGATAATACATACAGGATCCACCCA
Organism: Epiperipatus broadwayi; assembly: GCA_028023455.1. Classification (NCBI taxonomy): domain Eukaryota; kingdom Metazoa; phylum Onychophora; class Udeonychophora; order Euonychophora; family Peripatidae; genus Epiperipatus; species Epiperipatus broadwayi. The sequence continues at coordinate 1,261,353 of JAQFVV010012593.1, forward strand.
ATTTTCATGTCACTCCGTTAGATTCCCAGAATTCAAATCCAGTCATAATCTGAGTAGTTACTCTGTTCAGGTATAATTTATAAGTATATATCTAGCCAATGTGGGCAATGACTTGACATTATGGGTCATGTAGTACACTTATTAAGTACCTATTCCATGTAAATTTCCATATCAAGATATACGTAAATTCAGTGATGTGTTGGCAACAAATTACATACAACCCTTGTTGTAATATCAATTTAAATTAACAAGTTTATTTTAACTTAATATAACACATTTAAATATATAAATACACACTTTAAACACCATAAATATGATTCCTACCACTTCCACATAATCTCATCCAAATAAAAACAACAAAAAAATAAATACATAAAATAATAATATCATCAACTATATGTCATTATTTGTATACATCAGCATCTACCATTCATGCCATCATATAAAAAGAAATAATTTACGATCATTAATACTATCTAAATAAATGACACTGTTTTTATCTTATCTTTTAATAAATAAATAAATATGATCATCATGTTAACATACAGATTATTATTTTGTATATTATAGTTGAATTAATGGGTTCGTTTATGACTATTATGAGTTATGAGAACTGGAATTGCCATCAATTGATTAAATTAATTATATGTACTTATAAGTAATAGTTAGTATGTAACTTGTTAATAAGTGGTTAATATGGGTGTTATGTCTTTAATGTGTCAAAGAGAGTAAGTCTTACCTTCCTATATACTCATTTCATCATAGTCCGGTCCTTCTTTCTCTTCTAACAGAACCATTTATAATTTTTTTTATTTCAAAATACATTTTACATCATGAAATGCATACATTTAAATTCTTTCAGTACTTCCAGCTCAAAAATCCACTATGGAAGTATAAAAAAAAATAAAGGAGAGAAAACCTTACAAAATTTATAACATCAGCATGTCAACCACAACAAACAGTTACATATCAACATACATCTATGAATGATTCTATAAACATCTTGATCAACATGATTATCTTTTAAATGGAAAAATTAATTATAAATTGGGAATTTTCAGCATCTCTTATACTTGCTCCATTTGGCAGCCATCTTTGCAACTGGTCTTATTAAAAGCATCCCTCAGCGATTCAGTTTCAAGAAGACAGGGACGATTGTCCCCTTACCTTTACGTCTTTTATTCAAGGTAAGTCGGTTTTAAATATTATTTATTATGGAAAGTGATAATATAATCGATAACTCTCAAATTAATGTTAACCCCGATCTCAGCATTCAACCTAGCAATGCAGCCATCGGTCGTAAATATTATAGCCTTAGATCTAATCTAAATGCAACTAAACTAACTTCTACTACAAATAAAAACCCACAAACCAATAAATCAAATGAAAACACCATCGCAAATATCAACAAAAGTTTAGAAAATATTCAACTTACCCCTAATATAAACAATAGCATAAATATCTCATCAAGCGAAACTATTGAAATCCTTAACAATACAAGCAAAAACCAATCATCTCCTCTCCTAAGATTTTACGCTCCCGCAGAAGACTCTAATGAGCAATTTTCTTTGCCCTATAATACCCCGAAAACCATATCTGAAAATAATAGACAAAATTTCCAACAAGATGATATCGGCGAATTTTTTAAAGTTAAAACTTTTCCACCAGAGGTCGACAAAACCAGCGCTGTCACATTACAGTTTGTCAACAGTAAATTTAAAAATCAAAAAGAAGAAATAAATTTTAAAACTAATAAACCTCATTCCAAAACAAACAAAGATTATAGCACAGAACAATCCATTGCTACATCAGCCAACTTGCAATCTAAACCAATTTCCTCATTTCCAATATTGGAAAATTCCACTACGTACGCAAATATCGTAAGGTCTAAAAATTCTGAGAGCATCTCCGAAAATATTAAGGCCGATAATTTCAATGAACTATATTTGAATATCTCAGAATTAGACACAGAACAAGAATCAAACACTCTGGAAAATGTCTCATTTAATATAAACGATCTTAATGATGACATGTTCCTAAAAATAAATAACGAGTTCAACAAAACGATTACCAACACTCTGTATAAATCGTTTACAAACTACTACAGCGATAAGTCGTTAATCTTAGCCATAACAAATCAACAATGTGCATTATATAAGTTTCCTCTAGAACAATTATACAGTCTAATCAATCAAAATCAATTAGGCAGAGGCATTCACATGATCCTTAATCATCCCAATGACCACTATGTTATCGTTGAGTTTAAAACATGGGCGGACCGTATGAATTTTAAAAATAACTACTGATCTTTGGGAAATTATATACTTTGCTCCATAGATATGAACCATCCAGTTACACTATCTGGCAGAATTCAAAACTGCCTTGCCCACTTGAAAGAACAAGAACTACAAGACATCCTTATTAATTATCGTTCAATTAGTAAATTTAAACACCTACTAAACCCTCACTTCGAAGATCAAATTCTGTCCAATACAGTTGTCTTCACACTTACTTTAAAGAAAAACATTATACCCACTGACATACCCACCATTATTACTGCAAGAGGCTCTCCTATGGTTTTGACCTTCAGGGGAGTACAGCCACAATGTTTCTTCTGCCTTCAAAGAACACACCTTATTAAAGATTGTGCAGCAAGAATATGCATACACTGTGGTATTAAAAAGAATAAAGTTCACAGATGCCCTGGTAGACCTATTAATACGGCTATCACATCCTTAAATAGACAATCACCACATGGGACTAATTCAAGCAGCAACCTCACAAACCCAGACAATCTGACTCAAATAAATCCTCCAACAAACCCTCTCACATCCAAACCTATCTTTCAAAATGAAAATCTTCAAGAAAGAACAAACACCAACCTCTACACTAATAGTAGTGAATCAGAGAACCAAGCAATAACATATACTGCTACTAAACCAATCTCTCAAACCAATAATACTCAAGATCATTCATTAGATACATATTGTACTAATCCCCGAGAAACAATGCTAGGCCAAACTCTTTCTACAAAAGAAGACAATATGACCAAACCATCTAAGGAAAACCCAGGCGATGAAGAAAATACACTTTAAAAATGTCAAAACAATTCATCTATAACAACTCCCACCCAGCTTAAAACCAATGATGCATCATCATTCGGGCCAGCTAAGTCTAATAAACCTAAACAAAGTGATCCCCAAACTGTCCTCAATTCTTCAATGCCTGCAGTAATCAACCATCCAGATGAAAAGACTTATCAAACACTCAACCCGAAAGTCAGCATAATTAATGTTTCACAACAGTTACAGCAAACTGAAAATGACTCAGATCTAAAATTTAAACCAAATTCTTATAACAATAAAAAAACACTTTCATCAAAAGTACAGGAAAAAGAAAACAACACTACTAAACTTAAAAAAAACCCAAAAATCAACACAACAAATACCCAAAATACAAATAAGAAAATTAAAAGAAAATCAATTCGCTCAGATAAATCAAGCTCTGATGATGACAGCTCCCATCCAATACATTATTCACCACCACCTGCTAGCAAACAAATCTCAGATATATCCAGCACAAAGCTTCACAAATCCATAGAAAAAAAGAGGAAAACCATGGATCCTATAACCATCGATACCATTGATCCATCTGATGAATCTCACACAGATTACACTACTTCATCAGACACCAAAGACTTCATGGATGCGTTTCCTCAACCAACAAATATATCACCAATTCATCCACAAGTTCAATCACAAGACTCTGATTTCCAAACAACATCAGAACTCATTAACATGGAGATGCCCCACATTGACTTGGTACACTTTGCTGAGGACGGTTTGGATTAATCTATCATGTTCTGCAAAATTGTTGGCATTAATATTCGCGGCATCAACTCAATTGATAGAGTTCTAGCTATTAAAAACTGGCTCTCGCTCTGCTCCCCTCATATACTTCTTATGGGTGAAACTAAATATCACCATAAGACTGATCATAAAATATCTCTTCTCTCAGCTTTCGGATTTACTAGATTTTCTATAGGCCATTCTGCTTCAGGTGGAGTCGGTATTCTTCTCAGCAAGTCAACACCACCAAACAGTTTTAGTATTCTATTCCTAGATGCCAATATTATTGTCATAGAAATAGACTATTGGGGTTATCCGATCATCATAGCCTATATATATATATATATACAGCCAAAGACACCTCAATATCTAAAAATAATCCATATCCTAAATGCCATCAACGCTAACAGAGCCTCTCCTACTATTCTTCTGGGAGACTTTAACACTACATACAATGACTTCAACAAGAGATTTTTGCATCTAATAAATCGCAGATTAATGTGTGGAGAGGGTTTCTTCCCTCCTGAAGCCTACACTTTTTATACTAAAACTAAAAAGTCCCTGATTGATTTGGTTTTCTACACCCCAGACCTCCATTTCAACCTTGATGCAGCCTTGGCCCCTGTTGCTTTCTCTGATCATATGGCTCTAATCTTACAACTTACACCTATTGCAATCCCTACACCCATTGATGGACCTGGTAAAACCATGCGCATGATCACCCAATCAAAAATGACCGAAGCGATAGTGTCTGAGGCATACATCCTTTTCCAGAAAATAAACATCCTTTCCCTGCCTGCTGAGGAGGGCTGGTTTTCCTTCATTGGAATACTTCAGTCCATATTAAATCACCACGCCAGGAAAATCAAAGGACCTAATGGCCTTCTAAATGATCTAACAGACATCAATATACAACTTCAAGCTTTACAGCAAAATTTCACAAATACAGAAAAAATCATCTTCCTTAAAAATCTCTACAAAATCAAGCAAAAGTCCCTTGCAGAATATATATCCATCAGAAGAGCCAAATGTTTCTTAGCACAGCAACACTGCTGGACGAGAGACTACCTTAGATGGGCACTGGGGTACAATAGAAAACAAATCACTCCCTTATCCATTAATTCTAATGGAACCAATCTTGTTGGCTTTCCAATGATGCAGCACATCAGCAAACAATTCTGCCAATTAATGCAAAAAGATGGAGCTCCTCCTATAAACAGCTGGTTGGATGCTGGTGACCCCGGCGAACATGGCATCACAGAAATCCAAATCAAAAAGAAGATAACATCTCTCCCTGACGGCGTTCATCCTGGCCTTCATGGCATCCCAAATTTTCTTCTCAAACACCTCAGTCAATTCACTGTGCCAATTATTAAAAAAATGATTGATCACCTAGCCTCCGGCAATAGAAACATAACAGATCTTTACCCAGTGGCACTCATGCCTTTTATTAAAAAAGCAAAACCACTAAACGACATTAACAATATCCAGCCAATTTCCATGACCCCATTGCTTATCAAGATAATTGAGTCAGTCATTAAAGATCAAATCCAAACTCAAATCCTTAGCCATATCTCGTCAAACCAATATGGAAAAAAGGGATCATCAACCTCGCATGCTATGTCCAATATAACTGCACTATTCAATTACATCAGAGGACATCGTAAATCAAAACCTATTGCTGTCCAGCTGGATGTTGCGGCAGCATTTGATTCAGTCCAGATAAATATCCTCCTGGATATTCTGTCGGAATGCGACATTTCAGCAGGGATTGTTCAGATGATCAGCAATCTGCTCAACAACAGGGAGATTTTTCTCTCTTGATGGCAAGATCACACCAGGCTTCAAGCCATACAAATCGATCCCTCAATGATCTCCACTCAGTGCCCTTTTCTTCACGGCATACATCAACTCTCTTCTGATGGATATAGAAAAAAACCTCCCTGGAATTTTCCTTCCCTCTCTCAATAAAAGCTTCAATGTATTTGCATATATTGATGACATCATGGTTGTGCTTCCCACCATTAAATACCTTCCTCATCTCATGGACATATTAAACAGAAATACAGCGAAACTTGGCCTACAAATAAATTTTAACAAATCTTCCATCTGGAAGATAATGTCTGGTAAACAAATTAACTCTCCCTTTTCTGCAAAACCCCAAAGATACCTAGGTTTTCCAATCTACAAAACTCCAACTGCAATGGCAAGAGAGATTCAAGATGCAATCCTCCATTCAACTGAAGCCTTCACCACTTCACTCTCTAGAGTATACCTTTCATTATATGGAATAGTTGGCCTCCTCAACATGATCATAATGCCAAAAATCTCATATTATCTTCCATTCATTAAAATGTCTAAACAGTTTCAAAATAAAATTAACCGATTATGCACCAAACTTCTCTGGAGAGGAAGGACAGTTGCTATTAGCTTGCGAGGTATCCAACGACCACGCAGGTTCAATGGACTGTCATTCCACTCAATACAAGCAATCATTTTACAGAAAACCCACAACACTCTACATAATCTGATCCTCTCCTGCGGTTACTCTAACATTATTAAAAAAGTTACACCGACAGATCGTCCTCCACCCTTTTCCAGTTCATGGATAGCATCCCTAATACAACAACTACAACTTTATAACCCGATAATATCCTTTAACCTTAACCAAAAAATCACCTTATGGGAAGCATACAATATAATCAACTATAATCAACAACCCATTAAAACCAGCCTAAAAATAACCAACCAAAGACTCATTACACACTTCAAAAGATGGAGTCTGGAACCCAAATTCCTTGACTTCATCATTAAAATAAATCTTAATGCGCTACCCACGAATTGGTTTCTTTATCACCGAAGAGGTTTTACCAGCATTGTCCCTATATGTGGTCTGTGTGCTCGTGAAGATGAAACCATAGATCATATTATACACCGGTGCCCAAGACTTAAAACTCTGAAAGATATAATTATAATCAATTCCAACATAAGACCTGATATGATTTTCTCACTCGAAAATGCCATTCATAATGTTTTTTTTTTAATAATAAGGCTTTCTACCTTTGTCCTTTATTCCATATGGATAGTGAGATGCAAAAGTCTCATGGAATTACCCTCGCCACAAATCATATCATTGTTCTATCAAACGCTCAAAAAAATCAAGAAACGTGACCAGCTCCTTGCCTCCAGTAAAGTCTTTGCTGACACCTGGTCTTTAATTGCTCTTTCCTTTTCCTGATTATCAATTCCCACCTACCCAGCATTATAGAATAGTCATTTATAAAAGAAAATATTCATGTTTATAAAAAAATTGCTAATACCATTAAACAAGTTCTTTGAATATCTTCACTATACCTAACCACATAAGAGTATAACATTGTGCTCTCATAACATAATCTAGCCAGATGACATATAGAACATTATATAATCATATTATTGTACAATTTATTCATTTATTTATCCTTTATTAGTATGTAATCACTATTTATTGTTAATAAAATTTTTATTGAAATGAACAATTTATTCATCTCCCATAAGCTGACCAAGTAGTTTGGATAATCCTTGATTTAGCAACTTTCACAATTGATATATAAAACTTCACATAATATTTGGTAGCCATTGTATACATATATATATGTGATGGTAGGTATTCACACTTATAGATCATGTTCATTGCCCTCTTCAAAAACCATCTGAGTTGCCTTGACCTTGCACAACAACTTTTAGCACACCTGCATCATTCTTACACTAGTATATATATAACTTTTTCTATATCAGCAATGAGTACGTTATAGCTATATAATAAACAAAATACGATTAAAATCAATCTTTGGATAATAAATGTTATTAAGTCTAAACTTTCAACAGTCTTAGAATTATCAAACGCTTGATTACGTGAATAAATATCTTTTTACATGTCTCATAATTAATAATTCAATAGAGTTATAAATAAAATAAAATAAAAATCTTAGTGCATATTATGTTTCAATCAACTGATTATAATTTATTTATTTATTTAATTTCCATAGTTCCTGTAAAAGTTCAATTCGAATAGAAGCATAGTAATTTTCCTCCATTTCAATTTTACTTTTTTTTCTTTCTACATATATATATATATCAAATTAAACAACTTACAGTTTTATGCATCCTTGTGGGTCCAATTATTCTTTCTTTGAAATGCTGAAAAACGTTTTACCAAAATATAGTTTTCAACTTATTTGACTTGCTGTCATTAATAAATAAAGAAAAGAAAATCTTGCATATAACTTTTCTATATATGTTTTTAATTTTTCCAGCCATTAGTAACAAAAAAATAGTTGTTGTTGTTGTGGTTACAGCATACATTCTATCAGGTTATTTTTTTCTCCCCTTAGCATTACAACACTAAATTATAAAATCGGCTTTTTTACTTTCTTTGCAAAACTTTCTCAACTGTTTGAACAAGATCATTTTGTCAAAGGTTATTTTAAAATATTAATAAAATGAAATTTAGTAATAAATCTATGATTTTGTTTCAAGCATTTTCAGTTCATTTAAACTACAATATAATTTTATTCATACCATTATATATCATCAACTTACACTGTTCAATAGATATATTAGCTTTTATAAATCAACACATCCATGTATATATTTATGTTCAAATGCATTTAATGGTAAGGATAGGAATGAGAGTTATAGCGATCCTTACAATTCCCCCAATCCAAAAAGGTTAAAAGTTTAATCCTTTTAAACTTTTGACATTTACTAGAGTAAAAAAAATATTTACATTCAATGTCCCGTCACCATAGAGGGTTATTTTCCTTTTCATATAATAAAATATCTGTAATTATCTATCTCTTTTTTTCTGTCAGTCGGTTTGCTAAATTACAATTTTGTCTGTATGAGATTTGACCCCTTTTAACATTCATATTCAATAATTCATTTTACTTTCTCTATTTAATTTCTACTTAAATAGTACTGTCTATCATATAATTGTATTATGATGGATTGAAACAGAATCTGACCGTGGTTCCATACTTCTATTTGGGCAGCATGAAAACTTGTCTCGTCGGCTTCTTGTCCTGCTCTGCAGAGTTACAAGACCCTAGAATAACTGCACGGAATATGGAGTGTCCATATGCATACATACTAAGATACACCCTCACATCTCAGTCAGTTCTAAAAGTAGCCGATACATGCTCAATTATGCAGTCGGATGTACTCACCACAAAATGCCTTTTCCATTTTCACTAGTTTCCATGTTGTCTTCTTTCAAACAACACATAAATGGCAATTATGAGTGCACTCTAAAATCCACTTTCCACCCTTTTTCATCTCCAACCTGCATTAATTTCCTCTGTTTCCTTCCTAACTAGAAACATGGTTTCAGACTTTTAGGATTGTAAGTCCCTTTTATTTCATCCTTGATATTTAACCAAAATGCATTAGAGTTAGCTTGTTTAACAATAACAAATGGATCATCATATTTAGATAATACACAATTTACTTCTGAAAAACCATACCTTGTAGGTAATGGCATTTCTAAGGTATTCTCATTTATTTTTATAATCGTATTTGAGAAATCAACAATACAAGAGTTCATGTGCAAAAAGTCGGCCCCCAAGATTACATCATGAATTAATCCATTTAGTATCAAGAAAACATGATAGAGTGTAGTTTGGTTAAACTTGATCTCTACCCAGATCTGTTTTTGTTCCAACTTTGCCTTCCTACTATTGGCCATTGCCACTTGCATAGACTTTAAAGGTAACGTCTTAGTCGTCAGATTTTTACTCAGTATCCTTTTATAAAATTGATCAGAAATGACTGAAATTTGACTACCTGAGTCCAATAGCACTTTGGCAAATTCTCACACAGCACCTCTATCATAGGGCAACTTTGTTGAGCATAATTTGGCACTCCATCGTCCCATGAATATGTCATATTGGTGATCTCCCACTTTGTCAAAAGTCTTTTGTTTCTCAGAGTATTTATGGTTTCTTGAGGTGAGAAGCTAGGCCTCAAGTACCTCTTTAGTTTGATTTTTTTAAAATCTGGGGTGCAGACTTACTGCATCCCAGTTTTGGAGAGCCTCCTGAACTCGGTGATGAGTCTCTTGTGGCTTTGCTCTTGTTTGGTCATGTGCGCTTCGAGACCATAACTGTGATGCATTGGTTGGCAGTATCCTCTCCTTTCGAGGATTTGTATAAGTGTTATCCTTTTTTTTCCGATAGAAGATAGCATTAACTGAAGGCTCATCCTTTCTTTTTTCCGGACCTCATGTAGATAAATTGGTATTATTTAGATCTATACTGGCCAAAAGTTCAGCAACCTGCTCTATGTTTCTTGCACTAGTACATAGAAGGGATTGCTCTATACGCAAAGGCAAGTTTCTCTTAACTATCTGAATGATCTCCGATTCTGTGAGGTGGTAAGTATCCAGTGTGCGTAATTTGGTGACCTGTCGAAAAAATTTCACAAATGTTTCTCCAGGCATTGACTTGTACCTTTCCTGGAGTATATGGTATAGAATGGCTTCTTGCCTATCTCGATTCCAGAAATTATGCACCAATAAAGTTCGATATTCCTCAAATGTGGATGGGGTTTGATACAGTGATTCCCACCACATTAATGCCTCACCCTGGAGATGACTATAGGCAATAATAACTTTCAGCTTCCGACAAACCTCTGTTAACTGAAAAATAGAAAAACTTCGAAGATGTTCTGTGGGTGCTTCATTCGAAAAGCCCTTAAACACTTTAAGTTTTATGAACTGGTTTATCGCATTTATCTGAGAAATGATCCCTTGAGTTTTATTCACTTCTTGAGAATCCTTATAGTTTTTCATTTGATAGGGTTCATCAACCATCTGCTGATCATAGATTTGTTTTTCATTCAGGCACGGGTAAAGCAAATTCGTCTCCTCTACCTCAGTAAATGTTTTAGAAGCAACTATGCTTTCCCCATACTGGTCTTAAGTTCCTAGATCATCCCTTGAGATCTGACTCATGAGAACTCTTATTTGGTTTCTTCCAACTTCCATAAATTCCTTCATTTCCTTTCAAAGCTTGCCTAGCTGACTTTACATTCAACTGACACATCTGGATGTCATCAGATTGTGATTTACGTTGTAGGACCTTATTTAAGGAATTCAATCTCTCATGTGTTTCATTAGTAGACTCAATTAACTTCTGAAGGGTGGTCTTCCCAATCATTGTATCAGTTTCCATGGAAGTTACCTTATCCCCCGAGCTAAACAATGGGTAAGAGATCCAAGAGTCTCTTCAGGGCCTTTGTTTTCAGCATTGTGAGTCATGGAAATATTGTTCAACTTTGCTTTGAACATCTCAAGCTCAGCTTGTAATTCTTCCCTAAAAATGTTCTGCTTACTCCACACCTCTTTATTCATGACCTCTTGTGTCTGATAAACTTGTTTGATCTTTCGGTCGATATGAACAGTAATATATTCTGCAAATTCGTTGACATGCTCTTGATACTTAGTACTTTCTTCAACCCTGTGCTTTACTTCATCATTATCAGTTCGCACTTTTCCCACATCCTGCAGCAACTGTCCTACTCTTTTGGATAGTCAGGTGTCGACTTCCTGAATCCTCACCTCCAATTTCTCTTCAATTCTGACTAATCCTTTCCTCATGTCTTCTTGAAATTGAGATATATCCCCTTTTAAACCTACCTCAACTTGGTTGACATCGGCTCTTGTTGCCATGTTATCCAACCTACTATTTAAATCTCATTTGAGATCGTTAATTCATCTATACATCTCATTTCCCTTATTGGCCATATTTGACTCTAACTTAGACTCGAATCTCGATTTTATGTTGGCCATATTTGATTCTAACTTCGATTCCATGTTGGCCATATTTGATTCTAACTTAGACTCGAATTTCGATTCCATGTTAGCCATATTTGTTCCCAGTGCAGTCATCTTCAACATCATCTCCTGCAGGATTTGTAATGTGATGGATTCGCTTTCACTAGATGGCATCAATTGATCCCCTAACATGGGAATCGCTTTTTGGTAAGGGGTCTCTGGGATTTGAATCATTGTTCGGTTCTCCTCTAATGATTGAATATGTTGATGCATTTCTTCCGTAGGTTCCTCAAATGCTTGTTGGCACACCAACCTTTCTTCTATACTTGTGTCCATATCTAAATTTTCACCCTTTTGATTTACTTGTGTCTCATCAACTCTTTCATCCATCTTTAAAATGATCTGGCCACTTCTTAATAGCATAAAGGCAGATATGTCAATATAATCATTATGAGACAGAATATTCCCTTATTTATTGCTTCTACAAAATAACTATATTTTTTTACAATATGGATATTCATTGTGCAGTCTCAGCTTCCCCTTCTGGTTCTCTGAAGACGATGAAACGAAACCAAAAAAAAAAAAAATTAAACTACCATCACTTGTACACTTACTCATTCCCAATCTACTTCTAACTACAAATCAGTTCAACTATCATGATTAAGATACTCATGTCTAATCACTATATATACAATTTTTATATCACTACTTCACAACCTATAACATTGATGTTAATTCTCTGATTGCTCACATTTGTCTAATGACTAGATTTCCTTTTAATATATATATGGGCTAAATACTTGTTCAGGCCCCAAAAAGTTGCATGCCAAAAATGTAACGGACCGACAATATTATATCAACAGTCCTTTAAGGATAAGCTATATATTTAGGTTATATACTCATCCATTCCTCTAAAGATCTGACAGATACTGACAGCCAAAAGAATGATTAGCATTTCACAATTTTGAGATAGATAAAAGAATTCAATCACTGCTCTTAAAGTATACAATGTTCCATGAACACTCAGATGATCATCACATTTCAGTCTCTCTAAGCTACTACAACCCATAATAGTTTTCTGCAAACACTATTGCACTGCCCTGCTTACATCTAAGTCTTAGGGGCTATTATTTATAAAATATTGCCTTGCTCATCTTTGGGAGTCTTAGAGGCTAATATTATACATATATCAAAAAGAACTATGCCTTGCTCTCTGGAGTCTCAGAGGCAAAATCATGGCAGGACTGCTGTTAACTGCTTCATGATAAATAATAACTAATAACATAATTTGGGTTGGAGCAGTGAATGAGATCAATCAGTCACAAGTGGCATGAATATATCACATCCTCAAGACAATGACAAAAATTCCCCATCCATCATCAATACTTGCAATAGAACCAACCAAACTCCAACAATCAAATATCCAATCTATCCTTCAAAATCCTAGATTTTCTACAACACAAATTTTTCAATTATGGATAAAATTACTACTCTACAATTTAACACCATCAATATAATTCTAAATTGAAACTAAGCTGTTTGATGACTGTATTTATTTCTCATCATAAAAAAATGCAATAACAGTAACCATCCTCATCTAAACATAAAGCCAAAATATTTCTATACATAAAAAAAAATTAAACACACAAAAAATGCTTCTTTTTTTTTAAACTATACATCTGACATCAAGATATATATTACACATCTCTCAAGTATGTGGTGTATTTCAAACCCTAATTAGCTTATTTCCAAGCCCTAGTTGATGCACCATAAAATGTAATGGACCGATGACCCACCCTCAACCATCTACCTAAAGCCATCCCACTGCCTACACTGAAACACAAATCCAGCCGTCCATAGAAAATTGGAAAGATCCAGCAACACTACAGCCAAAATAGATCTTTACTACCATTCAACTCACATTCATTTGGTAATACATACCGGATCCACCCAATTTTCATGCCACTCCATTAGATTCCCAGAATTCAAACCCAGTCATAATCTGAGTAGTTACTCTGTTCAGGTATAATTTATAAGTATATATCTAGCCAATGTGGGCAATGACTTGACATTATGGTTCATATAGTACACTTATTAAGTACCTATTACATGTATGTTTCCATATCAAGAGATATGTAAATTCAGTGATGTATTGTCAACAAATTACATACAACCCTTGATGTAAAGATCAATTTAAATTAACAAGTTTATTTTAACTTAATATAACACATTTAAATATATAAATACACACTTTAAAACACCATAAATATGATTCCTACCACTTCCACATAATCTCATCCAAATAAAAACAACAAAAAAATAACTACATAAAATAATAATATCAACTATGTGTCATTATTGGTATACATCGGCATCTACCATTCATGCCATCATTTAAAAAGAAATAATTTACAATCATTAATACTATCTAAATAAATGACACTGTTTTTATCTTTTCTTTTAAAAAATAAATAAATATGATATCATCATATTAATATACAAATTATTATTTTGTATATTATAGTTGAATTAATGGGTTCGTTTATGACTATTATGAGTTATGAGAACTGGAATTGCCATCAATTGATTAAATTAATTATATGTACTTATAAGTAATGGTTAGTATGTAACTTGTTAATAAGTGGTTAATATGGGTTTGATTAATAATTAAACTTGTTACTAAATGTTATGTCTTTAATGTGTCAAAGAGTAAGTCTTACCTTCCTATATACTCATTTCATCATAGTCCAGTCCTTCTTTCTCTTCTAACAGAACCATTTATATTTTTTTATTTCAAAAATACATTTTACATCATGAAATGCATACATTTAAATTCTTTCGGTACTTCCAGCTCAAAAATCCAATATGGAAGTATAAAAAAAATAAAGGAGAGAAAACCTTACAAAATTTATAACATCAGCATGTCAACCACAACAAACAAACAGTTACATATCAACATAAATTTATGAATGATTCTGTAAACATCTTGATCAACATGAGTATCTTCTTTTAAATGGAAAAATTAATTATAAATTGGGAATTTTCAGCATCTCTTATACTTGCTTCATTTTTCAAATTAGTGCCTTCAATGATTTATCCATCTCCCATAAGATGACCAAGTAGTTTGGATAATCCTTGATTTAGCAACTTTCACAATTGATATATAAAACTTCACATAATATTTGGTAGCCATTCTATATACATATATATGTGATGGTGGGTATTCACACCTATAGATCGTGTTCATCGCCCTCTTCAAAAACCATCTGAGTTGCCTTGACCTTGCACAACAACTTTTAGCACACCTGCATCATTCTTACACTAGTATATATAATTTTTTTTCTATATCAGCAATGAGTATGTTATAGCTATATAATAAACAAAACACAATTAAAGTCAATCTTTGGATAATAAATGTTATTAAGTCTAAACTTTCAACAGTCTTAGAATTATCAAACGCTTGATTACGTGAATAAATATATTTTCACATGTCTCATAATGAATAGTTCAATAGACTTATAAATAAAATAAAATAAAAATCTCCCGTAAAAGTTCAATTCAAATAGAAGCATAGTAATATTCCTTCGTTTCAGTTTTACTTTTTTTTCTTTCTACATATATATATATATCAAATTAAACAACTTACAGTTCTATGCATCCCTGTGGGTCCAATTATTCTTTCTTTGAAATGCTGAAAAACATTTTACCAAAATAAAGTTTTCAACTTATTTGACTTGCTGTCATTAATAAATAAAGAAAAGAAAATCTTGCGTATAACTTTTCTATACATGTTTTTAATTTTTCCAGCCATTAGTAAAAAAAAATAGTTGTTGTTGTGGTTACTGCATACGTTCTATCAGGTTATTTTTTCCCCTTAGCATTACAACATTAAATTATAAAATCGGCTTTTTTTTCTTTACAAAACTTTCTCAACTGTTTGAAGAAGATCGTTTTGTGAAAGGTTATTTTATAATATTAATAAATGAAATTTAGTAATAAATCTGATTTTGTTTCAAGCATTTCCATTTCATTTAAACTACAATATAATTTTATTCATATCATTATATATCATCCACTTACACTGTTCAATAGATGTATTAGCTTCTATAAATCAACACAAGGGTAGGAATGAGTTATAGCGATCCTTCCAATATATATATATATATTGTAACCTTCTGATTTGGCACCAGAAATATTAATTATAATTATGTAATACTGTATTAGTAACATCTGATGTCATCTTATTAAAAAAAATGAAATAACTTGAAATTGTTAAAATTTGTTATGATTGCCCTGAAACCATGCTTAAAAAGCATTTATAGATGTAATTTGAAAATTTTTATGTGTTTAATATCTGATTTTGGTGTATAATTAATGATAGTAAGGGGGTGGATTTTCATAAAATGTATTCAGTCTAGTTTGAGTTAATTCTAATTTATTTTCTTTGTCTGTAGAACAGTATTGAGATTTGTTTAGATAATTTTCTAGTTTATTTGCTTATATTTTAATCAAGAGCTTATATTTTAATCAAGAATGTAAATAGTGAAATATGTTCAATCATCATCATTAAAACTCATTTTAGTCATATCAGTTTAGTACCTATTGTACATTATTTGTAAATATTCATGTATATTTGTGCTATTTTTCAACTTCATTTTGCATTCATATATTTCAATAAACCATCAAATATGTCATATAACCAAATCTTTAATTTAGCAACCAATAGTCAAAAACCAGCTTAATTATATTTTAAATGAATTCATGGATCACTGGACTGGTGAATTATTAAACAATATTTATACTATAACATATTTTATTTTTAAAATAATTGTAATTAATTTTATTATGTTACTTTAGAAATACAGAATATTCAATTCTTAATTCAATTTAATATCTAATTTTTTTTTATTTGACAGATAAAATGATTTTTTTTGTTTTTTCTTCTTTCTTTTTTTTTCAAGATAAGAAAGTTTCTTGCATAAAATTCTCCTAATTAAAAATTTCAGTGCAATGGTTGGAGCAATTCTGTGTTTAGAGACTTTTGAACTTTCAAATAACCTTGGATTATTGGAAGAATAGATGCTTGGGTAATGTTCTGCGATCTATAAAAGGGGCTGATTAAATTCTAAGAGGGCTGCTAACTAAATCTACTACTGATTGAACTCCAATTCACTTTCTGAACAAAGTTTTAATAGTATAATTTTTTTGTTATATACTGATTCTTTCAAAACCCAAGCCTGAAAGTGAAAAGTATTATTGGTTTCTGAATATGAGAATGTAAAATGACCATAATGAGGTATATCAATCTTTGTTTTTAATTAACTGTTTAGATTCTCAAATCATTTAAAATGCATATGTGTGTCTACACCATAAATTATTTAAATTTAATTGCTAATATGGAAAAAGGAATGGAAATGCGTACTTGTATTTTAAATTTGTTTTGTTTAAACCTTAATCATAATTTTTAAGAAGTAAGAAGAATGTCTGTGTATATTTCAAGATTATTTTCATTAAAATTTAATGTAAATATTAATGGAGTGACTGAAATGTGCAAATTCTTTTATTATTTTGGAAAACGTGTGACCTTTTTTATTAGACATATCAGGAACTCTTAGTATTAAATTTTGCTAACTATGAAAGAAGACAGTTGAGATGGGAGGATATGCATATGAATAATTATTTTATTATCATTATTGTTGAAATACTTATCTGATTATTTGTGCCTATTTGAAAAGAAGAATAAATGTGTAAGTTAATGGATTGTTTATTTATTTCTCTCCAAATGCCCCGAGGAATGAATGTGTATAAAATAGTATAAAATTGAATATGACTCTTTTTTAGTAATTGTTCTCATGTACAGTGGGATTTCCTTATTTAAAATATTATCAATAAATTTACAGGAATTGTAGTGAATTTTATAAGTTAACTAGTTACATGCTTTAATGAATGGCTTATGAAAATGTGAAACAAATGCTGAACTATAATTAAGGAATGAAATGATAAATTATTGCCTTACCTATGTTATAAGAAAAAACCTATTGCTTAATTAATGAAGAATTTCCAAATATAATGTTAATGGCGGTTTCATTAGCTTTGCTAAGAACATTGAATACTGCTATTATGAATCCAAAATAATATTATTTGTCTTCCTGCAGGAATTTCTCAATATTTAACTTTATACCATTTGTTATTATTGTTATTTAGTATATGTCTGAGAGATGTTCTTTACAAACTGTAAATAAACTTTTCATTTTTCAACTTAGAAGAAAAGAAAAAAAACTTTAGTTATTATTATTTGGTATTTAGTAGATAGATAGTTTAAAAGATTGTTTTATGATTTATATTATTATATTATTATTGTTTTTTTCCAGAATGTCTCATAAAGTATAATATGAAGAAAATATTATACTAGGTAATTTTTATTGTTTAATATAATTTTATTGTGTACTAATGTTTCTATCGTACATGTTAGAGATAGACACATCCATTTAATGTTGAAGGGGTGAATAGCTCTTCTGAAAAGAAGCTCATTATATAAAATTTTATAGTTTATCTTTGCGTTTTCAATAGATTATGAAGTAATTATTTTCAATAACTATTTAATCCAGAATTTAAAGATTTGTCGTTTAACTTAAACCAAACTTTTACTTTAATTTTGTGCTAATGCAAATGCACTATAAAAAAATATTATTTTGTTTTACCTTGCTAATTGAAATTATTTTACCTAGTTTCTCAGAATATAATTAGTATATTTCCAAGTTTAAAATATTATACTTATCAGATATGAAATATTTATTCTCTATTGCTTTTACATTTAAGTGATATTTTTACAGTAGTTCTTTACCTTCTGGGATTTGAAATTGTCTGTGTGTTATTATGCTTATATATGCGTGTCTATTATTAAACCCAGCTACAATAATGTTTGAATTGAAAGTAAAAATGATTTAAAGACATCAGTTTCAGACGGTGAGAATGTGCCAATTGAATTGAAAGATTAGAAATATACTGAAGTATGAATTTATTGTTCTTTATTATGCTTGGATAGAAAAGTATTTACTGGCTATGTAGAATGAAGTTTGTTATGTTGTATAGTATTTTATGCGATTGAGAAATCTCTCTTCTTTTAGTTATTTGAATATTTGACATCGGTAGATGACCTATTATATTGTATGGGATAGAGTAAACTCCCCCTTTTTGTTTATTGAAGTATTTGTTAGAAGTAGATGGAATCCTCCATTTCTGTTAGTTGTATTTTATGAATTCAAGTAGAAGTCAAGTATTTTATCTCCCTTATTTTTGGTGATGAGAATCTGTCCACACCACTTGATTTTAAGTCTCAGAAGTTAGTCTTGGGAGTTATTGTATTATTTTTATGATTAGAATTGTGAAAATCTTTTATCCCCATGTGCCTTATGGAATGTTTTCATTTGTTACTCATAACCAAGTGCAAGACAATTTGTTGTTAAAAAAGGAGAATGAAAGCAAAATTGATCTTTCTTACAAAACAGTTGTAGTAGAGTTAGTGTTAAAGCTTGGTTGGCCATTGTCATCATCCATATTATGATTTTATTACAAGTTCATAAGTAAACCGATTGGATTGATTAATGTTAATTATTTTATGACTGACAGCATAATTCTGACACATGCATAAGATATCAATTTAAAAGTTATGGAAAAATCCATCATTAATGCATAACTTTAATTAATATTTCAAATCATTTTATATGAATTATTTAAATTTCATATCATCAACTTTTGTAATATTCAATCATCATTTGAGTGAGCAAGCAAAAGAAGACAAAGTATAGTTAATTAATAGAAATATTTATTTCAATTTGGCAAAATATAAACTATAGTTAATTAATAGAAGTATTTATTTTAAGTTTGCAAATTACAGCTTGATCTTATTCTTATTTTATACTTATTCTTAGATTCAAACCTCTTTCATTTTAGTTAATGTGCATTTGAAGTAAAATGCCAGGAATTTTAGTTTCATCCTATAATTTGTTATTTCTCATAGACTTATCGACTTAATTGATAGCTTAAGACTGTTGAAAACAAGATGCCAAATGTAAAGTAAATTTTGCATTTTATTGTCTGAAGTGTAGGATTATATTGTTTCTGCACTCTATGTTTATCAGAATTGACTGACAACTTGAACAATTTTGCAAGAAAATGTGGAGTTTAGTTTTGTGTATTATTTAGTACTGAAAATATAATGTGTTTTCCACAAGACTATCAGAAAGCCCTGATAGCTGGGATGTGTTAGAACAGAAGATCGAAAGTTATCTTATGTTATCTGCTATCATGTAAACTATTCCATTATTGATGTTAAATACATTTAGAACATGTACCTGCATAAATTATAAAAAAAAAAAACTAATTGTTTGCTTAACTATTTTGTAAATAAATGTTTTGTTATTCAAATTTGTGTTGAGAATTTTTCTTTGACATACATTCGTATTTTATATTTCCACACATGCACACACATTTATCCAATATGATATGATTGCATTTTTCTTTTAATTTGATGATGAACATGTCCAGATATAATGATGTTGATTTCTTTGATTCAAACACTGTCTGAAATGTCGATTATTTGATGATTCTCTAGAAACTTTACCATTTAGTTATTATTTAGATGATGAATGGAAATCAAAATGTACCCTATTTCCTTTATTATCTAATTACCATTATTTTGTTAGGATATTGCTTAATTTATATCATTACTTTTATAATAGTAAATAGTAGTTGTTGGGAAGTATAGATTTAAAATTAAGCTATGCAATAAATTAATTCCCTGAGATATTCAATTATTAATTTAGATTAAATATTAATTCAGTCAACTAATTTAGACTATTGTATAATTAAAAGTTCAGTAATGTCAAGTTTATTTTATATTCAGTTTCAACTTGTTATACAGTATAGTTACTAAACGTTACATTTCCATTTATTAGTTTAATTTTCTAATATAATAGAGGTTGTTCAATGCATGTAGATGATGGGAGGAGGTGAAGTATATACTATAATTTTTTAATTTAGATGCTAGAATATTACCAATTTAATTATTATTTATTTTAGAATTTAATAGATGTTTTGTTCCTATTAATTATGATGTTTCATCCCACATCTAATATACATTTTACACCTTATATATCTCTGTGGCCCCAACTGAGCTAAGTTAAGATAAAACTTCATTTAAGAGCCTCATTAATAGTTTTAAGGTAAAAATAGATCAATAGTTTATTCTATGATTCATTGAATTGGCACCCCTGGATATTTGTCATTAAGAATGGTAGGAGAGGTGTTGGTGATCAATGATGAGGGGTCACAATATATATATATAGTAACCCAGTGCTTTTGGCACTTGGATTTATTTAGCATTATTTCTGCATGAAATTAATGTTATTCTTTAAAAAAATAAAAAATTAAATTAAATAAATGATTTTGGTTAATAAAGAGTGCTATCCATTTACCTTGATATGGTTTGTGTGAATAAACAATATGTTCCTAATGCAATATCATGTTTTTAGAATGACACGAATAATCTAAATAAGATATTGTTATAAGAGCAAGTTAATATAATTTAAAACAAATGTAATAAACTGTAGTTAGATTTTAAATGGTTATACAAAGAAAAAAACGAACCATAAATGTCAATTAAATAACTTTAAAGATCGTATTGTTTTGAAAAAGTAACTTCTGATAAATTCATTTTTGAAGAAAATAATTTTATGTGTAATTAAAATGACAGATAGTTATTGTTGGTTTAAATATATTTATTATTTTTATTATTAAACTGTTTTGTAATACATTTTAAATAATATTGAAAACCATATGATTTTTAATAAGTTATTCTTTTTTGTTTATGTTATAATCAAATGATTTTTCTTGGTAGAGTTCGCTAGTGTTGGGAGAACAACCAATACATAGTTGGGAGAACGACCAATACATACTCAAGTCATTTATTTTATATAGTTTGCTTCTATGTTTCAAAAGTTTAACAGTGCAAAATTTTGTAAGATTATTATTTTTTTATTTTGAAAACAATAAATTGGCAAGATGGAAATTTCATCTAAAATGAACAGGTAACAGTTTTGGTGACATATCCTGAATGTCTATGCTATCTTTACTATTTAAAAACTTTCTACATTGGAAATTATCTCACATGAAAGTTAGATTTGTTAAACAAAATTAGAGAAAATGAAGAAATTAACTAAACAGGTAAATCAAATTCTTGTTTTATCTAAATTAAGGAAAACAAATATTTCCCAAGTTGGAAATAGTTATTTAATAACTTGTTCTTTATTGGTATTTTTCTGGGACAGAAGAAAAATAAGTAAAAAGAATATTAGAAAAAAAAAAAAGAACTAGAAACATTTTTTGCACCTTTGAAAAATAAATTGTCTGCATTGAGAAATAATGCCATTTTATACATTGGAATATATTTTGTTCACTGCTAATTGTCTAGGAAAATAATAATCATAATAATAATAAACAATATGCATGCATTCTTTTTTAAAAGGAAAAAGAAAAACTTTCTTGAAATAAATGTGGAAATTAAATATATGTGCATTATTTGGAAAATAAAGTGCTATGATTATGAAAGATAACTTAATATCTTTAATGACTTAATAATAAAATTAAATTATATATTATACTGTATGCAAGGTGGACTTCTTATAACTTCATCCATTCTATAATTCAACTGCAGTTATTATCATACTAATCTATAGGAAAAAGTGCACATTTTCTTCAATATTCTAGCTAACTAATTATACATATAGTCTTTAAATAATGTGTATCTTTATCGTCTTCAGTATACTCATATTCGTTTTCTTTAGGATCCAAATTTGTGCCATTGTAATCCAATTGGGAATTAAGCTTCGTTTTTACTATTTTTTTTAATGTTTATTATTATAATTGCCAAAGAAAAGAAAACTTTTCATTTGTAAAAAAAATTGCGTTTATTATTTTCAAAGTTTTGTAAAATATAACCAGATGGAAATTCTTTACCTGGATGGACAGCTCAGCAGAGAAATAGTTCTGCTAATGAGATAATGTGCATTTATGTATTTAATGTTTTTTTTTAAAAAAAATAAAAACTAATTGGTAAAACTTTATTTTGTTTTATAATATTAATGTATGTTAAGGTTTATATCTGTCACATAATATTTTAAGAATCTGGTAATGACAAGAGTAGATTGTACTATCATTATTTTGTGTTAAGTGTTTATTTGATATGAAGTAATACCTATGAAGTATATCTGATTTATTACATGCAACTGGAGATATGAACTTTGCATGTTAGATACTTAAAAAAATGCTATAACAAGATATTTCTTGTTTAAAGTTTCAACAGAATTTATATTGTATTAATTAAGTAATTTAGTAACAGTTATTCTTTAATAGCACATCCACTTTATTTTAGTTTAAGCTTGTATGCTACACATTGCTATCGAATATTCCTTCATTAAAATTAAAATTATGATATTTTTTTGCTGTCATGTCCATTGGTTCCAGATATTGATTGAGGTATACATTTTAATATAGGTTTATTTTTATTAGTGTGTTTTGCTATCTTGCATAAATGTAGAGTTGGTATATGTTCAATATCAGCATATTTCAATATTTATAATGTATTTTATTTTGTGGGATGAAAATACTCTCCCCAAAATACTTTATTTTTCCATGAGATGATTAGTTTTTGATATAGTGTTAGAGTATGTTTGATAGTCCATATGATCAATTCTCATGAATAGAACTATCAAGAGTTTATATGACATTCAGTATACTTAAGGTGTTTTAATCCCAGAAGAAGATTATATTTGGTGCATGTTCATTTCTTTACATGGTGAGATATGCTTCACACCTATACAATTTTTTATGCCTGAGAAATGGGCAAGAAATCACCAAATGCTCCAGTGTAATATTTTACTCTGCAAACATTACTTGTTATTTTGCAGTCCTCATGTGAAATTAAAGATAGCTCCACCATAGAAGGTGTAGATTATTGTGCTCTTTTAAAAGTTGTGGCAAGGATAAATGTTAGGTTTGAGGTGTTAGTTCTTCAAAGTCCACTTTAGTATCAGTAGTGCCTTAGTAATTGAGATCAATATCCATATTGTGCTACTGAGCTTTGCTGGTATTTCACAAGCAAACCAATGAAGAAAGTTAATTTCAAATTGCATATTTTAAAATGCTTATTTGTTGAAGGAATGTTCGAACACAATATTTTAGTGTTATTAATAGTCAAGAAATATTCTTAGCTTGAATTAAAACATTTGTAATTAAAATATTTATCATAACTTAGGTGGACATTAAGATAAATGTGAAATGGTGAGTGGGGCTTCTGATAAATGATCCATAATTAGTAATAAGTTATTTAATTATAAACCATAACTTGGTTAACTTTATTAGTAATAGATTTAAGATTTTAAAAGGATTGTATTGAACCCATTTTATTAAACTACACAAATCATATGTATTAAACCATTAAGCATCACATGATCACATTTCCTATACTAGCACATTAATTGTTGATAAACAGAGCAAAACTCTCCATACAGTATTACCATCTGTGCTAAACAGGGTAATCAATGGATGCCAGAAGGCTTGTGCATAAAATCCCTATCTAATGCCTACTCATCCAATATTCCCAGACTAGTTTCTGGCTTGTGGCCTTCGTTAGTGAGGAGCTTGGGATCTGAGAGCCTTCTGGCATCCATTGATTACTCTGTTTAGCACAGGTGGCAATACTATATGGAGAGTTTTGCTCTGTTTATCAACAATTAATGTGCTAGTATAGGAAATGTGATCATGTGATGCTTAATGGTTTAATACCAATCCTGGTTAATAGGATAGTGGTGGCTATGGTTGTAAAAGAGCCAAAGACACCAAAATGTATGGATGCTGAACTGAGTTCAGACCCATATGACTATATAAGCTATTGAGCTTAGATTGAAAATATTTTTAGTGTTTTCAATTTCATTCTCATAGTTTTGTAGTTAAGTAGTGATAAAAGGTGGTTGCTAGAGGGTTGCATTAGATCCTAAGATCTAGATGCAGTGCTCTCAGATCCAAAGCTCCTCACTGACGAAGGCCACAAGCCAGAAACTAGTCTGGGGATATTGGATGAGTAGGCATTAGATAGGGATTTTATGCACAAGCCTTCTGGCATCTATTGATTACTCTGTTTAGCACAGGTGGCAATACCGTATGGAGAGTTTTGCTCTGTAAATCATATGTAATTATTTTTGCATACTTCATATCATAATATTAATAAATAAAAAACCAAACAAAAATAGTTCGTCAATAATTCAAAGTAAAAGGTTTATAGAAAGTTTACTAAAATTACAGATTAGTGTATTAGTAAAGGAGATGCACATTTCAGCTAGTTAATCCAGTGCAATAGCGTGATTTCAAACTTGTATGAATTTATAATTTTAATTTATACCCGAATAGTAGACAGATTAATGTGATGATTTAAGTTTAGTATCAATGTGACCTTATCTAATAAATTTGTATATTTTGTTAATTCTGTGTTAGTAATAAATTATAGTCTTTTCAATATTCGTTGTGAATTCTTTTTTTTTTTTTTGTATGCCAAATTTAAGTGTGTTTGCACAATATTTGTAAAACATTTTTTTTGAGTCCAAAATTATTTTAAACTTTAGAAATCATAATATACCAGATAGACAAATTTATGCAGATCTGAACATTTAATTTAATTTTGATGATAATTATTTTGTGGAGTTGCAAACTTCAGACTAAACATTATTTAATTGTAAGAATAAATTTATTTCAAAGTTATTAACTCTGACTGCACCTTAGTCCAGTTACATTTAGTTAAATTATTGAATTATTAATTAATTTATTGTGTTGTCATGGATGATGGAGTTATACAAAAGATGTGTCTTTCTATTATTCTAGCTGAGATTCTGGATAAAAAGGCTGTATTATTAAAAAATTTATGTCACTATTGATTATATTTATCACTCCTTTTAATAATATAATAGTTGTTATAATATGTGAGGACACATTAGCTTTTGAGGGAAGTGAGTGTTTCCAATAGCCTATTAGAATACCAGTCATGTGTGACAGCACAGTAATGTAATGTATTTTATTGAAGTAAACAAAGAAACCCTGAGATTATTATTATCATTATTTTTTATTGGAGAAGTGATCTATTATTATTGATATTACAATTGTGGTGTGGCTTAAAAGAGTTCAATTTTCAATTGTGCTATAAGGTATTTCCAGATCATATTGACAAATAATTTACATATTTTTTTTAGAAACATTAACAAAAACATGAGAAGTTATCATTATTATTTATAGGTGCAAATACTTATAGCTCAGAGAATGTATTTTTGATAAATGGAGAGTGTTATTTTTATTCTAAATTATTAATTTAGGAATGATTGCAGTTTCTTTTTCTTCCCAAAATATTTATTTTACTGATGATAATTTATTTTATGATTTTAGTTTTTTTCTTTGTCTTAACTGCATATCTTTGCAGCTGAATTTTTTATAACTAACCGACCACTGAACATAGGCAACATTTGTATGCATGTCATCCAGTTAGATATAGATTCTTTATAACTAGAAGCATTTTATCTAAGTTAGAATATATATATATGTAATAATATTATTCGATGTCTGTATTTTTAAAGCAATATACATAATTATATAACTGAATATTTGTAAATACAGTAAATAAATAATTAAAAATTTTAAACAATTAGGAATGCTTTCGATTATCCCAGTAATCTTTGTCAACTAAAGCCTTGAAATGCTAACTTTCAAGGCTTTAGTTGACAAAGATTACTGGGATAATCAAAAGCGCTCCTAAGTGGATAAAATTTTTAATTATTTATTTACTGTATTTACAAATATTCAGTTTTATATATATATATATATAGATAATCTATAATGACAGAAACATTTTTATATCTGAAAACATTAGAGCAGTTAGAAATTTAGAAATGTATTTAGACTTAGAAACATAAAGTAGCTACAGGCATTGTTGGACTTTCTTAAAGACAAAGTGCATATTGCTCAAGTGTTGTACAATCTGCTTTAAAAAATTTAAAAATGGGAATGGTCTACTACCCCATGAAACAGCTTCTAATAAACAAAAGTATTTTTCATATTTGTCTAAGTTTTAATATATTATAACAGTGATTTGAACATAAATTTGTTGACCGATGCATCCAGTTTTGGACTTAGAGCTGTGCTAACATATTCTGCAGCAAATAGAGAAATACCAATCACATTCACATCAGGGTGAACAGAATCATAACCACTTCATAAGAGGCTCTTTTATAATTTTTGACATATGCAACTTTCATCAATATCATCCTTTCATCATATTACCCTATCTTTTTGTTAGGAATTTTAACAAATTCAGAATTGGAATTTTAACAAACTATTTCAGATCATTTTACTCCATAAATTCTTCATTAGAATTGTTTTATTTGCTTGTGATTTTGAATTTATTTACAAAACAAAAGATTGCTACAACCTGCAAATGCATTAACAGGAATGCCTGATAAAGCAGAACTTAAAATTAAACAGATTAGATGTTTCATAACTGGGTATCCTACAACATTAAATAATAACAGTGATCAAAGGGGGCAAATAATGACTAAGATAATAAATTACTTAAACATTAGACTAACAATGATTGGATGCAGAACAAGCTGCAAAATTTACTATTGTCCTAGAATGTCTGAGAAAATGAATCTACATGCAAGGGATCTACATACAAGAGATACATTCTGAATGGAGTTATAATTGGATATTCAGGTATAGCATGTGTTGTGGTCTGGGAACATTTATACAAATATACTTAGTCTGCTAGGCTAATGCTTAATCATTTACAAAAGAATTCACCTCATGACCTCAACTTCAAAACTACTGCAAACTGTTAATGTTGATTATTCAGGATTTCTTATGTGTTACACACTTTTAATGTTAGCCAATACATATTCCCATTGGATAAAATACTACATCATTAAAAATATCAATACTAAACAAATTATAATACAGTTAAACACAGCCATTCAAGCTATTATGCACGTGCTTTTTCTGAGTGTAAATAATAAATGAATAATTTCACTCCCAACACGAGATATAGTATTTAGGAAAGAATAAATGAATCACTTATTCAATCTGACCCAAATGTATATATATGGGCTAAATATTATATCTCGTGTTGGGAGTGGAATTATTCATTTATTATTTACACTCAGAAAAAATGTGTGCATAATAGCTTGAATGGCTGTGTTTAACTGTATTAAAAATTATAAAGCAGAGCACTATATAAATAAATGTTTATTTACATATGTTTAAGTTTCATTTGAGAGTGATGTTTAGTAAATTCTAGATAATTTGGTCGACATCATTTACTCGGATATCGTAGACAGTTGTTTAAAGTGAGTGATCTATTCTCACACTTTCACTTCCAATACTTAAGATTTGCCCATATATATACATTTGTGTCGGATTGAATAAGTGATTCATTTATTCTTTCCTAAATACTATATCTCGTGTTGGGAGTGGAATTATTCATTTATTATTTACACCCAGAAAAAGCGCGTGCATAATAGCTTGAATGGATGTGTCTAACTGTATTAAAAATTATAAAGCAGAGCGCTATATAAATAAATGTTTATTTAAACAAATTATAATAAATTTAGTGAATTATTTTTAGAGTCTGGGTATCCAGAGATGTTCCTTACAGACCATTTGGAAAACTGAGGAATTGTAGGCTCACCACTGTACCCTCCTGAATTGAGTAGGTTAGTTAAAAGTGCAGTTAACCAATTAAAATAATTTGCAATAAAGGAAAAACCTATTAATAAAGAAATAATTTTAAAAATATTGATATGTCTGCATAAGTGGTAAATCACCAGCTGAACTATTAATGGAAAAAAGCTAGGGACTAAATTAACTGTGCTGTGGTACTTGTAGCTTTGTGATGATGATAGTTGGCATGGGATTGAATTAATATTTATAAAATGATAATGTAAATATTTTCATGCTGCAAATAGTTAAATTAAATTATATTCTGCTTTATTATTGTCTATTATCTAAAATATATAAATATGCCCATCCTAACTTGGTTAATACATATCTAATGATGAACGAATTGTATAAACACAGTTGTTCTTAAACAGTAACCTTTAGAGATGTAGTAAAAGGGTTTTTGTTATTATTTAGAGGGGCTACCGATATTAAATAAGCAATATGCCAACATAAAAAGATAGTTTAAGTTTAAATAAATGATTGTATTATAAATGAAATTATAACAAAACTAATGGCTTCGGTAAAATGATGATGAGTTCAATAGGTATTTCCTAAATCTGATATTTTTTACAGGAATGCAACATTCATCATGGTCAGGATTAGGTTTATATATTTGTTTTGAGTTCTAAAAATATTTTATCTTTGATAGTGAAGCAGTCAACCTTAAACTTAAGATTGAGCTTCATAGTTCCATCTACTAACCTATATTCAAACCCTATATCCCATCCTGCTCTTTTTGTCATGTATATATCTTTTGTGTATATATTTGAGATGAGTGCCTAAGTTATAAAATTTTAACATGTCAATAACATTTTTAAAATTATTATTCCTTTTTATTAATTATTAGTTCTTTTTTTTACAGTACATAGGTGCGGCTCAAATATATATATAGGAGCAAAATACTAACAAAATATTGATTTTTTAAAATATTTTATTATATGTCATTTATACAACTTTTTTTTTAAAGTGATGCAATCATTAATTGTCCAAAAATAATTAAAGGGTGGAAACACTGTTGTTTTCATCTAGAGAAGGTGATTAAGATTAAAGATTTTCTTTTGTTACAAACATTTTTGCCAAATCTACTTCTAATTTGGAAATAGATTTGAATATATTTTTGGAATGTTATCTAACAGTTGCATCTTTCAAAAACAATGGATAAAGAAATGTAAAATTTCTGTTACATTAAAGATGAGATTTTATGCTAAAACTAAGTAATTGAAAGCATTCTTCTAATACCTAGGAGGAGTATAAAATGGGCAAATTTTAAATCACCAACAGATTATCTATTATTGAGAGAACTGTGCAGTTAACTGGATCCAAGCTGTTTTGAAATGTAAACATAGAAAGCTCATCACCTTTCTGACCTGTGAGAGTCATTTGCCACTGCCATAATATCATGCTCCCATAGAATGAAGTAAAAGTCCAATGGAGAACTTTAGAATGCTAAATAGAAGCTTGCTGTCAAATAAGAACTGCCATGCACGAGCTGGACTTTTAATATGAACTCTTAAAATAGTACAAGATAAATTTTTAAGCCAACACCTAATAGTAAATCTAGCCTAACTAATCTCATCAAAATTTCTTTCATAACTGATTTAACTTTATGTAAAATGTAATTTGCTCTTAAATAACTTCTATAAATCTAACTTTCATATGCTCTAACTTGCTTTAATTTTGGTGTGGTCATTTATTTATAGTTATTTATTACTTGATTTTATATGTCTATTTTAGTTATTAATATGCCAATCTCAAGAAATCTGACGAGTTGAATTTTGTAAAATTTTTTCTTTCTTTTTAAGAAAACCTTCATGAATCAAGATTATTAACATTCCATTAAAATATAATGTATTGTTAATTGATATGCTCCCCAGATTGTTTTAAAGAGAGAAAAAAAATCAATAATTCATACTCTTAAAAAAATGAAAATCTCTTTTCAGTTCAAAACGATTGCATATTTTGTTAATATTATTAACTGATTTCTTAAAAAAAACTACATATTGTTAGCTCACTCACTTCAAAAACCAAAACTGAACTGCTTCTCTTCTCTAATAAAATATTTAAAAAAAAACTGAGAGCTTACACCTCTTCTTTAATCATATTGAAAAAAACTGACTGCCTACATCTCCTCCTTAATCACATAAAAAAAACTGATCACTAAATATTGTTTCATTCGTTTATATTGCGAATCTTTGATCAAAGAAAAGGACCACCTGGAAATCTTATCTTGAGATAAAGATCAAAAATCAGAGTTTGACAAGCTGATGTTCTATCGCGATTTTACAAGAAAATTAATAATAATGTTTTATTCCCTCAAAGCACCTCTTTTCTAAAATAATCTTAGATACAGATAATACAAACAACAAAGCTGGCAATCTATAGTCATTAGAAATAGGTGTAAAAGTGTTTTGGTGTTTATACAGACGTTCTCATTCTTTCACACTCTTTTGCACGTGTACATTTTTTTTATTTCCTAATATACTAATCTTGATCACCTTATTTTACACTTTCTTTCTGATCTGCTTTATTTTAACAAAAATTAATGTTAAATAATTTAACACCTTATTTAATAAGAAAATATAATAAATCAATATTAAATATTATTACCTTCTCTCTTTACAACTGCTTATTTATTAACTATTTATAAATTATATATAATAATAAATACACACATAAATCTATATATATAAAAGAAAATTTTTTTTTCTTCATTAAATAAAATATATGTGGGTGAAATGAGTCATATATCTACAACAGATAGCCAATTACTACAGTTAAATTGATATTCAAACTTACAACACTCACAACTTTGACACAAACCACTTGATGGAAGTATATTAATAATTTTATTTATCATTACACTGAGCACCATCCACTTAATGAGTACTTCTGTATTATAATTTTCACCACAACACTCATATATGGTAGGGATTCATTTCTATCCATTTTAACCCCTTGTGGGAGGGGTGTAATCATAATCATATGGCCAAAGATGTATAAAAGATATATGATCCCTAAGATCCATATATATATATATTGTAACAGTATATAATATGCTGTTACATTAATTTAAAATTGAAATAAAAAGATTGTAAATAAAAATAAATTTATTAAAAAACTAAAAGCTAAAATTAAAGAGTTGTTTAACATATATAATATATCGCACAGATGGAAGAAAAACTTTAAAAGTATTTTTTTGAACATACTTTTTTATATATAAAAAAGTAAAGATTTAAAGATTAATATTTTATTTAAAGTAACATAAGTAAAAATGGAAACAGTTATTAATTAATTCCTGTAATCTCAAAATGGAAATGATTGTTCTTTTAAATTAAACAAAAAAGCAAACTAGCCCTTGGGGCTCTTATATAAAAAAGTCAGATGAAAGATATAGAAAAAATCAGAAAGATTCTTTCCCACTCTAAATCAGAATGTCCAATAGAAGCAGCAACCAAAGCTCAGACCCTAAAGAAAAGCATTGATTGTTCAATGAATCCGAACAATTTGTATAAAAAGAAAAATATTAAAATTGAGACAGTTCCAGCTTGATTTTTTTGAGAAGGGTGATAAGACGCACTTTTCACCCTCTCCCTTATTTCAAATGAAGTGACTGTTATATTATAAATGGTACTGTTGCAGACCCCGAATCATATGGGTACTGCAATAAAATAGTACCAGGATTGAACCAGCTAAGGCCTTCTCCAGAACAACACCGGTCTTCCATGAAAGACTTCATGGGATTTGGCATCAGGAACCAGGAGTTCTTCTACTGTGAGATATGAACTGTAAAATTTTAAAAAAAATAATTAAAAACTTTTATCAAGATTTGTCAAGCTTTTAATAATCAACTAAACCTAATTTGAAAATAAACTTTTGTCTGACTTTTAAGATTTCAAAATCAATTATTAATGTTTAATTTTATATCTTTGAGTTTGCTAATTTAATCATTTCCATTTTTTTATATTTATTAATTAAATTATTTGCATGTATTTAAATTTAAGTTGGGTATGGATGGCTATATAGATTCGTTAAGTTTATGTTAGTTTAAGGGAGGGTTAATCTTGGGTTAGTTGTTTTGCAGTTAAATTGGGTTAATGGATTGGATATATTGGTGTAATTAGTAAATGTAGGATGAAGATCCACTACATGCAGGATCATCTTTACACGCACTTGGGAAAAGTAATCCCACTATTATCGACCATTGGAAGCAGATGTATTCCCTGCTCCTTAGATCACCCCTTTAGCCTATGGAATGGGATGGTAAGTTGGCAAAAAGGACCGCAATCCCTTCCTATGGAGTTTTCTGTTTATTTTATTATTGTTATCGCCAGATAAATACAACATTCCTATACTGGATGAGAGACAATTTCCACTATATAACCATGCTGTTCAGATATGTATTCCTGACAGTATGGTACTGTGTTGTCATATTCATGCTGTATTGAATACATCAATGTATCAGATGGATTGGCGTTAGTTTGACTGTGAACTTTTGGCCTAAGGTTAAATGAGCTATAGAATATTTTCTTTTTTGAGTGAATCTGTGTAGCCAATCTATACTCAACATTATAAAACGAACTTTTATAAAATGTCCATCTGTGCGGTGTTTAAAATAATAATTTAAATTTAAAAACTAATAACCAATCTAAAATAATAAATTTTATTACTCAAATTTAAATGTTTATGTATATGCATTAATAAATGTTTTTTGTGTGTTATTACTGGCAGTGGCTTTTATTTATTTTTATTTTTTTTTTTAAATATTATTTTTTTAATATTGAAGATATATTTAAGCAAAATTATATATTATAAATTATCTCAGCTGTTCCCTGAGCTAGTGGCATGGGCTGATGGTCTTAATAAAATATATATGTAAAAGTTGGATATTTAACAGTGCGTATCAGCCTACTATATAAATTTTCCAGGTTCCAATAGCTTGGTGGCACCCTGTACGGCAGATATGGTAAAAGAACTTCCATATCCCCAACCATTATAATATATATATATATACCGAACAATGACAATTATATGTTTAAGAGATTGTGATCTAAGCCAACTGATGAGTGCTTATTCAGCACAAAATGTATATTTTGGGAATCATATATCTTTTTCATATGTCTTTGATCACATGTTACAAAGTGTTAAAAACTAGAAATCAGTTCCTTTTGCATGAAAGGGATGTAGTGAAAATTATATGATAGAAACATTATTCATTAAGTCGATAATCTCTAGTCTAATGAATGACTAATGAAAAAATTTAATATGTTTCCATCAAGCAGTTAAGGTCAAAGCTGTGAGGATGATAAGTTTGACACATTAATAATACTGTAGTAATTGGCTATCTATATATACTGAACAATAATAAAGATACGTGTAAGAGACTGATCTGGATTAACTGATAAATGCTGGTTCAGTATAAAATATCATCTAGATGATCATATATCTTTTCACTTGTTTTGATCATATGTTTATAATTACAGTTCTCTGCAAGATGTTAAAAGCAAACATAAATCAGTACCTATTTTTCATGAGATTGGTGTAATGAAAATTACCCTACAGAAATATTATTCATTAAGTGGATAACCTCTAGTCTAATGAATGACTATTAAAAATGTTTAATATATTTCCAACAAGTGTGTCAAAGTTGTGGTTGGTAAGTTTGACACATCAATTAAACTGTAGTGATTAGTCATTTATATATACTGAACAATGATATGATATATACTAGTGTTTTGATGTTAGTTTAAGAAAAGATTATTCCAAAATGATTAAAGAAAAATTGTTCTTAGTACACTTTCAGCAGATGAAGACAGAATTAGCACAATTAGTCTAAAAAAATTTAAAAAACCATGTTAAATGACATCAAACAATAATAAAATCATGTATAAGAGATTGTGATTTGGCCCAACTTATGAGTGCTGGTTCAGCATGAAAAATGCATCTTGGAGATCATATATCTTTTCACGTCTTTAGTTATATGCTTATGATTATATCCCTCCATAAGATGTTAAAAGCGGATAAGAACCAGTCCTATCTTGCAAGAGATGTAATGAAAATGACACTACAAAAATATTATTAGTGAACTCTCATATTACCTTAAGTACAGACTGTATTAAAAAATCATACAACCCACCATTTATTAATTCAGAATTGATCCTATATATTGCTAATCTTTTAAAGGAAGAAATAATAAGCCGCCATCAATTACCTTTTTTCGTTGAAATACTATTTTTGCTTTTTTTTAGTGTGCTTAAATTGCTTTAAAAATCATTAAAATGGAACATCCATAAAGGAAATGCATATATATATAGTTTGTGTATTTATGTGGTACTCAACATCATAGTGGAAAGATAATTCATCCACTTACCATTCCTATATTTTGAGGTTACAAGCTGGAACTAATAAAAATAGATTTTTCTCTCACTCAGCTGGCCATAGGCTACTCAATTAACCATCCAACCATTGGTCAGTAAATAGTTATCTAATTCAGAGCTTTCTAAATTTTCTTGGGGTATATAAAATAGATACACAAATCAAAAAATTACCGATAAATCATAAAAAAAATATTTTAACATAATTCTTTAATATACATATAATTTTATATTTTATAAAAGTTCAAAGCAAATGTGGATGTGCGTATTTGTTTTAACTTATAAAAAAACAAATCTTGGTGAACGATAGATTTTAATGCCAAAAATAATACATTTAAATGGCAGAATATGAGGCTATTTCAGAAATTATTGAAAATTCTATCTTAATAAATCAAAATTCATTTAACAATTGTGTAAGAAATATATGTTTTAAACCTTTATCACTTGATAACTAGGTAATTTATTCTTTAATTTTTAGTGGCAGAGGACTAATGTTTTTGATTTCAAATGATTTAGGAACCCAGCTAGTTGTTTTAAAATCAAAATCTGAAGGGAAATATATCTGAAACTATGTCTCTAGGCATTAGAAATAATCAATAAATAAATATTTATTTATTTCCAAATAAATATTTGGAAAAATTATTTTCAGTGATAAAATCATTTGTAGCTACAAACATTTTTAAAGAACCATTTTCCATCATACTCTTTCAATTTTATCTTTTACCGTAAATATCTTATATTTTTTCCCTAGAAAGCAGTAAGTATAAATTACCAAAGTTTCAAAATATTTCAAACAACACAATTTTAAAAGCCATTAGTTACTGTGGAAAAAAATAATAAATTCAGATTTGTGCTAACTAAAACTATAACAATTTCATTTTTCAAGTATAATAAGCATCCTCCATATTGGATTTGCAAGTATGGAATGAGATTTTGTAATAAAGACCAAGTCTTGGCAAAGGTTTGGAAACAAACAAATATTAAGGGCACAGCTTTTAATAATGTCTCCTTTGACTGAATCCTGCAATAAACAAAAATGATGTATCCATTGCCATCAGCCTTAATTTTGGCTATAAATTCAATATTCTTATCTCTCATTGTTCCCGTACTACTATAGAAACTCCAAAACAATTTTTCCATTGCAAACCTTCATTTTGAAGTAATATAATTTTCTACTTCTTCTTTTCCTATGTATTGATTTCTATTATAACATATCATACCATTTACACCTTTTTATACATTTTATCAATACTTTTATTTGTATTACACTAACAGTTTTGACTGTCCTGCAGTCATCATCAGAGCTACAATATTCAAATATATAATTATACAATTATTACACTTATCCATATATTGATAAACATAATTAATACATAATATAAACAAAAATAATTATACATTTTTATAAAGATCATATTAAAATGTATAATTATTTTTGTTTACATTGTGTATTAATTATGTTTATCAATATATGGATAAGTGTAATAATTGTATAATTATATATTTGAATATTGTATCTCTGATGATGACTGCATGACAGTCAAAACTGTTAGTGTAATACAAATAATACAAATAAAAGTATTAATAAAGTGTATAAAAAGGTATAAATGGTATGATATGTTAAACTTCATTTGTAAAAATTCATGGTCTTTAAAACATATATCTTTCCTTCTTGTGTACCCTTCTTAAAAGAATACTTTCTCATGTATGAAAACTTTTTAACAGCACACACCTTTTTTACTTTCAAAAATAAAGTTTTTGGAAAGAAAAAAGGAGTGTTTTGATTGGTTTTAATGTGAAAAGAACATTATATATTATATAAATATAGTAGATATAATAAACACCTCCATACTTCCCCATTCTTTTTAAATTCATATAAATAAAGATACAATAAAAGACAAATGACCCCCAAGAAAAAATCAGATATATTAATCTTCAACTGAGGTTTAAAGTTTATATCTGTGCTAGAGATAATCTCTAGTTTTGAAAATGATTAGGAATAATCATTACTATTGTAACCAGTTGGATTACATAGCACACACTAATATAGTGTATGTGCAAAATATATATATAAAGTTGAAAGGAAAACTAGAAATAAACACAGACAAAAATTATAATAGATATTTTCTACATGTATTGAAATAAAAAAATAAATAAATAATAACTCTGATTTAAAATATTGTTTTATAAATTAAACTTTTAAAAGGTCTGAATATATATATATATATTGTAACTGATGAAATTTGATCAATGCTGGTGATGGGTAGGATGATCAATCTGATCTGATGAAAAATCTAATTTAATCTAGTCTAGCTCAATCGGGCCGCCATTATGTAATAAACCATCACAAATCACAAATAATCTCTCTTAAATTCTAATTTGTTTAAGCTATATGTGAACCGAAAGAATAATGAGATTATCTGCTTCAGACGTCAACAAATCTATTACAATTACAACGTAAACTGCAATGAGCAGTGAAACCATCTACTACTGCCCTAGACAATAATATATGATTAGGTTAACTACTTGATTATCAATCTAATGAAAATCAAATCCAATCAATAACTAAAATAGATTCCAATATATTTTATTAACCTATTATTATTGTAGTAATTTAAATCTATTTTATTATTTAATGATGCTGCATTTTATCCTAACAGATAAGCTTCTAAATACCTATAATTGTATTTTACAAAACATTTTAAATATAGACACTATTTTCAAAGGTTGAAACAAAATAATATTTGACTCAAACGTATACCTAGTTTAATAAAACGCTAAACAGAAAGTATAAACATCCCTTGTATCTTTCCATAAAATGATACATAATTATTTCTACTCTAACATTTAATTAATAATATTCTATCGTTAATCAATAAGTTTTTATATTTTATATCCCCTTTAAAAATATCCTAAAAGAAATTAATCGATGTCTAGTTTAATAAGAAGCTATAAAGTAATATATAAATAATTTATTCATATCTCCCAATAAAATGATACTTAATTATTGCTTCGTTTATATGTTAAAATAGAATACTCCACGAAAACTTATTAGCTAATTTCTAACTTTATAATGTCCAATCATATTATATAAAAGATATGTTAAGTTTCCATTGGATGTCTATCGACCTATAATAATAAATATCATCTATTTAAACCTTCAAATAAATGAATATGAAATTGGTTGGCAATAATTAAAATATATGATTATAATTTAGATTCATCCCAATTTAAAGATAATATTCAAGTAAACTATTCAACGAAGTTTGTACTCTTTATTTTAGAGAAATTTAAAAAAAAAATCTAAGATTAATTGTTCTGAACCAATGATAAAGGACGATCTATTTATATTTTTATGATGGAATCAGACAAACATAGAAATGATTGATTTGTAATATTAACTAAAATAAAATATAATATATAATATTTGAATGCAGATATAAATATAAATTTCATATGGGAATAAAATAAATAATGCTAATATGCAAAACATGCCATATCTTATATTGTAGTTCCCTTATCAAGCTGAGTTTGAACCTTGTCATTTAAATAGCTAAGTCATCTTATTCAATCCAAATAATAAAAAAAAAAAAACGGAGTCTTGTCATTTGAATCACTCAATTTATTTGATTATATAAAAGAAAATTGGTAAGATTAACAACAAAATACATAGAAAATTAATTTATATTACAGATTGATTGAATATAAAAAAAAAAGATAAAATTACTATGTGTATCTCTAAAGTATGTTGCGAAAATAATAACGATACAAGATGAATGAATGAATGGAGAGATTTTTGGATATCTTACTGAAAAATTTATATATAACAGATACCAAAGATATGAAATACGATGAGATCGAAGCCTATTTGTTTATCAAAATAATAACCGATAAATGAATATGAAATAATACTATATATTTGAATCTCTTGTCTGTTTGATGTTTTAAACTAAATTTTATACATGCAATCATCAAATCATATATTAAAAAAAAGAAAAACATCGGATTGTGTTAATATATACTTAGTCAAGAGTTCAAATAATTAATAAAGAAATCTCTCCAATGATTTTTATTTCATAAATTCTATTACTCCTAAAGATAATTTAAATAAAATACAAATCATCCTTATTAAATATATGTAAAAAAAAAATTAATATGCGCACATATTTATATATTAAAAAAAATCATACCCTATATAAGAGTCTGTCCATTTTCACTATTTATTTGTCCATCGCAATTTACTTATCCCCAGTCTCTATGACACAGAGAGAAGTTTATTTCTCAGAAAAGATAAGTCGAACTTTATAATGCTTCACTTTATTGACAATAATATTCCGATAAAATAATCCCATGAATTTTAATAACAGTCCTTTTCCTTTCCAAAGAGTAGAGTGCAATTTAATTAGCCTTTTTATGATATAAATTAATCCAGTGGATCCTAAATGTTTCTTAGCTGGTGATATATTTATCCAAATCCAATGGTAGTTATACGCCAAACTTTAAACCAGAAATATCTTTTTTTTTAAAAAAAAAACTAAAATAGCCGATTTCATACAAAGCATTTTTTTTCCATAGGTTTCCCTTTTTACATTTTGTTGCCATTTTCTTTGGAATCCTTCACAACTGCCATTCAAATGAATGAATGGGCAGATAATTTAAGTTTATTTTTCCATGTTTTATGGTTTAACCATTAAAAAAAATATTGAAGAACTTTTATTTATAGGAACATAGAAAATACGTCCGTTCGTGGCAATCTCAAAAAGATGATAGAGTACTCTTATAGTCTTTTGTGGCTATTTATATGATCTCTTTCTGACGTTCTGGTGTCATAACAACTATTGGAAAATACTCGAATAAAGCTCAATGCCAAACAATTTTTTACAATAGTTTTCACAGTTTGTAATGTAAGTTTGGAGAAAAATGGATACATAGAAATAAAATCCAAATTCGATTTGATTTTTCCTATTATTTGTAAACCAAAATACAGAATTGATATTACAACCTTTATTCACTTTATAAACACAAATAATTTACACATATATATATATTTTAATATTTTTTTTTCAATTAATTTATAAACAAATATACATGCATAAAAACATTGAATTATATGTAATTATGTTACTATCGTGACTGCATTAACAAAAAAATAAAATGTGTAAAATAATATTGATCCTATTTAAGTAAACTTTTATATCATACTAAATTGTTTTAAAAATTTATTTATTTACCTATATGTTTTTCCTGAGTTTGATTATAGTGAATTTAGTATTTTAAAGCAAGAATCAATAGTAAACAATACTATTTGAAAGCTTTAGGTTGCCATGGTGATCAATTTAAACCTATATTTCCAAGATCTCCCACTATCCATTTATCAAGCAAAAGAAAAACCAAACAAGACCAACAAACTTCTTTATTTTTATTTTTTTATACTTTGATCATTAATCTGAATATTCACAATATATATATATTATTCTGATTGTGAAATGTAAAAACACAATACTTGTTTTTGAAATTTTTTTAATTAATTAAAATGTATGTTTTCAAAGGGATTACAGAGATAAAAATAAAAACTCTGTATTCAATCAAGGTGTTATTATCACTTAGAAGATTCTATAAAAAGGCTGATAACAAAATTAGCTCCAGTCTGGATAGTGATTTTTGAAGAGAACAGTCTGATTTTTGAAGAGAACAGTCTAGATAATGATTTTTCAAGAGAACAGTTTTGGCTTACAGTTTTGTAAGAGTTAGCAGAAGAGCTAGCATAAAGTTGGCTAAAGTATTTTTGTGAAAAGTTGGTAACTGTAGCTGAGAATGGCAACAGTAAAGCTAACTGCAGAAATGGCTAGTAGAATTATGTACAGAATTGCCATGATGATGTAATAATGCAAGGAAGTAGCTGCTATTCAGGTCAATAGTGGAGTTTGAATTCACATGGAGGAAAAAGGGTCAAGATTCTTTGTAATTCATACCCTTAAAAGTTTTCTGGAAAATAGCATGCTGACCCCAAGCTTACCAATCCAAGTCTAAGTAGAACCAACTGCAGAAGGGAAAAACCAACCATACCTGAATTATGTACTTTTACCTGATGATAACAATTGTCTGGAATGACCAAAAACAACTTGCCCAACAAAAACACCAGCTGAATAAAGAATTGGTTATAGTTATACATATGCTGCTGTATCTACATATGCGAAGAGAAGCACAGTTAAACATGTAAACAAAAGTGAATTGTTTTTAAATAATTCATTTGGGAAGATATTTTAAATCTATATTTTTCAAATTAAAGATGTTTATAATTAGTTAAGGGATAACCTGATAAAAAGATTTCTAATCTCTCAAAAATTGACTATACACCTGGGTCTTGTTTTATGCGGTAGATAGGTTCCACAGAAAACTCACATTAAAAAAAATCACACAAAAATAGACTTAATTTACCTTGAAAAATGGGGGATGGGTGCTGTAATTTTCAGAATTCGCATAAAAGCAAAGCAACAAGGAAGAATTACTTTAAAATTTGCATTAAAAAATAAGCAATTAAAGTATGACTAATAAAAAATTTCAAATATTTGAAAAAAATTAATACAAGACAACTTTTTTTTTACTACTACAGTATTTAATTTTACATTTTTCATACATATTTTAATCATTACCGCTAGCATTCATTTGTAAACTGGTAAGAAATCAGACTTAATTTGATGTAAAGTACTGTAGCTTCTCCTTAAACGAAGTCAAGAATCTCTCAGCAATTATGGTCAGAGAAACCTGTTAGCCACTTTATTTTTATTCGTGATGTGATGTACAACTAGTGCCATTTTCTGTTTTATGCTGTGTTAATGGTTTTCTGTTTCTATATTAAAAAAATGAATTGCAATCAAAACAAAATATTATACATTATCATTAGAAAGATTAATTTCAGTTTATAAAATTTTCCTTTATTTTAAAAATCTAAAAGATTATTTATTTTTGTTATATATAACAAAGTACATTTTAAAAGTTTAAATTTTTTGAATATTTACTGCAATATTTTTATATGTAAGTATAAATCTATTATTATTATTTACTCATTAGTATAAATAGGTTATTTACATAGAAGCTAAAAATCTAAATACTGCTTCAGGCAATATTCACATTAGCTGCTAATAAAACATTATATTTTTGAAGAAAAAAAAGTATTTCACGTGAAAATAAGTTATTAATAATTTAAATTTCTTGATATCTAATAAATATAGTGAAATATTAAAGATATTAAGAAAAAACATGAATCGCATAACTTCAAAATCACATTAAAATAATCCGCATAAAACGAGACCCAGGTGTACTTTTAAAAAAAAAAAAAAGAATAAAGAAAACTGTAATAAGAATTTGATAAAGTGATTTTTTTAATACTGATTAAATATGTAAATTTTATGTATATTC
Source organism: Epiperipatus broadwayi (assembly GCA_028023455.1). Lineage (NCBI taxonomy): Eukaryota > Metazoa > Onychophora > Udeonychophora > Euonychophora > Peripatidae > Epiperipatus > Epiperipatus broadwayi. Next base: position 1,303,616 of record JAQFVV010012593.1, read on the forward strand.
AAAATGGAATTAATTATAAAAATTATTTATTGTTTGACAAAATTAAACTTGTTAATAATCTGTGCAATTCTATGTACGCGTCTTAGTAAACCTAGCTTAAGGATTTGTATTAATTAAAATATAATTTAAAAGCTTAATCATGTATTATTGTAGGTTAAGTCAAATATGTTTAGAAATTACCCACACACGCATGTATGTGTGCATATATAGATGAATGCTTGTCAAGTATAACAAAATTTCATCATTTTTTATAATTATTTCATGTTAATTGAAATGTATTCCTTGTATATTATAAAATGCATGCCTGTATATATATATATATATGCATTTATAGAAACTAATTGAGAAATATTGTAAAACAATGTAATAACATTGTGTATATAATTTTGTATACTTTTCAAAATCAGAGCCTTATCCTATAAGATCTTAAATATCATTTTTTGGTATTAATAAACTTGTATTTAATTGTTAAAATTGTATTGCATCAGCTTTTGGTCACATACAGTAATAGAGCTTATGTTCTCTGAGCTAGATTCAAGCATGGGATGAATATATAAATGGGGATGTTGGGGCATCGAGAGATGATCAATCATCATCCTGGTTGGTGCAAAAGAGAATACTCTTTAAAGCCCATGCACTATATTTTATTTTAGTCTTATTAAGAATTAAGACAGCATTGATGATGATCAGCATATTTTAATGTCCTGGCATTATTGTTTACATTTTTCTAGTTATGTATTCTGATGGATTCACACCTCCAAATTAATGTTTAAATAATTGCCCAAGCTGGAAAAGGCTCAATAGGTAGCCTGGTCTACAGAAGCACTTCCAATCCAGTCACAAGATTGACTGTTGATTTATTGTACTGATTTATTTTATTCCCATTAATGATAATGATGGATGGTTATTTATTTTGAGTATTACTTACAATTACTTTTATTTATAATGCTGGTGGATAATTATGCTTGTAGTTGCTCTTCTGATCTTTCAATGTTCTCAGAGATTTTCTAATTTCATGCTCTTATAAAATATATCTAACCTTTATTATACTTTTTGTAAATATTTGATTTTCTATACTCTGGGAGTAATGATGATTTTGCCAACACCCAGTTCAAATCCACTTCCTGATCCCCCCATCCCGTCACAGTATATTTATCTGAAATGGATGGCATCAAAGTTGTGAGTGGAGGGAGTTTGATAATGGTAAATGAAAATGTTACAATAAATATAGTACAATCTGTTATCAAAGTTTCAGCCCCATCAATATTAGTGTAATTACTTCCATTTAAGTTTAAACTCTTTTTCATAACTAAAAATTTTTTGTCCTAAAATATAAATAAATACAGCTAATAATTTATTAAATAAATATTAACTTTAGTGTATTAAATGTTGTGCTATAATTTAAAAGATTCATCATCAATAATATTGAAGAGTCTTTGTGTTTTTACTTGCTGCAATTAAACACATATGTGATAGAAGATAGTAGCAATCTTTCAAATTCAAATATGCTAATCAAAAATTATCCAAAAACATATTGCTACTGACATGAAAAATATAAAAAAAATACAAATCTTTATTTTTCCCTAATTAAGCTATTGTTTCTGTAAAAGCAAAAAACATTGTATGTACAGTTAAACTCTGCAAATCATAACATGAAAAAATCTCTAATCTAAGCCAAAGAATTCCTAACAGTATGCACACTGCACTTGTATAATGAAAACCAAGACTGCAGTGTCGTGAATTCTATCTCTGTCAGTTTTTCCAGAACTTCTCAGATTGGTTTACTGTCAGAGATTGTGTCTAAACAAACATCTTTGATTTTTGAATTAATTTTTGACCATTACCTAATTTTATGTTATCCCCCATATGCAATTACACGACTCCATATGAATCCTCACTACCAAGAGGTTATCTACTTAATCTTAGAAAGAAAAAAAAGAGAAAACCGTCCAAACTGCCACCCTCTGCTTTTGGCAAACTTAGAGAGTAAATGCTTTCTCTAATATTATTGCAAGTTTGCCTTATAATAGATTATTTATTAAAAATATTTTTTTATCATTTATAATTTAGCTTATATATACAGAAATAAATTTAAATTATATAATTGTTATATTTTGCGCAATGAATTTTCAAGTCAGACTATAATGAAATTCAATTTTGTGTATTGAATAGGATATTGTTTACCATGCTGAGGTTATTTTTTATGAAAAAATGAATTAAAAAGAAAAGTCAAAGAAACTCTGATGATAAATCTTCTGCCATCAGTCTCATGAGATCTTTTTTTTGATATTAAAGATGGGTGTTTTTTGAAATGATTTTAAGGCTATTTCTTTTATATACATATATATTTAATTGGAAGGGATTTGAACTCAAGCTTTCAAGCTCATTGTAGCTACTCACTCCATCTTATACAAGCGATACACAAGACCACATATATGTGAAAAAGATGAATGATCTCCAATATTTATTTCATTCTGAATCAGCACTCATCAGTTGATCCAGATTATCATCTCCCATACATATACATAATTAGTCCTCAGTTTATATTAAGATAGCAAATCTTCAAACTTTAATGAATAGGCTTCTAATACACTCCAACTCTTCAGCCATCCAAACCATTGAAAATCTGTTGGTGGAAGAGTAGGAGATAGAGTAGAATGAAGCTTGTCCATTAAAGTTTGAAGATTTGATATCTCAATATAAACTAAGCACTGGTTATATATGTGTGTGAAAGATGTTTCAACATGAAATATGGATATTGGAAATAATTTCTCTTTTTCACATATGTGGTCATGTATATTGGTTGTATAAGATGGAGTGGATAGATGTAGGGAGCTTGACAGTCTAAGTTCAAATCCCTTCCAATTATATTAAGTTCAGTATAATAATATACACCTGGGTCTCTTTTTACGCGGACTTATTTAACACGATTCGTGTTTCACCAGAAGTCGATTTTCGATAATGCGCTATTACTTTAAATAATAAATTCCGCGCACTTACGTTATATTGAAAGTAATAGCATATTATTGGAATTCGACTTTCATCTTAGTAATTTCAATATTTTCAGTGCTTTATAATAGTAAGATTTTATGCAATAATGAAATTAAAATCATAAATTTCCACATTTTATGTATACTCATATTAAATTTTACAAGATTATAATGTAAATTTGTTCAAACATTGTGCGTGTTAATTTTGCATTTTAAATCACATTCTGTTTTTGCTTTTTAAAAAAGAACGTTATCAATTATTATTTTCTTATTAATGACACTAATCATTAACGTGCTCTTAAATTCCAACGAGAGCTAAATGGTTGTATATCTGGATATTGCGAGCTTCGTAAACAATTAATAAAATCATCGTCTCAAAGATTAATTACTAATTACATTGTCACCAGAAAATCATAATAATTAAAACATGTATAAAAAATGTAAATTACTGTACTGTGAATTATGCATAAAAATATATTATTTTGAATAAAATTAAATATTATAGTTTAAAAAAGTCTGTCTTGTATCAATTTTTTTCAAATTTGAAATTTTTTATTAATCATATTTTATTTCCTTATTTTTTTTTGCGCGTGAATTTTAAAGCAATTTTACGTTGGTGCTTTGCTTTTACACGAATTTTGAAAAATCACAGACCACATCCCCCCTTTTCAATGTAAGTTATGTCTACTTTTGCGCGATTTCGTTTGTGTGTGTTTTCTGAGGAACCTATCTATCGCGTAAAATGAGACCCAGATGTACTTGTATTTAAATAATTACTATGTTCATGAGAGAATTTTAGCATAAATTTATTTTTACCTAGTATTTTATATGATTATATACATATAATTAAGAATATCTTCGCTAATATAAATGTCATAAATATAAAGCATACTTATAGAGTTATGCTTTAGGAGGTATAAAATAAAATAAAAAATCCCAGTTTTAGCTTTGCATTTTTATTGTTGAGCACTATAACCCTAACGATTCATATTATATTTTTAAGATTGTTTTACAACAGTTAATAATATTTGAAAAGCGTCTTAATTCATATATTCCAATAATTAGATAGTTGGACATTATTAAAAAGATGCATGATATATATTGCTAGAAAACAATATAATCTTTAACAAAAGATCTAAATAGCATCCGACTATCTCGAATAGTATGATTATGGTGCTCGATACTGAACCGAAATGCATTAAATTAAAACTGGGACTATTTTTTTATTTGATATCTAGTAAAGCATATCTATCTATACATATAATACACTAAAGTTTATTATATATATATATATAGTAATTTTGACAACTCCAAGAAAAAAAACTGCTTTAGAAGTGAATTTTATAATGACTATACAAACGAAGCTGTGAACCACAAATATATCCAAATATAGAATATCTGGCCTATTTTTTTATTTATTACATATTTTGCCATCTATCTTTAATTTCAGCAGCAGAAAACTTTTCTTTTTAAAATATTTCAATACCACGTTTAATTGCAGCTTTCCAATGCATTCTATTCTCTATCTTATCACTCCAATGAAAACAATCAATACTGCACTTCTTTACGATATCTTTGGGAGAATCCTGAATTCTCACAATAACTATGCTCAATCATAAAACCCCCTTTTAGGAAATTTTGCATTGCTCATCATTTTACATATACAGTTCAGGAAACGTATGATTTTATAATAACCTGGGTCTCGTTTTATGTGGATTATTTTAATGCGATTTTGAAGTTATGTGATTCATGTTTCTTCTTAATATCTTTCATAATTCACTATATTTATTAGATATCAAGAAATTTAAATTATTAACTTATTTTGATTTGAAATACTTTTTTTTTTCAAAAATATAACTTTATATTAGCAGCTAATGTGAATATGGCATGAAGCTGTATTTAGAACCTTAGCTTCTATGTAAATAACCTACTTATACTAATGAGTTTTTATCGCAATAAATATTCAAAACTTTTAAAATGTATTTTGTTAGATATAACAGAAATATTTTTTTAGATTTTTAAAATAAATAATAACGAAGATTTTATTGATTTTATAAACTGAAAATAATCTTTCTAATGATAATTTATAATCTTTTTGTTTTTATTGAGAATTCAGTTTTTTAATCTAGAAACAGAAAAGCATTAACATAGCACAAGACTGAAAGTGGTGCTAGTTGTACATCACATCACGAATCTAATATTTTACCAGTTCACAAACCGCATATTGTCAAATAATGGTAATGATTAAAATAAGTATGAAAAAATGTAAAATTAAATACTGTAGTTAATAAAAAAAGTAAAAAAAGTTTGTCTTATATTAATTTTTTTCAAATATTTGACATTTTTTATTAGTCATACTTTATTTTCTTATTTTTTTAATGCTAATTTTAAAGTAATTTTTCCTTGTTGCTTTGCTTTTATGCCAATTTCTGAAAATTACAGAAGCTATCCCCCATTTGTCAAGGTAAGTTAAGTTTATTTTTGTGCCATTTCTTTTGTGTGCATTTTCTGAAGAACCTATCTATTACATAAAATGAGACCCAGGTGTAATAGATTTTACAGTATCAAATTCTGCAGGTTGAAGAGTGTATTTATTGTGTTTAATTAAAAATACAAGTGTACAAATATACTTGTTTTATAAAATCATGAGCTTCAAATGAAAATGAATTCATTTTTTTGTCTGCTTGGCAGCATGTCATTGATACTACAAATAAATTTAACTATACTGTAACAGTCATATATAAACATTCACGCAACAAAATCCAGAGTTTTAATAAATTATACCAAGGCTGATCTAGATGAGGGTTTGAGACCAAATCTGACTGCACCTCAGCTCCTTCACCAACACTCCCTGACTTACTACCTTATGAATGACATATATGAGGTCACACTCGTAATCTCTTAATTTCCGCGCCGGCAATAGCAAAGGGTAAAACGAGAGACTCGGGGATAATTAACTGAATGTTTATAACTTAACCAAACATACTCACACAACTTATGGCTGATTATCTAATATATATATATATTAATAGTTATGGGTGGTGATTTAATATAAACAAAGTGAATAATACTATAGACGTTAATAGGTTTTAAAATTATTTAATATTGACAAAACACAAACAATAACAATTTAATATACTGCATATTCCCCTCGCAGGTGGGATGGTGAAAATACGAACTACACGTTCTGTAATCAATTGTACTTAACGATCATCATTTTATTATATCTTTTATACATTAATAATTATTTTATGTCTACACTGGTGTCTAACTTATGTTCTGCCATTCCTACTCAGTTTATTAAGGGTTAAACCTTAAGAGAGTGGCAACTTTATATAATGTGTACTTAAATTTATCATTATGTGATGAGCAGTCAATGTGCTCTTTATGTAGGTATTCTTAGATAAACTAGATCTTAGGTTCAGATCAATGCCGAACAATTAATATAATAGCAGCTAAGCTGGCGTTTTGTAGCATAGCTTCTGAGGCTATGGCGCTATGCAAATTACATCAGATGCGGCTTGAATGTGCCTTTACTCATGTGATTCAGCAACATTTACTCGGTTCTCAGATACCACTCGCCTGCTATACATGAACTTTTACTTCGGATAATAGAACAGCCATAATATACGATACTGGATTCGGTGTTCCAGTTTTAAAGGAGGTAATGGGAATGACCCTTAAAATCATGATCCCATTCAAGAGAGAAGGCTGTCCGAACTAGGAATGATAAGATAGCCCTTAAAACCCAATCTTATCTTAATAACTATATGGTAGCAAGGCAGAATGCACATCAGTGCTTTCGTAAAAACCCATTCACAATGCTCTCTAAAAATTATAACAACTAGCAAAGCGCGAAATCTATAGTTTCTTCCACAAACTACCCTACGCCAGTTAGTTAAATAAGCACTGAAATGGTGCTAAAGAGGACTTTATTAAAAATGATCTAGTTTATTAATTAACTACATATTTTATGAAATTACATTAATGGGGTCTAAAGCATATCTGGGGCTTAAACTTGGCTAACTACTGAATATGCCTTAAATTATCACTCTCTCCTATTTGACCAAACAAACCCTTTAATAAGCAACATGTGGGATATTAAGCTACACATAGCAGCTCTAATAATATATCAGAATAGGTTTCGGACCAGAGATATATAAATATGCCAACCAGCATACCTTACTTTACTTGAGAACAAAACGTCTCTTTAAGTTTATAATAATTAATAATCTCTGCTCCAAGGCAAAGCATAAATCAATAAATGCAATTTAACAAAATATATATATAGATGCAAAAGTATAGATGTAAGTAGAGAAAATAATAAGGCAAATAAGCTTTTATAAGTTGAATTTAATAAGATTTAAGATCAGGCAAGATTCACATTTATCTTTTAAAGTATTTTAAAATTATACAGGTGGAGATACGTTTTATCTAATATAGTTAATTACTTTAAGAGAGAATACACTTTTTAAACATGGTTTGATTAATTTATAAGATTTGAATTTAAGAGTTTGTGCACATTATTTATTATATAGCTAGCTTTAGGAAAGATTTATAGATTGCTATAGCTTTTAGATTTAGCTTGGATTAGAAGTTGTTACAGATTATTTATCTGGAGGCTTGCAGCTGGACAGTATGAAACACACATGTATGGACTGATTTATCTGAGTTGGTTCATCTATGGGCTATTCTTTCAGTAGGGCTGTGGTTTTTGGTCTTCGGTCTCCATAGCAGTTCTCTCCGCCGAGGAAGCTGGCAATGACGGTCTTTTTAGCCAATGGTTTTCATAATAAAATGTGGGCATGGTGCCTGGATATGAGTGAACATGAGAGTAAAAGCAAAATGGATTCTGATTTTTTTTCAACTGGATTTTTTATATTTCTTTAACCCCCCCCCTCTTACAGTTCATTCACAATCTTTATTTTTAGACTTTAAAACTTAAGTCTTACTTTCATCAACTTCAAAACGAATCGGTTAGATTGATGTCAGGGTTCAATTGTTTACTAATTGTTCCCTTTTTATTTCACCAAGATTCAAGTTCAGCTGATTTTATTGCAGGTTTAATTGTCCCACTTTTATTTTATTAAGAATCGTAAAATCTGGATTTGTACCGGCGGTATCTCATAAGATTGATAAAGTTCTTTTTTTTTTCTTTAAACATTGAATTGCTTCTCCTTTTCTTTTCCTGAGAGAGATTTGAGCTGCTAACATTTTATCATAGACGTGAGAAATCTACATTTGTTTTTAATTGCTTATGTGATTACGTAATTGGGGAACTTCAAAGAGCTTTGTAATAATTTAGAGAATTATGTCCTTATATAATACAATTTTCACAGCTTAAAACCAATTCAATTATTTAAAATCATAAGATAAATATTTATAAAATTATAAGGTGTGTACGTTATATAATGATAATATCAATCAGACGTGAGTATACAATTTTTAGCTAATAAAAATATTACAAAATACATATACAATTATAGCAGATGTGTGTGCATATACAATTACACACATATACGTGTAAATATACGTTTTTATACATGTTAAATTCCCAAGTATATTGTTATATATATGTGTACCTTTAGGGTTTGAACTAGGGAAATGAAGACTACTATTTTATAGAATAGATGAAACGTATGATGATCAAATCTTACTGTTTCAATACTGTGCTGGGAAATTTATTTCAAAATATCTATATATATATTGCTAACTGTTAGAGTATCTTTTGACTACTTGGGCTATCTAATGTTGTTCTTTTTTTTTCTGTCATATATATGTGTATTAGTCAATACTAATCATTTACAAATAAGTATGACAATCTTAACCCCATCCCCAAATGGAAAAAAAACCCTTAAATTTTGCTATTGTTCTATAATTTATTTACTTAACATTTGTAGATTTGGAATCATATTGTTCTACTAAATCAACTGCTACTTCATCTCTGATTAGAGTTTCTTAGACATATCTTTTCAGTTAAAAATGGAACTCTCTTCCCCATGAAAATTATGTTCATGTTAATCATAAAACTATAAAATGCCTTAGAAATGCTATTATTTTCTATTTAAGACAACTTGTTCAATATTCTTTCTGCAACTCTATGTACTAGTTTATTAAATACAAGTTTTAATATATTTTAAATATAAAGCTATTATTCATAAGTTGAAAAATTAATTTAGAACAAATTTAAAAAAAAAAATCGTATAATTACATAATTATTAAAGTACTTGCTACTCTTCCGGTAATTTATGTGTTTTCCTTTTACTCTGTGGGTAATAAATAAATAAATAATACAAAACTCTGTCAGATAATGAAAATTATTCTTCATATATAAAGTGGGATAACAGAGTAGCTAAAATTCAAAAAACATTAATTACAAAAACTATTTGCCAAGCGCTTTCTACATATTAGAACTGTGGATAATAAAATAAACCTTTAGTTATAATAAATCTCACACTAATATTATTGCAAAAATAAGTTAGTAGATAAATCACAATTAAAATATTGGTTCTTTTCCCTTTCTTTTTTTTTATTCTTTTCTGTTTTTAAATAGCATCCGTGGCTAATAGCGTCACCAAATAAATATTTTTGTGCATTCATTGGGATTTAATTCTAAAGGTTATTTAGTTCAGTATAATATTAAATAACTTTTAATATCTATTTTATAAATAAATTGTCTGGGATAACTAAAATTACTCAAAAATACAAATAGATTAGGTTGAACAGTGTTAACTCTAGAAAAATAATGCTCATACGTCTAAATACATATACATTAATATATTAAATTTACTAAAAACTCAATAAAATATCTTAACCCATATATATATACTCACATGCATTTCTACATTTTAAATAGAAAGGATTGTTTGTAGCTTGTTTGTAATAAATAACTTTATATATATAATAATGAATTAATTATAAATAGGTGACTATTATTTTTATTTTATCTGTAAAATTAAGTGTGCATATGTAAATAAGCATGTATATACATGTATGCAAATTAAATGTTCTTTTAGCAGTCAGTAGATAATAGAGAATTATACATAAACTATAATACTTTATTGTCACCGTTAGTAGTTTGCCATAATGTACTATCCCCAAAACAATTTACTTCGCTTTAGACACACACATATAGCGATTTTGTTTAAGTTAAGTTACACCAATTATATTCTTTAAACGTCTGATATTATACAGCTGTTTTTTAAAAAAAAATTACATTATTTTAAGTAAAAGACTAAAAGTTAGCTCTATGAGAAAATGGATAAGAAAACAAAATACATATTTTGGAAAGTAGGACGAATTCAGTTTCGATTATGCCCTATTAAATAATTGGCTTTAATATTCTCTTTTTGAGAGAATAGTAAATTAATTAAAAACTAAATCCGTAGTCCGTTACTCCACATTAATCTCCATTTCTAAAAAATATTTATCAAAACTAATTAAGAATAAGAAGAAATATTTATTTTGTAAAATAAAATGTACTTTTCCAATAATTAATTAAATTAGATATATAGAAGAAATAAAAACATTCTAAATAATTAAAACAACCAAGCAAATTATATACAATATATGGTGGACAAGGTAAAAAACGAAGAAATACTTAATATTTGTTGTCGTCGTAAAACAATATTTTTTGAAAGCAACTTCAAACTAGATCTTAATATTATAAAATAATTTTTAAATGTATATATACATTTTCCACCATTCACTATCAATTGTCACTAATAAACGATAGTTATCTCATTTTATCGGGAATTTTACAAGTTATCAGAAAACAATACTTAACTTTAGAGACTATTTATTTTCGGCGTACTTGACACGAGTTGGATTAAAATTTACTTTCCAAAAATAGACTATATATGTGTGTGTTTTAAGTATGTTTCTAAGCGTGAGTGTGTGTTTACATAAATATTTATTTCTTTATAATTTGTATTTGTTATGGGAAGGGAAGGGGGGAATGAATTCTCTATGAAAAAGTAAATGAAAATTTTTGTATAGATATTAAGTAATAAACCCAGCAATAATTATTTGCAAGACTCTAAATTCCAAACATACATCTTAAATATATATAAAGATATGACAAAATATGGTGAGAAAATTTCAAATTTAATTTAGTCTACGATTAAAGCATAAATAAAAGCAATATACTTTTTTTTAAAAAAGGCTTAAACAGATTAATTTTATATTGACTACATACATAGTCAATTATTAAATAAATCAAATATATATATAAAGAAAATATTTCAACCAATACACTAATTTTCAAAGGTGTCTAAAATGAAAATTAAACAATAATAAAAAATAAAATCATTAATAGAAATATTAATTATTGCTTTATATTAAAGTTTGGACTAATTCACAAATTATGCAACAGGGATACACAAATGTGAAATTTTTGAAAGAACAAATAAATAAATAAAAGAAAGCAAAAAAAAAAAAGGAAAAAACCAAAAATATTTAGATAAATTTCAAACTATAAATAATCTCTTTTATTTCAGAATCAAATATTAAATTATTTTTTTTTAATTTAATCTATAACTTTTTTAGCTAACGCTTTAAAGTTAAATTATAATTACTGTCTACAGGAGTGAAATTATCAAAAAGAATTAATTCTGAAGACTCCAAATAAAAGGCTCAACTAATTGGAAAAATAAGTATTCTTGAACACAATCCAATTCACAAAAAATATAATATATTTATATATATTATTAATCCCCACTGATTTCAAAATATTTTTTGTCAGAATTTTTTTTTTGCATATAATTTCCTAGCAAGGTCTTTTACAAATGAGAATCTGCTCGGAAAAGAAAAACATACAATCAATATTTTTAACTACAGCTAGAAGTCAAATTCTTAAAAAAAATTTCTTTTACAAAAGGAAGCAGTAATTATAGTAAATAAGGAAATACAAATTTAAAATTTAAATATTTTATAATAGTACTTTTTTTATTGTCAATAGAAACAAAGTGATTAATTTTGAAATGTTGGCACTTTACCTTTCCACCTTTTATACATTTTTCTTAAAGTGGCTTAACGTCATAAGCAAATAATTATTTTAAAAAAACGAAACCATTCAGATATAAATAGAGGTTAGAGAACAGTTTGTAAATTCTAACACCTTTAGAAGGTGGAGTAAAAGGTAAGATATCCATTACTAGTAGATGTCTTTTTTTTTTGTTTCTTTCTTTATATACAATTCTACAGGAGACACTATTGAAATAGATTGCATATTCTCAAACATATAGTAATACTATATATGTGTGAGAGCACAAAGTAACTTTTGAAAAAAATAACTTCTATGTTTTCGAGACTTTGGCCAAAGAATATTAGTGACAAGCTTATTTTTAATATAAATTAATCTAGATTTCCAAGTTCAAAATTAAAAAGGAGTATATAAAATCATAATAATCTACCACTAGTAAATCATCAAAACATATACTGTTGCTATCAAATAAAGTAAATGAATTAAAATATAGACGATTATAAAGAGTAAAAATAATAAATTATACTGTTACATAAAATATAAATATCACCCTCATGTGTGTGTGTACATATATACATGTGAGCATGTTTTAAAATATATATAATATCTATATTATATGTGTAGGTATTATATATATCAGTAAAAAAGGGAGAATGAATTTTGGAAAAGATTTTTTGATATTTCTAAAAGCGAAGGGAAAGAATAATTGATTAATAATAAAAAAAAACAGTAATAATATAATCTGTCTTGATCAATGGTATTATATTCAAAAATTGAATTAGTAAATTGCCAGTCTACGCAATTCCATTTAGTTAGTCTAAATCAAGTTTTTTTTTAATTTTTCGTTACTAATTCACGGAAAAGTAATCATGAAATCTCTAATTCAAAGTAGGCTTCTCTAAACATTGTTCGTAATCTGATGTAATAGCTAAGACTTCTATCACGGAACCTTTAGACCTTGAATCAGTCATTCTTGCATAACTGTAAACCAGGTAAGATATTACTAACAAGAATTTATATCCAATAGAAAAATAATAAATATTTTTGCATATTTAAAACTTCCATTTCACTACACATTCTTAAACTATAAGAATAAAAAGTTAAATAATCACCAAGATTCATTTCATGCTGAACTATCTTTCTTCGGTTAACAAGAATAGCCCTTAATTAAAAATAATTACTTTTTCTAAATCCAAGATCGTTTTTATGATTATTTTCTAGTACTATGTTAAGCACTTAAGTAAGTAATAGGTATACAACCATTCAGGTTCAATAAATTCAATCCTTTTTTAAAAAATCATATTTTCCAAAGTTAAAAACAAATCCTGATCTTATTCTACAACAACAACGACAAAAAAGCATTTTCTTAATAACAAAATATTACTCGATACTCTACAAAGAATCTATAATAATTTAATTAATCAGTATTAGAATATATATATATAACTATTTACAACAAACTTTAAAACCAAAAATTAATAATTAAATTTTTGAAATATCTGGTATAAGCGGGGATTAATATTCTAAATCCAAGTTCAAAATCAGAAAAACATTTGATCATTTTCTTACCAAGTATCTAAAAACTCAAGATAGCATTCTTGAAACAAATCAATTTATCATAACAATCATCATCCCAGACTCTGGTAGCACAGGGGGGATATTTTTGGGGGGGTTGGCTTTGTTTTTTAACAATCATTTTTTTGTTATGGTAGGGTGTTTTTTGTGTTTTTTTGTTTTTTCCCAACCCTTCCCTAATAAATGGGGGTGGTGTGTGGTTTTTAAAGATCAAAAAAAAAAAAAAAAATGGGGGGGGAGAATTGTTTACCTAATATAATAATATATATTTGGGTTAGATTGAAAAAATTTTTTTTTTTTTTCTTTTTTCTTTTTATTTTTTTGTTTAAATAAAAAAAAAAAGGGGGGGGGGGGGGGGGGGGGGGGTCCAAATTATCATAACAATCATCATTTTCAATCATTTCCGATTCCTAAAGGATGATGACTTCTTCAGGTTTAATCAAGTTTTTCAATCCATAACTTTTCTTCTCTATATTACTCTGTCAAATTTTCTTATCTCATTCATCCACCTCAAATGCTGTCTCTTTCTAGATCTTTTATAATCTCCTAAGATCCAGTTTAAAACTTCAGTTATCTATCTATTGCCTAATCTCTTCTAGCAATATTTTCAACCCAGCACTATTTAAATCTATTAATTCCTTCAATACTGTAAATGACTTTTGTTCGTTTTCTTAGCTCCATATTTAAATTTGAGGGGTTTTTTTCGTTACTCCCAGTATACATCTGTATCATTGTGGCTGGGAAATGAACATCCGATTTCTTTTTGGGAAGATTAAAAGTATTATAAATACTAAGGTAATATGCACTGGACAAAAAATTTAGAATAATTTGATGGCCTTCATTGTGATTAATAAATATAAACATACATTGCTATCAAACCCGAATTATTCGTTTAATTAATTAAGAAAATAGACAAATTCAATTCCAAGTGTATATTTTCATATTCTTTTGATTTTTATCATACATCCTACATTTCAATTTCACCATGTAGAAACATCCACCAGCATAGAAATTCAAACAATCCGCTCTTATTGTGCAAGCGCTCTTCAAACAATATACGAGTTGTGCAGGTGAATTAGAAGAGACAAGCACTTGAATCTCCATTCAGTATTGACAGTTTAATATTTTTCATTATAACACTCTTTCATAAAGTTAGGCTGGTTTTTATCTACTTTTAACACCTTGTGGATCATTGTAATGAAGATATTTTCTAATTGCTTTTTTATTTTTTATCAGAATATCATCATTTCAATTCCATCCACTAAACTCTGACTGCCTCTGTCATTACATGTCCATTTTGCAATCAATCTAAATAACAATTACTGGAAATTCATAATTAGAAAAACTAGAGAACTGGTTTCTTTAAACTTTTTCTTGAGATAGGAATGAATACTTATTGTATTGTATGTGTGTATATATATGAGCTATGTCCATTAGCTAGGATTGTGATCCCAATTTAAATAAAACGTGTTAAAATTATTTTCAGGCTCCAAACATAATCTTTAAAAAATCTTCTTTTAAGCAATCAATATTAACTAAGACATCCATTCCATATTCGTCAATAAAAAGTACTAGTTATTTATAGTTTAAAAGCATGGTAAATGATAAATACATTCAAACTCTCATTACTCAGAAGCTGAATATAAATAATACTTCCTTCCATATTGTTTGTCTGTAGTGGCTATTAATGACTCTTTTCTTATGCAATTGGCTAGTTAGAGAATCTTAACTTTTTAAGGTTGTTATAATCGCTTATAATAAACTTTTTTCTATTACTTATGTTTTAATGTGCACATCATTATTTTCAATTATTATTGATCCACTACAGGATGCTTTCTCCTGTTTCAATCCAGATACATCTCACACGTGGGAACTTTTTAGGTCTTATACAATCTCTATTGGAATCCAGTTTAAGATTTCAACTGTCCATCTATTATCATCTCTTCTAAAAATACATTCAGCCCAGTTCCAATTAAATCTCTTAATTCTCTCAGTGATATCAGTAACATCAGTTTGTTCTCTCAAACTCTTAACATTACATCTTTTCATATTTCTTTGAGTGGTCTGAAATCTCTGTATTAATTTCTCTATTTCTTAAGAGAAAGTTAATACGAGATTTCCAAACATTACAGATTATTATACTAAGTTGACATGGGATAATCTGTTATTGTCATTTGAGTAATTGTTTTTCCTCTGTATGCAATAATAGTAAAAAACTATTCACATGATTGTAACTACATAGGTCAACTCAAGATGATAATCCATAATGTCTGAAAACCAGTTCAATAACGTTGATTTAAAGGCAAAAAAATTAGAAAGATCAGAATAACCGTCATAGATAAATATATCAGATTTTTACATTTGTTATTTTTCGAATATTGTAATTGTATTTTTATACTAAATATTTACCAGCCTGAATATTATTAATTCAATATAGATACTAATGCTTATTTTGATCGGTTTGCTACTGTTAACAGTTAAACATATTAAGAAAAGTAAAATACACCTGGGTCTCGTTTTACGCGATAGATAGGTTCCTCAGAAAACACATGCAAACGAAATCGCGCAAAAATAGACCTAACTTACATTGAAAAGGGGGGGGATGCAGTCTGTGATTTTTCAAAATTGGTGTAAAAGCAAAGCACCAACGTAAAATTACTTTAAAATTTGCGCAAAAAAAAAAAAAAATTAGGAAATAAAATATGACTAATAAAAAATTTCACATTTGAAAAAAATTGATACAAGACAAACTTTTTTTAACTATAATATTTAATTTTATTCAAAATAATATATTTTTATGCATAATTTACTGTACAGTAATTTACATTTTTTTTATACACGTTTTAATTATTATCGATAAACAAGTTCGTTTGCAAACTGATAAAAAAATCAGATTTTTCTCAAGAGGAAATACAACTAGCACCAACTTCACTCTCGTGTTGTGTTGATTTTCTGGTGACAACTGAAAATATTGAAATTACTAAGTTGAAAGTCGAATTCCAATATTGTGCTATTACTTTCAATATAACGTAAGTGCGCGAAATTTATTATTTAAAGTAATTGCCATTATCGGAAATCGACTTCCGGTGAAACACGAATCGCGTAACTTCAAAATCGTGTTAAATAAGTCCACGTAAAAAGAGACCCGGGTGTACTCTTAACAGTTAAACATATTAAGAAAAGTAAAAATAAAAGTTTGATTTTTTCTCAAAACGTTTAACATTTCAATTACATAGTAGAAAATGTCCACAAGTTAACCACAAAAAATTTGATAATTATCTAAACGCAGTTCTCTCCACAATATATATATATATATATATAATGGCCACAACATATCACATCCTGAAAATAAATACATCTAGTGCCTAATTAATGAGAATATATTTTTAAGAGCATTGACAGACAGAATACAGACTTATTCCAATTAGAAACAAAAAGAAACTATTATGCACATTCTTCAAATTATTAGAAGCAGTAGTTATTAATAATGGTAATGATATTCTCACATCTAAATTTAGCTTTTCAAAGATTGGACAATAATCCACCTCCATCACAGCAACATGAATCAAATTGTTTGGCAAAAAATGCTGTTCTAAATATTTTCAACAAAATTTTGAGTAAAGTGACTAGTCACATATATTTATAATATTTTAGCAAAAATCTAATATATACCTGGTAATTTAGAAATTAAACAATTTACATAAAATATTGGTTTAAAAAAATCATTGGGTTATTAGCATAGCAGATACCAACAAAACAGAAAATGGTCATTAATTACATCAGACGGTTCTAATTTTGGAAGAAAACATAGTTCTTTAGAATAAAAGCAATAAATGGCATGCAATGAATACTTTATTAAAAACACTTTCAATTGATATTTATGAGAAAGAATTATTTTTATATGCAGAGAATATATATATACAGAGAGAGAGAGAATATAAATATATAAACAAAGAAAAAATATAAAGAGAAAGAATATATATACACAAAGAGAAAATACAAAAGGGGGAAACAGAGATTTCATCTTATAAATAGTGAGATACTGAGTAAGTAGAAATTTATAGATTGTAAGCCACTGTCTAACAAAGTTGAAACTATCTTCTTTAGCAATATATGTATTTGAGACCATTTATCTTCATCATATGAGTTGGAATCCTAAATATATGATTTCCACAATTATCCCAACTTTATATGAATGTTGTGTTATAAATGCAACTTGTCTTTGAATTATGAATAAATTCATAATCAATCATACACATAAGGTGTTTAAATAAGGAATCCACTGCAGATACATAAATGAGACTGGTTACATACATCTCTTAGAATCTGTTTATCATATACATGAACTTTATGATATGAAAAATATAAATTGCATTGGAAATTGTCTTTATTTTAGGGAATAAGTGCGATTGTGAATTTATTTAAACAAGATGCATTTACAATACATAAAGTTTAAATTAGCCTTTTGATGTAGAGTCAAACATTTAAACTGAGAGATAATTGGGGAACATAATATAGACATAAAAGGCAACCTAAACTTTTATATTAAACTATCTTTTATGATCTAAGTTTGAACTATAATATTTAAACAGCATTAAACTGTTGCACATGTGCTTTGGATTTTAAATATAAAATAAATAAATACTAACACTTCAACCACATGATAAAGTCTTTGGAAAAGATAGAATGGCCATCTATCTTTTCGAACCAAACGCTTTTGTATGGGCAAATCTTTAAGTGTTTGAAAGTGAAAGCGTGAAGATATTAAATAATCACTTTAAATTACTTTTACATGCTTGAATGAATGATGCTGGTGAAATTTATTAGAATTTACAATACATCATTTTTATTTGAAATTAAATGTATGTAAATAAGTCAATTATTTTATATAGCGCGATGTTTTTTATAAACTATAATATTTAAACAGCATTAAACTGTTGAGCATGCACTTTGGATTTTAAATATAAAATGAATAAATACTAACACTTCAACCACATGATAAAGTCTTTGGAAAAGATAGAATGGCCATCTATCTTTTCGAACCCAAACGCTTTTGTATGGGCGAATCTTAAGTGTTTGAAAATGAAAGCGTGAAGATATTAAATAATCAATTTAAATTACTTTTACATGCTTGAATGAATAACGCTGGTGAAATCATTCTTATTTGAAATTAAATGTATGTAAATAAGAATGGCGTATCGTAAACTCTAATAGATTTCACCAGCGTTATTCATTCAAGCATGTAAAAGTAATTTAAAGTGATTATTTAATATCTTCACGCTTTCACTTTCAAACACTTAAGATTCGCCCATACAAAAGCGTTTGGGTTCGAAAAGATAGATGGCCATTCTATGTTTTCCAAAGACTTTATCATGTGGTTGAAGTGTTAGTATTTATTCATTTTATATTTAAAATCCAAAGTGCATGTGCAACAGTTTAATGCTGTTTAAATATTATAGTTTATAAAAAACATTGCGCGCTATATAAAATAATTGACTTATTTACATACATTTAATTTCAAATAAGAATGACGTATCGTAAATTCTAATAAATTTCACTAGCGTCATTCATTCAAGCATGTAAAAGTAATTTAAAGTGATTATTTAATATCTTCATGCTTTCACTTTCAAACACTTAAGATTCGCCCATACAAAAGCGTTTGGGTTCGAAAAGATAGATGGCCATTCTATCTTTTCCAAAGACTTTATCATGTGGTTGAAGTGTTAGTATTCATTCATTTTATATTTAAAATCCAAAGCGCATGTGCAACAGTTTAATGCTGTTTAAATATTATAGTTTATAAAAAACATCGCGCTATATAAAATAATTGACTTATTTACATACATTTAATTTCAAATAAGAATGACGTATCGTAAATTCTAATAAATTTCACCAGCGTCATTCATTCAAGCATGTAAAAGTAATTTAAAGTGATTATTTAATATCTTCACGCTTTCACTTTCAAACACTTAAGATTCACCCATACAAAAGCGTTTGGGTTCGAAAAGATAGATGGCCATTCTATCTTTTCCAAAGACTTTATCATGTGGTTGAAGTGTTAGTATTCATTCATTTTATATTTAAAATCCAAAGCGCATGTGCAACAGTTTAATGCTGTTTAAATATTATTGTTTATAAAAAACATCACGCTATATAAAATAATTGACTTATTTACATACATTTAATTTCAAATAAGAATGACGTATCGTAAATTCTAATAAATTTCACCAGCGTCATTCATTCAAGCATGTAAAAGTAATTTAAAGTGATTATTTAATATCTTCACGCTTTCACTTTCAAACACTTAAGATTCACCCATACAAAAGCGTTTGGGTTCGAAAAGATAGATGGCCATTCTATCTTTTCCAAAGACTTTATCATGTGGTTGAAGTGTTAATATTTATTCATTTTATATTTAAAATCCAAGCGCATGTGCAACAGTTTAATGCTGTTTAAATATTATAGTTTATAAAAACATCGCACTATATAAAATAATTGACTGATCTAAGTTTGAATAAAATCAGAAATGGACTTAAAATGTAAATATATTATTACATTGATTGCCAGAAGCCATTATTGACTTTACCACATTAAATAACACTGGAAGATGAAAGTCTCACCAAGTTTAATTCAATTTTTCCTATTCAAAACTTTTCTCCATCTTACACAGGCAAACTTACTCATGCAACTATTCTCTCCTCACATTTATTTCTAGGTCTTTTATATCTTTTGTGATCCAGTTTAATACTTTAGTTGTTTAACCATTAATATTTTTTCTAGTGACATCAGTAGTTTAATCCCATTACAGATCTTTATTTCAATAAGGGCACTGTTTCCCGTTTTTGTCACTCATATGTTGCTGCCAATATATATTTCTTTGTACTTTTCTATCTGATCTTAAGTCTCACTAATGTTCTGTATTTAACTGTCCCAAGTTTCACATCCATACGTAATAATTGATGAGATAATTATTAAAAATATTTCCCAAGAACATAAGCATTTTTTCTTTTCATAACAAGGTGTTTCTACTAGAGTTTGATAAATTTCAACCTTTTGTAACGCACGATTATTAAGGCTGACATTTTTTAAAATATCAAGAAATAATACTTTTTAAATCTATTTAGCATTTTTATTTTTAATCTTACTTTCTTTTTTACGATAGCTCTTGTAATATTTACTTTATCTCTAAAACATTTTTTTGCAAAAATAATCATATTACCTACAAGATTTAAATGAGTTACTTTTTTTATTCTTTTAATCCATAAAATACTTTCATAAATCTGTTATATACTGTAGTTTTAGAGAAATGGAATTATCCTGTTATACATCAATGATAATCTGCTAATACAAAGCTTCACAATTTAATAAATTAAAATTTTAAAAATGCTTATATAACCAAATGATTTCAAATCCTATAAAAACAGCAGCTTATATTCACTGGAATCTACAATTTATCTAAATACTTTGATTTTTATTTTAGTTCAACCATTTTAAATCCAGCTTGTTCTTTCATTAGAAATGAATCCAAACTTTTAAATAGATAAGTTACAATGTTTTAGTAAACACTTATATAAAAATGAAGAAGAGTGGTAAATAAAGCATTGTATAACAGTAGTAAAAGTACTTTGACAATTTAGTATTATATGGTAAAGTTGGAATGATAAACTATCTTTTATTGTATCTTTATTTATAAGATTTGAAATGAATGTGTGGTGGTGTGGAGGTTATTTAATACATTTACAAGAAATTTTCTTTAATAGAAAATCTCAACCTGTAATTTAAAAAATCTAACATTTGTTAATTTGTGAATCACAAGCTTTTTGCCTTGGAAAAAATTTGAAAGGCTCTGTTAAATATTAAAAGCAGCAGATAATATAATTTTCGTATTAAATTTTTAAAGAAGTCTTTATTTGCATAACATATATATATATATATATATAGTAACAGATATATAAATAGAAGAATTGTAACAGAAATAATGAATAGAAAACCATTACTAATTATTAAAATATGCTTATAATCTGTCATTTGTAACAGTAAGAAAAATTTGTAACAGCATACAAAATAATGTAATGATAAAAAGGCTACTATTTTGTAACCGATTATAAATATATAGATTGATGAGTGATAAAATGATACTTGCTATAATTCTATAACTAAACACTAAACAGGATACATTATATGCTCTAGCGGTTCATCATTTGTAACCCAGTAAAATTAAATGAGAAATGAATTTACTATGTTAGCTAAAATACAAGGTATAATTAAATAAGGATGACGCTAACATATAAATAAGAACATATGCACATCATGCTCTATTTGGGTGTCTATTTGTAATTAATTAAATATAACATTATAGCCCCTTTGCAACTATCCTAAACATTAATTCTGTCACGCTAATAATGAAATAAATAAATTATCTCATTTCTCAACACTTAAAATAATAAAATGACAATTAAAACTGTCATCATTAAAGATTTAAAATATTTAGATATTGGGGAGTCATTTTATCAATAAGATATACTAGCCATTGTCATCAAATAAAATAATATTAGATACAGCAACCAAATAAAGGTATTGTAAGATCCGTGGAGTGCATTATGCTTATCTCCAATACTAGGTTATTTTAACAAAGAATCCTTCCTATTCTTCTTTCCAAATATATAAGACCATTCATGATCATATGCACACACTGGTGCTATTCCTGACAACTTATAGAAACATATAAAGTTAACAAGTGGAAAAGGGACAGGATCACTTTTATTCAGTTAGCTGAGGACATGTGTTTTCCACGAGCACCACTAGATTGTTCTGAATCTAGATAAATATTATCTGTGCATAGTGTACTGAGTTCCAACTCATTCGGTACATTTTTACCACACATGACTTGGATGACTAATGAACAAAAAAAATGACATTCTTATATTTTATCCATGTCAATAAAATTATAAGATCCCAATATTACCAAAATTTTATATTAAAAACTCTTATAGACATTACTAGCTCAGTTTTACGTATATTGAGGAACAGACAAGTATAATCTCATTAATGGCTTCCAAACAAGCATCATGAAGACCATTACTGATATGGATGGCCATGAAACTAGCTACTTAACTTAATTATTTATTACAATATAAAGATAATAATGATGATGATAATAATGATGATATCAGCCATAGTTTTATAATGAACTCACAACAATAAATTTATCTTTATAAACTCATAGGCACTTTTTTTTAAATCATCCTTTGTCAAAATAGAATTTAAATATTACATTCACTAGCATTTATATAAGTTTATGGTTATTTACAAAAATACTTTTATAGTTAAAACCAGGATTCAATAATACCAGTGATGATGACTGATCATCACACATCTCTATGCATGATATTCAACTTTCTATAAACCTCTATTTACTAAACATACCAACTATTAACCTTGGGTTTGATTGAATGATTATTATTTATCATATCAATGATGATGGTGATCATAACTCATGTACAGTACTGTGTTTAAACAGTGTTTTAATCAATAATATGATATCCATCTTTAATGAAGATGATCAAAACTCATGGACCCAATATAATTTTAGCTTTTTATTATGGACCCATAATTATTAAAACTTGGTTAAACATCAAGCCTAATCCTTAAAGACTTAAATGTAACTCAATATTCTAGCTTACTTAACATTTTGTGAACGCTTGCTTAATATTTGCGAGTGCTGATGATTCTTAATATCTGTGAGCGATGATGATGATCATTTAAAACAATAGAATTAAGACAAGAAAAATACAACAATATTTTTAATAAGAACTCGGAAACCAATTACGATATATAATTATATTTTATTAATACTATTCTTCTTTCTTTCTTTAAAATCAAATTAATAACTGTACAATTGACTATTATTATATTAATTAACTATAGAATTAATACAAAATTTTATATACGCATATCCAAATAAATTTAATGTACAAGTTTGTCATTTTGGATATTTTAAAATAAGCTGGCTTAAACTGATATTAGAAAAAAATCTATAAATGCTTACTCAAGACTTTCCTTATTTATTACATATCATAAAAATAAATTTCATATGTAATGAGTGTTTTATTTCACTTCCATTCAAATGTGAAGCCCTGCTTTTCAATTTACCATATTTAAACTAATCATGCATAACCTATTCTTTTGACGTGTTTGTATAAGCAGTTACACATGCACACATACCCTGTGATATGTCAACATATATTTCCAAAATGTGTTCCCTTATATTAGGGATTAATACATAAATCACATATAAAAATATTCTTGCAACCTTGAGCAAAAAAAAACAAAACATTATATCAAATTTAATATGCAACAAGATAAAAAAAACATTATAAATGCATATATTTATAGGTTGCTCATTATCATAATAAATGAAGAACAATAAAAAAAACATTTCAATATTACAATATATAATAAAAAAATATATAAAAATAATGAAAATTTAAGTTTGAAGATTTAAACTGTGTGTTATGTTATGTGATATTGAGAATAACCATCGATAGACAAGCCTTTAATGTTTCTGTATAAAAAAATGCTTTGATTCTATAAATTAAAGTTTACTTTTATTAAGTAAGAATAAAAGATTTGTTAATGAAAGTTCAAAGTTACCCAATTACTTTCACTTCCCATGATTGTCTCAGGTTTGAATTTTCCGACTGCTTGCCTAACCTAGCTTCAACTGGCTGGTTGCACCATTTAAAAAAAGGAACAGTTCTTGCAGATACTTTTAAGATAAACATGAATTAATTGACTTGCTTATTTCCACAATTTTAAAATTATTTATTGTTGATACTTTTGATAATGCTGAATTCGTTGACTGGCTTGCGTCTACAATTTCAAAAAAAGAACAGTTCTTGTTGATACCTTCTAATAAACATGAATTAATTGACTTGCTTGTTTCCACAATTTTAAAATTATTTATTGCCAATACTTTTGATAACGATGAATGGGTTGACGGGCTTGTTTCCAATTCTTAAAAAAATCATTGTAGACACTTTAGATGTGAGGAAAACTTTAAAAAAATTGATTCATAGCTTAATCAAACTTAGTTATAAGGCTTTTCTACAATTACCTTTTACTTTTCTCTTCTTTCCCCTTCTCCGTCCATTCAAAGGCAATGAAACCACAATAGGCCAGGAGCCAGAAAAGAAGCATTTCAAATAGCTTGTGTGGTTGGCTTCAAACTCGATCATTCTGTTGGTTATAAAGGACTTTTGGTATAAGTCCATGGATAGATCAGTGAGTTAACCCATAGATGTCAGATTTCAAGAAGCAGAAGAAATGGCTTTAGCAAGGCAAATTCATTATATTATACTCAGCAAAATATATTAATATTATTTTATAGAATTGTCAATAACTTCTTCCAAGAAATTCAATTTTGTTCCCTTTCTTTATCTTAATCTTGCTGGGAATTACTTATATATATGCACATCTTCGTCTATACTGAAAATAAGAGTCTTTTTTTTTCTTCCTCAATTTTTTTTAAGGAGAGAAAAAAAATCGTTCACACTTTTAAAAAAAATGACAACTGTCCATTTCCTTTGGTTTTCAAGAACTCAATCATTACATCTCGACTTTAATGAATATTGAAAAAAAACTGAGAGCTTACATCTCTTCTTTAATAACATTAAAAAAACTGAGCACTATATCCTTCTTTAATAATAAGAAAAAAAACTGAACCTCTAAATATTGTTTCATTCATTTATATTGCGAATCTTTGATCAAAGAAAAGGACCACCTGGAAATCTTATCTTGAGATAAAGATCAAAGCTTCACAACTTTGACGGTCTGTCGCAATTAATAAAAACTTAGGATTAATTGTTTCATTTATTCCATCCAAGCATCACTTCCCTCTCTAGATATCTACAATCTAGATAATACAAAAACAAAGCTTGCAATCTTAGTCATCAAAGATTTGTGTAAAAATGTTTTATGTTTAAAATATCTACTCACACGTGTACATTTTCATATCCTAATCTACTAATACTTTACTTCACACTTTCTTTCTGATCTGATTTATTTAATAAGAATATAGCTAAATAATTTCAACACATTATTTAATAAAATGTAATAAATCCCCTATATTAAATATTGTTTCTCATTACCTTCTCTTTACAATTGCTTGTTTATTAACTATTTATAAACTATATATATAATAAAAAATGCATATATAAATCCATATATATAAAAGAAATTTTTTTCTTAATTGAATAATATATATATATATATATATGTGTGTGTGTGTGTGTGAAATGAGAACCTATACATACAATATATATATCATCAACCATTATCAATCCACTGCAGGATGAAGATCTCTCCAAGTTCAATCCATCTTTTCCTATCTTTAGCTTCTCTTCTCCTCATCACCCCAGCACACTTTCTTATTTCATCTACCCATCTCACATGTGGTCTCTTTCTGGGTCTTTTACAATTTCTTGGAATCCAGTTTAAAATTCCAATTGTCCATCTGTTATCATCTCTTCTAACAATATGTCCAGCCCAACTCCACTTCAGTCTTTTAATTTTTTTAATGAGGTCAGTAACACCTGTTTGCTCTCTTACCCATACATTGTTTTCGATCCCTTCTTGTTATTCCCAACATGCATCTCTCCATACTTCTTTGAGTGGTCTGAAGTCTCTGTATTGCTCTTCTATTAAGTGTCCAAGTCTCAGATCCATAAGTAAGAACTGGCAAAACACCTTTATTAAAAACCTTCCTTTTCAAACACATAGGCATATTTCCTTTTAGTATCAAATTATTTCTACCAAAAGCACTTCAACCAAGTTTAATTCTATGATTAATTTCATCCATTATATTTCCATCTGTATTAATAATTTGACCAAGGTATTTGTAACTGTTAACTTCTTCTAACTCATCATAATCAATCTTTATTTTCATATTTTGAGAAAATCCATTAAACATTACTTTAGTCTTTTTAAGATTTATCTTTAGTCCTACTTTCATCTGATAACTCCTGCAACATTTCCTGTAGCTCTAAAGCATTATTTGCGAAAACAACTACATCATCTGCAAAATCTAAATGACTTAAATAATCTTCATTTACCTTCACTCCTTTAGCTTCCCATTTTAATCCACAAAATACTTCTTGCAGCACTGCTGTAAAAAGTTTTGGAGATATGGAGTCACCCTGTCTTACACCCTTTTCAATGTTGATTTTCCTATATATATATATATATAGTTTCTTATAAACATTTTCCAGTAATTTATATGACCATAATGTTGCCAAAAATTTATAAAAGCTCGAAATAATAGACAACTATTTTGTATGCACTTTGAATTAATATCATCAAATCGATTTGGGTTCACAAATGAATCTTCTCAAGATGCCATTTTTAAAAATTAATCATGTGATAATAGAACGTTTGTCATATATATATGTGTGTTTAAAACATTGAGAGAAAGTGCATTTTCCTAACATTAAGATTTCTCCAGATATGACATTCATTACTAAATCTAAGTCAATTTCATTTTTTTTTTAAATATCAAAACTTTATAGGTAAAAATAATTGCTAATGTTATTTCGGATTAATTTTCTATTATTCTCCACACACATACATATATATATATTGAATAATAAGATAGAAAATCATAACATTACAATACTAGATATTGTAACAAAATTTTGTTAAAAATTCTTCCACAATCATAGTTTGTTAGTAGATGAAATAATGGTTGTGGAAGAATTTTAGTAAAATTTTTTTTTTGGCTAGGATTATAATGTTATTCGATTTTCTATCTTATTTATAATTGCTAGTTTAACGTGGATAGTATTTAATTTTTTATATTGAATAAAAAACATATAATAATTCCCTACGTGTTTGACAATTTTTAACAAATCCAGCTGCCTCCAGCTATTCGACATTTTAAAAATAATATTGTTTTTGCAGAGAATGGAAAATGCGATAATGCTAATGATTCAGAATCAAACAAAATATATGTCTTTTAAATAGTCGATTCATTGTTATTCAAAAGGACGAGTATTTTTCTTTCAGAGATGAGTAAAACAGTCTAGAAAATTCTACAGACTGACATAAATATTTATTTATTAGTAGTCCATAAGCCAATACTAACCAACGAAATAAGTCTTTTTAGTTATAATTATCTTGTACAGTAGGAAATTATTCATTGTCAGACATATCAGTTAAATTTGACAAAAATAAATCAGTTACAGTGTTGCCTTAAAAAAATCGATATTTAAGAATCTAAAGACGTAAATTCGATTCCTATGCTAATATTGTCATTGGTCAGCCTAGCAATATGTTACTGTCTTTACAGTTGTACTCTTCATATGATCAGTTTGTTCATTTAGAAACTGATACGTATGTGTATGTTTAAATGTGCATACATATGTAGGTATAAACTTAGAGAGAGAAAAAGTTATAAGTTAAATAAATGAAAGAATTTTAAAAAAACTGATTCTTTTAAAATAATAAGTAAAAGATTTATAACTTTAAGATTAGAAAAAAATTATTTTCTAAAATGAATAAAAGTCTAATTAATGAGAATGGAGTATGTCGTTAATGAAATAATACAACTTAATCCTTGGAGCTTCATCTATGCACACGGATATATATTTTGGAACAGATCATCTCCCATAACACAATGTCTAATGATTGTATATATGCAAATAGTTAAAACACTATAAAGGATCGATCCAACAGTAAATTAGTTAAATATTAACTGTTAGTACTGATTTGTACTCGTGGAAAGTGCACTCTTAGCTAGACATAGCAGAAACAATAAAAGCATATATTTTAAGTAATAAACATTTAACTACTTTTTGTTTGTTCCTTAATTTTCAATGATGAGGTGCATAAACAGAACACAAAATATAATCATAATTTATAACTTGTTTAAACGTATATTATTAAAAAATGATTGTCTAAAGTAAGAAAATCAACTGAAAGTTACAAGTCAGGTTTTATTTACTTTAAATTAAGTGGGTTTTAAGTGACAAATAATTATAAATTAAAAATCAATCTCAATTTATTTGGAAATTCTGGGATATTTTAAATATAAATTCTAACGATAAGCAGCTATTCATCTGAATATTAAAGATGAGTAAATATGTTTAAAATACATTTAAAGAATATAAAATATGAATTATATGTAAGTTTGTCATTCAGTTTCTTCAAATATGAGACTGCATTATACTGTATAAATGAATTTTTGGATTGGCTGTATATACTCTTGTTGAATGGATCGGTTATTTTTATTTTTGACTGAATAATTAAATATTTTAAACAAATTAAAAGCAAATTACAATATTTAAATAAATCATTAAATTAAAATAAACCAATAAAATAATTATAGATCTATGAAGTAGATTAATTAAATGGGTAAATAATGGAATCCCTTTTGTTCCCTTAAAGAATAGGATAATAAATTAGCTCTTAGTTGTGGATTTGATCTCATTCTATTAAGATGAAAATGTACTAGTTATTGTTTATGCTCAGTGACTATAGCAGCATTTTTAAAAACTCAATTTGTTCTCAATTGAGGGTCTGTTTTTCTTTCCTACTGACATGCTTTAGAAAAGTTGATTATATCTTTGAAAAAAATGCACTGACATTTTTGACAATAAACCAAACTTGAAATAATCATATCTTTGATGAAAATGTTTGAGGTTTATACAGAGGAATCAAATTTGAAGTAATCATATCTTCGATAAAGTATATAGAGGGAATGAGGACAGATAAATAATATTTATGTGAAAATGGAAGTGCATAATGTACGTTTTGAAAAGGTAAAACGCAGTGTATTATTTTAATATAATTAATATTGATAACGGCAATAGATAATATCTGTTAGATAGCCTTATGATTAAGTTAAAGAAGCATTAAATGTAAGTTTCAATTTTAATGAACATCACATGATCAGTCTAGAGATTTTGGGTGAGTAGGCACTAGATTAAAATTTTATGCACAAACCTTCCTACATCCATTGATTATGAAGGTTTGTACTTGGGGTACTACTGTATGGAGTTTGGTACTCTTATTAATGTTTAAATAAATCTGAAATCTAGAAACACATTAATCAAATCAATAAATATACTTGTTCTTTTGTTATTTAATTTTACCATTTTTTAAAACCGAAATCACAATATTGCATCATATTGAAATTAAATAAAAAGAATATAACATTTGATTTTCTGCATTGATGACAATATCCTCAATAAAATGCTCCACTATTTTTTCTCCTCTATGCCTCTGACAGATCAGTTTTTTCTATAATATTTAACAGAAATTCTTTCCAAATTTTTTTTATCTTCTTCTTTTCCTCTTCTTTTTTTCCCAAACAGTCATTATCTCCGTTGTTCTTCATTGGTTTTTCTAACAAACTATTAACGTTCTAATCTGGCTTTCTTCAAGTAGTTATCACATTTTTCACTTTGATCATTTCTCTTATCTCTTGATCTGCCCTTCATTTAGACTTGATCTTCTTGCTTATCTTTAATAATCCATTTCTGTTGCCAACATTCTGCTTACTATTCTTTGTTATTGTTTATATTATGTTTACTTTGTACAGAAAGTTGAACATCCTATTATATGTTTAGTTTTACTACTTTGTTTCTATATATATCTCTCTTTAAATATTCATTTTTTTCCAACACTTTATTCCCAAATATAAATTCTTTAATACAAACAAATATATTCAAGTGCGAATTAGTTACAACTTTCAAAAAATCGCAATTTAATAAAGATAAAAAAGAGAATGTAACTATGTTAAATATAACATTAGCTTGAGGATTTACTAAATAATAATGTCCAGATGACCAAAAGCATTTCCTAAAATAGTTTTGAATACCAATGGAGAGCAGTGACCAAGAGTTACATTCAGCATCTAGTGATGTAATCACTGGTGTATTAATTTTTAATGAAAACATAAATTTATTTTGAAGTAATAATAACAAAAAATGTAGATTTCATTATCTGATTGAATACTAGTTAAAGCATTGTAACGGTCAGATTCGTCTATCTCACTAACACACTGCAGAATTCAAACCCCAAACATGAAACTGAACACTCTAGGAAGGATTGCCTTCTAGATATCCTAGGTTCGAATCTAAAGTCTAAATTCCACAGTGCCACCTACATGATAACACATCTGATGCTACTAATAATATATCCCTTTACCAGTGCCTGGTAGCCAGGGAGAAACAAAAAGTCTATACTACGAGATAAGTTGGATTGCTAATTAATGTCTATGGATATTACAAAAGAAATGTATAAAATAGATATGTAGACCAAGACAGTGATAGGGATCAATAAAATAAATGAGCAAAATTAGTTTATAAGATTTAAAAGATTTATTTATATAGCAAGAAATATATATAATGCACACTGTCTGCTTATATGAGACAGGGACGCTTACTAAAATGGCTGTTAACACACATTTCATACAAATTACATTAAAAGGTTGTTAAGTATATAGTCTATTCCTCGGGCCAATATAATCTTACGATAATGTGCTTAAAAGAAATGGAAAGATGTGCGAGATGCTCTGAGTAAATTATAAAAGTTTAATAAAACATTTGCACATTAAGGTTTAATATATTTCTTGATTTCGAGAATAGCATGGACCAAAGCTTATTAAGCGATAAAGTGAGGATGTGATCAAGGCCTTTATTTTATAATTATAATTAAGTTATATTGGGAGGTTGGTACTGCTAATAAGGTATTTATTAAAGGATTGAGGGTGTGATACGTTTAAATCACGGATGCTTTGTAAAATATAAATAAGCAAAATTATAGTGAATATGTGAAACGACTACGGAGGGTGTCTCGCCGTTGATCCGTAGGAATGTGTTGTCATGGACAGCCAAAGTCTGGACTTATCCAAAATTTAGCGATTGGGTGATGGCTGTGTCTAATTCCCAGATGTGACATTCGAGAACACACTGCCTGGAAACCGCAGAAAGTGAAATTGGAAATGGTCTTGGCCGTTTAAAGCCCTTGGAGATAAACAAAGTGGTCTCAACAACCTATACACTTACTAGCAATACTCGACTAACGTATATAAAGCATGCAAAAGGGATTTACTTAGATTGAGAAAATGCCTAATCAATTCCCCAATAATTATTTAGAGAGTCCGCCCATTCTCGACCTCAATTACAAACTTTGAAATTAAAGCAGAATATATTTTAAAATAGGAAAATGCATGCTTGCGGGTTTGAAAAGAAAGCATAGATTTATGCAATCATGCATTTATGACACATTTAATCATTGACCTCACACATACTCTCATATTAGGTTAAAATCGATAAATGTGGCTTTTAAACTATAAATTATTATACATATTGACTAATATTAGAATAGCCCTCGAACGAGTGAGTCACGAGATAATAAAATGGAAACTATTTATAATTTTAAAATGCCTTAATATCGGCATCTTGATTTCAACAAAGAGAATAATTCACTTGGTCAAAGACTATTCTGGCACACTATCATAATAAAATAAAAAGAAAGATTAATAAATATAAAATATTAACCCAAGAATAGAAAGAAAAATTAATGATTATATTAGAACATTTTAAAGGAATACATGATAAAGTAAAATAAAATGGAAAACAATTTAAATAGCTATAGTGTATTAATTATAGGAGAGAATCACAAGAGCTCTTGGGTTAATGTTGGGGTTACCTCTGGAGAAGCATTTGCAGGTAGATTGGTTGTCGGCAGGTTTTATACGACTCAGCATCAAAATATGGTATTGTTCATATTTTGGTAGCAGCAGTTTCAGGGTTTCCTATGTGACAGCATTAGATGGTATAGAGCAGCAGCTGGTCATTCCAGAAAGAAAAATAGCCTTCTTGCCGGCTCTACTCCATCATTTCAAAGCTAGCAATTGGGTGATTCATAGATATTTCAAGTGGTATTGTAGAACATGGTAAAATTTATTTGAAGACAAAAACTGGCTTCAAATACTTAAGTTTGCAGGCACATAGCTAGAAAATCTCAGAACAAATATATATATGAAATCTTGCAGAACATGGTAAAATTTATTTGAAGACAAAAACTCGGCTTCAAATACTTAAGTTTGCAGGCACGTAGCTAGAAAATCTCAGAACAAATATATATATGAAATCTTGCTAGAATAGAATAATACTAGAATACTAGGAATCTTGCTAGACGAATCTCAGCACAAAAAAATATTAGAATATTTGCTGGAATATTACTAGACTGAAGAACAAAAGAAAACCCTCCTATATATATAGTGAAATTGCACAATACAACTGCCCTGGAGCATTACAAAAATATTCCAAACTTTGCTCACTTATCATCTGTAATCAATCCAATCCGAATGTCTAAAGGAATTCAATAAAATTTTAATTAATTCCTATTGTTAATTTCCCTGTCGACATTCGGACTACAACTTTGATTTAATTAAAACAAACTTTTGCTAATTGAAAGAAAAGACCTTAAGTGGACATCTGCTCTATTTTTAGATAGGCTACTATAACATTAAATAATTAAAACTATTGTTCCTACCAGCCCTCATTTATTTTAAACAGAAAATATATGGCGTGATTTTTAAATTCAAAAGAAAATTATTTTACTTTTAAATTTTCAATATTTGAATCTATTTACAAAACGAATATAAATTTTATTTTAAATCAAAAACAAATATTACAACTGTAATATATTTTTGTAAACAGATTCAAATGAAATAATTTTAAATAACAATTTATTATTTTAACATAAGTTTTAAAATAAATCTCACAGTGTGTGCGCAATTACGACCTATATAACCTACTTTTTAAATAAATCTCTTTTATAAGAACATACACATAATTTATATATTTTATTTATATTGGGCATGAGTTATACAATTATATATAATGCAAGTGTTGTACTCATGGCTTAAAATTGGGTGGGATTTTCGGTATATAAGCGCATTGCAAACACACTACGATACACTGAGGTTTAAACTAAGGTATGAGGGTAGGAAAAAGGTGAGAAAAGGTGAAATGAAGATCTGCAAAGCAGTCTTACTGTTTCATCATACTATTTATCCAACTATTTAATGGTCACTATTAACTCAACTATTTTTGAAATGTTTTTAAGATTGAACTTGCAATTAAAAGTGCATTTTATATTTAGCACATATTTGGGTGGAATACTTTTGATAAAAATAATTTCATATAAACAGAGATAAGTTTTTGTTTGAAAAGCTTATTGAATAAATATGTTTTACTAGTTCTTACTTAAGGGCCTGAGAATTATCTTAACAGCAGAACAATATATGTACTTCAGATCACTAAATGAAAGATAAATAGCTGTATGTGAGATGTAATAAGAAGAGATCAAAAACAAAATGCATGGCCAAAAGAACAAACTGATAATATTGAGATCACTGAAACATTTAAGAAACTGAAATGGCATTGGTCTAGACATATTGTTAGAAGAGACCATAGGCGAAATGAAAAAATGAATTAAAGAAGCTTTCTGGTATGATGTAGAGAGCTAGAGACTGAATAAACTTGGACAGATCTTTATCCTGTCATAGATCAATAATGGTTGAAAATGATGATAATATTAAAAAATTAAATTGAATTTTATTTTGTATATTACATATATGAATTTCACTACATGTAACCAAGTAAGCAATCAATTAAAACCTAGCATTGCAAACTAAAACCACATAATTTACCATTAGTATTTATCTGTCACACTTTTAAACTGAAAAAGTACTCACTTTTAGTTTATTATCCAGACTATATAAAAGACTTAAGACAGATACTGTACATGAATAAAAGTTGATATCATATTTTTCATAAGTAATCAAGTATCTCCTATAATGTCATAGTCCACATAATAAAGTGATAGTCAATTTGGTTGGAATTTTGCAATTAGTTTATATATACTTGCACTACCCATGACTGTTCCATTTAAATAAGAATTAAAAAATCCAAGGCTTTAGTTAAGCACCCAGAATGATTAGTATTTACTATCATGATCAAAATATAGTAATACTTTGACATGTTGTAAGTTATTTTAGACAAAATGAGAATCTATAATATATATATATATATATTGAAATGTGTGCAAGAAATAGATTAGCATCAAATAAATATGTAAAAAATGGTTTAAACTATTTTTATAACTGATTACATTTCTACTTTTTTGCAGGTGTTTTAAAATGAAGACTTACATATTAGTTGCTGTTCTACTAATAACAGCAGGATGGGCTACCAGTCGCAGAGTTATGCGAAGAGGATCTGGAGGATCAAGTGGCAGCTCTGGTGGGTCTGGAGGTGATTATGCAGGATCAAGTAACAGTGGATCTTATGGCAATGAGGATGGATCTGATGGCAGTTCCTTTGGTGGATCTGGTGGAAGTTATGGTGGATCCAGTGGTAGTGGTGGAGATTCTTATGGAGATGGAGGAAGTGGAGGAGGAGGTGGTGGAGGAGGTGGTGGAGGAGGTGGTGGAGGAGGTGGTGGAGGATGGAGTGGTGGTAGTGAAGGAGGTGGTGGAAGTGGAGGAGGGGGTAGTGGCAGTGGAGGTGGTTCTGGAATTCCTCCTGGTTACTATGATCCTAATCAATCTGGCCCTCTTCCTCCTGGTTTTGAAGCTCCTCCTGGATTTGAAGGTGGAGAATGGTATCCTGGGCCTGATGGAACAATGGTGCGAACAATAGTAGAAGAAGAACCTGGAACAGAAACAACTGAAGTTGTAGCTCCTGATTACAATCCAGAGATAACTCCAGTAGGACAGCCTGGTTCACCTGGATACCATGAAATAATTGGAGTTGGTAAACCTGGTCAACGAGGATATTTTAAAAGAACACCAAATCCTTCAGGAGACATTATTGAACCAATTCAATCACCTGATAATCCTGTTCCAGTAGACCCTAATGATCCTAATTCTCCAAAAGTTATTAAAACTCCAAAAATGAAATATCCTACTCTTCAAGTTGGAAACCATGATAACCCACAACACTATGGGCTAAAACCAGATCCTAATAAACCAGGAAGTGTTCATATTGTACCACAAAAAATGCGTAAAACACCAGGAAAACACCACCCAAAACCTAAACCACCAAGTAAACCTCAATCACCTGAACAATCAGATTTACTATCACCTGAGAAATATGAAGAATTGAAACAAAATCCTGTTGTAAAAATGCCAGTCCTTACTATAGGAAAACCAGATCACAGAAAATCTTTCAGAATAAATCAAAACCCAAGCAATCCTGATGACTTTGATTTAACTCCAATTGGCAATGAAAATGATCCACAATCTCCTGCAGATCCTAATGATCCTGAAAAGCCAGACATTTATCCACAAGGAGAAAAAGGTAAACCAAATTACAGTGTTATTCTAGGTGTTAATGACCCAAAGAAAAAAGATCATGTCAAAATGGCTGCTGATCCTAAAAATCCTGGTCAATTTAACTTTGATCCAGTATTTATGGGACCTGAAGAACCTAATGAGCCAGATCAAACATCACCAGGAACAACACAACCTCCTGGTGGGATAATTACTAATGATGAAACAAGAGTCACTCCAGAAGAATATGAAAGACTAAAACAAGATCCCAAAGTTTCAAAAAAAAAAAATTTCCGATTATTACATCTTGGATTTAATCCATATAGACGACCTTTCAAAATTAAACAAGATCGTAATAATCCAACTGATTTTAGCCTTAAGCCAATTGGTTCTGAAGATGACCCCAATTCAAAACCAGACAAAAATGACCCATATAGACCAGTAGCATATCCCATTGGAGAAAAAGGACAACCAGATTTTAGTGTAGTTGTTGGTGTAGGACCTAAAGATAATAGAAATTATGTAAGAGTAATACCTGATCCTAAAAATCCAGGTAAATATGAATTTGAGCCAGTTTTATTAAAACCAGGAGACCCTATTCCATTTCCACCAGAAGAATCCACAACACCAGAACCAACACCAGAAGCTACAACACCACCTCCACCAACAACAAAACATACAACAACCCCACAACCAGAAGAAACATGTTATGATGATTTACCTGAAGATCCAGAATTCGAAACTATCAGAAGGCCAGGTCGTAGACATCCCTACCAAGTTATGGGATTTGGACCAAAAGAGCATCGACAACACTTTAGAAAAAAACCAAGATCTAATAATCCCTATGATTATGATTTGGAACCCTATGATCCTAACACACAAGATCATAAACCTAGATCTGATGACCCATGAGCACCTGAAGTTATTCCACAAGGTAAAAGAGGAACACCAAGTTTTCAACCTATAATTCGCACAGGTCCAAAGGATAATCCAAAATACTTTAGAGCCTTACCACATCCAGAAAATCCTAATCGTTTAGCCTTTTACCCAGTCAGAGCATTACCAAAAAAGCCTGGTCAAAGACATCCACAATTTGAAAATATACCAAGAAAAACAAGACCAAAGAAAAAAAAATGAACCCAAGCAACCAGATGATACTCCTCAAGAAGGTGATCCAGAATACAATGATTTGCCTAAAAATCCAAAATTTAAACCAGTTAAAAAGGGCAAAAGACCTTATGATATAATAGAATTAGGAAATGAGCCATATCGAAGAAAAATTAAAAAAACACCTAATCCAAATGGAAATCCTGATGATTACAATGTGGAACCTTATGATGAAGACACACCCAATCATAAACCAGATCCGAGTGATCCAAGTCAACCAAAGGTTTATCCAGTTGGAAGAAGAGGAAAACCAGGTTATTCACCTGTTGTTGAAGTAGGCCCTCCTAACAGAAGGAAACTTTTAGACTAGTACCACATCCAACAGATCCACACAAAGTAGGTTTTGTACCTGTTAAAAAAATACCAAGAAGAGGAAAACCTCCATTATTCCAGGACATACCAAGAAGAGTAAGACCCCACAGATTCAGGCCCAAAACAACTCCTGAACCAAATGAAGGTGATGAGGTACCTGATGATTTACCATATAGACCAGAAGTAAGACCATATCGAAGAAAACCACGTGAAGAAAGACTGTCTGTTGGAAAACCACCAAACAGAAAACATTTTAGAAAAATTCCAAAGCCTGATGATCCCCAGAAATTTGACTTAGTACCAACAGATCCAGAAAATCCAGATGAAGAGCTTGATCCTGATGATCCAAACACACCAAAAGTTTATCCATGTAAAGATGGAGGTCCACCTGTTATAGAATCACTTGGACCTGATGGACAGCCTCAATATCATGAAGTCCATCCTGACCCTGATGATCCAGAGAATCCAGAAAAAGTTAGCTTTATACCAGTTAAACCAATTGGAGATCCCAACCAGAAAAATCCCAAGTTTGAAAGAATTCCAAGAAAAACAAAGAAATTCCATACTAGAAGACCAAGACGAACTACTACTCCAGAACCAAAGAAGGTGACCCAGTCTATGAAGATCAACCTAAGAATGTTGTCATCAAAACAATACCTAGATCAAAACCTAAACGACCAGCTCAATCTGTAAAGGTTGGACCACCAAATCACAGACAAGAAATTCTGAAAGAACCAGGACCATCTGATAAACCAGATGACTTTAAATTAACACCAAGTGACCCTAAAAAACCTGACCAAAAGCCAGATCCAAATGACAAGTGGACACCAGAAGTTTTCCCAAAACGAGGTAAACCTGGAAAACCTGGATATCAACCATATATTGTAAGATTTGGACGAAGTGATGAACCAGAATATTATGAAGTGCGTCCAGATCCAAGTGACCCTAAAAATCCAAATAAGATTACATTTATTCCAGTAAAACCTTCCTGGTAAACCTGGCACAAGACCAAGATTTGTGAAAATTCCTCGACGATTCCATCCATATCGTGATCCTCGCAAGCCAAAACCAACAACAGAAGAACCCACAGAAGGTGATATTGTATATGATGATCAACCTGAAGATCCAGAAATAACTACACTTCACAGGCCAAATAAGAAATACCCTTCACAAATAATTAAAGTAGGTAAAAAACCATATAGAAGATGCTTTGAAAAAATACCTGGTAAATCAGGACATCCAAAAGATTACACCTTACATCCAATAGATCCAGATGAACCAAACAAACCTTTAGATCCTAAAAACCCCAAAACTCCTAAAGTTTTCCCTGGTCATGTCATTGATGCAGGTACACCTAAAAATCCTAAATATTTTAGAATTATTCCAAATCCTCAAAATCCAAATGATCCAGAGGATATATTATTTATTCCAGTCAGACCCATTAAACATCACAAAAACAGATTCATTTCAATACCAAGAAAAGTCCATTTATACCATACAACAAAAAAACAAAAACCTCATCGAGACAGAACACCACCACCTGAAGATGGTGAGCCATATTTTGTTGATCTACCATACAAACCTGATGTTAAAAACATTTTAGAACCAGGTTCTAAAAGACCTGTTCAACTTATTTGTGTAGGACGATCCCCACACAGAAAAATGTTCAAAAAAATTCCAAAACCTGGAAAACCACATCAGTATGACTTAGTACCACTTAAACCACACAAAAAAGATGATCAACCTTCAAAAGTTTATCCTGGTGATGATAAACATTATCCTGTCATTGAATTTGGAAAACCTGAACATCCAGAAACTTATGAAATAAGACCAGATCCCAATCATCCTAATGATCCTACAAAAGTAGTATTTATTCCAGTAAATAAAGTTCCTGGACCAGATGGACTTTCTTTTCAACCTGCACCAAGAGTTACTGCAATATACCGAAGAACTACCCGACGCAAACATCATCATTCAACTACAAAAGAACCTAAACCAGGTGATGTTATATACATTGATGAACCACATAATCCTAAATTTTATCCCTATCGCAGACCAGGGAAAAAACCAAGTACAGTTTTAGGTGTAGGTAAACCTCCCAAAAGAAGATATTTTGTTATTATTCCAAAACCAAACAATCAGTTTGATTTAGAACCAATAAATCCTAGTGATCCTGAAAATCCTCCTAAAGATTCAAAAGTCTATCATGAACCAGATGGACCTGTTTTTGAAATTCCAGGACCAAATGGAAAACCACAATATTTTCAGCTTGTTCCTAAAAAAGATAATCCTAAAGAATTTGATTTTATTCCTGTAGAACCAGTTACTTCTGGGAAGTTTACAAATCGACCAAGATCTACAAAACATTATGTAAAAACTAAAAGGCCACATCATCGAAAAACAACACCAGAGCCATACATTATATTTGAAGATGTTCCTCATAATACACAAGTGCAAAAAAAACGCCCAGATCAAAAATATCCTTCAATAATTGTAACTCTAGGAGATAAACCTAATCAAAAAACTTTTGAACTTGTACCTAGTGATTCCGGTAAACCAGAAGAATTCACAATAAAACCTTATAATCCTTATCATCCAAATAAACCATGTGATAAGAATAATCCTAAAACTCCCAAGGTTTATGAAATTCCTAATGATTTCCCTGTTGTTGAAGGGCCAAATCATACTTTTTATATATTAGTACCAGATAGAAAGCATCCAGGACGTTTTAAATTTATACCAGTTAAACCTGCAAAACCTGCTAAACCAGGTCAACCTCCTATTAAATTTATTCCAATCCCAAGAATATGGCACTACAGAACAACAACACCTAGTGATGATGCACTATTTACAACAAGTGAGCCAACAACTGAAGACGATATTCCAACTGATGAAACAGAAATAACTGAACCAGTGATTGAAGAATCTACAACACCTGAACAAATTGCAACTGAAGAGATACCTGGAACAACTGCAGGGACAAGTGGAGAAATAACTGAAGGAAAAACGACAACTGAAGCAATAGAAACAACACCTCCACAGGAAGAAGTTTTAGTTACAACAGAAGAATCTGTATATGCATCTGAAACTACACCAGCAATAGAATTAACACCATCAACCCTACCACAAACACCATCACCAGCAGTTACTCAATCAACAAAAGAAAGTCCACTTACACAACCAACACCAGAACCTCAACCAACAAAAGAAACAGAGCCTACAACAATTCATACACAACCAACTACCGCAGGCACTGTATCAGTTACAGCAGAAATTACTACTCAAGCCCCAACTTCTCCAACACCCAAGGCAACTACTGCTCCAACAACTCCAAGTACTGTGGCAGTTCCAACTACTCCTGGGAAGACAACCACAGAAGAGCCTACAACAGTCATCCCCATTATTAGTGGACGTTCAACACCTAAACCTCGTGAAGTTTGCTTCAAAGCATTTGATGATTGTATGAAAAATGAAGGTGCACACTAATTTAGAATCCTATATTTATATTCAATAAAATAAACTTTTGATTATTTTGTGTTGGTTTTCATACTATTTTTAACTGTTATTTTTAGGGGGAAATTAAAAAATAAGCAAAACAATTTATAAGCTATTCAAAAAATTAATAAAGCAAAAAAAAGATAAAACACACACACAGAAACTAATATATTTCACATTTAAAATTTCTGAATAATAGTAATGATAGTGAAAACAACTATAAAATAGCTTCTTGCAATGAAATTAGGATGTACAACTGCACATGATATAAAATAATATTATACTAATAAACAAGAATTCTAATAATATTGCTGAATTTCTATATTTCTAATATGATACGATATTCGCAAATTGTGGGATTACACTTACTGTCTTATTTTTAAAACGTGTTATGAGAAATTTTACTCTTTAATTATTAAAGAAGAGTTAATTGTGTCCTTATAACCAGTGGTGAATGCTGCACCATTTGTAATCATGCTACTGCAATGATAACCATAAAACAATAATTATACATTGCTCTGTGCATTTATTAACAATGTTTTTGATTAAGATGTTTCTGGCAATTTTGATTATCTCAGATCAAAGCTATAAAATATAATTTTATCACTTTTATTGTACATTTATTCTGAAAAAGACTGCTGAATAGTTTGACAAACAATAAACAGTATTGTTAAAAAGTGCACAAATGCATAATGTTTTTCAGTAAGTCATTAAACCAATTTCAATTATCTTGAGACATTTTCCCAAACCAGAATACCTAGATACTAGTTTGTTGACAACATTATATAACCATCTAGGTCAGCCATAGTCAATCTATATGAAAAAGAAAATGTGCAAATTACTTACTTTTCTAATTTACACTCAAATTATAATAGCTATCATAGAATTTATTTTTCACTAGATCACTGATAAAGTATGATGATTAATACAATGGACAATTTGGTAATGTCTGACACATTGGTTTAATTGTTCTTACGTAGTATGGAATATCTTAATCAGTATACTGAAAAAATAATATGAATAATTTATAAAAATATATATATATATCATGATTAAAATACATAAATATTATTCATTATTGGATAATCTCTAATCCAATAAGTGACTAATAAAAATTATCATTTACTAGAATTTAAATTCATAAAATGAAATTACTATTAAACCAAAAGGCTTCATAATATGGTATTACACCAACAATTCATATCTTAACTTTCAAGTTTACAGCAGCATCTAGCATTAAGATTTAAAATTATAAAATAAACTATAAGAGACAAATAAATAACCATTATAATAAAACATATATATATAATGAGAACATAACAGCTGTAATTTATTTACAGATTTATTAAAATTTATATTTTTATTATTTGATGCAGTAAATTGAATTAAATAATGAGCCACAAAAATTATCACTAAATTAATATTTCATTTCCTTTTCAAAAATCAGTGATCAATTAATCAATTATATATAAAAATGTTAGATAAAAATGGCCATATTTTATACAACATATAAATTATCAGCAATATGAGAATGTGAAATTATTTACACATTTGATAAGTTTTTGAGCTTGATTTTTGAATTTATTGTAATGATAAGGTATTTTTCTTGAGTGCCCTGAGAAAAATATTACGTATTATTACCACTATGTACACAGTAGAATAAATTTATTTACAAGCTTATTAAAATTATTAGAATTTACACCTTAAATACTATTTAAAACTGCAAATTGGTTTGATTATTAACTAGCAAAAATCACCATTAAAATTTACATCCTTTTCAGACATCAGTCATTTAAGAAAATCTTTTGTCTGATAACATAGCAAAGATATGATGAAGTGGGTATTATTTGCAAATTTGTTAAAATAATTTTGAATTTGATTTGTTAAGTGTTATTATAGCAGAATATTCAGTACTTAGATAACATAAATAAGATTATATATTATTAATATCATAATATTTAATAGTTGTAATTTCTTTTATGGACATATTAATGTTTACTTTATTATTATTTAAAGCTGAGCATGTATACTGATTAATAAAGCTACAAATTAACAATGGTTTCACTCTTTCATATATGATGAAGATTTATCGATGATATATAAGAATGTGATGATCAATTTAATATAGCAATATTTAATCTATTAAATTATCATTGACATAAGAAAATGGGTATGCTTCACAATTTATTAATATAACTCTCTGTATTTGGCTTCTGGGTACTGATCTGATTAGCTGTCTACATTTGATTTTCTCTTTAATTTATTCTTTAAACATTGCTTTAAATGTCATGAAAGAATACTGGAATGATTAATCGATTAACTAAAGCTCTTAGTATTAATTTTCATTGACAAGTATTTTTTTTTTTTTTGATGAATATTTATTTATCTTTTCAATTTCTTACTGGGTTTTGAGAAAAGCAGATAGTGGGTTTTAACTTTAAACAACAAATTTTACAATTTGAACACATTATTTAAACACACCAAACCTGGAAAATATATATATCTTACAACTTTTTTTAAATATATATATATAAACAGAATTCAGTACTCAGGGTATATGGGTGTTTATATCAAAGCCTCACATTGGGAGGCCAAATCCGGGGAAAAAAATTCTATGTACCGGTCAAAACATGTTTATCCATCTAACATGAGCTGGAACTCACAAAATGTACTTTGAACTCAGTCCAGCCCAAGATTTAGGTCAGGGACCAGCCTGGATTTGAACCCACTCTCTAAGCCCCAGATCACACATTAATGGATAACATAACAATGATGGCACATGAGAATTAATTTTAAATCTGGCCCACTAGCAGAGCAGAGAAGACAATGAGACATCTATTAACTATGACTTAACTAAAATATATATATACACATAGCTATATGTGTGGAAGTGGAGAAAAATGAATTTGAACTACTCAAACAAGTTAAGCAACAAAAATAGTTTAATATAATGACAAATTATTAATATATTTATAAATTAATGGCATACATTAGTATGTGTGTGAATGAGCAAGCGTTATACCAAACAATAGATAATATTGTCATTAATGCTATATTTCTCATATGCTCTTTATTAGCTAAGTAATATATTATAAATAAATACACATCTTTGGTGGGTCCAATATTAAGATGCCGATCGATTATTACAATGAATTTACATAAAATTGCTATTAATGCTTTGAGTTATGGTTCTGAAACATGGTGATTAACATTATTTCGGGGATCACTCTGAGATTCATTACAAATATAATATAAACTACTTTCATGCCATTACAATCGTGAAAATAAACAAAATACATTTGAAAACATATTTGATTATATGATAAAATACTTAATGAATACTCTTGTGTGATGATGGGATTGTATAATAAAACTAAAATAATATTAGTAATTAATCTAGCTAGAAATATTTGGCATTTATATATATTTTGAGCAGAGTGCAATTTTAAATATTATTACAACACTAAAATTAGGTCATAAGCAAAAGAAATAATACGAAGTTTGGGCGGTACTAAGAGGAAAAGGTTGTGCTTCTGGACAAAAAATGAAATCTAA
Source organism: Epiperipatus broadwayi (assembly GCA_028023455.1). Lineage (NCBI taxonomy): Eukaryota > Metazoa > Onychophora > Udeonychophora > Euonychophora > Peripatidae > Epiperipatus > Epiperipatus broadwayi. The sequence goes on from JAQFVV010012593.1 coordinate 1,348,038, forward strand.
CACTCTTCTCTAGGGCAGTGCTTAAAGAAAAGTGGATAGGCATGGCGTGGTCCAGACTTTTACTAGTATAACCGATACAAGAGGCCTTTTTATACAGAAAAAGTGGATATGAATAGCATGTGCTAGACTTACGGGAATCACTGCCAGAGGCCTTTTTATACGGAATAAGTCACCATGAGACAGGACATAATGAAAAATCTATGGTTTCGATCTTGTCGCAACCCCCAGATTAGATTAGAAGGACGTAATATATATAATTCACGAAGATAGGCTGATGGTCAATAATGCAGTGTGGATAAATATCACTAACGACATTGAATAAGATTTACTGCTTTAAAATAAATGACCATTATTTGAATACCATAATTTAGACAAATAATATGCTATGCCACTAGAATATATATAGAGAGATTTAGATTTCATTTAATAACTAAAATAGTAAAATATACATTAAGATTTAGACCCCCTCCTTTTCTACTATTTAAAATAATTCAATCCCACCTTCATTGATTTTATAACAAATATTTAAGTACTCTATTTGATATTTCAAGATTATGGAGCAATAAAATAAAAACTAATTATTATATATAGAAAACAATTAAGTCACCCTTTCAGAAATGAATAATAACATTTATAACATAAATAAGATTCCAGAGCATTAATTAGCTTGAGTTCTGGATTCTCCCTGGGTAGAAAATCCAGAGTTAAACAAATAAATTTTTACACTGAAACATAAACAAAATGTTGACTCTTAAAAAAGAAAAAAAGGAAAATCTAAGGAAGAAAAATGACTCTTGTTTTAAAGTCAGTATAGATGAAGATATGCATATATATAAGTAATTCCCAGCAATATTAAGAAAAAGAAATGGAACAAAATTGAATTTCTTGGAAGAAGTTATTGACAATTCTATAAAATTATATTAATATATTTTGCTGTGTATAATACAATGAATTTGCATTGCTAAAGCCACTTCTGCTTCCTGGAATCTTGCAGAATGGGTTAAATCACTAATCTATTATGGACTCATACTGGTCCATAGTAACCAAAAGAATGGACAAATTTAAAACCAGCCACAAACATCATCTAATAATCGTCTTTGACAAGAGAAGAAGAAAGAAAAGATGAATAAAAACCATATATAGCCAAGTTTGATTAGGCTATCAATCAAATTTTTGTTAAAGTTTTCCTCATAGTCATCTAAAGTGTCTACAATGATGTTTTTTTAAAAATGGTAGAGACAAGCAAATCCACCAGTTCATACTTATCTAAAAGTATTTGTAATAACTCTTTTTGAAATGGTAGAAGCAAGCCAGTCAATGAATTCAGCGTTATCAAAAGTATCAACAATAAATAATGTTAAAATTGTGGAAATCAGCAAATCAATTAATTTATGTTTGTTAGAAGGTATCTACCAGAACTGTTTTTTTTTAAATGGAGCAAATTAACTTATTGAAGCTATATGTGAGACAAGCAGTCTGAAAATTCTAACTTGAGACATTTATAAGAAGTGAAAATAATCGGGTAACTATGAACTTTCATTAACAGATCTTTTATTCTTACTTATTAAAAGTAAACCTTAATTTATTGGTCAAAGCATTTTTTTTCTTTTGATACAGAAACATTAAAGGCTTGTTTATCGATAGTTATTCTCAATATCACATGACATAACACAAACACATTTCAAATCTTTAAATTTAAATTTTCATTATTTTTTTTATTACATATTGTAATATTGAAATGTTTTTTTTTTATTGTTCTTCATTTATTATGATAATGAGCAACCTATAAATATATGCATTTATAATGTTTTTTATTTATTTATCTTGTTGCATATTAAAATTGATATAATGTATTTTATTTTCTTTTGCTCAAGTTGCAAGAATATTTTTTTATATATGTGATTTATGTATTAATCTCTAATATAAGGGAACACATTTTAAAAATATATGTTAACATATCACAGGGTGTGTGTGTGCATGTGTAACTGCTTATACAAACACATCAAAAGAATATGTTATGCATGATTAGTTTAAATATGGTAAATTTAAAAGTAGGGCTTCACATTTGAATGGAAGTGAAATAAAACACACAAGTTACATATGAAATTTATTTTTATGATATAATAAGTTAGGAAAGTCTTAAGTAAGCATTCAATGAAATAATTTTTTTTAATGTCATTTTAAGCCAGCTTATTTTAAAATATCTAAAATGACAAACTTGTATATAAAATTTTGTATTAGTTCTATATTTAATTAATGTAATAATAAGCCATTTATCTAATTAGTAAATTTGATTTTAAAGAAGGAAAGAAGAATAGTATTAATAAAATATAATTATATATCTTAATTGGTTTCGAGTTCTTATTAAAAATATTGTTGTATTTTCTTGTATTAATTCTATCATTTTAATTGATCATCATCATTCATAAATATTGAGCAATCACTTGCAAATATTAAGCGCTCGTAAAATGTTAAGTAAACTAGAATGTTGATTTACATTTAAGTATTTAAGGATTATGCTTGATAATAACCAAGTTTTAATAATTATAGTTCAATAATAGAAAAGCTAAAATTATGTTGTGCCCATGAGTTTTGATCATCCTCATAAAAGAGGGATATCGTATTATTGATTAAAACACTGTTTCAAATGGTACTGTACATGAGTCATGATCATCATCATCATTAAATAAATTATAATCAGTAAATCTAATGTTTAACATAATTAATATATTTAGTAAATAAGGATTTGTAGAAGGTTGAATATCATGCATAGAGATTCGTGATGATCCATCATCATCACTAGTATTATTGAATCCTAGTTTTAACTATAAAAGTACTGGGAATAAATAACTATAAACGTATAAAAATGCTAGTGAATGTAATATTTAAATCCCATTTTGACAAAGGATAATTTTAAAAAAGTGCCTATGAGTTTATAAAGATAAATTTATTGTGAGATCATTATCATCTTTATATTATGATAAATAATTAAGTTAAGTAACCAGTTCTCATGGCCATCCATATCAGCAATGGTGTCCACGATGCTTGTTTGGAAGCCATAAATAAAAGAGTATAATTGTCTGTTCATCTGTATACTTAAAATGAGCTAGTAATGTCTATAAGAGTCTTTAATATAAAAATTTTTGTAATATTGGGATCTTATGATTTTATTGACATGGATAAAATATAAGAATGTCATTATTTTCATTAGTCATCCAAGTCATGTGTGATAAAAATGTACTGAATGAGTTTGAACTCAGTACACTCTAAACAGACACTTATCTAGATTTAGAACAATCTAGTGGCGCTCGTGAAAAACACATGTACTTAGCTAAACTGATTAAATGTGATCCCATCCCTTTTCCAACTTATTAACTTTATATATGTTTTATAAGTTGTCATGAATAGCATCAGTGTGTGCGAATGACCATGAATGGACTTATATATTTGGAAAGAAGAATAAGAAGGATTCTTTGTTAAAAGAATCTAATATTGGAGATAAACAAAATGCACTCCAGGGATCTTACAGTACCTTTATTCGGTTGATATATCTAATATTATTTTCTTTAATGACAATGGCCAGTATGTTTTATTGTTCAAATGACTTCCCCAATATCTAAATATTTTAAATCTTTAATGATGACAGTTTTAATTTTCATTTGGTTATTTTATATGGAAAAATGAGATAATTTATTTATTTCATTATTAGCGTAACAGAATTAATGTTTAGGATAGTTGCAAACGGGCTATAATGTTATATTTAATTAACTTTGAATAGACACCCAGATAGAGCATGATATGCATATGTTCTTATTTATATGTTAGCGTCATCCTTATTTAATTATAAATGGTATTTTAGCTAACACTGTGAATTCATTTCTCATTTAATTTACTCTGTTACAAATGATGAACCGCTAGAGCATATCATATATCTGTTTAGTGTTTAGTTATTGAATTATAGCAACTATCATTTTATCACTCATCTGTATATTTATTGTCGGTTACAAAATAGCAGCCTTTTTCATCATTACATTAATTTGTATGCTGTTACAAAATTTCTTACTGTTACAAATGACAGATTATAAACATATCGTAAAATATCGTAATAATTAATAATTTCGTCTATCTATCATATTTTCATTTACTGTTACACTATATATATTGAACAGCGAATGATGTAGATGCACATAAGAGATTGTGGTCTGGGAAAACTGATGAGTTCTGATTTTAAATGAAATTTACATCTTGGGATCATAGATCTTTTTCACATCCAGTCGTATGTTTATTATTACACTCTTCTACAATATGTTAAAAGTGAATAGAAACCAGTCTTTTTCTTGCATTTAAAGTGGTGTAGTGAAAATTACACTGCATAAATATTATTAATTAAGGCAATAATTTCTAATTCAATGAACAACTAATAAAAATTATTAATATGAGATTTAACTGTCTGATAATATAAAACCAATTTATCAATAACTAGGTTTTGTTTCAAATATAAGTACTTTTTATTTGCTTGTGCGATTTTTTTTCTTTTTTTTTAATCTAGTATTTTTAATCACTTAGATTATATTGATTTTGGTTGTCCTGATCTTATGCTATCAACCATTTTTCTTCAATTAGATATGATCATGAAATTATGCAAACTTATTTCTGTGCTTTAACTATAAGCTCTGAAATTTTGACTCGAATTGTTTTTGTAACAAATGTAGACTTGTAAAAGAAAAACAACAGAGATAGTGTAACGGTCAGAAAACGAGTGATTCGTTAACGTAGTGTAGAATGGGACCACCACACAGAACTGCAGCACCATCTAGATAGCGAAGCCACCCGTAGTACTAAGTTCGAACATAGTTTATCAGTTCCACAATACAATCTACGAAACAACGCATCTGATGTGACATTAGTAAATATTTCTTTAGGCACGGTGGTCAGGGATATGCAACAGATTCATGATTTTATTTTCGAGTTAGCCAATCATAACATTAATCTTAAACATTTATCTTACAGAATCGAGGAAATATTATATGGAATGGGTATCGAATAAATAAATAAAGAAGTAACGGCAGACGTATAGTTTGACATTATTTATTGAAACATTTTAATAATAAATCATTTACTAATAATATTTGGTAATATTTAAAATTTAGTAACAGGATTTTCTGATACTGTTAGATATCAAAGAGATATATTTATTTATATAGCTGACGTAATCTAGCTACCTAAAATTCTCGAGCAAGTATTTCTAGGGCATGCCTTTAGGGATTTATACTTTTGCAATACAAGAGTCTAAAGTAAGATTTATAATAGTAGCGGCGGACATATATTTATTTAATTAAAGATATTTACTAATAATTAGGGGCAAACATTTATTTGAGAGTGAATTATGTCACTAATGCAGGGACGGAGTTATACATAGAATAATAAAGTTGATAAAAGAAACATGTGGTACATCTAGAAAAGGCAATAGGAAGTGGCAGTATATTGAAACTGCAAAGCCGTGAATAAGTTTAGAACAATGGGCTGGCATTTGCCGTAGGCCCAAGGAGATAAGGTGTCACATAAGCATAACCAGGGGCAAGTGGTTCGTGCCACGATTGCTTCTTGGCTGCATGACGGTCATCAAGCCCTATGGGACATCTATTATGTCCGCTTGTGTAGGACGACTGGGGTTAATTTCAACCCTATAGAATCCGGAATAGCCAAGGCTTAGAATAGGTCATTGTGTCTCTAAAACGTAACACGTGTATAATGTATAGATGATTCTGTTAAGATTTAAATATATTTTATAACTCAGCCCTACATTATCAACATTTTATAAAGAACTTTTGCGACTCTCAAAGAAATGCAATTTATGGAATTATTAATTAAAATTTAATAAAATATAAAAATAATAGGTAAACTAGGTGAGTATTATATACAATATGTCAGCCATTTGCTAAGCAGTAGACCCTTGCATTACAATAAATGAAGCATTGAATGCGTGCCGATTTATACGAAAATATTAAATAACTTATGGAGGTAAATATTAATGAAGATTTGACACGCATCCATTGTTTCAAGCAATCATAGATTTATACTTAGAAAATTATGAGCATGCAATAATTATATAATAAAATGTAGATTTTAGAAATACGTACCCAAGAAAGATAGAGTTAGGCAGGCTAGATTATTAAAGAATTTTACATAATATTAATTATTAAATTTATATTTTTACAAATGAGAATTTACAGTTCATAAGTTATATAAATATGAATGAGCTATAGCGGGGTATTATTAGAGTACTCTAGAGAATTTGTATACAGGTACCTGTTTTATGAGAAGTTTTCCGATTCAGTGGTCAGTAGCAAATTGTTTATGATTCTAGCATTAGCAGTTCTTTACAGTATTTAGGTGATTTAATTATTTGAATAGCAGCAGCAGTTTTCTAATTGTTCAGGCAGCAGATCTTCTTTGGTTGATTTTATGGAGGGCACAGATGTAGGTTCTCGGCAAACAAGCGACCATCTCCAGGGAGAATAGTCTTTGGCGCTTTCTACTCACGCATACTGTGGGACATAAAACAATATATATCTTTGAAGACTCTCAACTGATCGAGAGCAAAGCTAAAGTTCAACTCAAAGTTCTTAGCAAGTCTAAATGGCCTCCTTTCTCGATCTTATCTTTTACATTTTTGTTATAGTTTATTTTTGGATTCCACTTAATCTGTCCTGAAGATAATCAATGCATTTTTGTTAAGTTTAATTATAATAAATTGAAAGTATGCTAGCCTTTCTCACATGCGCAATTATAACAGAGAAAGCCAATCAGATTTTAAACAGATATCTAATAAATAATCAAGCTTAGACACGAGACAGAGATTTTGATAGAAAAGGTTGATACCAACCTTTTCTAAACTTAACTTTTATATATATAAGCCAGTCTTAAGCATCTTAGCCTGAAAGCTTTAAATATATAATTATAATTATAGAGAAAGCTGCCTTTCTATTGTTTACATTTACATTTTACATTTTATAATTACATTTTAGGGAATTTTTTTTTAAATTAATCTATTATCTCTCACCTACCGTTGCTTTTAAAATTTCAAATACAAAAGGGAACATATGATTATTTTTACTTTTAATTAAATATTAATCAGATTTCTAAAATTATTATTAAATAAAATTTAAACAAAGCAATAAATAACGGATTTTACAATTTAAAATAAATGGTTAAAATTATATATTTTTTATAACTAAAAGAAGAAATCTAAATTATATTATTTATCTTTATTTATTGCCTTAAATTTGAAATCGAAATGTGTGTGTGTTTATGGTGAATTCTACATATATCTATACATTTTTAATATTGCTACACACACAATTCAATACCAAAAAGTTTAAATTTGGGTAGGATAGAGCAGTGAGTGAGAGACGATAGAAAAAAGGTGAAACTTAAGATTCGAATATGAATCTTACTTTTTAATAGGTAAATTAAAACTTTTATGAAATTGCACAAACTGTAAATCAATGATACCATTTGATAATCATTGCAACTTATATAAATATATAATTAGTAAAGTAATATATAACTTCATCATTATGATTTATCTTTGAACTTATTTTATACAGCAGTAATATATAAGGATCGAATTGAATCACTGTATCTAATTTATGTATTTGCTTAAACACCTACTTTTCCTGCTTAAAAATTGCTGAAAAATTTTCTTTCATTACCACTGAAAAGGTCTCCAATTTTTTTTGAACATTAATCAATAAATTAACCCTTCCACCGTTGATTATATCATTCGCCACAGGAGGTAAAAATCAAAGCTTTTAATTGGCCAATTCACAAACTGATGTGTCAGTTTTTCAAAAGATATTGACCGTTTATTAATATATTCACTTTAGTTTCGTTTGTAAAAAGTATATTAATAATTTGTCAGATTATGAAAGTGAACAAAAGTTTGTTCAAAAATAAATTTTGATTTATAATTCAAAAAATTTTTGATTACGGCTGAAATGAAAAGAAACGTCAAGCATCAATTTCACATTATGATTTCTACTTCCCACTTTGCAATAAATAAATAATTCTTACTAAAATCTTAATTATTTTTGTAAAATAATATTTATTTTTAGCGTATTATATGAAAATAATTTGTATTTCCATCAAAAAATACTTTAAAATGCTCTAAAACATTCGTTTATCATTTTCAAAATAAACAAAAACCGTTCGTAACTCTTTACTTTTTGGCAGCCATAGTCTTTTTCACAAAATTTCTACAGCCAATAAGATTCAAGAAAAAATGGTGAGAAGGCGGTGCTTTTCCAGTTTCTTTGTTTACAAAATTTCAACAGCCAATAAGATTCAAGAAAAGATGTGAGAAGGCGGTGCTTTGGTTTTCTTTGACATAAATGGTCATTTTATTGATTTTTTACTTGTAAAATAATGCAATAGATGGCAGCATCTTATAGAACTTTTTTCCATCTAAAAAATGACGTCAAAACCGTAAACGTAGTACAAAAACTAAGCGATTTACAGTGATGTCAAGTTTCCTCGTTTAAAAACGAGCCGATCAGGTGAAAGATTTTAATCTTTACATTACATTTTACATTATTTGTTTTCTCATTCAATCATCAACACCTACAAGCCTAGGAAATGATGTTTTGGGTTTTCCCCTTTAATTGAAAACTCAACCATCAACCTCTTAGCAAGTTGAAGCTCACTTTATAAAGCCGATTATAAACAGTTGCAAAGAACATTATTATAAAAATTGAAAACAAAGTTGTAATTAGTGTGTGTGTGTGTGTATATATATACACACACTAATTACAACTTTGTTTTCAATTTTTATAACAATATATATATATATATAATAGCAATTCCACTTCAAATATTTTAGATGTTTCTATACTCTAATAATTTGTTTTATTTTTTTGGGTGGAAGCTGTTTAATAGGAATAAACTACTTTTAAAAAGTAACTTATTTCGAACATATTCACAGACCTTTTCACATGCCTTAGCCTAACTAATAAGTGTAAAATATAAATCTTTTTTTTTATTTTTTTTTCAACATAATATTTATAACACTTATTGTTCCTCTATAACCACACTGAGTCTCTTGTAATCATTTATCTATGATTTAAATGGAAATCTTTGCTGTAATGGTTAACAGTGATATTTCATGATTAAAACAATCAAAATATTTTTAAGATTAGATGACATAATGTCATGTGTCCATATTGTATTAGGTCAAAAATGTACTGCTCATACAAATATCACCCAAAGGTAATTTGTATGTTAGCTTCATATTCCAATGTCTCATGATCAAAAGTGTTTTTTTTTATACCCCAGCTTGCTAAACTCAGATAGATTCAAGATACATTTATTTTAATTAACCTTAATGATTGCAATAAATGATAACCCCAAAAACAGTGAGCAATTACAATTTGGTTACTTATATACATCATCACAAAATAATAAGCTAATTGACAGTAATCCATAGGCAACATCAGTCTATTAGTTCTTTTACCTAGGATTAAATTTAGAATAATGACATATTTAAGCCTATTTAGTTTGAAGACTTTACTTAGAGATTCATTGATTATTATTATTATTATTATTATTATTATTATTATTATTATTATTATTATTATTATTATTATTATTATTATTATTATTATTATTATTATTATTATTATTATTATTATTATTATTATTATTATTTAAGTCTTCTTGCTTTTATATTTCTGTTTCTGCACATAAACATAATGAAATAATATCCCCTAATTTATGGCCTTGCGGTGCTTCCATTTCTTTTTTTTATGGATCTCTGGCTAGTTCTCTAAGGTTTTAAGATTATTTATTTTGTTTTACATCTATTTTATTTTTATTTTTTTTCTTCATCTCTTTCTTTTCCTCTTTTTGGCTTTATTTGTGTTGTTTTCATTATCTTTGTGGATAACATGGTAGGTCTTTCTTGTTTTTATATGAATGTCAGAGGTATGAGAACTAAATGTGTTAAAATTAAACAATTTTTTGAAACAGAACACTTTGATCTTATTTTACTTATAGAAACTTGGTTAAATCAACAATTTCCTGATTGTTCATTTCTTGATGATAGATTCGGTATTTTGCGAACTGACAGATCTATGGATAATATTTCTCGAGGTGGTGGTATTCTGATTGCTCTTCATAAAGATGTTTTTTTATAAAGAACTTTCTTTTTCTTCTTTTTGTGAATCTACATGGTGTGAAATTACTTTAAATCACAATTTTAAATTTATTTTAGGTAATGTTTACCTCAAACCCACTTTGTCATCGTTGGAATTTGATTATTTTATGACAACAATTGAAGATTTTCTGATTGGCTATGATAATGTTATTATTACCAGGGATTTAAATATTCCAGATTTATATCAGGGTAGAATTGCTACACACTTTTCTTTTTTATCTTCTAGAATGTTATGGTTTTATACATTTTTAGGACTTAAGCAATATAACCCATTTGTTAACACCTCTCATCGTACTTTGGATTATATTTTATGTAATTCAACAGTAGATAGTAATTTTCAAGTTGTCTTTGTTAATTTTCCTATTGATGCTCATCATCTACCTATTGGGTTTTATATTAACGTTTGTCACTCAAAGGTTAATTTTTCTGGATTATGGGAAGGGTAATTGTGTTGATTTTTGTAGAAACTTTTCTAAGGTTAATTGGAATTTTTTATATTCTTTTAATGATGTCAATCATTGCTTGGATGGGGTTTTAAAGATTCGTAATAGTTTTATTGATTTGTATATTCACAATAAGTGACCTTTTTATAAGGGCTTTCCACCTTGGTTTTCATACCATCTTATTAAAATTATTAAAAGGAAGTCATATCATCGTAGACTTTCTTTTAAAACACAAAATATCTTCTTTTATAATAATTTTATTAATTTCAGAAGATTGGTGAAGCATGTTTATAAAAGAGATTTGCAGAATTATATTAGACAAATTGAAGTTAATATTTCTTCTAACCCTAAAGAATTTTGGGATTTCATTAATAAGTCTGGTTTGGGTAAGAAAAGGGTTCAAGCTACTCATGGTTTCACTTTAAGTGCAAATGACTTTTCAAAACATTTTGCTGATGTATATTCATCACATGATACAATATCTTCAAATATTGCATTATTTTGTAATTCTCCAACTGTTCATTGTATTATTGACCATATTTCTAAGGATGATGTTGTTATAGCTATTAAGCGACTTAAAATTCATTCTAGTTTGGGAAATGATAATATTCCTTTATTTATTTACAAAGGGATAGCTGAATTTATTTCAGTACCTCTTGCATTTATTTTTAATTTATCATTAAAGTCTTGTGGTTTTCCTAATGTTCTTAAGTGTGCCAAAATGGTCCCAATTTTTAGGAATGGCTCACATGATTGTATTATTAACTATAGACCTATTTCTGTTTTATATACTATTGCTAGAATATTTGAGAGATATGTTTATAATAAAACTATTTTAGATGTTAGTAAACTCATTTCTTCTTCACAGCATGGTTTTATACCTAATAGATCTGTAGAAACTAATTTGATAACAATTTATAATCATATAGCACATGCAATTGAGGACCAGCAGAGACTTGATGTTATTTATTTTTATTTATCAAAACCTTTTGATAAAGTAGACTACAGTATTCTTCTTCGCAAATTATATCAAATGGGGTTTTCTATTAAATTTGTTTATTGGTTTCAATCCTTTCTTCATGGTCGTACTATATATATCAAATTTAATATTTCATCTAATTTTAAAATGTAATTTGGGAGTTCCCCAGGGTAGTATTTTAGCACCTATGCTTTTTATCATTTGTATGAATGACCTTAAGGATTGCTTAAAATCTTATCTTTTGTGCTATGCAGATGTCTGTAAAATCTTTATAAGAATCACATCTGTGTTTGATTGCACTCTTCAAAAGGATATAGATAATTTTAGTGCTTGGTGTGATCTAAATAATATGACTGTTAATTTCAGTAAATGTTTCTTAGTCTCGTACTCTAAAAAATTTGAAGTTTTACATTTTTCTTATTTTATTAATTCTCACAAAATTACTTCTGTTGAATACCAAAAAGATTTGGGAGTTATATTTTCTAGCAATGAATCCTTTCTTCCTCATTTGGAAATGATTTTCAGTAAGGCTTTAAAAATTATAGGTACCATTCTAAGATTTGGTTATCATTTCAGTGGTGATACAAAATTTAAATTATTTTTATCATTGGTTCTTTCCATCATTGAATAATGTTCAGTCATTTGGAATCCTAGCTCTAAACAGGGATGTAATTTATTACAATCAGTGTCTAATAAGTTTTCTAAATATGTTTCTCTGGGAAATAAAATTGTTGTTCATGTTTCTTCTAGCAGACAATATACAGATCTTAAATATCTTTATAAACTTGTTAATAAAATAGTTCTTTTATCTGACACAATTTCTACTATTATAATTAGATCTCATGTGCATGATACTCGATCTGCTTCTATTTGTTACATTAAAACTTGTCATTTCAATGTTCTTAAATTTTCTCTTTTATTTAGGCTACCATTTTTATATCATCAGATTTATAGTAATATTAATTACTTGTAATGTTATTGAATTTAATTACCAGGTTTGATTGGTTTAACTTGATATTTGTTAAATTGGTTTTTTTTATTATTTTGTTATGTATATTATATGTATCCCTTTTATTTATTTGTTATTATTAATGTGTTAATGATAATTGGTTATATGCTGGTGTTTAATTATACTTTAGATTTTTAAATGTATTACTTATCTTTTATAGAAATATGGCATATAATTCTATTAATAATTTGTCATTTAAACTCATTTATGTATATCTATATTTGTTATGGTGCAATTCTGTAATTGGCTTTATGCTGTAGTTTTGTACCGTAAATAATAATAATAATAATAATAATAATAATAATAATAATAATGATGATGATGATGATGATGATGATGATGATGCACAGACAATATAGGATACTATGCATCTTAATTGTCTCTGGACAGATACAGATTCGCAGCACAGATTAACTATCAATACTAATTATTAATACAATCGATCACAACACAATTTTTTTTATTACGGAAAATCTCTACAATTACAGCATGTATCTTTTAGTTTATAATCATTACTAATTGTTCGTTTATAGCTTGGCTCAGATCTTCTGAGTAGGAGGCTCATTGTCTAGTGGTAAAATTTGCACCCATGTATTAATATAGAGGCGCTCAGGTGCTAGTAGGCAATCTCTGTTTCTTAGCCTGTCTATAGTTTATTTATTAAACTTATAGTTTCAGTATATGCTAAAAATTGTTGAATAAATTATACTATTAAAAGAACTAGACTAACATAAATCTTTCAGGCTGCAGTGCTTGGAAAATTATTAAGTGACTCGAATAAAGAGAACAAAAATATAACTTGAATCAAAAGCTGAATAATATCTATTACATTACTAATCAAAGAAATATCACTAAATGCTCTGATAGAAATCACCTTCTTCCTGACATTAGTGACAAAGGTTTACAACTACAGTTAAATAAAGATATACTAACTAAGTGCAAGAGGCAGGATTCAGCATCAGTTTTATAGTTATTTATTTATATATAATAAAACATATGCTATATGGTAGGAATGTGTGCGCATCTATCGCACACTACTGCTCACAATAATCATTTAGTGTGAATGACCACGCAACAGTATAACAAAGAAAGTATATAAAGATGAAGCATATGATATATGGTAGGAATGTGCTTATACATATTACTGTTCAAAGTAAGTCGCTTGGTGAGACCGAACAATGCAACAGTATCACATATTTATAAACAATAAAACTTTATATATACAACACAGCCAGATAAAAGTATATTAGCTCAAATTTGATCACCCAAGTATCGTTTCTCATGCCAGCTTATTCTCAAATCCAAGAGTATTTTTGCTTAAAACAATCCTTTTAACTATTAAAAAGTCAATCTTACTTAAATTCTTTAATCTGTCTATGCAGCTCCTTTTTTCTATCCAGAGGCCATTAATCTGCATTATTCATGTTAATTATTAAATTGCTATTTTTACAATTTCTCTATTTAAGACTAATAGAAATGACCACTACTAAGTCTGGTTTTAATATACTAAATAAGTTTTTTTTTTTAAATTGTTTTAACTCTGATTATTAAAACAGGCAAAACTCTCCAGTATTGGAACTTCGTGTAAGCCAGAGTAATCAATAGTTGCTAGAAATGCTTGTGCATAAAATCCCTATCTAGTGTCTATTCATCCAATATCTCCAAACTTGTTTCTAGCTTGTGGACGAGCTTTGTATCTGAGAGCACTGCACCTAGATTTTAAGAGGATGGCGAGAGTTAGCACTAATAAGCTAGATGTTTTATAAAATATTTTTCTTTTTAGACTTACGCCAACTGAACTATGGCAATTCGTCGCTCTTCTAATTCATAAACAGATCTATTTTTATGCAAATCAATGAACATAAGTTATATAAAATTTTCAGTATAAATTAAATATAAGAAATAAATATGTAACATACATAATTGATTTTCATATTTCCTTCTTTGCAAATTCGAATCTTTGTATAATTTTTTTATTTGCATAATCTTTGTTATTGTGTGTAACTAATTTTTCTAGAGTACTTTGAGTGACTTCTGTTTCTGACTAATTACATTCACACACACACATTTATGAAACTTTATTTACTTTTCTACATTAGCGGTGTAAAAAATTTTTTAGTCTGATAATAACAAGCTTTCATGCTAATTTAAAAGCTCAAAACTATAACAGAGAGGAGACGAAAAAGATTATTTATATCGTATATAATACCCAGCGTTTTCAGTAATTCGACATTTTGTCTTATATAAAAAAAAGATATTCTTGATCAGATACTACTTATTAATTACTTATAATTAACCTTCGTATCTAAACATCAATCCATTCTCTGTGAACTCCATCAGCAGCCTGAATATAGCACGTGACTTAGCAGGAGTTCAGTATTTATGAGCTAACTTTTTTTAACCATAAAGTAAGACTGGAAATGGCAATAAAGTAAGACTGGAAATGAAGCAGTTACTAATTAAATACTTTTGTAGCTTTTAATATTTAGATAACAAGACTACTAACATTGGAGAAAATTGTCAAAATAGTTTAAAGAGAAAGCTTGGCAAATAAGAGGAAATCACACAACTCTTCTGTTCACAACTAGAGGATGACTCAACTCTGATTTCAGAAACTGTTTTCGATGATGACTATGATAGCAATAAAACAATTAGGCCCAGAAGTCCAAGATTAAAACCAACCAAGAGAAGATCAAAGAAGACAAAAATAAAGAAATGAAAGAAAATAGCGAGGCAGTTATGAAACAAACTTGTGAAGATTCAGAAGGTAGAGATATTAGTTCTGAAAATGTCATGGAGCAGATGTGCGAAGATTCAGGAAGGGTGAGTGTTGAACCAAATAAGAGACAATTGAAAGAAACATCCCTCCAGACAATGTGTCTGAGGATGGGTCCAACCTTACTCTGTTGGATTTGGGAAAGCTATATGATGGTCAGATTAAATATATTATGGAAGCACCACAACTTCATCTCCCAATATAGCAACATCAGTTAGATGCTTATCAAAATTGGGGGAGTAAATGTTAGAAGGCTAAACTCCATGGAAATGGTTTATGCTTTCAAGAGATGGATAGACAACAGTGATCTGGACATAGTCTGCCTGAGTGAAATAAAACTTTACTGGCAGTCCAATGCAAGAATCAACCAAACTCTTAGCCAATCTGGGGTTCTAATATATCATCCATTCAATGCAGACTCATCTGGTGTAGCAGTAATTATTAAGAACTCTAAATTAGACAGATGCAGAACTTTATATCTTAGTCAAGATCTTCTATTAATCATTGAAATTACAATTATAAATGTATCAGTGATCCTTATATATAATCGATTGAATACCAAATTAATAGGATTAACTCAGTCTTGGTCTTATCAGTGTCACCAATAATATTATTTGGGAACTTTAACATGAGCTATCATCAATTTAATTGGAGATATCTGCATATGATTAATAGGGTGCTGTTGTGCGATGAAGAATGTTTTCCCAAAATGCTTTTTTCTTCTACATACAGCAGCCCAGAACTCTAATTCATTTATTCTATTACAGTGGTGAAATTTATCATGATTTAGAAAAGCCTGAACTGCAATTGATAACTTATTCTGATCATTTAGCCATGTTAATTTCCCTAAATGTAGACCTTCTATCATTGACTCCCATGATCAACATGAAAACAATCAGAATGTTAAAGAGAATATGCCTGAATTGATATTCTCCAAGGCATATATCCTCTTCCACAAGATCCAGCTCCTTTTGTTGGATCCATTGCAGTTATGGTCAGTGTTTGTGGGAATCTTAGGTTATCTAATCCACACCTCCAGGAGAACCAAGGGGCCCACAAGACTGCCTAAGGAGCTGGATACCATAGTGGAAAGAGTCAGTGAACTGACAACTATGGCAACCAGGGTGGAAGAGATCCTTAGCCTTAAAAACTAGTACAGAGATAAACAGAAGGTGCTTGCAAATTTATATTGCAGTAAAGAGAGCCAAGATCTATTTATCCATAAAAGAACAACTCGACATGAAGCTACCTGAGGTGGGCCATTGGTGCATAGAGAAGACCCACACCTTCAATGCTGTCTTAAATAATTATAACTACATAGGAAACATTATGTTGGAGAAAATAGATGATCACTTTATTGAGAAATTGAAGAATTCAAATTACAAGATTGGAAATGTTTGGCAAAGCGACCCAGTGTCACAAGATCATGCCATTACTGAACAGTAAATTCTCCATCAGTTGAAGTCTTATCCAGAACATGTACATCCAGGCCTTCACAGGATATTGTGATTTGTTTTATTGCACATGAGTAATTTGACAGTTAAAATAATCCATCAAGTCATTGGGGTGCTGGCCGGGGAATTTCAGATCATCCCTGACCTGTACCCTATTGCACTTGTATCATTTCTCAAAAAGCCATTGAATCCATCTCCATTAAATAATTTAAGACCCATATCAGTAACCCCATTATTAATAAAAATGATTGAATCACTTGTTAAGGATAAGATCCAACAGCCGCTGCTCAGTAAAATTTCCTTACATCAATTTGCCCACAAGGGATCATCCACCATTTAGGCAGTAAGGATATTTGACTTATTGGTGGAGTATATAAGGACCAAAACATCAGGATTTATTGTGGTGCAAGTGGACTTCACAGCAGCATTTGATTCCATGGTGCCTGCAAAATTTCTCAATTTACAGGGTACCCAAGGTTTACATCAGAATGATAGCAAATTGCTGCTAAATAGATCAATATATACATCATTGGACAAATCTTTGGCACCAGGGATTAAACCACATCTATCAATACCCCAGGTCACTTCTTAGCACCTTGTGTTTCATAGCCTATGTAACCCCCTATTAACAGCTATTGAGAAACATCTTCCTGGAATTTGTCCTGGTGCTGGGGGAGGAAGTTCATCACATATTATATGTTGATGACATTGCAGTCTTTCTCCTCTCACATAAATACTTGCCCAAACTATATAAACTTCTGGATGAATACACTGGGAGATATGGGCTAAGAATAGAAATCTGCTACCTGGAAGATCCATTGCGTGATAGCAATTCCTTCAAGATTCTTGGTAAAACCTCAAAACTTTCTTGGATTGCCCATGGTGCTGTCCAGGTTGGCTGTGAGAAGAGCACTGCAAAACAGCATTCTAGAAAAAACCAAAAAGGTTGCAAGTGCTCTATCTATAATGATAAGGTTTTACCATATGAAATAATGTGTCAAACCATGGTTTTCTGTAGATATTGTTCTTTTAGCATATTTTTGGATATCTTCATTAGTTCCTTCAAAGATTGTAGCAATATTTTCTTGGTGTTTTGATTGTGTTAGACAGGAAATAGTAGCATTGGCAGTATTAGGTAAGGGTATAGTAGCAGTACATCTTGGGTCATTCTAATGATATTGTTTATTTTTTTCTTTATAAGATTATTAAAGCAGACAATGGATGGTTTTAACAAACTTCAACATTAGTTTCTGGATCTGATTGCATATTGTAGATGTTTTGACTGCTATAGTTGTTGGTTATTTAGCCATGCATGATAGATAGGTTTCTGTTAAGTAAAATCATATTTACTATTATAAGTGAAGTATTGAAAAATACTGGAAAATAGCACAATACAGCTATTTAAATTACAGTAAAAACAGTTTTAACTAGTGGTCCTTCTCCATATGGAATCACTGCAAGCCTGCTTCTTAAAATGAGTATTCAGACTAGATTGCTTTATTGGAGCAGCATTAAAACTAGTCTTAGTTGCTTGTTTTTGACCTATTTATATCCTATGTAACATTCAGCAACATATTCTTCAATAGTGGATTTGTCATTAGCTAGTTACAAGTTTTGACTTCTTTTTTTGTATGACATTTTTTGGAAAACATTGGAAACAAATTTACAGATATATCATGATTTGGTATATAAAAAAGGTTTTTTTCTTTCTTTAAATTAGTTAGCAGTAGAAAGAAAGAAAGAAAAAAAATAATTATCGACTTTTAAAATTTGATTGATAATTTTTAAAATATTATTAACTCTCAAATTTTAATATCATATTCAGATTTGCAATTTTCTTTACAAATTGAATTTTTTTTTTAAAATGGTCATTTAGAAGACAGATCAAACAAGATTCAAAGTGTTTTATATTTTTATAAACTATGCAATTTAAACTTCTTGCATGTATCAAAACAATTTTTCTTTTTTTACTTTGCAAATCATTTTATTGTTGTTTCATATTACAAATTAACTTTATAAAATAATTATTAATATGACTCAAGGTATAAACAAACTTTTCTTTTAATTTATTAGACAGTTTATATATTTATTTCTCAATTTATACATGTTCTTTATTAAACTTTTTCTTTCATTAAGCTTTGTAATATAACCAATTCAAGTTGTTATCAAATTTGTTTTAGTTACAATATATATAAACACATGAAAGTAATCCATATGTAAATAATACCAGTACTGATAACAATCACCTATCTCAATATATTTGTACATAGAGAGAGGGAGACTTGAATTCTCCAAGTATTGATTTTAGTCATTTTTAATCAGGTATTGTTTAACTTCCCAATGAGTAAAATGTTTTTAAGTATTTAATTTATTTTCATCTTTCAAATTTTTTACATGTAATGCAATATAACAAAACATTTCAGGTATTGTTGAACTATTTCTTTACTATAGAGGGTTGGTAGATCAAATTTGAATTATGTTTGACATCAATTCAATAAGTTTTCAATAATGTGTCCAAAATAATATATATATAATTAGAAAAATATATATGAACCAACATTTCAATCAGGTCATACTAGTTATCATCAGGGTAACAAATATTATAAATTAATTGTAGAGGCACTGTAAACACTGATGTATAACAATAATGAATGTTTTGTTAATAGAAAGCAAAATTAATAATTATTAATTATGAGAAATTATTTAGATTATTGAGTTTTTAAAAACAAAATACCAAAGAATAATTTGCATATATCATGATTTATTGATACAATCTGGCCAATTTTAAAGATCTTATTAGCTTCTCTTATCTGAAATTATTAATGGAGAGTGTTACATCTGGATAGTATTCTCACATTAGAAAAATCAATATTATGACCAGTATCTATAGCATGCAGAAATAGTACTGCTGATGACAAGTATTTTTTAATTGCATTAATATGTTTATCTCTTTGAGCTTTGATGAGACAATTACTCATACTTATATAAGAAGCTTTACAAATGTTGCATGGGATTTAATAAACTCTATGTGCTTCAAAAGAGATTGGTTGTTTAGGTTTGGTTTAAATACTATTAATTTTTTGGTAAGTGGTTTACATTGTCTTTATATTGTAATGTCTTAGAATAGTCAAATATTGTCTGCAATTCCTTTTATATAAGACTTACATACTGTAATAGTTGTGTTTCTTCTTTTTCTTTTTTCTTTTGATTGTTTAGGGTTTGAATTAAGACTCAGTGTAGTTTTTATTATTATATTCATTAGCTGATAAGACTTTGTTTATATGATTTATTTCATCTTCAAGATTTCATTTATCTGAAAGAAGGTTAATAGCTCTAGTGAATCGTGTTTTTGTAACAGAAAAGATTTGAGCTGGATGATAATGTGATGAAAATTTTAAATATCTGTTAATGTGTGTAGATTTTCTGAAAATTGAAAAAATAAAAGATTGTTGCTTTTCTTGTGACATGTACATCAAAAAAAGTAAGTTTCCCATCAGTTTCTGTTTCTATTGTAAATTTAATATTAGGGTGTATATTGTTGATATTATTAAAAAATCATATAAGTTGTCTTTACTATGTGCCTAGATGATAAATGTATCATTTATGTATCTGAGATAAATAAGAAGTTTTAAAGGTGCTGACTCTAATGCATGAATTTTTATATATTCCATGAGTAAATCAGCTATTTTTCATGAGATTGGTGAGCCCAACGGAATACTAAAATTCTACTTATAATATTGTCTATTATGCATAAAATAAGAATTTGAAAGGCAATGTTTAGTTAATGTAATAATATGGTCTAGTAAATTATCTTTTATAAATGATATTTAAAGCTTGTTTGTAAATAAACACCGAATCTGACTAAAATATCGTTTGTATTAAATTTTTATATTTTTTATTAAAGAAATAAAATATATAGAGGTTTTTAACATACGATCTAATTGATGGAATTATAAGTTTATTATGTCAGATAAATATCTAGTTAAAACATGAGTGGGAGATCCAATTGGCTTACTATTGGACGAAGGGGAGCATCTGTCTTGTGAATTTTTGGAAATCCATAAAATTTTGGACAAACAATTTTTTGCGAGGAATAATTTTATTTTTTCTTGTTTTCAATTGATGATTTGTTAATAATTGCTTTTGTTGTCTTTTTTAAATAGATAGTGTGGTTTTTTTTTTTTTTTGCAAATGTTATCTTTAAGTAAAGCTAGGATTTTATTATTATAAACATTGTAGTCCATAATAACTGTAGTATTGCCTTTATCTGCTTGAAGAATAATTATAGACTTATCTGATTTTATGTTTGCTAGAGTTTGTCTCTCTTTTCTTGATAAATTACTTTTTGGAAGTTTTGCTTTTTTAAATACATTATCAATTTCAATTCTTGCTGTATCAGTTGTTATAGGATTTATTTTGCTAAGAGTCGATTCAATATTACAGATAATTTTTCAAAAGATATTCTGGAAGGAATTAAGTGCAAATTAAAATCTTTCTCTAAAACTGAAATCTCTTCTACAAAGGGTATTTTCTTTGATAAATTATAAACAGTTTTTTGATTTTGAGGCGTAGTTCTTGGTGTTTGTGTTTTAATTAAGTGCTTCAATTTTTTTCTTTTGGGTTTCTATTTTCAATTGTGAATCTTTAATTGATTTTTTATTTGCAATACAATCAAAATTATTCCATAGTAAATGATATATTCTATTATTAATATATAATCGTAAATCCAGCAATAATTTAGCAATTATGTCTAGTGTTTAGTGAGTTTCTTTAATAAAAGAATTTAGAATAATTTTATTCGTTCTATTTAGAATATTATTGATCCTATAATTTTTCTTGTGAAATTAAACTCTACCACAAGTGGGGTATGACATTATGTTCTTTATATGCCAGAAAAAAAGCTAAATCACATAGTAATTTAGATTTTTTAACCCACGTTCTCGAATGTTCAAAGTTGTTTAAACATTTTTTTCCCCATAGGGGTTTATTATAATAAATCAAAGATTTTCATGGACTACAGATATAAATAAAATATTATCCGGGTACATCCATGTATAATTTATTGAATATATATATAACCTACAATTTCATCTATTAAATCATATATTAAAAACTATACATTTTATTTCTTTAATAAAAAGTATACAAATTAATACAAATGATATTTTAGTCAGTTTCGATGTTACTTTTTTATTTGTAAACGTTTCAGTTGATGAAGCTTTAAATATAGTTTCTAAACGATGAAATTTACTAGACCATATTATTTAATTAACTAAACATTGCCTTTCAAATACTTATTTTATGTATAATGGACAATATTATAAATAGACTTTTGGTATTCCGATGGGTTTACTAATCTCAGGAGTAATAGCTTATTTATTTATGGAATATATAAAAATTCATGCTTTGGAGTCAGCACCTTTAAAACCTCTTATTTGACTCAGATACATAGACGATATATTTATCATTTGGCAACATGGTAAAAGACAACTTACATGATTTTTAATACATATAGACAATATAAACTCTAATATTAAATTTACAATGGAAACAGAAACTGGTGGGAAACTTTTTTTTCTTGATGTACTTGTCACCAAGAAAAGTAATAATCTTTTATTCTTATATATATAAATAATCTTTTATTCTTTTCAATTTTCAAAAAATCTGCACACACTGACAGATATTTTAAAATTTTCATCACGTCATCATCCAGGTCAAATCTTTTCTGATACAAAAACACTATATATTAAAGCTATTAACCTTTTTCAGATAAATGAAATCTCGAAGATGAAATATATCATATAAACAATGCTTTATCAGCTAATAGCTGTAGTAATAAAGCAATACACCAAGCCTTAATTCAAACCCTAAACAATCAAAATAAAAAGCAAAAAGAAGAAACAATTATTACATTTTGTATTCCTTATATAAAAGGAAGTACAGACAATATTGGACATATTCTAAGACATTAAAATTTAAAGACAACATATATCACCAAAACAATAACATTATAACCAATCCTCTTGAAGCACATGGAGTTTATAAAATTCTATGTAACATTTGTAAAGTTTACTATGTAGGTATGAGTAATTATTGCATCAATGCTAGAAGAGAACATATTAATGCAGTCAAGAAATATTCACCATCATCAGTACTATCTCTCCATGCTATAGATAACGGTCATAATATTGATTTTTCTGATATGAGAATACTATCCAGATGTGACACTTTCATACAATGTCAGGTAAGAGAAGCCCACTGAGATTTTTAAAAGATCAAATTGTATCAACAAATGTGATGATAAATGCAAATTAACCTCTATTTGGGATTTTTTTAAAAAAAAACTCTTATTTTAAATAATTTATCATAATTGATAATTATTATTTTTATTTTCTATTAATAGAATATCATTATGTTTATACATCATTGTTTACAGTATCTTTACAATTAATTTTTAATATTTGTTACCTAGTTGATGACTAGTGTGACCTGGTCAAAATGTTGGTTTATATGTGTGTATTTGTATAAGTAAAAGACGCAAACAACTTATTGAGAGCGAAGCTTTATTAATGCACACAGTTATGAAGTTCTGAGCATGCTTGTCAACTGATCAAAAAGCATGCTTAGTACTTCATAATTGTCTGCACTAATAAAGCTTTGCTCTCAATACATTGCTTGTACCTTTTATTGATGTTACAGTTCGGAGATAAAGCATTTAAAAATGTGATATTTTTATACATATTTTAAATAAATTATGCACGAATGAATCTGGATAATATTTTATTTACATCTGAAGTCCGTGAAAATCTTTGACTTAATATATATACACTTGGGTCTCGTTTTATGCGGATTATTTTAATGCGATTTTGAAGTTATGGGATTCATGTTTCTTTTTAATACCCTTCATATTTCACTATATTTATTAGATATCAAGAAATTAAAATTATTAATAACTTATTTTGACTTGAAATACTTTTTTTTTTATTTCAAAAAATATATTGTTATATTAGCAGCTTAGGTTAATATGGCCATAAGCTGTATTTAGAAACTTAGCTTCTATATAAATAAGCTACTTATACTAATGAGTAAATAATAATAATAGATTTATACATATGTATAAAAATATTGTAATAAATATGCAAAAATTTTAAACTTTTAAAGCATATTTTATTAGATATTAATAGAAATAAATATTTTTTTAGATTTTTAAAATAAATAATAACGAAGATTTTATTGATGTTATAAACCGAAAATAATCTTTCAAATGATAATATCTAATCTTTTTGTTTTTATTGCCATCTCATTTTTTTAATATAGAAACAGCACAAGACTGGAGGTGGCACTAGTTGTACAACACATCACAAATCTGATTTCTTACTAGTTCACAGACGAACCCACATTGTAAAATAAAAGATTAAAATATGCATGAAAAATGTAAAATTAAACACTGTAGTTAATAAAAAAAGTAAAAAAAGTTTGTCTTATATTAATTTTTTTCATATATTTGAAATTTTTTATTACTCATATTTTATTTCCTTATTTGTTTAATGCGAATTTTAAAGTAATTTTTCTTTGTTGCTTTGCTTTTATGCCAATTTCAGAAAATTATGGGAACCTATCCCCATTTTTCAAGGTAAGTTACGTTTATTTTTGTGTGATTTCTTTTGTGCGCATTTTCTGAGGAACCTATCTACCACATAAAATGAGACCCAGGTGTATATAATTTTCAACAGGGTCAGTAACACCTGTTTGTTCTTTTACCCATATATTGCATTTTAGATCTCTTCTTGTTACTCCTAACATGCATCACTCCATATCTCTTTGAGTGGTCTGAAGTCTCTGTATTACTCTTCTATAAGGGTCCAAGTCTCAGATCAAAAAGTAAGAACTGGTAAAACACATATATTAAAAATCTTTTTCAAACACATAGGCATAATTTCTTTTAGTATCAAGCTATTTCTAACAAAAGCACTCCAACCAAGTTTAATTCTAATTTCATCCATTATGTTTCCATCTGTATGAATAATCTGATGAAGGTATTTGTAACTGTTAACTTCTTCTAATTCATCATAATCAATCATTATTTTCATATTTTGAGAAAATCCATTAAACATTACTTTAGTCTTTTTAACATTTGTCTTTAGTCCTATTTTCCTACTTTCATCTGATAACTTCTGCAACATTTTCTACAGCTCTAAAGCATTATTTGCAAAAACAACTACATCATCTGCAAAATCTAAATGACTTAAATAATCTCCATTTACTTTCAGTCCTTTAGCTTCCCATTTTAATCTCATTGAAAAAATTAAAAGACTGAAGTGGAATTGGGCTGGACATATTGCTAGAAGAGATGATAACATTTGGAAAATTGAAATCTTGAATCGGATTCCAAGAGATTGCAAAAGACACAGAAAGAGACCACATGTGAGATGGATGGATGAAATAAGAAAATTTGCAGGGTTGATGTGGAGAAGTGAAGCTAAAGATCGGAGAAGATGGATTGAACTTGGAAAGACCTTCATCCTGCAGTGAATTGATAATGGTTGATGATATATATATATATATATATATATATATATATATATATATATATATATATATATATATATATATATATATATATATATATATATATAATAGATTGCCTAAATATTTTATCTGTTAGCCTGTAAACCTTAATGCTGCAAAATCCTGCACATTATTCATATATGATGCTTGGAAAATTTATCACTAAATATTCCATTTTAATCTATACATTTTCTATATTATATATTGAAGCTGGAAATATAGTACATATTTCTGCTTCACCTAGTGCCAATGTCATCAGCACTAGTATGGGTTTGAACCCAATCTTGTATATTAACTGATACCCATCTTATAATAGGTGGTAGTATATTTATAATCAATATTATAATATATCTAATTTATATTTCATGATTAAAACTAACCTCTTTATAATAGTTTATTTATTTTATAATATTTGTAGCAATGTATATTGTGTTTATTTTATTAAATTGGCATTGAGTAAATAATTGAATCCTAGATATCTATAAAATGTTACAAATATTTCAAATATTTTAAATTCTTTTATTAAAGTTCTTTTTTTTTTCAATTAATCAGTTGGTAACATTTTATATTTATCTTTTGATAAATGTACATTAAAGGATCAATTATGTAAACAATCTAATATTTGTAAGGAATATTTTGTAAATTTGCATTTACGTTTTATATCAAATATCAGGTTTGAAAGTCATTGTATTAGTTATAGAATGTACCAATTCCTAAAATTTTTGTGAATAAAATTTACATTTTTTTAAATCTAAATCTTAATTAAATAGGCTTTGTTAATACGATGACTGATAAACTTAATTATGCTTGTTGCTGTTTTCTTTTAATTAGCAAAATGAACCCTTAGGACATGTTTAATGCAAGATTATAGATTTCCCGCACAGGCAGACACTGACCCCAGAAAACATCACCAGCAAACATCATGTAGATTGAATCCTATAGATAAGGCCAGATCAAATAAATAGTAGAAAATTTTAATAAGAGAAGGGAGTGAAGATTAGTTCATTGAAGAGAGATTTATAGTACATTGTGCCTAAAGAATGAGGGAGTAAAAAGATTGGCCATTTGCTTTTTGGAGCCCTATTCCACCAGCTCATCATGATGCCATTCCAGTGCTCTCAACACATAGCCTGAGACTGTACTGGGTCAAGGAAGCCTGCTAAATAATCTAATTTTATAACTGCCTGTTTCAAGCCATGTAACATCTACCATTTGGTTAAGGTAACCTTCAATTTGCCGCAAGCCTCTGATTCTAGCTTATGTTGTTTTCTAAATCAATGTTAATTTATATTATATATATATATCTGCAATGTTTATACAATTTAATTTTAAAATGTGTCTTTTAATTTTTTCCTCTTAAACTTAAAAATATCAATTCTTATAAAAATCTTACATTATTTTGATGTGGCAAATTTAAATTAATTTTTTGTTGGTTTATTTATAATATTGCCTTACTGAAACTGCCAAGTATTGTAACAGTCAAGCTTGTACATTCGCGTAACAGAATTCAGAATCCAAGCAAAAGAGACCGAAGCTGACCAGACTAGGACTGTGACATCCCAAGTCTGACCACACTTCAACTCATAAGCCAGTATTCCAAGACTCAAGACCCTATGAATGACCACCTTGAAATTACACATAGTACACCCCTTTATTCATGGCCGACATAGGTCAGGGAGATGCAGTAAGACACTGATAAATAAAAGAAAGGTTCTTAATTGTCTAAAATATATCACTAATTTAATGGATTATTAATTCATAGTTTTCACATATATAGACTATAAATGATAATTAGAATTGGACTGAATTAGATCAATAACGAGACAGAGAATGAAATACACTAAATTAATTATACATTTATTTACAATTCATATATATATATATATATCATTTATTTACAATTGGAATGACAATATTTCACAGCATTTCAGCGTAGAATGTATGCAAACATTGGGTCGATAAGAGAACACATTTTCTTTTTATACAGAATTCAAAATAGCTTAATATAAGTAATAATTAAAATTTGCATAGACGGGTTTAACATGTGCCCATCTTATGAATTTGCTTTACAACTAATACATAAATAATCACTACATTATATCTATAAATCTAGTTATGCCAAATCTTATTAAATTTGTGACTGTTATATAAGTAATTATATTGAACCTTGATCAGTCTAAAAATTCATTATTTATTAAAAATACAATATTATTTACAATGAGTGCATAAACCAGCTCAAGTAGCAATCGATCAAACATGGCTTTTGAGAGAAAATTTCAGATCAATGCTGAAAGTGCTATATAAAAATGTGAGAGTTGGCTGCCTAAGATTTTACCAATGCATTATGGCATGGATAAATGACAATAGGAAAAGTCACTCTGCGGATGGATGAATAACACCAGGGTTCTTGCGACAAATGCCGGTACCCTGTAACTGATCACCATGCTGTGTGAAAAGAAACATTGTGTTCAGGAATGGCGGGGGACTTACATGCTAACCTGGCCTTGGCTCAGGCTTTGCTACTGCTCTACCCTATAAGAGATGTGCTGGCGAAACCGTGGCTCCATCTTAAAATATGTATCGTATGTATAGCAGCGAGATGAGAATAAATTTAATAAAATAATGGACCACATCCACCAAGCAAAGAATATTATATTTCATATTATGACATACAAGACAATAGCAACCAATTCTTTTGTAGCCTGATAATAAATGCCTATGCTACTAATGGGGATATTAATAAATCTTTACTTTGACATGCTCGATCTATTAGGTTACTTATAGATAATAAATACTTTAAAGAGAGAAAGTATATTTCTATGGACATAAGAACTTAAATGATAAATATATTTTAACTATTATCAAGGCTAAATTTAATTCTTAATAAAACTATAAAGTTAAGTTTTTAAATGGTTGGTTAAAAAGAGCCACACTTCACATTTTAAATCATCATTAATAAAAAAAATAATGAGTGCAAGACAAGTCATTATTATTTTATAAAATAGGATTTCAAAACCGCGCAGCAAATTGACGCTATAAACCAAATTACATGAAGATTTTCTTAATAATTTCTTCTTAAAACATGAAATTGAGTTCTCACTGTTTCGAAATATTGGCATATGGAATATAAAAGCATTTAATTAAAATAAGCAAAGAAATATAGACACAACTGCAGTGATATAACTCCAAATTAGACACTAAATAATTTACTTTTAAGTGAATGGAAAATATTAAAATAGTCAAATTATTTTAACTTTAACAACATTAATTTTGATAGCAATTTACATATTATTTTAAATATTAAATGGATTTAAATTTTGGTTACACTTAGTTTTATAATTGTTTTAAAGAGAGAGTTAGCTAACTTATATAGAAATTTACACAGAGCTCTGCAGTTTGAAAATAAAAAGTACCAGTATTATTTATTTGGACTGCAAGTTCTTGGCTGTAGGTTTTGGTGAGTTTGACTGGGGTCGCTGTTGGCATCATCTTTCCTGTTCTGTTAGGTTTGTCTCTGCTAGCCGCATGATGGTGATTCAGGCATTGCAACGAGAGAAACCCCCATTCTCCCCGTGGAGTCACAGCAAAGAAATGCCCGCTTTTAGCCGGACATATTAAACCTTAAATAATGTGGAGACTGGCTGCAATTCTCTCTAAAAATATGGCTGTCTTCCTTCGTTTAAAAATACAGAGTATTTATAGGTTTTCTCAAGCACTTACATTATCAGAATCTATCACCTCAAGACTCATTAATTCAAGAATTTAATTAAATATCAAATTTATAATCCAGATTTTTAAATCTTAGATAACTTATGGAATGTTAGAAACATTCCCTAAGCTATTATAATTTTAAGATTTTTTTGTTGGAAACAATGTCCAATTTAGATTTTTAAAATAACTATCTTATCTAAGGAGATTTTAATTAGCAAATTTTGAACTAATTTTACTTTTACATATTCCAGGTGAGGTCGTTAATGACACTTGTTTACAACCAAAAATCTTTTTAATTACTTGACCGGCTTTTATTTTTAATCTTACATAAAATAAGAAACTCTTTTATTAAAAACAACCTTTTAACATTTTTTTAAAATGAAAACCTTTTTAACATATTCTTTTAAATAACTTACAAACATATTTTGCTATAACTTTTAAAATATATCTTCAAGAAACTTTTTTCCTAAAATATATTTAAAACAAGAAATATTTTATCAGATTTTTAAAGAAACATTTAATATTATTTTTAGATAACAGCTTTTACATATTTTAAAATCATGCCTTTCTTCTATATAGCACAGATTATATATCCACATATGAATTTACAATATTAACAATTAAGAATTTACTTCTAACTTAAATAATAGAACAAACATTTTTGGAAATATTATGTGAATTTAGTACGCTATAATTTTCCTAATCCTATCTAATTATAGTGTTGATTCACACGTAAATATATAATACTGTTTAAACAGACATGAGCTAATTTTAAATTTGTTAACATTAAATAGGTTTGAACTTAGCACAGATGAGCATGTCATTAGGTTTGATGGTTAAATGATAAGGGCTTCGAAAGGTATCGTTTCATATCCGAACACTTGGGACAAAAAAAAATAAACAAAAAAAAGGAATTTACTTATATTTGGTTATTAAATAATTTTATAGGTTTTTTTTATTAATAATATTTAATCAATTAAGCTACCCACATAGATGAAAAAAACATAAACCCAATTGCCTGCTATATTATTTATACCGAGGAACTTCACATATATTATTAGACAATCCACTACTACAAAAAAAATATGACTAAATTAAAAGTTTAAAAGCAATTCACACAACATAGAATATTGTCAAATATTTACATTAAACAAACTTTTATATCCTACTGGATATGTGTCAATTAGTATTTAATGGGGATGTTAGTTATTTTTGATATATATATAATTCACAAACTATACAATGGAAAGGGAGGGTAGATCCTAACAAAGAAATATTTTCTATCTAAATAGGATCTGGGGGTACATTAAGTAACTCCTCTTTATCCAACTCAAAACAGCAACTGAATATAACGTCTTCCTCGTCATCTGATGTCCAACTATATCCCTCATATTCATCTTCCCATCTCACAAGCAGTCATTCTGGTTGCATTGCTAGACTCAGTGCAAACTCATTCCCTTTGACCTCTTTTTCCTTTAACTTAGAATCTTGACCATTTGGGTTTTATGCATGGCATAGAATTCTCTCATTTCTGGTCCCAATTCTATTGTAGCATTCTCCACTTGGATCTCTGCATGCGAAACATCTGGCGGTGCCTTATTATTATCACTCCTCCACCACTTCCTGTGTAAGTTGGACACCCTTTTCATTTTTGATGGTCTTCGAAATAGTAAGTGCTTCTCTCCATACTTGATCCTTATTCTGTATTCTCTGCAAGTACTCTTTCAATACAGTTTGCTCTTGGTATAGGAAAAAATTATTTCCCAAATCAATCCGGCATCTGTGCTGATTCAAAAATCACTCCCTACTACCAAACAATATATTAACTTAGCCATGACTAAAAATATGTGTCCTAGAGTAGTTTGACCCCACTCCAACCATACTTGTTGTCTTTCGGTCTTAGTCTTTTGGCTGTCTGCTAGTATTATGGCCAATGCTTTCGTCAGCAATGTCAGTATATCAGGCATCTGTTTTTGCTCCTCGGTCAGCCATTCTCTTGACATGAATGACACCTGGCTACCTGTATCCAACTATGCACTAACCTTCACTATGCCTGCTCTAACTCGCACTATAGGACATGGTTTAATTGGATTCTCTGGCCTGGTTTCATCTAAATCAATGATTACAGATGTGATGCAATCTGTCATCGCTATGTTCCCTTTTTTATCCACTGAACTCTGGTAAGAGGAACTGGCTAACAGGGTCCCCTGTAGTTTAATGACTTCTGGGGTCTTTAGGGTTCTTTTACTCTCATTTTATTTTGAGATTTTCATCTAGGCATCCTATTATATGTGTGACCATTAATCATCATCATTTGACATTCTTGGAGGATCGATTTTCCACATCTTCTCCGGTGGTTCTTTGGGTCCTGGTGTGAAGTCAATAGTTGTTAAAAACCCTGCCATGTCTTCTATTGTTCTAATCCAACATCCCATCATCAATTTTTATATTTGATTAGGCATGTTTTGCTGCATAATTCTGATGATCTGTGTATCTGTGAATGGAAAGACTGTTAAGGATCTGAGGGAAGCTATCTGCCTCAGAAAAATTAAGTATGGGTCTCCTTTACTACCGATCCATAGGTTTCCCTGAGTATAGTATGGTAGATACCCTCCTGGTGCTCCTCACTCCAAAATGTTTTGTGCATGGCATCCGTATATTGCTCAAAATTTTGCTGCTTTTCATTACAACAGTCTCACCATGATTTGGCATACCCATATAAATAGTGTATAGATAAAGCTACCTGATCAGCCACTGGGATTTTCTGAAACCTGTAGAGTTCCCTTAAACTTTCTAAATGGGCCTTTGGGTTTTCTCCCACTTCTCCTTTGAAAGATTTTACTTGAATAAATTTTGCTAAACTTATGTGGCTGCCTATTGATGGAATGCCCAGTCCAATTGTCTCTGCATCTAACTCATTCCTGATTGGGGTGGCTATCTGATCATTTTCTTTGTTTATGATGCTTTCTGTGTTGACCTTGTTTTCCTCTATAAGAATCTTTTTCGAATGCCCCACTGATACTACCTCTCTTTTGCATGGGTTCTCTGCTAAGTGACTAGTGGCTAAACTGTTTTCTATGCTTTCCTTTTTTGATCCCTTCATTTCGGTGAGGTCTTTCCTTAATTCTTGAATACATTCTGCTATACTGTTTTCTTCTTTGGCTACTGCTTGACTTCTATGAGCCAGGACTTCTTTTAGTTCGTACATCTCATCCTGGATCTCACTCTGTGCATCTTCATATTCCTGAAACTTCCTGCTAAGATCTGTCTTTATTTTATTGAATTTCTTCCCTATATACCTTTCTTGATGCCCCCCCCCTGCTTCCCCGTGGCATTGATTTCTTAGATTTACACCATTTCTTTATTATTTTCTGTCCGGTTTTTATCCAGCCTTTCTGTGAATTCAAACTGTATTTTTGCGCATTCTGTTGGCAGCTAAAGGATAGTCCCTGCAGGCCTTTACACAGCTTTTCTTTTAGGTCTTTTTTTAATTTGTGCAGTTCCTTCCTCGCATCGCCTGCCCCAAATTTCAAAATGTTCCATTTCTAGATTATTTTTTTGATTTCTCTCTTCTGCATCCTGCCTACTTTTCCTATCCTCTCTCTTCTGCATCCTGCCTGCTTTTCTTGTTCCTCTCTTCTGCATCCTGTCTAATTTGCTTCACTAGTGACTCCATCATTGAATTCATATTCCGGCATTCTTTTTTTAATTTCCTCTATCGGTCTCTGTTCAATTACCATGGTGTCTGATTTCTCTGACATGGCCACGCTCTGTTGTATAGATGCCTTTCCCCCAATCTGGCTCGTACTTGCTTCACCTTCTGTGTCTCCCTCTGTGCTGCTACTCTCTTCCATAATTTCTTTTCCCGATCTTAATGTAATACCCCTACACTTTCTTTCTTTCCCTGTTTTCCATTCTTCCCCTTCGCTCACTACTTCCCTTTCCTCCTCCATACTACTATCCATTTTAATCTACGAACAAAAAAATTTTCTCTTTTTAATGGCTCAATTCGTTTTTACTAAAGTTCTTGGTTTTTTGTTTGCTTTATTAACTTGGCTAATTGTTGCACTCCACAAAGAAAAATGATCTGTTTCCTATTCATCCCAATACCTATGCCTAACTCTATTAATATACCTAACTTCTCGCTATACATTCACTTGATGCCTGCCCAACATTTAACTAACAGTAAAATAAATTTAATATATTGTAACTAGTTGGCTTACATAGCATACACTAATATAGTGTATGTGAATATATATGTATATGTAAAATAAAGGAAAAGTAGAAATAAACTTAGAATAAATTTTTGTAGATATTTTTCTAAAATAAAATAATAACAAGTAAATGGTTAAATAATTCTGGGTTTAAAATAAAATTTCATTATGAATTTAATGTTTTAAAAAAGGTCTTAATAAATATAAATATTGTATTGTTATTATTATTATTCTGATTGTGAAATGTAAAAACACAATACTTGGTTTTGAAATTTTTTTAATTACATAAAACATATATGTTTTCAAAGGGATTAGAGAGCTGAAAATAAAAGCTCTGTTTTTAATCAAGATCTTATCACCTTAGATGATTTTATAAAAAGAGCTGATAAAAATATCAGCCAATCTGATTAATAGTTTTTTGTAAGAAGGGCCAGCTGAAGAGTTGGTTGCAATATTTTGTTGCAACTTGATGAAGTTTGCAGCAGTCGGTTTTAGCTCAATGTAGATTTGGCAGTCTATATACCATGAACATAGCTGAATGCAGGACAATAGATCCAGAGCTGCTACTATTTTCTTCACAGGAGTTCTGATTTTCTTGTAAGCTGGGTCACTTCTGAATCAATAGCCTGAAAAAAAATGAATGAGGACAAAATAGCTAGCAGAGTTCTACAGGGCTCCTATGAAAATCTAAGGGAGTACAGTCCCAGTAGCTGCCCTATAGTTTACTGCAGTTTTGATTCATGAAGCCAGGGTTATTTCAAATGCATCAACTATCTGCTTAAATATGTTCTAGAAGACAGCTTGACAATTGCTTGGGCTACAAAGGAATCTCATAGTATACCAATAAATTACCTGGATTTTGCTTTTTCCTGATAATGACGTTCACTAAAACCAAACTCACCAAGTATGGTGCATCAGATAAAGGCAGAGAAACACAGATAAATGTATATATAGCTAGTGGTGAGTAGCGTTATATTGTAACAGTCAAGTTTGTACATTCGCGTAACAGAATTCAGAATCCAAGCAAAAGAGACCGAAGCTGACCAGTCTAGGACTGTAACATCCCGAGTCCGACCACACTTCAACTCGTAAGCCAGGATTCCAAGACTCAAGACCCTACAAATGACCACCTTGAAATTACATGTAGTATACCTCTTTCCACACAGCCGACATAGTTCATGGAGAAGCAATAAGACTGATAATTAAAAGAGAGGTTCTTAATTGACTAAAATATATCACTAGTCTAATTTAACTTAATGCATAGTTCTCACATATATAGATTGTAAATATAATTAGAATTGGATTGAATTAGATCAATAACGAGACAGAGAATGAAATACATTAAATTAATTATATATTTATTTACAATTGGCATGAAATTGATGTTTTACACATTTCAGCGTCGAATGTACGCAAACATTGGGTGGATAAGATAACACATTCTCTTTTTATATACAATTCAAAATAGCTTTATATAAATAATTTCATTTAATTTTCAAACATGGGTTTAACATATGCCCATATTATGAATTGCTTTACAACTGATACATATTTAATCACTACGTTATGTCTATAAATCTATTTAAGCCAAATCCTATTATATTGGTGGCTGTTATATAAATAATTATATTGAACTTTGTTCATGACTTCATTTACTAAAATATACAATATGACTTAATAACGAGCGCATAAACAGCTCAAGTAATGATTGATTGAACATGGCTTTCGAGAGAAAATTTCAGAATGCTGAAAGTGTTATGTTAAGGTGGGAGAGTTGGATGCATAAGATTTTACCAGTGCGCTATGGCACAGGTAAACAATAATAGGAAAAGTCGCTTTGCAGATGAATGAAATAACTTCAAGGTTCTTGCAACAAATGCCGGTACCCTGTAACCGATCACAATGCTGCGTAAAAAGGAACATTGTGTTCAAGAATGGCAGGGGACTTACGTGCTAACCTGGCCATGGCTCAGGCTTCGCTACTGCTCTACCCTATAAGAGAAGATGTGCTGGCAATGCCGTGGCTTCATCTTGAGATACGTATATTACATATAGCAGCAAAATGAGAATATTTTTATAAAATAATATCACATCCGCCAAGCAAAGAATAGTATATTTCATACTATGAAATACGAGTTAATAGCATATTAGCTCTATCAAATTGGGACCAACTCTTGCGTAGCCTAGTAATAAACGTCTATGCTACTAAAGGGAATATTACTACAACTGTACTTTGACATGCTCGATCTATTAAGTAACTTATAGATAATAAATATTTAAGGAGGGAAAGTATATTTCTATGGACTTAAGAATTTAAATGTCAAATATACTTATAAATATAATCAAGGCTAAATTTAATTCTAAATAAACTTATCAAGTTAAGTTTTTAAATGGTTGATTAAAACAGCCACATTTCACATATTAAATCATTTAAATAATAAAAAAATAGGATTTCAAAACAGTGCAGAAAGTTGACGCTGTAAACAAATTACGCGAAGATTTTCAAATAATATCTTAAAAAAATACATGAAATTAAGTGCCCACTGTTTTGAAATATTGGCATATAAATTATAAAAGCATTTAATTAAAATAAGCAAAGAAATATAGACACAACCGCAGTGATATAACTTTAAATTAGACACTTATAATGTACTTTAAATGAAAGGAAAATATAAATTAGTCAGATTATTTAAACTTTAACACATTAAATTTTGATAGCAATTGACATATTTAAAATATTAATTAAATGGATTTAAGTTTTGGGTACATATTAGTTTTATAATTATTTTAAAAAAGAGAGTTCGCTAACTTATATAGATATATTTACATAAAGAATTACACAGAGCTCTGCGGTTTGAAAAATAAAATGGTACTGGTATTATTTACCTGGACTGCAAGTTCTTGGCTGTTGGTTTGGTTTAGTTTGATTGGGTGGCATCATCTTTCCCATTATGTTAGGCTCGTCTCTTCTATCGGCATGATGGTGGTTTAGGCATTTCGACGACAGAAACCTCGTTCTCCCGCGGAGTAACAGCAACAAGATGCCCGCTTTTAGCCGGACATGTTAAACATTAACAATTGTGAAGACTGGCTGCAATTCTCATTAACAATATGGCTGTCTATATCTTGTTAAAAAATACAGAGTATTTATAACCTTTCCTTATCGGAATCTATCGCCTCAAGACTCACTAAACTCAGGAATTTAATTAAATATTTTTCAATTTATAATCCAGATTTTAGATAACTTATGTTAGAAACATTCCATAAGCTATTATTATAATTAAGATTTTTCGTTGCAAACAATTGTCCAATTTAGATTTTAAAATAACTTAATCTTATCTAAGGAGATTTTAATTAGTAAATTTTGAACTAGTTTTACTTTTTACGGATTCCAGGTGTGGTCATTAATGACACTTGTTTACAATCAAAAATCTTTTTAATTACTTGACCAGCTTTTTATTTTTATCTTACATTTAATAGAAACTCTTCTTATTTAAAAACAACCTTTTAACATTTTTTTAAAATGCAAACCTTTTTACATAATTATTTAAAATAATTTACAAACATATTTTGATATAGCTTTTAAATATATTTTCGAGAAACTTTTCCCTGAAATATATTTAAAACAAGAAATCTTTTAACAATTTTTAAAGACATTTAATATTATTTTTAGATAATGGCTTTTACATTTTTTAAATCATGTCTTCTATATAGCACAGATTATATATCCACATACGAAATTACAATATTAAACAACAAAATTAATAATTTACACTTAACTTAAATAATATAACGAACATTTTTAGAAATATTAAATAAATTTAGTACGCTATAATTTTACTAATCCTATCTAATTATAGTGTTGGTTCACATGCAAATATATAATACTGTTTATACAGACATGAACGAATTTTAAATTTATTAACATTTAAATAGGTTCGAACTTAGCACAGATGAGAGTGTCATTAGGTTTGATGGTGAAACGATAGGGGCTTGGAAAGTTATCGTTTCAATATATGATAATGAAGTTTAAATAATTTCCTTAGTAAAATGACAATTTTATAACTGATAGAAATATATAAAACGATATTAGTTTAAAATCATTCATTAACCCTTTCAACGATGAAATCAAAACTTTTAATTGGCCAACTCACAACTTTAACAAAATCAATTATTAAAATAGATTCACTTTTAATAATATAAATATGTTAATTTCATTTGTAAAAAGTATATTAATAATTTGTCAGAATATGAAAGTAAACGAAAGTCTTTTTAAAAATAAAATTTGATTTATAATTTAAAAAATATTCAATTGCAGTGAAATGAAAAGTACCGCTATTTGACCAACCAAAAACATTTCTGACGCAATCTTTTTTTTTCACTTTTACGTTACGATAAATATGTAGCAATAAATAAATAATTCTTGGTAACATCTTAACTATTTTTCTAAAATAATTTGATTTTTAGTATTATTTTATCAATAATAATTTGTAATTCAAATCAAATATTGTTTAAAATGTTGTAAACATTCGTTTATCATTTTCAAAATAAAACACAAAACAAATGTAACTTTTTACTTTTTGGCAGCCATTTTTTTTACAGAAGTTCAACAGCCAATAAGATTCAAGAAAATGTAGTGAGAAGGCAGTGGTTTTGTTTTGTTTGACATATATGGTCATATATATTGATTTTTTACTTGTAAAATAATTCTGAAGAGGGCACCATCTTACAGAACTTTTGATTTTCTTTCCAATGACTTATAATATGTATATGTGGGATAAAAAGTAGCCGGTTTAGAGTGACGTCAAATCTTCTCATTTTTTTATGAGTCAGGCAGTTAAAAGGTTAAAGAAGAAAAAACTGTTTAAAGTTATATTTATGATTTAAAAAAATACAAACAAAGTTATAATTAATAGTTAAGAAAAAGATTTTCAAAAATCTTTTAGACTAGGAAAAGCAAGACATTTTAAATCAATTAACTGTCAAAAATTTGATCGGATTAATTTTAAGGAAAAAATGCTATATTCAATAAAAAGAATAATTGTGAAAATAACTTTTATCATTATAAAAAATATGTAAATTTTATGTATATTCAAAATGGAATTATTAATTATAAAAGTAATGTTATTTATTGTTTGACAAAATTAAATTTACAAATAATCTGTGCGCGCATATATTTATATATATATATATATCAATGCTTGTCAAATAATCTGTGTGTATATATATGTCAATGTTTGTCAAATAGGACATGTATGCAAATGATAATTATTGTGTTATTGGAAGATTAATTGTATATTATAAATCACACGTCTGTGCGCATATATATATGTAAACCATAGTAATAATATAAATTGTGATTTTGTAAATTAGTGTAAAAATTTGAATTTTGAATGGTGAATATTGTCAATTGATGTAATAACTTGAATTTTGTAGCACTATCGTAAATTACAGTATAATGACTTTTATTATTGTATATTATTTAAAATCAGACCTTAAATATCATTTTTTGTTATTGTTATTAATAAATGTATTTAATTGTTAAAAATTGTATTCCATCATCTCTTGTTTACATGCAGTAATAGAACTTGTGTTCCTGAGCTAGATTTGGTCACGGATAAATGGGGATGTGTATTTAGTGCTTTTGGTCATCCAGTGATGATAAATCATCATTCTGGTTGGTGCAAAAGAAGATACTCTTTAAAGCCCATGCACTATTATTTTACTTTAGTCTTGTTAAAAATTTAAGTTTTAGTTGGCCAGTACATTAATGGTACTAAGTGGCCAGAACATTGATGATGATCAGCATGTTTTAAATGTCCCAGCATTATTGATTTGATTTCTGATTATTGTGTATTCTAATGGATGGGCACTAAGCTGGTGCATCCATGTTATGTTTATATAATTGCCCAAGCCGGCAAAGGCTTAATTGTTAGCCTGGTCTACAGAAGACCCATTTCCAATCCAGTCATAAGGTTGACTGTTGATTTATATTTTTATGGTTCAAATCCAGCCACAATATGGACCATTGATTTATTGTACTAATTTGTTTATTTCCATCATTAATGATGATGAATGGTTTATTTTGAGTATTACTTACACTATTTGATAATGCTGGTTGATATATAATTGATGTATATTTTAGTTGCTCTTCAGAGTAGAGGGCTGATTTCACAATGTTCACAGAGATTCTCATTATCTCAGTCTTCCCTTAAATATATTTTACCTTTATTATACTTTGTAAATTATTTGAAATATCGCTGACTTGGGGAGTGATGCTGATTTGCCATCACCCAGTTCAAACATTTTTCTCCTTAATTTTCTACCCTACCACCCCATCCTGTTACAATATATAACAAAAAAAAATTACAAAATGCAACTCACCCTTGGCTTTTTGCAGCTGTTTTTCTTTTTTAATTTTCCACAGTTCTTGGTTATAATTTAATTTACACATCTGTGCTAGTTTCGAACCTTTAAGACTTGATTTGACCTTACTTTTATTTCCTTCTTTTTCTCGTTCAATCCAATTCATAAAACAACTAATAGATCCCCCCTTTCCTCTCTATTTCTGATGACAAAATTTATATGAGAACTATTTGACATTTATTCAAATCATCCTTGGGTGCCAGTCATCAGTGAGCAAGAAAGTTTACACACCATGTTTTATATATTTCCTAAAAATTCCAAGATGCATCCATATAAATAATTTTTATACAATGAAATAATGATCTATTCAGAGTAGAAATTAATTGCCGTACTCCATGATTTGGAGTTCAAATCCTGGGGAAAAATATTCTACATATAGTATACTATTAATGTTCAATTATTTTAGGGTTGGGGAGAATGATCGTATCCCCATGCTTTGGCGTTCAAACACGAAAAAAAATCTATACATATATATTATTATGGAAAACGAAAAATTTGAACAAAAGAATTTTATCTATATATTCAATAATCTCCTCAGGGGTGGAAATAAGTTACAGGCCCCACATTTGGACATACAAACCCGGGAAAAAATTACTATGTAACGGTCAAGTTTGTACATTCGCGTAACAGAATTCAGAATCCAAGCAAAAGAGACCGAAGCTGACCAGACTAGGACTGTGACATCCCAAGTCTGATCACACTTCAACTCATAAGCCAGTATTCCAAGACTCAAGACCCTACAAATGACCACCTTGAAATTACACATGGTATACTCCTTTATTCACAGCTGACATAGGTCAGGGAGACGCAGTAAGACTGATAAATAAAAGAAAGGTTCTTAATTGTCTAAAATATATCACTAATTTAATGGATTATTAATGCATAGTTTTCACATATATAGACTATAAATAATAATTAGAATTGGATTGAATTGGATCAATAACGAGACAGAGAACAAAATACACTAAATTAATTATACATTTATTTACAATTCATATATATATATATCATTTGTTTACAATTGGAATGATAATATTTCACAGCATTTCAGCGTAGAATGTATGCAAACATTGTGTCGATAAGAGAACACATTCTCTTTTTATACAGAATTCAAAATAGCTTAATATAAGTAATAATTAAACTTTGCATAGATGGGTTTAACATGTACCCATCTTATGAATTTGCTTTACAACTAATACATAAATAATCACTACATTATGTCTATAAATCTTGTTATGCCAAATCCTATTAACCTTTCCATAGTTTTTTTTTTCAAAAAAGAGGCCCAAATTGTACCTTTATACAATTACAGATATATGCATATATGCTATCACGTAACTCAAAATATATGAAAAAGAAATACTAATTTTATTTATTGAATTATAAATATATATAAATCAAAATTTTTGGGTCATATACATTCTAAAATGTAAATTATATTTTACATGAAAGAAAACCATATTTATATATTTTTTGTCCAAAAAACTCGATGGATATGAGAGGTGAAAAATGAATATATATATATATATGCTATCACATGACTCAAAATATATGAAAAACAAATGCTGTTTATTTTATTATTAAAAATACATTATTATAAAAATATATATAAATCAAGTTTTGATTCACATACTTTCTAAAACCTAAAATATTTTGTAAAAAAATATAATAGATATTCAAAAATTTATAGATAAGCAAACATAACATGATGTTGAAAATTTTCAAGACAAAACAATGTTGTATATTTTCAAAATCTACATTATTTTCATAGAAATATTTTTTAAAAAAGAAAAATAAATCAAAAATAATTATTATAACTTACCAATTGAAAGAATAATGCAAAGTATTAAAAAAAATGAAAATTATTTTGCAGATTAGCAAAGACGAACATCTTTTCTCTAATATAGGTAGGAAAATCAGTGAATATGGGGCTACAAATTACCATCCACGGAAAATTAAATAAATCATTAATTATAACTGCCATCTATGTGAAACTTTACAA
This sequence comes from Epiperipatus broadwayi, assembly GCA_028023455.1. NCBI lineage: Eukaryota > Metazoa > Onychophora > Udeonychophora > Euonychophora > Peripatidae > Epiperipatus > Epiperipatus broadwayi. The sequence goes on from JAQFVV010012593.1 coordinate 1,389,833, forward strand.
ACTAATACCTGAATCGTATACGCATGTGCTAAAATAAAAAAAAATGAAAACATTCGGACAAATCTGCTAACAGTTGTAAAAAGGAAATTCAAAACACAATATTGCGTCGAGTACTAATGCCACAGGTGGCGCTGTGTCCTCAACAATGCGTTGAATGCTATCCAAGGGTTAAATTTGTGGCTGTTAATATATATAAGTAATTATATTGAACCTTGATCAATCTAAAAATTCATTATTTATTAAAAATACAGTATTATTTACAACGAGCACATAAACCAGCTCAAGTAACGACTGATCGAACATGGCTTTCGAGAGAAAATTTCAGATTAATGCTGAAAGTGCTATATAAAGGTGGGAGAGTTGGCTGCCTAAGATTTTACCAATTTGCTATGGCACAGGTAAATGACAGGAAAAGTTGCTCTGCCGATGGATGAATAACACCAGGGGTTTTGCGACAAATGCTAGTACCCTGTAACCGATCACCATGCTGTGTGCAAAGGAACATTGTGTTCAGAAATGGCGGGGGACATACATGCTAACCTGGCCTTGGCTCAGGCTTCACTACTGCTCTACTCTATAAGAGATGTGCTGGCGATGCTGTGGCTCCATCTTAAAATACATTTCATATGTATAGTAGCAAGACAAGAATAAATTTAATAAAATAATGGATCACATCTGCCAAGCAAAGAATATTATATTTCCTACTATGAAATACAGGACAATAGCATATTAGTATTATCAAATTTGGACCAACTCTTTTGTAGCCTGATAATAAATGTCTATGCTACTAATGAGGATATTAATAAATCTTTACTTTGACATGCTCGATCTATTAGATTACTTATAGATAATAAGTATTTTAAAGAGGGAAAGTATATTTCTATGGACATAAGAACTTAAATGATAAATATACTTTTAACTATTATCAAGGTTAAATTTAATTCTTAATAAAACTATAAAGTTAAGTTTTTAAATGGTTGGTTAAAAAGAACCACATTTCACATTTTAAATCATCAGTAATAAAAAAAATAACGAGTGCAAGGCAAGTTGTTATTATTTTATAAAATAGGATTTTGAAACCACACAGCAAGTTGATGCTATAAACCAAATTACATGAAGATTTTCTTAATAATATCTTCTTAAAACATGAAATTAAGTTCTCGCTGTTTCGAAATATTGGCATGTGGAATATAAAAGCATTTAATTAAAATAAGCAAGGAAATATAGACACAACTGCAGTGATATAACTTTAAATTAGACACTAAATAATTTACTTTTAAGTGAATGGAAAATATTAAAATAGTCAGATTATTTTAACTTTAACAACATTAATTTTGATAGCAATTTACATATTATTTTAAATATTAAATGGATTTAAATTTTGGTTACACTTAATTTTATAATTATTTTAAAGAGAGAGTTAGCTAACTTATATAGAAATTTACACAGAGCTCTGCCATTTGAAAATAAAACTATCACTATTATTTATCTGGACTGCAAGTTTTTGGCTGTAGGTTTTGGTGAGTTTGACTGGGGTGGCTGGTGGCATCATCTTTCCCATTCTGTTAGGCTTGTCTTTGCTAGCAGCATGATGGTGATTCAGCATTGCAATGAGAGAAACCCCCATTGTCCCCACGGAGTAACAGCAAAGAAATGCCCACTTTTAGCCGGACATATTAAACATTAAATAATGTGGAGACTGGCTGCAATTCTCTCTAAAAATATGGCTGTCTTTCTTTGTGTAAAAGTGCAGAATATTTATAGGTTTTTTTCAAGTACTTACATTATCGGAATCTATCATCTCAAGATTCATTAATTCAAGAATTTAATTAAATATCAAATTTATAATCCAGATTTTTAAATCTTAGATAACTTATGGAATGTTAGAAACATTCCCTAAGCTATTATAATTTAAGATTTTTCATTACAAACAATGTCCAATTTAGATTTTAAAAATAACTTTATCTTATCTAAGGAGATTTTAATTAGCAAATTTTGAACTAATTTTACTTTTACCGATTCCAGGTGTGGTCGTTAATGACACTTGTTTACAACCAAAAATCTTTTTAATTACTTGACCAGCTTTTATTTTTAATCTTACATAAAATAAGAAACTCTTTCATTAAAAACAACCTTTTAACATTTTTTTAAAACAAAAACCTTTTTATCATATTCGTTTAAATAACTTACAAACATATTTTGCTATAACTTTTAAATATATCTTCAAGAAACTTTTTTCCTAAAATATATTTAAAACAAGAAATATTTTATCAGATTTTTAAAGAAACATTTAATATTATTTTTAGATAACAGCTTTTACATATTTTAAAATCATACCTTCCTTCTATATAGCACAGATTATATATCCACATACGAATTTATAATATTAACAATTAAGAATTTACTTCTAACTTAAATAATAGAACAAACATTTTTGGAAATATTGTGAATTTAGTACGCTATAATTTTCCTAATCCTATCTAATTATAGTGTTGATTCACACATAAATATATAATACTGTTTAAACAGACATGAGCTAATTTTAAATTTATTAACATTAAATAGGTTTGAACTTAGCACAGATGAGTATGTCATTAAGTTTGATGGTGAAACGATAAGGGCTTGGAAAGTTATCATTTCAGTATAAAACTCAATGAGCAACTAACTTTAAGCCCTCTTTTTCTTATTTTCTCCAGTTAAAAGTCATTATAGGAGACATTTCTGTTAAATTAATTAATAACAAAAGCGCATTTAGTTTTGTATCTTTTATATTACAAATTTATTTTAAATGATTGAAATTATTTTAAAAGTTAGGCATCTTATTATCTCCAACTTAACAGTGTCCTCGTATTTATCTCGGAGAGAATAATTTATTTTATTAAATCAGTTAAGTAAAATCTATTACAATTTTTGTAAAACAATATCTTAAAAGAGAATCAATTAAAGCACCATTATCATAGCATTTTCATATCAACTACTAACAATATATATATCATATGTATATATTTTCGTTTATGTCAGTAAAATAGTAAAATTATGATGTATAATTTATTATGATATATATTTTCAAACTTCACCAGAAGTGAGTTTGATATTCAATGCCTGATGAATTATTGGATAACTTACTAACACATGAAATACTAAGAAAGTGTGGAAGACAATTTATTTTAAGTTTAGTTTTAATGCTTGCCTGTCTTTTTATATCATAATTTATGATTTATTCATTAATGGCCTAAGATTTTTGGAGACTTTCTATTATGTCAGGGAGCCAATTATTTTAATCAGGAATTAAGTTATTTTCATTAGTGATACACTATCTATCTATATATGTCTAAGGCATTATGTATTTATAGTTTAAACTATTCATTTATTATTATTCTTGCTTTGCTACTTACCCTCTGGACCTTCAGAAGTTTAAATATGACCTGTCCAATCTTTTACTTTGCCTCAAAGTAGACATATTTCCTACTAGGCATTGCCATTAAAATGTGTATGGGAAGTACAGCACATCAAATCTATTATTACATTTCAGACATATGCTTTGGCTGGAGGGCCAACATTTCTCTCATCATCTACCTGTAGATACCAGGAATTTCTTTTAGCAAAGCCACCCAGAGGTTTGTAACAGACCTCATTTATTCTTTTGTTGTAATCTATAATATCATACTGCCTTTATCATTATCTATATTTATTTACAAACCTGAAATTTTCTCTGTCATGATGGCACGTCCTTCACATACCAATCCTGTTAATTAGTTAAATTTGACTATATAATTGTCAGTTATTTATTTAAGAACTATTTTGCATTCCACACTCATTATAGACAGCTGATTTAAATGTAATAGTGTTTTAAATACACATCGCTCATATCTTGTTATTTATATATAAAATAGATTTATTTGTAATCTCTTAAAGAGGGCTAATGATATTTTATTGCTGATTGGTTCTTGGTAGACCAATTAACAAATTTTAACTTTGTTATCAAATGCCTTGCATTTAGCCACATCAAAACGAATTCAAGAAATATAACTTAGTTGTATAAACAAAACTCAACTTATTTTGTATAACAATAACTCAATTTCTTAGTAAATTCCTGTAATAATATTATTTTAAATTAGCTTAGTTTGTCATCACTCCAAATCTCTATTATTAATTATCCTAGATATTTGTAAGATTTCTTTGATTTAAATTCACTTCTTTGTAATGTTGCCAGAAAGAATTATAATTATTATGTTTCAAACCATTAGTAATCGATATCAAATCACATCTGTACCATTCTGCAGTCATCAGAATTAATCAAATCATTAATTTCTTATATAAACCCCTTTATTACTTTAAATCTCTTTGTGAACCATGACCTTCAGCTGGGATGGAATAAAACCAAGGACTGCTAGTGTCATCACAAATGTTATCCATTAGTCAGAGAGGCAATAGTTGAGGCAAATAGGTTAGGATTCACCATTCCCCTGACATCTGTATCTTGTGTATGGTTGGATTCAAGGTACTTTTGCTTGGAATATTGGTCTTGTTGAACGAATACACGATTTTGACCGGCACAAAATGTATATTTCCAATATTACTTATACAAAATATATGAATAACTTTATTTAGAGAAAAGCTTTATATTATATAATTATCAAAGTATGCCTAGCATGCTTTTGACTACTTAACATAATCATGGGAATAGGGAATAAATCACAATAGAAAATTTGTATATTTGAATGGAAAATAAACTATTTACATTGGATATTTGAAAGGGGGGTGTAGGAATCTTTTGCATGTTTATCTCTGATGATGTTCTAGGCTTCTTTAACTTTGTGTTTCTTATCCTTACGTTCAGAGCAGGCAATGCTGGCAGAAGTGGGTTTGAAGGTGTAGCCTAGGTTATATTCATGCTCTTAGAAAATTGATTTTGCATCAGTATGGGTTTTGGTTCGAGTATATAACTATCTAATGTGCAATATGGGTGGACAAATTAACACATGATTGCCCAAAATAAACAGCTTGACAGTTAGTATAGCAGCATCCAATTTTGTAAAGGATTTGAGATATCAACTTTAAAGGCAGTCTATCTTTGGTGTTGTTAATTAACTCATTCATTAGGAGGGGTGCAAAGACCAACTTAGTGAGACACAGCACAGATTTAATGGGTAGTACCAGGAAGATAAGGCACTAATATCCAGGTTTTGTCATTGGTTTTTGATGGATGGATGTTTAATTTTAGAATAAACATTTTTAGAGTTTGGATGAAAGCTATATTTTTATATCTAATATTCCGAGATAAAGCTCACCAAATTCTTGAATATACAATATTACTTACTTATATTGTGCATTCAATTAGAGACAAAATGACTTTTGATGTAAAAATTGTAAAAGAAAAAAGATTTTGGCTATTGATTTTTTTTTAGTGATTTTTTTTTAAATTTCTTTTATAATGCATTTTTTTTATTCCATTATGCAGTTATATCATATTTATTTATTTTTTTAATTCCTAATTATTATTTTTATCTTTCAGTTATTAGTGATTGCATTTTGGGTGCATAACAAGAATATTGATGTAAGTATTCATATGTGGAACAAATAGTTTAAATAATTTCATTTTAAAACATTATAATATTGTTTTTATTTAAAACAAACATGATTCTATTAGAATAATGTCTATCATTTGTTATTTTACAAAATATATTTGGTTAGTGTGCGTGCATGACTTATGTCATTCCCAATTGAAAAATTACTGAAGATTAATAAGTATGAAATTATAGACATTTGATAACTGTTTATTGAAGGAAAAAATGATTTTTTCTGATTTGATTTATGACGACGGTGATGGATCTTTATTTGAAAGGTGATATTCATTACTACGATTATTATTATTATTATTTTTATCATCATCATATTTGCATGCTTTTTTTATTATTTGTGGGATAAATTATTTTTTATTTTGAAAAAATAATCATGGAACTTATTTGTTTTTTTTAATATTTTTTTTTTCAATTGCTTTTTTTTAACGAAGTAAGACTTATTTTTCATGAAATTTTTAATGTTCTTGACAAAACATTATTAAAAACATAAATTCAAACAATGAAAGTAATGATGAAGTATTAACTTTGCAATTGCCAATAGAATAATAAACAAAAATAAACTAAACTAAATAATCCAAACAAAAGATTTTATTTCAGCCCTAAGATAAACCATATTTTTAGTAAAGAAATGTATTCTTCATAAAATATGTATGATTAAAACAAATTCAGTTGAACAACTTTAAAATTTTAACAATTTTCCATAAAAAACAAAACAAATAATAATATTGTATTACTTGAATTTAAGCCGCATTTTTAATTTAAATTTTGACGATGTAAAATATGACTTAAATTCAAAACGAATATTTTAATGTCTTATTTCCCACTCCTCTGTGATTGCATCTTTGCTTTATGCTCTAAGCATACACACAATATTACAATCGTTGATAGCACTTTATTTGAAGGTTGTCTATTCACAATTTTCTTTTAATTACTATTTAAATGAATAAAAAAATTTATTATTTTGCAATAGCTATTATGAAATCATTTTTATAGTTTTTTTCCAATTTTAAAATCCTTCTGTTCAAAGTGAATATTTTAACATCTTATTTCTGCTGATCTCACCCTCCTCAATCATTGAATTTTTGCTTTACACTGTATGCATGCATGCTTATAGTATTATGATGCTTGATTACACTTTATATTCCTCCTTTGCATTTCCTTTTAATTTTTATTTAAGTAAATAAAAATGTTTATTATTTTTCAGTACCTATTATAAAATCATTTTTATATTTGTTTTCAATTTTAAAATTCTAATGTTCAAAGCGAATATTTTAAGATCTTATTTTTGCCAATCTTACACTCCTCAGTGGTAGTGTCTTTGCTATGCATGTGCATAGTATTTCGATTGTTGATAGCAATTTATATACCTTGTTCACAGTTTTTTAGTTCCTATTTAAGTAAATAGAAATGTTTATTATTTTTCAATACTTATTATAGAATCGTTTTTATATTTTTTTTTCCAATTTTAAAATCATACTGTGGGGTGGTTTAAATTCGAAGTAATATGGTAATAAAAACAATAATAATAATGCTATTGAAAATATGTGTTTACTGTTTGATATCTTTAAATTTTCAGCTGACTAATTTTCTGGTAAATGTAAAGATAAATTAAAAACAAGTATTTAATAATTTGAGAAAAAAACAATAAGCAAGCATGAAACAATATATTTTTGTATTATTTTGATATTATTTAAAGATTAATAGTTTTTTTTTTCTTGGATAACAGTTATCTGTCGATATTTAGATACTATAATTAGAATTAAAATCCTAATCTATTAAATGATTTTTTGTTGTAAAAATCATTAAAAACTTTTTTTTTTATTGAATGTTTTTACTATTAAGTGATCTAAACATATATTTTCCATTGAAACTATCTGAGTCCAATTGCAGCGCTGATAAGACATTTATGCGTAAACGACAAAAGACATTAAACATAGGTTTAATAATTAGCAAGAACTTTGATAATTTTACTTTTGAGTATTTAAAAAACTAGCTATTCTTGATTATAATCAATGATGCAGCAACTGAAGAGAAATAAAGTGATAAAAAAGGAAACATATGTCAGCTCGATAATAGCAAAATTAATCTAATACATCTTTTATAATATTAAGTTCAATAAACTTGTCCATCAAGACCAATTCCAATAAAACTTTTAAAGTTGCCTGTTCTGTTTGCAATATCTAAGAAATATTCCAATATTAAAATAAAATATACATGTTTTTTATTTAAATGATCTACACTCAATTTATCTGTTGAATATAAATCATTATTAATGTTTTGTCTCTTATTCTAAAATTCTATTAACAATGTTTGCCAGTATTTTGACGCTTTATCTTTTGACTTCCATCATATTTGTCCAGATAAGAGAATCTCATCGAGGAAAAACTTCCAAAAAGGTAGGAGAGTGAGATTGAATTTTATATTACCTTTCTATCAATATTATTTTGATTTAAATTTACCTATTGAACCAATAAGTTGGGATTACAAAATGTCACATGAATTTGCTACACATTTTTCTATCTATTAGCAATCTATTAGAAAGATTCCTATAATCTCACAACATTTATACCATTAATTATAAACTTCAGCGATCAATAGATGTCAGATGGTAATGCATAAAAAATTCTTATTCAATTTTGTTCTAGCCAAATATTCCCAGAACAGTTTCCAGTTTATAACTTACTTCACTGAGAAGGTTTAAAATTTTTGAACCTTTTATATGTAATGCATTTCTCCTATAGAAGCCACTTTTTACTTTTTTTTTTTGTTATACTATCAAGTTAGCAGCCTAAATAGGGGAAACAAAACATATATTTTTTAATCTAAGCCAATATTCTTTTATAATTATATAGAGCTTAATTTCATTCATTTTATGATGTTATCAGCTTTTTAATAACCTTAGGCACTTTTGTTCTTTAGCTACAATTGATGTTTAATAAGATATTTTGACTTATAAAACATTACATGATCTTTGATTATATATTTTACTATCTATCAGCAATTATTAAATTTTCATCTATGTCATGCTATCCATTGTAAGCTTTAGTAATCATTGGATGGAGAATATAGTGCTTATTAAATTCTTATGTAAGAGTGTCCTAAGATTATTAAAAAACTGAAATCACTATAATATATAGAAACAATTGGAATCAAATCTACATTACTGCAAACAAACTAACTTGCATTAGAAAATTTACAGGGTTTTCAATTTACACTGATAATTTGATAATATAACAAAAAAATAAAAAGTAGCTCCTAGAGAAGAGATTCATTAGATTTGAAGGTTTCCTAGTTCACTATTCAAAAGTGTAAAAGCTTCTCACTTCAAAACATAGGGATATTTACAATATAGGAAAGGGATTTATTAGGCACTACTAATGTGCATCTAATGATTATTAAAGCTTATAATAGATCTATAAATATAGTGATATTGGAAGAAAATTGGTAATAGATTGCTAATAATATTGTCTATTACTAAATAACATGTAAATGTCTACAATATCTGACATAATATTTCTATGTTAAGGTTTTTTTCAAACTTTTTGTGTAATGCATACATATATTTATAACTTGTATTCATGACAAGGATATGTAAAATAGGGCAAATGTAAATAATTTTATTTTATAAAGTAATTTTGGATGATGATTGACATCTTCATAAATTTTATTGTTAATTGATTTTTTCACAAATCTTTCATTACCACTGCAACCAAATATAACTAATATTTTATATGACTCAAAAGTTATTAGTGATAAGACTATAGCTTTAGATAAAGTGTCTAGATATAAACTTATTGATTCAAAAACAAAACGATAAAGAATATTTTTATTCTATGGAAAGGCAAAAAAATATTTTTGTGGTTATGTTGCAAAGATTTTTGTCTGTGTCATAAAAATTAAAAAATAAGTTAACATTTAATACGTTTGCTTTTATTATTTATTTCATGTAAAATTAATAAATATTTGTTGTTGTTTTTTTAAAATAAATATGAGATACTTGTATTTAGATTGCATTTAAATATAATTTGTAGCAGAAAAGGTATTTAATTGAAAATTAGTTGATATCAAATAAAAAATACTTTCTATCAATAATCTTCTTATAACTTTCTGTCATTTCTTAAATTTGTTTTAAGTATATAGGTTTTCAGAATTGATTTTTTTTAAGTCTGAAAGCTGAAATTAAGTTTTTTGTATTGATTAATTACTTTTGTTTGAATTTATGATTTTAACAAAATTTATTAAAAATGGAATGACAAATATGAAATAAATTTTTTTGATTAGAAATAATCATTTTCAACCTAAATTATTAATACATTATAGAATAAATGTCTTTCAAATTTAATTTAGTTCCCACTTATTTATAGATTCTTCTTTCTACATCATACCAGCAAATTCATTTCATCTATCCAGCTCACACATGGTCTTTTTTATGTATTTTATAACTTTTTATGATCTGATTTAAGATTTCAGTTTTCCATACATTATCATCTCTTTTAGTCTAGTTATATTTCAGACTCTTAATTAACTTTGTTAATTATTAGTAATTACCTATTTATTCTGTCACTATGTCTTTCATTTTCAATGTCTTCTATTTACTGTTAAGTTTCTCCATATTTTGTTGAATGGTGTGAAATCTGCACTGCTCTTTTGTTAAGTTTTTTTTGCTTATATATAGACATAGTTCCTTTTAATATTAAATAAATTATTTCTATCAAAAACACTATTCAAGTTTAATTCCATCATTAATTTTATCCATTATGTTTCCATATGGTTTAATAATCTGATTAAGATATTTGTAGCTGTTAACTTCTTTTAATTCGTCAATATTAATCTTACTTACTTCTCTTGAAAAAAAATCATTAAACATTACTCTAGTTTTTTAGCATCAACCTTTAGTCCTTTTTTTTTTTTTACTTACATCTGATAATCCTTGCAATATTTCTTGAAGTTTTGAAATATTATTTGCAAAAACAATTTCATCACTTTTAAAAATTAAAATAATCTCCATTTATTTTTAATATCTTAGCTTTTCACTTTAATTCACTAAATACTTCTTTTAAAACTGCTGTAAAATGTTTTGGATATATGGAGTTACTGTCATATATTATTTTCAATGTTAGTTTTCTTACTTATCTCAATAAAAACTTTGAGAGAAGTGGTAAAATACTGGTAGGTCTATACTTTTAATATCTGTATCATCTTTTTCTTTCAATTACCTGGTCCATTTTTATTATTTAGACATTTGTTTTGTAACTTTGACAACAACATCTCTATTTCATCACTTGTTTCTTTTAAAATATTAGTTATAATTCTATCACAACTGGGAGCTTTTCTTTTTTTCATAGATTTAATTGCAGGTCTACATTTAAATAGTGGACATTTCAAAAGATATCAATTATAGGGAATAATTTTTCTTGTTTTTTTATTACTATATAATTTTTCAATAAACTCTTCCATACATTTTATTATAACATCTTTCTTTTTTATAATTGTACTATATTTTTTTTATTGCAGAAATATATTTTCTATCAAATCCAAAATGTTGTCTCACACTTTTGGGAATTTTATTCTCTTCACTATGTTAATTCAATATTATATTTTCTTATTATAATTATAGATTTCAGTGCTTTATCTTTAAACAAATGTAATAAACAAATATACAGAACAGATAGAGGAAATCTTTAATAATGTTAGTTAAGCATTTCAATCTAAAAAAGTCATAAATGTAGCAGGAATTGTAATAGGTACATGGGAGCATATATATATATTGCGTGCAGGCTAATTTACATATTTGCATTTAAGGTTATGTAGTAGATTGGATAGATCTTTTTTTTTAAAAGGAGGATGCAGGACACCCTCTTGTTAATGGCTTGTTTGTCCCTTTTCTTATATTGTTATTAATTTTTTTTTTTATTAAGGACAATCAAATTATTTAAGTTAGATACATTAGTTAGATACTTTAGTTCCTTATTGCAAAACAATAGCTTGAAAGCTGGACTTTGTGATGTGATCTTGTCATCAATTGGTATTACAAGACCCAGGTGAGGCTATAAGGCCACTCTGTGGCAGAGAGATTATCTCAATTTTCAGTTGATCTGGTTTCCTGTATCCATTTGTTCTTTTTAGGCTTTCTTTCCGTTTGCACAGATTTCTCTTATAATTTATTTTCTATTTATTTTCAATTACTTTTCAATTTCCAATTGATAACTTAAACAAAGTCTCTGAGGTGTAACCCCATCATCATTCAAGACATTTGAGTTTGTGAGGTGACTGTTCATTGTCAACTAAGAATCATGAACTTCATGTGGCAGTATGAGCTTTTCTGGGGCAAGAATCTGATCATTACTCTTTGGTTTACTCCAGTATATCTTGCAATGAGTTTCTATGTGAGATTACAACCTAGATAGTAGTTGTCAGGAAGTAACCTCATTGTCATTCAAGAGTATCTGGTCCCACATTTTCGCATATAACCGCTCTGGGGCAAAGAGACGGTCCCTAGTTTTTAGTTTGCACAAATTTCCCCTGTATATTTCCCAAGGGTTTAAGGTGCTTTGCTTGAATATCAAATGACATCTAGTGAGACACATGATGAATAGAATAAAGATGGCCATTCTTATTGAAGCAAATCTTCCACTCTTTATTGTATTGCCTAGTGCAAGCATATCTCTGCATTCTGGGTGCACACATAAAACCAACTTGACTCTAAGTTTTTTAAATGGGAATAGACAGAAGACATGAGTCAGGGTTTCTTCATGTACATTACATAGACTGCAGATTTGGAAAAATCCCCTGCTTGTAACCAAGAAGTGGCTTGTAGGTAGTGAGCACAGGTTGTATTTAACAAGGAAGTCCACAAATTTGGTCTCAAAGGCCCAATTAAGTAATGATTTACTAGTTATGATTAGCTGAACAGGTGTTTTTTGTCTAGGATGTATATATTTATATATGTCCTAGTACTTGACCTTGGTCTTCATCACTTGGTCAATAACCTGGAAGAGCATATTTAGGTGGTCTTGCAAATCTTTGACCCATTTGCTTGGCATCAATGGTGGGGTATTTGTAGGCTCCACTGAGTCAGTGGTCTGCTCCTCACTTGCTGTATCATGGATAGCCTTTAGTGTGGCCAATGCCCTTTGTGCATAAAACTCACAGATAGCATTCTGCACCTTGGAAAGGCTGATGGAAACCATTTTCCTCTTCCACAAGAGTTTAATACAAATGGAGTTGATGGTATTCTGGAAGGTCTTGGTCAGCTTGAAGATTGGGAGGTAATAGTTTATGCATGGAAACAACCATAATGTTGAGTAATGCCACTTTACCTGAAAGGGACAAGGAGATCATGGCAAGAGCATTAGTCTCTTTTGGTTTTTTCAATGATTTGGGATTGAATTTCTCTTCTCATAACAGATTTTGACAAAGCCACCAGAAACCTGAGAAAGGTTTGCAGCTTTTCCAATATACTTGGGTGGTATTATGGAACCCCTATCTATTTTCCAAACTGCAGATTTATTCTGGTTTAATTCTCAGATTGTATTTAACTGTATATCTGTCCAGCACTTGGTACAGCTATGGTAAGTACTCTTGAGATGGGAGGTAAATGGTGACATCATCCACATATGATATATGGTGGACTTCCTCCCTGAGTGCTGGAACATGCTTACCAGACAGATCATTTCCACATCCTGCAGAAAGGGGTTTATATAATGACTAAACACAAGATGCTTAGCAGTGTTCCCTGGGAATATATATATGAGGTCTAACCCCCAGGGCCAGAGAGCCATCCAAAGATGTGCAAATGAGCCTGTTAAGCAGTAGGTTAGCAATGGTCTTCACATATATCATGGGAACTCTATAGTGCCTTAGAAGAGAAAAATCTTGCTGGCATTATGGTGTCAAATGCAGCTGTGAAATCCAACTGGACAACAATGGGTTCAGTTTTCCTTCGGGATCTGACATGTCCTACCAGAAGCATGAAATGTCTCACTGCTTTCATGGTGGATGAGCCCTTCTGGGCGAATTGGTGCCTCATGATTTTAGTGAGTAACTGCTGTATTTTATCCTTTATAGGGTCATGGAAATCAGCTGGATGTTAGAGAGACAGGTGGGATCAATGGACTTCTTTATAAAGGGTATGAGGGCAATCAGATATAAGTCAGGGATAAATTGAAAGTCCCCTGCTAAAACATCAATCACTCTTTGCTCAAGATGTACCAGGACAAATCTGAGTATCCCATACAGGCCTGGATGGGGATGTTCAGGATAGTTTAACACACTGCACAATTTGATCTTCAGATATTCCATGATCACCAGGTTCTTTTTCCTCAAGACAAATATTGCTGATGTTGTATGCACAATTTTGCAGCTTGCTTTTGAAGTGTTCATGAATCTTTTCAAGCATCATGTTGCCTGCATATTTGCAGTTGGCAAGTCTTTTGCAAGTACCGATTGCCCATTTCAGGTAACTTTGGGTTCCTTTGTGGTGCATTGACAAGTAGATCCCGGCTCTCTTAGTTTCTACATATTGGACCAGTACCCTTTGCCTGACCCTATATTGACTTTTCACACCCATGATTTCCCTGACAGTCTCATCAGTCAAAGACAATTCACTGACTTTTTCACCCAAAATGTCCCAGCTTTTTGAGTAGCCTGTTGGGGCCCTTAGTTTGACAAGTAAAAGTGTTAATGAGTGACAATAAGATTCCCACAAAGGCTGACCAGGCATGAAAGAGTTGGCAATGACAGTAACTAGACCTTGTGGAAGAGTATGTACCCTTTGGAAAATATCCATTTTAGGGTAGTAGCCTTATTTAGCATCGTGATTGTTTTTGTTTGATGCAAAAGAGTAGTGGAACTCGAGCTAGTTGGAGGGAAATCAACATGGCTAAATGGTCCAAGAATGGCATAATTTGGAATATAGCTTGAAGATCATGATATACTTCTGAACTGTAGTACAGCAAATCAATTAGGGATTTGTACTGCTGCATGTAGAAGGAGTAGGCATTAGCCAGGAAACAGGCTTGCCCACACAATAGCACACAGTTGATCAAGTGTAAATACTTCAAGTTGAACTGATTGTAGCTCATGTTGAAGTCCCTAAACAGTAAGGTAGGTGACACTACTGATGCTAGAATTGCATTTATTCTATTGACAAGGAAGGAGGCCTGTCTGGAGTCCCTCTGAATATATGCACAAATCAATATGAGTGACATGTTTGAAATTGTTATCTCTACTATTAACAGATCATTGTTCATGTAAAGAGTTGTGATCTTTTCCAAATTTAAATGCTTGCTTATAGGTATTGTGATGCCTAAATGGCCTGAGTTTGATGCAGATAATGAAAGACTCCAAAGTAGCCAAGTATATGATTGATTCTGTTGTCTGAATTCAGGTGGAGTTTTGTTTCACTGAGGCAAACTATGTGCAGTTGTGACTTGTCCAGCCATCTTTTTAGTGCATAGACTCTGTTAAGAGAATTTAATTCCCTGACATTTAAGCCCACAGTATTCAGGATCATAAACAAATGAATAAGGGGCATGATGACTGGATTATTGTTCCACTCATGGATCTTCAAGTGCTATTATTTAACTCATCTGACTCTGATGATCTATCCAAGCAGAGTTGAAAGAAGTCATCAGGTATGATTGAATCTTTTGGAGTATTTACTAATGGCAGTTCTTGAAGTTCATAGACAGAAATTTTTTGCCTGGGTATTAATAGATATGCCATGTTAAGCATTTTCCAATACTATACTCCCTTTAGCACATTATTATATGTTATTAATTCTTTTTCATATTTTACAAAACTCTAGATATTGTATTCTGTGTAATGGATCATTTTTATACATTTTCATACATTGTTTTGTTGCATTAGAAAATTTAGTGGTAAATTGCTATTTTTTGTACCATTTTTATTGCAGTCATTAGGTACGATTGAACCTTTTAGAGTATTGGCTAATGGCAGTTCTTGAAGTTCATAGACAGAAATTTTTTCCTGGGTATTAATAGATGTGCCATGCCAAGCATTTTCCAATATTATGCGTCCTTTAGCACATTATTATATGTTATTAATTCTTTTTCATATTTTACAATACTAGATATTGTATTCTGTGTAATGGATCATTTTTAATATTTTCATATTCTTTTTTTTTCATCATACATTGTTTTGTCACATGAGAAAATTAAGTGGTAAATTGCTGTTTTTTGTACCATTTTTATTGCAGTTTTTAATACCATATCAATTTTTTTTATTGATTTCCTTCGATGGAATGTTTGTGAGATTAGGAATATCAACTGGGAATACTGTTTTTCCTAATTTTTTGTCTTTCTAGTTTTGCCTTAACATGTATTTTATATCTCTCTAATTGATGATTTGAATTTATGATGAACATTATAATTTTTTTATTGATTTCCTTCGATGGAATGTTTGTAATATTAGGAATATCAACTGGGAATACTGTTTTTTCTAATTTTTTGTCTTTCTAGTTTTGCCTTAACATGTATTTTATATCTCCCTAATTGATGATTTGAATTTATGATGAACATTATAATTTTGAATAGTCAAAGTGTAATCCAATTTTGCCATACCTTCATTTGGATGCTTCCATGTCTGTTTAGAATTTTTTTCAAAGAAAGAACTATAGTTTTTTTTCTTCAAACTGTGTTCTCTCTCATTTTTATCACATAATCAAATTTATTGACAGCACTTTTATCTTTCAACTATTTATTTGCATTAAAATCTGCCATGACATTTTAAAAATATTATTTGCTTTGATCAAAAGCCTTTTGTGGATTCATATAAAAATCTTCTACTTGAAGATTATGAGAGTGAACACTTGAAGTACAAACTTGGAAGTACATGCATTTGATATCTTTCATTAAGATGAATAAGCTATCTTGCTTCCATGTCTGTTTAGAATTTTTTTCAAAGAAAGAACTATAGTTTTTTTTCTTCAAACTGTGTTCTCTCTCATTTTTATCACGTAATCAAATTTATTGACAGCACTTTTATCTTTCAACTATTTATTTGCATTAAAATCTGCCATGACATTTTAAAAATATTATTTGCTTTGATCAAAAGCCTTTTGTGGATTCATATAAAAATCTTCTACTTGAAGATTATGAGAGTGAACACTTGAAGTACAAACTTGGAAGTACATGCATTTGATATCTTTCATTAAGATGAATAAGCTATCTTGCTATTCTGTCTGATCCACTATGAATCAACTTTTTATTTATAATGAATCCAACTACTTGCACGTCCAACATTTGCATTTTTATAGTAAACTGTATGACCACTTTTTAGATCCGTTCCCATCTTGTTTTCTATCTTCACAATTCTATTGATATCCTATTATTAAATATTAGACTGTTTTTTTTTCTAATTTATGCAGCTTAGTTTATTTAATTAAAAGTGATCTGGCATTGCAAGTATCTAAATAAAAAGCTGTCATGAAATGCCAGCCTGTATCCATATTCAAGAGATTTTTAGTACCCTCCTTCTTTAGACACCAACTTCTTTTTTGATTGATGATATTGCAGCCTTCTGGGAATAAAGACTATACATGTATTCTACCTTCAAAAAAGCCAACTCATATTTTAGTTAAGAACTATCAGGCAATTGAGAAATAAGTTTATAATGTTTTTTGATCTTAACCTCAAAGGATAAACAGCCAATAATATACTGACCATGCTGAATGATGTGTGTTTTAGAATCCAGCCCAGTTTCAAGGGCAAAAACATATGGAGTGGACATTATGAATTTTCCCTCTTCATTTCTTTTAAGATTTCAAAGAGGAATGAGAGTCTCATTTCAATTAATAGCAAATACCATTCTGCAACCATTAAAAAAATACATCTAAAAAATTTTGGATAATAAAAGGTTATTTATCATATAGTAGTGTGTTAAACAAAATATTATTTAAAAGGCAGACTAAGAAGCATGTGAATTTATTTATAATATTTCATGTGAGAATTAACAAAAGTGCAGATTCTTTATTTAAAAATAACTCATTTTTAAAATAATTTAAATTTAATGTGTATTTTTATTTTTGTCTTTGGTTAATTGTCTCTACATATCCTATTTTAATATAATATACAAATCAATTATTATTTCATCTATAATCCTGAATACATATTATGGCTATTATGATGATTAGGCAATAACTATCAAAGTAGTTACTGGAGAAAAGAGCAAGTTTAATAATAAAGCCTGTATGAAGTTCATGCTGAATAATATTAGTCCTCAATAATCGTGTTAGTAGAAAGTTGATATGGTTTGGATAAATATCATTCAAATCTTAACGCATGTTATGTAGCATTCGCAGATAATTTTATATATAATAGTGTATATGATTAGGAGATGAAATCCACAGTTTTCAACAGCTTCACATATTTGAATCTCTATAATTAAACTTAAATACATTTACTACATTAACTGATGGAGAAATATACACACTCTTTCTAATGATCAAATCATCTAGTTAAAAATTATATTTATAAATAACCCCACCCACCTTTCTAAAAAATATGTTTGCTAGTCAAATCAGGCAAATCATTATAATCACTCAATAAGCATTTATATGGTTACTTATTTATTATGAAGGCATGTGATCAAACACATGTATGATTAAATATTTATTAAGCTCATATACATTTACATATATTTACAATATATTTTACATAGAACATTTGCTATACTATTTGTCTGATATATTGGCTATGTATAATTGTATGCAATTGTTGAAACAAGGGACTTCACGTGTGCTTCCAGATGTGCATAATGCTTTCAGCTGTACTGTGACATCATGCTTCATGTGTAGGTACAGTAACACTTCCAGCTATATTGCATTATTCTGTTTTGTGTCTGGCTTAATTTGACTAGCAGCTTCCAGTTCAATGCGAACTTTTCTCAGGGTTTAGACAATATTGTGAACCACATATCTGCTTCTATTTAGCTCTGTTTTTGAATAATTTATTTAAAGGCAGATCCCTTTCATAATGGGAGCAATAAAATTCAGAGAGCATCATGATCTGTTTCTGCCATTGCCTATATTTTATCTATTGTACTGGTCAAAACAGTATGCTCACTTAACAAGATTCAAATCCTAAGCAAAAGTACCTTGAATCTGATCATGCTCGAGATACACAGGTCAGGAGCAATCCTGAATTCTAACCTATTTGTTTATTCTTCGAATCTCTGACCCAATGAACAACAATCCTGATGATACAGTACAATTATTTTAATTCTGTGCCTGGAATCAAAGCAGTAGAGCATAAGATCAGACTGATGATGATGATCGAGGTCAGAGTAGCCCAGGAATTACATTTATGAAAGTTATATTTGTTAATACTAAGTTATTAGGTAAAGAAATAGTTCTAAATACTAATTAGAGAACAAATCCAGGATTTACATGAAACATGTATTTAATAAAATATTGAGGAAACGCATTTATACATATTACAAAATTGTTTCACGCTTAGAGTAATATTATACATTTGCAAAACTTGGGATTTGTTTTTATAAAATCCTTTTTATTAATTATTTCATGAATATAATTTTATAGAATGTATTGTAACTTGTGCGGGGTTAATATGCCAATTTAATAACATTGTATTAACAGAATGTTGTGGATGCCTAAAATAAATATAAAAGATTGTGACAGGTTTAGTAGTAAATGATTTATTTGATAAACAGGCAAAATATACGATCTCAATCACTTATCTACATTATGAAAATCATTATATATATACACTTTTATTGGCATTGTTTGGAAAAGACATCTTTGGAAATTACATATAAGAAACAAACAATGCGCTACATTTACGAGAATAAATTATACAATCATTAATACAAATTAGATTTACATCTATGGGAATCGATAAACATTTTTAAAGAAAGCAGTTTTAAAATCAACATACTGACTAATTAGCATGTTGGCACATTTCAGGAATGAATCATTATTTCCAACACCTAATGAAAGGTCAAACAGGCATAAATCCATTAACTAAAACAATAACGATGCTAGCATGTCATAAACGAAATATGGATCTTATGGTACTTTGAATGCTTCACCATTTTAAGACATTTGATACTGAATGAGGGGTGATACATCCGCCATTTTGATGGGACGGTATTGGATGGAAAGGTTGGTTTGATGGCCCAGAGCACAATCAAAACCCTATAAACCTTGCGTTCCACAGGGAATAGGGTGTACCCTGATTACGAACGATTTTGAGAACTAAGAGGAAAGCAATAAAGAAAATATATGTGGAAGTATCATAAGAGAAAGAAAAGGTAGGCCAGCAGCATTGTACATGTACAATAAACTTAATATACTTTATTCGAAAGCCTGTAAATGGTTTGACTCCTGATATATTTAAATAAAGAATTATTCTGAAAATTATACTAGAAAATAACTTTTTAACTAAGACATTAAACTAACAAAATTTTATATTTAATTTCGATTCCCATATACGTATTAACTGATAGAATTAGCCCTTCAGGCAACAACAAGAAAAGGTGAAATAATTATATTAAGGTTCACGATCTTTTAAAATGAAAATTTAAAGACAAATTCAAGTAACAAAGTAAAATATGCATCCACAATAAAATATTTTAGAAAAAGAAACGTGAATAACAGATGTAAATATAAAACCAACCTAACGAGCGATTTCAATTTTAAATAAACAAAACTTTATCGATAGATTTTAAATGAAGCTCCCGCTTTCCAAATTAAACAATTATTTCCTCTCCTTTTTAAACTCGCAAGTTTGGTTATTGGTATATTAAAGAACCTCAATTATAGATATATATATTAAACAAATAAGTTAAATATTAATGGAGCCACACAAAGCTATATAACATAAATTAGACATGAAAGGCATAGGGAGAACTATATTATACTATTAAGGGATTACAGAGAGAGAATTTCAGAGCATAATTAATAGAGATTTATGAATTAATACATGAAGAGAACGTAAGATTTTCATTATTTCTTAGATAAATAAATTATTTAAGGACTTTATACTAAAGGCAGCTCCACATTAAAGGTTACCTAAGGAAACCAGCATAGCGGCATTGTTAGCAATCAGCAGTTGGAACAGTGTTCATCTTGTATGGCCGGCCGGATGGAACATGGCAGTTGCAGGCAGACACTTCTCTGAGAGAAGAAGAGAAAAGTGCTTCTTTTCTACTCACAGTTCATAGCACCAAACTTCTCTTGACTTCTTAAAATGTTATGGTCTTGAAACGCTTCGAAGAAACTGACTGAAAAGTAACAAACTTAACTGACTACAATCTCAACTAACTGAAACTGACTGCCTTTTTGTTCTATGGGCCCCTTTTATATACATTTTAATTCCTCCAAGAATGTAATTTTAGTTGCCCACAGCTATCTCTGTAATCTCTTGATTAAATAAAAAACATTTAATTAGTAAAATATTTTTAAAACAGATAAGGCTCGAAATACCATTTGATATATTTTTAAAGATTTGAAAACAACTAACAAAAGAATTGCTTGTGATTTTAATTAAGATTTATACTTTTAATTAAAGAAAACAATCTGAATCTAGATAAGAATTATTTCAATATTTCGAGCCCTCGCCATTTTTCTTTGTTGTTACATTCCAACACTTTAATTAAAATACACATATATAAAAAGATTGACAATTATATAAGAACATCTAATTTTCAGCAATAAATATTAATAGAATTATTGCTTTTTTCATATATATATATATATGCATCACGCACACTACTGTTTTACTTTACTAAATAATTTTATTTTTATTAATTTCTCTAATCATTATGCATACAGTGTGTGGGTGAATGGCATATATTTATGGTCAGGTCTGAATTGCAGAGCCTGCAGGAGGTTAGGATAGATGGTGAAGCATGAAGCTCGATAATAATTAGGCATCGACTACTTCACCATTCATATACTCTTATTGATCTGCAGCAATGAATGCAGAATGTGGTAGAGATAAGATTGAATCTAGACAAGTTTATTGCATTTCACTAACATTCTGACAAATTTCATTGTTCTCACTAGATTTAAGCTTTCACTTTAATATTAAACCATTATTATTTGTCAGAATATAATAAATTTGATCTCATCTGGTAGACATGTTAGCTTAGAAATTAAATAAATTTTATAAAATCACATTTAATTTTTGGAATTATTTTAAAAATTAGATTTTAATCAAAACAAAGTGCTGTCACATTATCAGATTTCAGGTGGGACAGATACAGTTTGCAAAATGAATGAAATCTTTATTGTGTTTGTTTTAAAAATCTGAAGAAATTATTTTTAATATCTAGTAAATCTATCAATTTATGCTTTAAAAGTTTAAAATCTATTTGAAATTTTAAGATAGTGCTAAATGTTATTACTGTTTGTTGAGTGACATCATGTCTAAGTAGTTGTTTTTCCTGTGACCTTAATTTCTATGGTAACATTACACAGAAGAATATATTATTTTATATTTAAAAATAAAAATTCTGTAAAAAATAAATATGTAATAATATATATTTTTGATTTCTATTAATTATTACACAATTCTGGTACAAGTAAAATCTGTCATTGTATATGTTATAAAAGATAACGATTTTTATTGGTTTAGTAACAATTAGAATAGATTGAGTTTATATTTTCATAGGGGGCATGTTTGCATCCTTAAATACATCTGTGTGATGTAAATTTATGTTGGTAAATCTGTAAATTATAGTTATGTTTGCAATTTATGGAGTATTTTTAATATCTAAATCAGAATGATGTATTGATGTAAAAAATTATCTATCATTGTTTTTAGTTTTTCAAGTGAAGTTATTTAACACTAAAACAGATGTAAAGTATTATATATTTATATTTTCTTTTATTCCCTGTTACAGACCCTAGGATTATTGCATCCCAAGCTAGTCATAAGCAGTAATGTTCATTTATATAAATACAGGGGTATGTGTTTATGTCAGGCATCCAGATAATTCTCTAAACAGCACCAATATATAATTTTTAAAGTTCACTCACTTTATGATAATTAATTTATTGATGGCCAACATGCTCAAAGTATCAGGTGGCCACAAGGGTTGATTATGATCAGCATAATATCTTTATCTCTGCATTTTGTATACATATTGTAATAACTGTATCACATAAATTTGCACATGCAAATAATTGCCTTTACATCTAAGTTTGGCATTGGCTCTATATTTAGCTTAGATTTTGTATTTCTTTTAAATCCTGTCACAAAAGATGACTTGATTTGATTAATGCTAGTGATATTGTTATGGATATAAGGTGTTTATTATTATTTATTTTCATCTTAAATACTGTCTCTCATTTTTTTTATGTTTCAATGATTATTCAGTGGAAATGATGATGATGATATATATTATGTTCCATTACAATATATATATATGAAAAACAAAAAACACAAATTAAAAACTTGCATACGCTTGTATTTATGACTATAGATGGCGTTATACCAAAAACACCTTCAAGCGTTTGTTTACATAAACGTCAGAGTGAGTATTTCACTATCTCTAACTTAATTTCCACCTTCCTATCATGATTTCAAGCTATTTGCTATCATCAGTGAAGGACAGGATTAAGAAGCTAGATCTAAAACACAAACTCTGAGCGTTTAAGAAATAGTTTCTATTCAGCTTGCAAGCGTGAATCTTTTAGACACGTAATGTCTTCAAACTCAGCATTGCATGCCAGATAGCTACATGGATCTGATATCAGTTCAGCATCACCACATAGTAGAAGTCTCTGCAATATATATCATTGCAAGAAAGACCTCAAAGGTACATTTATGAAAAACAAAAAAACACAAGTTAAAAACTTGCATACGCTTGTATTTATGACTATAGATGGCATTATACCAAAAACACCTTCAAGCGTTTGTTTACATAAATGTCAGAGTGAGTATTTCACTCCATCTATAGTCATAAATACAAGCGTATGCAAGTTTTTAACTTGTGTTTTTTGTTTTTCATAAATGTACCTTTGAGGTCTTTCTTGCAATGATATATATTGCAGAGACTTCTACTATGTGGTGATGCTGAACTGATATCAGACCCATGTAGCTATCTGGCATGCGATGCTGAGTTTGAAGACATTATGTGTCTAAAAGATTCACGCTTGCAAGCTGAATAGAAACTGTTTCTTAAACACTCAGAGTTTGTGTTTTAGATCTAGTTTCTTAATCCTGTCCTTCACTGACGATAGCAAATAGCTTGAAATCATGATATGAAGGTGGAAATTAAGTTAGAGATAGTGAAATACTCACTCTGACATTTATGTAAACAAAAGCTTGAAGGTGTTTTTGGTATAACGCCATCTATAGTCATAAATACAAGCGTATGCAAGTTTTTAATTTGTGTTTTTTGTTTTTCATAAATGTACCTTTGAGGTCTTTCTTGCAATGATATATATTGCAGAGACTTCTACTATGTGGTGATGCTGAACTGATATCAGACCCATGTAGCTATCTGGCATGCTGCTGAATTTGAAGACATTACATGTCTAAAAGATTCACGCTTGCAAGCTGAATAGAAACTGTTTCTTAAACGCTCAGAGTTTGTGTTTTAGATCTAGTTTCTTAATCCTGTCCTTCACTGACGATAGCAAATAGCTTGAAATCATGATATGAAGGTGGAAATTAAGTTAGAGATAGTGAAATACTCACTCTGACGTTTATGTAAACAAACGCTTGAAGGTGTTTTTGGTATAATGCCATCTATAGTCATAATTTAACTTGTGTTTTTTGTTTTTCATAAATGTATCTTTGAGGTCTTTCTTGCAATGATATATATTGCAGAGACTTCTACTATGTGGTGATGCTGAACTGATATCAGACCCATGTAGCTATCTGGCATGCGATGCTGAGTTTGAAGACATTACGTGTCTAAAAGATTCACGCTTGCAAGCTGAATAGAAACTGTTTCTTAAACGCTCAGAGTTTGTGTTTTAGATCTAGTTTCTTAATCCTGTCCTTCACAGACGATAGCAAATAGCTTGAAATCATGATATGAAGGTGGAAATTAAGTTAGAGATAGTGAAATACTCACTCTGACGTTTATGTAAACAAACGCTTGAAGGTGTTTTTGGTATAACGCCATCTATAGTCATAAATACAAGCATATGCAAGTTTTTAACTTGTGTTTTTTGTTTTTCATAAATGTACCTTTGAGGTCTTTCTTGCAATGATATATATTGCAGAGACTTCTACTATGTGGTGATGCTGAACTGATATCAGATCCACATAGCTATCTGGCATGCGATGCTGAGTTTGAAGACATTATGTGTCTAAAAGATTCATGCTTGCAAGCTGAATAGAAACTGTTTCTTAAATGCTCAGAGTTTGTGTTTTTAGATCTAGTTTCTTAATCCTGTCCTTCACTGACGATAGCAAATAGCTTGAAATCATGATATGAAGGTGGAAATTAAGTTAGAGATAGTGAAATACTCACTCTGACATTTATGTAAACAAACGCTTGAAGGTGTTTTTGGTATAACGCCATCTATAGTCATATATATATATATTGTAACCTTTTAGAAAGGAGAGATAGAATGAGAGATAAGAAGAAAATGGAATAAAGGAAAGATAATGATAAAGACAAATGATGAAAATGAAATGAGAGAGGCCAATTATAACCTACTAGAATTAGAGGGGTGTGTGAGAAAGAGAAAAGAGAGAGAAAGAGATAATGCTAATAAAGAAATGAAAGAGGGGGAAGGAAAAGAATTGATAGGGAAAAGAAATGGAATGAAATTAAAATGAAATGAAATATAATATAAATGAGAGACTCTTAACGACTCGGCTCAGTAGGGTTACAATAAATTTAAAGAAAAGAGATAATGATCCAGAGATGTATAATCAAATAAAGGTCAAATCCAATACTGGTGAACTATAACTACCACAGCATATTGATATTTTAATAAACCATACAAAAGATTATCTAAAATCACTAATCAATGCTTACCATATTAATCATACCAATAGATTATACACTCTCTGAATAAGACCTATGATGCTTTGCTTTAAAATATTATCTTACAGAATTATATTTACTAAACAACAAGAGTAAATAACCTCAGGGATTTTAAAACTAAAACTCTTGTGCAAAATTAAAGTTTAAGTTAATTTGCCTAATAAAGAATTAATGTGATTAATAAATAAATGTGACATTTTAGCTGACCATAAAATAATTATAATATGTTCAATCTTAAAATAATAAACAAAACAAATATTAATTTACAAAATGTAATGAATCAATTCAAATTTAACTAATAATGGCCTATTATCTAACATATTACTTGAGCAAAGAAAAGAGCAAGGGTACTTTTAATGCCTTTCCATACTCACAGACGACCACTAACGACCTCAAATGCAAATGGATTAGAATTCTTTAAATATATAAAATTTAAGATGATGATAGATGGTGTGCAATAAATATAAGATAAGATAATGTGTAGCTTTTAAAATAATATTAATTAAAATATTCTTCTAAAATACCAATATTGTTAATCTGATATTGCATAATCTTTAGTCTGAAAAGATATACTGATAATTTAAAAAAAATAAACTTTTAATTAAGTATTTAATTATGTATCTGCTGTAATGCAATTATCTGTATTTGTGATTCAATATGAGAATCATTTACTTTAACATAGCTTGATAATTTTTAAGACAATATCAACTATATTTAATTAAATTAGAATATACTTGTAAATTTCTGAATTGAAGATTCATTAACTTTAAAATTTAAGACTTTGTGAACTTGGAACCCAAGACAATAATATATTTTCATATAAAAGTAAAACAAACAAACAAAACTTTTGAAATAATAATAATTTGATTTATTAATAATGAGAAGAAATGTTTATAAATATAGTGGAATACAAACAGTGCCAATACCGCACTAAGATTTTATATAATTATTTGGACTAATTAATAACATTATTGTGTCACCTACTAATCAGAATAACACACAGAACTATGTTTATATTGAAAACCCTAAGCTTAATTTTATACTCCTCAACTTAACAAACGCTAAGTTGGAGTAAGCATATTCAACAATACTTCTTAAAAATATCATCACTAGTTTCACGGATATAACTAATATCACAGCTAGATATATCTTTAAATCAGATTAAGCTAATACTAAAATTAAATTAATTTAAATGTATGGGACAATCATTCATCAGAGATCAATTATACTTTTTTTAAAAATAACTTTAGTCCACATAACATTATTCCCTCAATGTTTTTAAAAATAATAATGTAACAGACTTACAAATCCAGCGGCAAAATTCTGGATGAAAATATTAAATTATTATGTGTGAATTGCCACATATACCATATGCATATTTAATACACTTTAAAATAAATATAACTTATTGTTGGTTAGCTTGTGTGTGATAAAACTATCTTAGCAACACAATTCAAACATTGATATATTTATGAGCCTTAAATTAGCTACAACTACCTGAAGAAATACATTTCCTCAAACAAGCATATCTTGTCATCACAAATCTAAAACAAATGCAACATCACCTACTGTGGTGGAATTAGCATTAAGTCATCATGAATGATAGGCAAAAATATAAAGATAATAGGCTCCTCAGAGCTGGAAAAGAATATGGTGGCTTCCAAAAATACGACGATGTCTGGAATTTATCTTCAGTACATCTGGGAACAGAAACACCCACGAGAAAAGCACAATCCTCTCATGGGATTTCCAATGCTTATAAATGTGATCGTCATCACTGAAAAATACAATACAATACCCTCTTTTTGGGGACAAGCACTATCAAATCATGGAAATACAATACAATAAGGATGGGGGATTTTTCTCGACTCCATGAGCATATTCAAAAATTATATACTAAGCCTAACTCTAGAGGCTAACAAAGACTAACTAGTAGCAAGATATATACTTCACTTAACTAACTAAGTTATTTCCAAGAAATTTATAAAATACAAAACGTATATCCAATGTTCGAACCAACAAAGCAAACTATGTATCAACTGACTACTGTAGAAAATACTTTAAACTCAAATGCATATAAAATTCTAGGCAAGGCACAATGCACACATAACAAAATATTAAATGCTAAAAATATAATAACTAGTGGACTTTTGAAATTGTAAATTAAATGCAAGAATATTTACTTCTCGATGAATATAAAATATTTGTAATTATTATTAATATAACATTCATAAAACAAATGAATGGATATTCTCTGATAAACTATTTTAGTAAATTTAAAATAAAAATTGAGTAAAACATCCCATTTATGAAAATAAGACTGTGATATTTAAATCTCTATAATAAAATTATTAAATAGAAACTAGCTAGTGTAATGCTTGATAAATAAACTAAATCTACTTACGAATGGCAAGAAACAGTTGCTCATTCAAATAAACCTATTTCGTTTTAAAACTATAACCCTAGTTTACCTGTATATTTATGCAAAAAGTGTTACATAAAAATTTAATAGCATAAATATTTTTATGGTTTCATTTTTTTTTTAACCAATAAAACAAACA
Organism: Epiperipatus broadwayi; assembly: GCA_028023455.1. Classification (NCBI taxonomy): domain Eukaryota; kingdom Metazoa; phylum Onychophora; class Udeonychophora; order Euonychophora; family Peripatidae; genus Epiperipatus; species Epiperipatus broadwayi. The sequence continues at coordinate 1,417,971 of JAQFVV010012593.1, forward strand.
ATAAAAAAAAATAATACATTAACCTAAGTTCATATTTCGGCTCCATGATGATTTTTCCATTTCATAATGTGTAGACAATTTATCCAGGTTTAGCTATCTATTTAAATTCGAAGCTTCAACTAATACATTTATATACATGGCAATCATTTCCAAACGAAAATGTTCATTAGTTCTTTATATAAACACGTTCACTTTCTTTTATCTTTAAAGATAATTTTAAATATTAAAATAATAAAACATCGTAAGCATAAACATAAGTTGGCATTGGAACATAAATTATTCAACTGAGTAGCATAAGTATAATAAGCATAAGTATAAGTAAAATAAGCCGGCATTGAAAACAATAAGTTCTTCAGCTGAGTACATGTTTTTTTATATTTATAATCCTAGATTCAAACACAGAATAATTATAATATATCTATTTAGTTAACTTTCATTGTTCTTCTTTAGATAAATGCATTTTTTAAAAAAATAGAGCTCTTTTTTTTTTAAAACGTTTCTTAATATTTAAAAATGTATTTCTTTTTTTAAACAAATTTCCTTTTATTTATTTTTAAACATAAGAGTAGACTTTGTTTATAATTAAGGACGCTCCTTGGTTTATGTGCTACGATCAACAGTCATAAAGTTACTTATAAGTACTAGCAATTATAACCAAACATTATGCATTTGATAGAGATAAGTTCATTAATAATATCTTTAAATTCTTTTAAAGTTTTGCTTTCAAACAAATTCTTTTCATACTACTAGCATAAACGAGAATTAGTATTTTAAAATACATATTGTCCACAGAAACATTATTCTGTTAAGAGCATATTTAAATGTCTATATCATCTATTAAGTAATAAAGTATTAAATTTAATGTCATTTCTAATTTATAAAGACGCTAACGCATTTCCATTTTAATATGTTTGAATGTCTTTTTTTTAAATTTCTTCTTCACGTGTATTTTTAATTTGATAGGAGATATACTATATTATAGTGCAATAAAGTCTTTAGCCATAACAATACTTAATAATTTAAGTTTTACTTCTAAATAAAGAAAAATGAATAGATAAAAAATAAATGAAATATGAGACACTGGATTTTCTTCAAACATTTTACTATAAATTTTAATGCCTCAACTGGAATGAAAAACTGTCAGAAAAATGGATTACCTTTTCTTCTCAGCCCACTGTCATTACTGGACGATTTAAAATAATGGTTTTAAATACATACTTTTATTTTTTTTAGAAAATATAAAGTTTTAAAAATTACTTTTTATTAAAGAACTTTTAAGATTCAGCTACACATATATTTATAACAGATCAGCAACTGCCTGACCCTTTAGATCTCCATTTATCTCACAATTTTTCACCCACCAACAGTTTAATTAAAAACCAATAAAAACTATTTTTTTATTAAATTTTAATATTCCAACAAACCAGCTGTAAAATCGATCTAATGACATAATCAATATAATCTTCCCATACCACGTGACCTTCAGCTGGAAAATCAAAATTTTATTATTAACAATTATTGTGCAATAATTTTTTTTAAAATGATATTTTATCCAACCCATAGTAATAAATATAAAATTTGAAGTTATACTCTTTATTAAACCCATAAATATTTCATTGAAATAATTTTATCCACACATTTGTTTTATTTATTTATTTTAAACAATATTGGAATTAAATTACTTTTTTTTTATGTTTCCATGTCAATGCATGCACATTCTCACATAAGAATGCAAGCTAATTGTTTAAAAGTTATTTTTAAAATTACAACAATAGAATGTTAATGAATATTTAATCTAAATAATTTTTATAACTGGATGTTAAACTACAAAACTAATAAAAAACATTCTTATTTTTTTAATAAAAACTTATATATCATTTTTTTAATTTATTACTTATTTATTCCAACTTAATAATAATATCTTATTATTCTTTAAACATTAGAATAGATTATATGATAGTTCCTTTAGAATACATTTAATATTACTTACAAATTGACAACTATTTCTGATATCTTTCCTTTCTTTAGAATTAAAATTATTATTTAGCATTTCTTACCAACCTAACTCATATATCTTTTTCAAATACTTAGACATAATTCCATAATACAATAATAATTACAATCAATACAAGATTATCCTAGTTTAGTCATTAACTAATTTAATTTTCATTTTTATCATTTTTTTTTTTTTTAAATCAGACAATTTCAAACCAAAAGGTTAAGCTAAGATAACATTTGGCTCCTTTTGGAACTAAGTGAAACTTCAGTTAGGTACAATATATATATGAAAATAACTGGAGTATTTTCTCTTATAATGGGATGGGTATTTGGAGGTAGTGATAGGTTGATGGCAAATCATCATCACCAAGTAAAATAAGATATAAAATTTACAAAACTGCTATAATATTTAAGATATAAGACTAAAGTAATGTTTATTATCACAAAATATATTATAAGAAATGTTATAAATTACAAGAGCATGAGGTCATAAAATCTCTGTCAGATCAGCCCAGTTAACTCATTGGAGTAACTATGATTAATTATAAATCCATCAGCATTATAAATAAGTAAAAGTAATACTTCATCATTATGAGTGATTAACAATAAAATTAAATGAACAGTCAATGTTGTGACTATTTGGAATGTGTCTACTGTAGACCAGCCCAATTATTTAGCCTTTGCCAGTTTGGGGCAAATATTTAACTATTAATTTGGATACACCAACTCAAGTGCTAATCCATAGAATATACAGTCATAAAAATTATAATGCTGGGATATTAAAACATGCTGATAATGACCAATGCTCTGGCCACTTAGTACCATTAATGTACTGGCAAACAATAAACTTAATTTCTAATAGAGACTAAGCTAAAATAAATGTAGTTCATGGGCTTTAAAGAGAATTCTCTTTGTGTCAATCAAGACAATGTCAGATGGATGCCCCTGCACTAAATATACAACCCTTTTTATATATCAGACCATTATGTTTGAATCTAGCTCAGAGAATATAAGCTTTATTACTGTTCTTGTGATCAAGAGATGATTCAAATATAATATTCCAAAAACCATCTAGAATTAAGATACTGGAATAATTTTAACAATTGACTACAATTTTATTAATAACAATGACAAAAAAATGGAGTTAAGGTCACTAGAATAAGGCTAGACATATACAAGCATTCCGGTTTTGATTAATATACATAAATAAAACTATCACATTTTTGATTTATAAAATTCAAGTTATTACATTGCTTTACAATACCTCTTAATGGGTTTAATAAAACCATATATATATTCTACCCTCACTTTCAAAAAATATGTAATAATAAGTTGATCTAGCTCAGATAAATAATGTTCATCTAAAATGTATCTAATCAATAATAAATATATTCTCCAATATTTTAAGTTATTAAGTTAGCTCTAACTAATAAATAATAATATAGTTCTGTTTCATAAATGAAATAAATAAATATCTAATAAAAAAAAATCATGAGACTATAAAGTGAGTTTACAAGTGGCAAGATGAATACATTGAGCCCATATCCCATAAGATACTACCTCAGTGGCATATGAATACTATTTCTCCTATTATCTCAAACAATAAATCTATAGCATTCTTACATCTTCAATAATTATTGAATTAAAATTATCTCAATAAAATAATCCTCATTTCTTTATCTAAATAATCTAGCTCAAATAATCTCTGGTTCTTTTAAAATAATTCTAGGCACTTCTAATCTTTGTAATCAAGCATGATAAGGGATTTAATATCATTCCTAACTACATCTGATTAATACTGATAATAATTAAATAATAATAATAATAATCTTCAATGTATACTTTAATCTCATCTCTTTTCTCATTTTAATACTAGTCATGTATAATAATAAATAATAATATAATGTAATCTTTTATTATCCATATGGCATCTTAAATAAATGTGGTATAATATTATAATCTGAGAATATGTGGCAACCATAAAAATACTATAATTCTGTGTAAATGTTTTATAGTTATTCTATGACCATAATAATGATATAATAAATGAAGTTTCTTAAAGAAAATCATATCAAGAGAATATCATAATTCTTAAATAATAGTTTTATTTAGGTTGTGCAAATATTATATCTTAATTCAAGTTATCTGTGATTATGTAACTGTGATGTGGATAAATTGAGTCAACACCAAGATTTATATAACAAACTTAACAAATTTTATTAACAACTTCAACAATAAATTATATACATTATTTACATCATTAATGAACTTTATATAGTTACATTTCCTGTACTTTCCAAAATAAATTAAACAAAATAAAATATGGGATATGGAACATTGTTTTATATAAAAAATATCTATTATTTAAAATATTATCATAGTATATCTCTATGACATTTTCATTAAATTAATAAGATTAAAATATAAGATAAAATTAATCAGTCTACTATTCATCTATTATTAGTACTTAATTCTTTTAAAATAATTTAATACATCATGTAGTTCTTCCCAACTTAAAAACAACATGGGTAATTTTAATTAATAACATAGTGATTAAATTAAACTGCTTACTAATTATTAATCTAATATCATTATTACAGAATATTTATAAAACTTATGATTATCTGTATTCTTTTAACAAGATTTAGTTGTATCATTTTACTTGTCAAAAATATGCATCATAAGTAAGTCTTTTAAAAATACTTAATAATTAATCAATATCTTTATAAACTTACTTTAATTATCACTTATCCATCTTTATAAAAAAAATAATTAATTTCAAATATGAAAAGTTTTATGATTCTTTTACTGACAAATCATATTCTTATCATCTTTGTATTTACTTCTATCTTTACTCCAAGTAAGACAACCTATCTTATCTTTTTCAATAACAATCTCACACTTCTAAACTTATTCATCATTTCATGTTTTAAATACAATCCTATACGATGTACTACGAGAAATTTTGATAGTGAATAAATGGGTAGGTATATGGAATAAACTAGAGTTTTAACTCACTAGTACTTCTATCAAATAATCATCATGGTAACAGTGTATAAGAAATGAGGTATGACTTCTTTGTCTAATAATCTCCATTATTAAATATAATGTCCAGGCTATTTATTCAGCTCTATGGAACATTCAACTTCAACACACAGAAAACACTGCCCTGGAAAATATACAAGCTATAGGGCTAAGTTATCTATACTTGCATAATCATCATTATTGATTACCCTTATTCCCATATAAATAAATCCTACATAACTACCAAATCACTATCCTTATAACTTTCTTAGAGATCTATCACTCTACATAGCTGAAATTCTTCCCACATTTCTATAACAATAAATAAATTATAACGACCTAACTGCTCAATTAGAAAAGATTACTTCATTTCTTTGATAACTCTTAGACCAACATATAAATAATTAGTATCGGTATAACACTTTAATCACTTAAAATAAATATTAAGTTCAGTTAATAGAGAATCATATACTTATATTCCCATTACGTTAAAATATACTTATAATATAAAATAAAAGTATGCATATTTTTAAAAATAAATAAACTCCTATAATATATGTGTGATATATGTTCTCACACATCTACACACAAAATGACATATTTTGATTATTTAAAAAAATACATTATAAAATCATTAATATTTTTACAATTATTACCATAAGTGAATTTCACTAGTTAACCACTTAATTGACGTTTCTGGTTTCCGAACTAAATAATAAAACTTGCATAGTATATTATTTATTCAATGCTTTCATACTTAAGATATTACATTTCATTTTTTTAAATTGTCAAATATTTTTAATATTAAAAATCTAAATACTATGTTAATAAATAGTTTAATATTTTTATGTTCTTTTCCTATCTCTAATTTATAAATAAAATACTAAAGTTAGTAAAAAATAAATTTAAGACCATATTTACAAAAAAAGAAACTCCATCAATTAAAAGTTCATTAAAGAAAATGTTTTTTCCTCTCTTTCTGGTACAGCGCTTGTTGACAAAACTTTTACTGACATGCATGCTCTGATGGTTCCACTTTAACAAAATGTATAACAATTTTTTTAAAATAAAAAAAAATAAAAAGGTAAGTCGACTTGTAAAATATCCAGATTGCTTTATAAATAATCATGGATCTGCCCTTAAAGTTTATACAAATAGTTCATGGTTCTTCTTATTTAAAACAGTAATTATTATATGTGTTTTCAATATTATATGATGAAATAAATTTCCAAAGTTCTACTACTTTTACTCAGATTTCCCGTCGGTTTATATTCTTTGATACAGCAACAAAACTTAGCATTCCTCAGTATTTACTACATAGTTTAAAACTTCCATAAATAATTTTTGAAATCTTTTATATGACCAGCATACAATAATTAACTTATTTTTAAAGATTTCTTCTTAATACGATATGAAGCGTTTTACTAACGATCTTAATTTTTTATATCCTTAAAATTATTATGATAGTTTAAAATCGATTATTCAATATTTCTTCATAAAGAAATATTTCTATATCCTAAAATAATTCTTTTATCAAATTTAAAGGGTTTTAAAAATCTACCATCTTATGTTTTAAAAATAAATCCTCTGAATAAAGGTACCTTCATATTTTTTTAATTTTAATTTCCAGCAGATTTTTATAAGCCTCTGTGACATCCAATTTGCTAATCCATAGTAAATTAATATGACCAATTAATATAGGCAAAATTATGTGCCTAATAGAAAAATAATAATTCGACATTTCTATACATAAATTTAAATTTAATGATGATTTATTCATGTTTAGCTTGACGTTAAAATTAGGTTTAATAAATTGGTCAGTAAGGAATTACTTAGCTTTTAGCCTCACTGAGATATATACGATCTTTTAATAATGAATTACTTAGCTTTTAGCCTCGCTGAGATATATACACGATCTTTTAATAATGAATTACTGTACTTTTTTTAGAATTTAAAAATAAATAAAATTGACTATTACTGGTACATTTAGTTAACCAAAGTTGTAGTAATAATAACAACAATAGTAGTAGTACCTCAAGAAATAATTGTGCACCTGTTTTATACCTGAACAAATCACACATTTGATTGGTTGACTAAACAATGCTTAGCTTATTTATATCCCTGGCCAACAATGCAGGATTAAAATTAAAAATAAATAATGATTTACTAAATATTTATTATATTATTTAATTCTTAGTTAATTTTCATATTTTATGTACACCTACCAAACACTTTAAAATAATTTTTAAAATCATATCGTAATATTTATTATTACTTTAGCCTTCTTTTAAAATGTAGTTATTTTTTAAAACAAAATAAAAATCTAATTTTACTCATTACATTCGTTTTAAAAAACCCAACTTAATATTTATAACAGCTAATATTATTTTTATTCTGGGATAGACAAATATACTATTTTTCAAATTTTACATTAGAATTTTAAAACAGTTTTGCAACTTTACTAGAAAAAACTCCGCAAGCACACGTGTGAATATCTAACCATCACATGACTCAAAATAAATGAAACGCTTATAATTTAATTGAAAATAAAATAAATGATTTAATTTATAAAATATATAAAAATAATATAGCAAAATTTAGAATAATTATTTTAATATTATAAAATCGAAGATGCACTTGTCTCCCACATTATCACTTTTAATTAAATGATTTTTTTAAGTAGAATTATTAAATATAATTATTATTATTAAATAGTGTATTTATTCAACTTTAAGTTATTACTTTTAAAATTTACTTTAAACATTTATTTACAATACTTATTAATGCAGTATTTATTATGGCCAGTTTTCCCAACCATCCCAATATTATACTTTATCTTTAGTTAACTGTTTTTTTTTTAAATATTAACACAATATTGTACAGTAAATATTCTTATTTGCTGTAACTAGATTTTTTAAAAGATCATCAACACATTATATACATCATGCCCTTAAATAGCTTTTAAATTTAAATTTTTTTTAGTAAATTGATTTAAACAATTCATCCTAACCTAAACAAAAGGGTACAATATATATCCACACAGATGTGTATTTTATAATATACAATGAATATATTTCAATTGACGTTTAATAAAATTTTAAAAATGATTAAATTTTACATTTGTGTTGATTAATATAAAAATGGAATTCATCTTCTATCCTATTTGAATTTATCAAAGTAATAAAATTAAAAATATCTTTCATAACTAATTCCATTTGAAAATTAGACAAAAAATTCACATACGCATGTGTATATAAAAAAGGATGAAAAATAGTAAATTTTTTGAGAAAATTTTGTTAATTGATTATCAACATCTTTAAATTTAAAGTGTCTTTTTTCTAATCTAAAATTTTTTTGGAAATCTTTCTCTTTAAAATATCATTGTCAATGCATTGATTCTTCTTGATTCTTCACTTTTTGATGTTTAAGCCAATCAAAGTTATTACTTGTGTTATTTTTATTATTTTTTTTAAATATAGATTTTAAATGATTTAAAATTAATCTCTCTATATATGTATCAAGATCACAGTTTGCTTTTAATTATAACATCTTTAAATTAATCTAAAAAAAATTTTAAAATGTCTTTTCAATGAATTATTTTTTTAAAAACTCACACTATTGAAATATAATGTGATGCATTTATCTGTGGTTCCTTGCATTTGCATCTAAATACATCAACATACATATAATTTAATTCTTCAAGCTTTCTCTTGATGAGACAGATATAGTCCAGAATTGTCATCATCAAGAAAGGTATAATCTGATAACCACCTTCTGTCCAGGATTTAATAGATTTCAGGTCAGCAAGCTGTTTTAGAACACATTTGTAACTATGAAATACTTGAATTTGACTCTTTTCATTACCTCCTAGCAGTCTTAGATTTTCATGGTAGTTTTTTTGTCCTGATCTGGACTACTCTGATAGCTAGCTACTTTTGTCCAGTTATAATTACTGCCAACTGCTTTTTAAAATATTATTAGCAAAACTCATTTCAAAAAATTACTAGCCAACAAAACTTATTTTTATCAACTCTTTTTATAAGTCAGTTAGATGACAAAAACTATATTCAACTGAAGTCACAAAAACACTAATTAAAAACTTTTTTATTAAAAACTTGTTTTTAGTCTTTTCAAATAAACTTTGAAATTTTAGAAAAAGTCTGATCTACAAAATCTTTTATATAGAGAAATGTATACAAGCATTAAAAGATTTCAAAAATAGATAATAGAAATATTTACAATTATCTGTTCTATTTTATCATAAAACATGCTTATTTTTACTTTCAAAATCAGAATATAATATTAATATATTTATTTAGACCTTTTTAACTATTTATTTCATACTGAAATTTTAATTTAAATTCAGAATTATTTAATCTCAGATTATTATTCCAGAAATGTAAAAAATATCTACAAAATATTTATGTGTTTATTTCTATTTTTCCTTTCAAATATATATATATATATATATATATATATATATATTTGAAAGGAAAAAATTCTCTGTTATATATATATATATATATATATATATATATATAACAGAATTGTTACACAACTCCCCTTTCTGGGAAAAAAAGAACATAGAAATGAAACACCTATCTAATGATATTTTATATAATTTCCATGTATAATCAAAACAAAGTTCATATCTCAAACTATCTACCCATCAATTTTTAGAGACCTGACAGGCATCTGACAGTTAATAGAATGAATAGTGACCTGCAATTCTAGATAGATAAAGAATTCAGCCATTTGACTTAAGTACACAATGCACCATGAACACCAAGAGAGCTACCTCAATTAAGATACTATAAGCTACTACAACCCTTGATTAAGGTAAATCAAAAAAATCTTGTAAAATCCTGCTTCTTTGGAGAGGCTGGAAAATACAAGCTATGTTTTTCTGCCTTTCTTGGAAACTTAGAGGCTTGAAAATACAGAACTATATCTTGCTCCTTTTCTTGGAGATTTAGAGGCTAGAATCATGGTAGGACACATTAATTGCTCTATGATAGACAATATGAAGTCAGAAATAGGGTTATAGTAAATAGCTGAGATAGAGCACTCCATGGAATTTCAGGAAAACATTGCATCCTCAAATCTATAACAAAACCCTCCATCCATTATGAAAACTGAAAATACAGCTAAACAAACTTCAACAATCAAACACTAAATCCAATCTCCAAAATCATAGATTTTCTACTTTACTCTCAACATGAACTTGTTTAAACATATATGAAAACTACTACTTTATAATTTATAATAATCAATACTCTCATCACATATTTCACAGTAATTTTTAAAATTAATTCTGCATAAAATGCATCCTTTTTTTCATTTGTGTTTGAGATCAAGTTGAGTGATAATTTTGTAATGATGATCACCAGTACATGATCATTATCAGCCCTATGTTGATTAGACATTATAATGGGATGGAAAGGATTCTGGTCATTGAATTATTCAAAATTTAAATTTAATATAAAAATATTTAATTTAAGTATAAAAGTAGAATTAATATTACAAAAAAATAAATTATAATGTTATATATTCAAGTAAGAGATATTAAAAAATATTAAAGAGCATGTGCAACCTGAAGCTCACTCTGTGAGATTAGCCCAATTAACTCCTTAGAATAACTATGATTCAATATCCACCAGAATTATAAAGAAATAAAAGTTATAATCATCATTATAAGTGTTTAACAATAAAAGTAAATCAACAGTCAATCTTGTGACTGGATTTGAAATGAGTCTAATGTAGACTAGCCCAACTATTTATCCTTTACCAGATTGGGGCACATATTTAACCATTAATTTGAATACACCAACTTAAGTGCTAATCCATAGAATATATGGCCATAAAAATTATAATGCTGGGATATTAAAACATGCTCAGGCCACTTAATACCATTAATATAATGCCCAACTATGAACTTAATTTCTAATAGAGACTAAACTAAAATAATTATTATGCATGGGCTTTAAAGAGAATTCTCTTTGCACCTACCAGAACAATGTTAACTGATGCCCCTGCACTAAATTTACATCTCCATGTATATATATCAGACTGTTATGTTCACATCTAGCTCAGAGAACATAAGTTCTATTACTGTTATTGTGATCAAGAGATGATGCAAATATAATATTCTAAAAACTATTTAGAATTAAGTCACTGAAAGAATTTTAACAATTGAATACAAGTTTATTAATATCCATAACAAAAAATGTAGTTAAGGCTTCTAAAATAAGGCTATACACATATAAGATTAGAAGCCTTAACTACATTTTTTGTTATGGATATTATTTTTATTAATATGCATAAATAAACCTATTACATTTGTGATTTACAAAATGACTACAAAATTCAAGTTATTACACTGATTTATAAAACCTCTTAATGGGTTTACTTAAAATGCATATATATATATATCTATCTGCACAGATGTGCATTTTATAATATACAATGAATATATTTCAATTGACATTTAATAAAAATAAAAAATGATTAAATTTTACGTATATGTTGATTAACTTGAAAATGAAATTCATCTTTTATCCTATTTGAATTTATCAAAATAATAAAATTATTAAAAATATCTTTCATAACTAATTCCATTTGAAAACTATACATAAATTTCACATATACATATGTATATAAAAAGTATGAAAAATAGTTAATTTTTTGACAGGCAATTTTGTTGATTGATTATCAGCATCTTTAAATTTAAAATGTCTTTTTTTTAGTCTAAAAGATTTTTTGGAAATCATTTTCTTTTAAAATATCATTGGTCATGAATTGATTCTTGAGGTTTTGATTTTTAATCCAAGCAAAGTTATTACTTGTGTTATTATTATTATTTTTTAAATATAGATTTTAAATGATTTAAAATTATTTTCTCTGCATATGTATAGCTGTCACTGATTGCTTTTATTTATAACATCTTTAAATTTAATCTAAAGAGATTTTTAAAATATCTTTTATATGAATTATTTTATAAAAACTCATTTTATAGAAATATAACATGATGCATTTATCAGTGGTTCCTTGTATCTAGATACATCAACATATATATAAATTAATTCTCCAGACTTTCTTTTGGGAAGACAGGTATAGTCCAGGATTGTCATCATTGAGGAAGGTATATTCAGGTAATCCACTTTCTGTCCAGGATTTGATAGATTTCAGACCAGCAAGCTGTTTTCTAGAACATATTTATAGCTATGAAACATTTGAAGTTGGCCCTTTTCTCTTTGTGAATTCAAACTCCACCATCATGAACTATAGAACAGTTTTTGGACTTGCCCTCCTTGCAGTCCTAGATCTTTATGGTAGTTTTCTGTCCTGATCTGGGTAATTCTGCTATGGCCAGCTATAATTACTACCAACTGCTTCTCAAAATATTATTAGTCAAACTCCATTCAAAAGACTACTAGCCAATAAAAGTATTCTTTTAATCTTTGCAAATCAACTTTGAAATTTTATCTAGAGTCTGATCTATAAAAATTTCTATATAAATAAAGAAATGCATACAAGCATTAATTAAAAGACTTCTAAGATAGATAAGTAATGGAAATGTTTACAATTATTCAGTTCTATTTTATCATAAAACATGCTTGTTTTTACTTTCAAAATCCAAATACAGTATTAATATTTATTTAGACCTTCTTAACTATTTATTTCATAATGAAATTTTATTTTAAATTCAGAATTATTTAATTCCTGATTATTATTTCAGAAATGTAGAAATATCTACAAATTTTTTGTCTGTGCTTATTTTTACTTTTCCTTTCTTCATATATATTTGTGAACCCACACTATGTTATTGTGTGCTATGTAACAGAAGTATTACAGTATATACAAAATTATCTGTTTCATTTGATTGGCTCTCTTTCTGCATAATCCATTTAGTTTCTTTATTTTATACCTTGCTATACAAGGTAGCAGATTTGAACATCTTGTATAATAATTTATTATAATTCACATATTTGATAATTTGTAAATATAATATTATCTGTTAAATTTTTTTAAAAATAATATTTGTAAATGTTACTATCTTCCTTATAACCATCAATCTCATAACCATCAATTAAACCCTATCAATAATACATTTATTTTAGCATTATTTAATTTATACTCAGAAATAAAAAATAAATAAATCAATGCATGTTGAGAATTTATTATTAAAAAATGAATATGCATTCACTGGATACTTATTTGCAATGACAAAATGGATAGCTCTTTCATTTTATACTTTAATTCTTTTGAAAGATCTTATATATAATTATGATTGGCACCCAATATTTTCATACCTGATTGTTGAAGCAATTTGTTTTGAATATTATAGAGAATATTAATAATATCTTTGCTCTTTGCTATGGAATAAACTGTGATCAAATAATGCAATATTTTAGGAAAAACTTATGAAATAGCTATATAATGTTTCTGCAAAGTTAGTAACTGAATCCTTTCTACAACTGAATTAATATTGCATAATACTGCTAACCCTTTAGCTGGCTTATTATTAGGTTTATATAAAGTAGTATGGTGTTTAACCTGGGAATCTGTTATATATGTAGTATTTACCCACCATGTATAATCTAAATTTTTTTTTATTTTATTTTGACCATTAATTTTACTGATATTTAGTGTCATTATTTTTAAATCTTGTATTCATGAGTTTTTAAATATAAGTTTTTGCTTATAATTATTTTTTAGTTCATCATTAAAATTATGCATCATTAATGTGTTGAATGGTCAGCCTACAGGGCCATTGCTAATTTATTGTTTTGTCTTTGACTCCAGAAAAATTCTCCCCAGTATCTTGTTTGCAATATTTACTTTCTAGTAAACTAGTTAGCATATTAATGTAATCTGTTTTATTTTGATCATTTTCATTTCGGTGAGTTATTTCATTATTATTATTAACACCCTCATCTGTCCATTCGTTGAGCAATTTATGCAGTTCAGTCCCGTTTAAGACATCCAAGATTAAATATTTTGGACTACTATTAATTTTCAATTGTCTTCTCATTATTTTTTGCTTTGAAATAAATCTCATCAATTTAGGTCTCATACGTTTGAGATGTCACCATATTAGTTCAAGTCCTACTTTTTTTTGCACTTTTCATAACTTCCAGTATGACACATGCTCCACTCATATCTAAAACAAAGAGGATATCTACTTCCTTTTAATATGATAGAAAAAGTGTTTTAAACCTTTAGTATTTATGTGGTATTTACTCTTTTGATATTCATTTTTTCACTTTAAATATTACTTTCCAAGCATTAAATGAACATTTGAAAGTCATTTATTTCCCATTCCACTTTGATGACATCAGCATACATATTTATTTTCTGTATGAAAGAATTTTTCATTAAAATTTATAGGGCTCTTTAATAACATGATAAACTTTACTTCATTGCAATTTTTTAATTAGAATCTTGGCTAATTCTTTCTGTTTATTATAGAACTCCTTAGAAACAAAGCTCTTACGCTTTATAGATTCAGTTAAATTACAATTGATTATTTTAAGATATTCTTTAAAATCGGGCGTATCATTTGATTAAATTATAACCCTGAAAATTTGTTTTTTTTTTTTCAATAATCCTTTTATTTTATAAATATATTCGATTTTTTTAGTAAATTATCATTTAAACTCTGTAAAATTAATGTGATTGTTATTTTTGCTTTAGGATTTATGGAGTACAAGTATTCGTTTCAAGTTGTTTCGATAAATATTTTTATTTTTCTAGACAAGAAGTTTTGTCAGTTTCATTTTATTTAGTTGCGCCCCCCCCCCTCGTGACTGGACGAGTTTGGAAGTGTGAATTGTTTATTATTTCTAGTAAATTCTTATCGCTTTTCGGCATCCCTGACAATCTCAAATTTCTTTTTCAGAGCTGCGTAGTGTTTTTATTAAAGTTTCTTTACCTTTTAATTAGCGGGTTCACTTCCCGGCTGATGCTATGACACATGAGAAAAATATTATTCTTATGAAGGAGTTTTTTTAATCAATAAAGTATTGTTTAACAGTTTGAGAAATTAGATAACACAGCGTTAAAATGCATTATAAGTCTGCATTAGCGGACATAATTGACGCTGAATGCTTCACCAGAAACAACGATGTTCTTTCAAATGATGAATTTTAGTTTTCGTTAAAATATAACTGTCTATATGTATATAGCAATTAATTTTATATGTATTTTTACATATATAATATCGATTTTTTTTTCATTAAATAGTTGATGTGTATGGTAATTTGGTCAAGGCTGGGAATCGGAAATGACTGCCCCTAAATACATGTTTTACAGTATAAGCTACCTGACCCATTGACATAATGAATGACATTTTGGATCCAGCTATATCATTTTAACAGACTGAACAATGTTTGAATGAACTATAAAAGTCAACCATTTTTTATTCCCGACTCTCCTGTAATTTTCAATTTTAATATTATACGGTGATGCAGGTTTGAAATTTTTACTATTACTTATTAGGATAATGCCATACTATAGATTCTAGTAAATAATGTTTTGCTTTTTTAAATATATCTTGAATTTTTTTTGTCAAAGTTTGTATTTGGCATAAGAACAAATAATATATTGTGATTTTTTGCAGTCTTATACCACGAATTATATGATCAGATCTAAATCTTCTTTTGTTATGAAGAATTTATTGAAAAGTAAGAATCTCGGGATTAATGATCAATAATTAGTAATTACAATTTGAATATAGTTTAGAAAGATAGTGTTGCTGAGTACTTTCTAAATTATTTTTCTCCATTTACATCTCTTATAGCTGATGTAGACACACATACAGTGTTAATGTTTGTCTGAAGGTTTATGATGAAGGCCTTTTTATGTTAATTATTTATTGGATTATTTTCATCATCTAATATTAAAAACTAAATATTTTTGGGAAAACTTCCAAATGCATTCAATTCTTAGTAATAGCACACAGGTTAGTAGTTAACACAAAGTTTCACATGCATTATTCTCCTCCCTTCTTGTAGGTGTTGTTGGTCTGACCAGTGACAATAATGGCATGGGAATTTAATCTGGATCTTTAGATTCTTGAATATTGAAATTTTAAAGCAACACTCTAACCAATTGAGCTATTCTGCCAAAAGTAACAGTCAGTAGAAATTTCACATACTTAGTAATGAGGATACTTAAAACAGACAAAACTCTATACAGTAGTGCTACTCATTGCAAGCCAGAATAATCAATGGATGCCAGAAGGCTTGTGCATAAAATCTCTATCTAGTGCTTAGTCATCCAATATTCCCAGACTAGCTTCTAACTTGTGGCATTCATCAATGAGAAACCTTGGATCTGAGAGCATTGCATCTAAATCTTAGAATCTAATGCAACCCTCCAGCAGCCATCTTTTATCTCTAAACTACAAAACTGAGAATAAAATTGAAAACATTAATATTGTCAATCCAATCTCATTAGTTTATATAGTCATATAGCTCTGAACTCAGTTCAGTACCCATACATTTTGGTGTCTTTGGTTTTTTAATAACCATAGCCACCACTATCCTATTAGGCAGGATTGGTATTAAACCACTAAACATCACATGACCACCATTTCTTATGATTGCTCATAACTGTTATTAAAACAGGCAAAACTCTCTATATAGTAATGCCACTCAAAACAGGCAAAGCTCTATACAGCAGTGCCACTCAGTGCAAGCCAGAATAATCAATGGATGCCAGAAGGCTTGTGCATAAAATCCTTATCTAGTGCTTTCTCATCCAATATGAGCAAGCATAAGAAAAGGTGATCATGTGATGTTTAGTGGTTTAATACCAATCCTGCCTAATAGGGTAGTGGTGGCTATGGTTATTAAAGAACCAAAGACACTAAAATATATAGGTACTGAACTGATTTCAGACCTATATGACTATATAAGCTAATGAGATTGGATTGAAAATATTATTGTGTTTTCATTCTCATAGTTTTGTAGTTAAGTAGAGATAAAAGGTGCCTGCTGGAGGGTTGCATTTGATCCTAAGATCTAGGTGCAGTGCTCTCAGATACAAGTCTCTTCACTGATGAAAGCCACAAGCTAAAATCTAGCCTGGGCATATTGGATGAGTAGGCACTAGATAGTGATTTTATGCACAAGCCTTCTGGCATCCACTGATTACTTTGGCTTATACTGAGTAGCATTACTGTAAGAGAGTTTTGCCTGTTTTAATAAGATTACATTAGATCTTAAGATTTAGGTGCAGTGCTCTCAGATTCAAGGCTTCTCACTGATGAAAGCCACAAGCTAGAAACTAGTCTGGGAATATGGGATGAGTGGGCACTAGATAAGGATTTTATTCACAAGCTTTCTGACATATATTGATTACTTAGGTTTACACTGAGTGGCACTACTATATAGAGAGTTTGCCTGTTTTAATAACAGTTATGAGCAAGTATAAGAAATGGCGATCATGTGATGTTCAGTGGTTTAATACCAATCCTTCCTATTATGATAATGGTGGATATGATTATTAAAGAACCAAAGACACCAAAATGTAGACCTATATAACTATATAAGCTAATGAGCTTGGATTGAAAATATTATTTTGTTTTCAATTTTATTCTCATAGTTTTGTAGTTAAGCAGAGATAAAACATGGCTGCTGGAGAGTTGCATTAGATCCTAAGATCTAGGTGCAGAGCTCTCAGATCCAAGGCTCATCACTGACAAAAGCCTCAAACTAAAAACTACTCTGGTATATTGAATGAGTAGGCACTACATTGGAATTTTATGCATAAGCCTTCTGGCATCCATTGATTACTCTGGCTTGCACTGAATGGCACTACTGTATAGAGAGTTTTGCCTGTTTTGATAACAGTTATGAGCAAGCATAAGAAAGGGTGATCATGTGTTGTTTAGTGCAATGAGGATACTTCTGATTTCTCCACTTTTTTCTTGTAAGCAAGATTAATTAGTGGCTTCCAAACATTATGTCCTAGCATACTGAATTGACTTGTGGAATTATTTGCCATAGTCACATGAGCAGCTTTTTTCAAATTTTTTTTGTTGCACTTTTTCCTCTCTATTCAATATTTTTGTATTTTCTCAATTGAATATATGTTCATTGGTAGAGGCATGGTTTCCTATTTTGAATGTGTCTATTTTCTTTTTTTTGATCATCAGTTTGCACTGTTTCAATCACTTTTTTGTGTTGTAATTGGTCTCACCAATATGCATTTTACCACTTTCACATGATATTCCATAGGTTTAGGTTTTGTAGATATTAAGGAATTCATTCAAATGCCAGGTGTATAGTTATCATAGTATGATAGGAAGTTTTTTAATTTCCTGAATTATTTATGTTTAATCCAGTTGAATTTATTTTATAAACATGATGTAAATTTTTAAATACTTCTGTCATGATTTTGAAGTAGTAAAGTTGTGAAAGTCTTTATGTCTATGTGGACTCAAATATAGAGTATTTATAATTTTGTATTTGTTTTCTGGTAAAATAAATATTTGTTGCTGTTATTTAAGAAGTTTATCATATTGAATAAAAATTTAAATGCTTATAAAATATTAGAAATTATTTTAAATATATTTGTTAAAAGAGTACATGAATATAGAAAATAATGAGTTATTTTATTGAATTATTTAAGCATTATTATAACATCCAAGAAAGATGTATTTTGCTTGATAAAAAATATAATTTGAATTATTACTTTGGATCACTTTAATTAATTTAATTTGCTTATTTTAAATCACTGTGCATATTTATTTTAAAATCATTTTCATATTTAAAGATCATATTTATCATTTTATTATAAAATTTAATTTTACAAGAATCTAGTTCATATTTATAAGATGTTTAAGAAAATGGCTACTAAATATTCTTTACCCATTCTTAATATCTCAGTGTATTCCTAGGTTATTTATTATCTTAGTCTAAAATTAAGAGATCATGTTTTATTTTATTTAAATTAGTAATAGTATGATTATTATCATAATTATGATAAGACATTAGCGTAGAGGATGTGTATTTATTTTATTAACTAGAATTTCATTCAATATTGAATACATCTAAAGAGTCAAAGGAATTTATAAGATCACATTACCCTGAGATACCCTAATATAATTTAATGAACAATATTATTTAAATTTAAAATTTTATTGATCAATTGTTGCTTTTTTCTACCAGCTATCTTTGTTGCAGTTTTTAAAAGTGTAACATAGCAGTTATTTTCTTATTAATTTCATTCAAATCTGAATCATGTTCAAAATGTACTAATACTTGAAACCGATTTGTAAATTCTAATTTAAATTCATTAGAATGTTTCTGAAGATTAGGAATATCAACTGTAAATATTTATTTTCTTAATAATTTTAATAATGTTTTAGGAGTTATCAGATGAAAGTAGGTTTCAGGAGTTATCAGATGAAAATAGGAAAGTAGGACTAAAGATAAATGCTAAAAAGACTAGAGTAATGTTCAATGGATTTTCTCAAAATATGAAAATAAATATTGATTATGATAAGTTAGAAGAAGTTAACAGATTATTAATACAGCTGGAAACATAATAGATGAAATTAATCATAGAATTAAACTTGGTTGGAGTGCTTTTGGTAGAAATAACTTGATACTAAAAGGAAATATGCCTATGTGTTTGAAAAGGAAGGTTTTTAATAAATGTGTTTTACCAATTCTTATTTATGGATCTGAGACTTAGAAACTTAATAGAAGAGCAATACAGAGACTTCAGACCACTCAAAGAAGTATAGAGATGCATGTTAGAAGTGATAATGCAATATATGGGTATGATAACAAACAGGTGTTACTGACCTTATTGAAAAAATTAAAAGATTAAAGTGGAATTGGGCTGAACATATTCCTAGAAGAGATGATAATAGATGGACAATTGAAATCTTAAACTGGATTCCAAGAGATTGTAAAAGACCCAGAACGAGATCACATATGAGATGGATGAAATAAGAAAGTGTGCTGCAGTGATGTGGAGAAGAGAAGCTGAAGATCAGAGATGGATTGTACTTGGAGATACCTTTATTCAGTAGTGGATTGATAATGGTTGATGATGATTATTTAAATTTATTTTAATAATGAAGAACGTATATTTGAAGATGGATCATAAGTGACATAGATTTTAAAAGAACATTTCAAAATTTAATAAGAATTAAACAAGGTTTTACCTGATCAAAGCAATGAGATGCTTAGAAGATTCTTTAGGAAATATATTAAGTGGCAATTGTAGTACATGTTTATAGAACAAATTTAAATGTAATCTCAATGGCCAAAGTTCACAATATTAAGATTTTTTTTATTTATGCTAGAGTGAATTGAGATTTTTCCTTCTCTTAATTTATTAATAATATTACTTTATATTTACGTAATATTTAATTGAGATATTTATTTATATAGCACGATGTACATAAATTGTAATAAACTAAAGGCCAGCATTTCAAGCTAATGTACATGCGCTTTTTTTATGAATGTTAATAATAAATGAATACTTTAATTTCCAACACAAGATAAAGTCATCATTCATTCTGACATGGTAAAGAGTAATTTATAGTGATTGGTTTATCTTCATGCTTTCATTTTCAGTACTTAACATTTGCCCATACGTAAGGGTTTGGGTTGAAAGAATAGGTGATTCATTCTATTCTTTCGCAAAGACTTTATCTTGTGTTGGAAATGAAAGTATTCATTTATTATTAACATTTATAAAAAAAGTGCATGCACATTAGCTTGAAATGCTAATCTTTAGTTTATTATAATATTTAATTATAAATGATCCTTCTCTATATCTTATTATAGCATATGGCATTTGTTTTATAAACCCATTGAGTTTAGCTATCATTTTAGCTGATACAACAGATACTATTGTTGCTATCGTTTGCTTTGTTAGTTCTTTTGTTAGGTTAGAGTTTGATGCCCAACACATGGTCTGACTGCATGATATAATTGCCCTAATGTGTGGTCAATTACATGGTATACTCACCCAACTAAAGTGGCCAGATTATGTGGTATAATTACCCCAACATGTGGCCTGATTACATGGTCTCATTCTTAACTAAAATTGGCTATTGATCAGTTGTAACATCTATAAGTTGTTTTAGTAATTGACTGAAATTTGGTATGATGACCAGATTAATTATTAGTTGTATTCAAAGGTATCTTGTTGAACTGCAGTTATAATCTATTGTAATAATCAGATTTTTATATCACAATCAAAATAATTAGTGTAATATACTGAATGCATATTTTTGTAATGAAGTTTGATCATATAATCAATTATATCATGATCACATTATAATTTTGCAATTGGTTTGATATAAATTTTAAGCTTAAAATGATTTGTACTGTTAATATTAATATTATATTGAAATTATAATAATAAATTTTAAAAATAAAGTATTGTAAGATTTCTGCAGATGATGATGTGAAACTATCATATAAAAGAATCTATTTTAATGTTTAGAATATTTAAAGTTTCTAATCCATGAAGCAGTTGTTATGTTTGAATATTAATTGTCTTTGACAGTTGATATTTGGATTTTTGTGTGCCTGGATAGCTTGATAATTGAATAACCTAGAAAAGTAAATAAATTGTGGTTAAGATGTGTTGAAAATTAAGTAATGTGATAATATTGAATTTATAAATTTGTTCCATAGGTTATCATGAATAATTTAAAAGATAAGAATGATTTGGGTGGAACTCAAACCATGTTTTTCTCTTGCACTCAAAAGATTGAATTTAGACAAACCCAAAATGATGTAGCATTACCTAGTTTTTAAGACCAAATAGTTCAAATAATTTTGCAAATAAAACAAATGATAAATAGGGTAGATGACCATATTAAAGACTTGGGAATATGGAGAAAATTTTTATACATTCCAATTATTGAAATAACATCTCAAGTTGAAGTAGAAAAATCTTTAAGCATACATTTGTGGAAATAAAAGATTCTCAGAAAGAATTAGAAATAGTTGAAGTTGTTAAAGTATTAGATGTAGAATGTGAAATAGTCTCCAGTTCTTGAGAAAAAAATAACACTAGATGTAGAAGAGGAACAAATAGATCAAATTGTGGAAACTGAAAGTTCAGTAAAAAGTATTTTTTCCCTATATTCTCAAATTGGTGTAATTAAAGTAATCACCAATATTGAAATTAATTGCTAAATGAAAACTGCTACTAGAAAGAATATTATATTTAATTCATTGAATGTTGATAAGAAATTATCAATAGACACAAAAATTAAAATTGCAAAATGAAAGCCATTTCAAATAAATCTATTATATTTAATCATTGTCAAATTAATGAGAAACTGTTAGTAAATGCAAGAATTAATTATAAGTTGAAAGCAATGTGGAAGGAATATATTTTGTTTGATTCAGTTGGCATTGATAGAAAATTGTTGATAAGTAAGAAAATTCATTGTAAAATGAAAGTTATTACAAAGAAACCTATTTTGTTTGATATATTTGATATTGATAGAAAATTACCAAGAATCAAAAGAATTAATTGTAAAATGAAAGCTAGTTCTGAAAAGTATTTTGTTTGATTTAATTAATATTGATAGAAAATTATCAATTATTAAAGGGATTAATTGTAAGATGAAAGTTAATTCTAAGAAATCCATTTTGTTTGATTTAACTAATGTTGATAAAAAGTTCTCAATCAATAAGATTCATTGTAAAACGAAATCTATCTCTAAAAAGTTTAGTTTGTTTAATTTACCAAAATCACACTTTTCTTCATTTTGCTGTAATATCCTATAAATACAATTTATCCAAACCACTTCGAACACTTTTTAGTAAAACTCTTTATTTGTACATGTTTCGATTGTCCTGCAGTCTTTTTCAGATCTATGATATAATGAACAAAATAGAGTATATAACTATATAAATAATACCATAAAAAATGTAAACTATAAAACACTAAAAACAACATAAAATATATATAAAAACTAATAAAACTAAAATCAAAACCAAATAAAATAATGCAGTTAATATAAAATAAAATATGCAACATAAATAGAAAATAAACATAAATTATACATGTGTATTCCTAACTGTATACATATAAATATATATTCAAGGACAACTACTAATCTAAATATATGTATTTTTATTATTATTAACAATCTCCTAATTATTTCTATTTTTTATAAACTTAAACTTTATGGTTATTAACTAATATTCTTTTAATTTCAAATCATATAATATCTTATTTCCTTACTCATTCATCTGTTAAAAATAATATTTTATATTTATTATTTTTTAATATCTAAAACTTATAAACATTATAATCTTTGAACTTACCTAGTTCACTTTAATCTCTTAAAAAATGTTTTTTTTCTTCAAAAAATTATCTTATACCCTAGCTCTTTTTTTTACATATTATTTAAACCATATATATATATATTCCATACAACTCTTTATTTAATAATATTATTATTCAATGTCTGTATTGTATCCACTTAGGAGCGCTTTCGATTATCCCAGTAATCTTTGTCAACTAAAGCTTTGAAATGCTAACTTTCCCACAATTCTGTGATCTTAACGTTTACTGCTTGCCTGTTAATTAAGTCATGTTTATATTTGTATATTAGCATAGCTTCCTTTATTTTTTTTTATTGTTTTTTTTTCTACTTTGCAATATTTTTACACTGTTAAAATTGAAGTCAAAACCATAAATCATGATTTATTATGGTCATAAAAAACAGATGATGAAATATTATTATCTACTATGCAATTTTGTTTCGATTTCTGAACTTGTTTTAATAATAGCAAGTGTTCTTTAGTTCTTTTTTCCAATGTACATCTAGATTCACCTATATATCCACTGCCACACCTACATATCCATTTATAAATGACAATTTTTATTTATAAATGAGGTTTTATCTTTGGAGTTATTTATTAATTTGTTTAATGTAGGAGATGTGTAAAATGCAATATCACATATATCTTTATAAATTTTTCTTATAAACTTTACTTGATAATTTGAAATATATGGGATTGATATCCATATTTTTTATTAGCAGGAGAATCAATATTATTATTAAAATTTTTATTTTTGTATTTTGTATTAAAATCTCTAATAACA
The DNA here is from genome assembly GCA_028023455.1 of Epiperipatus broadwayi. NCBI lineage: Eukaryota > Metazoa > Onychophora > Udeonychophora > Euonychophora > Peripatidae > Epiperipatus > Epiperipatus broadwayi. The sequence continues at coordinate 1,442,097 of JAQFVV010012593.1, forward strand.
TTATATATGTGATTATAACTGTAGCCAACATTTAACAATTCATTCAAATATATTTCAATATTTTTGCCTTTATCTGATGAATATTTGCAAAGACCATTATTTCTAAATAAGAAGGACTTCAAACCTGCCATTTTGTGTGACATTGCACTTTTGTTTTATACGGAATGTAACCTTTTTTACTATTGGTTTAATGGACATACAGTAATCCAGCATGCATTGATTTCTAGTTATTGATTACTGTATGACCATTAAACCAATAGTAAAAAGAGGTTATATTCCATATAAATCAAAAGTGCCAATGTCACACAAAATGGCAGGTTTGAAGTCCTTTTTATTTAGAAATAATAGTCTTTGCAAATATTCATTAGATAAAGGCAAAAACATTGAAATATATTCAAATGAATTGTTAAATGTTGGCTACAGTTATAATCACATATATAATGTTATTAGAGATTTTAATACAAAATATAAAAATAAAATTTTTAATAATACTATTGATTCTCCTGCTAATAAAAAAATATGGATATCAATCCAATATATTTCAAATGATCAAGTAAAGTTTATAAGGAAAATTTATAAAGATATATGTGATATTGCATTTTACACATCTCCTACATTAAACAAATTAATAAATAACTCCAAAGATAAAACCTCATTTATAAATAAAAATTGTGTCATTTATAAATGGATATGTAGATGTGGCGGTGAATATATAGGTGAATCTAGATGTACGTTGAAAAAAAGAACTAAAGAACACTTGCTATTATTAAAATGAGTTCAGAAATCGAAACAAAATTGCATAGTAGATAATAATATTTCAGCATGTGTTTTTTACAACCATAATAAATCATGTATTTATGGTTTTGACTTCAATTTGACAGTGTAAAAATATTGCAAATTGACAAAAATAACAGTAAAAGAAAAATAAAGGAAGCTATGCTAATATACAAATATAAACATGACTTAATTAACAGGCAAGCAGCAAATGTTAAGATCACAGAATTGTGGGAAAGTTAGCATTTCAAAGCTTTAGTTGACAAAGATTAGTGGGATAATAGAAAGCGCTTCTAAGTGGATAAGATTTTTAACTCTTTATATATATATATATTATTTTATACACTTTAATTTTTATTATTATTATTATATAATTCTCATAAATTTATATTATACTGCTTTATAGGTTATATATATATTCCCTACAATTCTTTTTATATATATATTATAATGGGATGTCAGTTTTCACCAGAAAGAGGGTACCCATCTTACTACAATCGGATTTAGGGTCTTTAGGCAGAATGCTGGAGATAAAGTGATGAAATTTTAAGTCCATGATTACATATATCTTTACTATGCTAGCTCAATAATTATCAAATAAATTTAGATATAATTTAGATTAGTTCATCCACCTCTCATTTCTCTTTCAGTCACCATTATGCCACGATATTCAAACTCATGGAGAATTAGCAATTAGCTCTCTTCAAGGATGGATTTAATCAAGTCATTTATTACTATGCCTTTATATAAGCAATGACTAATAAAATATATTTTTAAAATGTTTGTAATATTAACATATATATAAATAAATATTATGTAGCTATTAATAATTAGTGTGTTTATTAATATGAATGCAATATAATAATGATTAAGTAAGGAGATCAAATTAATAACTCAATAATGTTTAATAAACAATAAAATGTGATATTAAACAATAAATAAAATAATAAAAAATAAGCATGAATTTTTATCATTTTGAAAGATTAATAAATAATATCTCCATTCCATATCCCATGATAAATTTTCATACCTTGACAATTTTTTAAAAAAAAAAAAAAAAAAAAAAGATTGTAATTCAAACTAACATATATACAATATATAACAATAAACAAATCCAAAAGATTAATAATTTAAATGACTTATTAACACATTTATAGTCATTTTTCATTTGTAATAAAAATGAATATATATTTATGTTTATTATATTAATTAATAAGAATAATAACTTTATTTAACTAATATCTGTTAAATGATAATCAAAATTTTACTTCATCTAATTTAGATGAGTTCTGCCAAACTTTTAAATAGGTTTATAAATTTTAATTTTATTTAATATATATATATGATTTAATTGCTTAATATTTGTATATTTATTTCAGTATAGCATTATGCACTGGGATTATTATATATATATATAAAATAATAAAATATCCATTAATTAAAAACAATAATTACAATATATATATATTGTGCCCTTTTGTATGGGTCTCCATAAATTGTTGTATCCATTTATTTAAAAAATTTTAAATTTAAGATATATTTAGCTATATGATGTTAATTTATTTATGATAATTTTTTAAAAAAGTGTAATTAAAGTAATTCATGAGTATTTGATATGTGAAAATTGTGCTGATGTTTGAGAGAGACGTTTCAATGGGAATGATAATAGTATATGGTTGGGAAAACTGGCCATGATCAATACTGCATTAATAAATTTAATAAATAAATGTTTAAAGTTAAAGTTTTAAAAAAAGACAAGTTAAAATTAAATGCATATATTTATTGTTGATAAAGTTTAATGTTTAATAAGTGAATATAAATATTTTAATTATTAGTAGTACATGATAGAAGATTAATATTTGATTTTAATAATATCGAAGTATTATTTTAAAAGTTGTTATAAGATATTATTTATTTTAAAAATATTTATTTTAAAAATGAATTGTTAGTTTATTTTTAGATTATTACAAGCGTCTGTAGCTTTGTTGTAAAAAACAGATGTTAATTAGACACATACACACATGCTTGGGAGTTTTTTAGTAAAGTTGCAAAGCTATTTTAAAATTCTGTTATAAAATTTATAAATATTATATTAGCTATCACGAAATAAAAATAAAAATAGTGAATGTGAAATATTAAATCTGATTTTTAAAATAATGTTTAAAAACATAACGAATAAAAATAGACTTAGTTTGTTTATAAAAATAATCTTATAAAAGTTAAAAATGAAATTAAGTAAGAAAATATATTTTAAAAAATGTTTAATGGATTTAAATAAATGACAAAGATTAATTTAAGAATTTAATAATGTGATAAATAATAAATATTAAATAAGTCATTATTTATTTTTAATTCTGTCTTGTTGGTAAAATATGTAAATAAGCTAGCAAGTCGATTGTTTAATTTACCAATCAGGTGAGGAGTTTCTTCCGGTATAAAACCAAGGTTCAATTGTTCGGAGGGATAGTGATTGAAAATCTAAAAAGTAAAGTGTGCTATTAAAAATAGCTAAGTAATTATAGACGCTCTCAAAATCGTTTTAAAATTATAAGAGAGTAGTTTTTTTAAAATAATTTATAAAAGTTTATCGACAAATATGCAGTGTTAATTTTAACTATAATTTCCTATTGATCGTTTTCCTATTGAAGCTCAATTTATTATCAAATGGTCATGGAAACATCGTATCAGGATAAAATGTATTGGAGACTTTATGCTAAAATTTTAACAAACGCTGGATTAACTAGGAGAATTATTAGATGCATAAAAGTAATACGTTGGACTTTGTATAAATTTAAAAGCTAATGGTAATTAATTTTTATAAAAATAGATATTTAAAAGAATGTGAAATACTTCTTTATGAAGAAAGTATTTGTGAATTATAAATCTAAGTATATAACTTAGTAAAGATGGTAAATAATAATAATTACATAAATGCTTGCCTTGTTAAGTCTTTATGGTGTAAAAGACTAAATTATGACAGTTTAAAAAAGGCAAATAAATTGGAAATTTAATGGGTAAAGAAATACCTGTATAAAAATTATTATAGTATTAAAGTCTGAACGCTGGTCGTATAGAAGACTTTAAACGTAATCTTACCTAAATATCTGTTAAGGAATGCGCAAATCAAATATACGTGGATATCCAAATCAATTAAAAATAAGTAAATAAGAACTTTGTAAATTATTGACTAATTCTAAAATAATAACTTTTGAATAATATTTTTTTTTTTTTCATCTTTAAAAGAAATGAATCCGGATTCCATAAACTAGTTTAATTATTATTTTATTCTTATGGTGGAACTGACTCTTATTTTTATTTTATTTTTAAAAAAGAACGTTTTCATTTATTCCATAAAAACTTTTTAAAAACACGTGATATACCGGAAAAGGAAGTAATGTTTGGTGAAAAATTGTGCCTAGGAAAAAGAACTATTATGGATGAAAGAAGACACCGTTGGATGTTATGTAATATGTTTTATTTATTAACTAACATAAATATTTAATTAATTATTGATTTATTAAAGATAGGAAAGGTACATTTACATTTTTTTCTTTAAAAAGCTAAATATTAATATAACATTTCATTGCATAAAGTTTATTTTATAATTATACAACACGTAATATTTTAAAGAATAATTGTTGAGTGTAAATGTGAAATTATTTTGTAAAACTGAAATCTTGGAGGACATCGTGTGACGGACTGTACATTGAAGTATCATTTATGGTAAAAATTATGTAATAATAATAATTTGATGTATTTGCTATGTTTTCTTTAGATCAACCAAATGTTATATGATTATTGAATGAATGTATTAATATTTAAATAATATACACACATAAGATTAATAATAGCAGTTTTATTTTAATATGCATACTTTAAATTGATGATGTAAATTTAGTACAACATAATATGAGAACCTAGAAATAATTATATGATTCTTTCGTGAATAAATTTTAATGTTTCTGTTACAATATTAGGAATTAAATTTATTATTAGTGTAAGTTATTTATTTTTTCTTTTCAAGTTAGTAAGAGGTATATAAAATCTATATTTTATTTTTTTATTATATTAGATAAGTTAAGTTAATTTTATGTAGAAATTTATATTTTGATTAAAGGCTTAACGTATATAGACGATGAGGTATATGAGATTTTGGATAAATATTATTTTTTTTAAAAATTGGTCATCTATTTTTCTGAAGTTAAATAAGGTTAAAATGACTTTTGTACGTAGAAGTTTATTAGGAAGGAATAAGAATAGCAAGTAAAGAAAAGTAAGGATTTAAATAAAAAAGAATCATAGAATTTTATTTAATATAATACTTTATAAAAATTTGAAATTGTTGAATAATTTAAAATATTGTTTTAGAAGAACATATACGTATTGCATATTTTGATAAGACATGTGGTATGACATTACATCGGAAGGACATAAATAATTATAATCAATAATTGTTATTATATTACAAAGCTATATTAGTTTATACATTAATTGATCTTTGAATAATACTGATAGTAAATGTAATACATACTAGTACATTATAATATAAATAGCAGTAAGACTTAAGTGAAATAGCATTTTACTTATTAAAGTTTGTTTATTTACATATATGCTACACGAATGATATATCACATAAAACCTTTTCTTGTATTAATTGATGACAAATGATGTTTATTAAAATTAAAGTCATAAACTTAATTAAATGTTATTGATAGAACATTTAATAAATGTATAAATTATCTACTTATGATTATGGAAATAGTAACAGTGTAAAAATCTTGTATTATCATTTTTTCTTATTGTGTTTTATTTTCTTTAGTTCCATTTGTAAATGTAAATAGTGTAAATAAGTTATATGTTAAAGTTGATGTAAATAAATTTGTTAAGTTGTTTTAAAAGTGTGTCGAATTCATTATTTTGCACCACAGCATTTGACAACAGATAATTTGAATGTACATAATATTTGCACAATATGAATTTATTATTTTATTATTTGAAAAAGAAACACAATATTTTCATAATATAATTTATAGAAATTGATTGACATTAACATATAATATTTCAATGGTCACAAAGTAATTATAATGCACAATATAAGAGTATAAGATTATTTATTGCCACAGATTGTTAAATTATAGGATTTTAGTATATTTTAAAATTAAGATACTATATGGAAATGAAAGACATGTATATGATTTACTTATTTTCTTGATGATTAAAAGTATAATCCAATAGATAAGATTAAGATATACACTAAAGATTTTTATTGTTGGTTATTGTTATTAAAATAAGTTAGGTGTATTTAGGTTTGATATTAAATCCCTTATCATTCCTATCTACATGAATTATTATTACTTTAAGATAATTAGAAGAACCTGAGATCATTTTAATTATATTTCCTTAACAAAAGTTTGAGATTTATTTATCTATTATTATTAAAGATAGTTCATTTATAAAGGTCATAAGAGTGCTGTAGAGTTAGTAATGAGATAATTAGAAGTAATAGTATTCTTATGCCATTGAGACAGTGTCTTGGAAAGACATTGATTCAATGTAAATCTAATTACCAATTGTAACTTCACTTCACAGTCTCATGATTTTAGTAAATACTTATTTAATTAGTACATAATATTGAACTATATTAATTTTGATAAGTTTGTAATATTATAAAAATATATTAAAGATAGTTGTACATATTTTAGCTGAGCATAATGATTTAATTGAGCTAGTCTTATTTTAAATTATATCATATATCGAGAAGTGAGGGTACAAACGGTAGTTAGGATTTTGGCGCCCAAACGTTTTAGGCTTAGATATTTAGTTAAGGATTAGGATATACAATTTTAGGGTTGGTATATGTTAGGGGAATAGAGTGATAGGTATAGATTTGTTAATAAAAATTAAAATGTATAATTTAGGAATTAATGATTAGTATATTTATTAAATATAAATAGTTTAGTATTTCTATAATAGTAGTTATAATTGATTAGATGTTAATTGTAAAAATTAAAAATAAAAAAAATCTTATTAGTAAAGTTGTTATATTTTCATATGGTATCTATAATATGATTATTCAAAAAATTAAATACTAGGTTAATTTTAAATTAATAAGCAAATAAATCTGTAAATGATGAAAATGTGGCAAATAATTATTTTGTAATATGACCATGTCAATTCTTAAGATATTTTAAATGTATATTTAATATAATATATTATGTGCAAATTGTCTGTGGATCATAGGTGTGAAGATAATGACATGACACAATTTTGTTATTCGTAGTTATATAATTAGTTTATAATAAATAGTGTAGAGTTTTCAAAGATGATGTTTTGTGATTAATTGTAGAAGTGAATTGAGTGGAGATGGAAAGGTTGATAGGGAATTATTATTTTCTTTGAAATATTGATAATAAGTACTGCATACTAATAGAATTGAATTTTAAAAAAATATAGAAATGAATAACTGGGATAAAGATTTAGAGGTTGAGATGTCTAATTTTATTGTTGAGGATAATAGTTGTGAGGAGAGAAAAGAAGGGAAGAAATTAGTAGATTTTGAGACAATATTAGAAAATACTCAAAATATGGATAGTGAAATAGAGGAGGAGGAAGAGATAATTTTTAAAACAGTAGAGAAAGAAGTAGTAAAAACTGAGAAAACTATGGAGAACTTCTCAATGTTTGATTTTATGAAACATTTTGAATTAATGAGTCAAGGTATTATTGATTCAGTGAATAATATTAAAGAAGAAATGAAAGAGGAGAGTAATAAAAATAGTCTTAGATTTAATGCTATCAAAGCAGAAATGAGAGAGGAGAGTAATTATATTAAAGAAGAAATGAAAAAGGAGAGTAATTGTATTAAAGAAGAAATGAGAGAGGAGAGTCATAAAAATAGTATTAGATTTGATGCTATTAGTAAAGAAATGAAAGCGGAAAGTAATAAAATGAATATGAAGTTAGATTCTCTTAGAGAGGATATAATTGAGAATAATATAAAAGTAGAATCTCTTGAGGAAAATATTAGAGAAGTTAAAGAAAACTTAAGTAAAGATAAAGAAGAGATAAGATTTTGTATAGACAATATAAATAAAAAGGTTGAGGATAATTCTGAAATTGTAAAGAATTTTAAAAAAGATGTGGAAGATAAAATTAATAATTTGGATATAAAGTTTAGTAAAAATGAAGAAGTAGTTGAATCTTTAAAGTTAGAAGTAATAAAAATTGATGATAAAAATCAGGAATTGTTAGAAAGAAAATTTTGTGAATTTTCAGAGAGTACGATTAAAAATTTGAAAGATCAAATAGCAGAATCTATTGATCAATGTAGGATCAATAACAATGATTTAGCTTTAAAAATTGATAGCTATAAATTAAAAGTTGATAGTGAGATTTGTGAGGTTAAAGACCATGTTAATAATGTTAGTGAAGATATTAAAAGTGTTAGGAGTGCAATAGTTCAGACTAAAGAAGATATAAAAGATGAAATAGAGAAGGAACTAATTGAAAAATTTAAGGAACTAGATGTTAAAAGAATCGATGAACATAAATATCGATCAAAGGTAGGAGAGAATTTAAAACGTATGCAAAATGATATAAAAGAGCACGCAGGTATGTTAGAACTAAATAATGATAAATATAAAGAAATCTTAGATAAAAATTTGGACGAATTTAGGAAGGAACAGAAAGGGTATGTCAAGCAAGTGCTTGAACAAATGGATTTAGAGGGGAAATTTCAACAGATGTATGACCAAATAGAGACGAAAAATGTAAATAATACAAAGACAGAAGTATTAAAAGGGAGAATAAGTGATAAGGCATATGATGATTATGTTAATTCATTAAGAATAGATAAAGTAGAATCGGTAAGGAAGGGTAATAGTAATCAGTCAGAAAATACTATTGTGAAAGAAATTGATAGTAGACCGAGTAGAGAAGTGGTTAATTGTGAAGGAAATGCTAATAATTCAATGGCTTTACGTTTTATGAAAGTCAAACCATTTAAAGGAGAGTATATGGAAAATCCCTCAGAATTTTTAAATAATCTAGACGAATTATTTTCCATATGCTCATTGTCAGAAAAAGAAAAAGTAGCAGTATGTAGCAATCATTTGTATGGAATTGCCAAAGATTGGTGGCAATCACTGTTTGAGAAACCAATAACTTACGGCGACTTTAAGTGTTTTATTGTTGGAAGCTTTTGGAACTCTGATAAACAAGATTGCATCAGATACCAAATTACTCAAGAAAAATACCATATTAGTAAAGGCAGCTATACAAGCTTTTTCAGAAATCAAGCTGTTCGGTTGAAAACATTGACTGCTTGTCCATTATCAGAAGGACAGATTGTAAGAATTGTAAGGCATAACTTACCTAAAAACGTTGAACAGTTGTTGATAGCTGCTGATCGTGGTTCAATAGAAGAAGTATCAGAGGTATTAGATGCTCTTGAAGTAGCTGAATTATCTATGGACAATAGATTTAAAGTAAACAAAGATAGAAATAATTATCCGTTAGCAAATATTAATGTTAACACTGGTGTGAGACCTTCTACAGGGTATAAAAGGAGATTTGAGTATAGAGGTAGAGATAGGATGTCTCCACACTTTAAAAAATTTGTTAAATTTGATACATTTAGGGACAGAAATGATGATCAAAATAATCAGCCTTCTACTAGTGGTGTGACCACAATTTTAAAAAGACCAGTTAATAAAGTTAGTAGTAAAAATTAAACTAAAAAGGTCTTTCCATGTTAGCAACCTTCAAAGAAATCAGTTCAAAAAATTTCTTAGTCTATATGAGGGTCCATATAGAATATCTTGCAAAGTAGGTGAAAATGCATTTATGTTAACCACACCAGATGGTGAGAAAGGAACTTATAATGCAAGAAGTTTAATTCCATATCCTTCTGAAGTGTGAATTACAATTTTCAAAGGATGTATTGTGGGTGAAGATTTTAGTGTGAGGTTCAGATGTTTTATTTTTATATAATAAAATAATTTATTATCAAGTCAGTAAATGTTAATTTAGGGAGAAATTAATAATATGATAAGAGTGAGTAGATCTTATAAAAGATCAATTTATGAAAAGATTTATGGATGAATTTAAGAGTTTTCATAAATATTGTAGTAGTAGTCATAAAATTAATAAATCTTCAGGGATAAAGTTAATCTCTTTAGATTAAAAATGTCTAGATTTAATAGATAATGATTCATTTAAAATTGCTAATGAAACTAGCAACAAGTGTAAAAGTAAAATACAAAGTGTGATTTAAAAGATAGTGTTAACTATAAAAATATGTATTTATAGTTTAATTTGTGTAAAAGGTGTTATTTAAAGGAATATAAACATTTGATATTTCATAGTAAGATTAGGGAAATAAAAATGACCTAATTAAAGATATAAATAAAGGAAAAGTGAGACTTAATTTTATAAAGTAAAAGAAAGTCATGATGATTTTATTTAAAAGTGTTTTCTGGTTGAGATTTTAATGTGAAGTTCCAGTGCTTTATAAAATTTCATGTTAAAGTGATTTATTATGATATTTAATGATATGAAAAATGAAGATGTTAATTGTAGATTAAAGAAGATGAAGGTAGATGGTTAATTTAAAATTTTTATCCGAAGGAGGAGGATATGTGCCCTTTTGTATGGGTCTCCATAAATTGTTGTATCCATTTATTTAAAAAATTTTAAATTTAAGATATATTTAGCTATATGATGTTAATTTTATTTATGATAATCTTTTAAAAAAGTGTAATTAAAGTAATTCATGAGTATTTGATATGTGAAAATTGTGCTGATGTTTGAGAGAGACGTTTCAATGGGAATGATAATAGTATATGGTTGGGAAAACTGGCCATAATCAATACTGCATTAATAAATTTAATAAATAAATGTTTAAAGTTAAAGTTTTAAAAAGACAAGTTAAAATTAAATGCATATATTTATTGTTGATAAAGATTAATATTTAATAAATGAATATAAATATTTTAATTATTAGTAGTACATGATAGAAGATTAATATTTGATTTTAATAATATCGAAGTATTATTTTAAAAGTTGTTATAAGATATTATTTATTTTAAAAATATTTATTTTTAAAAAATGAATTGTTAGTTTATTTTTAGATTATTACAAGCGTTTGTAGCTTTGTTGTAAAAAACAGATGTTAATTAGACACATACACACATGCTTGGGAGTTTTTTAGTAAAGTTGCAAAGCTATTTTAAAAATTCTGTTATAAAATTTATAAATATTATTTTGGCTATCATGAGATAAAAATAAAAATAATTAATGTGAAATATTAAATCTGATTTTTAAAATACTGTTTAAAAACATAACGAATAAAAATAGACTTAGTTTGTTTATAAAAATAATCTTATAAAAGTTAAAAATGAAATTAAGTAAGAAAGTATATTTTAAAAAAATGTTTAATGGATTTAAATAAATGACAAAGATTAATTTAAGAATTTAATAATGTGATAAATAATAAATATTAAATAAGTCATTATTTATTTTTAATTCTGTCTTGTTGGTAAAATATGTAAATAAGCTAGCAAGTCGATTGTTTAATTTACCAATCAGGTGAGGAGTTTCTTCCGGTATAAAACCAAGGTTCAATTGTTCGGAGGGGATAGTGATTGAAAATCTAAAAGTAAAGTGTGCTATTAGAAATAGCTAAGTAATTATAGACGCTCTCAAAATCGTTTTAAAATTATAAGAGAGTAGTTTTTTTAAAATAATTTATAAAAGTTTACCGACAAATATGCAGTGTTAATTTATTATAATTTCCTATTGATCGTTTTCCTATTGAAGCTCAATTTACTATCAAATAGTCATGAAAACATCGTATCAGGATAAAATGTATTGGAGACTTTATACTAAAAATTTAACAAACGCTGGATTAACTAGGAGAGTTATTAGATGCATAAAAGTAATACGTTGGACTTTGTATAAATTTAAAAGCTAATGGTAATTAATTTTTATAAAAATAGATATTTAAAAGAATGTGAAATACTTCTTTATGAAGAAAGTATTTGTGAATTATAAATCTAAGTATATAACTTAGTAAAGATGGTAAATAATAATGATTACATAAATACTTGCCTTGTTAAGTCTTTATGGTTTAAAAGACTAAATTATGACAGTTTTAAAAGGCAAATAAATTGGAAATTTAATGGGTAAAGAAATACCTATATAAAAATTATTATAGTATTAAAGTCTGAACGCTGGTCGTACAGAAGACTTTAAAAGTAATCTTACCTAAATATCTGTTAAGGAATGCGCAAATCAAATATACGTGGATATCCAAATCAATTAAAAATAATTAAATAAGAACTTTATAAATTATAGACTAATTCTAAAAATAATAACTTTTAAATAATATTTTTTTTTCATCTTTAAAAGAAATGAATCCGGATTCCATAAACTATTTTAATTATTATTTTATTCTTATGGTGGAACTGACTTTTATTTTTATTTTATTTTTAAAAAAAAGAACGTTTTCATTTATTTCATAAAAACTTTTTAAAAACACGTGATGTACCGGAAAAGGAAGTAATGTTTGGTGAAAATTTGTGCCTAGGAAAAAGAACAATTATGGATGAAAGAAGACACCGTTGGATTTTATGTAATATGTTTTATTTATTAACTAACATAAATATTTAATTAATTATTGATTTATTAAAGATAGGAAAGGTACATTTACATTTTTTTCTTTAAAAAGCTAAATATTAATATAACATTTTATTGCATAAAGTTTATTTTATAATTATACAACACGTAATATTTTAAAGAATAATTGTTGAGTGTAAATGTGAAATTATTTTGTAAAACTGAAATCTTGGAGGACATCGTGTGACGGACTGTACATTGAAGTATCATTTATGGTAAAAAATTATGTAATAATAATAATTTGATGTATTTGCTATGTTTTCTTTAGATCAACCAAATGTTATATGATTATTGAATGAATGTATTAATATTTAAATAATATACACGCATAAGATTAATAATAGCAGTTTTATTTTAATATGCATACTTTAAATTGATGATGTAAATTTAGTACAACATAATATGAGAACCTAGAAATAATTATATGATTCTTTCGTGAATAAATTTTAATGTTTCTGTTACAATATTAGGAATTAGATTTATTATTAGTGTAAGTTATTTATTTTTTCTTTTCAAGTTAGTAAGAGGTATATAAAATCTATATTTTATTTTTTTATTTTATTAGATAAGTTAAGTTAATTTTATGTAGAAATTTATATTTTGATTGAAGGCTTAACGTATATAGATGATGAGGTATATGAGATTTTGGATAAATATTATTTTTTTTTAAAAATTGGTCATCTATTTTTCTGAAGTTAAATAAGGTTAAAATGACTTTTGTAGATAGAAGTTTATTAGGAAGGAATAAGAATAACAAGTAAAGAAAAGTAATGATTTAAATAAAAAAGAATCATAGAATTTTATTTAATATAATACTTTATAAAAATTTGAAATTGTTGAATAATTTAAAATATTATTTTAGAAGAACATATACGTATTGCATATTTTGATAAGACATGTGGTATGACATTACATCGGAAGGACATAAATAATTATAATCAATAATTGTTATTATATTACAAAGTTATATCAGTTTATACATTAATTGATCTTTGAATAATACTGATAGTAAATGTAATACATACTAGTACATTATAATATAAATAGCAGTAAGACTTAAGTGAAATAGCATTTTACTTATTAAAGTTTGTTTATTTACATATATGCTACATGAATGATATATCACATAAAACCTTTTCTTGTATTAATTGATGACAAATGATGTTTATTAAAATTAAAGTCATAAACTTAATTAAATGTTATTGATAGAACATTTAATAAATGTATAAATTATCTACTTATGATTATGGAAATAGTAACAGTGTAAAAATCTTGTATTATCATTTTTTCTTATTTTGTTTTATTTTCTTTAGTTCCATTTGTAAATGTAAATAGTGTAAATAAGTTATATGTTAAAGTTGATGTAAATAAATTTGTTAAGTTGTTTTAAAAGTGTGTCGAATTCATTATTTTACACCACAGCATTTGACAACAGATAATTTGAATGTACATAATATTTGCACAATATGAATTTATTATTATTATTATTTTTAGAAAGAAACACAATATTTTCTTAATATAATTTATAGAAATTGATTGACATTAACATATAATATTACAATGGTCACAAAGTAATTATAATGCACAATATAAGAGTATAATATTATTTATTGCCACAGATTGTTAAATTATAAGATTTTGGTATATTTTAAAATTAAGATACTATATGGAAATGAAAGACATGTATATGATTTACTTATTTTCTTAATGATTAATAGTATAATCAAATAGATAAGATTAAGCTATACACTAAAGATTTTTATTGTTGGTTATTGTTATTAGAATAAGTTAGGTGTATTTAGGTTTGATATTAAATCCCTTATCATTCCTATCTACATGAATTATTATTACTTTAAGATAATTAGAAGAACCTGAGATCATTTTAATTATATTTCCTTAACAAAAGTTTGAGATTTATTTATCTATTATTATTAAAGATAGTTCATTTATAAAAGTCATAAGAGTGCTGTAGAGTTAGTAATGAGATAATTAGAAGTAATAGTATTCTTATGCCATTGAGACAGTGTCTTGGAAAGACATTGACTCAATGTAAGTCCAATTACCAATTGTAACTTCACTTCACAGTCTCATGATTTTAATTAAATACTTATTTAATTAGTACATTATATTGAACTATATTAATCTGATAAGTTTATAATATTATAAAAATATATTAAAGATAGTTGTACATATTTTAGCTGAGCATAATGATTTAATTGAGCTAGTCTTATTTTAAATTATATCATATATCGAGAAGTGAGGGTACAATATATATATATATATATATATATATATATATATATATATATATATATATATATATATATATATATATATATATATATATATATATATATATATTTGGTTTAATAATTTACATTTATAAAATTAAATTTGGATGCTCCCATGTCTATAAAATAAAGTACCAAATTTGATAATGATCATCAATAAAAATAAACATATTAAAATAATATAAATAATAAAATAAAATATATAAATAGATAAATAAAAACTTATTTTTCTGAGCAAAGTAAGAACAGTTCTTTAGGTCCATATTTTATAATCCTGGTGGAGATCTAACATAGGATATTTATCCATTGGTTTTTAGCAATTATATGTTTCAAATTGATAAATTATTAATATTATCCAATGGTTTTGTTGTAGCAAGATATAATATATCCTTCAAAGATTGATATAAGCTCCATTTTTTCAGTTAGATATTCTACACAAGCAATATTTTAAGTGGCATGAAAATTGGTTTCAAAATCTTTACTATACAACATTCTACCCCCTGCACATTGTAAGATGTCTTTAAATATATAAAATTGTTTTAAAGAATATTTTTGTGTGTAGAAAACAATGTAATAAAATAAAATAAAGTAACTAGAGATGCAAATAGATGTTCTTTTCTATATAATACTATCCTTTTGAAAATTAAAAGAAAAAAATATTTTTCCACAATCTATTCCAATCTTTAGGTTTTAATTTTTATATAAATGAATCATTATTACAATTTGAATAAGTTAAACTTTTTCTGATTTAGTAGAAATTCGAAATAGTTATTGAAAAAGTCATTTTCTTTTCTCGACTTCTTTTTTGCATGTTTTATTTTCAATGCTTGATTTAATTGCTTATTGTTATAAATAATCATTAAGATATATAAAAAAATATAAGTGTTTTTTTTTTCAATTTCAAATTTGGTGATTAATTATTTAAAAGTTTGACACTTAAGTGAGTATCATTTTAATTTTATTTTTATCAAAACAAATATTAATCATTTATTTATTTTTATTAAGTATATGTATGTATTTTATAATAGTTAAATATATTTAGTAAATGGTTTAGTTAGAGATAGTTATAAATGAGTGTATAGTTATTGGGTTAACTATAAGTTATCCTTACAACTCCCCTCCCTTGGGGGTTAAAATTTTAATTTAAATTAAAAAATTTAACACTAATAAGTGTTTTCGTATGTTCCTACAATATAATTATATTTATATTTGGATTTGGTGAAGGTTTATATAATTTTTAACTGTTTGATCTTCCTTATAATTGGGCTATATTAATCTTAAAATGATCTAAAATTAAGGACTTTGATGGTTAAAATTAAAAAAAAAAGCATTTCCTTCTTGGATAACACATAAATATATTTACTAACATTATTCCTGCTTTTTTAAGACATGTATTTATAAAGGTTTAAATAAATACCAGAGTATCCGTTTGTTAAGATGAATTGACTCCATTGTTCTAACTTATTTCAAGGCATGCCAATAATTACTATTGTGTATTGATTGGAGAATTTTCTCATCAAAGTTAATACTCTTAATTATATATTTTCTTTTACATTGATCACTAATTCTTTTTATTTCACTTCAGTATTGTTTATATTGCCTATATACTTAACTTGATGATTACTTTTATTCTTTATATTTCATTATGAACAGCCAAAATAAGGTTTCAAAATACGTGAATTATATTCACCATAAATCTCTTTCTTGGTTGTCTTTTTAATGATGGTATAAGGTCCTTCATATGTATTATAAAACTTATGGTATTTGTTCTCTAATGGCTTACTGGGATGTGGAGTCTTTATCAACATTCTATCTCCAACTTTAAATTTGGAAATGTATTTTTTATTCTGATTTCTATAACTTGTTATTTTAATAAGTCATTCATGAACGTGTAAAATGTCATTTTCATTAACTTTGGGTTTATTGGTTATAGGTTTATATTTTTTATAGGTTTATATTTTTAAAATAGTATAGGTATAAATTGATTAAAGTGTAGTAGAATGGGTGAGAATCCAGTAAATTCATTCAATCTTCAATTGATATACTCGACTACACATTTTGTCTGTTTTACCCATCCCTCATTTTTTTCCTCTAAATAAGTCCTAAACAAACATCCGAGCTCCCACTTAATGCATTCCCATGGGTTTGATTGTGTTAGCACATGTTTTATTTTTGATATATCTACCCATTTCTTCCACTTTTTATTCTCCCTAATAAAACTTTCATGATTGGGTTTAACTCTGAGTCACTGAATTGTATCTCAGGTAGATTTTCCAATTTGGTCTCTACATTACTATCAGCCATCACATTAACATTTTTAATGTAGGCATTGTCTACCTATAGATGATTTTGTTCTGACCTAAATGGATTTTGACTAAGCATGTCAGCTATGACATTTTCAGATCTTTTGCAATAATGTACAGTATAATTGAATTCCTGTAACAGTAAACTTTATCTAACTAGATGACTATTAGTCAGATAGCTGTTATTCAAGATTTTGAGGCTTTTGTGATCACTATTACCTTCGATCTGAGTAACATTTGTCAGAATTTTTGGAAGGCCCACACTATTGCAGTGCTTCCTTTTCTGTAACCATGTAATTTATTTCTGCACCTTTCAAAAGCCAGCTAATAAAATAGAGGACACCTGGTTGGCCATCCTCTTGGATCTGGGATAGTGTTACCCCTAATCCAAAACCACTACTATCTGTTTGGACAATAAATGGTTTATTAAAATCAGGGAAGGCTAACATGATTAATCAATAATAAGTCTATGTTATCTACCTCTGGACTAAATGGTGTGGCAACTTAATAGTATAATTAACTTAAGTTAATCAATAAGTCTAGATAATTCCGAGTGAAACAATGTATAAAATTAATGGTAAGTATGAATTTATGAATAGAGACCATTAAATAAATAATTGATCAAGACTAATAAGAGTAGGCAAGTTAGGCAGATTAAGGGCATAATATATAAAACAGGCAATGATAGCAATGAAGTATAAAACACTTAAGGTAACCAAAATATTCGCATGAGATGACACAGGTTAGTAGAGATCCTATGACATGTTATAAGTATTGCAAAGAAAATAAATAACTTTGCATTCATAAAATAAATATTCCAAGGAGAAATATTATTTAGAAGTGGGAAATATTTAGCAAGTAAGAATAAAGAATCAAATGTTAAAGCCACAGGATGTTAGTAGCAATGAAGTTGAGGGTGATCCTGATGAAGGGTCTAGGAATACATGTACTTGGGGATCAATGGTTCTTTGTCAGTGCAAGAGGAAAAGGAAATGACATCTTAAATTCAAGGAGACTAATGAACAGTCCACTCAAGCACATAGAATTGAACTAACACCGGCTACAGGAGATAAGGCAGCTATGATGCTAAAGCTCCAGATATTGGATCAGATGGATAATGTGAGTGGTCAGATAAGTGCAATCAAGACTGATATGAATAATATGAATGGTCATATGGATAACATGAGTAGTCAGATAGGTGCAGTCAAAACTAATATAGGTAATATGAATGGTTGGATGGTTAACATGGTAACCAAGGCTGATATTGACAGAATAGAAACTGAAATTGAAGGAAAGCATATGTAGTTTAAAAGAGGAGCTGAAGAAAGATATTGACAAACTGGATGAGAAGGTTGAAAAAAGAATTAACGGCACTGAAATGAAATTGTCTGCAGACATGGAGTGGCTGTTCTCAGAAATGGATAAAATACAGAACTGTAATATTGGATTGAAGCAAGATATAGAAAAACTGAGGAGATAGGTGTAGAGAGCATGCAGTGTCAAAATCAAGGGCATTGAAATGAAATTATCTGCAGACATGAAGCAGTTGTTCTTAGAGATGGATAAAATGCAGAATCGTAATATTGGATTGAAGCAAGATGTAGAAAAGATGAGGAGATAGATGTAGGGAGCACACAGTGTCAAGAGTGATTCACTGGATTTACAGAATGCATTACTACCCAAATTGATAATAAAATTAAGGAGGTACACCCAGTCCAGGAATCCACATAAGAAAGAGGTGATACAGGGTCAAGAGAAGCACAAGGAAGAAATTTATGGAGAATTAGAAGCCATACAGATGAAGTTTAACCACCTCCATGTCAAACATGGAAAGTGGGGTTCATGAGTAAATGGTGGAAGCCATAAATCAACACTTGCACCAACTTTGAGACAAGATAACTTTTATGGAACCAGATGCTGTGTTATGCAAAACTACACTAGAAAAACTTGTGGAGAAATCCAGTGAAACACAGAGTTGGATTGACAGTTTTGATGAGGCGATGAAGCAAGGGTTATCTAGGGACAAGTTCCAGCACAACTCGGACACCAACTCATGTGAAGCTACAGTTAGGAAGTGAAATGAGGATCCAAAATGACTGCGAGGATTGGAACCATGGTGAGGCTCATTTGAGAGTGGCCTTTAGAGATTCACAAGAAGCAAATGAGATGTATGAACAATCCACTCTCTCCAATCTCATATGATAACCAAAGTGGACGATTGCCTCCATGAATTTCATCTAGGCAGAACACACCAAGATGATTATCTAGCTGATTCAGATCATCCTAGGGTGCATCCACAAATAGCAACATGATGAATGAGACTCATGTAAATGCAATGCAGATAAATGCCATCACCCAATTTGTAAAGCTGAAAGTTTTCAAAGGTTGCACTAATGAAGCTCCAATTGAACATTTGTGAAGTTTAAAACTTTATTTCACTGTGAATAAAAGTTTATCTGAAGGTGGAAAAGTAATAATCACTTATAGTTACCTCTAAAGTGATGCTTTAATATGGTAGGAGTCATTGTTCCAGACCCCATTCATGTTCGAGTACTACCAGACTATTGGTTCATAATTTTTGGAACAGATAGGCAGGAAGCCTTTCTATACCAACTTTTCCAGGAAAAATATAGATCTGCACCTGGGGAGACACCAAGTTTTTTAGGTGACAGGTTACTAAGCTATGTACTTTATACACAAATTGCTTTAATGAAACAGAAATCATCTGCATTATTAAAAGAAATTTACCTTTATGAATAGAGCAATCACTGATGTGCACATTCACCAAGAATATTGAGATGGTTGCTGAATTGTTAAGCAGTATCAATATGAGCAATACTAATTTGTCCATCAGGGCACCAGAGAAGAGGAAAGAGGAGGCAAGTATTAATGCCCTATTTTATCTCAAGAGAAAAATAACAATAATTCAAAGCATTGGAAAGGGAAAGTCAATCATATCAATGCACCAAATGTGTCATCACCCAAGGGGAATAAATACAATAATTGCAGGTCATTGACTAATTCCCCCAGTAGCCCAAATGGTTCACCAAAACCAAGATGTATTGATCACACATCCAACACCAAGCAAAGACTAAACTAGAGAGGTGTATGAAGGTTAGATTCTCACCTGAAGGAACCAAAAATACACTGAGGAACAAGGGACCAATGATGGAGAAATCACCAATATGACATGTTGGGAAGACACTGCATCCAACTTTGCTTTGCAGAGATGTCTCATGGAATAGGCTTTGTTTGAGGCTTTGCCAGTTAAAGCTTTGTTAGACTCTGGTAGCCAAATTTCTGTCATTTGAGACCGACGATATATCAGGAGGTTTTGAATAAGAACCCTAAGCTAAAATCTTGCCCTGAAATCTGTACAGGTTACCATGGCTAACAATAGAAAGACAAAGCTTGCCTAGGAGCAAATTTGGAGTGATGTAAAATTTGGCTGGTTTAATCCATGATGTCATATGAAGAACAGACTTCCTACACTTACACTCCTCTATTATTGATTTCTCCAATAAAATAGTTAGGATTGATAATGAGATCTTGAAGATGACATTTCTTCTGAGATATGGCCTACCTGAAGTTGATTGCTTTATATCAAATGTCCCAGAAGCATTTGTAAACACCAAACTTACTTGCAATGTCCAATCTATTACATAGTGAGAGGGCAGTAGAGTTACAACTATAATTAATCAGTTTAGCCTGATTTATTCAGAGATTCCTGGAGTTATAGATAGGTTCCTATAGATTATTAGATTGAAAGATGACCAACCCTTTCAATCCACATTGTATCCTATTCTGTACCAATATCAGCAGGGAATATTCAAACATAAATAAAATTCTGGACTGGGGGACCATTTCCAAATGCTCTTCACCTTACTGTAATCCAGTTTTATAACTGAAGAAGAAAGGGTCAATCAATGAGATTTTGTTTAGATGCTTGGCAACTAAATACAATTACTGTTTCAGACAAAAATATATTCCCACCACCAATTCATGAGTTGTTCATGAGATTTGGAAACAAGAAGGTATTTTCTACCTTCGATCTAACTTCCAATTATTGGCAGATTGAACTCCATCCTGATGATCATCACCTTCGATCTGACTTCCAGCTATTGGCAGATTGAACTCCATCCTGATGATCACCGATGTACTGCTTTCAGTATGAGGGTTTTGCCTATCAGTTTTATAGGATGCCATTTGGGTTTATCAATAGTGGTGCTGGTCTGATTAGATGCATAGATAAGACCCTTTCTCCTGAGATTAAGCAAATTGTAACCATCTATGTGGACATGTGATTATTGCATCTTTCACAATTGAAGAACATCATCAACAACTCACTGTTTTTCTGGGAGTACTTTTGCAAAAAGATAAAAATCATCTTCAAGAGGAGTACCATAGTATCCAACCAGGTAGTATTTCTAGGTCATATTGTAGGTTATAATGGGATAAAACCTCATCCAGACAAAATCTCTGCCATTCAAAACTTTCCTAGGCCTATTAACAAAAAGCAGATTCAGTCGTTCTTTGGTTTGTGTAATTTTTACCACCATTTCTACAAACATTTTCTGACCACTAGGAACCTTTGGTGAAACTAATCAGGAAGGAAGAGAAGTGGAAGTGGAACGAGGAACTGGAGAGAGCATTTGAAAAATATTAAAACAGGGTTTTTAGAGCAGATGATTTTGGCCTTCCTGATTTTAATAAAACATTTGACATTCAAACTGACAGTAGTTTCGGATTAGGGATAATGTTATCTCAAATCCAGGAGGATCGTCAACCAGGCATCCTCTACTTTATAAGGCAACTCCTGAAAGGTCCAGAATTGAATGATATGGTAACTGAGGAGGCAGTATCTATAGTGTGGGCTTTCCAGAAGTTTGACAGATGCATCTCAGATTGGAGATGATAGTGGTCACAGACCATAAAAGCCTCAAATTCCTGAACCACAGCTATTTGATCAACAGTCACCTAGTTATATGGAATCTGCTATTGCATGAATTTAATTGCACCATGAGGTATTGCAAAGGATCTGAGAACATAGTGACTGTCATACTTAGTCAGAATTCATGTAGGTCAGATCAAAACCAACTATCTGTAGAAGATACCTACATTACGAATGTCAACCTAATAACTGCGAGTAATGTAGAAAACAAGTTGGAAAAATTACCGAAGGTACAGTTTGAAGATCCCAATTTAAACCTAATCACAAGAGCCCTAAATAGAGGAAGTTTTGAATGTGCCCAAGAATCTTGCACTTTATAAGATAGAAAATCAGGTCTTGTATGAAATTGATGCAAATACTGAAGAGTGGAGGGTAGTGATACCTAAAATTTTATGCATTTCAACCATAAAGCATACTACTGTTTGCATGGATACTATGGTGCCAGAAAAACAGAATATACTATGGAAACTGGGTTTTACTGGGCAGGCATGTATAGAAATATCTTGAGAACACTGCAATATTGTCTGATATGCCTAAAAGCTAAGCTAGTAAACCAAAACTATAGTGAGACATTAAAATCAATAATTCATGGAAGACCAAATGAGATCTTGGCAATTGATTATTATGGACCATTACTTCCATTTAATAAACAAAAATATCTCTTGCTTTCTTATGATCTTTTTTTGAAATTTCTCTGCTCACCCTATACCTCAGGCTAATACCAGACATACGATCATGGTATTAGAAACCCTTCAGTTCCCCAAGATAAGAAAACCTAAAACTATTTTGACAGAACACCTTTCCTATTTAAGGAATAGAGGAAATGGGTGGAGAAGCTACAAATTAAACATGTGTTCACTTCCATTAGAAATCCACAGTCGAATTTTTGTGAACACATAATGTAGGAGTTTGGCCATTTGTTCAGGACATATCTAAAGCATCAAACATCACATGATCACCATCTCTATACTAGCACATAATTTGTTGTATGAGGAGTTTTGCCTTTGTTGACTTATCTAAAGGATAAGCATAGGGGTGGATGAAGCAGATGGAATGTGTAGTGAATTACATTAATTGAGGTTTATCTACTGGATTCACACCCATTCAACTACATTTGAACCAACGTATTTTTTTATTTGCAAAATACCAGCCTCCAACTGAATGTCATCAACATGAATTATAAACAAAAAATTAGATGGCTTACCAACAGTTAATTGATAAATCTAATGCTAAGAATAAAAATAAGAGGAAAAGTAAACTACTTTAAGATTGGAGATAAGGATTTTGTGAGAACACACCACCCAAGTAAACCAATGGATAATATTTGTCATAGTTTTTGTCAACAATATGCTGGACTACACACTATTGAAAAAAAAGTGGGCCCACATGCCTTTTGGTTGAACATTGAGGGAGAACTAAAAGTAAGTTATAATGCACGGATATTGAAGCCATACATTAGTTATCAAGAAGAACCACCAAATGCAGAAGCTCATATATCCATAAATGTATAAATATGACTAATGTAGATGAAAGTGGAGTTTTATAATGCATGGATATTGAAGCCATACATTAGTTATCAAGAAGAACCACCAAATGCAGAAGCTCATATATCCATAAATGTATAAATATGATTAATGTAGATGAAAGTAGAGTTTTAAAAATATTTATGTATATTGTAATAAGAGAAAGGTAGCATTGTATGCAAATATATTGAAACAGTAAGGTCTGCTTTGCAGATCTTCATTTCACCTTTTCTCACCTATTTCCTACCTCATACCTTAGTTTGAACCCCAATCTATCGTAGTGTGTCTGCAATATGCTTATATACCGAAAATCCCGCCTAATTTTAAACCAGGAGTACAATGCTCGTATTATATATATAAGTCATTCCCAAATAAATAAAAGATTATAGATTATGTACATGTTCACATATGTTATAGAAGTCATAATTGTGCACACACTATGATATGCATTTTAAAACATATCAAAATTATAAATTGTTAAAGTTATTTTGTTTGAATCTATTTACAAATATATTACCATCGTAATATATTTTGATTTAAAATAAAATTCATTTAGTAAATATTCGTTTAGTAGATAGATAGACGATTCTGACTGTTACATAGTATTTTTTTTTTCCAGGTCCATGCAGCAGTTCCAGGGTTCCCTATGTGATAACTTCCGATGGACCCAGAAAAAAAAATACTATGTAACAGTCAGAATCGTCTATCTCACTAACACACTGCAGAATTCAAACCCCAGACACGAAACTGAACATTCTAGGAGGGGTTGCCTTCTAGATATACTAAGTTCGAATCTAAAGCCCAAATTTCACAGCGCCATCTATGTGACAACGCATCTGATGCCACTACTAGTATGACCTTTGACCGGTGCCTGGTGGTCAGGGAGAAACAAAAGACTCTATACTAAAAGAAGTTTGGGTGGCTAATTAACATCTATGGATTTACAAAAGAAATGCAGAAAATATATATATAGACCGAGACAGGGACAGGAATAAAATAAAATAAGAGATCAAATTTAGTTTTAAATAATTTCACAAAATTTATTTAAATAAATTATATATATAATGCCACTGTCTGCTTATATGAGACAGGGACATGTATTAGATAATTGTGGGCATTATATTTCAATAAATGACAAAAAGGTTTTAAAACAAAGTGATATATTCTATTCCTCGGGCTAATAGCATTACGATAATGTGCTTGACGAGATAGGAACATGTGCGAGGTGCTTTGAGCAATTATACAAGTTTAAGAAAATATTTGAAATTAAGTGTTATAAAATATTTATTGATTTTGAGAATAGCATGGACAAAAGCTTACTAAGCAACAAAGTGGGAATGTGATCAAAACATTTATTTGAGAATAATAATAATAGAGTTGCATTGGGAGGTCAGTATTGCTGATAATGAATTTATTAAAGTTGGAGGGTGTGACACATTTAAGTCATGGATGCTTTGTAAAATAAATATAAAATAAAACAATATTGAAGATCTGGAATAATTACGGAGGGCATCTCGCCACTAACCCGTATGAAAGTATTTTATGAACAGCCGAAACTTAACGACTGGATGATGATTGCATTTAATTCCCAGGTGTGTCATTTGGAGGCACACTCTGCCTGGAAATCTGCAATAAGCGAAAATAACGGACTTTGCCATGTAAAGAATCCTTGGAAAAGTAAAACAAAGTGGTCTCAACAACCAATTCATTTACCAGCAATACGAGACTAGTGTATATAAAACATACTGAATGGGTTTTACTTGGATTAAGAGAAATGCCCAATGAAATTCCCAGAAATTCATTTAAAAGGGTCCGCATATGCTCGACGTCAATGATGAACTTTGTAATTAAAGTAGAACACGCAATTAAAATAGGAAAATGCATGCTTGCGGGTTTGAAAAGTAAGTATAGATTTATATACGCAATCATGCATTAGGGGACACATTTAATCATTGACCTCGCACATACTCTCATATTAGATTAAAATCAATAACATGTAGATTTTAAACTATGTGATTATATTATATATTAAAGAAAAGAATCGCCCTTGAATGAGTGATTTGCAAGATAATAAAATTGGAAAATGATAAATTTAAAATATGCCTTAATAGCGGCGTCTTACTTTCAATAAAGGGAATAGTTCACTCGGTCAAAGACGATTCTGACACATTATCATAATAAAATAAAAGAAAGCTTTATAAATAGAAAATATTAACCCAAGGATAGAGCAAAACGGTTGATTATATTTGAACACTTTAAAGAAGTACATAATAAAGTTATGTGAAATTTCAGAAAACAATTTAGAATAGCTATAGCATGTTAGTTAGGAATCACAAGAGCTCTTAGGTTAATTTAGGGTTACCTCTGGAGAAGCATTTAGGTAGATTGATGGTCAGCTGGTTTTTATATAATTTAACAGCAAAATCTGGAAATGTTCATATTTTTGGCGGCAGCAGCAGCAGTTCCGGGGTTCCCTGTGTGATAAACTTCCGATGGTCTACGGCAGCAGATGACCATTCCGAAGAGAAATAGCCTTCTCGCACTCTACTCTGTCATGTCAAGATTTACAAATTACTAGAATAGAACTGAGAATGATTTCTCTTAGAAACATTAGAAGAAAAAAAACTGGAGAACAAAAGAAAACCCTTCTTTTTATATTAGAATTTAACAATAGAACTGCCCTGGAGCATTACAAAAATATATCGGACTTATCAGCTGTCATCATCTGAATGTCTAAAGAAATTCAACATTAATTTTTTTTTTGTTACTTTCCCTGTCGACATTCGGATTACAAACTAGATTTAATTAAAAATTACTTTTATTAATTAAAGAAAACCTTAAGTGGACATCTGCTGTTTTTAGATAAACTTATATAATATTAAGTAATTAAACTATTGTCCCTGATTTATTTAAACAGAAATATTTGGAATAACTTTTATTAAATTAAAGAAAATGATTTTACTTTTTAAATTGCAATATTTGAATCTATCTACTAAACGAATATTTACTAAATGAATTTTATTTTAAATCAAAATATATTACGGTGGTAATATATTTGTAAATAGATTCAAACAAAATAACTTTAACAATTTATAATTTTGATATGTTTTAAAATGCATATCATAGTGTGTGCAATTACGACTTATATAACCTACTTTTTAATAAATCAAAATTATGTGAACATATACATAATCTATAATCTTTTATTTATTTGGGAATGACATATATATAATATGAGCATTGTACTCGTGGTTTAAAATTAGCCGGGATTTTCGGTATATAAGCGTATTGCAGACACAGTACGATAGATTGGGGTTCAAACTAAGGTATGAGGTAGGAAATAGGTGAGAAAAGGTGAAACGAAGATCTGCAAAGCAGACCTTACTGTTTCAATATAGAGTAAATAGGTATGATGAGAGTACACTCAAGTTAATGTGGAAACATTCACTGGGTATTTTAGAACTGGCTGAAATGCGGGAGTTGACCCATACAATGTGGTGGGCACCTCATATTTTATTCAGTTTTTATAGAAATCCAATAAGACTGAGGAATAGGATAAAGGCTGATGAACACATACATGCCTTCTGGAATAGAGACACATAACCAGTCAAATTCAAGTTATAAAACCATCATAAGGTCAGTTAATTCTGTTAAAGATAGTAGGAACAATATTAATTATAACATCAGTTCAATTCCAAGAAGAAAGCGATAGGGACAGGAATCCAACAAAAGTGAGTCATAGAAAAAGTAAATGGATATTAATGAATAAATCAAAATAGTTGAGTAAGAATTAGAACTCTCCCTTATTTAAAATGAAATGATAAAGTGATCCAATATGATAACCATCCAAACCTTTTTTCATGTGATAAAATTTGACATAGTCTAAATTTTAATCCTTTAAGGATGGGGGAAATGTAAGTTGATGCACAATCCTTATTGTAACGGTATACAATATGCCGTTACATTATTTTAAAACTAAAATAAAAAGATCGTAAATAAAAATTGATTTATAAAAAAATAAAAAACTTAACTTAAAAACTGAAAATTAAAAGTTGTTTAACATATATATATAGATCGCACAGATGGAAAACTTTAAAAACTATTTTAAAAATAAAAGTATTTGAAAGTATTTTTTTTTTGTAAAAAAATTAAAGATTGATATTTTTTAAAATAGAAGTAAATGATGTCTATCATGTTTAATCTTAGAAAATGGAAATGATTATTTTTTTAAATTAAATGATTGTTTTAATGCAAACTAGCCCTTGGGGCACTTAAAATAATTTAAAAGATCAGATAAGGGAATAAAAAGAATTAGCTTGATCAATGGAAGCACTAAGCCACAGCACGAACCAAAAAAGAGACTCTAGGATTAGTGACGCCTTGCTTGTTGAATCCATAAAGTTGCTGATAAGTGGCTAATAAAAATATAAAAGCCAAAATATGATGAAAATAAATTGTTGTTGTCTGAGATGCTGACTATTAAGCTATATATATGAACTGTAGCTGTATTGCAGATTTCATGTTGTAGAAGTCTGCAATATATTTTATCGTATCTCTGATCTAATATTTTTGGTACTCATCTATTAATAGCCATACATCGCTTGATGATGCTGTTTCTGTTTAAAAACCTTTTAATATAATGTTTTTGGGTCTGCCTTTTTTTTATTTTTGAATATATATGTTATTTTTTTAGCATTCTAAATTAAAAAATGTTTTCTGTTTTTTTTTAATTTTATTAAAATGTTTAATTTATTATTATAAGAACAGTGTTACTCTTATAATACTAAATTAAACATTTAATCAAAAGTAACCCCCTTCTCCCAAAAAAATTGTCTTTTTATTTCTAAATTTAAACAATTCAAAATACAGCAAAACTCTCCATATAGTAGTGCCATCTTGTGCTAACAAGAGCAATCAATGGATGCCAGAAGGCTTGTGCATAAAATCTTTATCTAGTGCCTACTCATCCAATATCCCCAGACTAGTTTCTGGCTTGTGGCCTTCATCAGTGAGGAGCCTTGGATCTGAGAGCACTGCACCTAGATCTTAGGATCTAATGCAACCCTCCAGCACCCACCTTTTAACTCTATTTAACTACAAAACTATGAGAATGAAATTGAAAACATTATTAATATTTTCAACCCAAGCTCAATAGCTTATATAGTCATATGGGTCTGAACTCAATTCAGTACCCATACATTTTGGTGTCTTTGGCTCTTTAACAACCTTAGCCACCACTATCCTATTAGGCAGGATTGGTGTTAAACCACTAAACATCACATGATCACTATCTCATACTAGCACAATAATTGTTATTAAACAATTCAAAATACAGCAAAACTCTCCATATAGTAGTGCCATCTTGTGCTAACAAGAGCAATCAATGGATGCCAGAAGGCTTGTGCATAAAATCCCTATCTAGTGCCTACTCATCCAATATCCCCAGACTAGTTTCTGGCTTGTGGCCTTCATCAGTGAGGAGCCTTGGATCTGAGAGCACTGCACCTAGATCTTAGGATCTAATGCAACCCTCCAGCACCCACCTTTTAACTCTATTTAACTACAAAACTATGAGAATGAAATTGAAAACATTATTAATATTTTCAACCCAAGCTCAATAGCTTATATAGTCATATGGGTCTGAACTCAATTCAGTACCCATACATTTTGGTGTCTTTGGCTCTTTAACAACCATAGCCACCACTATCCTATTAGGCAGGATTGGTGTTAAACCACTAAACATCACATGATCATTATCTCATACTAGCACAATAATTGTTATTAAACAATTCAAAATACAGCAAAACTCTCCATATAGTAGTGCCATCTTGTGCTAACAAGAGCAATCAATGGATGCCAGAAGGCTTGTGCATAAAATCCCTATCTAGTGCCTACTCATCCAATATCCCCAGACTAGTTTCTGGCTTGTGGCCTTCATCAGTGAGGAGCCTTGGATCTGAGAGCACTGCACCTAGATCTTAGGATCTAATGCAACCCTCCAGCACCCACCTTTTAACTCTATTTAACTACAAAACTATGAGAATGAAATTGAAAACATTATTAATATTTTCAACCCAAGCTCAATAGCTTATATAGTCATATGGGTCTGAACTCAATTCAGTACCCATACATTTTGGTGTCTTTGGCTCTTTAACAACCATAGCCACCACTATCCTATTAGGCAGGATTGGTGTTAAACCACTAAACATCACATGATCACTATCTCATACTAGCACAATAATTGTTATTAAACAATTCAAAATACAGCAAAACTCTCCATATAGTAGTGCCATCTTGTGCTAACAAGAGCAATCAATGGATGCCAGAAGGCTTGTGCATAAAATCCCTATCTAGTGCCTACTCATCCAATATCCCCAGACTAGTTTCTGGCTTGTGGCCTTCATCAGTGAGGAGCCTTGGATCTGAGAGCACTGCACCTAGATCTTAGGATCTAATGCAACCCTCCAGCACCCACCTTTTAACTCTATTTAACTACAAAACTATGAGAATGAAATTGAAAACATTATTAATATTTTCAACCCAAGCTCAATAGCTTATATAGTCATATGGGTCTGAACTCAATTCAGTACCCATACATTTTGGTGTCTTTGGCTCTTTAACAACCTTAGCCACCACTATCCTATTAGGCAGGATTGGTGTTAAACCACTAAACATCACATGATCACTATCTCATACTAGCACAATAATTGTTATTAAACAATTCAAAATACAGCAAAACTCTCCATATAGTAGTGCCATCTTGTGCTAACAAGAGCAATCAATGGATGCCAGAAGGCTTGTGCATAAAATCCCTATCTAGTGCCTACTCATCCAATATCCCCAGACTAGTTTCTGGCTTGTGGCCTTCATCAGTGAGGAGCCTTGGATCTGAGAGCACTGCACCTAGATCTTAGGATCTAATGCAACCCTCCAGCACCCACCTTTTAACTCTATTTAACTACAAAACTATGAGAATGAAATTGAAAACATTATTAATATTTTCAACCCAAGCTCAATAGCTTATATAGTCATATGGGTCTGAACTCAATTCAGTACCCATACATTTTGGTGTCTTTGGCTCTTTAACAACCATAGCCACCACTATCCTATTAGGCAGGATTGGTGTTAAACCACTAAACATCACATGATCATTATCTCATACTAGCACAATAATTGTTATTAAACAATTCAAAATACAGCAAAACTCTCCATATAGTAGTGCCATCTTGTGCTAACAAG
This sequence comes from Epiperipatus broadwayi, assembly GCA_028023455.1. Lineage (NCBI taxonomy): Eukaryota > Metazoa > Onychophora > Udeonychophora > Euonychophora > Peripatidae > Epiperipatus > Epiperipatus broadwayi. Next base: position 1,472,854 of record JAQFVV010012593.1, read on the forward strand.
AACAATCAATGGATGCCAGAAGGCTTGTGCATAAAATCCCTATCTAGTGCCTACTCATCCAATATCCCCAGACTAGTTTCTGGCTTGTGGCCTTCATCAGTGAGGAGCCTTGGATCTGAGAGCACTGCACCTAGATCTTAGGATCTAATGCAACCCTCCAGCACCCACCTTTTAACTCTATTTAACTACAAAACTATGAGAATGAAATTGAAAACATTATTAATATTTTCAACCCAAGCTCAATAGCTTATATAGTCATATGGGTCTGAACTCAATTCAGTACCCATACATTTTGGTGTCTTTGGCTCTTTAACAACCATAGCCACCACTATCCTATTAGGCAGGATTGGTGTTAAACCACTAAACATCACATGATCATTATCTCATACTAGCACAATAATTGTTATTAAACAATTCAAAATACAGCAAAACTCTCCATATAGTAGTGCCATCTTGTGCTAACAAGAGCAATCAATGGATGCCAGAAGGCTTGTGCATAAAATCCCTATCTAGTGCCTACTCATCCAATATCCCCAGACTAGTTTCTGGCTTGTGGCCTTCATCAGTGAGGAGCCTTGGATCTGAGAGCACTGCACCTAGATCTTAGGATCTAATGCAACCCTCCAGACCCACCTTTTAACTCTATTTAACTACAAAACTATGAGAATGAAATTGAAAACATTATTAATATTTTCAACCCAAGCTCTAGGTGCAGTGCTCTCAGATCCAAGGCTCCTCACTGATGAAGGCCACAAGCCAGAAACTAGTCTGGGGATATTGGATGAGTAGGCACTAGATAGGGATTTTATGCACAAGCCTTCTGGCATCCATTGATTGCTCTTGTTAGCACAAGATGGCACTACTATATGGAGAGTTTTGCTGTATTTTGAATTGTTTAATAACAATTATTGTGCTGTTTTGAATTGTTTAATAACAATTATTGTGCTAGTATGAGATAGTGATCATGTGATGTTTAGTGGTTTAACACCAATCCTGCCTAATAGGATAGTGGTGGCTATGGTTGTTAAAGAGCCAAAGACACCAAAATGTATGGGTACTGAATTGAGTTCAGACCCATATGACTATATAAGCTATTGAGCTTGGGTTGAAAATATTAATAATGTTTTCAATTTCATTCTCATAGTTTTGTAGTTAAATAGAGTTAAAAGGTGGGTGCTGGAGGGTTGCATTAGATCCTAAGATCTAGGTGCAGTGCTCTCAGATCCAAGGCTCCTCACTGATGAAGGCCACAAGCCAGAAACTAGTCTGGGGATATTGGATGAGTAGGCACTAGATAGGGATTTTATGCACAAGCCTTCTGGCATCCATTGATTGCTCTTGTTAGCACAAGATGGCACTACTATATGGAGAGTTTTGCTGTATTTTGAATTGTTTAATAACAATTATTGTGCTAGTATGAGATAATGATCATGTGATATTTCTAAATTTATGGTATTCTTTTAATAGTAAATTAAATGTTTAAACAAAATTAAAAAAACATTGAATTACTCCTCCCCCAAAAAATAGTTTTTTTTATTTCCAAATGTACGTTATTCTTTTAATAGTAAATTAAACATTGAAACAAAACTATAAAACACTTTATGAAAAAAGTAATCATCCCCCTGAAAAAAAAGTTTTCTTTTGATTTCCAAATTTACATTATTCTTCTAATAGTAAACTAAATGTTTAAACAAAAATTAAAAACAAAAAACAACCCAAAGCACTTCATTCAAAAAGGAATCAAACCCTAAAAAACAGTTTTTTATTGATTTCCAAATTTATGTTAATCATTTAATACTAAATTCAATGTTTAAACCAAATTCAAATACAACAACCCAAAACACTTCATTAAAACAGTAATCAGCTGACTTTGTTTTTTATGCCACAAATGAAAAGTAAAAAAAAAACAAAAACAAAACCCAAACACTTTTATTTTCAAATCGACATTATTCTTGTAAGAATAAATTAAATGTTTAAACAAAATTAAAAAAACATTCATTACCCAATATTTTTGTATTTTATTGGCTGACTTTGTTTTTAAATCTATTATACAAGTGCAAAAAACTTTTTGGATTGATTGGGTTTCAAAGAAATCATAACACATATTGATTCAAATAACAACAACAATAATTTTATTTTTTTAAAAAAGAAAATTCTCATTTGTAAGTGGAACCAAAACAAAAGAATAACACTGCTAAGACCAAAAATGTCTTTTGAAACTACCAGTTGTGTACAACCATCTTATTAAGATCATGACATTTGTCATGAAGTTGCCACGTCACACTCTGAAAAAAGCATTTTCAAGTTTCTAGCAGCTCCCAAGATTTGTAGACAAGTGTGCTGCCAGAATGATAATTATCACTATGTGATACTACTACAGTTGGTGTGAGAGACAATTACATTGAAAACAATTCTGTGAAATTGAACAACAGACACCCTCATATTAAATAGTAATGAACTATCATTACTAAACATATGCACAAAGCATGGTCACATATAGCTAGGTATACAATTTCTGTGCTTGTGAATAGAGAACAACACCATCATGTGATCCACAAATGGCTATTAAAAATGTGTTGTAGTAGCCATAGTTTCGGCAGCATAAATGGTATATTTCTGTGTTTTTGCACAGAAACAGTGCCATCAAGTGATGCAAGACTGCTAATAGATGAGTACCATTTTTTTCTGAATGTTTTTCAAGATTTCTTATTGTTTCTCTGATGTAATTTTTTCCCCAAGTATTTGTCAAGATTTTCTTTGCAGTTACTCTCATTGTACTTTTTTCTTTGTAGTTAATTTCATCGTTACTGAATTAAGTTGATTGTGAGTAAATCACTGTACTTTTTTTTTGATTTCTATTGCATAATTCTCATAATTAAACGGTTTTTTTTTGTTGTTGAATAATTGAGAAGTGCCAGTTATGACCATTTTTGTGTGAACTATAAATATAATTTATCAATTCTAAAAGAGGCGTCCACATGCAAAACATTGAAAGACTTTGGAGTCCCACCAAATGGCATAACAAGCAACAATAGGGAACATCTCACCAACATTTGGATTCATATTTGGCCGAATTTATGTGGCACAGATGTCATAAAAATGAGGATGCATTCATTTGCAGAATGAATGAAATCAAAAATAATTGACCACCATTATGAATTACTAATTAAAGTTAGTTTGTGTTTATTTATTTTATGGGAACATTGTTTTTTTTTCCTTTTTTTTTTACATTTTTTTAAAGAAATACTTATATCTATTACCACTTTTTGACCAAATCCCCATTCATGTGATACTCTCTGAAATCATGCAATTATTTTGGAGGGAAAAAGTGTAAAATTTTTATTTCAAATCTTCATTTTATTTGGAAAATTTAATGAATCTATTAATAAAATTGAAGAGACCACTTACATTTATTTATTGTGACAATTCCTGTTATATATTGCACAGTAAGTAACATATGTGTATATTTTTTGTTTTCAGGAATATTTTAGAAATTTTGGTAATTAGTTATTGTTCAGTCCATAATAGCATGTGATATTTTTAGTATTGTTATACATTTTACCCTTTTTCATCTAATACAATATATATATATATATATATATATATATATATATATATATATATATATGGCTGCAAAAAGGAGTTTTGCTATTAACTGAAAGGAGACCCTTTGATTCCTCTTGGAGGCCTTAAAGGAACCGAGCAGGGCAAATTTTTAATATCCACTCCATACGTTCTTGTCGTTGCAGCTGTTATTACTATGTGATTATTCATATAGTATACGAACATGGATGGGCTGCTCACCAACACGCATTAGCCAGCGTGGTGAGTTTATTGGCTTTTTACCTCTGAGTTTAAGATCAAGAAACACCATGGTCTTTCTTCTCAGTGCCTGATAAGGCAGAATGAATATTTGTGTAAATGATAAATATTTTCCCAATACATATATACAATTATGACAGACAAAAATAAAGCATGGCCCTTATTCCCAGGAGGCTGTAAAGTCACCAACCAAGGCAGCGGTTGGTGGCTGAAGGCGGAGGGTGCTAAGAATCCCCTGATTGTGGACCCAGGCTGCCATTTGATGATGACTTTTTATTTAGGTACTTACAACTGCAGATCACTTTCAAGTGAAGGAAGATTACAAGAATTAGAAGAAGAATTCTCTTATATTAAATGGGACATTATTGGACTTTGTGAAGTTAGAAGAAAAGGTGAAGAGACAATTGATTTAAAAAGTGGACATATACTCTATTATAAAGGCACAAATATTGGAAATACAAGTGGAGTAGGATTCATTATAAATAAAAAGTGGAAGAACAATATTGTGGAGATTGATGGTGTAGCGGACAGAGTGGCAAGATTAGTTATACAACTTAATAGCAGATACCAAATGCAGATAATTCAGGTTTATGCCCCAACAAGTTCTCATAGTGATGAAGTAGTAGAAGATTTTTATATGGATGTACAAAAGGCTTTTGATCAGAGTAAACACCATTTTAAAATTGTTATGGGAGACTTTAATGCTAGAATTTGTATAAAAATGAAAGATGAAAGTGCTGTGGGTAATTTTGGTTATGGTAATAGAAATGAGAGAGGACATAGACTTGTGGAGTTTGCAGAAAAAGAAAAACTTTATATTATGAATTCTTTTTTTGAGAAAAATGTTAAAAGGAAATGGACATGGAAGCATCCAAATGAAGGTACAGCAGAATTGGATTATATTTTGACTAACAGGAAATACATATTTCAAGATTGTAATGTTCTTAATAAATTTAATACAGGAAGTGATCATCGATTAGTAATAAGATACGTGTTAATGTAAAACTAGAGAGACAAAAATTATTAAGGAAAACAATATTTACAGTTAATATTCCTAATCTTCAGAAACTTTCTAATGAATTTAAATTAGAACTTACAAATAGGTTTCAAGTGATAGGAGATTTTGAACATGATTCAGATTTGAATGAAATTAATATGAAAATAACTGATACACTTTTGAAAACTGCAACAAAGATAGCTGGTAGAAAGAAACAGCAATTGACTAATAAAATTTCTACTGAGACTAGAGAATTTATGAAGTAAAGAAGGAATATTAAGATATACAAAAATGATGTATTAAAAAGAATTGGATATCTCGAATTTTGTAAAATGGTATGGAAAAGAGTTGAAAATGATATAAGAAAGTATAACTGTGAACTAGCAAGGAAAGCTGTAGAAGAAAATAAAAGTCTTAAGAATGTAAAACAACATTTTGGTATTGGTAGGAAATTTATATCTGCAATAAGAAAAAAAGATGGAATTATTACTAAAAGGAGAGATGACATCATGAAATTGGTAGAAGATTTTTATCAAGAATTATATAGTAATAAAGAACAAGTACCTCCTATATCTATTACATCTTCTAAATTGCCCAGAATTTTAAATGAAGAAGTGAGACATGCAATTAAATGTATGAAGAAAGGAAAGGCTCCAGGTAATGATGGAATTATAATTGATATATTAAAAGAAGCAGGTGAAGAAATAGAAATTTTTTTAGCAAAGTTATATACCAAATGTCTAAATGATAAAGATGTACCGGATGATTGGAAGAATGCAGTAATAATATTAATATTTAAAAAAGGTGATAAAGAAGATATTAGAAATTACAGACCTATCAGCCTTTTATCAGTTTTATATAAAATTTTTACCAAGATAATTACTACTCGTCTACAGAGAACATTGGATTTCCACCAACCAAGAGAACAAGCCGGATTTAAAAGTGGTTTTAGTACAGTAGATCATATCCAGGTATTGAGAGAAGTTATAGAAAGGACAAATGAATATGAGTTGCCATTATGCTTAGGATTTGTAGATTATGAAAAGGCATTTGATTCTATAAACATTTCTTCAGTGATTAAAGCATTAGATCATCAAGGTATAGATCCAGGATATTGTCATATTTTAAAGAATATTTATAAAAATGCAACAGCAACAATTAGATTACATAATGACACTGGGAAAGTCAACATTGAGAAAGGTGTAAGACAAGGTGACTCCATATCTCCAAAACTTTTTACAGCAGTGCTGCATGAAGTATTTTGTGGATTAAAATGGGAAACTAAAGGAGTGAAAGTAAATGGTGATTATTTAAGTCATTTAGATTTCGCAGATGATGTAGTTGTTTTTGCAAATAATGCTTCAGATCTGCAGGAAATGTTGCAGGAATTATCAGATGAAAGTAGGAAAGTAGGACTAAAGATAAATGTTAAAAAGACTAAAGTAATGTTTAATCGATTTGCTCAAAATATGAAAATAAAGATTGATTATGATGAATTAGAAGAAGTTAACAGTTACAAATACCTTGGTCAGATTATTAATACAGATGGAAACATAATGGAGGAAATTAATCATAGAATTAAACTTGGTTGGATTGCTTTTGGTAGAAATAACTTGATACTAAAAGGAAATATGCCTATGTGTTTGAAAAGGAAGGTTTTTAACAAATGTGTTTTACCAGTTCTTACTTATGGATCTGAGACTTGGACACTTAATAGAAGAGCAATTCAGAGACTTCAGACCACTCTAAGAAGTATGGAGAGATGTATGTTGGGAGTAACAAGAAGAGATCGTAAACGCAATGTATGGGTAAGAGAACAAACAGGTGTTACTGACCTCATTGAAAAAATTAAAAGATTGAAGTGGAGTTGGGCTGGACATATTGTTAGAAGAGATGATAATAGATGGACAATTGAAATTTTAAACTGGATTCCAAGAGATTGTAAAAGACCCAGAAAGAGACCACATGTGAGATGGATGGATGAAATAAGAAAGTGTGCAGGGATGATGTGGAGAAGAGAAGCTAAAGATCGGAGAAGATGGATTAAACTTGGAGAGACCTTCATCCTGCAGTGGATTGATAATGGTTGATAATGATGATATATATATATATATATATATATCATATATAATATATATATATATATATATATATATATATATATATATATATAGTTATTGAAAATGCTACATGTATTTCATTTCACTCTTTTTTTAAATTATATATCAGGGAAATACTTAAAAAATACCCCATTAATATATATTAAATGTATATTTTTCAAAGGCATATATGTTTGTGGCAAAATATGCTTCATATAGTTGAAATTTACTGATTTTATGGCTTTCTGTTTAATGGCATCTCATATTAAGTGTTTAAAAATTATTTATAGTTTGTAATTTGCCCATTAAAATTGGTAGTACATTTTATACATTTTTATTTAAATTTTGTATATATTTATTGAAAATGCTGCATGTATTCCATTTTAATTTAATTATATATCAGGGAATTGCTTAAAAATTACTCCCATTAATATATATTGAATGTATATTTTTCCTGTGAAAGTTGTATATGTTTCTGGTAAAATACGCTCCAAAATTGTTGAAATTTACCGATTTTATGGCTTTTTGTTTGATGGCTTTCATATTAATTGCTTAAAAATTATTTATAGTATGTATTAGTTCTGTGACACATCATATATTATGCATGTTGCACCTATTCTCTTATGTATTTAACCTGTTGATAAGTTTGTAAATCTTTATTAAAATATATACAAAAGATCTGTATATATATTATTTTCATAATTTTTTGCAAAAATATGTATAAAATCCTCGTGCACATTATTTTGGTCAGATCACAAGATTACAAAGTTATCATGGACTGATACATATGTGAATAGGTGCAGCATGTCTAATACATGCTCTGTCTCACAAGACTAATATATAAGTACCAAGTTTTCTAATCGCTTTCTTATTCAACTCTGGGGCTAATAAAAAATAACAAAATTATATTATATAGTTTAAAATATGAAAACTTATATCCTGCAATAATTTAAATTTAATGTTTATTATACTATCCTAAATATTGATATAATACATTTTGGTACATTATAAAATATGAAATTCTTATATTTATTTTATCTAAAATAACTCAGATACTAACTTTCTATTTCTAATTTTACCAACACAATTTTCCTGGCTTTTATCTCGAATTTATACTTATTTCTTACATTTCTTATTAATAATAAACTATACAGAGCTACAAATCAGGATTAGATATAAATTCATTATAATAATAATGAATTATTTATAATTAAATTCAAGATCAAAATGTAAATATCACAATCTATCGTTTCAACATTATATTTAAACACAAACATATTTTATCTTGTTATAATAAATATATGTGATTACTTTGATTTGTATATATCCCTATCTTATTGTTTATCCCCATTTATTATAATTATTTAATAATGTTTAATAAAATACAATTTTAAATATTTAATTACCCATATAAATAAATAGAATACCTTAATTTTTTATATATTTACTTATTCCCCTATATTTATAACAATTATTAAAACAAAAAAAGGGAAAATAATTCAACAACAAACAAAAAAAAACCTTCTCAACCAAAACTGATCAATAAATATTCATTTTAATAAATAGCATAGCGAAATTGAGAAATAAATCATTTTAGAACAATTATTTTTAGAATATACTCTGTGATGGAAGCTAGGTGTTGAAAACAATAGAAGAATCAGTGAAATATTTTATTCTAAATAGAATCTAATAAATGAAGACTAGATAAATATTCTTTATTTCAAATATAAAGCGTGTGGATATAAATTTGGTAAAAGTAGGTGATTATATGAAAAAGTTTTAGTCTTAATTATAAAATATTTTTTAAATTAACTTTAGTAATATAGAATTTAAATATAAACTTACCGGAAAGGGTATTGATAATGTTTTATAAAGTATTAATTAACAGAAGAACTTTTAAGAAGTTCCAAGCCAAAATATTAGATTTATATTATTGAACGGGATAGACGATGATAATTGTTGCTTAAAGTATTTATTAGAATGTAGAACGTCATCATCAGAAATAAATATCTAATTTGAATAAATTAACAGAAAGAAGAAAATTTATATCAAAGGGAAGGGAAATAAATCACATTGTGTGTGTGTGTGTGTGTATTAAAAGTAATAGAAGTATGTGTCTATACTGATTTTTTAAAATTTTCATTTTGATTATTTATTTTATAAAAATTATATATTTTTTTTAAAACTATGGAAGTACTAAAGTTAGTAATAACCAACCCCATTGTATGTCGAATAGCAGTAATAGCTATGATATATTTGAATAGCTTTTAGATTAATGACTTTTTGCTGTATAGCACTGGATTTGCATTGCATCTTATCATTGTCCATTTATTGTTATTCGATAACTTTGTTATGAAAAATATAGTAATTCCTAGATTTTGTAGTGCCTTCTTTATTCATATAAGTTTCCATATGCAATCATTATTTTAATCATATTTTAGCTTTTTGCAGTAGACTCTTCATTTACACTATATTTTAGTAACCATATTATAGACAAGGTAAAGAAACAAGGGAGTAGACAGGTGTATGTGATGGTAGGAACAAATAATTTGTCATATCCTTCAGAGGGAATAATGGATGAGTACATAGAATTGATTAGTAATTTGAATAAGATTAAAGAAAGAATAGGACTAGTTGGATTATTACCTAGATTTGACAATAGATATATTTTGGTTAGGGCATGTTTTATAAATGAGAGATTGAAAAAATTGCATGAGAGAAATGATATTATGTTTGTAGATGTGGGGGATTCTTTTATTAGTAAGAGGAGGGAGTTATATAGTAAAGATAGATTGCATTTAGCAAAACATGGAAACTAAGTTTTAGGGAATTTGATGTATAAAGTACATAGTTTGGAGAACTTTTAAAAGGGGTGGGTTTTAAGTTGCAGTCTTATCAGAAAGAGGAATGGTCTGGATGTAAGAAATAAACAAAGGGTAGCTGACTTGGATATAAATGTAGATGTGGAGAGAGGATAGATCTGTAAAATTACTGGTAAGCAAGTTATTTATAAAAGAGTAGTTAGGAAAGAAGAAATTGTTAGAATTGGATATTTGAATATTCAAGATGGTGGGAGTCCAGAAAAATAGAATTAAACAAAACAGTTAAAAATGAAGAGTTTGATGTATTAGCAATAGTTGAAACACATCTAAGTGAAGAAGAAGAATCTATCCTGGAGATCTTGGTAAGGCAGGGTAATAAATAGAAAAGTAAAAAAGGTGGTAGTATAGGAATTATGTCAAAAAAATATTTAATTACTGTTAAATGTCAATAACGTTTGTGATTTGAGATAAGGTTAGGAACACAAGAATGGATGGTGATTATAGTTGGAATAGTCAAACTATAATGAAGTGGAACAGTAGCATATATGAATGCTTAGTTAAGGATATACAAATTTTCAAACAAAGCGGAAGAGAATAATGGTTATAGGGGATATGAATGGGTATATTGAAGAAATTGATGGTGCAGATAACAATAATGGACAGTTTTTGAAGAATTTTTGTCAGAGAATGAATTTGAGCATTGGAAATTTATCAAATATTTATGTGGGACAATACACATGATATAGAAATAACATATTTAACACAATAGATGATGTACTAGTAGAGAAGGAGGGAATGAATAAAGTACCAAAATTTAAAGTGTTTGATAATGATGAGAGAGAATGTAGTAGTGATCATAATTTCTTTATAGTAGAAATGATTAGGAATGTGATGGGAAATAGTAATAAAAGTAAAAGTAGAATGAACGATACAGATAAGTTAGAAAATAAAAATTAAAATAACCATGGAAGAGTTGGTTGGGAAGAATATAAGAACTGGTGTAGTGAAGTAAAAAAAGTGGCAATTAGAGTTTTGGGTGAGAATATTGAGAAGAATAAAAGTAATAAAAAAGTGAGGGTGAGTAAAAATGTGAAAGAGAGGAGAGGGAGCATGCAGAGAATATAAATGTGTTATTAAGAACATGGAAAGTGAAAAAAATGTTAATGATAAATGGGGAAAGTATTTAGAAAAAAAGAAGTTGGCCAAAATAGATAATTAGAGTGAATGAAATTAAATAGTAAATAGTCAGAGGATATAAATAAAAGTGGAAGAGATGAGAGTAAAAAATTTTGAAAATATATTAAAACAAGGAATGTAGGGGAGAGAGAAATAGAGGGAATAGAGAGTAGATCTAGAGAAAAATTAGAGGCAATCTTAAATAAGTATGTAATGGATGTAGAAAAGATGCTAAATGTGAAAGATAGAGTGATAACAAACACAAAAGCATATAGTAATGGAACTATTAGGTTTACAGAAAATGAACTGAATGGGCAGGTAAGAAATTGAAAAGTGGAAAGGCAAGGGATTTAGATATATGGGCAGTAGAGGTGGTAATTAAATCTATTAAGTTTTAATAAGATGACATAGAAGAGAAAGATTTTCTGGATAGTTGGAATAATATAAGAGTAAGGCTACTATTTAAAAAAAAAAGGTACGGATCATAGAAGAGTAGCAAAATGGATGGAAGAAAATAATATAGTGGGAAAAATGCAAGATTTTCCATTGGATGGGCATAGAGGAAATAGTTTATTTGTAGTTACACAGCTTATAGATATGAGTAGAAATACAGATAGACAGTTATATATGGCTTTTACAGATATAGAAAAGGCATATGATAGAGGAAATAGAAATAGATTATGGGTGTTTAGTAGATTTGGGAATGGATGGAGTTTTAGTGGATCTCATTAAGAGATTGTATGAAAATAATTACTATATGTACCAATTAGGGAGTATAGAATCAGTTAAAGTTAAAGATGAAAATAAGGCAAAGATACCCTATGATATCTATTTTGTTTTTGTTGCATTTGAGAAAAATGGAGCAAGTAATAGAAAGACTAGGAAGAGAGTTAGAGATACCATAGGGAGTAGATACAAGGTTGGGTTTTTATTTGTGGATGATATCTTTTTGTGTACAGAAAGAAGAGATGGAAGTTATGCTGAGGACATATGCAAGAGTGGATAAAGAGATGGTGTTTAAATTTAGTGAAGAAAAATCAAAAGTAATGATTATTAATACTGGGGAATGAGAAGACAAAGAATTTTTATTGGAAGATGTAAAGTTAAGTGTGGTGGATAAGTATAACTATTTGGGAATCATCTTAGATAATCAGAGAAATTGTTTGGATGAATAGGAGAAAAAAATGATAAATGAAGCAAAGAAAAGAAAGGGATTGATAAAGAAATTAACAGTGTTTTCATATAATAAATATGATAAAAGTAGAATTGTATGGAAGAGAGTGGCAGTCGCAGAGTTAACATATCGTAATGATGTTATGTGTTAATAAAGGTATATTAGATTACTTAGAAAAAGTACAAAGAGAAGTAGGAAGACATGCATTAGATACAAATGTGTGGACGGTGAAGAAGGCAATTCAAGGAGAAATGTGATTGTCAAGTTTTTATATGAGAAATGCAAAAAACAAAATGAAAATGTGCGGTAGATTGCAGTTTTTGGATAATAAGAGAATAGCTAAAATAGTATTTAATTGGTTTATGAGTACAGGGCTGACAAAAAGGTGGGTGAGAAAGTTGGTATGGTATGCAGAAGATTTGGATAAAGAATTTATGTCAGTATAATTATACAAAAGTGAAATGATTGTGTTGAAGAATTGTTGAGTGTAATAGTTTTAGGGAATAGGATAGAATAGATACATTAATAAAAAGAGAGAGTTGGAGAGATTTATAATTAGTATGGAGAATAAAAGAGTTCCATATATATATATATATATATATATATATATATATATATATATATATATATATATATATATATATATATATATATATATATATATATATATAAACAGAATATTAGATGTGAGTTAATTTATGATAATAGCAAGGAAAGTAGTTTACTATTTAAGGCTCAAACAGGAACTTTAGCAACAAGGGAATATAAACATCAATGGGAAAATGTGGGTGATTTAGTCAACAAGTTGTGTAAGAGAGGCATAGAAAATATTAGGCATCTGTTAATTGAATGTAAATGATTGCAAGTAGAAAGGACACAAATAATGAAGTTGTGGAAAAATAAATATAGAAGGTGGGTTCTTGGTTTTATACTGGGTCTGGGAAAAGATAAGAGGAATTTAGATGAAGGACATGGAGTTGACAAAGATTATGTTGTGGAAATGGGATGGAGCAGGATATTGGAAAAACTTAGGGTGGGGAATGGAAAGGGAAAATATAGTGGCTAACAGGTTTCTCTGGGCATGGTAGATGAGCAATTCATGACTCTGAAAAAGGAAAAGCCATAATACATCTCATCTCATCATCATTATCATATATGAAATAAAATAGTGGGAGAAATGCAATGAGGTTTTCGATCAGATAGGCATATAGAAGATAATTTATTTGTAGTTACACAACTTATAAATATAAGTAGAAATACAGGTAGACAGTTATACATGGTTTTTATAGATATAAAAACGGCATATGATAGAGTAAATAGAAATAGATTATGGATACGTTTAATAAATTTGGGAATGGATGGAGCTTTAGTGGATATTATTAAGAGATTATATGAAAATAATTACTATAGTATCAATTAGGAAATATAAAATCAGTTAAAGATAAAAATAGGGTTGGATTAAGACAAGGCTGCCCTATGTCACCTATTTTGTTTTTGTTGTATTTGAGAGAAATGTAGAGTGCAGTAGAAAGACTATAAGAGGGATAGAGATAACCTTAATAGGTGGCAAAGGAGTATATATATATATATTATTGGGCCTGTTATTTGCAGATAATGTCTTATTGTGCTTAGAAAGAAGGGGAGATATGGAAGTTATGCCGCGGATATGCACAAAGGTGGATGAAGAGATGGGGATTAAATTTAGTGAAGAAAAATCAAAAATAATTGTGATAAATGCTGGGAAAAGAGAAGACAAATATTTTTTATTGGGGGATATAAAGTTAAATGTGGTAAATATTTAAAAATCTTAAATAATCTGAAAAATTGCTTGGATGAATGGGGGGAAAATTGATAAATGACGGCAAAAAAAAAAAAGGGACTGATAAAGAAATTAATAATGTTTTCATATAATAAATATGACGAAGCAAGAATTATATGAGAGTGGCAGTAGCAGGGTTAACATATGGTAATGATAAGTTATATGTTAATAAAGAGGTTATATTACTTAGAAAAAGTACAACGATAAGTAGGAAAACATGCATTAGATACAGATCTGTGGACGGGAAAAGCGGCAAATTAAGAAGAAATGGGGAGGTCAAGTTTTTATATGAGAGATACCAAAAGAAAAATGAAAATGTTCAGTAGATTACAATTTATGGATAATAAGAAAATAGTCAAAATAATATTTAATTGGGTTATAAGCAAAGGACAGGCAACAAGATGGGTGAGAAAGATAGTCTGGACTGCAGAAGATTTGGATAAAGAGTTTGTGTCAGTATACTTATACAAAAGATGGGATGATTGTGTTAGGAGAATTGTCGAGTGTTATAGTGACAAGGAATGGGATAGAAGAGTAAATGCATTAATAAAGAATAGGGAGATGGAGAACTATTATGGAGAGTAAAAAGAATTTAAATATATATATAGAAGTAAACGGAATATTGGGTGTGGGTTAATTTATGATAATAACCAGGAAAGTAATTTACTGCTTAATTCAAACAGGATCTTTAGCTATTCACATAAATGGGAAAATGTGGGTGACTTAATCCGCAAGTTATGTAAGAAAGCCATAGAAATATTAGGCAGTTATTAATTGAATGTAAATGCCTGAAAGCAGAAAGGGTACAAATAATGAAGTTGCGGAATAATAAATATAAATAAAGTGATTATACAGAAAGTGAGTTATTGATTTGTATGCTAGGTTGAGAAAAATATAATGGAGATTTAGGTATAACGGCCATGGAGTTGATAAAGATTATGGATTGAAAATGAAATGGAGCAGGATAGAGACAAATATGGGAAAAACTTAGGGTGGAGAATGGAAAGGGAAGATAAAGTGGGTAACAGATTTCTCTGGGGGTTGTGGCTGACGATTCTGTATAAGAAGTCTACCTATCTATCTATATTTCTACTCATTTATAAATTAATGTGTATGAAGATATATATGTCATGTGTAAGTATTTGATAGGAAATGAATGCTGTTATTATTTAATTATGAGATAAAGGATATGAATTGTTATTTTTTAGAAAGTTATATGATTAAAGAATATGAAACTGTAATCAAGTTAAGAAGATTTAAAAACGTACAGAGGTGAAATTTATTTTTAATTAATATTTAATAAGTGAATAATTTATGCCTTACTGCCATTAATGTCTCCAACTAAGTAGTTTAAAATGTGAGTTGTAGATCTGTAACATAAGTAAATGTTTATTATAATTAGCCATTTAGCAGTTAAAGATACTGAATTTATTTATCAAAACCAGGTCAGTTTATATACATTTAGGGCAAGGGTCAAGAACGTTTTTAAATCAAAAAGCCCTTCCAGAAATCATGCTCTCTGCAAAAGTTTAAAATAGTTGAAATTATAGATATTTTTGTACTTATGTTACTATTTACAATATAAATTGTACAGATATAAGATTTTTTTTAAAAAACTCTAAAGTTTACATATAATTACTTTATTTTTGGGACTGCGACAATTAAAACATTTTTTGATAAATTTTCATTTTAATCGGAAAGTGTATTTAAAAAAATACATTTACTGAGTTTCATTATCTATATATAAAATTCTCTTTTAAATACATATATTTAATTAATCTTATAGAATAAAATGCATTCATATGGCATTTGAACTTGTATGTTTTGAGCAAATTTATCAACACTTAAAGTGTATTTCATGTATAATTCAGTATAGCAGTGAGGCTGCTCCATGTTTAGTTTTAATGTTGATTCATTGAAGAGGAAAATTGTTCACATTATATATGGAATGAAAGGAGTCAAAATCTTAAATCAAGTCACTTGGTATTTGAATAATTAGTTGGAAAGGAATTCTAGCATTTTAATATGATACTCCGTAGTGTTTTTCCCCCCATAGTTGTTTGACTTTTTCAACCTATTATCATTTCCTGAAGTTTTTGCACCAAGATACTTTTATTCAGAAATTCCATTTAATATATGCCTGTGAGAATAATTTTTGAGATGGTACTTTATTTATCATGACTCGATTATTAATTGGAGATTATTGAGAATTTTCTTCTGTGGTTGGTTTTATTTGATAATGTTGTTTGATGGCATGACGATATATGCTTATTTGTAAATCTACCATTGCAATATTCTGACACAGTCATGTTTAATTTAAATTATACCCATTAAACAATATATATTTCAAGAAAACGATCTTAAGTCTTATGATTATTACTAAAATGATTTAACCATAAATTATAAGATTAATTTAACATCCCGAGAACTTCTGAAGTATTTAAAAATATTTCGGATAGATTTTTTCAAACTAATAAATGTATTGTAACAATTCGTAAGGGTGTGTATATATATACAAGTTACATTATTTTTTTAAAATAAAGTACGAAAATAAAATCATACTTCATATTTAATAGTTTGAAAAAAAAAGTTAAAATAAAAATAAAAAGTACAAATATTAGGAAATAGATTAAAATATTAATTATAACTTATCATTCTTTTTTTTCTTCTGTATTTTAATATAAGCCTTTCAAAAGTACTTTTAATTTGGAAGTACTTTTAATTAAAAGTTTATAATTAATTGGAAACAAATTTTGTACCGTAGGTAATCTGCTCTGAAGATAAGATTCCAGACTGATTAAATAAACAATATTCACTAAATAAAGATAGAAAAATAAAAATCAAATGAATTGATAACATGGGTAACATCGACTAGTGGCTGGAGTCAGAGGGTATATATAGTGAAATCGCATATTGTTCAAAGTTAATAACCAGACATATAGAAACATATCGAAAAATATCAGAAGAGAAAAAAAGAAAGAACAGCAGCAGCAGGAAATGCAGAAAGCAAAGAAGCAACAGAAGAAAGCTAGTTAGTTGACAAAGAGCCTATAAGCCAGCTAAAATGACTGAATCCAGCAAGATGAAACAATATTTATCAAGTCGTGTTAATAGAAAAATGCATGGCTAGACCAAAAGCTGAGTGTTCATTCTTTCCCACCGCTAGTCTCCTGAACATCATTAGCCAGATGTTCCCTTAGCATTATCCTTTGTCCATGTCACTTTATAAAATATTTATTAAATTACTATTTTAAATTACCTATAAATAATTATTTTTTAAAGCTAGTCCTGAATTTTAAAAAAAATTATTGTTTTAGAATTACATTAAAATAAATTAGATACAAATTTTATTTAAAAAAAGAAATTACACAGGTCGACTTCTAGAGGCCTTATATAGATACCAAAGATTGCCATTTGACTAAAAAGAGTGAAATTATTAATTCAAAGAAGTATAAACAAATATCATTAAGTAGGCAAATATAACCTATTCTGAATGAAAATTAGCAAGTATTCAATTATAATTTTCAAACCCTAGTGAAACTATGCATTACTTAGATAATAAAGCTAATAATACTCAAGGCTAGGTTGGTTTGTAAATCTAAATAAATAAAAATATTCCATACATAGCAATAACAATCAACAATCTCAATTTATTATCAAGGTGACCTTATTTTTACAATAAGGATGGACATCTACCATTATGTATGGTCCAATGTGTTTATATATTTGCTAAAGACTGCAACTTAACTAAATAAGTGAGATCATTAATTCAAAAAAGTTTAAATAAACATTAAACAGGTAAGTATAACGTATTCTGAAAGTATTCAATTATAACTTTCAAACTGGACTGAAACCATATGTTACTTGGATAATAAAAAGTAATAATGTTCAGGGCTAGATTGTTTATAATTATAAATACATGGAAGCAATCAACACTTAAACCATACTTATATCAATAACAATCTCTTTCTCTTGTCATGGCAATCCTCTTTTTATAATGAAAGTGGATGCCCACTTTTATCTATGTTTTAATATATTTAGCTAGACACTAAAGATTGCAACTTGGTTAAAAGGAATGAGATTATTAGCTCAAAGAAATTCAAGTAAACCTCATTAGACAGGAAATTGTTCTGAAAGAGGACTGCCAATTATCTGATAATATGTTGAATTATTTCTGTCATTAAATATTGAATGTTTAGAAAATTATAAACTTTATTTAAACTTTCCAAATACAAACAAGTTGTATTTTTCCCCATTCTTCATGCGTTGTTGGCCTGACCAGTGACAATGCTAGTACAGGGGTTGACCATATACTTTAACATTTTTGAGTATCAAATTTTAATTCAAGAATCTAAAGGTGTAAGTTTGACTCCTGTGCTAATATTATCACTGGTCAGGCCAGCAACACCGAAAGAAGACTGGAAAATAATACCACTCAAAACATTGGGTAATCTACTAACTTGTGATGTCTTTGTGAATTATTACAAACAGTTGTTTGTATTTGGGCAGTTTAAATAAAGTTTAACAGTTATGAGACAAGCATAAGAAATGGTGATCATGTGATGTCTAATGGTTAAATAAAATTTAAAATGTTCTAGACATTCAACATTTAATGATAGATGATGAAAATAGTCCAAATATTATGACATCTAAAATATTATCATAACAAATCTTCTGGAAAAATCTAACTAACAGTCAAACTTTCAAACTGCACTGAAACCATGTATTTCATAGATAATAAAGAAACCATGTATTTCATAGATAATAAAGCTAATCATGCTCAAAAATAGATATGTTTATAAATGTAACTATATTTTGATATGTTTACAAATGTAAGTACAAGAAAATAACCCACACCTAAACCATACAAATATTATTAATAATTTCAATTTATTTGGAAATTCTATAACTAAAATATAGATGGGTTTAAGGAAAAATGCAGAAATAATAGTAATTTTTCGACTGAATTTAATTGATATGCCTGCCAGATGTAGCCACGTTGAACAGCCGTTTGGCTAGTGAATCTATACAAAAAGTAATCCATTTAGGCGAGAAATGTGTTAATAAAATATTTAAAAATAATTTTTGCTTTAACACTCAAAACTGCTCATAAGAAATGAAATGCAGGTATGATATAAATGAGAAATAAATAAATCTTGTTTTTTTAGTTTGTCAACAATCATATTAATTAAAAATTATATTAGCAAGAAATTTATGTCCAAAATAAAAAAATAATTCATAAAGAATGTAACTCTACAAAGTGATCCACTTACGGGAAAAAGTATATTAAATAAAATCATAAAAATAATTTATATTTTAATAAACCAAAAAAGTAGTCATCAATAAATAAGTAAAAAAAAAAATTCATTTTTTAAAATGTAAGCTATCTATATTTAACATTTTATTATTTTTATACTATACCATGGAAAGGCGTTATAATAAGATAAGTTGTGATAGTTTCCCTATTAATTACATGGCTCTGTCAGTCAACATGTCTATTTTTTTTAATTAACCATTGGTAGTTGTCTTAACTTATGACTGGAGTTTTAAAATATTGGCAAAAAAAAAAGAGTAAAACTACAAACATCTCTATTTTAATTAAAAGAACATTTTACATTGTGAACATTTTACCAACCAACGTTTCTATTATTTTTTTTATTATCTATTTATTCTATTGCTGAATAATACTTAAATAATTTCCTTACATGAAATTATTATTTAAGTTCCAATTTCTCTGCTTAATTTTTACATACTAAAAATGATTTTCATACTTTTATCTAATATTCTTCTTAACTTAAAAAAATTATTACAGAATTTTATTTTTTATAGATTACTTCCATTTAAAACTCTTGTTCAACAATTATTTTATTACTGATTATTGTGAGTATTGCTTGGTTTGCTATAAGAAAACTATTTTTGAAATATTTAGGATATTAGAACTAAATTTTTTTTATAAAAACAAAATTTAATAACTTGTTTCCCAAGTGGAATAAATAAAATAATTTTTAAAATTAAAATATTCAAGCATTGAATAAATATCAAAGCCAGGTATAAGAAGAGATCTCTAGGAATCTTTATACAATCTCTTAACCCTGTTAGAATGTAAAACATAATGTGACATAATTTTAAAACGTTAAAGAATTTATCTTGAAGATTAAGCTAGCATATTAGGGATTTCGTGACTGGTCTCTTCGACCTTATTGATTTAACATACCCATAATGGTCACAAATCTAATCTTAAAGTATAGTATTATATTGAAATAATTATTAAAATGTTTCATTATATATGTTGAAATTATAGCTAAGTCTTCGGAGAGTAATTTATATTCCTTGAAATATTAAAAATTGAATTTCTTTTTACATTTATATCTTTGTCTCTTATATACTGTATATTAAATTAGTTTTACTCCTTGATATGTCAAATGGCAAACAGACTAGTTGGAGCTTAAACATAACAATTGTCGCAAATTAGTGAAGACAATCCATGGGAAAAGTTCATGGTCAATTATCAATTTAGCAGTCAAAAATTTGAAGAATTTTATGTTCGTTTGAAATTATAGTATTAATCCGAAGATTTGCTTTACCGAGTTCAACATATTAACTATGAACTACATGTAGAAAAGTTTTCAATATTAAATGTCGTGAGGGGCTGAAAACAAAATATAGCTATACTTATGCTTTTCTAGACAATCAGCAATTAATAAATCGATTGGTAAGCCAACATCACTAGAAAATCTGTCACCTAATGAAATAATAAAGCCATTTAACATATATTCATTGAAGATACACAAAATAGAAAAAAAATCGCAAATATCAGAGAACCTCTCGAAAATCTGATAAGAATTGAAATGGAGTGATTTTTTTAGTAGCCCTTCTATATTAGTTATTAGATAACTATTAACTAAATCGGATTCAATATTGGGAAGCTGCATTTACAAAAAAGTGGCAAACGAGATAATAATGCAATCACAAAAGTTCCTTAATGATAATATTAAATTAGAGTCAAAAATATCAATTTTTAAAACAAATAACAGAGATGTAAGTGCAGAAGATGTATTCAAAAGTGAAAATGAATACTTGCTATTGTCATAAAGAAATAGATCACACAGCAAAAAATTTTAAATGGAAATTTAAAGAATGTTTTAAGTATAGTGCAAGAAAACACTTGGCATATTTATTCTAGTTAGATAATTAATAATAGTAAATTGCTTAAAATAATTTGTTTTCAAAGAGAAACTTTAGAGAAAAAAATACTCGGAAATAAGCAATAGTTGTGAAATTTCACTAATGACTACCTATAGTATAAAGTAATAACATCTAAAATCGAACCCTAAATAGGCGAATCTTAAAGCTCAAGTTGTGAGCAGAAATACAACTATAATTAGATGATCGTAATAAATGTACTAGTTAAATGTGAAGGTAAAATAAATAATTTACTATTGTATGTACTTAGAAGAAAAATTAAAATAACAAGTAGATAGATGATTCAAGGCCATAGCATTCTAATAAATATAGTAAATAGATTATTTTAGGAATAAAAAAAATCAAAATAAAATTTGTGATTTATTGATTTATTTAATGAAAATGGATTAAGATAAATCTTGTTTGAAAACGCATATTCAACTTTATGAAAACCATTGAAACGTTCTAGTGAAAGCATAAAAACAGCAATAATTTGTCATTAAGGTCATTCTCAC
Organism: Epiperipatus broadwayi; assembly: GCA_028023455.1. NCBI lineage: Eukaryota > Metazoa > Onychophora > Udeonychophora > Euonychophora > Peripatidae > Epiperipatus > Epiperipatus broadwayi. The sequence goes on from JAQFVV010012593.1 coordinate 1,494,460, forward strand.
ACTATATACAGATGGTTGGAAATATTATCGAAACGTATTCTTCCTACCCCCATCCAAAATAAAAATGATCCTATCCTAAAGAAAATTAAGAATTACATACATAAAATTTACAGTCTCAAATTTTGAAATAAGAAAATTGTAATGTATAGTATTATATTAGAAAGGAAAGAATTTTGCCAAAATAAAATTTATTAACATGTTTCCTAAATGGAATAAATGAATACTTTTCAAAGAAAAAGTTATTATGCATTAAATAAATGTTCATAAAACTAAAAAAAAAAACTTCGTAAATTAATTACCTTGTTTTAATTGACAAAATAGTTTGAATATAAATTATTTCCAAAATTAAGATGTTTATAAAATTTACTTTAATCTATTTAACTAGGTGTATGGATTAAAGTAGATCATAATAACTTTGTGATCAGCTTTATTTCAGAATGAAAGGGAATAGGATAGATATAAAAAGAGGCATTGTACGATTTATAAAATTTTTTTATTTTTTTTTTGGAGTGAAGAACACAGTGAAGCAGCAGGAAAAACATAAATTGACATAAGGCTCTTGAAGATTAAGGTTCTTCTAATAGATTAAAGAAAGAAAAGATCTCATCAAATTTGTAGGATATCTCCATAGCTTCTGAAAATTTGTTGATAGTGCTAAATGGAGATAACTATATTTGTTAAATTTCTTGACTATATAAGTGATTGCATGAAATGGATAGATGAAATAAAAAGCTTTGCTAATGTGATGGGGGAAGAGATGCTAGCCTATAATGGGACAAATTAAATTAAATTTGGAGAGTTCTTTATTCTGCAGTGGATTGAGAATAGTTTCTGAAAAGTAATGCTGAACCTTTTTTTTTTTTTTTTTTGTTAAAATTTTTTGTGGAGAAAATTAGATTTTTATAGAATTTTGAAAGTACATTTTAAAATTTGAATTTTTTTCTTTCTAGATTTTCAACGGTAAAAAATATACGGAGAAAACAATTATTTTGCTGAAAATTTGTTCTGAGAATTTTCTGTTGTGTGTTGTTTGGGTTTCATTCCCCATTATGTCCTCTCTCTCTCCCATGATAATAATTGTTGTATTTTTGGGTTATTTATTTATTTTATTTGTTTTTATTCATTGTAGATAGTTTTTATTTTTTATAGTATTTTATTGGTTTGTGAATAATGTATTTGTCCTTTATGATATTCAATAATATAGTATTTTTTAATTAATTAGAATTTTGTTTTTATTTTTTAGATAATTTTGGTAATCCTGATTTGAACAATTCTCTATTTTTAAAAATGAATAACTTTTTCACCTAAAAAGTGTATGAACTATATCAAGTGTAAATGTAATAAAAAAAAGGTTAAAAAATATACATTTTTATTTTTCACTTATAGGTTTGTGTATATAGAACTGTAAAAAATTATTATCTAAATGTTTTAAAAGAAATAACAAAAAAAAATCATATTTAGATCGTTTTTATAAAAGAATTAGGTAAAAAGTAGTTCAGAATTTGTCAGTGAAAATGAAAAGTAAGTAGTTCATAATTTTATAGAATTGGAGACTAAATGGTAAAAATTAAGTTTTGTTATCATTTTATTTATTATCTTCATTAAAAAAGACATTTATATTATATATGAATTAATATTTGATTTATTGATGTTGAAAAAATAAATTTATAGTTATATATCTGAAATTATAGAAGAAGGTGAGTCTAAGTGAATTGGTTTTGAATTCTGAATTTTTGTTGGGAATTCTGTATTATGTGATTAAATAATTGGGATGACTTTGTTCTCTCGAATTTAGTCTGTGTTTTTGTTTAAAATGGTTTCTGTATTTTTTTGGAAAAATTTAAGTATATTTTTGTTCAGTCTATATTGGAAAAATGGAATTAGTATTTATTAGTTTAATTGGTATATTATTTTTTTAGGGGAAAAGTGTTAGTTCATAAAAATGGGGTTGTTAAGTCAGGATTATTTTCATTTTATAGATTTGAGTGTTTTTTAGTTGTTGTATAATATAATTTTCCCTTCCCTCATGATATTAAAATATTATTTTTTTTAATTATTGTTACTTTTTTATTTATTATAGATAACTTATTATTTTATAATATTTGTATTTGTTATGTAATATTATTTACTCTCTTCTCATGATATTAATAATGTAGTAATTTTTTACATGATAATAGAATTTATATTATTATTATTATAGATAATTTTATTGATAATTGATTATGGTCTATTAATAATGTAATTTACTCCCCCTCATGATTTTAATAATATAGTAATTATTTTTACATGATAATTAGAATTTTATTATTCATTTATTGTAGATAATTTTATTCATTTTATAATATTGCAGATACTTTTATTATTTTATAGATATTGTATCATGGTTTTATGTAATAATGATAATTTAGCTCACCCTTACCCTATGATATTAATAATGTAGTAATTATTTTTTACATGATAACTTAGAATTTATAATTTTTATTCGTTCATTATAGATATTTTATTCATTTGATAGATATTTGTATTATGGTTTCTATGTAATAATGATAATTAGCATGATTTTAATAATATAGTAATTATTTTATCCATAACTAATTTACTAAAGTTATTACTGTTATTTTTTGATCAACTAAAACTTGATTTCTAATCCACACAAAACTTGATTTCTAATAGATATCCGATAGAGGGTAGAAAAAAACGTTGAAAAATTGAACATATAGGGTGGTTAGTAAAAAACGAAACTGAAATTGTCAATCTCATTACACAACAATCTGTACTCAGGTAGGTATGTTATATATTTTTTCTGATTTATGATGAATGTGATGAAGTGTTATGAAATTGTATTTAGGCTATACCTTAAAATTGAGAGTTTGTGACAATGTAAAAATAAAGATTTTAAAAATGTGAAAAATATCATTTTTAAAATTATTTTTGTGGAATGATATATCATATAACATTTTATATTTGACTAAAAAATATATATATATATTATTTATTGTAATAAATTAGAATTATTTAAAATTGTAGGTTGAATTTTTGGGAATTAAAATGGAGGTATGGGTTAAAATGATGATAGTAATTATATATTGTTTGAAAATACATTTTGAAAAGTCATTACTACCATTTCCATATTTACTTTAATCTGCATATTTATACAAACACCCTCACATATAGTAAATAAACATATATGGTTTCTTAGAAACAATCATCAAACAGATTGGAGTTTATTGACCTTTTTTATCTGAATTTATTATCAAGAAACACTTCAATTTTTTGATTATATGAATGATATTTTGTAAAATATTTATATGGTTGATACTAAAGTAAATTATGCTCCATATTTGAAGGGAGGCCAGAAAGTGTTTAACCAAGAAATAAGTTGCTGGTCGATTACAGGATGCCGATATTTTTCTGATTGCAGATCCAGATGCAGTTTGATGATGACGTTTTATTTTTACCTACCATGCAATTGGAGATCATTGTCAAATGAAGAAAGATTATATATGAATTGGAAGAATTAACTAATATTAAATGGAAGATTATTGGACTTCCTTATGAGAAGAAAAGATGAGTATTTTAATATAAAGATAAATGTTGGAAGTAGCAAATCGGTTGTAATCCATTATAAATAAGTAAAGGAAAGAAGGAAGAACAGAGGCGTTATGGAGATTGATGAAATAACAGATAGAGTCATAAGGTTAGTTTATTCAATGGAAATATCAAATGCGGGTAATTCAGAATAATTGCCTAACAAGCTCTTATTGTAAACAAAAATGAAAAGGATTTTTATACAAATATACAAAATGCTTTGAATAAGTTTGATCATGAGAAAAAAGAACACTTGTCGAATTTGCATAATAAGAAAAAATGTATATTATAAATTATTTCTTCAGAAATAATCATGAAAATGAAGATTCTTGCTCAATTAGATATTTTTCCTAACGGAAAATAAGCCTTTCAATTTGCCTGAAACTATGTGATGATAGTGTATTAAATGTGATAATATGCTGGACTATTTCCTTCATCTATCAGTAAATGTTGAATGTATAAAATGTTAAACTTTATTTAAACTTTTCAAATATAAATAACTTGTTAGTCATATCACACAAATTACTAACCTGTGTTAGTCTATTTATGTGTTATTACTAACAAGTGGTTTGTATTTGAAAAGTTTAAAATTTTCTATACATTCAACATTTACTGGTAGATGATGGAAATAGTTGTACATGAGTCTTTAAAGATTGTTTTTTTTTTTTATTATCAAAAAATAAATTTTTTTAACAAATTTAATATAAGAAATGATTATCTAAGCGCTCCTTATTTTTGCTTAAATTTATCGATTTTCTTAAAACTTACCAAGAAAAAAAAATTTTCTAATATTTAATTTCGATATTACTACTTTGATGACATCAGCCAGAATTTTTTTCTTAATATTTTGGTTTATTGAAATTGCTTAATGTACCAAAAATAATGTTTTATGATATACTTATTATATATTAATCAATAAGATCCTTTATCAATGTCAAATTGTATATTTTGGTCCAGCGATAATTAAAATAACGTCTAAAATAAAATTTCTTATTTCATTAAATTACCCTTGGTTTTGATCATTTTTATTTGAAATAAATTACTTAATTCTAATATTAAATTACAATATATTTTATTAGTTTATGTGACTGTGTTGTAGGAATATATCAGATCTGTGATTTACTAGCTGTATTAGATATTTTAATATTTTCATCATATTAAGTGAAAAAGGAATTAACGAAGAAAAAAAAAGAATCATCATTTTAAACTGAAATTTCTTTGCATCATAAGTATGAAATTATACTTCCTAACTTTAAATTTGTGCTGAATTATTAATTTTTAAAATTAAAGCATATGAAATGCTCATGTATAAATCTTTAATGAATATGATGTGGACACACACACACATATATTGTAGAATATAAATGTGGTTAATGATTATATAGGTTTGAAAATAAATAATGTGGCTAGTTAAATAATAAATATTTTTACTATTTATATTAATCATTGAAAATGTTAAATTAAATTAAGGGAAATGAAACTATTATATCAAGTATTACTTGAAATGCTATTTACGTCGAGGGAAAAATGTATAAAATAGTGATAATTTCTTTTATTATCGTTTAAAATGGAAGATAAGTTATACTATACTGTCACTCATATATAGATGTGATGTATGATTTGGGTTACATAGGTTGCAAAAGTTAAGAAGTAGAATGTGAAGTTGCTGTTATATGCAGTCCAGTGAAGAAAAATAAGGATTGTAATAAGTATATAAACAACGTTTCATTTGTAGTACTCTTCTCTTTTTCAGATGTTATTACCCTGGCAATTAGATGATTATAACATCATTTTGAATTCGGTATTTTTAGTACTCATGAATCTATATGTCACTGGTTTGATTTCCACAATTGTACTGTTAATGATGGCGAAATTAAAGAAGAAAATAGTCTTGGAAAATTTCTTCTGTTCTATATACGCATAATATACTTTAAATTTTATCTTTAAGATTCAAAATATTTTCATAAATTTGAAAAAGTGTCAATCAAATTTTAAAATTGTCAAAATTAATTAAGTTTTGTAATATTTGTATTAATTCTCTGAGTAAATGGACAAAATTTTATTGAAATCATTGATTGGATATTTTTAGTAACTGATAGTAATATCTTTAAAGGAACATTCAATTAGTATATCAAAACTTCAGTGTCATTCGAATACTTAAAAATGTTATCACTCAGGAAAATATTCAAGGCTTAGAAAAATTATATAAAAGACACTATTAAAATATATTCTCTTTAGTAAATAGAGGTATTTGAGCTTAGGATTTTCAATCTATATTCATCATCCATCTCCATCCCAAATAACCAGTATGCATGATCATACACATGTGAAAAAGATAAATGATATGCAATATAGTATTTCATATGGAACTAACAATCATCATTTGGGCCAGATCATAACCCTCCCACACACATATACAAGCAGTGTTCAGCTTATGTTAAGATATTATCAATTTCTTAAACATTAATGGACAGGCTTAAATATACTCATCTTTTTAACAATTCAAGCATCAATTCCATTGAAAAACCAATGATAGAACCCTCAAACCACTTGGTGGATTTGATACTGTGGTTGTACCCATGTAGACATTATTTCAATCTACCTCCTCATATTATTGGACCATTATATATTCATTTATATTAATAGAAGGATGGACTAGACTTATATTATGATGTAACATGATTCCAAGACAATACTTAATTAATTAGATATTCTCTTTAATGTATTATTATTATTATTATTATCTTTTATCATTTTTGTCAACCCACTTCCAGACATTGTTTTTTTAGTTTTAATTCAACTTTTTTTTTCACTCAGCCTTTTCCCACCATAAAACTTTAATTATTTACTTATTGATGTTTGTTGTCTTATTTCTATATTTTGAGTTTTTGTTTGTCATTTGTTCTGCATACTTGTCTCATATCTGGAATGGGTACTCTGACATAATAATTTATAAAAACATTTCGCTTCAAGCACATATACAAAGTTATGTTTTATTACTTCAATCTAGCTTAATGTGATTAAGTTAATCCATTATGTTTTATCTTCGTTATTAATTTGTTCACTTATGAAAAATACCAATAAGCATTACTTTAAACTTTTCAAGATTTACTAAAGAAAATATATATATATTTTGAATGGCTCATCTCCTACAGCCCAAAACCTCATTTGTGAAATAATCATACTTTTTTCATCGTCTTTGTTTTCCATTTTGGTTCATAAAATATTTCGGTTGTTTTACAATAGCGTGTTGAAACTGTCTGAGGGCGGGTTTGTTTGTAAACAAAGATAAGTATAATGTTGCCGGTGTCACCGCCGCCAGGTTTGTTTATTATCACATTTCAAAGTAAAGTAATATCAAATAAATTTTTGAACACACAACAGAAAAAAAAAATAATGCAGAAATCAAAAAATTGAATTTAAAAAAGTACTTAATTTTTTTTTTGTTATTCTTTTCATTACTTATAATTTTTTGGGGCCCGAGGGGTTTTTTTTTTATATGTATGTTTTTGATTTTGTTGATCACATTTAAAACTACTACCTATCAAATAAAATTTTTGGAACGAAAACAAAAAAAAAGGGTACATCAATCAAAATGAATTTTAAAAAGTAATTACTTTTTATTTTTCTCATTACTTACATTTTTTGGCAGTTGGGTATTCTACGAAATCAGCTTCTTTTCTTTTTTATATTTTTATTGTTTTATAATAAATTACAAATAAATCGATTTCCAGTAAAACATTTACAACCAAAAGGTCCAACTTTGGGATGGGGGTGGTTGGTTACAATTCCTAAGCGAACGGAACACTCCAACTCGAAGGTTGACCAACTTTTTATCGTAATTACCAAAAACCACATAAATATATTTACGGCAATTAAAACCAACTTTTTAGGGCTGTTCAGGAACAGCACGCATGCAGTTTCAAGCTCTTTTGTTTAATAACCCTTCCAGCAGCAGTCAGAGAATCTTTGACATTCGGAGCAACTTTCCGATTTCAGCCATTTGATGAAGCTTGCCATTGTTCTCGCAGAAATGGAACTTACAACGTGATTTCATCCGAATCGCGCTTGCACCTACACTTGCCGAGTTTTTTGAGCAGGAAATGTGGGCTAGGGAAGCATGAGACTGCTGGTAATTGTTAGTAGACATTCCTAAAAGATGGGGGGTAGAAGGGAAGGTTAGTCTTAATGAATATTAAAATAGTTTTGACAATTGGAATTCCAAACACCCTCACACAATACTGTAGCCAAAAGTGAAATGTGATCGCACATCAAAAATGCTTAGCACAAATCTGAGCTGTAAGCTGACACGATAGCTTCTGCGGCAGATTCAATGTCATGTTTCTGTGCATTAGCGTAGAAATAGACACATAGCAGCCACCCCGTACCAACAGACTATTTCTAGGCTTACACATTAGAAATAGAACGTTCGCTAGCGGTGGTAGGCCGCCTAAACGGCATATTTCTGTGCACTATCACAGAAATAATGCCCTCCGACGGTTTAAACACGCTATTGTAAAACAAACAATATTTCTTATAAAACTGCTGTAAAGAGTCCCTAAAAATGTCTAATTTTATATCTGTACCAATAATAGTCTTGTTAATGTTAATTATTAGTGAATCATTATTTTAGCGTTTTGATAAATATTTGACTTATTATGGAAATGTCTTGAAAGTATATGTCCGAATATTTTTTAGCTTAATTAAGCCAAGAGGTTTACATAGTCTAATTCTCGTTGTCAATTCATTCTTGCTTTTTTCTATAACTTAATCCTTGATAGTTATTTTTAGTAATGTAATGACATTTTAAATCCAGTTTCTTTCTTGATTGGCTTGCATCGATTTGTCATTAATTATTAAATAGATAACTTTTTCTAACTATATTAAATATCATTAGTGACGTGTTGGCGGTTATTTGGCATATTCTCATTATTTAGATATTTGGAGAATATCTTTGTTAACAATGTCTCAGTTAGTTCATTTAACTTTTTTAAAATGCTCTTAAAGTTAGAATCATTTTCAAGCTTTTCCATTTTTTAGCGTAATTGCTTCTCTCTTCTCACTAATTAAAAGACAGAAGCTTTCAAATAAGATATAATAGTGGGATATACTTTATTTTTTATAGCAGTATAGAATTTTAATAAAATATTCTTTTAGTTTTATGATATCACTCCGATAGCAGTATCATTTTTCTCTTTTTTGTTGTTGTTGAAATAATTTTACTTTTAATAAGATTTTTTTATTCACTGTTATCGTTAACTTTTTCAAAATAATTTTACTGATTACAGTTGTTCATGCTTTATAAATGTTTTTTTTTTTAAAAAAAATATTTTATTTTAACTGTTAAACATATTAATTATTTATTAAATTTTTTGTTTTGTTTAGATAGCTGAAAGTTTGAATAGAGTATCATATTTTTATTCATTTATTTAGATCTGAACAATTATCAATATTTTTAAATGATCTGGTTTAAATATTTTTGGATGTTTAGAAAGATACATTATTGATATTATCTTTCTAAATATCTTCAGCTTCTAATTTGCATTAACACATATTTTATATTTTATAAATGTCATTAAATCATATTAATTTTTTTTTATTTTGCATATTAATTCATATAAATATAATATGTATCTTTTACTTTAAAAACTTTATTACAAAACTTTTTTATATACAATCTGACGTTTGGACTACCCTGCAATCTTCTTCAAACACTGAAATGAATAAAATAAACAAAAATAAATTGAATAAAATAATGAAATAAAATAAATGGAATTGAAAATCAAATCAAATAAATTAAATAAATAACATTAATTAAAATGTAATATACATAATATATTCCTGTCTATATATATGTTCACAAATAATTTTATTTTATTATATTTCTTTATTATGTTTAATGTATACAGGTGTTTTATTATATAATATTAAACTTATTAAATTAGGTAAAAACATTAAAATAACTAATATGATTTAATATACAAAACAAATTAAAAAAATATGTTGATAATAGTAAGTGAAAAAAATACACGCATAACAAATATGATTTAATACACAAACAGATTAAAAAATATATGTTGATATTAGTAACTGAAAAAAAACTACACACTTGATATTTTACCTCACAGAATGATAAAAGAAAATAAAAATATCTAAATATGCTATCAAAATTATTTTATTAACTGGAAAAGTGAAGCATATATTTGGAAAACCCTGAAAGTATAACTGAAATGTTATCATATTAAAATTAACTTTATAGTTAAAATGAATACATATTATTAAAATGCATATGCACACCCTTACTTTTTTTTGACAAATTATCTACCAAAGAGTAGTATGTAAAAAAATCGCTACAAGTTGAAGGTAATTTTACAATATTTATAGAAAATATAGATATTATAACTTTCAATAGGAAAAAATATTTAATGTTAAAATATTTATAGAACAAGGTTTTTGCAATACTATATTTTACATTTTATAAAATTTGAATTCTCAAAATTCATTCATGTATTTTATATATTTCATAAGATTTTAATAGATCTCTCAAAGGTAATAAATATTTATATAACTGATTCTCTTAAAATATATACCAGGATTTCCTTTCTTCTAGTTTTCTTTTAGCATTTATACTTATATTTTTAAGACATCTTTATTATTTAACATCTTATGGCAGGCAATCTCTAGCTGAATCAATTATTTTTAGCCATCTGTTTTGTTATATTAAATATAAAGATGGCTACAGAAAAATATATGTATAAAGAATATATCTGGGGTTCACTGCATATATATATTGTTTCATTAAATGTTTCACCATTTTCAAATCACTTACAATGTTTTAAACGTTGAATTTTGCACAAATCTTATTTATTTTAAATTCCAACAATAATTTTTAAGTTTATATATATTAGTTACTTTATTCAATTATTCTGATTAAATATATGTTAAAATACATTTGCACCAATGCAATTATAATTATTCTCTAATATTGCTTATCAATATCATTTTAAATTATTACTATTATCATAACATGCCCTCCCCCATAATTTTTCAGAGTTAGGAAATATTTATGGCATGTACTTGAAATGAGTTCGAAAAGCAGAGGCAAACTAAATTTGTTAATAAAAAATAATTTAACAATTTATTTACAATAAATAAAATATGAACTTGTTACTTATATATTCACAACTACTATCAGATAAATCAATGAATTGAAATAAGAAAAAAATAATAATTATATATATTAAAACTTAAGGCCTTGAGTAAATATGAAAATAACATCCTACCATAAAAAAGTTTTAAATCATGGTTTCCTGCAGATATCATATGTTTAATATATATACACACATCTAAAAAATAGTCTTTATCTGATTGTGATTATGTTCTTGGTGACGGTAAACATAAATGAATGTTACTTAATAAATGAATGTTACTTAAGATATATGCTAAGTCTTACAGCACAGTCCATTTTTTCTTTACCTTATGATTTTCTTTTTTAAAATAGATATTCTATGCAACTTCAATGTTTGTATGAATGCAATTGCATTGTTCCACATCTTTTAACCACTGGTTAAAGTTTTTAGCCATCTATGTTAAGTAGTCTTCTGCTAACTACTGTTGACATAGTTATTGAGGTGGATAAAATATTGGAAAATAATTTAAAATAGCAAATATATAGAGAAATGATTTTAATCAGCAATATTTCCTATCTTCATGGAATCATTCTGTGCTGCTTTCGTCTTGAGCAAAAATGTAGACTAGATTACTGTTGTTGTTTTTTTTAAATAGATTTCTATGTTCTCACAGCATATTTTGTAACATCTGTCATTTAATCAAGTATTTTTATCAAAAAAACATTTTCCCTGTTTATTAAAAACATTTTTATCAGTATTATTCTGTTTAATATATGTATTTATTTCCCAGCATATTTAGTTTCATAAGTATTTTGTTTATTTCTTAAATTATTTTATAAATGTTTATATAATAAAAAAAATATTTTTTTTTTCTTTACAAATTAAGATGGGGGAAAGAAACTTGTTACTGAACATTGAAAATTAATCTTTATTTTTCTCGATTGTATTATTTTATTATTTTTAATAATATATTCAGATATCCCATTCAATTTGTTATAAGTCAGGGCAAATTATTTATTTGAGCCCCCTTCCAGTAGGTGAATCTGAGATGGTCACAAAATATTATCCTTTTTTTCAAAGTAATACAAATTCGTTTGTGAGTTCTAAAACTAATTTTTATTTCTTTCTTTATATAATACAAGTTATCATTTTATTGTTGATAATTTTAGGTAGTACATTTTTTTTTATTATATATCTAATATTATTATAAAATCTAAAGACTAATTTTGCCTTTGATTTCTTAATTGATTTAATGAAGTTATGCATATGTACTGCTACATATGGCAATCTATAAATTTACAAATCAATTTAATACCTTATTTCTGTCAGAGTCCTTTATTAAGTTTTTTTTAGTATGCAGTTTGTAATGCAATTAATTCAAACTGCCATGAAATTTATTCTATTACAATATTTTTTAGTCATTCATTCATTTATATAGTTTAAATACAAGTCAAAATATATTTACATAAATGCAAATATCATTTTTCTTCTATTAAAGCCTAGTTCGTTTTTCTGTGGAAGAAAATTTTCATTACATTTTTAAAAACATAATAGATAATAACAACAAATTACATTTCGATAATATATTAATTCTACATTATAAGAATACTGATTGAATTATATTATATACTCGTACATATTTGGCTATATATTAAATTAATTTTTTCTCCCCTCCCTTTAAATGTATTTTTTAAATGTGATTTTTTTGTTTCCTTAGAATGTTGCAAATTTTTTAATTCAATAAGTAAATTATTGAATAATTTAGAAACGTGATGTTTTATCCTAATTCCATACTTATTACATTATTTTAAAACTATGTATGTATTTGTTCTTCTTAGACATATTCCAAACTGTTTTATATAAAGTTTTTTGAAAATGTAATTTTTTCCTCTATAATTATATAATCTAGAAGTTGATTAAATAATAATAATAAAATTTTCTCCCAACTTTTTTATTTTTTATGTATAATTTTTTTTCTATTAGATCAATTCTTTTTTACAGAAATGCTAATCTTAATTTTAGGAAAACTTACTAATCATAAAGTATTATTATGCATCTCAATAAAGATTCCCATAAAGATTTATATATAACAATGAGAATATTTAAAGGGAAAATATATTTGATTTTGTAATAAATTGTTATTAAATATTTAAATGTATTAATTTGTATGTTAATATATTATTTCCAATATATCCTTCCACTTATCCTCATTCCAAAATATCTAATATATTTTTCTTGTTTTATATATATATATATTGTACCGGACCAAACTCTCCTGCGGATTTCCTAATCCTAATCTTGCACTGAGCATGAAGTGAACAAGATTTAACAGGAAAAAGAATGGATATCAATTTAGCCGATTGTCTGTACTTATATATATATATATATTGGTACTTCCAGCTAAACTGATAGGAAGAGTGCATTGACCGGACTCTTCCAGTCAAAAACACCCTTTAGTTGATATCTTATTCGAATGCCCGAACATTTAGAACAATGGTAAGTACATACCTTTGAAAAATCTATTTACAAAATAGACCTTTGCGCGCCACTTCTAGAAAACAAAACAAAAAAAAATGAATTTTTTTTCTTCCTTCCCTCCTAGAAGGATGTGCAATACCATATGTTCAGCGGAGCATAAGAATAAGATTTAACACCCCGGTAGAGCGATATCCCTTTGTGGCTAGCTCAGTCACTCTACATCTAGGGTCTTCAAATGGGTAAGTTAAATGATTATTACAGGTACGTGGTTGATAAGGAAAGAATATATTTTTATCAATATAAATAACAATACGAAAACGAAATAAGTTTAATAGTATGATTAAATATTTATTTAATCCCAAATACCCACCACCGTTTCATACTAATGATGATATAATAACAAAAATACTAAATAATTAATTATCACAAACCCATATATATATATATATATATATTCGTGGCGTTGAAATAGATAAATACAATTTTAAATAAGAAAAATAATAAATCCCTAAAGCTATTTACAATGTTTATAAGTAATGGAAGTGGTCTGAGCTTTTTACCCTGTAGAAATAAGTTATACTTTGTGTGATTTGATATACAGATATGAGATTTTCGGTCATACAGGCATACGCTTTTACTGATTACTTTAAAACCTTTTTATTGATAGCAAAAATAATAATAATAAAAAAAACTATGCATACGTATATTTGCAATATGAGATATTTCACTAATTTCATATTTTTCAACAAGTCAACAAGGTTGCATTGGCTCAGATACTATATCGTACTCACCATAAGGTACTGTATCTATTTCCCTTTTGCTATAGATAAACTCCTATACATGTATATACGTGCAGCACAATTAAACACTTACTATTTAAATATAAAGTTATTAAAGGACTTGCTTACAGGGAATCTATAATAGATCCCTTCTTACACGCATCATGAGGTGCCGCAGTGACAAAAAAAAAAATAACTTAAAAAAAAGATATACGGTTAAATACATTTTTTAGATATTCAACATGAGATATCGTATTTACCGAATATTATAAGTGTATGTACGCATATATACGCATGTATATTTGTATATGATGAATTTCAGGAGTAACAAAGAGGAAAACGAATAGCAACAACAAAAAAAATCTCATTGCAACCTTTGTTGAAAATACTAGAATTTGACATAGAAAAATTGACTCAAAAGATTTAAGTAAAAGCTTTAACATTTATGCCCGTAATAACCATAATTCAATATACATATGCGAGAGATAACTCTCTCTTTTTTAAAAGATTAATAATAATAATAATAAAAAATAATAATATATTTAATCGGAAATATCAAAGTTAATTATTTCAATATTAATAAACCATCTTAAAATAAACTTATGTCTGCATCTTCATTCTTCTCCTGAGTGGGCTTCAAGTCAACTGGCTGTGCGGTGAGGGTTTCATCTATTTTGGCATAGGCAAGGCGGCGTTTGTCTTCATCGTGGATGGCTGGAACTGGCGTGGGCACATCTTGGCAGCTTGGGACAGAGAAAGGGCAGTGCACCGGCTGGTTGTTTACCCCATGGTCATTTCACTGGACTCTCTGGTAGATTGCCCCATATTTTCCTCTGTTTGTATATGATAATAATTTTTTATTAAATGTTCACTTGCTATTTGACTGGTTCATTAAATCTTTAAGAAATCATTAGTTCTTAAAAGAACTGTATAATGGATTTCTTAGAAAATGTCAGCAGTAGTCCTGTTCATAAATTAATCTCTAAGTAGCTGGTTGCTTGGAGAATTCTGGAGCCAAAAAAGTGCATGACTTGCCCAGAATGACTGCCAAAGAAAGAATGAATCCCACAGCACTATCAATCCCACTAATAAGAACCAATTCAGATATCCCTCTGAGAAGAATGAATCAGCCAATCCTTTTAACCTAGCTTATCACTTAGATTATAAACATTCCTTTATATCTTTCCGATTAAATTCTACATTTTAAGTTTGACATAATGGTTTCCATCTTGAATAACCCAGACCACTTGCTTACAAAATCAATTCAAAAGAATTTTTAAAAAGATAACAGTTTAATTATAGCATTATCAAACATTTTGCTTTTGATCAGATTTTTGCAAAAGCAATTAACATTTTTTTGCTTATGGAATAAAATTACAATCTTTAGAAAAGTGATTAAAAAATATACAAGTATGTTGGAAAATAAAAAAGCAAATACATATAATGACATATAAAAAATATACAAAAAGGAAAAACAAAAAAACCCACAAGTTTATTATGCAATATTTTGTATGTCAATTTCATATTACTTTAAATTGGTGTGTGTGGGTATTTTAATGCTCAGACCAACTTCCATTATTAATATAGCACATTTATATATTTGTTGTGCCTAATATGTACAAATCTATATATGTATCTGCTGTAATATTCTTTACAGCAGATTTTGTGCAAGGCCATTTGATAATGCCTGGCACAATACCCCCTCTCCAATGAGACTTTTAAATGGATATGACCATTTAAAGTCTTAAGTTCTTATTTATACAGATATTATGAACTATACATGTGAGATGATTTCGGAGCATCCTGGATGCTATGGTATGGGTTTTAGTGCACGAGCATTGTATGTGCCCTTTATTCCCTGTTCTGTTTTAATCCAGAAAGCATTATCCCCACTGCACTCCACAATTTCAAAAGGGCCTTCATAAAGGTTAAAAAAATTTTTACATTGGAACTTTTCTGGAATGCTCACATGAGGCGTTCTGACCATCACTCTATCCCCTACCTTGAACTGGTAGTTTTGCGTGCTGTGTTTCCTTTTTTTTTCTGAGACTCATCTTGTGCATCCGAGCTTGAGCCTTTTTTTTTATCTAATTCTATGTCAATTGTTTTGTCTCTGCTCCCTGGGAAATTTGCCTTGAAGAGTTTTGGTACAAGTTTTCCAAAATGTAGCTGTGTTGGAGGGAATCCTGTGGATTCATGTACAGACCAGTTTATATAATTTAGTATCTGAGGTAGCTGTTTTACCCATCCCTTATGGTTTGTTGGTAAGTATGTATGAAACAGCCTTCCCAACTCTTGCATAACTCTTTCAAAGGGATTACTTTGGGGGTTACGGATAGATGTAAGTATGTGTTTAACTCCCCGCTTAGCAACCCATTTGTTCCACTCTTCTGATACAAAAGGGGTTCCATGCTCTGTCAGGATCGTTTCTGGTTTCCCAACTGTGTTAAAATGTGAGGACTCTAGAACCTTTATAGTTTCACATGTTGTAGCTCTTGCTAAAGGGTAGGCTGCCACAAATTTGGAAAAAAGGTCATATACAATGAGTAAATATCTTTTTCTATTGAAGGGTGGCAGAGGACCATAAAAATCCATGGCCATTATTTCCTTTGAATTGTTAGGGATGATTGATTTCATTGGAGTTGTGTATGCTCTATTCAGTGGTTTTGCATGCTGGCATATTTCACATTTGTTCAAAATCTTTATTATGTCTTGGTGCATCCCAGGCCAATAGAACCAGCGCTTGAGGCAATATTCAGTTTTTGGAGTTTTATAATATCCATATAGTCTGTGAATGTAATCAGTGAGAAAGCCCCAAATGGCTGGTGGTACCATCACTCTCCATTCATCAATGTCTTCTTGAATTTGGTAATATAAAACCCCTTTTCTATCTTGTATCGGCACTTGTTGCCTAGGGTACTGTCATCCTTCTGAGGAGATTGTGTACACAGTGTTATGATTCGGTTTAAGTCCTTATCTTCATGCTGTCTCTTTGACATTTGTTTTAGATGTTCCTCTATGTCTTTGTCCTTACATGATATGCTCATCATGTATGCATGATCTATCCTCAGGTGTTGTTGTTGTTGAGTTTGAATGGGATGATGACTGAGGATGTCAGCCACCACATTCTCAGCTTCTTTGCAATGTTTCACTGTATAATTAAACTCTTGGAGAAACAAACTCCAGTGAACTAGTCGGCTATTAGTGAGATAGCTGTGATTTAGACATTGAAGACTCTTGTGGTGTGTAATTACTATCACTTCAGAGCCTAGTAGCATAGGGCGAAATTTCTCAAATGCCCATACGATTGCAAGGGCTTCTTTTTCTGTAACTGTGTAATTATGTTCAGGTCCTTTCAACAACCTGCTTATGAAGTACAGGACCCCTATCTGACCATCTTGCTGAACTTGGGATAGTGTGACACCCAATCCATATGCACTGCTATCAGTTTGGAGTATAAAGGGTTTGTCGAAGTCTGGGTATGCCAGCACTACTTGTTTTATAAAACTTTTCTTAATCTCAGCGAATGCTTCCTCTTGTTCACTGGTCCAGTTCCAACAGGTATCTTTCCTGAGTAATCTTAGTAAAGGTTCCATTCGGTCAGCAAATTTTTCACAGAATCTGTTGTAAAAGTTGCATAGTCCTAAAAAGGACCGAATGTGCTTTCATGTTTTAGGTACAGGGAAGTCATTTATTGCACTGATTTTATCAGGGTGGGGTTTGATTCCTGTTCGTCCCACCAAATGACCCAAAAATTCTATCTCCTCAGAGATCAATATACTCTTTTTCAGATTGATTTTGATTCCTTTAGCTTCGCATTCTGCAAAAAATATTTGTAAGTGTTGGAAGTGTTCTTCCAGTGATGTGGATGCTACCACGACATCATCCACATATATTGTTAAAATTTTCTTAATTTCCTGAGACAAAACCTGGTCCAGACATCGTAATAAACCTGCACCGCTATTAACTAAGCTGAAAGGCATTCGATTAAATTGGTATGTGTGGCCTCCATATCTAAAAGCTGTGTATTTGTGATCTGTGTGATGTAATTCTATCTGCCAGTAGCTAGCAGTTAAGTCAAATGTGGAAAATATTATTTTGTCTTTAAATTTCATGAGTAACTCTTGCATACGAGGTGGAATAGTACAATCTGGTATTGTCGCCCTATTAAGTTGGCGTGCATCAAGGCATAACCGCATGGATCCATTTTTCTTTCTGACCACCACTAGGGGGTTGCAGTATGGGGAAAAGCATTTATCAATGATGCCCCATTTCAACATTTGTTCCAGCTGTTTCTCCACCTCCTCCTTAAATTTGTGTGGTATGGGGTAGGATCATGCTTGGAACGGTTCTCCTGGTTTCAATCTGATTCTTTGTTTATATCCTTTAATGAGCCCAGGACTATCAGAAAATATGTTTTTATAAGTATAAAGCATAGATTTGAGTTTTTCTGTCTCAGTGGCAGAAGTCAGTTTTGCTCCATTTGCCTTTTCTTCCATCAGCTCCATGTCCAGTTGGGTCATACAACATGCCTCAGTATCATCATGTAAGTGGGGTTTTAGCATTTCAATTTGTTTGTCATTGCACACTACCAGCCGATGTTCATAATCTAAAATGCATCTGTTTTTGTGTAGGAAATCTGAACCCAACACAACTTCATGGATAAGACTGGTCATTATTAAGAACACTTGGTATACCGTCTTATGTTGTATGTGCATCTGTACCCAAATTTGCTTAGGCAGAAGTTTTGCTTTTCCGTTGTTTGCTAATGTTATTTGTGCTGTCTTCAAAGGTAATGTGGTGGTATGGGTCTTTTGGTAATGTGCGGTGGTATAGATCTTCTGATATTACAGATATTTGACTGCCAGAATCCAGCATGGCCATGACTTCAAGTCCCTCCATTGTCAGACTGATCTCGGGACAACTTTGTGGAGCATATTCAGGCACTCTATCTTCCCATGAACATATCAAGTTTGATATTTCTTTGTCCATATTAGACCATGGTTTTATGATGTGGCCACAGAACTCTTCATTTTTGTTCCTGTTTGTGTGATTGGTATGTTTATCTTCCCAAACATTTGCTGATAGCTTATATTGTTGGCTCATGTCTATCTCATTTAATAATTCATCCATTTGTTGCACTGAATTTGTACTTGCGGTGAGCACCATTTGTTCAACATGAAGTGGCAAATTACAGTGGATTATCCTGACAATTCGCCCCTCTGATATGTGGCATGCTTTCAGTGTCTGAAGTCTTGCTGCTTGTCTTCTGAAAAATTTTGAATAATTTTCGCCAGTATTCTCTTTATATTTTTCCTGCATGACTTGTTGCAGGATCATATCTTGGCACTGTTCACTCCAAAAACTTTTTAACAATACCTTTTTATAATCCTCAAATGTTTTGGGATGGTGGAACAAGGACTGCCACCATGTTTGAGCATCGCCATGGAGGTGATTGTAGGCAATTGCCAGTTTACCAAAGTCATTAATTTGATTCACTTGGAAATATGTTTCTAAGCTTTTAATATGCTCGATAGGAGCTTCATCTGTTTGTCCCTCAAATACCTTTATTTTTAAAAATTGGTTTATATTGCATGAGTAAGATTGTCCCTTTTCTCTTTCATGTATCTCATTTTTAAAGCTATAAAATCTTGTTTCGATTTCCTTTGACATTTCACGTTTGAACTCCTCCATTCTTGGGTTCATGTATGCAGTGTTTTCCAAGAGTTGTTGAGTCATTTCATTTATCTTTTGCAGTATTCTGGCCATTTCTTGTTTTATATTCACTAAAGTTTCTTCCATTATGGTTTACTTCTAAAACATATTTATAAGTATTATTCAGGGTTTACGTTATAAATATTTATATTCCGTATATATATAAGTTTTTAGTTACTGATCAGTTAAATACAAAACATATTTATTAGTATTATTCAGGGTTTATGTTATATTATTAGTTACTGATCAGTTAAATACAGAATCGGTAATATCGGATATTTTATTTTTATTATAAAATTATTCTTTAACTATCTGTCTTTACTTTTAAATACACAATACACCGCACACCTAACTTTGTCTTATTCCACCCACCAATTATTTGTTTTTTCTATGCCCTGTTCCAGTTATTTTGCCCCCTTTTACCTATGTCTACTTAATTCTATTTATCGACCAAAAAGAAAATCACGTTTAACATACAAAACTTATTTCGTTATGCTAGTATTCAACACTATTCTATTTTACCTAAACGACAACAACAAATTATACAGTCTAAGTTATTTCAAATCATTACGAAATTTTTAATTCGTTAAGCCAGTATGTAACAGTATTTTATTTTACTTTTTTTTTTTTAAACAAACAACAAATTCAAGTATAAGTTATTTTAAAATATTATGCTACATTTGATAAACAGGTTTTATACCTATATCTAAAATGTCTATTTTCTCTCTTTTTCTTTTTCAAAACAAAACAAAAAACAAGAAATTCGATTGTAAGTTATTTTAAAATATTACAATATAATAAATTATTACTTTTATTTGTAATAACTCCGACCATTTATATATGCATATATACAGCATGTGACCTACTCCCCCCACTCATTTGTTTAATAATTTTTATATACTTTATTACTATTTTAATTCCATATGTTGATGTCAGTTTTTACTCAGTTTAAACGGCAACTTTTCTTATCCAATAAAATGTTAGCGACTCAGTTTAAAGTGAAAATTGTTTAGCAATTATTAAGATAAAACAATCTGTACTCTATATAACAAACTATCAAGCTTCAAGTATATGTATAAATATTTAAAATAAATTTCACATCTATTTTATTCATACAGGATATCTATAGAATACGATGTTTGCATTTGATTTATTGCTAACAATTTGAATCATAAATATATATTAAATATCTGTCACTACAAAGAATAACACTATCATTTGGGATCTGCAGATTACTGAGTAAAATATTTTAAATTATTTAAGAATAACTTTAAAAAATATATACATATAGCAAACTTAGCACATTCGTTTGTACGGCCTATTAATTACACTATACATATGAAAACAACAACAGCTAATGATCGACTTTTATATAACTTCTCTTATATATATAGTCAACTTTTAATTTAGTTTTTATTTATGTCTACATTAAGTTTATATAGACACATCATGTAATTTACTTTTACCGTAATGTACACATTATATAATTTAACTTGTTCTTTCCTTAACCATACCATTTTTACATTTAAACCACATGTGGCGCCAGTTTTACTGTACCAGACCAAACTCCCCTGCAGATTTCCTAATCTTGCACTGAGCATGAAGGGAACAAGATTTAACAGGAAAAAGAATGGATATCAATTTAGCCGATTGTCTGTACTTATATATATATATATTGGTACTTCCAGCTAAACTGATAGGAAGAGTGCATTGACCGGACTCTTCCAGTCAAAAACACCCTTTAGTTGATATCTTATTCGAATGCCCGAACATTTAGAACAATGGTAAGGACACACCTTTGAAAAATCTATTTACAAAATAGACCTTTGCGCACCACTTTCTAGAAAACAAAACAAAAAAAAATGAATTTTTTTTTACTTCCTTCTTTCTTAGAAGGATGTGCAATACCATATGTTCAGCAGAGCATAAGAATAAGATTTAACACCCCGGTAGAGCGATATCCCTTTGTGGCTAGCTCCGTCACTCTACATCTAGGGTCTTCAAATGGGTAAGTTAAATGATTATTACAGGTACATGGTTGATAAGGAAAGAATATATTTTTATCAATATAAATAACAATATGAAAACGAAATAAGTTTAATAGTATGATTAAATATTTATTTAATCCCAAATACCCACCACCGTTTCATACTAATGATGATATAATAACAAAAATACTAAATAATTAATTATCACAAACCCATATATATATATATATATATTGTGGCATTGAAATAGATAAATACAATTTTAAATAAGAAAAATAATAAATCCCTAAAGCTATTTACAATGTTTATAAGTAATGGAAGTGGTCTGAGCTTTTTACCCTGTAGAAATAAGTTATACTTTGTGTGATTTGATATACAGATATGAGATTTTCGGTCATACAGGCATACGCTTTTACTGATTACTTTAAAACCTTTTTATTGATAGCAAAAATAATAATAATAAAAAAACTATGCATACGTATATTTGCAATATGAGATATTTCACTAATTTCATATTTTCAACAAGTCAACAAGGTTGCATTGGCTCAGATACTATATCGTACTCACCATAAGGTACTGTATCTATTTCCCTTTTGCTATAGATAAACTCCTATACATGTATATACGTGCAGCACAATTAAACACTTACTATTTAAATATAAAGTTATTAAAGGACTTGCTTACAGGGAATCTATAATAGATCCCTTCTTACATGCATCATGAGGTGCCACAGTGACAAAAAAAATAACTTAAAAAAAGATATACGGTTAAATACATTTTTTAGATATTCAACATGAGATATCATATTTACCGAATATTATAAGTGTATGTACGCATATATACGCATGTATATTTGTATATGACGAATTTCAGGAGTAACAAAGAGGAAAACGAATAGCAACAAAAAAAAAAATCTCATTGCAACCTTTGTTGAAAATACTAGAATTTGACATAGAAAAATTGACTCAAAAGATTTAAGTAAAAGCTTTAACATTTATGCCCATAATAACCATAATTCAATATACATATGCGAGAGATAACTCTCTCTTTTTTAAAAGATTAATAATAATAATAATAATAAAAAAAAATAATATATTTAATCGGAAATATCAAAGTTAATTATTTCAATATTAATAAACCATCTTAAAATAAACTTATGTCTGCATCTTCATTCTTCTCCTGTGGGCTCTGAGTGGGCTTCAAGTCAACTGGCTGTGTGGTGAGGGTTTCATCTATTTTGGCATAGGCAAGGCAGCATTTGTCTTCATTGTGGATGGCTGGAACTGGTGTGGGCACATCTTGGCAGCTTGGGACAGAGAAAGGGCAGTGCACCAGCTGGTTGTTTACCCCATGGTCATTTCACTGGACTCTCTGGTAGATTGCCCCATATTTTCCTCTGTTTGTATATGATAATATTTTTTATTAAATGTTCACTTGCTATTTGACTGGTTCATTAAATCTTTAAGAAATCATTAGTTCTTAAAAGAACTGTATAATGGATTTCTTAGAAAATGTCAGCAGTAGTCCTGTTCATAAATTAATCTCTAAGTAGCTGGTTGCTTGGAGAATTCTGGAGCCAAAAAAGTGCATGACTTGCCCAGAATGACTGCCAAAGAAAGAATGAATCCCACAGCACTGTCAATCTCACTAATAAGAACCAATTCAGATATCCCTCTGAGAAGAATGAATCAGCCAATCCTTTTAATTTAGCTTATCACTTAGATTATATATACATTCCTTTATATCTTTCTGATTAAATTCTACATTTTAAGTTTGACATAATGGTTTCCATCTTGAATAACCCAGACCACTTGCTTACAAAATCAATTCAAAAGAATTTTTAAAAAGATAACAGTTTAATTATAGCATTATCAAACATTTTGCTTTTGATCAGATTTCTGCAAAAGCAATTAACATTTTTTTGCTTATGGAATAAAATTACAATCTTTAGAAAAGTTATTAAAAAATATACAAGTATGTTGGAAAATAAAAAAGCAAATACATATAATGACATATCATAAAAAATATACAAAAAGGAAAAACAAAAAAAAACCACATGAGTTTATTATGCAATATTTTGTATGTCAATTTCATATTACTTTAAATTGGTGTGTGTGGGTATTTTAATGCTCAGACCAACTTCCATTATTAATATAGCACATTTATATATTTGTTGTGCCTAATATGTACAAA